>OX451736.1:1680174285-1681605455 GCA_948472305.1 Vicia faba | reverse complement strand
CATCAGGAGGAGATCCTCGTGCAAAGAAAAGATTTTAAAAGAATTGTAAATCTTTTAAAGTGTTTGGTTGAGGTCGCTATGGACGACCCAAAATGGTTATCATTACTATTTGTTCAACTTGCCTTATTGATTCAGAACAAGTGATGTTGAATTGGGGATGGATAAAATATTTCATGTGTGAACCATGAATACTAATTAGGATATTGAGAAGTATTCAGAAACAGTGATTTTATTTTGTTGAAAGTGAATATTGAAGCATTTTAGTTCAATAGAAGTGTCTAGAGATTTTAAAAGGTGAGAAGTTAATGTTGGTCACTCTAACACGATTGTAGAAGACAAATATAATATATAATTGTCGGTATCTCATGTCTTGGAGTAAAAATGCTAAGGAAAGTCACAAGTAAGAAGATCAAGGCAACAATGTGGACAAGCTAAGTTAGAATTGTTGTATATAACTAAGTGACTGACACATCAATTATGGATGAAACTATAAAATCTATCCATTTAAGATGATAGAGTCAAAATCCATAGTGTAGAAATTGACGAAATTCAACAAAATCATTGATGATTCATTGAGTATTGAAGTTTAATTTAATGAGAATGATAAATATCTACTCTTATTGAATTTATTGTCTAGATCTTTAACACTTCAAGGATGTAGTGTTTTATATAATATTTTATCATTGGAGCAATTTCTATCATCAATTAGGAGCGTGGAGTTAGCTAAACTTCAAAATTTGAAAGTGGAAAATAATAGAGAAGCCTCAAATGTCTCTAGGAAAAATGTAAAAATGGAAGAAGCTGGGTTAAATCAAAATCTAAAGGAGTCAACGAATCAAGTTAAAAATATATCAATTGTCACAAAATTTGACCATTTCAAAAAGATTTGTCTTGACAAAAGACGCAATGAAGATTTCATACAAGCATTAGTCGCTTTAGAGATTTGTTATGAGATTATAAGAGTTCTAATGATGATAAGTTTAAAACATAAAAGAAATGAGTCTTAAACTATGAATGTTCTTATCACATGTGTTCAAATAAGTAATATTTAAAACTTTGAGAGACAAAATAAAATGGTGACGTTCACCTTAAAAACAACAAAATATATAAGGTTGAAGGTATGCCATTCAATTTGTCTAAGCATGTTTTCCATTTCATAATTATTTGACATTCTAGAATATGTAGGGTTCAATTCGTTTAAGGATGTTTGACATTAAAGAATTATTTTTACAAAGTGTGAGGTATGTTGTTGAACTTAAACGAAATTTACTATAAATTAGTATGTTTAATTTGATTGGTTAGACTACTGCATTTAAATTGAACATGACATACTGAAAAATCATATGGTACATTGTCAGTAGTTAAAAGTATCAGAATATGTGTTTTACACATATTAGATAGTTTAACCATTATTGTTTGTTCATCATTAAATATTCAAAATTTTAATGTTTAAACCAACCCATGACATTTAAGATTATGACATGTTAAGGTTTTAGTTGAACTAGTTAAATAAAATTTACTAGTAGTGAAGAATTGAATAAGTTAGAATTTTGTGAAATTGTATACTAGAAAAGCAACACAAAGTTAAGTTTAGAAGTGATATGAGTAATAATAGCAAACGTTTTGAATATGTTCACTCGAATATTTGAGCTCTATCTTGAGTAAATACTTGTGCATGGTTTTTATTTTCTCACCATAATTTATTTTTATACTATAAGAGTATTATAGTGTTATATTTGCATTTAACCTTTCCTAGGGAAACAACTTGGAAACTCCCTAGGAAAAGACGACGATACAAGGCCTCCTAAAGGAAGGTATCACCTCACCCTATGTTTTTCTCGTCTATGGAGAGAAGAAACGTGAGATAAGATATATCTTAGATAAACAGAAAGTCATGCATGTCATCGACTCATTTTTTCTTTGGGAATATGGATTCAACTGTTCACCTCTTGACTAGGTGAGCAACAACCTTTTCTAAGAAAATACTAGGGATCAAGAACTCCTATAAATACACTAACCTTCAAGGAGAAGGGGATTTCAAGTCATATTCACTCAATACCATCCAATACTATTCAGAGAGAACTTCACTTCTAGTAGCCCTAACACCGTCAATATAACTGCCCTCCTACAACCTAGCAGCGTTGGCCGCCAATAAGGCCTCTCACCTCATGTGAGCTGGTCCTTTAAACAGCCTAAAAAACCACCGTACATGACTACTCGCCACCACGGGCTAGTCCTTACCCCTAAACATGTAATATACCGGGAGATGATTGACAGGGTCCTACATCATGCAACAACCACCATCACTGGAGGTATCTTTGGAGGGTCCACTCGACGAAGATACGCGAGGCAGGTGTTCATTATAAATGTCATATCCCTCGATTTTCCTAAGGACACCACAGGAACGACCAGGGTCAACATAACTTTCTATAAAGAAGATTCCCTAAGCATCAACCCTCATGACAATGATCCCTTGGTCATCACTATCCAACATGTCAACTAGGATATCAAGTACGTCCTGATAGACCTAGTAGCTCAACCAATGTCTTGTTCTGGGATGCCTTCTAAAAGTTACAACTGAATCTGGACGATATGCACGGGTTCACAGACTCCCTGATAGGATTATCGAGGGATCAGATACAGATTATGGGCTATATGACCATATAAACCACCTGCAGCAAGGGAGATGACACCAAAACCATCAATGTTAGCTACCTCATCGTGGACACCATGTCACCTTACAACATTATCCTAAGGTGCCCAACCATCAATGACCTAGGAGCCGTCGTGTCCAACTGATATTTAACCTTGAAATATCCGCTCCTAGATGGTAGAGTGGACACTATCCAAGGGGATCAACAAGTGGTGCGTGAGTGTTATCTGAGAAGCCTATAGACAGCCCGAGAAGAACTTACCCTTGTTGATGCTCATCCTTCCGAAAACCCCAATACTGACTTTGAGTGTTGGGACCCAAAATTAGGCATAAAGGCAAAGAGAATCACGCCCAATAGAAGACCTGAAGGAAGTCCCAATAGGACCTCACGCCCGTCAGGTCAAAAAAATAGGCACCTCATTCTCTACAAGGGAGGAACGGGAGCTAGTCGACCGACTCATAAGAAACATCGACCTATTCACTTGGGCCCCCTCAGACATGCCAAGTATAGATACCAAAGTCATGAGCCATCATATTTCCATCCATCTATCTGTCATACCAATGGCGCAAAGGAAGCAGAAGGTGGGAGAATAGAAGATGACTGCTATTGATTAAGCGGTGGAAAAGTTATCCAGCGCCAGATTAATCACTGAGACAAAGTACCCCACCTGGATGGCCAATGTAGTCCTGGTATGAAAGGACAAACAACAAATGGCACATGTGCATAGACTTCACGAATCTGAATGATGTCTTATGTAAGGACACGTACCCGTTGCTAGATATCAATAGCCTAATCGACTTCGGGCTACCATGTACTGAGTTTCATGGAGGCCTACTTAGAGTACAACCAAATCAATATGGACCCCCTTAATAACCCCAAGATTGCTTTCATGTCGAACTATGGAAACTACTATTAAAATATCAAGCCTTCGGCCTCAAAAAGCTGACGCCACACACTAGCGACTCATGGACGCTGTCTTCACCCATCATATCATGCAGAACTTTGAGGTGTATGTTGATAACATGATTATCAAGACAGGGGAAGGGAACAATTACGCCAACTACTTGGAGGAAATCATGCAATCAGTAATAAAGTATGACATATGCCAAAATCCCTCCAAATGCTCTTTTGGAGTACAAGTGGGGAAATTTCTGGGATTCATGCTGACGGGGAGGGGGATTTAAGCCAATCTAGATAAATGGCAGCTGACCATCAATATGAGGATCCCCACTAATTTGAAGGAAATGCAACAACTTATTGAACACGTAGCCTCCCTTTCTCGCTTCCTCTCCTTCATAGACGATAAGGTTTTCTTCTTCTTTATTACCATAAGGAAAAAGGTGAAGTTCGAATGGACCCCGAATGTGAAGAAGCTTTTTCCAAGATCAAGGAGTTCCTCACATCATCCTCGATCCTCTCTCGCCCTAAGGAAGAATCACCTTTTCTATTTTACCTCTCAATCACTGAGCAGGCGATGAGTTGAGTCCTTGTCAAGAAATAGACAAGGTAGAGAGACATGTGTATTTCATAAGAAAAGTGTTCAATGGAGATGAGACACACTACTAAAAGATAGATAAGCTTTCAATTGTCGATGTTAATGCATCGAGAAAACTCCGACCTTATTTCAAAGGGCACACCATCCTGATAAAAACTAACTATCATGTCTGTCAAGTGTTGAAGAAACCAGATTTAGAGGGAAGAATGTTATCCTGGTCATTAGAGCTCTTGGAATATGACATCCAGTATGTTATGAGAAAGAGCATCGAGTCTCAAGCCCTGGTAGATTTCGTAGCAGAACTCAGCTCACCCATTAAGGAGGATCTACCTTCATAATGGGCGTTATCCATGGATGGAGCCTCCAATGTATAAGGAACCGGTGCGGGAATAATGCTCGAAGGACCAAAAAATATAGTTATTGAGAAGGCTCTAAAGTTCGAGTTCACCGCCAGCAACAACCAAGTGGAATATGAGGTGCTCGTTGTTGGTAAGATCTTTGCCCTGGAAATAGGAGCTATCGGACTAAAGGATAAGGGTGACTCAACTGGTAGCCAACCGGGTCTTAGGGAGATATGAGGCCAAGGAGCCCATGTTGATAAAATATCTACTGAAGGTACTAAATCTGTCCTCACGTTTCCTTTCTTTCAAAGTAAAGCACGTCCTACGCGAACAAAATTTTAAGGTGGACCTCTTGTCAAATCTAGCCACCTCAAAGGTCTCGAGGTTCAATAGAAATGTGATACATGAGACTCTCGCCTCCCCTAAGATCGATGCAGATGAAGCATACTCCATGTAAGTCGTCCTCGAGTCGAGCTGGATGTCACTCATATAGTGCTCCTTGTAGTCTGGTGAACACCCGCCTGACGAGGGAGAAGCGAGGAATATCAAAATAAAAGCTACTAAGTATACCCTACTATTAGGGAAGATTTAGAGAATGGAGAGGGCTACTCCCATGTTAAGATGCCTGGATGAGAGCGACATCACTTTAGTTCTAGCAGAAGTCCATAAGGGAGCCTACATCATCCATATCGATGGGAAGGCTCTCGCCCACAAACTATTAAGAATAGGTTATTACTGGCCCACATTGATGGAAGATGTAACACGATCTAACCCCACATAGACATAAATAACATAATCATAGTAAATTAGCAACATCTCAAAGAGGGCATCATAATTGACTTCATAAAACGATAAAGAAATCAAACATACATACTGGTCATGATCATAACATGTATTCAAATTCACGTTTCATACGCCAATACAAAATTATGCATCTCGCAGCAGAATAATTATCTCAACATAAAGATATAAATGATTGAAATCTCATACTGGAAATCATATCATAAGTACTAGGCACTGAGGCCAAACATCACATAATCTCATACATATCCAAATAAAAGAGAGTAATACTAAATATCTCTCAAAACAAATCAAAACATGAGTTCGAATATTTTCCGTGTTACATAGATCAGAGCAATGACTCACTACCTAGAAATAAGCAGATAAATAAGGATCTAGCTCCTTCTCTAATCCTAGAAAGAAGCACCGCTATCTCCAGTACCTGAGCGATGTCGTATAAAACATCATTCCAACAGAAGGATCAGAATTCATATCATTATTAGTCATAAACCACATATGAATTCATCACTCTTCATAAACCACATATTAGTCATAACATAATCCAATATACCAATCCACATATACAACATATCTCATCAATTCATATTCCAAATGAAATTCAATTCCAATTACCACAATTATACAATTAATCAATTATCACATGTTGCACATCAAAACACTACATTCACACTAATATTACATAATGATTGATAATGCAACAATTCACATCAACACATCTGATTCCAACACAACTCAAATGAATTATGTATATGGTACCAATGTTATCCTTACCGGTCCTGTCGAGTCCATATCTCCAAGACAGATAACCACCAATAAAAATCCAATTCATCCTTAAGTTTTCAAACCCCACTCAGCATTAGGTTTGGGACAAGTCAATAGTTCCCACGAAATTACCAAACCTTTCCTCTTGACACAAGTGATGCATGTACATGTGAAATCCCAACAACTCATCACAACAACTCATCACATAATTCAACATATTTTGAATTATCTTCACAATATTGCACAACATACATCTTTCATGTCAATCATTCACATATACACAATATCATAGTACAAATCATCTTAACACATTATTATAACATGTAGCAATTAGATACAATCCATGCTATATCCAAACATCATCAAATTCCAACACTTACATACATAATTCAAGTGTTAAGTTTCTCATCAAAATGCTTCCAAAACTAATCTGAATCAAGTCAAATAAATTATTAAAAAATATATAAATCTATGATAAATCATAACATACAAGATCCCAATCCCGTTCATGCATAAAATAATTTTTCTTTGTCTAACCACCCGTGCTAAGCGGCCTTACCCGCGTTAAGCGCCCTCTGCGAAAACCTGAAAAATCTTCTCTGAACAGCTACTGACCTGTGCATGAAAATCACCGTAGAGACATGTTCTAATGCCCATTTTTCACCAAGTAAACATATTCTAGCATGTATATATCATAGGGAACCTATTTGTATCATAAAAAACTAGATTTCAACAACCAAATTTCCAAATTCCTAAATCAAATTGGGTGAATAAAAACCTAGAAATTCACATACCCAATCCTATTAAATGTTACTATCTATCATATACTCCCATAATAACATAGATTCTCACCCTTACCTTGAGTGTAAAGTCTTTAAGATTGCCTCTTCACTTTTCCTCTTTTCTCCTCTTTCTCTTCTTCTCTTCTCTTCTCTTCTTTGTTTTTTGTTTTGTTTTATGACAACATTAATTCTAATCCCTCTTCTTACTAGTATATTTCATTAATGGATCTAATTCCACTTACCCATTATATTATGACTAAAGCTCAATTCTAATTATTTACTATTCTTAATCATAAATCCAATTATTCAAATAACACATATATTCAAATAATTCAAATATTCACCAAATCACACAATTAAATTAATTACTATATAATGTACTAATTAATTAAATAATAAAATGATAGAAAATAAAAATTAGGGTGTTACAACTCTCCCCCATTTAAAAGATTTTCGTCCTAAAAAATCAACTCAAGCAAACAACTCGGGATACAAATCCTTCATCTGACTCTCCAGCTCCCAAGTCACATTACCATCTACTGGTCCTCCCCAAACCACTTTAACCAAAACGATCTCTTTACCTCAGAGTTTCTTCACTTCTCTATCCTTTATCAGCATAGGCGATGTCTCAACAGTCAAATTATCTCTTACTTGCACATCATCTAATTGGACAACATGAGACAGATCCACAATGTATTTCCTCAACTGAGACACATGGAACACGTCATGGAGATTAATAAGTGATGATGGAAAAGAAATATGATATGACACTTCACCTACTTTCTCAGAAATCTGATAAGGACCAACAAAATGCAGCGTGAACTTACACGACTTCCAAGCTCTACCAACATCGGTTACTGGAGTAACCCTTAGAAATACATGATCATCTTTCTCAAACTCAAGCGCCTTCCTCCTATTATCATGATAACTCTTCTGACGACTCTGAGAAATCTTGATCTTTTCTCGAATCATATTAATCTTATTTGTAGTCTGTTGAACTATCTCAGGTCCAACCACATCACTCTCACCAGATTCATACCAACACAAAGGTGTCCTACACCTTCGTCCACACAAAGCTTCAAACGGTGCCATTCCAATACTTGAATGGAAAATGTTGTTATAAGTAAACTAAATCAAAGGCAAGTAACTATCCCAAACACCTCCTTGCTCCAAAACACAAGCTCTCAGAAGATCCTCAAGTGACTTAATCGTCCTCTCAGTCTGACCATCTATTTGCGGATGATACGTCGAACTCAAATGCAACTTCATACCCAAAGCATCTTGCAAACCTTCCCAAAAATTCGAAGTAAACCTTGGATCTCTATAGGAAATAATACTCTACGGAGCACCATGCAAACTCACAACCTTCTAAATATACAACTTAGCAAATCTTTCCATCGGATAATCTATCCTAATCGGGACAAAGTGAGCAAATTTCGTCAATCTATCCACAATAACCCAAATAACATCATAATTACTCTGAGATCTCGGAAAAACCGAAACAAAATCCATAGAAATGATATCTCACTTCCACTCTGGAATGGATAACGGTTGCAACAACCCAGACGATTTTTGATGTTCAACCTTAGACTTCTGATAAATCAAACAAGAATACACAAACTCTTCAATATCTTTCTTCATACCTAACCACCAAAATAATTTCCTCAAGTCTTGATACATCTTAGTAGCTCCAGGATGAATACTCAAACCATTACGATGTACTTCATCAAGAATCCTCTTCTTTAAATCTCCCACATCTGGAACACAAACTCTATCATGACACCTCATAATACCATTCTCATCAATCCTAAAATCACCACCCCGACCTTGATTTATCAACGTCAATCGATCAACTAAACTTAAATCAGATTTCTGACCTTCTAAAATCTCCTCAAGAATGTCACTAGTAAGCTTCAACATACCAAACTTAACACCAGAAGAAGTTTCTCCACAAACTAAACTCAAATCTCGAAAGTGCTCAAGTAAATCCAACTCTTGTACCATCAACATCAATATATGCAAAGACTTCCTACTCAAAGCATCATCTACAACATTCACTTTACCCGGATGGTAGTTCAAACCAAAATTATAGTATGTGATACGGTGGCAGAACCGACTATTTTACTGGTTTGCATTTTTATTCGCAAATGTAGCGGTAAGCAAGAGTCGCCGCCGACTTTTATTTTATCTAACAAAGGAAAAGGAAAAAGAACAGAAAAAACCTTTTTTGAGATGTTTCTGAGTACGGGGGGTAGATTATAGAAAGGGAAGGTGTTAGCACCCTTTCTATCCGTGGTTTTCCACGGGCTCTTAGGTACTTGCTCATTTTTTTTTTTAAATTTTCTTGTGGGTGCTTGTTTTGAAAATGCCTTAGTTCGAAGTTTCACTTTATGGTAACCCTTGTATCAGTCCTCAAGGGTGTGATAAAGTGTTTTGAAAACTTTGTTTGAAAAAATGTTTGAAAGTGTTAGTGTGAAAAATTATTTGTTTTGAGCAAGTACCTAGGAACTATCTACCTACTCGAAAAAAGTATGTTTGTTTTCCTTTAAACATCGCTATCCTACTATTAAGCAGTAGGTAGCTCCATTGTTGAAGTTTTAAGGGACATTCGAAAGGGACGAAATGGTCACTGAAGGCAACAAATAAGGACACCTTAGCATTTCGAAGGGACTATCGTCATAAGATAATTTCTCGTAGGCAACTCGAGGGACAAGTAGGGACTATGATCTTTTTGAATTACGGGTCATTGTTAAGGTATCCTTACGTTCGAGGGACACAACCATTATTTCTGAGGAAACCAAGTGAGGCAAAACCCTAGGAGTGAGCATGTGCAAGTGTGCTTTTTTTTCAATTAATTATCTTTGCACAATTAGGGTTATCTAACTTTTTTAATTCTTGATTTATCTTTCGCATACAATCCTAATGTCCATACATCTAGCAGTTTAATAGTTGCCGAAATTAAAGGCGGAAAATAAAATCTACGCTATTACAAGGCTTTTGGACAGATACACAAATATTTGACTGAAAATAAAGATGCGGAAATTCGAAATCCTAATTAATCTATTACAAACTCAAAGGAGGTACAATAATTTGAATTAAAAGAAAGTGAAGGCGCGCGTGGCGAATTAAATACGAGAATAAAGTCTAAGTCCTAAAAAAACTAATCAATTAAAGAGAAAATATTTTTTGTATTTTATTATGAAAAAATTAAATATTTGTGAAGTAAACCTAATTTGTCTAATTAATTTTAATTATAAAAAAAAGAATTTAAAATAACCTAATTAAACTAATTCATTAATTGCAATTAAACATTTTATGAAAAAAAACTAAATCTAATTTTTTAGTGATTTTCTTACTTTCATGATTTAATAATAATAAAAAAATGATTTTGTGAAAAAGATAATTAAGAAAAATAATAAAATAAAAGAAATAAAAAAATAATTGGAATTGGGCCTGGTTGATGAGCAATTTGGGGGGTGTACTGCCAATTTTGTGATAGGCCCAGGATGATGGCCCATAGTCTAGCGCATGATCCAATGCACCTTTCTTCTAATGGTTCATGGTGTGCCTTCAATCCTGTGGCGCTGGGTCTACATGATGATGGATCCCAATGATGAGATCTGGGGCGTATGATGGACGTTGGGCATTAAGGCACGCTAGATCTGGAAAGTATATTCAAGAAAAAGTCAAAAGCAATACACCTGGGATCGAACCCAGGACGTTTGCTTCAAACCCTCCGTCCTTAACCATCTGCGCTGGCTGTTCATTTATATACATAATCAAATAAAAACAATAGAAGCAAAACAAACACATGATGTCCAGAAAATGCACCAAGATTCAAATTGCCCAACGGGAGCTTGCCACCTAGCCTTCTTCTTCCTCAGCACTATTGTTTTAGATGATGGACTTTTACCTATGGTTCCACGCCTGTAACTAGAACCTGTCCATTTCAAGAAAACTTAACCAAACAAGATAAATAAAATCCAAGTATGCCAATCAAACAGGCTTGATCTCGTGAGCATGATGGTGCCCATATTTGACCCTAATTTTACCTGTATAATAAAACCCTAAAATTCAACCTTAAACCCTAATAATGGCAATTGTCCCTGTGTGCATCAAAACTTACAATTAATCATGCTAACACGTTCCAAATGACAACACAAACATGAATGTATGCTTAAAAAACGTTAACCATGCGCGAATAATCAAAACCAAAATCAAGAAATATGGCAAACCATGAGAGACGTGGAGGTTGGTTCTGGGCGTCTTAATGCGTGCAAAGGATTGGAACAACTTCTGAAGGTGTCCAGGAACGTATTGCAAGACTTAAATCTCCTTGAGGATGGTTGTAGTATGGAATCCGATTTGAGATTTTTTTGACAAAAAATGCAACTTCTCCTTGCCGTTTCACACGATCAACCCTTCTTTTTGTGCCCTGGATTTTGTTGTGTATATGTAATAGACTGCATTAGGTCAACACAAGCATTCATATCTTTGCTAATTATCAAGATTTGATTTGATTTCCATTCTTACATTATTTCTTTCTATATCAAGCCAAATCATTCCATTCTCATCCCAATCACCCTTGGCACGATTTGATTCTGTTTGACAACATATTTGCATTGTAATTCCATTCAAAACCAGATAAAAAACAAATCTTCCCTATTTTATATCATTTATTTGATTTAATTTGACTTTTAAATGATAAAAATCAAAATAAATTAAATAAGTAAAGTCAATAATATATGAGAGAGTGTTTGGGTCGTGGACATTGCTAGAAGTAAGATGCAAGCATAAAAAGTTAGGCCCATTTAACAAAAAATGCACTTTTGGGTATTGTTGACTTTTGACAATTTTTCAAAAATGGCCAAATTTGACAATGCATATATCCTTAAATTTTGACCCTAGGGAGGTGTTCTTGGACTTTTTAGAAACCTTAGGATTTCCTATAGGCAACCCTTTTGGTTTCATTTCAATTGGATCTTCCATGTTCATGTAAGAAGCTTTGACCCAAAAGGTTTTTTTGTTGACTTTTTGAAATGACCTATAATGTATGAATTCATATCTTTTCATGAGTGCATTTCTTGAACTTGAGGGCTGAATATGAATTGTATGGAATTGAATCTCTTCAAAATGAGCCTTGGATGAGAAATTTCTGATAAAGTATGAGAAAATTATGCTTCGTCAAAGTTTGGTTGACTTTTCTTGAGAAACCCTAATTTAGCAACTTTTGAGATTTGATGAATTAGGAGAATTCCTTGGAGAATCATGATCAACCCTTGATCAAATGATGGATATCACTTCAGAATGTTGATGTTGACCAAGAATCTTGAGGTTTGGCTGTATGTGGGCCACAATTGACTTCTGACCTAACATAGTTGATTTTCAGGCATTTGAGCAGTTGACTGAGCAAACTTCTTGTGCAAGGCATAAAACTTGGCATGGATGGTCATGAGAGCATATTAGGACCATGGAAAAGGTTTAGACCCTTGGAGTTCACCCATCTTGATGAAAATGGAAATCCTAGTGGGTGGGTCATTGCTTTAGGTGAGAGTTTGTCTGATCCACTCTTGGGTATCCTTGAGCAAGTTGAGGATCTCAATGAACACGTGTTGAGTAAAATGAGAGGGAAAATTTTGGGGTACAACAACTACCCCTGTTCAATCTTCTTAAACCTGAGGATGTAGATTGGTTGGTCTGCCATTCGTGATCTGAAGGTAGAGGATGATTGAACACTAGAGTGCCCAAAAATTTGCACTCGCATGGAGTAATACTGATTGGTGATACCGGGAATGGGCTTATAGATGCCATTTGGAAGTTGACAGAGAATCATTGGAGATGGGCTTAAAGATGCCATCCAAAAAAGATATCGATCGCATAAGAGATTCCTTTGCGAGAAACTTTGTACCTGCTGTTAAGGAGAACTTCGCTGGAGAATGTTGATTTACGTCTGGGGGAAATAGAAGATAGGAGCTTCAATTGTCTGTTACTCTACTGGGGAATTAACTCTTGATTGAGGAGGCAAAAGTAAGCTGCATATCTAGTCAGGGTCTAGGCTGCACAATGACTTACCGGGGAAATGTGAAATCGACCGTAACTGGTTGGGTCAGATCTTACAGTGTTGTAAACTGTTGTCTGGAGATAAGAGAGAAGGAACCTGGATAATAGGGTTGCTTCGAAATGAAATCCTGGATAGTTGGGCTGTTAGAAAGAACCTGGATGGTAGGGTTACTTCGGAATGAAAGCCTGGATAGTAGGGCTGTAAGAAGGAACCTGGATGGTAGGGTTACTTCAGAATGAAAGCCTGGATAGTAGGGTTGTGAGCAGGAACCTGGATAGTAGAGTTACTTCGGGATGAGAACCTGGATAGTAGGGCTGTGAGAAGGAACCTGGATAGTAGGGTTACTTCGGGATGAGATCCTGGATAGTAGGGCTGTGAGAAGGAACCTGGATAGTAGGGTTACTTCGAGATGAGAGCCTGGATAATAGGGCTATGAGAAGGAACCTGGATAGTAGGGTTACTTCAGAATGAGAGCCTGGATAGTAGGGCTATGAGAAGGAACCTGGATAGTAGGGTTACTTCGGGATGAGAGCCTGAATAGTAGGGATATGATAAGGAACCTGGATAATAGAGTTACTTCGGGATGAGAGCCTGGATAGTAGGGCTATGAGAAGGAACCTGGATAGTAGGGTTACTTCGGGATGAGAGCCTGGATAGTAGGGCTATGAGAAGGAACCTGGATAGTAGGGTTACTTCGGCATGAGAGCCTGGATAGTAGGGCTATGAGAAGGAACCTGGATATTAGGGTTACTTCGGGATGAGAGCCTAGATAGTAGGGATATGAGAAAGAACCTGGATAGTAGGGTTACTTCGGGATGAGAGCCTGGATAGTAGGGCTATGAGAAGGAACCTGGATAGTAGGGTTGCTTCGGGATGAGAGCCTGGATAGTAGGGCTATGAGAAGGAACCTGGATAGTAGGGTTACTTCGAGATGAAAGCATGGATAGTAGGGATATTAGAAGGAACCTGGATAGTAGGGTTACTTCGAGATGAAATCCTAGATAGTAGGGATATGAGAAGGAACCTGGATAGTAGGGTTACTTCGAGATGAAAGCCTGGATAGTAGGGCCATAAGAAGGAACTTGGATAGTAGGATTACTTCAGGATGAGAGCCTGGATAGTAGGTTTGTGGGAAGGAACCTGGATAGTAGGGTTACTTTAAGGTCGCGTAGCTTAGTTAACCTGTTCGGTTTAGGGAACTGATTTTTCATTAGCCGTCTGCAGATATGACTTGTATAAATGCTGGAATTATTGGTGACAATTGTCTTTCCTGAAAAGATAACAGGGTTAATCATATGCGATGCATGACATGCATTGTGAAATGATGTTCTCAAAATAAATGAGACTATGATGTATGTGATATGTACGCGCATGTCATGGTGCATGAACATTAAATTCTATTATGACATGTCCGAGTCTGGGAAAATAAATCCCCGAATGCTGCTGGAGAGTATAGCCTTCCTGACGGTTGTAGAGAACTGTGGCTCTTTTACTTCCGTTGGGGATATAGATGTCAGATTTCTGAAAGACCCTGGCTGGGGAGATTACTTCTTGTTTTGGGGAAAGCTGATATCAATGCTTTGATTGCTTTTACTTTGTAGGGAGTACAGATGTCACGAGGTCGTATGCACTGACGACCGTGTTTCAAAGCTGTCTCTGCCCTGGTACCTGCTGAACAAAGTAACTGTCGGGTTTGACATTTCCAGTTTTTGCCCCTATTTCTTAAGTTACGAGCAATTGTCTTCCCGTTTCTTATGTAAATATTTATGAACAACAATCATATTCAAATGCATATGTCAAGAATAAACAATTGGATGTTCTTGCAAAACAAAACAAGAAAGAAAACAAATAGTTTTGTAAAAATGATTTGTATTGATTTTCAAAGTTGGCCTATAATAGGCATTTTTTGTACAAGGAGGATGACGCTCTAGTAAGAGAACACCACCGAAAAACGGAAATTTATACAATATTGTGTAAAAAGAAAACAACTATGTACAACAATCCCATTGAGTTCCAATTTTGCTATTGCCGCTCTGCCTTCGAGCGTCTCATCACTTTGCTGCTTGTCCGAAGCTGATTAGATTGATTGGTGCCGTTAGAGCTTGGTGGTTGATACTGAGGTCTAATTGCAAGGTGATCCAATGGGACATAGTGATACGCTTTACATCCCTAACTTTTTCCTGTACTGCCCTTTCGGGTTTTCAGTCCACCGGGATACCCTTTTTTGGCCAAGCCGCCTTTTCAGGTTTTCGACTTGCCGGGTATACAAAATTTTCATTTTCATCCCTTATTTTTGCCCGAACCCTTTTGGTTCGCTGGGAAGCCCTTATTTTTGCCTAAGCTAGTGAACCTAGCGAGTCTTTTATCATGTGTAGTATCTTTTCACTATGTCCACATTCACAGGGTGAGGAAGTTCGTCACCGTCCATGGTGGTGAAAATCATGGCTCCACCCGAGAGTAGGGTGTTTCCCCTATTGACGTCCGTGATGAGGTACGGTACCCATAAAGAGAGAATGGTAACATCTCATGCCAGTCTTTGTATGTTACCGTCATCTTCTGTATAATCTTCTTGATGTTCTTGTTAGCCGCTTCAACAACGCCATTCATCTCCGGCCAATAGTGAGGAGTTATGATGCTGTATCTTGAATTACTTACAGAGTTCGGTGATCATCGTGTTGTTGAGATTCATACCATTGTTAGTGATAATTATCTCTGGCACACCATACCGACATATCAGGTTATGCCTGATAAATCGCGCCACAACGTTCTTGGTCACAGTAGCAAATGAGGCAACTTCAACCCACTTTATGAAGTAATCAATGGCCACCAGGATGAAGCGATGCCCATTGGAAGCGGTGCCCATTGCAAAAGGCCAGGGAGACATCAAGACATTTAAAGGAACCAGAGGAACATGCACCTTATCAGCATAGATTGGCATTTATGACAAGTTCGGGAGTGCTGATAACAATCTGCTTCCATAGTGGACCAGTAGTATCCTGCCCGTAGGATTTTCTTATCCATGGTATGTCCACGTGAATGGGTTTTGAAGGTACCTGCATGTAGATCTGTCATAATCCTCTCTGCTTCGCACTTGTCTACACACCACAGTAGGGTAGAGTCATGGTTGTGCTTGTAGAGGACTCCATTTCTGAGGAAGAGTTTCGCAGCGAACCTTCTCAGAAATTTATTATCATTGAAAGATTCCCCTTCGGGATACTCTTGAGTCTCGAGGTAATTATTCACTTCATGAAACCAGGGTTTGTCTGCTACCTCTTAAGTATCGATCTCGCAGCAGTGCACTGGTTCATCCAATCTCTCAATGGTGATTCGGGGATCTTTGTTGTCCCACTTGACTTTGAACATAGAAGACATGGTAGCTAGTGCGTCCGCTAACTGATTCTCCTCTCATGGGAAATGTTCAAAGGTTACCTCCTCAAAGTGAGGGAGCAACGTCAGCACATGCTCTTTGTACGGTGTTGTACCCCAAAATTTGCCCTCCCTCTTTTACATAAAATCACAACCCTAGGGTTTCTCAGCTATTCAAGAATGGCTCAGTAATCGACCAGACAGGTTTTCTCCTATGGCAGTAAATCAAGAATTAGGGTTTTTCTCGCATTTCTCAGAATAAACTGAATGCTCAGAAAGTCAATTGGCTGTCACATATTTTCAGGCTCTCTCAAATTTACTGGAAAAAGGCAGTGTTTGTTTGATCTAGGTTAACCGGATAATTGGCGTCTTTCAAAATGTTTGCTCGTTTAGGGAATACACATTTGCTTGTTTATTGGAATACACAGTGCATGTTTTGATTGGAATACTGTTGCAAGGTTACAAGATTACATAGTTTTTGGATTACTTGGAGTTTAAGTTATCTGGATTGGAATTATTGGAATGCAGTTCAATTATTTTGATCAGGGAATCTTAAAGGATTAAGTGAAGATGCAAAGAAAAAATTACAAGTTACTAACAGTAATGGATTATTTTTGATATCAGATTATCTCACAAAGACTTTTTTCATTTATTTCAGACGTTGATACAAAAACAATTTATTATTCAAATGCTGTAGGTTTTACAACTTATAGTACTCAAAAAATAAATTATTACAACTAATGGAAAATCTCTCTAAGTTACAAATCTAAGCCTAAGCTTCCATTTCTCCCATGCTTGTTACCAAGTCTCCTGCTTCCTCTGCTTTATCACCATCCAATTTGCACTCACATGAGAGAAAGACAAAAAAAAGTGATTAGTACAATTATTTGAACATAAATAAAAATTTCAAAAAAAAGAAAGAAAAATGTTCATCATTAAAGTTTGCCGTTTGGAATCAGAGGGCTATTTTCATCACGTTTTTTATTTTTCTCTTTGAAAATCACAAGAAGATTGCTCTTCTTGGTTCACAAATAGAAAAATAAAAATGCAAGTTGTCCAATTAAAGAATGCAAAGCAAGTTTGTCCAAGTGCAACAATGCAGTAACTAGACAGTAACAATGCAACATGGCAAGCAACTAAGGCAGGCAGCATAGCAGCAAGAATGCAACAAGGCAAAGCTAGACAGCAGCAAAACAAGTACAAATAGCAGGCAAAAAGTACAAAGCAGTATGGTAAACCAAATAACAAGCAAAGGGCTTATTTCATAGCCTTTCATCATTTTCCAGAAATTTGGGGCAAACTTTTCAGAAAAAGTGGAAAAGCAAATTGCTTTATCATTGAGAGAGGAGAGAGAGAAAAGATATCACCTATTTTGTTGGAATTGTACAGTTTTGCTACCAAGGCCCACAGGCTGTCAAAGGGAGAAACCAAGATATAACAGAAAAAAACATTGGATAAAGACTGAGAATTCCAGCAACAGAAGTATATACACAAAACCTACATAACAGTTATACCAACAAAAACAAAACTGCAAGAACAACTCTCCAGAACCTGTTAACAGTTCTCAAAGAAAACCTCCAAAATTGTCAAACAAACATCCAAGCCACAAAAAATCACAAAACCTGCATATCAATTCAAACACACAAAACAAAACTGCAAGTTCAAGCAACAAAAACATTTCAAAATTGCAGAACCAAACTGCCAAAACAAACTTCCAAAACCTGTTAACAGTTCAAACTCAATACTCAGACCTGCATAACCAAACTGCACAACCAGTTCAAAAGCATTCAAACTATAACCATCATCAACATAACAATCCCTAAACACTTAAACCTACAACATCTTTCCAAACTGTCCAAGGCATAAAAAACAACCAAACCTGTAACCAAATCATAAAAACATTCAAAAGCCATTTCCAACTATCAAGCAAAACACAATAATCAGTTTCCAGATCAGTTGAATCAAAGCCTGCAAACTCAACATTTTGGCAAGCTAGCAAAAACTGCAAAAGCCACACCTCAGTCCAACAACAAACAGCCCAAACCTGTCAAACAAACATTCAAAAGCATTCAAACTGCAACAACAACAAAAGCCTACAAACTGTAAAGCCAAGGCCTACAAACTGTAAAGCCAACAAGCCTGCAAAGTCACTAAACCATCCAAAACAAAGAGAAACAACCTTCAACTATAAAACCAAAGCCAACAATCATCATCAACCAACAACAAAACAAAGTTTCAGAAGCAATAATCATCATCAAAGTTTCAGAAGCAATAATCATCATCAAAGTTTCAGAAGCAATAATCATCATCAAAGTTTTAGAAGCAACAATCATCATCAACAAATATAAACAACAAAACAAAGTTTCAGAAGCAGCATCATCATCATTTAGTCAAAGGAAAGAAAAGATTACCAAAGCTCACGCGTCCGTTATCTTCTCTTCCACCGCCTCCGGCCACCAAGGGAACGCCATCAGTCCAACCTCACATTCCTCTCCTTTCTTCTAGAAAGGTTCCGAAGGTACATTTCTTTTCAAATCACTTTCTGCGTCTCAAACATAATACAATAGATTAACAAGCAAAACGTGAACAAGATTAACAATAACAAAAAAACGTTCAAACTTCAAAACCCAGAATAGTACCTTTCAAAGAAGTGAAAAGCATTAGCGCTTAGAATGTGAGAGGGATAGCGCTCCGACGGCTTGAGGGGAAGGGAAGATCAGAGAGAGATCTTCGAGCATGATTTTGACTCTAGATTTTCATAGAAAACGCGATTTATAGTGAGATGAGGAGAGATTAGCTTATTCCGGTCATAAGCTTAAGATGTTGTGAGTTATAGAGTGAGAGAGATGAACTGGAAAGGGACGACGACGCCGCTCTGTACAAACCCTATTTTTCTCTGTTTCCCCTAATCAAAACAAACCCTAATCAGAAATTAGGCAACGATGTGTATTGGGCCATTCCACTGCAAGCCTTAAGCCCACGTGATTGCTAGCTCGCCACCCCTCCCCTCTGCCTTGTGTTTTTGTTTCAGCATCCACATTAACTCTCCTTTGGGCCTTATTCCCCATAACCCTTAGGCCCATTTTCTTCCCCTTTAATTTTTTTTATTTTGTTTTGAAAATCACTAATAATACTTTTGCACATTTCTTTTAGTCTTAAGAATCAATTTTCACATTTTTCTTTTTATAACTTTTTACTAACTTATTTTTACACTTAATAAAAATACCAAAAAGTCATTTAAATTAGTTTAATTATTTTTGCTTTCTTTAAACCTTTTTTTTAATTTAATAAAAGTATAAAACAAAATAATAATAAAATTCTCTAATATTTTTTTTTAGAATAAATTTTATTTCTCTCTTTTCAAGTAAATACATTTCATACTTTATCGATTTTATTTTCGTAAATTGTCTTAGCTTTGTATTGAATCGCACAACAATTCGATTTGGTTGTAATACTTGATATTTGGACATTGTTATTTTTTTTTACTCATCCCCATTTGTAACAATTGTACCACCATTCCTGGATACTTTTGTAATAGCTTAGACTTTTAATTCCCGCAATTTATTGCTTTCGATATACTGTGTAGTAATTAGGCATGTATGGCAAGATTCAAAAATCAATCGCTAGAGAACCCAATCCAAGAATAAATAACTTGAAATCAACACACTTCTCACATGCGCACCTCTAGGGTAACTTCGCTTGTTGCCTCAGAAATACAATCATGTCCCTCGAATATGTGACACTCTAGCAAATGACCTTTCGGTAAACAAAGATCATAGTCCCTCGATGACCCTCGATGTTGCCTTCGATAAAACGATCTTGTCCTTTACAAAATTGCTAGAGCGTCTCACAAGTTACTTTCAATGATTGTATGCGATGACCCGAGCCTGTCCCGTTTAACATCCAAACACAAGTTTGTTTACCAAATACAATGGTAAAACAACAATGTTAAAGGGTTAAAAATGTGTAGGAAAGATCTTTGAGTTAGGATAGACAACTCCTAGTTACTTGATCAAATTTGCAAACATCCTTGCTATTTTCAAAACACACAATTTCAAAATAATTCCCAAATACAAACTTTCAAACATTGAAACATCTTTTCAAAAGACAAACACCTTTGTAAAACATTCAAACAAGAATTGTTACAAAGGTTGCCTAGACAAGGCCTATTTTTAAAACATTTTCAAAACCACACATAAAGCACCATTTCAAACAATTGAAAAGCAAAAGCAAGTGATCTAAACAAGTAACTAAGAGCCCATGGATAACCATGGATGAAAAGGGTGCTAGAACCTCCCCTTTTAATAATCTACCCCCCGAACCCAAGAAAACATCTCAATGGTCTTTCCTGTGCTTTTTGACCTTTCCTTTGGATAAAATAAAAAGTCGGTGGCGACTCTTGTTAAACCGCACAAGTGCGAACACAAACGCAAAACCTCAAGTCAGTTCTCCCACCGTATCACATACGGGATGAGATTCCGATGCTTCATATCCCATTCGCCTTTGATCTGACTTATCACCAAGGCTAAATCCCCGAAGACATTTAAGAACTTGTTCCTGAGGTCGATAGCGGCTTTGAGGCCCATGATGCAGGCTTCATACTCCGCCATATTGTTAGTGCAGTTGAAACATAGTCGGGAAGTGAAAGGAGTATGACAGCCCTCAAGAGATATGATTACGGCGCCAATGCCATTACCGAGTGCGTTCGAAGCTCCATCAAAAACCATAGTCCATCAGGATCCTTCTTCAGGTCCTTCATCCGGTCCAGGTTCTTCGTAGTCAGTCACTAGCATAATATTCTCGTCCGGGAACTCAAAATTCATGGACTGGTAGTCATCCACGGGTTGATGAGCCAAATGATCAGCCAATACACTTCCCTTGATTACTTTCTGGGTTGTATATTGTATATCATATTCGGTTAAGATCATCTGCCATCTCGCTATTCTTCCGGAGAGTGCGGACTTCTCGAAGATGTATTTGATTGGATCCATCTTAGATATCAACAAGGTAGTGCAGGTCAGCATATACTATCTCAGTCGGCGAGCAGCCCATGCCAAAGCGCATAAAGTTTTCTCGAGCAGTGAGTATGTTGCCTCACAGTCGGAAACATTTTGCTAAGGTAGTATATTGCGTGCTATTTTCGACCAGACTCGCCATGCTGCCCCAACACACGCCCCCATTGAATTGTCTAGCACTGTTAAGTACAATATCAAAGGCCTTCCTTCAACCGGAGGCATCAGAATTGGTGGTTCTTGAAGATATTCTTTGATCCTTTCGAAAGAAGTCTGGCATTCGTCATTCCACTTTACCACTTGATCTTTCTTCAGAAGTTTGAAGATTGGCTCACAAGTAGCAGTCAGATGTGAAATGAACCTAGCTATATAATTCAAACTCCCAAGAAACCTCTAACTTCCTTCTCAGTACTGGGAGCTGGCATCTCTTGCATGGCCTTTACCTTTGCGGGGTCTACCTGAATACCTTTGTCACTGACGATGAAACCTAGAAGCTTACCAGACCTTACCCCGAAGGTGCACTTGTTCGGATTCAACCTCAGCTTGTATGTCTTCAACCTGTCGAACAACTTTTGTAGATGGTCGAGGTGCTCTTCTTCGGTTTGAGACCTGACTATCATGTCATGAACATAAACCTCGATCTTATGGTGAATCATATCGTGGAACAAGATGACCATGGCTCGCTGATAAGTTGCCCCAGCATTCTTCAACCCAAAAGGCATCACCTTGTAACAGAAGGTGCCCCACTGTGTGACGAAGGTTGTCTTCTCCATGTCTTCAGGAGCCATCTTGATCTGGTTGTAGCCAGAGAAACCATCCATGAAGGAGAAGATTTTGTGCTGCACGGTGTTGTCAACCAGAACGTCGATGTGAGGAAGCGGGAAGTCATCATTGGGGCCCGCCCTGTTCAGGTCTTTGTAGTCCACACACATCCGCACCTTTCCTTCCTTCTTAGGTACCGAAACAACGTTAGCAACCCACTCTGGATAGGAGGTGACAACTAAGAACCCTGCGTCGAACTGCTTCATAACCTCTGCTTTGGTCTTCTCTGACATTTCAGGGCGCATACGGTGGACCTTATGTTTAACCAGAGGAAAATCTTCTTTAGTTGGCAGACGGTGTACCAGGATATCAGTGTCTAAACCAAGCATGTCTTCATATGACCAAGTGAAGATCTCAACGTAGTCGTGCAACATCTATAGCAACCGCTATTTGATCTTAGTCTCTAGATTGGTGCCGATCTTGACTTCTTTTCTGTCCACCTCCGTGCCCAAGTTTATCATCTCAATTGGCTCTTTATGAGGCTGTATAGCCCTCTCTTCCTGCTGTAACAGTCTAGAAAGTTCTCCGGGTACCTCACAATCGTCCTCACCTTCAACCTCGGCTTGGTTGATCGGATTTTCGAGGTCATAACTGGAAATAGCATAACTGTTATCAATGGGATCCATAGTGGACATGGATCCGTAGTTAGATACGTGAGTGTGTGTAAGAGCATAGCTGTATTGATAAGGTAAAAGCAGAAAAGAAAAACAGAGAGCACAAAATTTGTATGCAAAGAACGTCCAATGTTTTATTTATGATATATGAAATGCCATATAATAACCCTCACAAATAGAACCATTATGCCTCGGGTAAGACACAAGGTCATAAAGTTTAAATTGTTTATTACAAACTTGGAAAACAAGTAAGACAATTACTGCAGAATAAAAGAAACTGGTATAAAATCTCTGGCCGTCCAATTACTTGGTCCACCGTTGGTAGTCGGGTAGATCCAGCTGTCAATATCAGAGTCTTCCTCACTGTCTTCAATAGCGTTGACCCCACGATTACTGATGCGTAGGGGAGGTCCTCCATCTCGAGCGGGTCGAACAACCCTTTGAGCTCTTGAAGTAAAGCCCAAACCAAATTTGTCAGTTTTGTGAGTAAAATCAGGGAGCTGCCCCCAGTTGGTACACCCACCTTCTTCGACCACTGCTCTGGCGTCCTTGAGAGAAGCCATCTTCATAGGAGGTTTGGTGCTGGTAGTAGTTTCGGTTGACGCTAAAATCTGGGGAACCTCTTCAAAGTTTTGACAATGAGTCTCAATGAATTCCTCGTCCATCTCCACATACCTGAAGGAGTTCAGGTGGCTCACCATATACTCCTCTTTGCCATGCACAGTGACAATCTTCCCCTTCACCAGATATTTCAGCATTTGCAGCGTAGAAGTAACATCCCCAACTTCATGGATCCAAGGACGATCCAACAAACAAGAGTATGATGGCCTGATGTCCATCACATAGAAGGTGGACCCAAAGGTCTGAGAGCCTACTTTGAAAGGGATGTCCACCTCCCCATGCACCATTATCTTCGACCCGTCAAAAGCCCTTACCACAATGTTACTAGGCTTTAAAGTCAACCCTTCATAATCCAGCCGATCAAGAGCCTTCTTAGGCAGAACATTCAGTGAAGACCCAATATCCACCAACACATGAGCCATAGTGGTTCCCCTGCATTCGATCGAGACATGCAGAGCATCATTATGCCTCCTCCCTTTCGGTGTCAAGTCGGCATCTGAAAAATCCAGTCCGGCTGAGGTTTCCTGCGGCACATGCGCAATATTGAGGAATAAAATCAAAGCCTTCGCATGGGCCTCAAAACACAACAATAGAGACAACATTGATATTTTCGAAGGGGCCTGCCCCAGCTGCTCGACCACATTGTAGTCGCTCTTCTTGATTATTTTTAGTATTTCCTCTATCTCTCGCTTAGAGGATTCCACAACAATCTTTCTAGGTGCCTTCGTCCGGGCAGGCTCACCTACAGCTTCTTTTCCTTGAGTCCCAGATGACTCGATGACAGGAGTAACAATTGGAGTAAGAACGGGAGTAGTCACGGAAGTACTGGTAAGAGCAGCAGGTGAAATAACAACAGGTTTAGTGACAGTCTTTGGGGAGATCTCGAGAGATAAAACCCTTCCACTTCTGGTAATCTTGCTGGCCCCAACAATGTTAATGACATCAGGATCAACCTCTTCAACCTTCAAATCTTGTTTAACGCCATGATAGTAAACATCGACGCCATAGTTCCACGTGAAAACTTTGTCCGAGGAGTATGGTATGAGACCAGGAAAAGTGATTATCAGCGGGGCGATTCTCAGAGCGGGTGTAATCCTAACAGGTCTTTTAGAGGAGACCTTGGAAGGATTGGCATAAATGGTTATAATGGTAACATCTTTAAACGAAACAGTTGGAATCAAAGTCTTTCCGAACAAGATTTCTCTGTTGTCCATCAGGCGTTGAACACCCAATTTCAGAAAATAGCAACCAGTGGGCAGAGATGAACACATGTGGCAACCTTCACCAAAACCCGAAAATAAACCGACCAACAACAAATTCTTCTTAACAGTCATAAGAGGAGTAGAAACTTCATCAACAAAGGTAACAAACAAATCAATATCAATGGCATTAATTCTACGATTGTGCTTAGGCATGGGAGCAGTTATGACATTGGGCTTCTCCGGAGCGTCGAACTCAATCTCCTTGGCTTCAATCAGATCTTGTACTTTATTTCTCAGAGCCCAACAATCATTTGTATCGTGGCCATGACTCTCAGAATGGTAGGCACACCGAGCATTGAGATTGTACCGAGGAGATGTGGTGTTAGGATTCTTGGGAGCCTCTTTCAAGGTTGCCAAGATGGATCTTAGCAGATGGGGTAGAACCTCAGTCAATGTCATGCTAATCTGGGTAAACTGCCTTTGTGGTATTTCTATCCTTTGTTGATTGTTGCGTTGTGGGGTAGCCGCAGGCCTAGGTATCATCACAACACTTACCGTTGGACGGTGTTCAGCTCTGCTCTAAACTCTTGGGCTATAGATAGAACTGACTTCCTTCTTGCTTGCGAAAGGCTTCTTTACTGAGCTTGAAGAGGTGTCTTTCTTTATTTTTCCAGTACGAATCCCAGCTTCTACCCTTTCTCCTGTTAGTATCAGCTCGATAAAACCAGCTGAGAAGCTGCCAATCAGATGATTAAAAATGGACCAGACAACGTCCGAAGAAACATGTCAACCAACTCCCTATCAGACAAAAGGGGTTGGACTCTCCCGACCAGATCTCTCCACTTCTGCGCATAGTCCTTAAATCCTTCACCTGCACCCATGGACATAATCTAGAGTTGAGTACGAGTAGGGGCAAGGTCGGCGTTATATTGATACTGCTTATAAAAGGCAACCGCAAAATCCTCCCAGTCTCGGACATTGGTTCCCTCCAGTTGGTAGAACCATTCAAGCTGAGTCCCTGACAGACTGTCTTGAAAGAAGTGGGGCTAGATCTTCCTTACATATGCACGAAGATGGAGCTTTGGGCAAGACACCCCATCATACTTTGCGAAAACCGGAGCCTTAAATTTCTGCTGGATGACCACTCCCGACACCAATCCCAGTTCTTCAAAGTCCAACCCAGGTATTCTCTGGACTTCCATAGCGCTCAACCGATCCTCTAACTGATTGTATCTATCCTCAGTGGGAGGATACTTCTCATCATTGTAGTCTGTATCATTGTCAGAAACTTCAGGTCTAGGGTCCTTCTCCCTTGTCTCCCTCTCTTGATTCTCCCCTTCTTTGGACGATGAGGTCAGATCGACTGGTTGCTTTAACGGCCCCCTGAACCTTCTGCCCAGATTCAGAACACCAGAGACCTTCTTCTTTTTCTTCTTTTCCTTCAGGATGAGGGTCTTCAGATCCTCCTGCCCTTTTTAAAGAGTTATGAACATCTGTTGAAATTGGGCATTTTGTGCCTGAAGATCTTTGATGCTTTGTTCAGAAGACATTTTTTTTGCTGAAATAAACAACGAAGAAAATGAGAAACCTGTAATGGTACCTGTTCATGCAATGTCATGGATGGTATGTGTATGCAATAATTTCAAGGACTTGTAAAGGCTCAAATTTGTTTAACCAAAAAATAAACACACATTAATTATATTAATACGTTCAGATTGTTACAAGGAATGCCCTTTAGGCTTACAATTAAACAAACAAAACTTAAAACAAAGGTCTCCAAAGAGCGCATCCTCTTTGGTGCAATGTAGGCATTTATGTTCCTTTCTTCATGGAGTAGCCTAGTGAGCTCCAAGACCTTCTTCTCGCTGACATAGAATTAAGCTTCGAACGTATCCTGCTCCTCCTTAAGTTGAACCCAGGATTTATGTAACTCCTCGTGATCAGTTGGTATGTCAGGATGATGAACAAGATAAGGAGTGTCTCCTTTAGCAACCAGTTCCACAATTATTGGTAGGACAACAGGGTAAGGCATCATAAGACTTTGGGCGCGTGCTCATACCCATCGGAGATATGGCTCAAGAGGGATGGAATTCTTGTGCCCTAGTGTCTTACTATTAATTTTATGTACCATGCCCCAAGCTCTCATGAACCTTTTGCGGTAACCCTGAGCATCATTCTCATAGTTGAAGGTGATTCCTTGGATAAGCGTACCATGAGGACCATCCCTTCTTGCATAACCAAACTGCTGTAGTGCCAAACAAGGGTTATAAGTGATTCATTCCCTAATGCCTAAGAGAGGTACATTAGGGAATTCACCACAGCGATCGATGATGATAACATCTTCCGAGGACCGTGAACACCAATGAATGTCTGAATGTGTAAGGGACATCAGCCTATGAGACCATTTCATACCCCGCTCATTCTTCAGAATAGACCTGGGTAGGTGTGAAATAAACCACCTAGCCAATAAAGGAGTGCAACACAGGAGGGTCCCCCTTATCTTCAGAGTGTGAGCATATAAAGAGTGTAGAATATCCCCAAGTAATGTAGGCACCGAATTGCGAGACAAAAACACCTTAATAGTATTCACATCTACGAGTTGGTCCACATTAGGGAAAAGTACCACCCCGTAGATGAGGAGTGCCAATACCTTTTCAAAACTCGTAAATCCAGGGTATCCCAAAAATAATAAGCCTTTACGAATAGAAATTTGATAGGGATTCCTTGGACATTTCCTCTAGTTTCCCAATTTATCACTATGTCAGACCGTTGTAAGGACAAAGCTTGAGCAATCTCCTCAGGCTTTGGATGTTCTTCCATACCGTTGAAAGGTAACTGATCAAGAATAGGTTCCCCCAACAACTGAGAAAATTCCTCTATATTAGGCACTAGTTGGTAATCCGGGAAGGTGAAGCAGTGGTGCACAGGATCAAAGAACTGAAATAACACTTTTAACAATTCTTCATCAGGTTTTGAAGTGACCAAGTTAAGCAACCGACCATGCTTTTCAGTGAAGGGAAAGCTTTCAGGAATCCTTAATTCCAAGTCCTTTAGTTGGAGAGGCACTTTCACAAGGTGAATCTGGATGGTATTCCTACGGGCGGATGCCATGTCCTACAAAACAAAGCAAAGATGAGCCCTAGAAAGTCCTTGAAATGGTCAGTATGATATGTCATGCTTATGATGTCATGATTATGCTAAAAAAACACATGTATAGCAAGCAACAAACAAGTCACACCAAGTCCTTAGGTTTAAGGCCTGCATGAGTTTTAAGGTCATACCCTCTTGAAGCTGGATTGGTTCAACTTGTACTATAAATAGTAACCGGGTTCTAAGGGATCTCAATATCACCGATCTTTCCCCTAAGCTTCGTTCAATAGGCGATTGAATCGCAACCAAACAAAACTCAAGAGTCAAACCTCAATGAGTGTAGCATCGAGTATATGTCGACCTTAGGAATACACCAAAGCCGACCATCTCGCTACGTCCTACTGGCCAAGTTGTGCAATTAAAGGTTCTATGGTCAGTTGATGCTTTATGACATCATGCGGGGGCCCCGTACTCTCCCTGATTGACTCAAGGGTTACCGGTACTAACCAAAGTGCCACATCAACGTAGCTACTGCTTCAACCGTGTGGTTATACCCCGCATAGTTCCCTCACAGTTTATTGCTATTTACCTAAAAGGTGTCCCCAGATCCGGGTGTAGGATTTACATAACCCCAATAAAACCCTTGAATATAAAGTAGGAAAAGAAAAAGACAAGCAAGCATATTTAGAAATGACCTAGATCCTAAGGTATATCCCACTTATTAATTCCCCAGCAGAGTCGCCAGTTCTGTGATACAGTGGCAGAACCGACTGTTTTACTGGTTTGTGTTTTTTATTCGCAAAATGTCGCGGTAAGAAATAGTCGCCACCGAATTTTATTTCATCCAACAAAGGAAAAGGAAAAAGAACAGAAAATACCTTTTTCGAGAAGCTTCTGAGTACAGGGGGTAGATTATAGAAAGGGAAGGTGTTAGCACCCTTTCTATCTGTGGTTTTCCATGGGCTCTTAGGTACTTGCTCATTTTTTTTTAAATTTGCTTGTGGGTGCTTGTTTTGAAAAGCTTTGAAAATGCCTTAGTGCGGCATTTCACTTTATGGTAACCCTTGTATCAGTCCTCAAGGGTGTGATAAAGTGTTTTGAAAACTTTGTTTGAAAAAATGTTTGAAAGTGTCAGTGTGAAAAATTGTTTGTTTTGAGAAAGTACCTAGGAACTATCTACCTACTCGAAAAAAGTCTGTTCGTTTTCCTTTAGACAACGCTATCCTACTATTAAGGAGTAGGTAGCTCCATCGTTGGAGTTTTAAGGGACATTCGAAAGGGACGAAATGGTCACTGAAGGCAACAAGTAAGGACACCTTAGCATTTCGAAGGTACTATCGTCATAAGATCATTTCTCGTAGGCAACTCGAGGGACAAGTAGGGACTATAATCTTTTTGAATTACGGGTCATTGCTAAGGTATCCCTACGTTCGAGGGACACAATCATTATTTCCGAGGCAACCAAGTGAGGCAAAACCCTAGGAGTGAGCATGTGCAAGTGTGCTTTTTTTTTTTCCAGTTAACTATTTTTGCATAATTAGGGTTATCTAACTTTTTTAATTCTTGATTTATCTTTCGCATACAATCATAATATCCATACATCTAGCATTTTAATAGTTGCGGAAATTAAAGGCGAAAAATAAAATCTACGTTATTACAAGGCTTTGGGACAGATACACAAATATTTGACTGAAAATAAAGATACGGAAATTCGAAATCCTAATTAATCTATTACAAACTCAAAGCAGGTACAATAATTTGAATTAAAAGAAAGTGAAGGCACGCGTGACAAATTAAATACGATATAAAGTCTAAGTCCTAAAAAAACTAATCAATTAAAGAGAAAATATTTTTTGTATTTTATTATGAAAAAATTAAATATTTGTAAATTAAACCTAATTTGTCTAATTAATTTTAATTATAAAAAAGAATTTAAATTAACCTAATTAAACTAATTAATTAACTGTAGTTAAACATTTTATGAAAAAAACTAAATCTAATTTTTTAGTGATTTTCAGATTTTTATGATTTAATAATAATAAAAAAATGATTTTGTGAAAAAGATAATTAAGACAAATGATAAAATAAAAGAAATAAAAAAGAATTGGAATTGGGCCTGGTTGATGAGCAATTTGGGGGGTGTACTGCCAATTTTGTGATAGGCCCAGGATGATGGCCCAGAGTCTAGCGCATGATCCAATGCACCTTTCTTCTGATGGTTCATGGCGTGCCTTCAACCCTGTGGCGCTGGATCTACATGATGATGGATCCCAAAGATGAGATATGGGGCGTATGGTGGACGTTGGGCATTGAGGCACGCTGGATCTGGAAAATATATTCAAGAAAAATGAAAAAGCAACACGCCAGGATCGAACCCATGACGTTTGCTTCAAACCCTCCATCCTTAACCATCTGCGCTGGCTGTTAATTTGTATACATAATCAAATAAAAATAATATAAGCAAAACAAACACGTGATGTCCAGAAAATGCGCCAAGATTCAAATTTCCCAACGGGAGCTTGCCACGTAGCCTTCTTCTTCCTCAACACTGTCGTTTTAGATGCTGGACTTTTACCTACGGTTCCACTCCTGTAACTAGAACTTGTTTGTTGTACCCCAAAATTTTCCCTCTCATTTTATTCAACACATTCCCATTGAGGTCCTCAACTTGCTCAAGGATACCCAAGAGTTGACCAGACAAACTCTCTCCTAAGACAATGAACCCCAAATTAGGGTTTCCATTTTCATCAGGGTGTGGGAGCTCCAAAGGTCCCAAATGATTTCCATGGTCCTAATGTGTTCTCAAGATCATCCATGTCAAATTTCATGCCTTGCACAAGAAGTTTACTCAGTCAATTGCCCAGATGCCTGAAAATCAACTGTACTAGGTCAAAAGTCAACTGTGGCCCACATACAGTCAAACTTTAAGATTTTTTGTCAACATCAACATTTTGATGAGATATACATCATTTGATCAATGTTTGATCTTTACTCCTCAAGGAATGCCCCAAATTCATCAAAACCTAAAAGTTGCTAAATTAGGGTTTATCAGGAAAAGTCAACCAAACTTTGACCAAGCATAACTTCCTCATACTTTATCAGAAATTCTAAAAGTTGCTAAATTAGGGTTTATCAGGAAAAGTCAACCAAACTTTGACCAAGCATAACTTCCTCATACTTTATCAGAAATTTTCTACCCAAGGCTCATTTTGAATAGGATGCAATTCGCTACAACTTATCTTCATCCCACAAGTTCAGAATATGCACTCATCAAAAGATATGGATTTCTACATTATAGGTCCTTTTGAAAAGTCAACAAAAACACCTTTTGGGTCAAAGGTTCTTACATGGGCATGGAAGACCCAATTAAGATGACACCAAAATGGTTGTTTGGGGGACATCCTAAACTTTCTAAAAAGTCCAAGAACACCTCTCTAGGATTAAAATTGGAGGAGATATGCCTTGTCAAAGTTGACTATTTTTGCAAAATTGCCAAAAGTCAGATGTGCTCAAAAATGCATTTTTTTGTCAAATGGGCCTAGTTTTTCATGATTGCATCTTTCTTATTGTTGTACCCCAAAATTTTCCCTCTCATTTTATCAACATTTCTCATCACAAGGCTCTTTGAACTCAAGACCAAGCTAGGGTTTGCTCTGCTCAAGACATCTCCTTGCACTATTGACCAAAATTAGGGTTTGAGTTTGCACAGAGAATTTTGGACTTATAATGCTCAAAGTGACTCTCATACTTCATGTTGGACTCATAAGTTTGACCATACCAAGTTTCAAGCCTTGAATCAAATTTTGGCCCAGTCAATTGGACAGTTGACCTAGAAATCAGCTGTATTGGGGAAAAAGTCAAATGTGGCCAATTTACAGTCAAACCTCATGAATTTTGACCCACATCAACATTATGAACTCATATAAACCATTTGATCAAGTTTGGACCAAACTCCACAAGAAATTTGATCAGATCATCAAAAGGGCAAAATGGTCATTTTTAGGGTTTTGACTATATAAAGGCAATTTCTGTTTTTTGACCTAGCCAATGGAAAATTGGGTTCAACCATGGAGTCAAGGACTCAATGGCATCATCTTGACCTATTCAAAAAGTTCAAAAGATCTCAATTGCATTGGATTGACAGATGAATTTTCAGTCAACTGATCAAATTTGACTGTACACTGAAAAGTCAAACTTTGACTTTTTGGTCAAAATTAAGTGCCAAGGGTCATTTTTCACCAAAATATGTCAAAACATGAAACTTGTTCATCAAGAAACCCATTTTTTCAAATTAGGGTTTAAAGTTGAAAAATTTCATAACTTAGAATTTTTCTAAGTTATGAAATTTTCTTAATTTTTCCTAACTTTGCCCAACATTTTCACCATGATGCATTTGGATTCAAACAAAACTTCCAACATGAAAGTTGTATTCCTCCACAAAGTCTACAAGTTTGATTCACAAAATTTTTCCAAAAGAAGCTTGGATCTCAAGTTATGATTTTTGGAACAAGGGTCCCTAAAACTTTTAACTTAGTGAAATTTTGCCCTAGTTTAGGCAGGATTTTGACCTATCTTCATGGCCATTTTTCATATAGTTCCACTTGGAATCTCAAGTTGCATTTCAAAGATGGATTGTAGAGAATGTTGCAAGCTTTCCAAAATGTCAAATAACTCTCCAAACTCATTTGTGGTTAGGGAGAATCTAAGTCTTGAAGTTGGCAAAAACTCACTTTTCATCCATGGCATATTCATGTTCATACAAGTTGCAATTTCAAGTCAGCATGCTTTGCACTAGATTACAGGCCTCTAAACCACTTCACAATCAATAATTTAATGCAAATCCATTGGTCTAAGGCATTGTTTTGGTCATTAGGACATTGTACACAAAATTAATCCCTAAGTAGAAAAAGGTACATTTCCATTTTTGCTTAAATGTGCTTTATGTCAAAACTAAATCCCTTGAGCATTGGTCCATATCTCAGACAGCAAATCAAATCCACAAGTTGGAAGGGCCAAGGGAAAAGTGTGAAAGCATAAGGATAGCCTGTACAGGCCTGTTTCAATCACTTCCCACATTTTGCTTCAAAAACAAGAAACATGTCCAAAACATGAGAACTTGAACATCAGCCAAAACAAGCTTGTGCAAACATTTTGAACATATTTCTCACACCCCTTTGAGCCAGAAACACGACCTATGAATCCCTCAAAAATCCCATAGCCAAAAATCACATTCCATTGGCAAAACAGGGCAGAACCTGCAACTTGGCTTCCATAGCTCAATTGGCTTGTGCGTTTTGGCCCAAACCTGTTCAAACACCTTCCATTCCATCCATCCAAGCTATCCCAAACCTCAAACACCAACTGTAACTCCATTTACAGGGCTTGCCATTTTCATTTTGAGCTTGTGAAGGTTGAGTTCTGTAGGTTGATTCAAGTACATTCAAGGCAAGCTAGGTATTGGAAAAGGTCAAGTGAAGTCCAAGCAAGCTCCCAGACATCTCAAGCCTTGTTGAAAAGCTCCACATTGCCATACACAAAGTCAGCTGAAATAGGTTTTTGTCAACTTCCTATCTCTCTATTTAGGAACATTTAGCCTTAGGTTTGTGAATAAAAAATGTAGTATTCATTGCCATGAAGCTGTACATATGCTCAATTTTTATTTATATTAAGCATGCTAAGAGAATTTCATCCATGAACATACTGAAAAAATTAGGTTATATTTTAGGGCCAGAGAAATTCTCTCTGGTCTTTGAGAGTTAGGATTAGTTTTTTATATGGTTAGATTCGTCTTGAAATGCTCTACAACTTTGATGTTATGTGTTTTTGCAATAGAGCTCGTATACAGGATGTCCAGGTTTGGTAACAGGCGCGCGCGCTTTTGTGAAGGACAGAGGTTGAAGATGAAGTGGTGGGCTGGGCTTGGCCTGGCTCACTATTGACACCCCCTTTTACTTTTTGCACCCCCTGGCCCAATTTCTATATATTTTATATTTTTGTATTTTATTTTCATTTCTGATTTTATTTTTTATTTCCAAATATAAAAAATACTCAAAAATATTTTTATAATTTTTTCACATATATTTTGCATTTTATTTTTATTTTTTAACATAAAAAGCAATTTAATTACTTTTATCTTATTTATTCAAAACTTGAAAAATATATATAAATTATACTTTTATTTTCATTCTTTATTTTTATTCACACTAAAAATATTATTCTAAATATATTTTTATTTTTGCATATATTTTATTTTTATTTCATTATATTTAATATAATTAACACACACACACACACACACACACACACACACACACACACACACACACACACACACACACACACACACACACACACACACACACACACACACACACACACACACACACACACACACACACACACACACACACACACACACACACACACACACACACACACACACACACACACACACACACACACACACACACACACACACACACACACACACACACACACACACACACACACACACACACACACACACACACACACACACACACACACACACACACACACACACACACACACACACACACACACACACACACACACACACACACACACACACACACACACACACACACACACACACACACACACACACACACACACACACACACACACACACACACACACACACACACACACACACACACACACACACACACACACACACACACACACACACACACACACACACACACACACACACACACACACACACACACACACACACACACACACACACACACACACACACACACACACACACACACACACACACACACACACACACACACACACACACACACACACACACACACACACACACACACACACACACACACACACACACACACACACACACACACACACACACACACACACACACACACACACACACACACACACACACACACACACACACACACACACACACACACACACACACACACACACACACACACACACACACACACACACACACACACACACACACACACACACACACACACACACACACACACACACACACACACACACACACACACACACACACACACACACACACACACACACACACACACACACACACACACACACACACACACACACACACACACACACACACACACACACACACACACACACACACACACACACACACACACACACACACACACACACACACACACACACACACACACACACACACACACACACACACACACACACACACACACACACACACACACACACACACACACACACACACACACACACACACACACACACACACACACACACACACACACACACACACACACACACACACACACACACACACACACACACACACACACACACACACACACACACACACACACACACACACACACACACACACACACACACACACACACACACACACACACACACACACACACACACACACACACACACACACACACACACACACACACACACACACACACACACACACACAGACACAGACACACACACACACACACACACACACACACACACACACACACATATATATATATATATATATATATATATATATATATACTCTTATTTTATTAGGTATTTTTGAAATAAAAGTATAAAAACATTACACTTTTATTTTTATTATTAAATATACTTAAAAAATAACTTTTCTAAATATATTTTATTTTTTATATATACTATTTTATTTTTATTGTATATAAATAAAATAATTAATATATTTACTTTCTTAAAGAAAATTAGGGTTTTACCCTTAAACAAATAAAATTAATCTTTTATTTATCTCTTTATTTTTACATTAAATATTTTTACATACTTGGGAAGTAAACATAATTTTTTTGCATATTTCATATTATTTGGTATATTTATTTATTTTGTTTATTTAAATATTGTCTATTTATTATTTATGCCATTATTCAATTTGGATGTAATAGTAAAACTAGGTTTTTCATTTCTTGTCAAATACACCCCCATTCAAAGATTGTACCCACATCCCCATAATCATGTTGTAATAGCTTAGACTTTTAATTCTCGCACTTTATGCTTTCAATTATTCCATGATTAGAGATTAGGGTTCGTATGCAAAAATCCAAATCAACAAGTAGCTTGACCTAATACAAAGACAAAAATGCATGAAAATCAAACACAAATGCACACTTGCATCCCTAAGGTTACAATCCACTTGCTGCCTTTAAAAATGGGCCATGTTATGCATGTTGGGGTACTTTGGCAAAACAAAAACAAAACAAAAGATCATAGTCCCTCGATGACGCTATCTTGGTTGCCTAAATAAAATGATCAAGTCCCTCAAAAATTTGCCAAAAATACTTAACATAATTGCTATCATGGTCTATACGATGACATGCGCCTGTCCCGTTTAACATCCTAACACAAGGTTGTTCACCAAATGTAATGGTGAAATAACACTGTCAAAAGGGTTAAAAACACATAAGGAGAGATCTTTGAGTAAAATAGGGTAGATAACTCTTAGTTACTTGATCAAAAAACTTGCAAAACATCCTTGCTATTTTCAAAACACACTTCACAACACAATTTCAAGACATTTCCCAAAAACAAAATTTCAAACTTTTCTTACAAACATTGAAAATCTTTTCAAAAGACAAAAACATCTCTGTATACATTCAAACAAGAATCATTACAAAGGTTTCCACAATGATGACCTCTTTTCAAAACATCTTTCAAAACCACACACAAAGCACCATTTCAAACAATTGAAAAGCGAAAGCAAGTGATCTAAACAAGTAACTAAGAGCCCATGGATAACCATGGATGAAAAGGGTGCTTGCACCTTCCCTTTTCATAATCTACTCCCCGAACCCAAGTAAACATCTTAAAGGTCTTTCCTGTGCTTTTTGACCCTTCCTTAGGATAAAATAAAAAGTCGGTGGCGACTCTTGCTAAACCGAAACATTTGCGAACACAAAACGCAAAACCTCAAGTCAGTTCTCCCACCGTATCACACTTATGACATGGTCCACGATCCAAATCAGAATCTACACTTTATTTGCTTCATTATTTATTTTATTTTTGATTTTTTATTATTTAAAATTCAAATTAAATCAAATAAATTACAAAAAATGTAAAAGATTGATTTTTGACCTGATTTTTTGTAGGAATCAAATCCAATCAAGCTAGCATACCATATCAAACCAGATCAAGGAAATTGAAGTGAAATTGGCATGATTAGGCTTGTTTTAGAAACATATCATACAAGAACAAAATCAAATCAAATCTCCTTAATTCACCAAGATACAATGCATTTTTGTTGACCTAATCAATTCTAATACATATATAGGACACAACCAAGCCAAGAAAACGAGGATTACAGGTCATGATAGCACAAAGCAAAACTGAAAAAATTGTCAAAAAGTGGTGGATCGATTTCAAGCTTAGAGGCCAATTCAAAGCATTCTAAGGCTACCAATAGATTCCTGGACATCTCTAGAACGTGTTTCGATCATTTGCAAGCTTCCACACAGTTAAAATCGCGAGCTACAAACCCACAGTTTACTCATATAATCTTGAATTTGATTTTTCAATTTACGCATGATTAATTACTTTTAAGCATAACATTGTGTTTGTATCACCATTTGGAACGTTTTGGTTCAAACAGTTTTGCATTTTGACGCATATATACATAATTGCCATTTTTAGGGTTTGTTCTTGCGTTTTAGGGCTTTGTTCTATAGGTTAAATTGGGCCAAGAAAAGAGCACTGTGATACTCGTGAGATAAAAACGAGTTGATCTATGTATTCAACAGTAATTTATCATGCTTGCTTGTGATTTTTGAAATATGCAGGGCTACAACCATGGCAGACTGTTCGTAGGTATAAGTCTCATACCTAAAGCGACGGACAAGCGAAGAAGAAGATAATGTGGCTGATAACCATTGGCCTGTTTAAATAAAACACGCGTTTTTTGTTTTGTTTTTGTCTTACCCAGTTTGTTTCATATGATATTGATTATTGTTATTATTATAACAAACAAGAACAGGTGGCCCAGTGGTGAGGCGTGCATTTGGAAATATAGAGGACCTGGGTTCGATCTCAGGTCCCGGCATTTTCTTATTTTCTAACTTTGTAACTGCAGATTCTATGCTCCACGCATCCTGGAGCCTACCATGCGCTTCCATTAATGGAGCCATTTGATTCATCACCAATCCAATCCAACGTCCCAGGCAATAAAGTCCATGGTGCACCCTCCAAGAAGGGCTACACAAGATCCACACAAGGCTGGGCTTAGCCACCAATGGGCCTAACAAATTCAGATATACACCCCCTTTCAGCTTCAAAACAGGCCCATCTCTAATGTTTTTTTTTATTTTATTACTTATATTTTATTGTTTATTTAATTCCTTTTTTCTTTACAAAATAACAAAATCATTTTTTTTATTAAGCCAAAATATCACAAAAACATCAAAAATCATTTTTTTCAAAAAAATATTTTTGTTTCTTTAATTAATTAGTTTAATTATTTAGGGCAATTTAATTGTTTTTTATATAATTTAAATTAATTAGAAATTAGGGTTTTCAATTTGTACATAATGTTGTACCCCAATTTTTGCCCCTAAGATTCCCCTATCATATCATGTCAACTTGATCATAACAAGATCACATTAGGGTTGGTTCTTCCTCTTTGTTCTATCTCCTATCTTTAAGTTTGCTCTTGAGGAATCTCCAAGCACCTTAGTTGTGTATTTTGTATATGTGTTGATAATTAACCTCTAACCAAAATACAAAAAATATTTGTCTTTATCTTTGCAAAATTGTGTTTTGTAGGTACCGAGTCAAAGCATCCGACAAATAAGGTTTTCATGCAAATTAATCAATCCTGCATTGTGTCGAAGGTCTGTGTTGCACCCCAAAATTTGCCCTCCCATATTCTCCAAAAAATTGCCAAGCCAAGTCACAAAACTCCCCAAGGGTTGCACAGTGCAAAGGTCTCCTATACAGTCAAAACTAGGGTTTGTGTTCTGAGCAAGAAAATGAAGTGTTCAAAGGCCCAATCAAGTCTCATATGCCTACAAATATGGTCAAGTATCCTCATACAAAGTTTCAAGGCATTCAGCTCAAAATTGCACAGTCAAAACCCTAAATTGCACTACAGTCAACTGTAGGGGCAAAATGGTCATTTGACAGTCAAAAGTTCAAATTTTTGGTCAACATATCATTTTGAAGCCACAAACATCATTTGATCAATGCTTGATCATGATTCTCAAAATTTGGCTCAGAAAATCATCAAGATGCAAAAGTTACTATATTTGGACAGCTGAAAAAGTCAACCGAAATTGACCAGGGCATAACTTTCATATGGATTATCAGAAAAATTCCATCCAAAGCTCATTTTGAAGAGAAAGACATTTCCTACAACTCATCTTCATACTTCAAGTCCAATAAATGCTCTCACAAAAAGTTATCGATTTCAACATTATAGGTCATTTTCAAAAGTCAACAAAAAGGGACTTTAAGTCAAAGGCCATAACTTGAGATTGGAAAATCAAAATGACATGGGACCAAAGACATTGGTTATAGGACTCAAAGACCTTTCCAAAATGTCCAAGAACATGAGAAAATCTTAAAAATTGAGCAAGTTATGCCTTGTGGAAGTTGGGAAATTTTTGGATATTTTGAAAAGTCAACTTTGATCTAAATGACCTAAAAATGCTAATGGGCCCATTTTTCTTCCATGATTCATCATTCCAAGCATATGCACGACCACTTGGCCCAAAGGGAAGTATTTTCTCATTTTTTATTTATTTATTTGAATTATTATTTATATTAATTCATTTAAATCATTTAAATATGTGGAAAATATATAACTTGACCTAAAAAATCTTTTCATGCATGTTTTGCCATCAAGATTTCGTGCATAGGCTAATTAGGAAAGATTTGGTTTGATTTGAGCATAATTGATACAAAAACCATGTGAAAAAGATATGAAACATAATGGTGAAAAATCAAATATTGAAATCAATGATTGCAAGAGATTCTAGTCAATTTTCTTAACCTAATGCCTTCACTACATATGCTGGAACATAAACCTAATGCCCATAGACGAAAAGCTGCGCTAGAGACCAATATACAAACTTGGAAATTTGGCTTAAAAACTCAATTCTGAAAGTAAGGTTGGAGGACGATTCAGGCAAAAAGAACCATTCTATCACCTTCCTGGAACATCAAGGAAAGTTTTCAGATCAAGAACACCCACTCTAACGCGTTGAATTGGTATACAGAAGTCTACTTTTCTCTCATATTTTTCAAATTCGTGTTTCCAGATTTAAGCGTTTTCATGGCATTTTGAGTATGCATTTATATTGAATAACGTGTTCTGAAGCTAACTGGATGAATTAATTGTGTTTTTGTGAGCTATACAAGAATATGCCATGGTTATTTTTTTAGGGTTTACAGGACCTTAATTTGGGGCTTTTGAAACAAGGAAAAATTAGCCTTTGAGACCACCATCATTCGACTCAGCTCATCTAGACGGAGAAGACACTATGCTCGCGCCTAATTTATGCACTGTAGGCTTAATCGTTATTTCCTGGAAACCGGCCTAAGAGGACGCGTGCAAAACTGTTGCCTAATGTTTTATGTTACAGGGATGATGAAGAGGACGGTGCGTTGGCAAAACATGATTAGCCAGTTTGAATTTTCGCGCGTTGGATCCACTAACTCTCCGTTTTCTTTTTATAATATTTATTGTTTATTTATTTAACAAACGCGTAAATTGGCACAGACGGCAAACATAAGGATTGGCAAAGCTCAAGACCTGGGTTCGAACCCCAGGTCTGTATTATTTCTATATTATTTTTCAATAACGTTTCCCATGCAGCTTCAGTAACATAGACGCACCATGTACTTCATCATCTATCCATCCACGTGCACGTTAGAACCAGATCAAGGGCGTGGATTCAAGGAACACGCTATGCCCAGGTCAACGTCGATACACGCTAATGGCTAAAGTCAAACGGATCTAAGAGCTTGTTGGGCCAAATTACTGGACCCATACCTCCTAATTTGGGACTGAACCCCTCCCTGGTTTGTAATTTTCCATTTTTTTCTTATATTTTATTTTTGTTATTTTATTTACTTTGTTTGTTTTAATTTAATTAATTATTCTCACAAAATATAAAACTTCATAAAAATCAGAAAAAGACAAAAAATGCAATAAATATTTTAGTTTAATATTTTCTTGTAAATAAATGCTTGGAATTTAATTAGTTTAAAATAGGTTGCAATTTTAATTCTTTTCACAATAAAAATATAAAAAATGTAGAATTAGGTTTAATTAATTTTACTCCTTTTTAATTTCTCTTTTTCACAATAATAATATTTATTTTATTTATTTTCATAATTAAATTTGCATGTAAATTAACTTAGGTTTAAATTAGGTTAAAATTCAATATTTTTCACAATAAATTTAAAAGCTATTAGAATTAGGGTTTGCCTTTTAGTTTAATTTTAATTAATCCTTTTTTCATCAAATTCCTAAAAACACTAAAAATACCAAAAAATATTCCTTTTTTATTTTTAATTTTAGTTCCTCGTTAACTTTAATATTTTGCAAAAGGGTCCAACGCCCGTATTCTTAATTGTTTAATTTCGCATCTTTATTTTATTCCGCTTAAATAATTGTGTATCTCTCCCAAAGCTTTGTAACATTTACTTTTCGCACTTTTCAATTTCGTTATTTACTTTGCTTTATTTATTTTCCGTCAAATGGGGTCCGGTTTAATTTTGGCGATGTGGACCCGCGCCATTTATAATAGCCTTAGATTTATTTTTTCCCGCAAATATTAACTGTTAACAAAAAGCATGCAAGAATGAATGGCCATAATAAAATCAAGCGTAGATCACTTTAACCTGACAAGACAAATACAAATGAAAACGACACACGATTCACACACACCACCCCTAGGGTACGCCTCACTGTTGCCTTGCCTTTCGAAAGGTGATCGTCGAGTAGAGGACGTCTTAGTAAGTCCTCATGATCCGGGAACCTGGCATGAGGGTAGCTTCTAAGGTGTCTTCCCATTGCTCTGGTGATCACCATGTCCCGAACCTCGAATTGACCCGAACACCTCCAACGGTGGTGCTACCTACCTCTCAATGGTGGGATGGCACTACTTTAAAGGACATTTACACAAACGAATTCCTTAGGGTAGGTAGGTTCTCGTAGATACTTGCTCTCTTCAAAAACAAACAAAAAATATTTTCACACCGACACTTTTCAAAAGCTTTCAAAGCAATTTTTCAAACACTCTGACACAAGAGTCGATCTGAAACTTTCAAAGAAACTTTTTTAAAACCCACATTGAAAAGCAAACAAACACTTTTGAAAACACAATGAGCAAGTATCTAAGAGCCCATGGATAACCATGGATAGAAAGGGTGCTAACACCTTCCCTTTCTATAACCTACCTCCCGAACCGAGAGCAATCTCTTTAAGGAATTTTTCTGTGCTTTTGTCCTTTCCATTTGGAGAAAATAAAAGACGGTGGCGACTCTTGCTTCCGCGACATTTCGCGAACCAGCGTTAAACAGTCAGTTCCAGATCCACCGATCACAGTCTGCTTGTATCAATCCACAGAGGCTTGTGTCGAACTCATGAAAATTAATCAATTATGTATTGTGGCGAAAGACAGCATGCATCGACCCATAAAGGTATGTATCGACTCATCCTGTGGTGCATAACTAGCATGTGTCGACACATGCATGTTATATATCGACTCATCCCGTGGTGCATAACTAGCATGTGTCGACACATGCATGTTATGTATCGACTCATCCTGTTTGTATAACTAGCATGTGTCGACACATACGTGCTATGTGTCGACTCATGCAGTTTGTTTGATTTTGTAATGTGTTGAAATAGCAGTATGTATCGACACATAGAGGCATATATCAACACATGTTGTGTTATCGACAAAGGCATTGAAGCTTACTAATATTTGAGCTAAACCTTCATCCAAACACTTTTTCTTCATCAATTATCTACATCCAAGCTTTGGTAATTTATTCTTGTGATTGAATTGAAGCAAATTCTGGAAGTTGTTTAATAATTCTCTAATTCTGCCTTTGGTAAGTTGGATCATCGTTTTTTCACAATGTGATCTCTTGTGGATTTCTGGTTTTAATTCATTAAGCACTGTTTTATGATTCCATTAGTGCTATTTTCTCATAATTTTATGGAGTTTTCATGCTCATTGGATCCATGATCATAAGGTGTTTGATGAAAAGTTAGAACGAGAATTTGATCCTTGAGATGCTGTTTTCGACTGATTTTAACAGGTTGCAATCAATTGTTGTAACATTGCAATTGTTTGTCACAGAAATTTGATTTGAAAAAAAACTGCACTGATGCAATAGGTTGCTGTCGAAGCACAATCGATTGCAACATTGTCGAAAATACTTTTTCTTCCTTGTTTTGGGGCTGTTATGACTCAAATATTTTTCTACTCACTTCTTTGATTGTTGGTTTGGATTGCAATTTTAAATGTCCAATTTGTCTTTAAACTCAATGGACTTTGTGATGTAGATGAAGTTGGATAAATGTTCATCAATTCAAATCTACCTAAGAGTGAATTATTTAATTCATTTTTGGTGCTTTGGATTAATGATATGTTTAGTGCTTTAATCCATCTAGAGGAGTGGTTGGATTTAAAGATGAAAGAATTTTGAAATGGTGATCCAAATTAGCTTATCATTCCCCTCCCTCTTAATCTTATCCCTTTCTTTTTTTAATTGTGCTACATGTTAAAGGGTGATGATCTCTATATCATTCATCCAAACATGAAGTACATAGATTGCTATTGACCGACCTCAAAATAGGTGCGACTTCTACATAAGTCCACTTACGATTGCTTAACATAGCGCAACATTTTGTCCCGATTCGGATAAATGATCATTCGTGGCCCAAACTTATAATTGCAAGCCCAAGTATGTTAATTTTATCTCTTTGATCCAATAACCTTGAGATTCATTGTGTGGAGGCTTTGGTTCTACCAATCCTCTAATGGAACGACTACACCTTTGGTCAACGCGGATCACTTAAACATCATTGATCATTACATGTTACTTTTCTAAGGATTCCAAAATGGTTGATATACTTGACAAAAAGCAAATGCAACTTGTTGTGTGGAGGCTTTGGTTCTACCAATCCTCTAATGAGTTCCAAATGCAAGTTTCAAGATGGTCATCCAACTAACCACTAATTTCTAACAATTGACTTTACTTTATACTTTTATTTTTTATGCTTTATGTACCATTTAATTTAAGCATTTACATTTCATGCCATTTTTATTTTGTTCACTTGAGCATTTATTTTTTATGCCATTTTTATTTTGCTCACTTGAGCATTTACTTTTATACCATTTTTATTTTGCTCACTTGAGCTTTTCTTTTCCTTTTAAAGACACCTAATAATCAACATGAACCATAAAAATCTTTAATGATACTTGGACTATTTGGTTACTATCCTTGGCATTATGGAGTATTGGACTTCTTGGACTTAGGATTAGAGACCTTGGCCTATCTTGGAGACTTTGTGACTTTATTTGATATTTTGTCTGGAGTTCTTGAGGTTTACCTCAAGACATTGGGTTGTTTGTTTGTTTTGTGTGCAGGTTATTGTGATTACATACTTTGTTTGTAATTTGGAATTCACCCGTATACAGCCGTTACTCTGCCTAATTTTTGCGAAGACTTAATACACTTGAAGTTTGGTTCTCTCAAGAGGTCTAGTATCTTTGTTTGCTTGGTTTCAATCCAAAGAATGGGAATTCTATGTTGACTCATAATGTCAAGTATTGGCTTCTTATTGGTTAGATGGTTCTTATCCCTAGCTTTTACCTTATGCTTTAGGATAGTCTCTCCATCTCCTCCCATCTTCTTTAATTTCAAAAATATTCTCCCTCCTTTTAAAAACTCTTCTTATTTCTAAACTTGAAACACTTTCATAATAAACTTGGACTTAGGTCCATGTATTTTCAAAACCTTTTCATAAATAAATTTCAATCAATATAATAATACCTTGACATTTTTTTGAGAAGACTAAAAGTCAATCAATCTCATTTAAACCATTTTGCCACTTTGGCTTTTTATTTTAAATTTTTTCTTAAAAGATTAGACTCTTGTCAATCCTTGTAGTGATGCAAACAACTATACTTCTACAATATGTAGTAAAGAGAGATATCTTCCACTTGGGTGTTGAGTGAGGCATTGTTGATTTTTAAAATCCAAGCCATATCCTCCACTTTGAGATGATGCAAATTCTCCTTTGTTTTCCACACGGACAATGACGATGATGTCTTATCTCATAAAATTAACCAACACACTTGTGTTTCAAATTTTTAAAAGAGGATCTACGTGTACCATGATTCCCTATTGCATGAAAGGTGGTACGTAGGCACTAAAGGTTCGCAACCGCGACAGGTGCAAAGATCATAAAAAATATTTCTTTTCTCACCTCCACCATCCATTTTATATATAACACATTTTTATAGCCAAAATATACAGATTTTTTCAAAGAGGTTCCTGTGGAGTACCGTAGATGTTTAGGGTGCTAATACCTTCCCTTTGCATAACCAACCCCTTTACCTTAAATCTTTCCCCCTTTTTTGGGTTATTCGCTCCTTTCTCATTCCTTTGGAAACGATAAAGCGCGGTGGCGTTTTTTATTTTGATTTGTATAAAGTATAGTCAATCCAATGGCTTAGTCTTGAACATTTCTACCGCTACAAAAAAATGGCGACTTCACTGGGGACAAATTGACCTCTTGCTGGTCCATCCCTAAGTGGATTGAGCCTATCTTTGTTTATATCTGTATATGTGTTATTGTGTTTATGTGTTATATTTTGTATATATGTTTGTCTAGATTTTCCTGGTTTATAGGGTGCTTGGTGATTACTCATAAGTCCTATACCCGGGCTTGGGCAAACTTTAAGATAGGACGGGCGGTATAGTCATGTTAACTTTGAGGGAGTAATCCTAAAAAAGGAGGCATGAGATCCCCCACTCAGTGGAGGCCCCTTTGACTGTAGTGTCGTTTACCGAGTAATCAGGAAGACGTACTGCTTTTGACCTGGGAGCCTGCTGAAGCTGAGGACCGTAGATTACCTAACCCATCTTGGCCTTTTAGGTGTAGTGCGGAAGCTATGACGGAGTAATTCAGAAATAGTTGTCACACGATACTACGCTCGGACGAGTCTTTCTTGAGAATATTACTAATTACCGAGTTAATCGGGAAGTTGGTAATATCCGAAGGAAGGATGTAGACTCTGGGAACCTCTTAGAACCTTGTTCTGAAGGTGATAACTTTTAGACCAATACCTTATGGGTAGTACCTTCGACCTCATGCTCATGACGTTGAACCTATGAACCCTATATGTGTGATCTTGTGTGTGATTGTTGCATCATGCATCCATTCACTCATACGCATCTTTTGAAGAAAACAATATTTCAAGGGATTTAAAGGTTGACTATTTGTGAATATCTCAGGTACTGTTAACCATGGATTCTGGAAATAGAAAGACCGGGAAATACAGTTTCAAGGATCCTAAGATAGATGAGTTAATCGGTATAATTCCCGAGATCGAGTATTCTACAGACTTTCAGAAGAAGTATTGATCCATTATTCCTCTCATGAAAGCGAAGATGAAGGAGGGTATTCTCTCAACTTTGGTCCAGTTCTATGATCCGGTGTATCACTGCTTTACTTTTCTCGATTATCAGTTGATGCCAACGCTGGAAGAGTATTCCTATCTATTGGATTTACCTGTTACCGATCGTGTTCCTTTTACTGGTTTAGAGGGTGAGCCAAAACCACATGAGATTGCTGCTTTGATTCATCTGGGGAAGTCTGAGGTGGAAGCCCATATGACTACCAAAGGAGAGATTAGAGGATTACCAGCTCAGTTCTTATTGGAGAAAGCTCGTTACTTTGCCAGGATGAAGAGTACAGTTGCTTTTGAGGCCATCTTTGCTTTACTCGCCTATGGATTATTCTTATTTCTTAATGTGGACAAGTTTGTCGACATTAACGCTATCAGGATTTTCATGATTGGAAACCCGGTTCCTACGCTGTTGGGTGATGCTTATTATTCTGTTCATCTTTGGAGTTCCTATCATGGGGGAATGATTATCTGTTGCACGCCTTTGTTGTACCGGTGGTTTATCTCTCATATGCCTCAGTCTGATGCTTTTTGGGATGTCAAGAAGGAAACTCATTGGGCTCCTAAGATCATGGCACTTACTCACTCGGATATTGATTGGTATCATCGAGCTTACCAGGATGTGGAGATTATTGACAGTTGTGGTAGTTTCCCCAATGTGCCTCTTCTTGGTACAAAGGGAGGAATTAACTATAACCCTCTTCTTGCACGGCGACAGCTTGGTTACCTGATGAGGGATAAACCGAATAGTATTCATTTGAGCAGTTTCTTTCTGAAGGAAGGAGAAGACCACAGGGAAGCTAGGGAGCAGATTGTGAAGGCCTAGCGTCACATTCATAAGAATAGTAGGAAGGATTTGGGACCTAGAGGTGCTGATTCTTTGGAGCCATATCTTCAGTGGGTCCAATCGAGATCCATTCAGTTGAAGATGCCGTATACTCGGGAGACACCCATGCCTGATTTGTTTGTAAAGACCACTCCTCCTTTGTTAGATGATCTAGAGGAGTTGCAGCTTGCTTTGGTTTGGATGCAACAGGAAAGGGATGCTTGGAAGAACAAGTTCCAGACTTTAGAGAGTTCCTACAGAGCAGACCTGAAGGAGAAAGATGATTTGATCGAGATCCTTGAGAGTCGAGTAGTGGAGTCTATGGAGAGGCAAGGGGATTTATTTTCTCCTAAGCCTCAAACAAGTGTTGATTACTCACTTCCTACTTCAGATGATTGGAAGGAGGTTGCCATCAGACATGTGGAAGAAAACCAGAGGTTGAGGGTTCAGATTGCCAGACTCACAGGGAAGCGCCAACGTACAGATTGATCTCCATTAGTTCCTCTTCTCAGGACTTTAGATTGTATTTTCATCTTGTACTTGGGATCATTGAAACTTGTAATCCATTTTGAAGTTATTATAATAAAAGTTTTCAGTATTTCAAATGCGTTATTATTTTGATGTTTGCAATATGTCTATAAACGTTAAATCCCTTGAAATATTAAAATGATAAAGTAAAAATAATCGTATGCATTGCATATCATGCATCATATTGCACATATTTCTTGCATTTGTTATACATATCCAGGTGCCTCACCCAGCTTCTTTACTTCACTCAGCAAGCTGACTCATCACTACAACACTCAGGCTAATTTCAAAAAGAAGATGGACAAATCAGAACAGGAGAATCGCGAGCTGCACGAAGAAGTTTCCGCTTTGAAGGCTGGCTTGGCCAACTTGACTACTCTGATGGAAGCTCTGGTGGTTGCTTAGAATCAGCCACCGAGTGTTCAACCTCAACCAACAAGGGCAAATGCTAAAGTTCCTACTGTTCCTGTATCCGCTACTCTGGCTGTTGTTCAAAACCGTATGCCTTAGGGTTATCCATGGGGAATGCCAGAGAATTTTGCACCTGAAGGTTTCAATCTTGGCCCTCAAGATGTTCCAGTGGTCCAAAATGTTGTTACTCCTGCACCTCCTGTGGTGCATACTGTTCCTGCTGCACCTCCTTCGGTGAATTTGGTTCCGTTTTTTAATGAAGATATGTGTCGTCCTTTCCCTCCGCCGAGTGAAGACTTGGGTCTTTATGACAAAATGGATGATTTCCAAGAGCAGTTTGATAGAATGCAAATAGAGATGAAGGCTCTTAGGGGAAAAGAGCTATTTGGGCAGAATGTGAATGAGCTGTGTTTGGTCCCGAATGTTAAAGTGCCTGCTAAGTTCAAGGTCCCGGAATTTGAGAAGTACAAGGGCAACACTTGCCGTCGTGCTCATTTGGTGATGTATGTAAGAAGAATGTCTACTCGCACCGATGATCAACGTCTGCTGATTCACTTTTTCCAGGATAGTCTGACTGACACAGCGTTGAAATGCTACATGAGTTTAGATAGCGCCAACATCCATACTTTTAATGATTTGGGAGAAGCATTCATTAAACAATACAAGTACAATGTGGACACAGCGCCTGGCTGTGACCAGCTTAGGGCCATGGTTCAGAAAGACAAAGAATCGTTCAAAGAGTATGCGCAGAGATGGCGCAAAGTGGCGGCATAAGTGATTCCTCCCATGGAAGAGAAAGAAATGACTAAGATTTTTCTGAAGATGCTAGGCGCTTTCTACTACGAAAGAATGGTAGCAAGTGCCCCAAGTGATTTTACAGAGATAGTAGGAATGGGTGTTCGCCTAGAAGAGGCAGTAAGAGAAGACCGTTTGACAAAGGGTGAAGGATCCTGAGGGGTGAAAAATCCAGCTTATAGGTTTACAAAGAAGAAAGAGGGGGATACAAATGCTGTTATGCAAGAGAGAAGGGTAAACACTCCTAGAAAGAATTATCAGCGTCATCAGCAAGTCGCCTCAGTTACTCCTGTTATGAATGCCGCTCTGACTACCGTTGCTTATCAAAGACCGTCCCAACAGGGGAATCAAGGGTATAATCAGAGAAGGGAGAACTATGATCCTATTCCCATGAGCTATGCAGAGCTGCTACCAGCATTGATTCAGAAGAAGTTGGTCCAGACACGACCACCTCCCGCTATACCATCACCATTACCTTGGTATTACAAAGCAGACCAGACGTGTGCCTTTCATCAGGGAGCACCAGGGCATAGTGTTGAGAATTGTTATCCTTTAAGGACTGAAGTGCAAAGGTTAGTGAAGTCTGGAATTTTATATTTCAAAGACGTGGGACCTAATGTGAAAGACAATCTTCTACCCAAGCACGGGGGAGTGAATGCTGTAAATATGATGGCCGGTTGTCCAGGAGACTTTCGAATTTTTGACATTAATATGGTTAGAGGAGATTTGGTGAAGATGCACGCAGACCTCTGTGAATTCAGTTATTATACGCATGACCACGTCGGTTGTGCTATTTGCAGTACATATATACAGGGTTGCGAGAAGATAAAGGCTGATTTACAGGAGATGATGGATGAAGGTTTAATTCATATAATCAGGCATAGGGCGGAGTATGAAGAGGAAGTGAATATGGTTTCTGGATGTCCTGGTGAATTCAGAATTTTTGATGTGGATCATTTGAATGAGGATCTTGTGCAGTTGCATGCTACCTTCTGCCGTACTGCTGGTCAGGTGGAACACCAATATGGATCTTGCATAGTTTGTTGTCGAAACTCCCGAGGATGTTCTATTGTGAGGGAAGGTGTTCAGTTGCTGTTAGACAATGGAACTATCAAGATCACAAGTCAGAGAAATGATTATCATGAGATTGATATGGTTGAAGTTTGTTTGATGGAAGAAGAGTCAGAGGAAGAGTATGCCTCCGCAGATGAGTATTTCTCTTCAGACGAAGATTTGTTTGCCGGAAATGACCTTTTGATGGCTGATTGTGTTGAGGAAGGGGTGAATGTCATTGTACCTTGTTTTGGTGCACCCACTCATCTTGAGGTGGAGTACCATAGCAAACCAGCTGTTACCCCATTGGTAATTAGTCTGCCAGATCCTGTTCCCTATGAATCAAATAAGTCCGTGCCTTACAAATACAACGCTACAATCTTAGAAGATGGGGTGGAGATTCCCATCCAGCCAATGCCAGAGTTGGAAATATAGCTGATAATAGCAGGGTGACCCGTAGCGGTCGTGTGTTTGCATCGGTTATTCGAAAAGATGTTGTTGCTGGAAAGAAAATTGCTGAGAACGATGAGCCTAAGAAAGCTGCAGGAGAGACTAATGGAGCTACATTAGAGAAAGAAGTGGATGATATTTCGAAGATAATTAAGATGAGCGACTACACAATTGTAGATCAGCTATTGCAGACTTCTTCAAAGATATCTATTCTAGCTTTATTGATGAATTCCTCTGCTCATAGAGAATCACTGATGAGAGTACTAGACCAAGCTTTTGTGGAGAATGACATGCCATTAGATCAATTCAGCAGCGTAATTAGAAACATTACGTCATGTAACAACTTGATTTTCTGCGATGATGAGTTACCAGATGACGGGAGGAATCACAACCTGGCCCTCCACATATCTATGAGCTGCAAGAATGATTCGTTGTCCAATGTGCTAATTGATAACGAATCCGCGCTTAATGTTATACCGAGGAGTACCCTCATGAAGTTAAAGTATCAAGGAGCACCTATGCGCCCGAGTGGCATCATTGTGAAGGCTTTTGATGGGTCAAGAAAATCTGTCATCGGTGAAGTGGACTTGCCTATCCATATAGGACCACATTTGTTCTTGATAACTTTCCAGGTAATGGACATTATTCTCGCATATAGTTGTTTGCTTGGACGGCCATGGATACACGAAGCAGGGGCTGTCACTTCAACTCTGCATCAGAAGTTAAAGTTTGTGCGTGAAGGGAAGGTGGTGATCATAAATGGGGAGCAGGCATTGTTGATATCCCATCTATCCTCTTTCAGTATTGTAGAAGCGGATGAGGCTATTGTTGGAACCCAGTTCCAAGCCTTATCTATTGACAACATAAGGAGGAATGAGAATTCTGTGGTTTTCTTGAAGGACGTGCAACAGGTTGTGCGCAATGGTCATAATGCAGTTTAGGGACAACTTGTGGATCCACTCGTGAACAAAAACAGAACTGGTTTGGGTTTCTCTTCGAAGAATGGAAAAGGCGAATGTTTGAAGTCAAAGTCTTCTATGAACAATTATCATGTTGTTTTCCACAGCGGAGGCTACCTCCATCCAATTGGTTCTGGAATTAATGTTGTTGAAGAGGATGAAGTAGAGCAGGAAGTACCGAATTATGTGACGCATGGAGTCCGAGTTCAGAACTGGGTCACCATTGATGTTCCTTCTTGCATACATATTTCAAAGTAATTTGTTTTGTTAATCTGTTTCTTGCTTTTGAAAAGCTTTCACTTTGCCCATGGTGAAAGTATTGTATGGGCTTATCTGTTTGCTTTGATTTTTAAGATCATTAATAAAAGTTGTCTTTGCTTCCAAAAATATGTCTTTATTTTCTGCTTTTTCTTGGGAAATGGTAATCAAATAAAAAACCCTTTCAAAATAAATAATAAGTGAAAATTAATCTGCATGATCACTTGTTATACGTGTCAGTTTCTAAAAGCAATCATAAATCACATGTGCAGATTAATTAAAAAACCCGTTGAATACAATGACCCTGCACCCTCTCCCAACTTTGTTTGTCCTGTGTTTGGGGCTGAAGAAGAAGATTTTGATGAGATTCCAGAAGAGGTCTCACGGTTGCTTGAGCACGAGGAAAATACCATTCAGCCATATAAGGAGCCTTTGGAAGTGACTAATGTGGGTTCAGAAGAAGATCCTAGGGAAGTTAAGATTGGAGCATCGTTGCATCCTGATGTGAAGAGCGGGTTGATTGAGCTGTTGAAAGCGTATGTGGATATTTTTGCTTGGTTTTATCAAGATATGCCTGGTCTAGATACAGACATTGTCGAGCATCGTTTGCTGTTGAAGCCAGAGTGTCCGCCAGTTAAATAAAAGTTGAGAAGAACCCACCTGGATATGGCAGTAAAGATCAAAGAGGAGGTCCTAAAGCAGATTAATGCTGGTTTTCTTGTGACGTAAGTGTATCCTCAATGGATTGCCAATATTGTCCCAATACTGAAAAAGACGGAAAAGTCTGCATGTGCGTAGATTACAGAGATCTAAATAAAGCTAGTCCAAAAGATGATTTACCATTGCCTCACATTGACATGTTAGTGGACAGCACAACAAAATTCAAGGTATTCTCGTTCATGGACAGATTTTCCGGGTATAATCAAATAAGAATGGCTCTAGAGGACATGGAAAAAACAACGTTTATCACACCCTGGGGAACATTCTGTTACAGAGTGATGCCCTTCGGGTTGAAGAACGCTGGTGCAACGTACCAGAGGGCTATGACAACCCTATTCCATGATCTGATGCACAAGGAAATTGAAGTATATGTTGATGATATGATTGCAAAATCCCAAACTGAAGAAGGGCATCTAAAAGATTTGTTGAAGTTGTTTCAGCGTTTAAGGAAGTATCGTCTCCGCTTGAATCCAAATAAATGTACCTTCAGAGTTAGATCGGGGAAATTGTTGGGTTTTATCGTTAGCCAGAAAGGAATTGAATTTGACCCTGATAAAGTCAAAGAAATTCAAGAAATGCCAGCACCAAGAACTGAAAAGCAAGTCAGGGGTTTCCTCGGGCGTTTGAATTATATTTCCAGATTTATTTCCCACATGACTGCAAAGTGTGAACCGATCTTTAAGTTGTTAAAGAAAGATCAAGGTTGTATGTGGATGGGTGACTGCCAAAGGGCATTTGAGAGTATTAAAGGGTATCTGCTTGAACTTCCTATATTGCTCCCTCCCGTAGAAGGAAGACCATTGATTATGTATCTAACAGTGTTAGATAAATCCATGGGTTTATTCTGGGACAACAGGATGAAATAGAGAAGAAAGAGTTCGCCATTTATTATCTCAGCAAAAAGTTCACTGATTGTGAGTCGCGGTATTCCACGCCAGAAAAAACATGTTGTGCTTTGGCCTGGGCGGCAAAGCGTTTGCGGAAGTATATGTTGAATCATACCACTTGGTTGATTTCCAAAATGGATCCAATCAAGTATATTTTTGAGAAGCCTGCTCTTACTGGGAGAATTGCCCGCTGGTAGATGTTGTTATCTGAATATGATATTGAGTACCTCACTCAAAAAGCTATCAAAAGTAGTGTGTTGGCAGATTACCTTGCTCACCATCCGGTGGAAGATCATCAGTTTGCAGAATATGAATTCCCCGATGAGGATATGATGTTCTTGAAAGTGAAAGATTGTGATGAACCATTGCCTGAGGAAGGCCCCGACCCTGAATCTCGTTGGAGTATGATATTTGATGGAGCGGTGAATGCTTATGGTAAAGGAATTGGTGCTGTGATCGTCACTCCTCATGGATCGCACATTCGTTTTACTGCAAGGTTAACATTTGATTGCACTAATAATATGGCGGAATATGAGGCTTGCATCATGGGTCTTTAGGAAGCTGTTGATCTCAAAATCAAAATTCTAGATGTGTATGGTGATTCAGCTTTGGTAATAAATCAGATTAAAGGAGAATGGGATACTCGTCACCCTGGCTTGATCCCTTATAAAGACTATGTAAGAAGATTACTACCCTTCTTCAATAAAGTTGAATTCCATCACATTCCTAGAGATGAAAATCAAATGGCGGATGCTCTGGAAACTCTGGCTTCCATGTACCAGGTGAATACTTGGAATGATATACCCCGTATTACAGTTCGACGACTGGATAGGCCCGCTCATGTGTTTATGACAGAGGAGGTAGCAGATGAAAAACCTTGGTATTATGACATCCAGCATTTTCTTCAGACTCAAGAATACCCGATTGGTGCGTCGAGGAAAGATAGAAAGACACTGAGAAGATTGGCAGGCAGTTTCTTCCTCGGTGAAAATGTGTTATACAAGAGAAATTATGACATGGTCTTGCTCAGATGCGTGGATAGACACAAAGCAGACATGTTGATGCATGAGATTCATGAAGGTTCATTTGGCACTCATGCTAATGGGTATTCAATGGCTAAAAAGATGCTAAGGGCAGGTTACTATTGGTTGACAATGGAATCTGATTGTTACAAATTTGCAAAGAAGTGCCATAAATGCCAGATTTATGCAGACAAGGTCCATGTGCCTCCGACATTTCTCAATGTGATTTCTTCCCCATGGCCTTTCTCTATGTGGGGTATAGACATGATCAGGATGATAGAACCCAAAGCTTCGAATGGACACTGTTTCATCTTGGTAGCAATTAACTACTTTGCCAAATGGGTAGAGGCTGCTTCATATGCCGATGTTACCAAACAGGTGGTTGTGCGTTTCATAAAAAACAATCTTATATGCCGGTATGGTGTGCCGAGTAGAATCATCACTGACAATGGCTCGAATTTGAACAACAAGATGATGACAGAACTGTGTGAAGAATTCAAGATTGTCCATCATAATTCGTCTCCATACAAGCCAAAGATGAATGGGGCTGTTGAAGCTGCTAATAAGAATATCAAGAGAATTATCTAGAAAATGGTTTTTACTTATAAGGATTGGCATGAAATGCTCCCTTTTGCTCTACATGGATATCGAACATTTGTCCGCACTTCAACAGGAGCAACCCCGTTCTCCCTGGTATATGGAATGGAAGCTGTACTCTCTGTTGAGGTAGAGATTCCCTCGTTGCGTGTGATAATGGAAGCTAAGTTGACAGAGGCTGGATGGATCCAGAACAGGTTTGACCAATTGAATTTAATTGAAGAGAAGAGAATGACAGCTTTGTGTCATGGGCAGTTATATCAGAAAAGAATGAAGAAAGCATTTGATAAAAAGGTCAAACCTCGTGAATTCAGAGAAGGCGACCTCGTGCTCAGGAAGATCATGTCTTCTAACACTGACTCTAGGGGCAAGTGGACTCCCAATTTTGAAGGCCCATATGTTGTCAAGAAAGCCTTCTCTGGTGGTGCATTAATTCTTGAAACTATGGATGGCGAGGAGTTCCCACGTCCCATGAATGTTGACGCAATCAAGAAATACTTCGCCTAAAGAAATAAAAGAACAACTCGCTAAGTTGAAAACCCAAAAGGGCGGCTTAGGCAAAAAGGAGCGTCTCGGTAGGCCGAAAACCCGAAAGGGCGGTCTAGGAAAAAATTAGAGACATAAACAGAATAAATTTCCCGCTAAGTTGAAAACCCGCAAGGGCGGCTTAGGCAAAAGTTAGGGATTTTTCTTGGCAAGTAACTACGTCAGACAAGACTTGATCGTTGAAGCAAAAATCTTCTCGGATCCTCACCATACTTCAACAAAAGCTGCTGCTCAGGATTTCAAAAGTTGTTAGGGAGAATGGTGGTCATTGTATCTCAATGTATCTTTTCCATTATATATTACCATTTCCCAAACTTTGTAATCATCCATGGAGTCTCGCCATTCGCAGACTACCATTCTATTAATGAAATTCGAGCTTTTGCCCAATTCTTTGTGTTCTTATTTTTATTTAGCTTGCAAAGACTCCATTTATTACTGATAATAATTTTTAAAGCAAAAAGATTAAAAAGCAAAATTGACTTTTCAAAAAAAAAAGGGGAGATCTTCACAATTCAATTTACTTTGGGATTTGTGATGAAACAATGACAACAAAAATGGCGATCCCAGGAATGAACAGACTCCGGTTGTTTTAAGAAGATTTACTTCCTTCTTGAAGGTTTTTCTCAAGGTCATCTTGTTGGTATGTGTGCAACATTTATGTGTTTCTCAGATAGTTAAAGACGATACTAGTGGGTGCAAGGTACAGTATTAGGTTTGTAATCCCTTTATCCCCATCCAAGTCTTGGTTCGCTTTTGATTTTGGGTTTGCATGGTCAGAAGCCTCTGTCCCAGATTCCCCAGTGAAGTTTTCCCTCATATGATGAAAGGCTATCCCATGGCATCTTTTGTTGGAATAGGTTTGTATGATATGAAGACTCAATCTAATATTCTCCAGTGAAGGCCTCGTTTATTTGATAGAAGTCCTTTCTCCCCAAAGAAGTTGGTGCGATAATTACTCTCGAAGAACACGTATCTCCGCTTTCCCCCAGTGAAGAACGTATCTTGGTTTCCCCTCGATGATGTGGTTTTGACCTCCCCAATGAAGTCAGCATGAAGTCCCCAGTAGATGTCTCGATGATGAAGCATTGTCTCCCTTAGTAAGGTCTATATGTTTTTCCTCCTTCAAAGTGGGTCTGAATTCCCCAGTGAGGTTTGATTGTCTCGGCGTCAGTCTACTTTATTTGAGGCTGGTCTTGCAATCTCCAGTAGGTATGTTGCTTTTGGAAAAATGGTTTCTCCGATGGAACCAGAAGAAGGATGTTCTATCCCGGTATCTGTTTGATTTAGCTACATCCGGATTATGTTTCTCCTCAGTGAAGTTAGGAAAGGCAATAGGTTTGGTTTCCGCAGTTGCTTTTACCTTTCTTGGATTGATCTTTCTGGTTGAAGTTTAGCCCAATGTTGTTGGTACCTGAGGCGTTTTTGTTTGCTTGTACTGATTATGTATCCTTTTACCAGCATATGCACGATATCACTCATACATTTATACATGCATCATGCATTGCTACAAATCATTTTTTATTAACATTGTGTTCTAACCTTCCTGCAGCGCTCCTTGCTTAGGTGGATTTGGTTTTCCCTCTTGAGTTTATTTCTCAAAGGATGTATCTTCGTTGGCCGTCTTGCTCCAGTTTGTTTCTAATTGGATTCGTGGTTGCATGGCGATATTATTTACTTTGGATTTCCAAGAACTTTGAGTTTTGGTTTGTGCGTTTATTTTGCACAAGAAGACTTTATCTCTTCAGCAGGAATATCGTGGCATTTCCCTAGGAAGTCATATCTCTTTCCCCAGGAAGTCATATCTCTTTCCCCAGGAAGTCATATTGCTATCCCCAGGAAGTCATATTTCTATCCCCAAAAAGTCATTTCTCTTTGCAATTCCCCTTGACAATGAGTGGAAGTCTCTTTATTTGAGATAAGCTTACATATTACCCTTTCCAGGAAGAGTGCCTTGGTTAAAGAAGAAGTTGAGACCTGTTCTAAGTGAAACACCAAAATTTTGGGGAAAACTTGATATATTCAAATCTACCTTCAGTGAACGTTGGTAGTACATCGACAGTGAACGTCAGTGTTTCTTATCTTTTTGCTATCATCAGTGAACGTTGATAGTTCATCGCCAGTGAACGGCGGTGGTATGATATTCAAATCTACCTTCAGTGAATGTTAGTAGTACATCAGCAGTGAACGTCAGTGTTTCTTATCTTTTTCTATCATCAGTGAACGTTGATAGTTCATCGTCAGTGAATGGAGATAGTATGATATTCAAATATACCTTCAGTGAATGTTGGTAGTACATCGACAGTGAACGTCAATGTTTCTTATCTTTTTGCTATCATCAGTGAATGTTGATAGTTCATTGTCAGTGAACGACAGTGGTATGATATTCAAATCTACCTTCAGTGAACGTTGGTAGTACATCGGCAGTGAACGTTGGTGTTTCTTATCTTTTTGCTATCATCAGTGAATGTTGATAGTTCATCGTCAGTGAACGACGGTGATGTGATATTCAAATCTACCTTCAATGAACATTGTTAGTACATCGGCAGTGAACGTTGGTGTTTCTTATCTTTTTGCTATCATCAGTGAACGGTGATAGTTCATCGTCAGTGAACGATGATGGTATGATATTCAAATCTACCTTCAGTGAACGTTGGTAGTACATCGACAATGAACGTTGGTGTTTCTTATCTTTTTTCTATCATCAGTGAACGGTGATAGTTCATCGTCAGTGAACGACGATGGTATGATATTCAAATCTACCTTCAGTGAACGTTGGTAGTACATCGGCAGTGAACGTCGGTGTTTCTTATCTTTTTTCTATCATCAGTGAACGGTGATAGTTCATCGCCAGTGAGCGGCGGTGGTGTGATATTCAAATCTACCTATTGGCTCCTAAATTCGACACCCTTGTTTTTATTAATATCAGCCATTAAAGCTGAAGGATGGTTTCGACCAGCTGGGTCTGTCTAAATGCCCATCAGAAGATGGCAATGTACTTAGAGAATTTCTTCTAAGTAGGAATCTTGTTGCCTTCGACGTCGAAGGTGCTTCTCGACGAAGGTGTTCGATTGTTCAGAGTGGAACGATTTGAGATTTAAAAGTTTGGAGGGAAAACGGTTCCCAGCGGTTACCAAGTGCAACGTGCCAAGATCTGGAGCGTCGAACGCTGTGAACGTGCCAAGTGGAGTCATCTCGAAGCAGCGTAACTGCCCGACGATTATTTGGGATGTGTTTAGTATAAATATTAGTAGTTCACGCAGTTTTTCGCGTGTGTTCACAATTATATACAAGTTACTCATATAGATTCGAGTACCCAGCGTGAGAGAAAGAATTGTTGAGAATGTATGTGTGAAACACCACTTTATTAATCAAAGTCATTTATTTTCCAGAAACTTTACTTGCTTTCTCCTTTACTTTTCCAGTCGAAGCCTTTCATTTCAAGCCTTTCTTTATTCTATCAAGTTTTCTTCTTCATGCAATTTACATAAAGCTTCTTTATTTTCTTGTCATTTAATCATTATCAAACTCAGTCAAAACCCCAAAATCAACCATGTCTTAGGATCAATCTGATCGATCCTGCGAGTCACCAAATAAGTAACCTTTTGGAAGATCAGCGGTTGTTTACCAATTCCCACGGTAAACAAACGTCAGTGTTTCTTATCTTTTTGCTATCATCAGTGAACATTGATAGTTCATCGTCAGTGAACGGCGGTGGTATGATATTCTCCTTCTACCTTAAGTGAACGTTGGTAGTACATCGGTAGTGAACGTCGATGCTTGTTATTCTCCTCTCTGATTCAATTCTTTGGGTCCACCAGTGATTTATTTTCCTGGTGGGGTTGCTCCTTTATTTCTTCATTTTTGTGGCATCCCCAGTGATACTTTGCGTCTCTTTTGTTCTGTTCATATGCATTCATAATCATAAGCATTGTATGGCATCTTAGAGATAAAAATAGGGCTTGTTTTATATTTAAGTATCTTCAATCGCGTCGACACGAAGATTTTTAACCTTCGTATCTCTGGATAGAAGACACTTAAATAAGGGCAGCTGTTGTACCCCAATTTTTTCCCATAAGATTCCCCTATCATATCATGTCAACTTGATCATAACAAGATCATATTAGGGTTGGTTCTTCCTCTTTGTTCTATCTCCTATCTTTAAGTTTTCTCTTGAGGAATCTCCAAGCACCTTAGTTGTGTATTTTGTATATGTGTTGATAATTAACCTCTAACCAAAATACAAAAAATATTTGTCTTTATCTTTGCAAAATTATGTTTTGTAGGTACCGAGTCAAAGCATCCGACAAATAAGGTTTTCATGCAAATTAATCAATCCTGCATTGTGTCGAAAGGCAGCTTGTATCAATCCGCAGAGGCTTGTGTCGAACTCATGAAAATTAATCTTCTGTATTGTGGCAAAAGACAGCATGCATCGACCCATAAAGGTATGTACCGACTCATCCTGTGGTGCATAACTAGCATGTGTCGACACATGCATGTTATGTATCGACTCATCCTGTGGTGCATAACTAGCATGTGTCGACACATGCATGTTATGTATCGACTCATCCTGTTTGTATAACTAGCATGTGTCGACACATACGTGCTATGTGTCGACTCATGCAGTTTGTTTGATTCTGTAATGTGTTAAAATAGCAGTATGTATCGATACATAGAGGCATGTATCGACACATGCTGTGTTATACAACTAGGATGTGACAATGCATACAACCCATGTATCGACTCATAGCAGCAAAATACACGTGATTTTTGAAAAAAGCCAGCAATTTCAAAACTGTTATCTTTTTGGCACCAATTTTTCTACATAATTTGAAAATTATATCATTAATTCAAATTTTGGCTCCAAGAATCAATTACCAAATTACCACTAATCCCAATCCTAAACTCTATAAATAGAGACCTCATTTCATTCAAATCACAAGCTTTTGATAGCCAATCTCATCTTGCTAAAAAATCTCTCAATTCTCTCAATCTACCAAATTCACTCAAAGCTCCATTTTTAAAAAGTTAGTAAGCTTTGCATTGAAGCTTACTAATATTTGAGATAAACCTTCATCCAAACACTTTTTCTTCATCAATTATCTACATCCAAGCTTTGGTAATTTATTCTTGTGATTGAATTGAAGCAAATTCTGGAAGTTGTTTGATAATTCTCTAATTCTGCCTTTGGTAAGTTGGATCATCGTTTTTTCACAATGTGATCTCTTGTGGATTACTGGTTTTGATTCATTGATCACTGTTTTATGATTCCATTAGTGCTATTTTCTCATAATTTGATGGAGTTTTCATGCTCAATTGGATCCATGATCATAAGGTGTTTGATGAAAAGTTGGAACGAGAATTTGATCCTTGAGATGCTGTTTTCGACTGATTTTAACAAGTTGCAATCAATTGTTGTAACATTGCAATTGTTTGTCACAGAAATTTGATTTGAAAAAAAAACTGCACTGATGCAATAGGTTGCTGTCTAAGCACAATCGATTGCAACAGTGTCGAAAATACTTTTTCTTCCTTGTTTTGGGACTGTTTTGACTCAAATATTTTTCTACTCACTTCTTTGATTGTTGGTTTGGATTGCAATTTTAAATTTCCAATTTTTCTTTAAACTCAATGGACTTTGTGATGTAGATGAAGTTGGATAAATGTTCATCAATTCAAATCTACCTAAGAGTGAATTATTTAATTCATTTTTGGTGCTTTGGATTAATGATATGTTTAGTGCTTTAATCCATCTAGAGGAGTGGTTGAATTTAAAGATGAAAGAATTTTGAAATGGTGATCCAAATTAGATTATCATTCCCCTCCCTCTTCATCTTATCCCTTTCTTATTTTAATTGTGCTACATGTTAAAGGGTGATGATCTCTATATCATTTATCCAAACATGAAGTACATAGATTGCTATTGACCGGCCTCAAAATAGGTGCGACTTCTACATAAGTCCACTTACGATTGCTTAACATAGTGCTAAATTTTGTCCCGATTCGAATAAATGATCATTCGTGGCCCAAACTTATGATTGCAAGCCCAAGTATGTTAATTTGATCTCTTTGATCCAATAACCTTGAGATTCATTGTGTGGAGGCTTTGGTTATACCAATCCTCTAATGGATCTATAACACCTTTGGTCAACGCGAATCACTTAAACATCGTTGATCATTACATGTTACTTTTCTGAGGATTCCAAAATGGATGATATACTTGACAAAAAGCAAATGCAACTTATTCTGTGGAGGCTTTGGTTCTACCAATCCTCTAATGAGTTCCAAATGCAAGTTTCAAGATGGTCATCCAACTAACCACTAATTTCAATAATTGACTTTACTTTATGCTTTTATTTTTTATGCTTTATGTACCATTTAATTTAAGCGTTTACATTTCATGCCATTTTTATTTTGTTCACTTGAGCATTTATTTTTTATGCCATTTTTATTTTGCTCACTTGAGCATTTACTTTTATACCATTTTTATTTTGCTCACTTGAGCTTTTCTTTTCCTTTTAAAGACACCTAATAATCAACATGAATCATAAAAATCTTTAATGATACTTGGAATATTTGGCTACTATCCTTGGCATTATGGAGTATTGGACTTCTTGGACTTAGGATTAGAGACCTTGGCCTATCTTGGAGACTTTGTGACTTTATTTGATATTTTGTCTGGAGTTCTTGAGGTTTACCTCAAGACATTGGGTTGTTTGTTTGTTTTGTGTGCAGGTTATTGTGATTACATACTTTGTTTGTAATATGGAATTCACCCGTATACAGCCGTTACTCTGCCCAATTTTTGCGAAGACTTAATACACTTGAAGTTTGGTTCTCTCAAGAGGTCTAGTATATTTGTTTGCTTGGTTTCAATCCAAAGAATGAGAATTCTATGTGACTCATAATGTCAAGTATTGGCTTCTTGTTGGTTAGATGGTTCTTATCCCTAGTGTTCTACCCCAAAATTTTCCCTCTCATATCTCTCAAAACATTGCAAGAAAAAATCTCCAAGTGGCCCAAGATTGCTCAAGAGTTGGACAGTCAAGCTATCTCCTAAGACAGTCAACCTCAAATTAGGGTTTTATGTTGCATCAAGGTACTTACATCCAAATGACCTCAAGTTCTCCCCAATGTCCTAATATGTTCTCAAGTTAATCCATGTCAAATTGCAAGCCTTACAGAGGAAGTTTGGTCAGTCAATTGCTCAAGAGGTCCAAAAATCGACTGTGCTAAGGGCAAAAGTCAACTGTGACCTACAAATAGTCAAACTTCAATATTTTTTTGCCAACATTCTCATTTTGAAGTATATTTCATCATTTGATCAACGGTTGATCATGATTCATCAAGGATTGCTCCAAATTCATCAAGACGCAAAAGTTGCTAAATTAGGGTTTTGTAGAAAAAGTCAACTCAACTTTGACCAAGCATAACTTTCTCATAATTTATTATAAATGACCCATCCAAATCTCATTTTGACTAGGATGAAAGTGTCTACAATCCATCTTCATACCCCAAGATCAGAAAATGCACTCACAAGAAGTTACAAATTTGGACATTATAGGTCATTTTTGAAAGTTAACAAAAACACCTTTTTTTTCCAAAGCTTATAACTTGATCATGGAATATCCAAATGAGATGAGACCAAAAGGGTTGGTTAGAGACATCTCAAGCTTTCTAAAAAGTCCAATAACACTTCCAAAAGTCCAAAATTGAAGAAGTTATGCATTGTTGAAGTTGGGCATTTTTGCAAAATTGCCAAAAGTCAACTATCCCCAAAACTTCAAATTTTGTCAAATGGGCCCATTCTTTTCCACTTGATTTGATCTTGCCACACTACACACGTGTCCTAGCTTCAGCCTTGTGTCCATTTATTAATTTTTCTATTTTACTTGATTTTTTATTGAATTAATTCATTTTAAATCAATTTGAATCAAATAAAATCCAAATATTGAGTACTTAGGATCTTTTTGGTTGTTATAGGTCTTAATTATCATCATGATCAACATCAAATTCGTATCTCACCATATCATGAACAAAAAGATGGATTTTGGACAAAATTGGAAGGTTTTCAATGGAGGATCAAATCAAATCTCCAAGCCATAATGCATAAAGATTCAAGTCCAAACTGTTGACCTAATCCAATGATGCATACATATACAAGGCAAAGATGCACGAATTAGAGGTTAGAGGCTGCAAGAACACAAAAACCAAACTTGAAAAAACTTGGAAAAAGCTTGAAACTGAAATCACACCTAGAGGCGAATTCAAAGGCAAAGCTCAACGTGAATCAATTGCTGGACATCCACTGAAGCGAAACCAACCCCTAGCAAGCCATCACACCCTCTCAATCGCGTTGTAAGTCCTTCGAAACACCGCCCTGCATTTGAAATCGCAACCTCTCATTCTGGCATTTTCTTGACAAATCATTGACATATTCATGATCCTTGAGTAATTTCTAAACTTTCTGCATTATTTAATTGTGTTTATATGACCTGTAGTGCCATACCCGAATCTAGGGTTCTTGGTCTTTGTTTTTGGGCGTTTTATTTGCAGGAAAAATTGGGGCCATTAATGGACATAGACATGCTTATGAGGCCTATACGATCATGACTATGGTCTTGGAATTAATTTCTATGGCCAAGGATAGATTTTAGGATGCAGCTATGGATTTAGCTGCGAATGTAAATCCGCAGGTAAATAACCAGGTCCAACGAAGAAGATGAATACATGCCCCCTCCCCATTGGACCATTCATAATTCACGCGCTTTGTTTTATATTTTCTGGAATATTACGCGTTTTCATATTTTATTATTATTATCCACTATGTATACAACTAACGTTCAATGGTCCAGTGGCAAAAGCGTGTATGCATTGGCTTGCAGGACCTGGGTTCGAATCCCAGGTCCCCATATTATTTGTTCTTATTTTCTTTCAGGTTATCCAATGCCTTTCCAAGCGCGCAGTGCATGATACTCCCTCATTCCAATGCTTGCCAGATGGCCCCAGGCCAGATCTGGTGGTCCATATTGGAGGTCCATCATAAGACCAAGTCAAAGGCGTACAGGGAACCAGGAAAGTCAACCAGGCCAGTGGACAAATGGGCCTTGGAATTGCTAAATGAACCCCCTATACAGGCCCAAACCTTCACTCTCTCTATTTTTATTATTTTCTTTTAATTAATTAATTGTTATTATTTTTATTATTTAACTAACCAATTAAACTTTTTTCTTAATAAAATTAAAAACCAAAAAAAACATTTTCATCATTAAAATTAATTTCCAGTATTTTATTTTTGTTAAATAAATTAATTTAATTAATTTAGTTTAATTAGGAAAAACTTTGATATCTTTTGCAATAATTAAAATTAATTTAGATAATTAGGTTTTTACTAACTTTGATCAAATTTATTTTATTTCTTTAAATATCAAAAATCCAAAAATATTATTTTTAATTTATTTATTTATTTATTTAATAATTAACTTAGATCTAATTTCTTTTTAATTCAAAAAATAACCCAAAAATGTTTTCTTTAATAATCAAAGGGTCAAAACCCTAGAATGCGCCCGTTTTAATTTCTCGCACGCGATCCATTTGATTTCAATATTGTATCTGTTTCCCAGAATGTAATAGTTTAATTAGGACTTTGATTATTTTATCGCTTTATTTATTTTCCGCATTTTAATTTCAAGGGTTGTTTTTGGCGATGTAAATACTCGACGCCTTGTAATAGTTAGTTTTAATTTCCGCAATTTAATTTCCGCAACTTATAAACTGTTAGATGTTTGATAATAGGGAATGCATGACAAGATCAAATGTTTGAACCTAAAATCAACATAGATAACCATTGACATGTACAAAGACAAATTAACTGAAAATAACACACTCGCACATGCGCACTCTTAGGGTACACCTCACTTGGTTGCCTTCGAACGTGGTCATTGAGTATAGGAAATTTTAGAGGTCGTCCTGTTGTCCAAAGATCATAGTTGCCTCAAAACGGTTGCCTCAGAAAAATGATCTAAGAAATTAGGGTTACCGCTAAGGCATCCTAACATTGCTTTAGTAACCACACGTCCCTTAATCGAATTGACCCTTAAACTCCAACGACGATGCCAGCTACTCATCCATAGTGGGATAACATTGTCTAAAGGACATTAGCACATATTGATTCCGTTTTCGAGTATGTAGATGGTTCTTAAGTACTTTCTCCTTTTAAAACAAAACAAAACTTTCCGCACTTACACCTTTCAAACAAAAACTCATTTCAAACCCACAAACACAAACATAAGTAAATTTTGAAAACACTTTGAGAAATTACCTAAGAGCCCGTGGATAACCACGAATAGAAAGGGTGATAACACCTTCCCTTTCTATAATCTACCCCCCGGACCCGAGAAACATCTCGAAAAAGGAATTTTTCTGTGCTTTTTTCCTTTCCTGTTGGATAAAATAAAAGACGGTGGCGACTCTTGCTTACCGCGACATTTTGCGAAAACAAATGCAAAACGCGAACCAGCATTCCAAAAACAGTCAGTTCTCTCCCACCGTATCACAGAACTGGCGACTCTGCTGGGGACACTTATAAGTGGGGTGTACCTTAGGAATAATTCATAATGTTTTCAATTGCTTGACTTGTATGCTTTATATTTGTGGGCTTGTATCAGAGTTACTATAGATCCTAACCCGGATCTGGGGGATACCCTTTAGGTAAGTAGTAATAAACTGTGAGGGAACTGTACAGCGTAGACCGATACGGTTGAAGCAGTAGCTATGTTGGTGTGGCACTTTAGTCTGTACCGATATCCCTTGTGTTGGAACGAGGAGAATATGGGTCTTCTAAGGGGTCATTAAGCACCAAATGACCTTAGAACCTTTAAATTGACCAACTTGGCCATAGAACAGTAGTAGTATGCTACATTCATTGAGACTAAACTCTCGCGATGATTCTTGCCGCAAGAAAAGGTTGCTAAACTGGAATTATGACCGATTGAGGGTAGTCAATGATATTGAGATCCTCTAGAACCCGGTTACTATTTTTAGGACAGGTTTAAACCAAATGAACTGAAAGAGGGTAATACCTAAGGTCCTTGCCAGCCTGAAATCTAAGGGCTCTCTATGTGACTTGTGTGCCTTTACCATGTTTGCTGTTTGTGGATACTTGTGGTGTGCTTACTATCATGACATGATGGCATCATAACATTGCATACATCTTGCATTGGACTAACCTATTTCAAAGACAGGAGGGATTCATCTTTGTTCTGTTTTGTAGGTCATCATGATGCCCATGCGTAGGAATACCATCCAGATCAAATTTGTCTAGGTTCCCACTATGCTTAAAGAGTTGGTTGCAAAGATGCCCGATACTACCTGTTGTACCCCAAAATTTGCCCTCGCATTTTTCCCCAAGAAATCTCAGCTTCAGACATTTCCTGACTTTTCAAACTGGCTCAAGAATCGGACAAATGGACTTTTCTTGACAGTCAAGCAAAATTAGGGTTTTTACTGATTTTCAGAGCTCTGGGTTGTCTCATACAATTGGCTTAGGGTTTGGATGATTTTTGGTTCAATTTTGATCAGGCGAGCGTTATTTGGCATTTAATCAGGAGTTAGGGTTTTATGGGCATGTTCTCAGAAGAATTTAAATTCTACCGCACTTTGCAGTTTATTCCGAGATTCGGGTTAAAATGTGCATTATCATGATTTAATCAGTAAATAAGGCAGTTGGTTTGAATTCACCAGTCAAAAGGGATGGGTGCAATGTGGAATTACAGTGCTTGGCAAAAGAATCAGTGAAAAAAAAAGGATTGCATCTGATTAAGTTTTTGTGTTCGACTGTGCGTTGCTTTGAATAATGGATACGTCGAATTCATTTATTTTGATCATTGAAGGTTTAGTTGATTATTTATGATTCTAAGAATTAAAATATTTGAAGTTTAAACCTTCATTTTATTTTATTTTAAGGAACTATAAATAACAAATAAACAATTAAAGAAAAGGAATCGAAAGAAAATTAAATATCAATGGAATTTTTATTTCACATTTAATAATTGTTACAATTGTTATTATTTGGATACTAATATTTATTACAAAGTATTTAAATAATAATAATGTACAAGAATTAAACTGAAAATAAAAATTCTATCCTATTTCTAAATTCTTCATTCTCCACTTCATGCCGGTGCTCCATTTTTTTTATTATCTGCAAAAAGAAAGAGGAAGTCAGAAAGAAATTGAAATTGGAAAAGACTGTTAAAAATTCGCTCATCATTAGGGGCCACTGACTGGGATCAGTTGACCCTCTCTGCAAATCACGGGATTTCTCCCGGTTCACAGAGAGGGAAGATTTTTTGTTCATGAAATGCAAATGTCAAATGCATAATTTCTAAAAATTCAAGCTGCATAGAATCTCAATTTCCAATTCAAACTAAACTGAAAAAATCCAATTTCAACTTTCTATCCAAAGCAAAAAGGGAAGTTACTGTCAAAATGCCTAAGGATTACCCAAAAGTATACTTGCTGCCAAAGTCAAATCCCAAGATATCAAAGAAATGCAAAAAGTGTAGCAAAGCTGTCGAAAGCAAAATGGTATGCAAGCTTAAGTCATCACTTCCCATAGGCCCCTTCAGAAAAGTACAGGGAAAGCATAGTTTAATATTAAAAACTGTACTGCAAAATGAGAAGAAGAGAGATAAAGGCAGCAGTAGGCAGAGTTCAGGTCTTAGGCATAGGCTGTATAACAAGACAGAAAAGATATACAAAGAGGAGGATACAATTCAGCATTGTTCAAAACTACACAGCATAGACAATTACTAAAAATGGAAAAGGTGCCAAGAAATTTTGTCAAACTACCCAGCAAGCGTGGATCAAAGGGAAGACCAAAGTTTGAAATAAGGTTGGGCGCCAAAGGCCAATAGGAAGAGGACAAAAGAACACAAGAAAACATACTGATTGAGCCAAGCACCAATATCACCCATATAACTCAGAACTAAACGAATATAGGCCATAAGCTCATACCTGCCTAAAAAATACACAAGTTATCAAAACACATCTCAAACCTCACACCAGATATAAGAAAAACACCTCACATAACCTGCGAATGCTCCAATAACCTGCCTACTGTCCAGATCAAACACAAGCCCATTAGCAAAAGTCTCACAAAAACCATAACCTGAAGCCTTGTTAAACCAGTTCAAATGCAAAAAACACAAAAAAACTAAAACTGAAACATAACCCCTCAACCATACTGTAAAACAAAACCAGCATAGGCCATAACCTCATACCTGTCCAGGATCTCCCCAGTTATCAAATACATCATCCAAACCAAAAATGCAAGAACATACTGTCAACACATAAACCAGAACCCCTGTCTCAAAACACCATTCAAGGCCTTATCCTGCAATAAGCCTATCAAACTCAAAAGCATAACTTGTCAAAACTTACTGTCAAGCACGAAACCAATTCCTAAAGCCCTCAGCATGAACATCATTGGGCGATAAATCTCAGAAAAGCATCCAGTTCAAGATAACACAGAACAACGATTCAAGGCATCAGGGGTTCATAAGAAAACAAAAATATCAAAGGCAACCAAGGCCCTCAGACCTCTGAGATCATCACTGGGCATCTCAAAGCATTATATCCAACCCACCAAGGCAACAACTGTTCAAAAATATTCAAGACAAACAGAAGCAAAGGCAACACGAAAGGAGAAGCATACAAATTCCCAAAGGCATCACAGTAGGAAAGAAGAAGATAAAGAAGTGAATTAAAAAGGGCTTCTCAGTATACATCATCATCAAAACCCCAAGATATCAAAAGATAAAAGATACCAGGGTCCCCAAGAAGCGAAGAATCGCGCAAAACCCTCCTCCGTTCGCTCCGGCCTCCTCAGCGCCTCCACTCTTCTCTCCTCCATCTCCAAAGAACGAAGGTAGCCAATCTTCTCCCTCTTCTCTTCTCCTTTATCTCATAATGAAAAATAAGAATTAAGACTCAAATCAAAACAAAACACGCAAGTTCGTAAGAGAGATAAGAGCATAACACTGAAAATGAACCTTGTATCGAGGACGCGAAGTTAACGCCATGGAGGGAAGAGAGATTCGAGAGTGACACCGGTGGCCGGAGGAAAGGCTTTTGCTCAGGAAGCTTGCAAGGACGAAGAAGAACGATGGAACTCAGTGAATGCCGCCGCTGCTTCGCCTAAACCCATTTCTTTCCTCAACTGAACAAACAAACGTGAAACCCTAAGAACGTTGCTCCAAGCAAACCTGGGCCTGACCCGCTTCACCCTCTCTGAAGCCCATTAAACATTTCTTTCCTTATTTAACAAATTATACTAACACATTTTACTTCTATTCTTTATATTATGTAAACTCATCTTATTTTTTATCACAAAATCATACAAACACTTCTTTTATTACAAAATCACATTATTACTAAATATATGAAAACCTTTTATTTGAAACACCTAATTTAAATTATAACCAAATACCTTTTTACCATATAATTAAAATTGCAAGCATTTTTTAAATATATCTTTGTACATACATTTTAAAAACATTAATTTCGTACATATTATATTTTTTTTATCATATAGTTACAATATCTTTTTTAGTTAGATATTTGTATATAAAATAATAAAATACCTTTTATCATATAATTAATTTTGAAAACATCTTCTTTTAATTAAAATACATACTTATACATAACAATATAAAAATACACTTTTTTTTTTATATATATATATACAAAATTCAATTCTTTTAATTTAAATACTTTTTTGTATACAAGCAAATAAAGATACATTCTTAATTAAAACTTGAACATTTTCTTTTTTTACATAATCAAACATACAAAATCACAGACTCATTTAAAATACATTTCTCTAGGTCAAACCCTAATACAATTCATATACATATACACTTGTACACTTACACAAAATACATTCACATTGCCTTATACATATTTTTACCTTATATTTGTATATTCGATATTTACATTTGGTTGAGACTTCGATTTGGTTGTAATTTATTTTGGGTACTATAAGTCTCACCCCCTTTGTACATTTATACCCCCACTCCCGGACACTATCTTGTAATAGCGTAGATTTTACATTCCGCAATTTACAGTTTTCAATTATACCATGGTTAGACCTAGGGTTTGTATGTACATAAAATCAAACGCTAGATAACCTAATACAAGACAAATGCATGTAATCAATACACAATCACACTTGCACCCCCTAGGGTAATCTCACATGTTGCCTTCCAAAAGGGGCCATGTTTGCACGTCGAGTATCTTTGGCAAAACAAAATCAAATGATCATTAGTCCCTCAAAATGTTGCCTAAATGGAATGATCATAGTCCCTTCAAAGAAAATTGCCAAAGACACTTGGCATCATTGCATTCATGGTCCATACGATGACCCGCGCCCGTCCCGAATAAGCTTCCTAAAATGCAAGATTGCCCATCAATTTCAATGGTGGAACAAAATTGTTAAAAGGGGTTAAAACATGATAAAAACCTTTGAGTACAATAGGGTAGACAAAACTCTTAGTTACTTGAGATCAAACTTGCAAAAACACTTGCCTTCTTTTCAAAAACCACAATCCACAACACTTTCCAAACAAATTCTCAAAACATTTTGAAACATCTTTTCGAAAAGATACACGCCTTTGTAAAACATTCGAGTAAAGAATTGTTACAAGGTTAGCCTAAGACAAGGCATCTTTTTCCAAAACATTTTCAAAAAAAGCACCCACACACACACAATTTTCAAAGCAATCGAAAAACAAGGCAAGTGATCTAAAAAACCAAGTAACTAAGAGCCCATGGATAACCATGGATGAAAAGGGTGCTAATACCTTCCCTTTTCATAATCTACCCCCCGAACCCACGAAATATCTCAAAAGGTTTTTGCTTTGCTTTTTTAACCTTTCCTTTAGGATAAAATAAAAAGTCGGTGGCGACTCTTGCTCAACCGCACAAGTGCGAATACGAACGCGAAACACTAGTCAGTTCTCCCACCGTATCACAGAACTGGCGACTCTGCTGGGGAGAGTTAAGAAGTGGGGTTACCTTAGGGCTTAGATCACCCTCTTGCATGACTAATTGTTTGATTTGCTTGCTTTATACTTTGGCTCTATTGTGTGGGTTTACAATCCTCCACCCAGATTTTGGGAAACATTCATAGATAGCAATACGTTGTGGAAGCTGTGCGGGGTATACCGACACGGTCTAAGCAATAGCTATATTAGTGCGACATAGTTGTGGGTACCGGTAACCCTTGAGTTCAATCAAGGAGAGTACGGGGCCGCTGAGTGATGTCACTAAGCACTAATGACCTAGAACCTTACTTGACCATCTTGGCCTTTTATTAGGGGTAGTGAGATGACCGGCTTTGGTGCAGTCCGAAGTTGGTAGATACTCGATACTACACTCATTGAGGGTTGTTTTCTTGGAATATTTTGGTCGCCAGTTAAGTGGCTAAACCAAAACAATGAACAATGAAAACGATCCAGTGATATTGAGCTCCTTAGAACCCGGTTACTTTTGGTAGGACAGGTTTTAACCAACAAACTGAAAGAGGGTAGTACCTGAACCTCATGCAGGCCTAAAACCTAAGGCCTTGTGTGCTTTGTGTGAATATTTGTTTGCCTGTATATACATTCACTTGCTTGTGCATACATGGACATCATGACATCATACCATAGCATTTTAGCATTTTCAATGACCATTTCAAGGATCTCGAGGGTTCTGTTGATGCAGGATTACGTTGAACCAGACGTCTATCAAGGGGCAAGAGGTTTCTCCTCTAAGCTATCCAGTCAAAGTTCAAGTGCAACAACTTGAATCAGTGGCTATGACCCACTTGACATGGTGAGCTTGATTCTAGTGGAAGGACGTCCACCGGTGCAGAGATCCCCAATCCAAGAGCAGAGTTCAACCTCTAACATTTTCTTGTGTTTACCCCAAGAGATCCTTGAAAGCATGCATCCACATATCATGCATTTCATTTTGACAATCTTCTCTTTTTAAGGTTTCCTTACTCTCCTGCTGTTTATTTAAGCAAGAGATGGCTCTAGAACGGTCTGTCAAAGACATCCAAGACCAGACTGCTCAGCTGCAGAAGATGTTCCTGAATTTGTCTCTGGGGCAAGAAGAGATGAAAGCTCTCCTCACCAAAGGCTTGGGGAATTCCAACAATGCCAGGAGTGATCAGATTGCGGAGCTGCAGTTTGATCTGACAACACTGAGGACTCAAATGATGGGATATTTGGTGGGCCAGATGGCTCTCATCCAAGACCTATCTCAAAGACAAGAGGAACTCAGAGTTCTTGTCCGCCAACTGCTTCCAAACAACCAACTGGGGCAAACATCTGAGGTCGAAGAGCAAGTCACCGCTCAACCTCCATCAACTCAAGAGGACAAGGGGAAAGCTCCTTTGCTAGTTTCAGGGTCACAAGCCCATCAACAACCTCGCCAGCGTCAGCGGGGCAATCGGCGTAAACAAGAAAAGTCGGGAAGACAGTTTACGGAGACTGAAATACCATCATTCTTCATACTGAAGCGCCTGTTGGAGGTCAATTTGCTCACCATAAAGGACCCTCCTCAGAAGCCCAATATCTCCTCTCCTCACTTTAATCCCGACGCATTCTGTGTTTACCACTCCTGCAGCCCGGGACACAGCACCAACGACTGTTGGGCCTTGAAGAACAAGATTCAAGATCTGATCGACATTGGGGTGCTGGAATTCATGCCAGACGGCGAGATGAGGATCTTCCGTTAAAGGGTTCTCCGCTTGAAGTGACGAAGCTCGAAGCTGAAAGACTTTTGCTTCTTTTTGAATTTTCAAAGTTGTAATTTCTTTTGCTATCAAACAATTATTTGTTGATGTTAAACTCTGTTTTCATTAATGCATTGCATATGTTTGTCTTGAATTCATCCATTCGTTTCACTACTCTTATGCTTTTCTTTATAATATTCGACTCTTGATAAAAAGCCGTAAGCCTTTAGAGGGAGGATGACGAAACAATACCATGATTTTATACAGTATGCTTTTGAACAGACCTTGCTGATGATGTACAGGCATTTCTTTCAATTCCCAAACACTGGAGTTATAAGGAAGTTAATCCCTAGTCAACCCCTTCAAGCCAAAGAAGTAGGAGTTTTCCGTTCTAAACAATCAAAACCTTTGATATAAACTTGGGGCAGGGTAGTATCTCAGTTAATCCAAGAGAAAATGCGCATTGAAGTCGCAAACTCCCAGTTCGTAACACAACGAACGACGTCAAAAAAGAAAGTGTTCCTTTGGAATCAAAAGACCAGGGCGGTTCCCTATCACATAGACAGTCAATCTCTCAAAAGAGAAAGGCCCACTAATCCAAAACCTATGAAGGAGGCTTAAGAAAGCTGGGGCATCCCGCTGACAGTAATCCCGAAAACGGTAACAGTCAGGCAAAAGTTAGGGATAACAAATCAAAATCAAAATAGTGAGGGCATTACAAAATCCTCAACAACATGAAAAGTGTTGGAAAAGAAAAAGGAGATGATGACTGTCTCCCAAATTAAACTGGTGAACCATCGCCCGAAAGTCGTTCCAAACTCAAAACAGAGTGCGACACACAATTAACTGAGCTTAGGTCGAAGGACATCACGAAGAGCGGGTGGGTACAAATATACTTTGAGCCTTTATCCTTTGTTTCTTAAACCGTGAACCAGGCCACGTTACAACCCTTCAAAAGTCCTAATTGAAGCATGGGTTAGTTCGAAAGCATACTGTTACAAAAGGTATCCTGACTCCTGTAGGGCTTTGCTCTAAATCTTGTGTTAACTTGTCTTGTGAAAAGTTTTCTGCTAAAAACGCATTTTTCAAAACGAAAAAAAAACTTCGAGACAAACATAAACTTGCATTGCTTGAATATCACTGTCTGCGTTTGACTTTTTGTTTGACAGCGAAGAATTTCACGCGACGAATGTTCGGAGGAACGAAAACTCTCTCAGTAAGTCAAAATCACTTCAAGAGGATGACACTTCCATCAAATCTCCTATCAGCAAGGGGCATGACATGTCACCATTCAATTAACCTGGGGCAGTCCAGTCAAGGTCCAACAGATCTTTCAAAGTTCAGTTAACCTGGGGCAGTCCAGTCAAGATTTCAAGAAATCTCTCCGTATGCAGAGTAATCTGATTCAAGACTCCTTCATCACCACTTGGGGCATTCGAATGTCAAAAGTGTTCAACAAGTTCCTTATCACCTCAAAAGACATGATATAGTTCAAGATGTGACCCAGACATGGCGACATTCAGTAACTTATCCCAGACCAACACCTGTAACAGGCCAGGAAATTATCTACATCACCACTTGGGGCATTCGAATGTCAAAAGTGTTCAAAACCCGATGTAATTTTTACACAAGCTCATCTTCAGGAAGCCCTACACCGGTTCCTCTTCAAGACATCTGAAAACAGTTCATGGATTCTTCCCAAGTAACGGATGTTAATCTATCAGCTTGTTCAGATGCAACCTTTGAAATTAGTTTACAGACGCTTCCCAACAACGGATGCGGCTCTATTGCTGATTCAACTTCAAGATTTCTGAAAATAGGTCACGGGTTCTCCAAGTAAAGGGATGTTAACCTATCACTTGTTCAGATTCTCTTCAAGACATCTGAAAACAGTTCATGGATTCTTCCCAAGTAACGGATGTTAATCTATCAGCTTGTTCAGATGCAACCTTTGAAATTAGTTTACAGACGCTTCCCAACAACGGATGCGGCTCTATTGCTGATTCAACTTCAAGATTTCTGAAAATAGTTCACGGGTTCTCCAAGTAAATGGATGTTAACCTATCACTTGTTCAGATTCTCTTCAAGACATCTGAAAACAGTTCATGGATTCTTCCCAAGTAACGGATGTTAATCTATCAGCTTGTTCAGATGCAACCTTTGAAATTAGTTTACAGACGCTTCCCAACAACGGATGCGGCTCTATTGCTGATTCAACTTCAAGATTTCTGAAATTAGGTCACGGGTTCTATAGGGTTATGTCTCTCTCTCATAATGACATCATCTGGACTCTCAAGGGTATGGACGAGGTGGCTATTATTGATCGTTGTGGGGAGTACCCCAATGTTCCACTGATAGGAACCAATGGAGGAATTTCTTACAACCCATGCTTGGCCTTACGTCAATTTGGGCGTGCCAGAAGAGAAGGACCTCATGAGCTGCTAATGCCTAGTATCATCTTTGATTTTCAAGGGGATAGTGACGAGCAATGCCGCAGATTCATAAGGGCTTGGGATAGAGTTCACAGATCTTATCCACACGAGCTGGGTCCAAAGACTTCACTTCTGAGGGAGTCATATCTCAGATGGGTCCGTATCCATGCCCAAAAGCTGGGTATTTCGTATGAAGCTGTCCGGCCCATCATTGTTGAAGTTGCCAATGAAGAAGAGGTTCTTCCAACCATCCTCCATCCTTATATGCCCACTGACATTGGGGCACTGAAAAGGTCTTGGATGCAACTGAGAGAAGAACGAGATTCTTACCGAGAAAAGTTCAACGAGCAAGAGCAGAAGATCCAGAAGTTGACTAGGCAGCTGGAGAACGAGCGGATTATCAATGACTATGTCCGCACCGACAAGAAGAGACCATGGGAGCACTGACTGTCCTTTGATTATTTCCTTTCCAATTTTATTTACTTTTCAGTATTTCCTTTCATGTAACGCCTTAAGGGCATCAGTTGAACAATTTGAATTCCAAAGTTTATCTAATAAAGTGTGTTTCATTTCTTGTTTACAAACTTGAATCTCTCGTTTGTCTTTGAAATCATGTCATACGCATTTCATCCCATGCACTTCATAAACAGGTACCCATTACAGGTCTCTTATCTTCTTCGCTGTTTATTTCAGCACTCATCATGTCTGCTGAACCATCCACCGAGCAAGCAATCAAGGCCCTCTAGGCCCAGAATGCCCAATTCCAAGAGCTGTTCATGAATCTAGCTAAGGGTCAGCAAGATCTGAAGACCCTGATTCTGAAAGAGAAGAAGAAGAAGAAGAGGACAATCCTGTTTAACACAGGTCACAGGTTTGGAAAGGCTACAGAATAAAGTTGATCTGACCACCTCATATGGAGGGAAAGATAGTCAAGAAGAAAGGAGGGCTCCTATCCCTGTGGTCTCCGACAACGAGACGGACTTCGACGAAGACCAGTATCCTCCTGCTAAGGATAGATACAAACAACTGGAAGACCGGTTGAGTGTGATGGAAGTTAAGAAAGTTCCTGGTCTAGACTTTGGTGATCTGGGTCTATCATTTGGGGTGGTGATTCCCCATAAATTCAAAGCACCAGCCTTTTCTAAGTATGACGGAGTTTCTTGTCCGAAGCTGCACCTCCGGTCATATGTAAGGAAGATTCAGCGGTACACCGCTGATAAGAACTTATGGATCCATTTCTTTCAAGACAGTCTCTCAGGGACTCAGCTTGAGTGGTTTTACCAGTTGGACGGAGCCAGTATCCGGAGTTGGGAAGATTTGGCTACTACTTTCTACAGGCAGTACCAATACAATTCCGACCTTGCTCCCACGCGTACCCAATTCCAGGGTATGTCAATGGGAACGGGTGAAGGATTCAAAGATTATGCTCAGAAGTGGAGGGACCTCGCCGGAAGAGTGCAACCACCCTTGGCTGATCGGGAGCTTGTGGATATGTTTCTGGGGACCTTGTCTGGACCATTTTTCAACCATCTGATTGGAAGTTCTTCATCTGGGTTTACAGAGCTAATTATGACCGGCGAAAGGATTGATGCTGGTAAGATACAAAAGGGTGCCTCATCAAGCACCGAGAAGAAGACTTTTAAGAAAGAGTCCAGTGCGGTCTATAGTTCGAAAAGCCAGAATAGACCCGAACGCCGCCAAGCTGTTAATGCAGTTGTTATTTCAAGACCTGCTGGTGCTCCTCAGCACAACAATCAACAAAAGGACGAGAGACCTCGAAGGCAATTCACCCGTCTCAACATGTCCTTATCTCAGATTCTGCCACAGTTGCTGAAGACCAATCTGGTGATTCCATGGGAAGCCCCGAAGAATCCAAACATCACCGAAGTATAACCCTAATGCTCGCTGTGCTTATCACTCTGATAGCCCGGGGCATGATACAAATGATTTTTGGGTTTTGAAGAACAAGGTACAGGATTTGATTGATGCAAAGGAGATCGAGTTCGGAACACCAGAAAAGCCTAAACAAGATGCAGGGGTGAATGCTATCAGGGATGACGATGATGAAGAGTTTGACATTGGCAGTTGGATCTACCCGACTGCCAATGGTGGATTAAGCAACTGGACAGCGAAGGATTCTATGCCCGTTTCTGTTATCACCCAGTAATGAAACTTTTTGTTTTGAATTTGTGTTTTAAACTCTACGGCTCGGTGTCTTACCCGGGGCACCGTGGCTTCATTTGTGAGGGCTTTATGTGTGTCATCTACATATATCATTAATAAAAGCATTAGACGTTCTCGCATTTCAAATCTTGCGCTCCTTGTTTTTCTTTATTATATATTGCACAACAGCTATTTTACACACACTCACATATACAGGTCTACATCCACTTTGGATCTCACTGGTAACGACTCTGCTACTGCCAGTTATGACTTCGAAAATCCGATCAACTTAGCCGAAGACGAAGGTGAAGATGATTGCGAAGTGCCTGGTGAACTTGCAAGACTGTTACTTCAAGAAGAGAGGGCTATACAGCCACATGAAGATCCATTAGAAACAGTGAATCTGGGTACAAAGATAGACAAGAAGGAAGTTAAGATCGGTGCAAATCTGGAGCTTAGTATAAAGCAACGGTTGATTCAGATGCTGTGTGACTATGTTGAGATCTTTGCCTGGTCTTATGAAGATATGCCTGGGTTGGATACCGATATTATGGTTCATCACCTGCCTACCAAGGAAGAGTGCCCTCCAGTGAAGCAGAAAGTCCGCCGAATGCGCCCAGAGATGTCTGAGAAAATCAAGGCTGAAGTTATGAAACAGTTTGACGCCGGTTTTCTAGCAGTCACTTCTTACCCTCAGTGGGTGGCCAATGTGGTTCCTGTGCCGAAGAAGGATGGTAAGGTTCGAATGTGTGTTGACTATAGGGATCTGAACAGGGCAAGCCCCAAGGATGACTTCCCTCTACCTCATATCGACGTTCTGGTCGACAACACCGCTCAACATAAGGTCTTCTCCTTTATGGATGGTTTCTCCGGTTATAATCAGATTAAAATGGCTCCCGAAGACATGGAGAAGACAACCTTTATTACTCAGTGGGGTACCTTTTGCTACAAGGTCATGCCTTTTGGACTAAAGAATGCTGGGGCAACTTATCAGCGTGCCATGGTTGCTTTGTTTCATGACATGATCCATCATGAGATTGAAGTATACGTTGACAATATGATTGCAAGGTCCCAAACTGAGGAGGAACATCTTGACCACCTTCAAAAGTTGTTTGACAGGTTGAAGTTGTACAAACTGAGGTTAAACCCGAACAAGTGCACCTTCGGGGTGAGATCTGGTAAGCTGCTGGGTTTCGTTGTAAGCGACAAAGGTATTCAAGTGGATCCTTCCAAGGTGAAGGCTATACAGGAAATGCCAGCTCCCAGAACAGAGAAAGAAGTCAGAGGTTTTCTGGGACGACTAAATTACATTGCCCGATTCATCTCGCACCTGACTGCTACTTGTGAGGCAATCTTCAAGCTGCTGAAGAAAGATCAAGTAGTACGTTGGAACGATGAATGCCAGGCCGCTTTAGAAAGGATCAAAGAGTATCTCCAAGAGCCACCTATTCTAATGCCTCCAATTGAAGGGAGACCTTTGATCTTATACTTGACAGTGCTCGACAACTCGATGGGGTGTGTGCTGGGTCAGCATGACGAGTCTAGCCGAAAAGAGCATGCTATTTATTACCTTAGCAATAACTTTACGGACTGTGAGACCCGATACTCACTGCTCGAGAAAACTTGCTGCGCTTTGGCATGTGCTACTTGCCGGCTGAGACAGTATATACTGACTCACACTACTCTATTGATATCAAAGATGGATACAATCAAGTATATCTTTGAAAGCCTGCCCTATCCGGAAGAATAGCAAGATGGCAGATGATCTTGACTGAGTATGACATCCAGTACACGACCCAAAAGGCAATCAAAGGAAGTGTGTTGGCAGACCATTTGGCACATCAGGCAGTGGATGATTACCAGTCTATGAACTTTGAATTTCCGGACGAGAATATCATGTTAGTGACTGATTGTGAGACACCTGGACCGGATGAAGGACTTGAGGAAGGATCCCGATGGTTTATGTACTTTGATGGAGCTTCGAACGCTTTGGGTAACAACATTGGCGCTGTGATCATATCTCCTAAAGGCTCTTATACTCCGTTCACCGCCCGACTATGTTTCAACTGCACCAACAATATGGCGGAGTATGAAGCATGCATTATGGGTCTTCGAGCAGCAATTAACCTAAGGATTAAGTTTCTGAGTGTCTTCGGAGATTCCTCTCTCGTGATCAGTCAGATCAAAGGCGAGTGGGATACGAAACACCTAAATCTTATTCCTTACAAGGAGTATGTAGTGACGTTGCTTCCCCATTTCGAGGAGATAACCTTTGAACACTTCCCTAGAGAGGAGAATCAGTTGGCAGACGCGTTGACTACGATGTCTTCTATGTTCAAAGTCAATTGGGACAACGAGGCTCCCCGGATCATCAATGAAAAATTGGACGAACCTGCGCATTGCTGTGACATTGAGACTGAAGAGGTAACAGAAAAGCCCTGGTTTCATGAGGTGAAAAGGTATCTTGAAGCTCAGGAGTACCCCGAGGGTGCATCTTTTAATGACAAGAAGTTTCTGAGGAGGTTCGCAGCAAAGTTCTTCATCAGCAATGGCATCCTTTACAAACGTAACCATGATTCAACCTTACTGCGATGTGTGGATAAGAACGAGGAAGAAAGGATCATGGCAGAGTTACATGAAGGTACTTTCGGGACTCATTCCAGTGGACATACCATGGCAAAGAAAATCCTTCAGGCTGGATATTATTGGTCCACAATGGAAGCTGACTTTTATCAGTATTCTCGGACATGTCATAAGTGCCAAGTCTATGCTGATAAGGTGCACATACCTCTAGTTCCTCTAAACGTATTGACAGCTCCGTGGCCTTTCGCAATGTGGGGCATTAATATGATCGGAGAGATTAGACCTACAACATCCAACGGGCATCGTTTCATCCTAGTGGATATTGATTACTTTATGAAGTGGGTTGAAGCAGCTTCCTTTGCTACCGTAACCAAGAACGTCGTCGCACGGTTTATTCGGCACAATCTGATCTGTCGATACGGTGTACCAGAGAGGATCATTACGGACAATGATACCAATCTCAACAATAAGATGATCATTGAGCTCTGCAAGCAATTCAAGATACAGCATCACAACTCTTATCCTTACTGGCCGAAGATGAATGGGGTTGTCGAAGCGGCTAATAAGAACATTAAGAAGATTGTGCAGAAGATGACGGTGACATACAAAGACTGACACGAGATGTTACCATTTGCTCTTCATGGGTACCGTACCTCAGCGCGGACGTCAACAGGGGCAACACCCTATTCCTTGGTATATGGTATGGAGGCTGTCTTGCCCATCGAAGTTCAGATACCCTCTCTCCAAATCATGAAGGTTGCAGGTTTGAGTGAAGATGACTGGATTCAGACCCGACTTGATCAACTGAACTTAATCAACAAAAAGAGACTTACTGCTATTTGTCATGGTCAGACGTACCAAAAGCGGATGATCAAGGCATTTAACAAGAAAGTTAGACGACAAGAGTATCAAGTTGGTAATCTGGTAATCAAGCACATTATACTACCTCAAGGTGATCCCAGGGGAAAATGGACCCCTACTTATGAAGGGCCATTTGTGGTTAAGAACATTTTCTTGGGAGGAGCTATGATTCTAACCACCATGGATGGTGACGACCTTCCTCACCCCGTCAATACAGACATAGTGAAAAGATACTACGCATGATCAAAGACCCGCTAGGTTGACTGACCTAGGCAAAAACAAGGGCTTCCCGGCGAACCAAAAGGGTTTGGGCAAAAATAAGGGATGAAAATGAAAAAATCTGTACACCCGGAAAGTCGAAAACCTGAAAAGGCGGCTTGAGCAAAAATGGGTATCCCGGTGGACTGAAAACCCGAAAGGGCGGTCCAGGCAAAAATTAGGGATCAAAGCATAACACTATGTCTCATTGGATCACATTGCATCCAGATTTCGGTATCAACTATTCAAGCTCGGACGACACTAATCAATCTGATCTACCTTCAACCAGTAGCAAAGTGATGAGATACTCGAGGACATAAAGGCAATAGCAGAGTTGAAACCCAGTGGGATTATTCACATAGCTATTTTGTTTATTTTTTTACAAATTGTGTAAATTATATTATTCCGCGGCGTTCTCTTACTAGGACGTCAACCTCTTGTACAAAAACGCCTATTTTCAGGCCAAACTGCAAAATCAATACAAATTCATTTTCAGAAAAATTTCAAACTATTTTTCCTTTATCTGTTTTGTTTTGCAAAGAACGTCCAATGTTCATTTTTGATATATGCATTTGACATTAATTGCTACTCATAAATATTTACATGCGAAACAAAAGATGAATTACTGGTAATATCAAAAACAGGGGCAATAAGAATTGTCCGAACCGTACAGTTGCTCTGTCCACCAGGTACAAATGTAGATCCAGCTGAAGAGTATGGCCAAGACACCTTCACTCCCCGCAGAGTAAGACAGTAATGGTAGCTTATCCCCAACTGGGACTTACAACTATGAACAAATCAGTAATGCTCTCCCCAAGCAGAGTTTATCTACCATCAGCACTAGAAAGGACTTGATATCCCCGACAATCTTAATATTCCCCAGCGGAGTATAAGAATATTCCCCAACAAAGTATAAGAATGTTCCCTGGCAGAATACAAGATACCCCCAGTGGAGTCAATATTTTCCCAGCGCAGTCTGAAAAAGCTTCCCCAACAGAGTTGAAGCATCATCCCCAGTAGACTCTGGAAGTTTATCCCCAGCGGAGTATGAAAATAAATCTCCCCAGCCAAGTTCAAAGGATCATTCCCAGCAGAACTCAGAGGGTTATCTCCATAAAAGTCTAACAGGGTCATCCCCAGCAAGTCATAACTGAAAGATCATCCCCAACGAATTTCTTTCCTTTCACAAGCAGGAATTCAATCCTCAACATATTCAATATCACCAGCAACGGTAATCCATCCCCAGTGGAGTTTATCAGTGGAATCCTCTACAGAGAATCTCTTACCCACAAAGTAATCTCCTCATCAGTTTATTTCCCAACGAAGTTATCTTCTCCTGCAGGTTTATTCTCACAATCACCTTCGTTCATCCTCCTCAGCGGAAGCGAAGAATTCAACTCTATTCTCCAACAGCTCCGGGATTTATTTCCCCCAGCTAAAACATCACATTTCTATACATCATGATACATGCATATACGCATCATACAATACAATCTCATTTATTTTGAGAACATCATTGCTTGATCCATATCATGCATTGCATATGACTGACCTTTACCTTTCAGGAAAGATGCAGTTAAAGTTCTCAGCTAACTCTAAGACCTTGTCTGGTCCAGTTAAATTGATTCCTAAAGATTTTTATGATGCCAATCCAGTCAAAGTATATCAAAGACCTCCTCTGGTTCAGTAAGATTGCTGATAAGATCTCCCTGATTCGTATTCCAGTTGAAGTTATTCCAAGACCTTGTCTGGTCATGTTAAATCGATTCCTAAAGATTTTTCTGATACCGATCCAGTCAAAGTTAATCCAAGACCTTGTAGGGTCCAGTTAAATCGATTCCTAAAGATCTTCCTGATGCCGATCCAGTCAAAGTTAATCCAAGACCTTGTCTGTCCAGTTAAATCGATTCCTAAAGATTTTTCTGATGCCGATCCAGTCAAGTTAATCCAAGACCTTGTCTGGTCCAGTTAAATCGATTCCTAAATATTTTTCTGATGCCGATCAAGTCAAAGTTAATCCTAGACCTTGTCTGGTCCAGTTAAATCGATTCCTAAATATTTTTATGATGCCGATCCAGTCAAGTTAATCCAAGACCTTGTCTGGTCCAGTTCAATCAATTCCTAAAGATTTTTCTGATGTCGATCCAGTCAAAGTTAATCCAAGACCTTGTCTAGTCCAGTTAAATCGATTCCTAAAGATTTTTCTGATGTCGATCCAGTCAAAGTTAATCCAAGACCTTGTCTGGTCCAGTTAAATCGATTCCTAAAGATTTTTCTGATGCCGATCCAGTCAATTTAATCCAAGACCTTGTCTGGTCCAGTTAAATCGATTCCTAAAGATTTTTCTGATGCCGATCCAGTCAAAGTTAATCCAAGACCTTGTCTGGTCCAGTTAAATCAATTCCTAAAGATTTTTCTGATGCCGATCCAGTCAAAGTTAATCCAAAACCTTGTCTGGTCCAGTTAAATCAATTCCTAAAGATTTTTCTGATGCCGATCCAGTCAAAGTTAATCCAAGACCTTGTCTGGTCCAGTTAAATCGATTCCTAAAGATTTTTCTGATGCCGATCCAGTCAAAGTTAATCCAAGACCTACTCTGGTTCAGTCAGATTGCCGATAAGATCTCCCTGATTCGTATTCCAGTTTAAGTTATTCCAAGACCCTTACCTGGTCCAGTTAAATCGATTCCTAAATATTTTTCTGATGCCAATCCAGTCAAAGTTGATCCAAGACCTCCTCTGGTTCAGTCAGATCGCCGATAAGATCTCCCTGATTCGTATTCCAGTCGAATTTCAAATCGCCTATCAACAATCTCCAAATGGCATCTGTAAGCCCATTCCCGACATCACAATGTTGATACCACTTCATGCGAGTGCAAATTTCTGGGCACTCTAGTGTTCAATCATCTTCCACCTTCGGATCACGAAAGGCCCGAAAGCCAATCTATATCCTTAGGTTTAAGAAAATTGAACAGGGGCAGATGTTGTACCCCAAAATTTGCCCTCTCATATCTCTCAAAACATTGCAAGAAAAAATCTCCAAGTGGCCCAAGATTGCTCAAGAGTTGGACAGTCAAGCTATCTCCTAAGGTAGTCAACCTCAAATTAGGGTTTTGTGTTGCATCAAGGTCCTTACATCCAAATGACCTCAAGTGCTCCCCAATTTCCTAATATGTTCTCAAGTTCATCCATGTCAAATTTCAAGCCTTACAGAGGACGTTTGGTCAGTCAATTGCTCAAGAGGTCCAAAAATCGACTGTGCTAAGGGCAAAAGTCAACTATGACCTACAAATAGTCAAACTTCAAGATTTTTTGTAAACATTCTCATTTTGAAGGATATTTAATCATTTGATCAAGGGTTGATCATGATTCATCAAGGATTGCTCAAAATTCATCAAGACTCAAAAGTTGCTAAATTAGGGTTTTGTAGGAAAAGTCAACTCAACTTTGACCAAGCATAACTTTCTCATACTTTATGACAAAATGACCCATCCAAATATCATTTTGAATAGGATGCAATTTCCTACAATCCATCTTCATACCCCAAGATCAGAAAATGCACTCACAAGAAGTTACAAATTTGTACATTATAGGTCATTTTTGAAAGTCAACAAAAACACCTTTTTTGCCAAAGCTTATAACTTGAGCATGGAATATCCAAATGAGATAATACCAAACGGGTTAGTTAGAGGACATCTAAATCTTTCTAAAAAGTCCAAGAACACTTACAAAAGTCCAAAATTGAAGAAGTTATGCATTGTTGAAGTTGGACATTTTTGCAAAATTGCCAAAAGTCAACTATCCCTAAAACTTCAAATTTTGTCAAATGGGCCCATTCTTTTCCACTTGATTTGATCTTGTCACACTACACACGTGTCCTAGCTTCAGCCTTGTGTCCATTTATTAATTTTTCTATTTTACATGATTTTTTATTGAATTAATTCATTTTATATCAATTTGAATCAAATAAAATCCAAATATTGAGTACTTAGGATCTTTTTGGTTGTTGTAGGTCTTAATTATCATCATGATCAGCATCAAATTCGTATCTCACCATATCATGAACAAAAAGATGGATTTTGGACAAAATTGGAAGGTTTTCAATGGAGGATCAAATCAAATCTCCAAGCCATAATGCATAAAGATTTAAGTCCAAACTGTTGACCTAATCCAATGCTGCATACATATACAAGGCAAAGAGGCACGAATTAGAGGTTAGAGGCTGCAAGAACACAAAAACCAAACTTGAAAAAACTTGGAAAAAGCTTGAAACTGAAATCACACCTAGAGGCGAATTCAAAGGCAAAGCTCAACGTGAATCAATTGTTGGATATCCACTGAAGTGAAACCAACCCCTAGCAAGCCATCACACCCTCTCAATCGCGCTGTAAGTCCTTCGAAACACCGCCCTGCATTTGAAATCGCAACCTCTCATTCTGGCATTTTCTTGACAAATCATTGACATATTCATGATCCTTGAGTAATTTCTGAACTTTCTGCATTATTTAATTGTGTTTATATGACCTGTAGTGCCATACCCGAATCTAGGGTTCTTGGTCTTTGTTTTTGGGCATTTTATTTGTAGGAAAAATTGGGGCCATTAATGGACATAGACATGCTCAGGAGGCCTAGACGATCATGACTATGGTCTTGGAATTAATTTCTATGGCCAAGGATAGATTTTAGGATGCAACTATGGATTTAGCTGCGGATGTAAATCCGCAGGTAAATAACCAGGTCCAACGAAGAAGATGAATACATGCCCCCTCCCCATTGGCTTGCAGGACCTGGGTTCGAATCCCAGGTCCCATATTATTTGTTATTATTTTCTTTCAGGTTATCCAGTGCCTTTCCAAGCGCGCAGTGCATGATACTCCCTCATTCCAATGCTTGCCAGATGGCCCCAGGCCAGATCTGGTGGTCCATATTGGAGGTCCATCATAAGACCAAGTCAAAGGCGTACAGGGAACCAGGAAAGTCAATCAGGCCAGTGGACAAATGGGCCTTGGAATTGCTAAATGAACCCCCTATACAGGCCCAAACCCTCACTCTCTCTATTTTTATTATTTTCTTTTAATTAATTAATTGTTATTATTTTTATTATTTAACTAACCAATTAAACTTTTTTCTTAATAAAATTAAAAACCAAAAAAACATTTTCATCATTAAAATTAATTTCCAGTATTTTATTTTTGTTAAATAAATTAATTTAATTAATTTAGTTTAATTAGGAAATAACTTTGATATCTTTTGCAATAATTAAAATTAATTTAGATAATTAGGTTTTTACTAACTTTGATCAAATTTATTTTATTTCTTTAAATATCAAAAATCCAAAAATATTATTTTTAATTTATTTATTTATTTATTTAATAATTAACTTAGATCTAATTTCTTTTTAATTCAAAAAATAAGCCAAAAAATATTTTCTTTAATAATCAAAGGGTCAAAACCGTAGAATGCGCCCGTTTTAATTTCTTGCACGCGATCCATTTGATTTCAATATTGTATCTGTTTCCCAGAATGTAATAGTTTAATTAGAACTTTGATTATTTTATCGCTTTATTTATTTTCCGCATTTTAATTTCAAGGGTTGTTTTTGGCGATGTAAATACCCGACGCCTTGTAATAGTTAGTTTTAATTTCCGCAACTTATAAACTGTTAGATGTTTGATAATAGGAAATGCATGACAAGATCAAATGTTTGAACCTAAAATCAACATAAATAACCATTGACATGTACAAAGACAAATTAACTGAAAATAACACACTCGCACATGCGCACTCTTAGGGTACACCTCACTTGGTTACCTTCGAACGTGGTCATTGAGTATAGGAAATTTTAGAGGTCGTCCTCTTGTCCAAAGATCATAGTTGCCTCGAAACGGTTGCCTCGGAAAAATGATCTAAGATATTAGGGTTACCGCTAAGGCGTCCTAACATTGCTTTAGTGACCACACGTCCCTTAATCGAATTGACCCTAAAACTCCAACGACGATGCTACCTACTCATCCATAGTGGGATAACATTGTCTAAAGGACATTAGCACAGATTGATTCCTTTTTCGAGTAGGTAGATGGTTCTTAAGTACTTGCTCCTTTTAAAATAAAATAAAACTTTCCGCACTTACACCTTTCAAACAAAAACTCCTTTCAAACCCACAAACACAAAGAAAAGCAAATTTTGAAAACACTTTGAGCAAGTACCTAAGAGCCCGTGGATAACCACAAATAGAAAGGGTGCTAACACATTCCCTTTCTATAATCTACCCCCCCGGACCCGAGAAACATCTCGAAAAAGGATTTTTTCTGTGCTTTTTTCCTTTCCTATTGGATAAAATAAAAGACGGTGGCGACTCTTGCTTACCGCGACATTTTGCGAAAACAAATGCAAAACGCGAACCAGCATTCCAAAAACAGTCAGTTCTCTCCCACCGTATCACACCTAGCTTTTACCTTATGCTTTAGGATAGTCTCTCCATCTCCTCCCATCTTCTTTAATTTCAAAAATCTTCTCCCTCCTTTTAAAAACTCTTCTTATTTCTAAACTTGAAACACTTTCATAATAAACTTGGACTTAGGTCCATGTATTTTCAAAACATTTTCTTAAATAAATTTCAATCAATATAATAATACCTTGGCATTTTTGTGAGAAGACTAAAAGTCAATCAATCTCATTTCAAACCATTTTTGCCACTTTGGATTTTTGTTTTAAAACTTTTCTTAAAAGATTAGACTCTTGTCAATCCTTGTAGTGATGCAAACAACTATACTTCTATAATATGTAGTAAAGAGAGATATTTTCCACTTGGGTGTTAAGTGAGGCATTGTTAATTTTTAAAATCCAAGCCATATCCTCCACTTTGAGATGATGCAAATTCTCCTTTCTCATGATTGTGGGTAGTAAGTATGTTTTCCACACGGACAATGACGATGATGTCTTATCTCATAAAATTAACCAACACACTTGTGTTTCAAATTTTTAAAAGAGGAACTACGTGTACCCTGATCCCCTATTGCACGAAAGGTGGTACATAGGTACTAACGGTTCACAACCGCGACGGGTGCAAAGATCATAAAAAATATTTCTTTTCTCACCTCCACCATCCATTTTATATATAACACATTTTTATAGCCAAAATATACAGATTTTTTCAAAGAGGTTCCTGCGGAGTACCGTAGATGTTTAGGGTGCTAATACCTTCCCTTTGCATAACCAACCCCCTTACCTTGAATCTTTCCCCCTTTTTTGGGTTATTCTCTCTTTTCCCATTCCTTTAGAAACAATAAAGCGCGGTGGTGTTTTTTATTTTGATTTGTATAAAGTCTAGTCAATCCAATGGCTTAGTCTCGAACATTTCTACCACTAGAGAAAAATGGCGACTTCACTGGGGACAGATTGACCTCTTGCTGGTCCATCCCTAAGTGGGTTGAGCCTATCTTTGTTTATTTCTGTATATGTGTTATTGTGTTTATATGTTATATTTTGTATATATGTTTGTCTGGATTTTCCTGGTTTACAGGGTGCTTGGTGATTACTCATAAGTCCTATACCCGGACTTGGGAAAACTTTAAGATAGGACATGCGATATAGTCATGTTAACTTTGAGGGAGTAATCCCAAAAAAGGAGGCATGAGATCCCCCACTCAGTGGAGTCCCCTTTGACTGTAGTGTCGTTTACCGAGTAATCGGGAGGACGTACTGCTTTTGACCTGGGAGCCCGCTGAAGATGAGGACCGTAGATTACCTAACCCATTTTGGCCTTTTAGGTGTAGTGCAGAAGCTATGATGGAGTAATCCAGAAATAGTTGTCACGCGATACTACGCTCGGACGAGTCTTTCTTGAGAATATTACTAATTACCGAGTTAATCGGGAAGTTGGTAATATCCGAAGGAAGGATGTAGACTCTGGGAACCTTTTAGAACCTTGTTCGGCAGGTGATAACTTTTAGACCAATACCTTATGGGTAGTACCTTCGACCTCATGCTCGTGACGTTGAACCTATGAACCCTATATGTGTGATCTTGTGTGTGATTGTTGCATCATGCATCCATGCACTCATAAGCATCTTTTGAAGAAAACAATATTTCAAGGAATTTAAAGGTTGACTATTTGTGAATATCTCAGGTACTGTTAACCATGGATTCTGGAAAGAGAAAGATCGGGAAATACAGTTTCAAGGATCCCAAGATATATGAGTTGATCAGTCTAATTCCCGATATCGAGTGTTTTGCAGACTTTCGGAAGAAGTATGGATCCATTATTCCTCTCATGAAACTGAAGATGAAGGAGGGTATTCTCTCAACTTTGGTCCAGTTCTATGATCCAGTGTATCACTGCTTTACTTTTCCCGATTATCAGTTGATGCCAACGCTAGAAGAGTATTCCTATCTATTGGATTTACCTGTTACCAATCGTGTTCCTTTTACTGGTTTAGAGGGTGAGCCAAAACCACATGAGATTGCTGCTTTGATTCATCTGGGAAAGTCTGAGGTGGAAGCCCATATAACTACCAAAGGAGGGATTAGAGGATTACCAACTCAGTTATTATTGGAGAAAGCTCGTTACTTTGCCAGGATGAAGAGTACAGTTGCTTTTGAGGCCATCTTTTCTTTACTCGCCTATGGATTATTCTTATTTCTTAATGTGGACAAGTTTGTCGACATTAACTCTATCAGGATTTTCATGATTGGAAACCCGGTTCCTACATTGTTGGGTGATGCTTATTATTCTGTTCATCTTTGGAGTTCCTATCATGGGGGAATGATTATCTGTTGCACGCATTTGTTGTACCAGTGGTTTATCTCTCATATGCCTCAGTCTGATGCTTTTTGGGATGTCAAGTAGGAACCTCATTGGGCTCCTAAGATCATGGCACTTACTCACTCGGATATTGATTGGTATCATCGAGCTTACCAGGATGTGGAGATTATTGACAGTTGTGGTAGTTTCCCCAATGTGCCTCTTCTTGGTACAAAGGGAGGAATTAACTATAACCCTGTTCTTGCACGGCGACAACTTGGTTACCCGATGAGGGAAAAACCGAAGAGTATTCATTTGATCAGTTTCTTTCTGAAGGAAGGAGAAGACCACAGGGAAGCTAGGGAGCAGATTGCGAAGGCCTGAAGTCACATTCATAAGAAGAGTAGGAAGGATTTGGGACCTAGAGGTGCTGATTCTTTGGAGCCATATCTTCAGTGGGTCCGATCGAGAGCCATTCAGTTGAAGATGCCGTATACTCGGGAGACACCCATGCCTGATTTGTTTGTAAAGACCACTCCTCCTTTGTTAGATGATCTAGAGGAGCTGCAACTTGCTTTGGTTAGGATGCAACAGGAAAGGGATGCTTGGAAGAACAAGTTCCAGACTTTAGAGAGTTCCTACAGAGCAGACCTGGAGGAGAAATATGATTTGATCGAGATCCTTGAGAGTCAAGCAGTGGAGTCTATGGAGAGGCAAGGGGATTTATTTTCTCCTAAGCCTCAAACAGGTGTTGATTACTCACTTCCTGCTTCATATGATTGGAAGGAGGTTGCTATCAGACATGTGGAAGAAAACCAGAGGTTGAGGGCTCAGATTTCCAGGCTCACAGGGAAGTGCCAGCGTATAAATTGATCTCCATTAGTTCCTCTTCTCAGGACTTTAGATTGTATTTTCATCTTGTACTTGGGATCATTGAAACTTGTAATCCATTTTGAAGTTATTATAATAAAAGTTTTCAGTATTTCAAATGCGTTATTATTTTGATGTTTATAATATGTCTATAAACGTTAAATCCCTTGAAATATTAAATGATAAAGTAAAAATAATCATATGCATTGCATATCATGCATCATATTGCATTGAATGTCAAGATCTCTTTTTCCATCCAAAGCCGGTATTGGATGTTGTTACCTTTTCTACCGTCCAAAGCCAGTATTGGACGCCTTGAGTTTTCCACTCATCTAAAGCCAGTATTAGATGTTGTGATCTTTTCTCTCATCTAAAGCCATTATTAGACGTTGAGATTCTCCTTCATTCAAATCCAGTATTGAATGTCAAGATCTCTTTTTCCATCCAAAGCCAATATTGGATGTTGTTACCTTTTCTGCCGTCTAAAACAAGTATTGGACGTCTTGTTTTTTTTCTCACCCCATCCAAAGCCAGTATTGGATATTGTGATCTTTTCTCTCGTCTAAAGCCAGTATTAGATGTTTATTTTTCCCTTCATTCAAAGCCAGTATTGGATGTCATGTTTCTTTTCCGTCCAACGTCTTTCCTGGATGACTCTGATGTAGCTTCGGATTTGGTCACATCCCACATCTAATGTTCTTCTAGATGCTTCTGATTGTCTTTTCTAGAGAGTTGCTCGCCTCATTCAATGCCATTCTTGGATGTCGCCGCTTGCCTTCTCAGTTTATACCCCTTTTTTTCCAAGTATTGCTGGTTACTCTTTGTTACCTTGACAGATATAAAGAAGTATCTTGTTGTTCCCAGGCGTGTCTTTGCACGTCATTTCATCTGCACTACCATAAGTCTCCAGTTTCAAGTCTTTCCATATTCCCACAGAGTCTGTCTCATCTCATACATCATTCAAAAAATATATATCAAAGAAGAGTCCATGCACTCATTCATAACATACACTATCATCTCATCGCATTAGGGACGAAATTCACGTTTATTTGTATTTAATCACTTTCCGCCTATCTGACGAAAAGATAATTAAATAGGGGCAGCTGTTGTACCCTAAATTCCGCCCCTAACTTTTTCAGTCGCACTTTTATATCGTATTTTGTCGTTTGTGCACAATCTTTGAAAAAGTGTATTTTTAGGCTTCAAAAATCAAAATTTTTTAGTATGTGTCGACACATACGTGTTATGTGTCGACCCTTGTAAAACAATCAATTATGTAATGTGCTGACAAAAGCAACTTGCATAGACCCATAGAGGCTTGTTTCGACTCATCCTGTTTTGTATAACTAGCATGTGTCGACACATACATGTTATGTGTCGACTCATGTAAATTGATTGATTCTGTATTGAGTTGAAAAGGCAGCTTGTATCGATCCATAGAAGCTTGAGTCGACTCATGCTGTGTTATACAACTAAAATGTGTCGACGCATACGACTCTTGTGTCGACTCATAGCAGCAAAACACACGTGATTTTTGAAAAAAAGCCAGCAATTTCAAAACTGTCATCTTTTTGGCTCCAATTTTTCTGCATAATTTGAAAATTATATCATTAATTCAATTTTTGGCTCCAAGAATCAATTACCAAATTACCACTGATCCTAATCCTAAAATCTATAAATAGAGACCTTATTTCATTCAAGTCACAAGCTTTTGATAGCCAAACTCATTTTGCTAAAAAATCTCTCAATTCTCCCCATCTACCAAATTCACTCAAAGCTCCATTTAAAAAAAGAAAAGAAGGATAGTAAGCTTTGCATTGAAGCTTACTAATCTTTGAGCTAAACCTTCATCCAAACACTTTTTATTCATCAATTCTCTACATCTAAGCTTTGGTAGTTGATTCTTGTGGTTGAATTGAAGCAAATTCTAGAAGTTGTTTGATAATTCTCTAATTCTACCTTTGGTAAGTTGGATCATCATCTTTCACAATGTGATCTCTTGTGGATTTCTGGTTTTGATTCACTGAGCACTGATTTATGATTCCATTAGTGCTATTTTCTCATAATTTGATGGAATTTTCATGCTCAATTGGATCCATGACCATAAGGTGTTTGATGAAAAGTTGGAACAAGAATTTGATCCTTGAAATGCTATTTTCTACTGATTTTAACAGGTTGCAATCAATTGTTGTAACATTACAATCGATTGTCACAGAAAATTAATTTGAAAAAACTGTACTGATGCAATTGGTTGCTGGCTAAGCACAATCAATTATAACAGTGCCAAAAATACTTTTTCTGCCTTATTTTGGGGCTGTTTTGACTCAAATATATTTTCTGCTCACTATCTTTGATGGATAATTTGAATTACAATTTTAAATGTCCAATTTCTCTTTAAATTCAATGGACTTTGTAATGTAGATGAAGTTGGATAAATGTTCATAAATTCAAATCTACCTAAGAGTGAATTATATAATTCATTTTTGGTGCTTTAGATTAATGATATGTTTAGTGCTTTAATCCATCTAGAGGAGTGGTTGAATTTAAAGATGAAAGAATTTTGCAGTGGTGATCCAAATTAGCTTATCATTCCCCTCCCTCTTCATCTTATCCCTTTCTTTTTTAATTGTGCTACATGTTAAGGGATGGTGATCTCTATATCATTTATCCAAACATGAAGTACATAGATTGCTATTGACCGGCCTCAAAATAGGTGCGACTTCTACATAAGTCCACTTACGATTACTTAACATAGCGCTAAATTTTGTCCCGATTCGAATAAATAATCATTCGTGCCCCAAACCTATGTTTGCAAGCCCAAGTATGTTAATTTGATCTCTTTGATCCAATAACCTTGAGATTCATTGTGTGGAGGCTTTGGTTCTACCAATCCTCTAATGGATCTTCATCAATTTTGGTCAACGTGGATCACTTAAACATCGTTGATCATTAAATGTTACTTTTGAGGATTCCAAAATGGATGATATACTTGACAAAAAGCAAATGCAACTTATTGTGTGGAGGCTTTGGTTCTACCAATCCTCTAATGAGTTTCAAATGCAAGTTTCAAGATGGTCACCCAACTAACCCTTAATTTATAACAATAGACTTTATTTTATGCTCTTTACCTTATGCTTTTATGCTTTATGTACTCTTTACTTTAGCATTTACATTTCATGCTATTTTCATCTTTGCTCACTTGAGCATTTACTTTTATGTTATTTTTTATTTTGCTCACTTGAGTTTTTTTTTTTGAAGATACTTAATAATCAACATAAACCCTAAAAAACCTATAATGGCACTTGGACTATTTGGTTACTATCCTTGGCATTATGGAGCATGGGAATTCTTCTTGGACTTAGGAATTGAAACCTTGGCTTATGTGTGGAGACCTTGTGACCTTAATTGATATTTTGTCCAGAGTTCTTGAGATTTCCCTCAAGACATTGGGTTGTTTATTTGTTTTGTGTGCAGGTTATTGTGATTACATACTTTGTTTGTAATCTTGAATTCACCCGTATACAGCCGTTACTCTGCCAATTTTTCGAAGACTTGATACACTTTAAGTCTGGTCTTCTCAAGAGGTCTAGTATCTTCGCTTTCTTGGTTTCAATCCAAAGAATGGGAATTCTATCTTGACCCATAATGTCAAGCATTGGCTTCGTGTTGGTTAGACGGTTCTCTTCCTTAGATTTTACCTTATGCTTTAGGTTTGTCCCTTCATCTCCTCCCATCTTCTTTAATTTTCAAAACTTTCTCATCTTTTTCAAAATCTTCTTTGTTTATAAACTCGAATCGCTTTCATAATAAACCCTGACTTTGTCGAGTGCTTTTATTTTAAAAACTTCTCTTTCTTTAAAAAAACTTAAATTCATTTAATCATACTTTGACATTTTTTAAAATTAACAAAAACACTTCAACTCATTCAAACCTCTTTTGTGCGCTCGAGCACCTTTACCCTTCAAAACGTTTTTCAAGATGAGACATGATTCATGGATAATCGAGCAACATTATCCTATCCCTATGGTTATAAAGGCGTCGACTTTTCCACTTGAGTACTAGAGGCGTTCTCAAACCCTCACTCTTGATGACGCAGGGTCCATCTTTCTTAAACCTTGTGGGCGTTAGTCGAGATTTCTCTCCTAATAATGATGACTTGTCTCCTTATTTAAAATCAATCAACAGACAAGTCTTTTCTAGCCGAACTACGGTGCTCTGACTTTCCCATTGCACGAGGGAGTACGTAGGCATTAAGTCTTACGACCCAAAGCGAGCAACAAAAATAATAAAAAAAACATTTCATTTTTTTTTTTGTTTGCAAATAAACATTCATTCTTTTCCTTTAGAAAGTAAACCTCTACATAACACTCCTTTTAAAAGAAACCAAACAAAGTGGATCCTATGGAGTACCGTAGATGCTTAGGGTGCTAATACCTTCCCTTTGCATAACCGAACCCCGTACCTCAATCTCTGATCTTTTTGGGTTTTGTCCGCTTTTTTCCCCATTTCCATTTGGAAACAATAAAGTGCGGTGGCGACTTCATTGTGTTGAGTTAAGTCAATTGATGGCTTAATCTCAGATCTTTACCGCTACATTTCTTTACATATCATCATTGTCGCAATTGAGCGCCAAAAAAGTGTGTGACACCAGGCTCCTTCTCAAATATTTCTAGATGAAGTTTCACACAGACTCATCCCGAAGCAGCCCTACGCATGCTCCTTCTCATATATTTCTATATGAAGTTTCACACGGACTCATCCCGAAGCAGCCCTACCCAGGCTCCTTCTTATATATTTCTAGATGAAGTTTAACACGGACTCATCCCAAAGTAGCCCTACCCAGGCTCCTTCTCATGTATTTCCAAATGCAGTTTCACACAGGCTCATCCCGAAGCAGCCGTACCCAGGCTCCATCTCATAAATTTCAGATGCAGTTTCAGACATGCTCATCCTGAAGCAACACTACCCAGGATCCTTCTCATGTATTTCCAAATGCAGCTTCACCCAGGCTCATCCTAAAGCAATCTTACATGGTTTCCTTCTAATGTATTTCCAAATTCAGATTCACGCGGGCTCAACATGGGCCCACTCCAACATATCATTCAGATTCAATCGACCAAAAATTTATTCTGACACTTCTCCAACACCTGCTGTATCGGTGTAAATCGACCATATATTTAATCTGATGCTTCTTCCAATCTCTATCAACAGTCACTTTGGATGGCATATATAAGTCCATCTCCGACAAATTCTTTATCACTTCTCCAAATGGCATCTTTAAGCCCATTCCCGACAGAATCAACTAACACGTCATCAGGTGCAAATTTTTGGGCACTCTAGTGTTCAATCATCTTCCACCTTACTGTCACGAATGACGGAATATCCAATCTAACTCTTTAGGTTTAAGAAGATTGAACAGGGGCAGCTATTGTACCAAAAAATATTCCCTCTCATTTCTCAAGACATTTCCCGCAAGATCTTAAATAGCTTAAGCTTCCACAAGGATTGACTAGGTCAAGACGTCTCCTCAACACTGATACCTCAAATTAGGGTTTGAATTTGCACAACAACAATTGGACTTATAATACTCCAAATGACTTTCATGGATCATTATGGACCTTCAATATTTCTCATGTCAAGTTTCAAGTCTTGAAATTACAATTTTGATCAGTCAATTGACCAGATGACTAAAAATCAACTATATTAGGTAAAAAGTCAACTGATACACCAAAAGTTAAACTTTGACTTTTTGGTTAAAATTAAGTTTCAAAGATCAAAATTCATCATGACATTCAAGAATATCAAGCTTGATCATCAAAAAAATCAATAAAGTCAAAATTCAATGTAAAAAGTTAAACTTTTCAAGACTCTGAAATTTTTCTAAGTGTTTTTATACATGTTTATCTCATAACTTCATGCCAATTTTTCACCATGATGCAAAATTATTCAAAGGAAACTTTCAGCATGAAAGTTGTAGATCTTGATGAATTATACAACTTTCTTTTAGAGGGTTTATGTCCAAAAAATGCTTAGATTTGAAGATATAAGCCCATGAAGTCATGACATTTTCATCTAACACTTAGAGAAATTTTCAACAGGTTTTCGTCAGGATTTTATCCCAACTTCTTGGCATGTTTTCACATAGTTCCAAGATGATTTTGTCAAAGTGGACAACATGAAAGTTGTAGAGAATTTTTCAAGCTTTCAAAAACATCCAAGAGCATGAATTTATCATACTTGAGCTAGGAGATTCAAGGGCATGAAGTTGGCCATTCATCCTTGAATTACAAGTCCTTTTATTGAAGAACACATAACAAAATACTTATGCTATGCTGCATAATCTTGTGTTTCAGGTCTTCTAACTTGCCAATCTCCCCATAATTTAATGCTTACACCTACTTTTGAGCTATTACCCAAGTGTTTTAGCCATTGTCCAAAAGATCTTTCCATTTATGGCATAAAGGCACCATTACTATTCTTGAAAAGCAATCTTGTTGGCACAAAACTTGTCTTGAGCCCATACCTTGTTTGCTTCTGATTTTACTCCACCTTAAATCATGGAAAGTAGCACCTCTAAACCAGCAACTTTGGTACTTCATCATGGGACCATGACATAACTTGATATTTGCAATCCAACCTAGCCATAACTCCATAGTTTGTAAACCAAATCAACTTGTTCACAAACCTCTTGCCTATAAATAAGAGAAGCATTTGCAAGAGAAAAAGGTCAGAAAAATAGAGAGAAAAACCAGAAGTTTTGTTGATAAACCCCCAATAAAATCTCATATTCACAAAATCCATAAGAGTCCACAAAGCTTCCACTCTTGAGTTTTAAAGTCCAAACCTTTAAACCTCTCATACTTTGCAAAATTTTTCCAAACATCTAATCACCTCACATACATTACTTAGAAGTTATTCAAACTCAAGAACAAGCTTCTATAACATCTCTGCTTTCCAAGCTCAAGAACACTCAAGGCAGTAACTCAAGCTCAAGACACAAATTCCAGTTTCAAGGTAAGACTCCTTAACTTTAAATCCTTCATTTCAAGCATCATTGGTTGATTCATCTTCGAAGATAAAAATGTAATAACCATTCCCGTTGAAGCAAAACTTTGTTTATCTTCCATTCTTGTCATTTATGTGTTGAGAACTAACCCATGTATGCAGAAAAACAAAGATAGAGTGAAAAAATAACAGTATGAGTTAACACATAGCCTTATGAGTCGATGCATCTTAGTGGAAAAACAAGTTATGAGTCGATACATAGCCTTATGAGTCGACACATACTGCTATACGAGCCTAAAATAGAAGGAAAAAGGGAGTATGAGTCGACACAAAGCACGTATGAGTCGACACATATAGTGTTTGAGTCGACACATACCATTATGTATCGACTCATACTGAGTTGATTTAGCAATACAGGGGCATGGGAAGTTTATGTATTGATGCAAAAGAGCATGTGTCGACACATAATGTTCAAAAAGGAATTTTTATTTCTTTTTCCTTTGTTTTTACATGTTACACATAGTTTCTTCATGGCTATTCAATATAGTTGTAATATTTAAGCTCCTATCCATCCCAATTTGTAAATTGTACCCCATCCCCATAAACGATCTAATAGCGTAGGACTTTATTTTCCGCAATTTACCGCTTTCAAATACAAATGTTAGTAACTAAGGTGTGTATGGCAAGATAAAAATCAATCTTAGACAATCCTGATCCAAGACAAAACAATGCATGGAAAATAAACACTTTGCACACTTGCACCTCTAGGGTTAACTCCACTTGTTGCCTTGAGAAAATGGTCATGTTATGCATGTGAGATGCCTTAGCAAAAACAATCAAAAATACAAGATCATAGTCCCTCGATGACGTTACGAATGTTGCCTTACAAATGATCTTAGTCCCTTAAGAAAAATGCTAAGATATCTCACAACATTTCATCTTATGACTATACAATGACCCACACCCGTCCCTTCACATCCAAAGATGGAGATTCTTACCAATCAATGGTAAGATATCAATGTCAAAGGAAGAGAGAAATGAATAAAAGACTTTTGAGTAGGCAGAACGTTCTTAGTTGCTTGCTCATAATCCATCTTCAAGACATCTTTCATAAATACACCAAACTTTTTCAAAAAGTCCAACACTTTGTATGCATTCTTATAGAGACAAGAATCATTACAAAGTTTTCCTAAACGAAGGCGCTTTTCAAAAATACTTTCAAAAACCTATTACAAACACATTTCAAACAAAACAATTTCAAAAGTGATCTAGCAAGCAACTAAGAACCCATAGATAACTATGGATGAAAAGGGTGCTAACACCTTTCCTTTTCATAACCTACCCCCAGAACTCAAGAAAATATCTCGAAGGTCTTTCCTGTTCTTTTCACCCTTTCCATATTGGATAAAAGAAAAGTTGGTGACGACTCTTGTTATCTGCAACAATTGCGATCAAATGCAAAATAACCAAGTCAATTCTCTCACCGTATTAGAAATGGTTATGAGCACTTAGAAGTCGTCGAACATGTCATGAAAATGTAAGCACAATCAGAATATTTTATTGCATGTGAGTGAAGATGCCTTATTTTCTTCTTGGAAACATATATGTTAAAATAGACTGTATCAGGATATAGACTGAATTTTGATAGGGATGTGTTTTGCTTATCTTGCAGGTTTAGAAATTGATGGTGTAAATGGTTTCAAATAAGCACACGTTTGGAGGATGCTTGAAGCTTGAAGATTAGGAGTTTTTGAACAACATGATTAGGATAAGTCTTGGTGATAAGTTTTCACGTAATTTTTATTTGTAACGGACTTATAGATGTAGGTTTTTGTATAGTGCATATTGATGTCGTGATGAATTTGGTAGTTATGTGCATATATGTGTAAGTCCTTTTGAATGGCATATTGTACTGGTGTATCAGTGGGTTTTTTAAGGTTATTTATAATGGTTTGAATGATGGATGCCGAATGTACTAGATGTACGGGTGAATCCCGTGATGCACTTTGAATCATGTAATGGAAATTGGCCTTGAAACATATAATGAAATGGTTCCTTCTTCAAATTCAAGATTGATAATTCTTCCCTCCTGTTGTACCCTAAATTTTTCCCTCCCATTTTTCTTCAAGACATTCTTTCAAGGCTCTTCAAATATTCAAGAATCTCAAGGGATGACTAGTCAAGATGCACCTCATATACCAAAGCCTACAACTAGAGTTTAGAGTTTCTCAAGGAAATTTGGTTTGCAAAGGTCCCAAGTGGCTTACATGGTTCTTCATAGGTCCTTAACAAGGTCCATGTCAATTTTCAAGCCCTACATCACAAGTTTACTCATTTAATGGCTCATATGAGTGAAAGTCAACTGTATTGGTCAAAAAGTCAACTATAGTCAACATACAGTCAAACTTCAATATTTTTGGTCAACATCAACATTTTTAAGTGATATTCATCATTTGATCAAGAGTTGATCATGATTCCTCAAGGAAATCCCTCAAATCATCAAAAGTTAAAAATTGCCAAATTAGGGTTTCCTTAGGAAAAGTCAACTGAACTTTGACCAGGCATAACTTTCACATACTTCATTAACTTTCCCCCAATAAAATCTAACTTTGAAGAAAATTAAATTCTCTACAACTTTTCTTTTATTCTCAAGTCCAAAAAATGCTTCATTTGAAAGATATGAGTTAAAACATTATAGGTCATTTTCAAAAGTCAACAAAAAGACACTTTTTGTCAAGGCAACTTACATCACAATAATGTCTCCAAAAGAAAAATTGATCAACATGGAGATTGTAGAGAGAATCTCGGGATTTCCAAAATATCCAAGGCATCTTCAAAAGTTAAAAATTGAGAAGGTTATGAGTTGCACAAGTTGGAGAATTTTGAAGAAATTCATGAAGTATAAATTGAGCAAAATTGCAATTTTGAACCAATGAGCCTACTTTTTGGACTTCAAACATGTCCATAGCATCTTAGAGGACCTCTAAGTCCATTTATACATTTCTTTGATTTTTATTCATATTTATCTTCATTTTATTTAATTTAAAATCAAATAAATTGAATAAAATCACAAGAAATCATGGGCTAGTGCATATGTGCTTGACTTGATCAATTATGAGGCCCAATATTTTGTGCAAGACACATAGAACTTGTACAGATTCATTGCATATCCAAAGATGGCAAGAATATATCAAATATGGTCATTTTTCAAATTTTGATTTTTGTTTTAAAACCATGGTTTATGGTTTGATTCTTTCCGTGTTTGTTCCCCTCACCCCTCCCTCTATATAAAGCACAACAATACAGACTGAAACACACACATAACTTGCATAACAAAGCCATGCGCAATTCTCAAAAATTCCCTAAAGGTTGCAAAATTTTAAACTCTCACTTTCAGCCTCTCCCAAGTCGAATAAAAGATCCATCCATTCCCTTAAGGCTTCCAGGAGTTGAATCAGGCCCAAATTCAAGCCTTGCACGTCCAAAATTCTCAGATCCAAACACCACCAGTTTGGTATATTTTTCTAAACTCAATCTGCTAAAATATGCGTTGTTAATCAATCTAATGCATGCAAGCATATTCATAGCGATGCATAGAACAAGTTGAACGTAAAGCATGTAAGCTTTGGGGCCTAAATCACAAAATGCCATTTTTAACTCTGATTGGACACCTTTCTTTGAAATGCATAATCCAGGAACCTTTGGCCAAAAATGATGCCAGATTCAGACTCAGGGCAATTTTTTAAGGGGGGGGGGGGGGGGGGGGGTAGGGTTAGTTTGCACCCTTGATCCTTGATTTTTTTCAGGTTTGGATGTGGAGCCAACCAGAGAAGACAACCAGAAGGTTGACTCTGGTGGCAGGCGTGGCGCCCCACTAGTGGCCCATTCAAAGTTCCAACATGCACGAATTTTGGAAATCAAATATTTGAGTTTTTATAATATTTATTTTTCTTTGCATTTGTAATAATAAATGTGTTAAATGGCCTAGTGGTGAAGCGTGCAGTTGTGAAGCTAAGGAGCCTGGGTTTGAACCCCAGTTTTTGCATTTTATTTTTTCTAACAATTTTCTATCAGATCCAACGCATGTAAGGTTTAACCAACGCATGGTATGGTTCATATTTGGGCCATCAGATCCCCAACTCCAAGATCCAACGTGTCTAGATGTATAGGGGTATGGTATACCTCCAAAGAAGGGCAACACTTGATTAATTGTAGCTCATGGGTTCAGTCATTTATAGACCTAAGGACATTTATTTTTGCACCCCCAATTACTGCTTGAAGCGCCTGGGCCCTATTGCTAATAGGCCTGGGATTTCTCAGAAGTACACCCCCTCATTTTTACAGCATGGCCCATTTTCATTTTTTTTTTGCTTTGATTATTTATTTATTTCAATTATTTCTTTTTATTAAAAAACCATAAAAAATCATAAAATAAAATAACAATCACAAAAGTATTAGACTTAGGTTTTTATTAATTAAATTAATTTTAGTTAATTTAATCATCTTTTTCTTAATTAATTAAACTAATTAGAATTAGGGTTTCTTTAATTTAATTTAACTATTTTTTTACTAAACAAAAAAATGCAAAAACCAAAAAACAAAAAAACATTTCTTTTTATCACTTAGAAATTTTCTAGGGCTTTCTTTTCTCCACGCGTTTATTTATTTATTTTATTCGCATTATTTCACAAATATATGTAATTGTCAATGGGATGTAATAGTTTAAATCAGGATCTTTTACATTATTTTCTTCCCCATTTTGGTTTGTAATTCCCCCATCCCGAAGCGATGTAATAACGTAGTTTATTTCTCGTACTTTATTTTCTGCCCTTATGTATATATTTAAGTGTTATATGTTTGCTTAATAGGCTTGTATAGAAAGACTAAAAGCAAATGCTAGAAAACCTAACAGTCAAGATAAATATAACTGAAACACAACACATTCGCACATGCACACCTCTAAGGTACCTCACTTGTTGCCTTCGGAAAAACAGTCATGTCCCTCAAACGTGGGACACTTTAGCAAAGACCCTCAGTTAAAAGATTGTAGTCCCTCGATGACCCTTCGATGTTGCCTTCGGTAAACGATCTAGTCCCTTACGATAAAATTGCTAAAGTGTCATACGAGTTGCCTTTATGACTATACAATGACCCTCGCCCGTTCCTCAAAACATCCAATGATAAGGGTACCTACCAATTAATGGTAGGATAGCACTATCTAAGGGAAATGAGGAAAATAGAAAAGAACATTCGAGTAGGTACACCGCTTATAGTTGCTTGCTCCCAAAAACAAACAAAATAATTTTTCACACATACACAAACTTTTTCTCTAAAATATTTTTAAAGACAACACTTTGTATACATTCTCAACGATACAAGAATCATTACAAAGTTCTTCGCACTAAGGCGTCTTTTCAAAAATATTTTCAAATACACTTACACCAAAAATCATTTTCAAAAGTGAGATAGCAACTAAGAGCCCGTAGATAACTACGACTGGAAAAGGTGTTAACACCTTCCCTTTCCATAACCTACCCCATGAATTCAAAATCTTTAAAAGGTCTTTCATGTTCTTTTCACCCTTTCCTTTATTGGATAAAAGAAAAGTCGGTGGAGACTCTTGCTAACCGCAACATTGGCAATAAATTGCAAAACCAGAAAAGTCAGTTCTCCCACCGTATTACACCTCCCATTTGCATTTAATTTGAATTTTTCAAATATTTCCTTCAATTTGCACCATTTGAATGAATAGTACCAAGATAAGATGGAAACCAAAAACAAACTCATTATGGGATTTGGTAAAAAAGTAAACCTCTCGTGGTTGACTTTGACCAAAAGTCAATTTTTTTTAGCAAAGGACTTCCAACTTAGAAATGATTCCAGAAACTCGATATAAAACTCCAAGCTCTTTAAAGAATGCCTAAGCAGTGACTTGCCACACGAGTAATAATCAAGAACTGACCCTTGTTTGATGAATGGTGGACAAATAAACTCGTATTCTTCTTTTCTCACCCAAGAACCAAAGATTACACCATGTATCTCAAATAACAGAATGAACACCTGAACTAATGAGAGATAGACCCTCATATGAGGTCTCAATGCACATATTGTCATGATAAAAACCCTTCCTTAATTGACGGACCCCTCATAGTAGTAGATGCCTTGATTTAAAGACCACATATGAATAAATGTATAAAAGTTTAAATAAGTGATTAGAGAATTATTTATATGAGGATTGAGCTTGAAGCATGGAGAGAGGGATGCTCCAGATAGCCATTAAACAAAACCATAATCCACATGATCCTCAGTTGAAACGTTTCCATGCATGGACACAAGGGATTGGAAACAATTGGCCTCTGATGAATATTGATGAAGACATGATCTTGTGTGTTAAGGAGACTTAAAACCCTGGTCTTAATACATGCTCAATGAAAAAACCAATTGAATCAAGCTCTCTTGATATGTGAACTTTACACCATGTAAAAACCCTGATCTCAATGATCCTTGATCCCATGCTAAGCTTTATGGATTAATGATGCATGATGTGTTAAATGACCTAATGTAAAAGTATATACAGGAAGGATGTGAGATGCATAAGCTAGACGGTCCTTATAAAAAGGTAGGGAAAATTTAGGGTATTACAGATGCCCCTATTTAATCGTCTTAAATTGGAAAGTGTGATTGGCGCGAGCCTATCGAACATTTGAGGTAGAAGATGATTAAATACCAATGCCAAAAGTTTGTCCTGAAAGAAAGTGTGAGTGTTTATTTATTTTTTTGTTTTTGTTGGGGAAATAATTCTGGTGTTTTTCTAGTGAGAAAGATTTAAGGGTAGTGTGATACGGTGGCAGAACCGACTGTTAATACTGGTTTCCGTTTTTTGTTCGCAAATGTCGCGGTAAGCAAGAGTCTCCACCGACTTTTCTTTTATCCAACAAAGGAAAGGATGAAAAGAATTGAAAAAGATTTTTTTCGAGATTTTCTGAGTAAGGGGGGTAGATTATGGAAATGGAAGGTGTTAGCATCCATTCCATCCGTAGTTATCTACGGGCTCTTAGGTGGTTTCTCATTTTTGAAAACTATTTTCGTGTTTGTGTGCTTTGAAAGATTTTTGTTTGCTTTATGATACCTCTTTTATCAGTCCTCAAGAGTGCGATGAAGCATTTTTTGAAAAGAAGTTTGAAAGTGTGTAAGTGTAAAAAAGTAGGTTTGAGCAAGTACTTAAGAACTATCTACCTACTCGAAAAAGGATGTTCTTTTCTTCCTACCCTTTAGATAGTGCTATCCTACTATTAGTGAGTAGGTATCCCTATTGTTGGATGTTGAGGGACTATCGAAAGGGACGTTTATGGTCATCAAAGGCAACGTGTAAGGATATCTTAGCATTTCGAAGGGACTGTCATCATATAGGCAGCATCGAGGGACAAGACCATTTCTCATAGGAAACTTGAGGGATGTTAAGGGACCATGATCTTTATGATGACTTTTAAACTGAGGGTCTTTTCTAAGGTATCCCTACGTTCGAGGGACATGACCATTTTTGAAGGCTACCAAGTTAGGAGTACGCTAAGGGTGCAAGTGTGCAATAGTGCTTTTTTCAGATATTTGTCTTGAGATTAGTGATCTAATGATTAATTGATTTAATCTTGTCATGCACACCTAATTACTAGCAGTCTATATACAAGCATATAAGAAATATAAAGCGAGAAATAAAGTCCTACCGCTATTACAAGGCTTTGGTGTAGATACATAAGTAATGGACGAAAAACCAAAAATGCGAAAATTAAAACCCTAATTAACTATTACAAACCGGGCGCATTTACATAAATAATAAAAAATAATCATATGGAAAAATAATAATGCACGAAAATTAAGACCGAAATAAATTCTAAACCCTAAAAAATGTACTTGCCAATTAAAAATATTTTTTGTAGTTTATGAAAAAAATTAGAAGTTTAACCTAATTTCTAACTAATTTTAAATTAAAGAAAAAAAGGTTAAAGTCTAATTAAATTAATTTGCAAAAATTAATTTTATTAAGAAAAACTCTAAATCCTAATTTTTATGATTTTATGATTTTTCTGATTTTTTATGATTTTATGAAAAAATAGAAAATATAACCAAATTAAAAAATTAAATAACAAATGAAAGAAGAATGGCCCTGAGGGGGTGAGAACCCAAGCTGCGGGGTGTGCCTGCTAAAATGTGTCAAAGCCCAAATCCTGTTGGCCCACAACTTGCGTGTGATCCAATGTTGTTGTGTTGGAGAGGTCTATGGTATGCCTGCGTGCTAGAGACGTTGGATCTAAAACCATGCAGATTTGATGGATGGATCTAGTTAGCCCATGATGTGCGTGAGTAGCCTGGCTGCACTGGATCTGGAGGCAATTTATTAGAGAAAAAAATTTACATTCAAGACCTGGGAATCGAACCCAGGTCTCTCCTTTTGCACCCTTATGCTTTTGCCATCTGCACTGCTGGATCATTCATATACATAATAGCAAAAAAACAATATAATATGAAAACAAGGCAATGGCTGACTCATCAAAACACGAGCGCACTTGTGGGGCCCTGATTTTTAAACAAACCAATCAAAACATGTAAAACTTCCACGCAAGGTCTTCGTCTGGGTTAGAGAAGTCAACAACGCTAGAGCTACGCTCCTGTCGTCTTCTCCGGCCAAGCGAAAATTGGATCTGCAAAAATACGCAGAATCAAAGTCCCAAATTCAGGCTACCCCCCTATTTTGCATGGTACGAATTCAATGGTGATGGCCATTTGGCCTGAGGAGGCCTGTATCATCCTGTTCGTCCCTTGGCCGTTTCCAAGCCCTAACCATGGAAACCTGCATTCTAAGCTTCTAGGATTTCATGTAGCATGTTAGAACGACTCAAAACAATCATATTGTTGTACCCCAAAATTTGCGCTTTCAATTCTTAAGGGTTTTCTCACAAAGATTCTCAGGATTCAAGCTTGCACAAGTGCTTTGAGATCTTCGAGTACCAAAATTAAAAGGAAACTGTCAAAAAGGGAGAAAATAGATAAAAACAACATTTTGACAAAATTGGATAGGCTTCCTTTGATTCAGCACCCTTCGATTGACTTTTGGCCTCTTTCGATTGCTCAAAATGGCTGCTAGCTTGCCTCTTTCGTCTGGGCATGTGACTTCTTGTTGCAGGCTTCTTTTGTGTCTTCCACTACCTACATGTTTGTTTGGAATCCCAAGTTTGCTGGCCACAAGTGCCCCCTGCAAGGCAAACCCTTCGATTCACCAAGCACATTACCTGTATACTTGCTTTGAAAACCAAAGTTTGTTTGCCACAAGTGCCCCCTGCAAGGCAAGCCTTTCGATTCACCCAGCATGCTGCATGCATGCTTGCTTTGAGTACCAAATTTGCTACTTCAAGTTCCCCCATGCAGGGCAAGCCTTTCGATTGGACAAGTATGCTGCCTGCATGTTTACAATCAAAGGCCATTACCTGCTGGCCACATATGCCCCCTGCAAGGCAAAGTATTCGATTGGACAAAAGTACCTGCATGCAAAGCTTCGATTGGAATGTTGATTCCCTTCGAATCAGCTTACTTCGAATCCAAGCTGAACCATTCGAAGCAAGTTTCGTTTGAAGCAAATCTAAGGAAATCTCATAGCCTTACCCTACTTGACAGGCTATGTTACTTCCAAATCTTTGTATAATCAGAGGGCCAGAAGCATAAGTCACATCTTCTTTACCCCAACTGTCAAAAGCCCCCCCCCCCCCCCCCCCCCCCCTCCCACTTGTAATTTCATGTTACATATTTTTTTTATTTCTTTGCAAAGCTAGCTACTACAACATGTCCACTTTTTCTCTATAAATAGAGGATTTTTTTGCAAAGGCTAGGGGGATTTTTTGACTAGAGGAACGAAACCTCCAAAATCTTCTCAAACACAACAAAAATCTCAAGTCCCTTCAACACTTGTGAAATAAAAAACCTAGAATTATTGTCACCTCCTTCGATTCTGAAGAACAACCACACTTCAATTTCCTTCGAATACCAAGGAGCATCACGTTTGATCCTCTCCTTCAAATCCAACATTCAAAGCCCGGTTGTTGGCCCCTCCCTTCGAATCCAGGAGAACCCAGAGCCACCACTCAAGGTCCAGTTTATATTCAAGGCTGCAGCAAGGTAAGTTACTCTTACCCTTGCATCTTTCATTTCAAACATAACATGTACATAACAATTTTTGCTCTTTTTGTTTCCACCCCCTTAATATATTTTCATAACTAACCCTTTCGTTTGTTTTTGTTTACCTAAACATGCTTTAACTATTAAACTGTTTACAAGACAAATACTAGCATGACCTTAGGCCATGTTGCCATTTAATGCCTTAAACGAAAGAAACAGGAGGAAAGAAACATGAAACAAAGTTTTGTACCCCAAAATTTGTCCTCCCATTTAACTCAACAAATGTCAATTGAGGTCCCCAAGTTGCTCAAGGAAGCCCAAGAGTTGACCAGACAAACTCTCTCCTAAGGCAGTGCACCTCAAAATTAGGGTTTCTATTTTCATCAAGATGGGTGAGCCACAAAATCCCCAAATGCCTTCCATGGTCCCAATATGTTCTCAATACCCTCCATGTCAAGTTTCAAGCCTTATACAAGAAGTTTGCTCAAACAACTGCTCAGATGCATGAGAATCGACTGTACTAGGTCAAAAGTCAACTGTGGCCCACATACAGTCAAACCTCAAGATTTTTGGTTAACATCAACATTTTGAAGTGACTTCATTCATTTGATCAAGGGTTGATCATGATTCTTCAAGGAATACTCCAAATTCATCAAAACCCAAAAGTTGCTAAATTAGGGTTTTGTAGGAAAAGTCAACCCAACTTTGACCAAGCATAACTTCTTCATACTTTATAAGAAATTTTCCATCCAAAGCTCATTTTGAAGAGGATGTAATTCCATACAATTCATATTCATCTCACAAGTTCAAAATATGCACTCATAAAAATATATGAATTTTGACATTATGGGTCATTTTAAAAAGTCAACAAAAACACCTTTTGGGTCAAAGCTTCATACATGCACATGGAAGATCCAATTGAGATGAGACCAAAAGGGTTGGTTAGGGGACATCCTAAGATTTTTAAAAAGACCAACGGTTCAAGGAAGAAGATGATGCGTGTCAAATCACGGTTGGCCAATTCAAATCTTGCGTTGTTTTCCTGACTATTAATGTTTTTTCTAATATATTATATTTTTGTCATTTATATTATCAACAAAGCGCGTTGGTCCAGTGGTAGCCAGGAGGAGGATAAGGCGTTGTAGGCAGGAGGTCAGGGGTTAGACCCATGACTCCAATATTTTCTCATTTGCATATTTTCTTCAAAGGATCCAATGTGTTTCATCTCTAGGAGACCATCATACACCCTCAATGCCTGTCCACTGGATTGCACGTTGACCAGATCTAACGCCTCCAAGCTGCAACCACACGGTAAACCCCCAGAAATCCATGACACTAGAACTAGCGCAGACAGATGGGCTCGACCATATTGGGCCTTACAAAATTCAGATTAGCACCCCCTCTTCAGTAGTACAATCAGGCCCAATTCTCAATTTATCTCTTTTTTTATTATTTTGTTTTCTTTATTATTTTAAATTTATTTATTTATTTTATTTTTAAAATCAGTTTTGTTATAAAATCATAAAAATCAAAAAGTCATAAAAATTAGAATTAGGTTTTTTTATCAAATTTAATTTAATTAATTAGCTTAATTTAATTTAGGGTAACTTTAACTTATTTTTACAATTAAAATCAATTAGAAAACTAGGTTTAAATTCTTGATATATTTATTTTCTTTTTGTCAAACAAAAACACAAAAAATAGGTTAACTTAATTATTTTTCTTAATTAAAGTTAATTAGTAATTAGGTTCTTTTTTTATTCAATTATTCCTTATTTTCTTAAATAATAAAAAATGACAAAAAAATGATTTTTCTTTAATCAATTGAAATTAGATTTAGTCAAGGGTCAAAACCCTAATTTCTTTCGCATTTAATTTGCCGCGCGCTTGTTATTGTTTTTGCCATTATTTTGTAACTGTTTCAAGGTTGTAATAGTTTTAATTAGGGTTTTAAATTCCGTACTTTTATTTCCTGTCAAGGCAATATGTAACTGTCAAAGCCATGTTATAGCTAGGTTTCTTTTTCGCTTTTACTTTCAGCAAATTATTAACTGTTAGATGTATTAATAGGATTGTATGGCAAGAATGCATGAAAAATTAAAACAGTTAGAAAACCCTAATATGCAAAGATTAAAATAACTGAAACAAATCACTTGCACATGTTCACTCCTAGGGTTTACCTCACTTCGGTTGCCTTCAGTAAACAATCATTAAGCATAGGAGATTTTAGTGGTTGCCCTCCAGTCTAAAGGGATCAAAGTGTCCCATTCAAATGTTGCCTGGGAAATGTTGCCTCAGAAAGATCTTTAGACTCTAGGGTTACTACTAAGGTTTTCTAACTATTGCTTTAGTGATCGTACTTGTCCCTTTAGAATGTCACTTACAAACTCCAATGACGGTGCTACCTACTCCTTAATAGTGGGATGTCACTTAAAAAGATAAGCAAGTACCTAAGAGCCCATGTAAAACCATGGATAAAAGGGTGCTAGCACCTTCCCTTTCTATAATCTACCCCCCGTACTCATAATATCTCGAAAAAAGGTTTTTTCTGTTCTTTTCCCTTTTCCATGATTGGATGAAATAAAAGTCAGTGGAGACTCTTGCTTACCACGACATTTTGCGAATAAAAAAAACGCAAAACGTAAACCAGTATTAACAGTCGGTTCTGCCACCGTATCACAGAACTAGCGACTCTGTTGGGGATTGAGAGTTATAAAGTGGGGTATACCTTAGGATTTAGATAATTTTAAAATTTCTTCTCTTGATTGTCTTGATTGCTTTACTTTTGAGGGCTTGTTCGGGGTTACTATAGGTCCTACACCCGGATCTGAGGAACACCTTTTATGTAAGTAGCAATAAACTGTGAGGGAACTATGCTGGGGTATATCGGCACGGTTGAAGCAGTAGTTATGTTGATGTGGCACTTTGGTTGGTACCGGTAACCCTTGAGTCAATCAAGGAGAGTACGGGGCTACCGCGTGGTGTCGTGAAGCATCAACTGACCTTAGAACCTTTAATTGCACAACTTGGCCAGTAGGACGTAGCGAGATGGCCGGCTTTGGTGTATTCCCAAGGTCGACAGATACTCGATGCTACACTCATTGAGGTCTGACTCTTGAGCTTTGTTTGGTTGCAAGTCAATCGCCTATTGAACGAAGCTGGGAGAAAGATTAGTGATATTGAGATCCCTTTTAGAACCCGATTACTATTTATAGGACAGGTTAAACCAATCCAACTTCAAGAGGGTATGACCTTAAAATTCATGCAAGCCTTAAACCTAAGGACTTGGTGTGACTTTTTTGTGGTTTGCTATACCTGTGATTTTCTAACCTAATCATGACATCATAAGCATAACATATCATGACTAACCATTTCATAGATTCCCTAGGGCTCATTTTTGTTCTGTTTTGTAGGACACGACATCTACCCGTAGGAACACTGTACAGATCAACCTTGTGAAAGTGTCTCTCCAACTAAAGGATCTGGCATTAAAGGTTCTTAAAGGTTGTCATTTCACTAGAAAGCATGGTCAGTTGCTCAATCTGGTCACTGAAAAACCTGATGAAGAGTTGTTAAAAGTGTTGTTTCAGTTCTTCAATTCGGTGCACCATTGTTTCACCTTCCCGGATTACCAACTAGTACCTACTATGGAGGAGTTTTCTTAGTTGTTAGGGGTACATATTCTTGACCAGTTGCCTTTCAATGGTACGGAAGAACATCCAAATCCTGAAGAAATCTCTAGAGCTCTGTCTTTACAACGGTCTAATGTAGTGGCAAATTGGGAGACTAGAGGGAGTGTCCAAGGAATTCCGGTTAAGGGACTTAGATTTATAAGCTTTCAAAGAGGTGCTGGCACTTATCGTTTATAGGACGGTACTTTTCCCTAATGCTGATAAACTCGTAGATGTGAGCACTATCAAGGTTTTCCTGTCTCATAATCTAATACCTATATTACTCGAGGATATTCTGCACTCTTTGCATGCTCGCACTCTAAAAAGAAGTGGAACCCTCCTGTGTTGCACTCCTCTATTGGCTAGGTGGTTTATTTCGCACCTACCCAGGTCTGTTTTGAAGAATGACTAGGGTTTGAAATGGTCTCGCAGGCTGATGTCCCTTAAGCATTCAGACACTCATTGGTGTTCACGGTTCTCAGAAGATGTTACCATCATTGATCACTGTGGTGAATTCCCTAATGTCCCCCTCTTAGGCATTAAGGGAGGAATCACTTACAAACCTTGTTTGGCACTACATCAGTTTGGTTACGCAAGAAGAGATGGTCCTCATGATACGCTTATCCAAGGAATCACCTTCAACTATGAGAACAACGTTCAAGGCTATCGTAGAAGGTTCATAAAGGCTTGGGGCATGGTACATAAAATTGATAGCAATACGCTAGGGAACAAGAATTCCATTCCTCTTGAGCCTTATCTCTGATGGGTACGAGCTCACGCCCAAAGTCTGATGATGCCCTACCCTGCTGTCCTACCAATAATTATGGAACCAGTTGTTGAAGGAGACACTGCTTCTTTTGTTCATCACCCTGACATGCCAACTGATCATGAAGAATTACAGAAGTCTTAGGCTCAACTCAAAGAAGAGCGGGACACGTTTGAAGCTCATTTCTATGCCAGCAAGAAGAAGGTCCTGGAGCTCACTAGGCTACATCACGAAGAAAGGAACATAAATGCCTACATCGCACCAAAGAGGATGCGCTCCTGGGAGACCTAGTTTCTTTTTGCTTGTAATTTTGTTTTGTTTATTTGTAAGCCTAAAGGGAATTCTTTGTAACAATTCAATTAACGTGTGTTTCTTTTGGTTAAACGAATCCGAGCCTTTAAGAATCATTGAAATCATTGCATACGCATATCATCCATGACATTGCATAAACTGGTACCATTACAGGTTTCTCATCTTCTTCGCTGTTTATTTCAGCAGAAATGTCTTATGAACAAAGCATCAAGGACCTTCAAGCATAGAACGCCCAGTTCCAACAAATGTTCATCAGTCTGGAAAAGGGCAGGAGGATCTGAAAGCCCTCATTTTGAAAGAGAAGAAGAAGAAGAAGAAGAAGAAGGTTGTCGGTATTCTGAATATGGGTAGAAGGTTTGGAGAGCGGTTGAAGCGAAAAACTGATCTGACCTCTTCATCCAAGGAAGGGGAGAATCAGGAAGAAGAGAAGGACCCTAGTCCTATAGTCTCTGACAATGATACTAATTATAATGATGAATAGTATCCTCCTGTTGAGGATAAATACAAACAGCTAGAAGACCGTTTGAGTGCCATGGAAGTTCAGAGGATACCTGGACTGGATTTTGAAGAATTGGGATTGGTGTCGGGAGTAGTCATGCCGCAGAAGTTCAAAGCTCCAGTTTTTGCTAAGTATGATGGGGTGTACTTCCAAAAACTCCATCTCCGTTCTTATGCCAGGAAGATACAACCCCACACAGCTGATAGAAATTTGTGGGTTCACTTCTTTCAAGATAGTCTTCCAGGGGCTCAACTTGAATAGTTCTACCAGCTAGAGAGGGCAAATATCCGAAAATGGGAAGATCTGGCTGCTACTTTCTACAAGCAGTATCAGTATAATTCCGACCTTGCTCCCACTCGTACTCAACTCTAGAGTATGTCCATGGGTGCAGGTGAAGGTTTTAAAGATTATGCATAAAAATGGAGAGACTTGGCTGGGAGAGTTCAACCCCCGTTGGTTGATATGTTTCTAGGGACGCTATCTGGTCCATTTTTCAATCATTTGATCAGTAGTTCATCAGCTGGTTTCACTGAGCTGATCCTAACTGGGGAAAGAGTAGAAGCTGGAATTCGAAGAGGCAAAATACAGAAGGATGCCTCATCAAGTTCAGTAAAGAATCCTTTTGCTGGTAAGAAGGAAGCCAATGCCATCTATAGCCCGAGGGGCTAGAATAATGCTGAACAACGTCAGACAATAAGTGTCGTGATGATACCTAGACTTGCAGCTGCTCCACAACGCAATAATCAACAAAGGGTGGAAATATCGCAACGACAGTTTACCCGCATCAACATGACATTGGCTGAAGTTCTACCTCATCTGTTAAGATCTAACCTGGCAACCTTGAGAGAGGGTCCCAAGAATCCAAATACTACATATCCTCGATATAATCTGAACGCCCGGTGTGCCTATCATTCTGAGAGTCCTGGCCACGATACAAATGACTGTTGGGCTCTGAGAAACAAAATACAAGATTTGATCGAAGCTAAGGAGATATATTTTGATGCTCCGGAGAAGACAAATGTCATAATTGCTCCCATGCCTAAACATGGTCGTGGAGTTAATGCTATTGATACTGATTTGTTTGTTACCTCTGTCGATGAAGTTTCTACTCCTCTCATGATTGTCAAGAAGAATTTGTTGTTGGCCGGTTTATTTCCGGGTTGTGGTGAAGGTTGCCACATGTGTTCGCTTCTACCTTCTGGTTTCCGTTTGCTGAAGTTAGGTGTTCAACGCCTGATAGATAACAAAGAGATTCTGTTCGAGAAAACTATGAATCTTGTTGCTCCAATTGAAGACGTTGCCATTATAACCATTTCCGCCAATCCTTCCAAGGTTTCCTCGCGAAGACCTGTTAGGATTACATCTGCTCCAAGAATTGCTCCACTGATAATTACTGTTCCTGGTACCGTCCCGTATGTCTCGGATAAAGCTGTCCCGTGGCATTATGGTGCCGATGTGTACTATCATGGCATCAAACAAGACTTGAAAGACGAGGAGGCTGATCCTGATATTGGTAACATTGTCGGAACCAGTAAAATAACCCAAAGTGGAAGGGTCTTCTCTCCTGGGATTTCCCCTAAGACTGTTAACAAGCCTATTGTCATTACATCTGTTGTTCCTGCTAGTACATCAACTACTATTCCTGTTCTTACTCTAGTCGATGAATCATCTGATACCCGCATCAAAGAGGTTGTAGGTGAGCCTTCTCGGACGGAGGCACCTAAGAAAATTGTTGTGGAAGCCTTTAAGCAAGAAATAGAGGAAATACTGAAAATCATTAAGAAGAGCAACTACAATGTGGTCGAGCAGCTGGGGCAGACCCCATCAAAGATATCCATGTTGTCTCTACTGTTGTGTTCTGAAGCCCATGCGAAGGCTTTGATTGCATTTCTCAAGACTACGCATGTGCTGCAAGAGACTTCAGCTGATTAGTTCAAAGAATGTGTGGCCAGCCTGACTGCTGATAATGGGCTGGGCTTTTCAGATGCAGATTTGACACCAAAAGGAAGAAAGCATAATGATGCTTTGCATGTCTCGATTGAATGTAGGGGCACCACTATGGCTCATGTGATGGTAGATACTGGGTCTTCACTGAATGTTCTGCCGAAGAAGTTGTTGGACCAGTTGGATTGCAATGGTTTAACTCTAAAGCCTAGTAACATTGTGGTAAGGGCTTTTGATGGATCAAAGAGAATGGTGCACGGGGAAGTGGACATCCCTGTCAAAGTGGGTCCTCATACCTTTGGGTCCATTTCTATGTGATGGATAACAGGTCATCGTATTCTTGTTTGCTGGGTCGTCCTTGGATCCACGAGGCTGGGGCAGTCACCTCCACACTCCACCAAATGCTGAAGTATCCGGTGAAAGGAAAGATTGTCACAGTGCGGGGTGAAGAAGAATATATGGTGAGTCACCTCAACTCCTTCCGCTACATAGAGATGGACGGGGAATTCATCGAAACTCCTTGTCAGAATTTTGAAGAAGTCCCTCAGATCTTGGCATCGACTTAAACTATTAGCAACAAACCTCCTTTGAAGATGGCTTCTCTCCAGGACGCCATGGCTGTGGTTGAAGATGGGGCTCAAAGGGCTATTAGATGCGCTCGGGCTGGAGGACCTCCCCTACGCATCAGCAATCATGGGATTAATGCCATCGAAGACAGTGAAGAGGAATCAGACATTGACAATTGGATCTACCCGACTACCAACGGTGGACCGAGTAATTGGACGGCTAGGGACTTCATACCTGTTTCTTTTATTCCGCAGTAATCGACTTATTTGTTTTAAGATTTGTAATAAACAATGTGAAACTTTACGGCCTGGTGCCTTGCCCGAGGCACCTTGGCTTTGCTTGTGAGGGATATTAGGTGTAATTTCATAATCATTAATAAATCATTGGATGTTTCTGGCATACAAATTTTGCGCTCTCTGTTTTTGTTTTCTATTATTCACTTTATTAAAATAGCTATTTTTCTTACACACACTCACGTATCATAATGCAGATCCATATCCACTATGGATCCCATTGATAACAGCTCTGCTATTGCCAGTTATGACTTCAAAAATCTGATCAACCAAGCCGAGGACGAAGGTGAGGATGATTGTGAGGTGCCCGAAGAACTTGCTAGACTATTACAGCACGAAGAGAAGGCCATACAACCTCATGAAGAGTCGGTTGAGACAGTGAACTTGGGTACTGAGGAAGACAGAAAAGAGGTTAAAATAGGTGAAAATCTGGAGCTTAGAGTCAAATAGAGGTTGATACAGATGTTTCACGACTATGTTGAAATATTTGCCTGGTCCTATGAAGACATGCCTGGTTTGGACACTGATATTGTAGTACATCGCCTGCCGAATAAAGAAGACTGTCCCCCGGTTAAACAGAAGGTCCGTCGTATGTGCCCCGAAATGTCATAGAAGATCAAGGCGGAGGTCATGAAATAGTTCGATGCAGGACTCTTGGCTGTCATTTCGTATCCACAGTGGGTTGCTAATGTTGTTCCGGTACCTAAGAAGGATAGTAAGGTACGAATGTGTGTTGATTACAGAGATCTGAACAAGGCGAGCCCCAAGGACGACTTCCCACTTCCTCACATCGATGTTCTGGTCGACAACATTGTGCAGCATAAAATATTCTCCTTCATGGATGGTTTCTTGGGCTATAACCAGATTAAGATGGCTTCTGAAGACACGGAGAAGACAACTTTCGTTACACAATGGGGCACCTTCTGCTACCAGGTGATGCCTTTTGGGTTGAAGAACACTGGGGCAACCTATCAGCGTGCCATGGTCGCTTTGTTCCACGATATGATTCACCATGAGATCGAAGTTTATGTTGATGACATGATAGCCAGGTCTAAGACTGAGGAAGAGCACCTTGATCATCTCCAGAAGTTGTTCGACAGGTTGAAGACATATAAGCTGAGGTTGAATCTGAACAACTGTACCTTCGGGGTAAGGTCTGGTAAGCTTATGGGTTTTGTCATCAGTGACAAAGGTATTCAGGTAGACCCTGCGAAAGTAAAAGCTATACAAGAAATTCCGGTTCCCCGCATAGAGAAGGAAGTTAGAGGTTTCCTGGGACGGCTGAATTACATCGCCAGGTTCATTTCACATCTGACTGCAACTTGTGAGCCAATATTCAAGCTTCTGAAGAAAGATCAAGTGGTAAAGTGGAATGATGAATGCCAGATCGCTTTCAAAAGAATAAAATAATACCTTAAAGAACCGCCAATTCTGATGCCTCCAGTTGAAGGAAGACCTTTGATATTATACTTCACAGTGCTAGACAACTCAATGGGGTGTATGCTGGAGCAGCATGACGAGTCTGGCCGAAAAGAGCACGCCATTTACTACCTTAGCAAAAAGTTTACCGACTGTGAGATCCGATACTCATTGCTCGAGAAAACTTGCTGCGATTTGGCATGGGCTGCTCGCCGACTGAGGCAATATATGCTGACTCACACAACCTTGTTGATATCAAAGATGGATCCGATCAAGTATATTTTCGAGAAGCTCGCTCTCTCCGGAAGGATAACAAGGTGGCAAATGATCTTAACCGAATACAACATACAATATACGACCCAAAAAGCAATAAAAGGGAGTGTATTGGCTGATCATTTGGCTCATCAGGCCGTGGATGACTACCAGTCCATGAATTTTGAGTTCCCGGATGAGAATATCATGTTGGTGACAGACTACGAAGATCCTGGACCGGATGAAGGAATTGAAGAGGGATCCCGATGGTCTATGTATTTTGATGGATCCTCAAACACATTGGGTAACGGTATTGGCGCTGTGATCATATGTCCCGAGGGATGTCATACTCCGTTCACCGCCCGATTATGTTTCAACTGCACCAACAACATGGCAGAGTATGAAGCGTGTATCATGGGTCTTCGAGCTGCTATTGACCTGAGGATTAAGTTCTATAGTGTATTCGAGGATTCCGCTCTGGTGATAAGTTAGATCAAAGGCGAGTGGGATACGAAGCACCTGAATCTCGTTCCTTACAGAGAGTATGTACTGACATTGCTCCCGCACTTTGAGGAGGTAAACTTCGAACATTTCCCATGAGAGGAGAACCAGTTAGAGGACGCGCTAGCTACCATGTCTTCTATGTTCAAGGTTAGGTGGGACAATGAAGCTCCCCATGTTACCATTGAGAGGTTGGATGAACCAGCACACTGCTGCGAGATCGATACCGAAGAAGTGGAAGACAAACCCTGGTTTCACGAAGTCAAAAGGTATCTCGAGACTCAGGAATATCCTAAAGGGGCATCTGTCAATGATAAGAAGTTTCTGAGAAGGTTCGCTGCAAAGTTCTTCCTCAGTAATGAGATCCTCTATAAACGCAACCATGACTCTGCACTACTAAGGTGTGTAGACAAGAGCGAAGCAGAGAGGATCATGACAGATTTACATGAAGGCACCTTCGGAACCCATTCCAGTGGAAACACCATGGCTAAGAAGATCCTACGGGAAGGATATTACTGTTCCACTATGGAAGCCGATTGTTATCAGCACTCTCGAACTTGTCATAAATGCCAAATCTACGCTGATAAGGTGCATGTGCCCCCAGTTCCTCTGAACGTCCTGACAACTCCTTGGCCCTTTGCGATGTGGGGCATCGACATGATCGGCGAGATCAGACCTACTGTGTCTAACATGCATCGTTTCATCTTAGTATCCATTGAATACTTCACGAAGTGGGTTGAGGAAGCCTCTTTTGCTACAGTAACCAAGAATGTCGTGGCGCGGTTTATTCGAGATAACCTGATCTGCCGATATGGGGTTCCAGAGAGAATTATTACTAACAATAGTACGAATCTAAACAACACAATGATCACCGAGCTCTGCAAGTAGTTCAAGATACAACATCATAATTCTTCTTCCTACCGGCCAAATATGAATGGCGTTGTTGAAGCATCTAACAAGAACATCAAGAAGATTATACATAAGATGACAGTGACATACAAGAACTGGCATGAGATGTTACCATTCGCTCTTCATGGGTACCGTACCTCAGATAGGACGTCGACAGGGGCAACACCCTACTCTCTGGTATATGGCATGGAGGCAGTCCTACCCATCGAAGTCGAGATACCTTCTCTCAGAATTATGAAGGATGCGGGTTTGAACAAAGACGACTAGATCCAGACCCGACTTGATCAGCTAAATTTAATCAATGAAAAGAGACTTACTGCTATCTGCTATGGTCAAACGTATCAAAAGAGAATGATTAAGGCTTATAACAAGAAAGTCAGGTGTCAAGAATATCAAGTTAGGGATTTGGTAATCAAACGCATCATACTTCCGGAAGGTGATCCCAGGGGAAAATGGACTCCCACGTATGAAGGGCCATTTGTTGTTAAGAACATTTTCTCGGGGGGAACTATGATTCTAACCACCATGGACGGTGACGACCTTCCTCACCTGTCAATGTAGACATAGTGAAAAGATACTATGCATAATCAAAGACTCGCTAGGTCTATTGGCCTAGGAAAAAATAAGGGCTTCCCAGCGAACCAAAAGGGTTCGGCCAAAAGTAAGGGATGCAAATGAAAAAATATGTACTCCCGGCAAGTCGAAAACCCGAAAGGGCAACTTGGGCAAAAAAGGGTACCCCGGTGGACTGAAAACCTGAAAGGGCGGTCCAGGCTTCAGTATCGACTATCAAGCTCGGATGGCGCCAACCAATCTGATCAACTTTCGGCCAAGCAGCAAAGTGATGAGACGCTTGAAGACATAAAGGAAATAGTAGAGTTGGAACCCAATGGGGTTGTTTCACATAACTGTTTTTCCTTCTTTTACACAAATTGTATAATTTCTATCTTTTGGCGGCGTTCTCTTACTAGGACATCATCCTCCTTGTACAAAACGCCTATTACAGGCCGACTTCAAAATCAATACAAATCATTTTCACAAGAAACTTCAATCTGTTTTTTTTCTTCTGTTTTGTTTTGCAAGAACGTCCAATGATTTATTTTTGATATATGCATTTGAAAATGATTGTTCCTCATAAATATTTACATAAGAAACAAAAGGCAATTACTCGTAATTCCAGAAAAAGGGAAAAATAAGAAGTGCCGAACCCGACGGTTCCTTTGCCCAACAGGTATTGGGATAAAGTCATGCTTGGGAACATAATTATTGGTATACGCACTCCCCACAGAGTAAAAGTATCCAAAGGCATTGATGTCAGCTTTCCCAAAACAGGACGTAACTATCCCCAACTGAGGTTCATAATTGCGGGCGAGTCAAAAAATCTCATTCCCCAAGCAGAGTTTATTTCTCAAACAGAGCTCGTCATCTCCAGCAACAGAACTTCATCCCCAGCTGAGTTTATTCCTCCAGATCAGGGGGTCTACCAACGAAGTATCTATTCCCCTAAGTCTGGCCCTGCAGAGTTATTCTCCAACATCTCTTCCCGGGAGAATATTCGCAAATCTCCAGTAACCGTCAGGGATTTATTTTCCCAGACACAAGCATACCCCGACAACATTTCAACATGCATCATGACAGACACATACATATCATATACAGCATAATATCATTTATTTTGAGAACATCATCTCGCCCTGCATTTTATGCATCGCATATAACTAACCCTGATATTTTTCAGGAAAAGACGATTAGCTTCAATGAATCCAACAGTTATACAAATCACATCTACAGACAACTAATGGAAACTCAGTTCCGGAAATCAAACGGGTCAACTAATCTACATTATCCCAAAGTAACCTTACCCCGGTTCCTTTTAAAGTTTTACACAAACTTATCTCAAAGTAACCTTACCCCGGTTCATTCTGAAGTTTTACACGAACTTGTCCCAAAGCAACCTTACCCAGGTTCCTTCTCGGTCCAGATACAGTTTTACCCAAAATCCTCACAAAGTAACCTTACCCAGGTTTCTTCTCACAACCCTACTATCCAGGCTTTCATATCAAAGTAACACTATCCAGGTTCCTTCTCACAGCCCTACTATCCAGGCTTTCATATCGAAGTAACCCTACTATCCAGGTTTCTTCTCACAACCCTACTATCCAGGATTTCATATCGAAGTAACCCTACTATCTAGGTTCCTTCTCACAGCCCTACTATCCAGGCTTTCATATCAAAGCAACCTTACCTAGGTTCCTTCTCACAACCCTACTATCCAGGCTTTCATATTAAAGTAGCCCTACTATCCAGGTTCCTTCTCACAGCCCTACTATCCAGGCTTTCATATCGAAATAACCCTACTATCTAGGTTGAAGATGTGAAAAACACAAGAAGGGGGGTTGAATTGTAAAACTTTAAATCAAATGAGCAGACAACACTATATTTTCATCCTGGTTCGTTTGATCTCAAACTACTCCAGTCCACCCTTCAAGGTGATTTCGCCTCTCTCCAACGAGGTCTTAATCCACTATATTCAAAGGAATACAACAACTACTTTAACAACTGTTAAAGCCTTCTTGAGCATAACCACAACCCGGTTTATCTCAAGGGAATTTCTTTACAAAGAATTGAACAAATAATGTGTTTTATGTTTTCTAATAAAACAGTATATCACAACTGTGATAATACACAAATTTAAGCTTAGAATAAAAACTGAATTGCTAATGCTTTTGAGTAGGCGTGGTTTGAAGGCTTAGCAAAATGTATGAGTACGTGCGTTTTCGTAGGCGTGTATATGCGTGTGGATTATTAGCCTTTTCTTTTCTTACACAGTCTTGTATATATATCCAAGGCAAAGATACGTTGTTGTCCATAAATCACTTTCAATGATAATAACGTTCTTTCCTTTTTGAGAAGATCTTGTCTTTGAATAAAGCCGTTGGTAATTAATCTGTCTTGAATGCTTAGTAACGCTTCAGAGTGTTCTTTGCTTATGGTAATCAGAGTGTTCTTTGCTTTAACTGATGATGACGCTTATGAGTGCTGATGACTTGGTAAGGATCTTGATCAGAGTCAGAGTATTTTATGCGCATATTCTGGTCATCAGGCTTCAGCGTATGATATGGTAACTTCAACGTGTAGCATATGTTATTGATCTTCTGATGCTGATTCCATCAGAACTTCTGTAAATACACAACATAATTTTAAGTAGCATATATGTCTTATATATAAATCTTACAATTTATTTATTCTTGTATTTTGTTATCATCAAAACTCTAATTGAGGGTTGTAGAATCAAACTATGTTCTAACAATCTCCCCCTTTTAGATGATGACAAAAACCAGATTTTTTCAATTAAAAGTAAAGAATAAAAGGTATCAGAGATTAAAAAAAATAAAGAATAAAAGGTATCAGAGCTAAGATAAGGAGTAAAAGGTATCAGAGCTAAGAAGAGAAAACTCCCCCTGAGTTGATTACTTCCCTTTAATTCCAAGAGTCTTTGAGCATCAGAATTTTACTATACTTTACTGTTTCTTTCGTCAGAATTTTGTACCTGTTCAAGCTTTTCAGAAGAAAGAAATTCAAAATGTCAGAATGTTTGAGACTTATGTCTCAGTAATCCGTTATTGAAAAATATCATTCTTTCTCCCCCTTTTTGTCAGTTATCAAAAAGCACAAATAATCCGAGCTAAAAAGATCAGAGCTTTAAATGCGTTTATATTTAAAAACAGAAGCAATGATAAGTTCAGAACATGTAAAAATATTACAGATAAACAAGTTATAAAAACAACAAGGAAATTTCTAAGAAGGAGGAGGAAGTCGTGTGAACAAAGCCTCCAACATGCTCTTGATTTGGGTGTTGGTTTCCTGTTGCTGAGTTAACATGTTCGCTATTGCATCAATTTTGGTGTCCTTCTTATCCATTCTTTCATTCATCAGCATATCAGATCTTTTCAAGTCTTCAAGAGTCTGCCTGTCAAGGGAGGAAGCTTGAGGATCTTCAGAAACAAGATGCTTCTCAGAGCTTTCAGCAGTATCTTCTTCTTGACCCAAGTCTTCAGCTAGAATCATCTGTTCTTCTGACTCTGGTTGATCTTTGGAAGCTGGACGATGTTCAGACCAAGGGGCAATGTCTAGATGGATAACTTCTTCCTTAAGCAGCTTTCTCAGAACTGGACCTTCAATTTCTTTCAGCAGATTGCTGAAGTTCTGTTGAGCTTGTCCGTAGCTCTATTCTTGCAACTTAAAGGTTTCATAGCATACCCATCTTCTGAACTTTGTCCAGAGATAGTCTGATGCAGCAAGATCAACCAGTTCCAGACTTGTTTGTTTTAGAGAAGTGATCCACTTCTGTACTTCTGTTTCAAAGTTCAATATGGTGGTACCAACATCTGGATGTTTTGGTTTAGGGATAGCAGTTTTGTGGTTTATTGCAGCAAGGCGTTCAAGGACTGTAAAATCAATGACAATCTTGCTGTGGTCATCTGAATTGTCTTTTGGTGAGGGAGTGGGAGAATCAGGAATTATGATTGGACTTGATGGGGAATTTGGTGGAGTTAATTCTGGTGAAGAGGGAAGTTGAGGAATATTCACAATGGTGCCAAAGGGAAATTGAATGGCCAGAGGTACTGGTTCAGGGGATTCAGAGGGTTGAGCCTCAGAGGTTTGAATCTCAGGTTGTGGAGATTGTTCAGGTTGAGGAGAGGGTGGATTAATTTCTGGTTGAGGAGATGAAGGTTGTGGGATTTCTGGTTCTGGAGAGAGTGGAATTTCTGGTATTGGTGAGAGGGGAATTTCTGGTTGTGCTTCTGTGTGGGTTTCAGGATTTGGATTATCTAGTATGGGAGCAAAAGTGTGTTGGTCTATATCAGAAAGAACTTTTTCAAGTTCTTGTTGGGTTTCGACAATATTTGGATTTTGAGGTTGGGAGCGAGATCTTCTTAGAGTTAATGATTCAGAGGGATCAAAGTCAAGGTCAAAATCATCAAAAGTTTGAGGTGTTGGGTTTTCAGATGGAGTGGGTATTGGGATAGATGATGATACATCAGTTGAATCTAAAACAGTTACAGAAGAATGATTACCTCACTTATTAGGAGTCTGCTTAGATGATCCTTCTGCTGCAGCTTTTCTTTTCTTTGTCTTCTCCAGAACAACCTCTGGAGCCTTCTGCTGAAGATCTTGAAAATTCAGATTTGGTGCAGTACCATCAGCCTTGCAAGCATCCAGATATCTGAGTATGATTTCAGGTTTAGAGTCAATTTCTGAGAACAGTGGGAAGTCATCCAGAGGGACTCTTCTGCTGGAGATTGCAGCAAAAGGAGTGATGCTGGGCTCCTTCTTGATGTTCTCTATCAACTTCATTTTCTTCAGATTTTTGGCGTTCAGCTGTTTGCCAACAGTAGCTTCCAGAGTGCTGATTTCTTGAGCCTCTGTCAGATGATCAATCAACTTATTCTCTGTTAGAATATCTGATATCTGTCTTCCTAAGGATATCCAATCCCTTTTTGTACGTTCCTCTTCTCTTGTTTCCTTAACACTTGTTCTGAGATGGCTGAACAAAAGATGAGCTAGATTAATCTTGACCTTCTGAGAGATGAAATAGATTAGAAACTGCTGATCAATATTAATGTAATTAGGAGAGCTGGTAGGCTTCCTTTAGTTAAAGCACCCCAGAATGATCTTGGCCCAAATTCTGTGTTGTCTTTCAAATCCCTTATCTTGCTGGAGGGAAGCCCTAGAGTAAAGATTTCCCTTGCAATTAGGGCAGAATCAACACACCTTTCTGCCATATCAATGCAACGAATACCACCACCACTGTACCCTATGAGTCTTGCAATCAGGTTGTGATCGGTGGATCTGGAACTGACTGTTTAACGCTGGTTCGCGAAATGTCGCGGAAGCAAGAGTCGCGACCGTCTTTTATTTTCTCCAAATGGAAAGGACAAAAGCACAAAAAAATTCCTTAAAGAGATTGCTCTCGGTTCGGGAGGTAGATTATAGAAAGGGAAGGTGTTAGCACCCTTTCTATCCATGGTTATCCATGGGCTCTTAGATACTTGCTCATTTGTGTTTTCAAAAATGGTTTGTTTGCTTTTCAATGTGGGTTTTTAAAAAGTTTCTTTGAAAATTTCAGTTCGACTCTTGTATCAGTCCTCAAGAGTGTTTGAAAAATTGTTTTGAAAGCTTTTTGAAAAGTGTCGGTGTGAAAAGAGTTTTGATTTGTTTTTGAATAGAGCAAGTATCTATGAGTCATCTACCTACCCTAAGGAATTCGTCTGTGTAAATGTCCTTTAAAGTAGTGCCATCCCACCATTGAGAGGTAGGTAGCACCACCGTTGGAGGTGTTCGGGTCAATTCGAGGTTCGGGACATGGTGATCACCAGAGTAATGGGAAGATACCTTAGAAGCTACCCTCATGCCAGGTTCCCGGATCATGAGGACTTACTAAGACATCCTCTACTCGACGATCACCTTTCGAGGCAAGGCAACAGTGAGGCGTACCCTAGGGGTGGTGTGTGATTTGTGTGTCATGTTCATTTATTTTTGTCTTGTCATGTTATGGTGATCTACGCTTGATTTTATTTAAGGCCATTCATTCTTGCATGCTTTGTTTAACAGTTAAAAAGTTGCGAGGAAAGTAAAAGTCTAAAGCTATTACAAATGGCGCGGGTCCACATCGCCAAAATTAACCAGGACCCGATTTGACAGAAAAATAAATAAATTGAAAGTGCGAGAAGTAATTACAAGGCTTCGGGAGAGGTACATAATTATTTAAGCAAAATAAAATAAATATGCGAAATTAGAATAAAAATTAAGAACGAAACGAGGGCGTTGGACCCTTTTGCAAAATTAAATTAACATGGTGAAATTAATTAAAAAAAAAGGTTTTGTTTTTTTGGTGTTTTTTTATAGTATTTTTAAGATTTAATAGAAAAAAAAAAAGAAGAATTAATTAAAATTAACCACTAACCCTAATTCTATTTTATTTTAATTTATTATGAAAATATTAGAATTAAACCTAAATTAAACCTAATTTTTACATGCAAATTTAAATATGAAAATAAATAACATAAATAATATTATTGTAAAAAAATAAAAATTAAAAAGGAATAAAACATTAATTAAACCTAATTCTACTTCTTTTTAGATTTTTTGTTAAAAGTATTAAAATTAACCTAATTAAAAAAACTAAATTTAATTATATGCAAATTTATTTACAAGAAATATTAAAATAAAATATTTATTATATTTTTTGTCTTTTCTGTTTTTTTATGATGTTTTTGTATTTTGTAAAAAAAATAATTAATTAATTTAAACAAGTAATAATTAAAATAAAAATAGAATTAAAAATAAAGAAAACAAAAATTATGCAAACCTTGGGGGGTGGTAGTCCCCAAATAGGAGGTGAGTCTCTAGCAATTCAGGCCCATTGAGCATGGCCTTGTTGGACTTTTGCTAGACACGTGCACATGCGTTGACTTGAGCTTAGGGTGTTCATCAATTCTGAGCCCTTGGATTGCTGAAGCTAAACGCGTGGCTGGCTTGATTAAGAGGAGCATGGTGCGTCTGCAGCCTTGAAACGCATGTGAACGTGAATTGGAAAATAATATGGAAAGTGTGAAGACCTGGGACTCGAATCCAGGTCATGTGTATTACCAACCTTTATGCATGCCAGCTGAGCCAATTGCGCGTTCTGATTAATACACAAACAACAAATATTATAAAGAAAACAATCAATGTTAGTGGATCCACGCGCGAAAATTCAAACCAGCGTATCACGTTTTGCCACGACTTCGTCTTCTTCGCGTGCCTGAAATACAAAAACAAAAGCAACGGTTTTCTGAATGTTCTTTTAGGCCGGTTTTGAGAAAATAGCGAATAGGTCTTAGAGGGTCAATAAATTAGGCGCGATGGGTGCTTCTTCTTCGTCTACATGCGCTGAGTCGAATGGTGGTGGTTTTGAGGGCTAATTTTTCTCCATTACAAAAGCCCTAATTCCAAGCTTCTTGAACCCTAAATATCAACAATGGCAGATTTGCGTACAACACATAAAAATGCAATTAATCATATTGGTTAGCTTCAGAACTTCATCAGGAATATGAATCAATGAATAATATGTCATGAAGATGCATAAATTTTAAAACACGATCACAAATTTTTCACAAGGTATTCCAGGTGTTTACAGTTTTGACTTTGTGGAGAAAAATTTCAAGTTTGCTTTGTGCTCTTTAGCGCAGCTTAGTGTCCATTGGCATTAGGGTTGTGATCAGGCATTTGTATTGAGTGAATTAGGTTAAGAAAAGTAGAACAAATCCAATGCAATAATGGTTTTTGAAAATTTGATTTTAAGGATCTTTTTCATATCTTTTTTCATATGTTTTTGTACCAATTAAGATCAAATCACTCCAAATCTTTCCTTATCTGCATATACACGAAATTTTGAGGCTAAAACATGTATAAAAAGATTGGTTAGGGTGAGTTAAATATTTTTCATATATTTAAATGATTTAAATGAATTAATATAAATAAAAATTCAAATAAATAAATAAAAATGAGAAAATACTTCCCTTTGGGCCAAGTGGTCGTGCATATGTCAGGGATGATGAATTATGGAAGAAAAATGGGCCCATTAGCAATTTTAGGTCATTTGAAGTAATGTTGACTTTTCAAAATATCCAAAACTTTCCCAACTTCCACAAGGCATAACTTGCTCAATTTTTAAGATTTTCTCATGTTCTTTGACATTTTGGAAAGATCTTTGAATCCTCTAACCAATTCCTTTGGTCCCATGTCATTTTGATTTACCAATCTCAAGTTATGGCCTTTGACTTAAAGTCCCTTTTTGTTGACTTTTGAAAATGACCTATAATGTTGAAATTGATAACTTTTTGTGAGAGCATTTCTTGGATTTGAAGTATGAAGATGAGTTGTATGAAATGTCTTTCTCTTCAAAATGAGATTTGGATGGAATTTTTCTGATAATCCATGTGAAAGTTATGCCCTGGTCAATTTCAGTTGACTTTTTCAGCTGTCCAAATAAGGAAACTTTTGCATCTTGATGATTTATGAGCCAAATTTTGAGAATCATGATCAAGCATTGATCCAATGATGTTTGTGGCTTAAAAATGATATATTGACCAAAAATTTGAACTTTTGACTGCCAAATGACCATTTTGCCCCTACAGTTGACTGTAGTGCAATTAGGGTTTTTGATTGTGCAATTTTATGCTGAATGCCTTGAAACTTGATATGAGGATACTTAACCATATTTGTAGGTATGTGAGACTTGATTGGGCCTTTGAAAACTTCATTTTCTTGATCAGAACACAAACCCTAGTTTTGATTGTAGGAGACCTTTGCATTGTGCAACCCTTGGGGAATTTTGAAACTTGTCTTGGCAAGTTCTTGGAGAATATGGGAGGGCAAATTTTGGGGTACAACAGTTGCCCCTGTTCAATCTTCTTAGACCTGAGGATGCAGATTGGCTGACGTGCCTTTCGTAATCCGAGGGTGGAAGATGATTGAACACTAGAGTGCCCAGAAATTTGCGTTCACATAGTAGCGGTGATGGTGGAATGGGCTTATAGATGCCATTTAGAAGTTGCTGGATAGGATGATGGGCTTATAGATGCCATCTGGGTGTTGATTGCGTAAGAGATTCCTTAGCGAGAACCTGCATACCTGCAAAAATAGGAAAAATGAGTACCTGACATGTTGCAGGAGCTGGTTTCAGATGCTTGGCATAGATATGTCCTGACTGGTTACAGGAGCTGAGTCTGGAGCTTCACAAGATGATGAATGAACCAGGGATGGTTACTACCTTAGCATGAACGGTAAGAGAACCTTGGGTGACTTTAACTTCAACAACGCTCGTTGAGAAAGCCTTGGTGTGAATTACCATCTTTGCAGTATCGGGAAGAGAACCATAGGCAATTATAATCTGAAAGGGAATTGTCACCTCACTCACCGTCGGAGAGGGAACCATAAGAAAAGGAATTATCACCTCACTCACCGTCGGAGAGGGAATCATCTTGAAAAGGAATTATCGCCTCACTCACCGTCGGAGAGGGAAACATCTGAAAAGGAAATACCACCTCACTCACCGTCGGAGAGGGGACCATAGGAGACTATCACCTCACTCACCGTCGGAGAGGGAAACATCTGAAAAGGAATTACCACCTCACTCATCGTCGGAGAGGGGACCATAGGAGACTATCACCTCACTCACCGTCGGAGAGGGAAACATCTGAAAAGGAATTACCACCTCACTCACCGTCGGAGAGGGGACCATAGGAGACTATCACCTCACTCACCGTCGGAGAGGGAAACATCTGAAAAGGAATTACCACCTCACTCACCGTCGGAGAGGGGACCATAGGAGACTATCACCTCACTCACCGTCGGAGAGGGAAACATCTGAAAAGGAATTATAATCTGGGATAACTTCTACTGAGTCTTTATCAGAAAAATCTGTTGGGAGTCGATTTAGCTGGACTAGAGAAGGCCTGGGACTGGATAAGAAATCTTTGGAGTCGATTAACTGAACCGGTCTAGGTCTTTGAAATATGATTGAGAACTTCAACTGCATCTTTCCTGAAAGGTAAAGGTCAGTCATATGCAATGCATGATATGGATCAAGCAATGATGTTCTCAACATAAATGAGATTTGTATGATATAATGCGTCTATGCATGCTATAATGATGTATGTGATGTTTTATGAATGTATATTTTCGTCTAGGAAAGTAAATCCTTGACGGGTGCCGGGAAGTCAGATCCTGGGCTGATGTTGAAGAGTAGATTTTGCTTCCGCTGGGGATGATGATTGCAAGAATACCGGTAGGAGAAGATAACTCCGTTGCGGAATAAACTTGGCGAGTGGAAGATTCTGCGGGGAGAAAAATACTCTGGCGACCATGCTGGGAAGCAATACTCTGTGGGAAGAGGGATGCCTTGCTGAATGTTGATAATAATTTGCTGGGGATACCCTTATTGTTGGAAGTGTTGATGGACTTCGCTGGGGTAAGAAGACTTCGTCGAGGACGCTCTTTCCGTGGCTTTTGGCTGAGGATAACCCAATTATATCCTGTTAAGGAAATAACTCTTTAAATAAAGACAGGAGACGCGTTCGTGCTCTGCGAGGGGATAAGCTTCCAGAATTTACTGGGGATAAGCTTGCTTGGGGATATGAATTCCATCTTTCCTGGGGAACTGAATTGGACTCTTCTGTGGAAGTTTTGCTATGCTGGGGAAGTGATTCCTTTGAATGTTTGGTATACCGCCGGGGATGCTTGTTATGAATATATGTATACTGCTGGGGAATGTTGATATCTGCTGGAGGATACCCAACTTCCTTGAGATTTGATAATTCTGCTTGGAGAGAGTGCACTGACTTGCTTACTCTCTGGGGAATTAAGATGTACTGGTCATGTTCTTTAGCTGAACCTACCTTGGTACCTTGGAGGATAGAATAATTAGACTGCTCAGACAGCTCTTTATTGCCCCTGTTTCTAGTGTCACCTGTAATAAAATCCTTTGTTTCGTATACAAATATTCATGAGTTAGCAAATTATTGTCAATGCATATATCACAAATTGAACCTTGGACGTTCTTCGCAAAACAAAACAAAAAAAAAAAACACTTGGCACGTTTAACTGAAAATGTATTTGTATTGATTTGGAATGGCCTGAATAGGCGTTTTGTGTACAAGAGGCTGACGTCCTAGTAAGAGAATGCCGCCGAACAAAAGAGTTTATACAAATTTTGTACAGGAGAAAATAAAACAGCTGTGTGAAATATGAATGATCCCATTGGGTTTCAACTCTGCTATTGCCTTTATAACTCCGAGCGTCTCATCACTTGATGACCTTGGTTGAAGGTGAAGCTGACTGATCGATGCCGTCTGAACTTGAGGTAGATACCGGATTCTGGATGCAAAGTGATCAATGAGACATAGTATTACGCTTTATCCCTAATTTTTGCCTGGACCGCCCTTTCGGGTTTTCGGTCTACCGGGATGCCCATTTTTGCCCAAGCCTCCTTTTCAGGTTTTCGACTTGCCGGGTGTACAGATTTTTTTCATTTTCATCCCTTCATTTTGCCCGAACCCTTTTGGTTCGACGGGAAGCCCTAATTTTTGCCTAGGCATGTCAGCCTAGCGGGTCTTTTTTCATGCGTAGTATTTTTTTACTATGTCTGCATTGGCGGGGTGAGGAAGGTCGTCACCATCCATGTTGGTCAATATCATGGCTCCTCCTGAGAACACATGTTTGACCACAAATGACCCTTCGTACGTAGGGGTCCATTTGCCCCTTGGATCACTCTGAGGAAGGATGATTCTCTTGATTACCAGATCCCCAACTCGATATTCCTGTGGTCTGACCTTTTTGTTAAATGCCCTGATCATCTGTTTCTGATACGTCTGACCATGGCAGATAGCAGCAAGTCTCTTTTCGTCAATGAGGTTGAGCTGATCAAGTCGTGTCTGGATCCAATCATCTTCGTTCAGATTTGCATCTTTCATTATCCGGAGAGAGGGAATTTGTACTTCGATCGGTAAGACTGCCTCCATGCCATAAACCAGAGAGAAAGGAGTTGCCCCGGTTGACGTCCTAGCTGAGGTACGGTACCCATGTAGAGCGAACGGTAACATCTCGTGCCAATCTTTATAAGTCACTGTCATCTTCTGCACGATTTTCTTGATGTTCTTATTTGCTGCTTCTACAGCCCCATTCATCTTCGGTCTGTAAGGAGAAGAATTGTGGTGCTGTATCTTGAACTGTTCGTAGAGCTCAGCGATCATCTTGTTGTTCAGATTGGTACCGTTATCTGTAATAATCCGCTCAGGGACGCCGTACCGACAGATCAGGTTGTGCCGAATGAACCGTGCCACAACAGTCTTGGTTACCGTAGCATAGGATGTTGCCTCAACCCACTTCGTAAAATAATCAATCGCCACTAGGATGAAGCGATGTCCATTGGATGCCGTAGGTTTAATCTCGCCGATCATGTCTATGCCCCACATTGCGAACGGCCAAGGCGCAGTCAGAACATTCAGGGGAACCGGAGGAACATGCACCTTGTCTGCATAGATCTGGCACTTGTGGCATGTCTTGGAATGTTGGTAGCAGTCAGCTTCCATTGTGGACCAGTAATATCCTACCCGTAGGATTTTCTTAGCCATAGTGTGTCCACTGGAATGCGTACCAAAGGTCCCTTCATGTAGCTCTTCCATGATTCTTTCTGCTTCAGTCTTATCCACACAACGCAGTAAGGTTGAATCATGGTTTCGCTTGTACAAGATGCCGTTGCTAAGGAAGAATTTGGCTGCGAACCTTCTCAAGAACTTCTTATCGTTGACAGATGCACCTTCAGGGTGTTCCTGAGCTTCCAGATATCTCTTTACTTCATGGTACCAAGGCTTCTCAGTCACCAATTCAGTTTCGAGATCACAACAGTATGCCGGTTCGTCCAGTTTCCAGATGATGATCCGGGGAGCCTCATTATCCCATTTAACTTTGAACATAGAAGACATTGTAGCTAACGCGTCTGCCAACTGATTCTCTTCTCTTGGAAAGTGCTCAAAGGTTATCTCTGTGAAGTGGGGAATCAGGGTCAACACACATTCTCTGTAAGGAATCAAGTTTGGATGTTTCGTATCCCACTCTCCTTTGATCTGATTGATCACAAGAGCGGAATCTCCGAAGACGCTTAGAAATTTGATCCTTAGGTCGATCGCAGCTTGAAGACCCATGATGCACGCCTCATACTCCGCCATGTTATTGGTACAGTTGAAACATAGTCGGGCAGTTAATGGAGTATGAGTACCTTGTGGAGATATGATTATGGCGCCGATACCGTTACCCAAAGCATTGGAGGCTCCGTCAAAGTGCATAGACCATCGGGATCCTGGTTCAGGTCCTTCATCCGGTCCAGGTACCTCACAATCAGTCACAATCATGATGCTTTCGTCCGGAAACTCAAAGTTCATTGACTGATAGTCATCTACAGCTTGATGTGCTAAGTGGTCTGCCAATACACTTCCCTTGATGGCTTTCTGGGTCGTGTACTGAATGTCGTATTCCGTCAAGATCATTTGCCATCTTGCGATTCTCCCAGACAGAGCAGGCTTTTCGAATATGTACTTTATAGGATCCATCTTTGAGATCAACAAGGTAGTGTGAGTCAGCATATACTGTCTCAGCCGGCGAGCAGCCCATACCAAAGCGCAGCAAGTTTTCTCGAGCAGTGAGTATCGGGTCTCACAGTCGGTAAACTTTTTGCTAAGGTAATAAATGGCATGCTCTTTTCGGCCAGACTCGTCATGCTGCCCCAGCACACACCCCATTGAGTTGTCAAGCACTGTCAGGTATAATATCAGAGGTCTCCCTTCAACCGGTGGCATAAGGATAGGTGGTTCTTGGAGATACTCTTTGATTCTGTCGAAAGCAGCGTGACATTCATCGTTCCAACGTACTACCTGATCTTTCTTCAGCAGCTTGAAGATTGGCTCACAGGTAGCAATCAGATGTGAGATGAAGCGAGCAATGTAATTCAGGCGTCCTAAAAAGCCTCTGACCTCTTTCTCTGTCCTGGGAACTGGCATCTCTTGAATAGCTTTGACCTTAGCAGGGTCCACTTGAATACCTTTATCACTGACCACAAAGCCTAGCAACTTTCCAGATCTTACCCCGAAGGTGCACTTGTTCGGGTTCAATCTCAGCTTGTATAGTTTCAACCGGTCGAACAACTTCTGCAGATGATCTAGATGCTCTTCCTCAGTCTGGGACCTTGCGATCATGTCATCCACATACACTTCTATCTCATGATGGATCATGTCATGAAATAAGGCAACCATGGCACGTTGGTAGGTTGCCCCAGCATTCTTTAATCCAAAAGGCATGACCTTGTAACAGAAGGTGCCCCACTGTGTAACAAATGTAGTCTTTTCCATGTCTTCAGGTGCCATCTTAATCTGATTGTAACCTGAAAAGCCATCCATGAAAGAGAATACTTTGTGCTGAGCCGTATTATCAACAAGGACATCAATGTGAGGTAGAGGGAAGTCATCCTTGGGGCTGGCCCTGTTCAGATCCCTGTAATCGACACACATTCTGACCTTACCGTCCTTCTTAGGTACCGGCACCACATTAGCAACCCACTGAGGGTAAGAAGTCACTGCAAGAAACCCGGCATCAAACTGTTTCATGACCTCGGCTTTAATCTTCTCAGACATCTCTGGACGCATCCGACGGACCTTTTGCTTAACTGGAGGGCAGTCTTCCCTAGTTGGCAAGTGATGGACCACAATATCGGTATCCAACCCGGGCATGTCTTCGTAGGACCAGGCAAAGATCTCCATATAATCATGCAACATCTTGGTTAACTGTTGCTTCACGCTGAGCTCTAGGTTGGCACCAATCTTTACCTCTTTCCTGTCTGCCTCAGTACCCAAGTTGATTGTTTCCACTGGCTCTTCATGGGGTTGAATTGCCCTCTCTTCCTGAAGCAACAGTCTTGCAAGCTCGCCAGGCACTTCGCAATCATCTTCACCTTCGTCTTCGGCTAAGTTGATCGGATTTTCGAAGTCATAATTGGCAGTAGCAGAGTTGTTATCAGCGAGATCCAGAGTGGATTGGAACCTGTATGAGTGAGTGTGTGTGTAAATACAGCTGTTTTGAAATATATGTAAAGGAAAGAAAGACAGAAAAGGAGCACAAAATTTGTAATGCGAAAATACGTCCAAGATTTTCATTCATGATATATGAAATGACAATTTATATGCCCTCACAAATGATACCACGGTGCCTCGGGTAAGACACCGGGCCATAGAGTTTATTTATTGTTTATTACAAAATAACGAAACAAAGAAATATATTACTGCGTCACAAAGGTAACAGGGGTATGGTCTTTAGCAGTCCAGTTGTTCAATCCGCCTTCGGTCGTCGGATAGATCCAGCTGTTGAATTCAGCTTCGTCCACTTCATGGTCTTCCCCAACAACATTCACTCCTGAACTTTTAATAAATACCGGAGGTCTTCTGATCTTCGCTTTCCTCATAGCTTTCTGACCTTCTGTGGTAAAACCCAGCCCAAGTTTATCAGTCTTCTGAGTAAAGTCTGGAAGTCTGCCCCAGTCAGCACATTCACCCTTCTGAACCACAGCCCGGGCATCCCTCAGGGAGGCCATCTTCAAAGGAACACTCTCTTCCGCTGCTGCTTCTGCTGCTGCTGTAATTGGAAGCACCTCCTCGAAATGCTGAAAGGGGGTTTCAATAAACTCCCCATCCATCTCAATGTATCTGAAGGAGTTCAGGTGGCTCACCATATATTCCTCCTCTCCCTGCATAATGACGATCTTCCCTCTGACGGGGTACTTCAGCTTCTGATGCAAGGTAGAGGTCACTGCCCCAGCCTTATGTATCCAAGGTCGACCCAATAGACAAGAGTAAGATGGACGGATATCCATCACATAAAAGTGGAGTCGAACACCTGAGAGCCCACACGAATCGGAATGTCAACCTCTCCATGAACCATCCTCTTTGAACCATCAAAGGCCCTGACGATGATATTGCTGGGTTTTAATTCCAGGCCTTCCCAATCTAGACGGTCCAAAGCCTTCTTGGGTAGCACATTCAAAGATGAACCAGTATCCACCAACACATGTGCCAAGGTAGTGCCCCTGCATTCAATAGAGACATGCAGAGCATCATTATGGTCTCTTCCCTTTGCGGTCAAGTCAGCATCTGAGAAACCTAAGCCATTGTCTGCCGTCAGATTTGCTACGCAATCAGTGAACTGGACTGCAGAGGTTTCATGTGGCACATGGGTCATCTTGAGGAATGAGATTAGGGCCTTAGCATGGGCCTCGGAGCACAGCAATAAAGAGAGCATGGAGATTTTGGAGGGCGTGTGCCCCAGCTGTTCCACAACATTAAAGTCACTCTTCTTTATAATTTTTAGAATCTCCTCCATCTCTTGTGGGGAGGCCTCAGCAGCTATAGGTACAGGTGCCTCCATCTGGGCAGGCTCAATTTCAATTCCCTTGCCCCGAGCATTGGATGACTCGGCAGCAGGAGAAACAACTTGATCGGCAGCAGGAACAGGTACACTTGCAGGGGTTATGAGAAGTGGTCTTCGGGCAGCAGGCGGTGCAATGTCAGGCGAGAAGAGCCTGCCACTGCGGGTAACCTTGGCTGGGCCAGTAATGTGACAAATGCTGGCAGCAGCGTTGAACTCTTGTTTAATCCCGTTTACATATACATCTGCCCCATAATGCCAGGGGACAGCTTTATCAGATACATAGGGCAGGGGCCCTGGAACAGTGATAATAACAGGTGCAACGGTCATGATTTGAACGGGCTTCTTCGGGAGAGCCGGGATCGGATTATTGAAGATAGTCACCACAGACACTTCTTCCGCTGGAACCAACCGAACAACAGACTTCTTAAACAGAATCTCCTTGCTATCCATTAGGCTTTGGATGCCTAACCTCAGCAAGGGACAACCAGATGGGGACACAGCACAGAACAGGCAACCCTCACTGCAACCCGGAAATAAACCGGCCTGCAGTAGGTTCTTCTTGACAATTTTCAGAGGAGTGGCTAGATCATCCACATAAACAGCATAAACGTCTTCGTCGACGACATTTACCCCATGTTGAGGCATAGGAGCAGTAACTACATTCGGCCTCTCAGGCGCTTCGAACTGTATCTCCTTCGTGTCGATAAGGTCTTGCACCTTATTCTTTAACGCCCAACAGTCATCGGTAGAGTGCCCCGGGCTATCTGAATGGTAAGCACAACGAGCATTCGGGTTGTACTTAGGAGATGCAGTATTGGGGAACTTCGGAGCCTCCCTGACAGTCACCAAATTAGTGGATAGCAACTGTGGCAGGATCTGCGATAGGGTCATGCTTAACCGGGTAAACTCCCTCCGGGGTCTTTCAGCCCTTTGAGGATTGGTCGGCCGAGGAGCGGCAGCAGGCTTAGCAATCATTACCGCACTGACAGATTGGCGGCGCTCAGGTCTCTCTGATTTCCTGGAACCATACACGGCACTAGACTCCTTCTTGAAGGGTTTCTTTTCCGAACTAGACGATGCACCCTTCGCAATCTTCCCAGACTTCAGCCCAGCCTCAATTCTCTCTCCCGTTAGAATCAAATCAGTGAACCCAGCAGAAGAATTCCCAATGAGATGGTTGAAAAATGGCCCAGATAGGGTCCCCAAGAACATGTCTACCAACTCCCGATCAGTCAATGGTGGCTGCACCCTGCCAGCCAGGTCTCTCCACTTCTGAGCGTACTCTTTAAAACCTTCACTTGCACCTAACGACATACCCTGGAGTTGGGTACGTGTGGGGGCAAGGTCGACATTATACTGATACTGCTTATAGAAAGCAGTAGCCAACTCCTCCCAGTTACGAACCTTGGTCCCATCCAGCTGATAGAACCATTCGAGATGAGTCCCTGAAAGACTCTCCTGGAAGAAGTGGATCCATAAATTCTTATCCGCAGAGTACAGTTGAATTTTCTGAACGTAGGACCTCAGATGCAGCTTGGGACAAGACGCCCCATCATACTTAGAGAAGGATGGTGCTTTGAACTTGTGAGGAATGATCACACCAGTTGACAAACCCAGATCTCCGAAATCCAGCCCAGGTACCTGTTGAATCTCCATAGCCTTCAATCTGTCCTCCAGTTGCTTATATCTGTCTTCTGCAGGAGGGTACTGCTCTTCATCAAAATCTGTCTCGTTGTCGGAGACTACCGGACTAGGAACCCTTGCTTCTGCCTGAGGAGAATTCTTGTCAACAGAAGAACCAGCCTCTTCCTGTTGCAGAGTATTGTTAAACCTTCGGCCCGAGTTGAACAGAACAGTTCTTCTCTTCTTCTTCTTCTCCTTCTTCAGGAGCATAGCCTTCAGTTCTTCTTGGCCTTGAGCCAGACCCTTGATTAATTCCTGGAATTGTGCATTCTGCACTTGAAGAGCCTTGATGGAAGTCTCAGTTGATGAAGATTCGTGATTCATGATGCTGAAATAAACAGCGAAGAACTGTAAGCAACCTGAAAAGAGGAAAAACCTGCTATGCACATGATGTATGAAATGCGTATGATTTATGTTTTCAAAGACAATCGGGAATCAACTTTGTAAACAAAAAGGAACACACTTTATTAGTTTCAACTTTGCAACTGAAATTATTCAACAAGTTGCCCTTAGGCGTTACATGAAAGGAAATACTGAAAAGGAAATAAGACTGTAAAAGCACATCTGGAGCTCATTATTGATCCAATGGTCTCCTCTTCTCAGTACGAATGTAGGCGTTCAGAGCTCTCTCATTCTCCAACTGCTTGGTCAGCTTCTGGATCTTTGATTCCTGCTCGTTGAACTTTTCCCGGTAAGAATCCCGCTCTTCTCGCAGTTGCGACCAAGATCTCTTCAATGTCTCATAATCAGTAGGTATCTGAGGAGGAAGGACAGTTGGAGGAACACCATCTTTGTCAGGACACTCAAGAATGACGGGTCTGACAGCTTCATATGGCATACCTAACTTCTGAGCGCGGATGCGAACCCATTTGTAGTAGGCTTCTATAGGTAAAGAGGTCTTTGGCCCTAACTCTTGTGGGTCAGCCTTATGAACTTTGTCCCAAGCCTTGATGAACCTACGACGCAGCTCGTCACTATCCACCTGAAACTCGAAACTGATGTGAGGCACCAACATCTCATGGGGACCTGCCCTTCTTGCTCTTCCAAACTGACGGAGTGCTAGACATGGGTTGTAAGAGATCCCTCCTTGGGTACCAATCAGAGGAACATTAGGGTATTCCCCGCATCGATCAATAATAGCTATCTCATCCAAACCCCTGCAAGTCCAAATGATGTCTTTGTCAGTGAGAGACATTAACCTGTGAGCCCAACCTCTTCCTTCTTGATTCTTCAGTACGAACTTAGGGAGGTGCGAAATAAACCACCTCACCAACAAAGGGATACAACACCATAGGGTTCCTCGTCTTCGGGTAGCACGGGCATGAAGTTGTTGCAAGATGTCACCCAAGAGAGTGGGCACGGGATTCTGAGACATAAAGATCCTTATGGCAGTGACATTGATGAAGTTGTCAGGATTAGGAAACAGGACCAACCCATAGATTAGGAGAGCCAAGATGTCTTCATATGCCCTAAAGTCCAGGTCATTCCAGAAATTGTTAGCTTTACCAATTAGAAACTTGGCCAAGAAACCCTTAACTCCGCTTCTAGTCACCCAGTTGTCTGTTACCTCTTGATGGGTCAAAGGAAGAGCTGCGGCAACATCCTCAAGCCTGAGGGTCTTTTCCCAACCAGTAAAGGGAGTCTGATCCAAGATAGGGATACCGAGCAAATCAGAGAATTCTTCCAGGGTAGGGACCAGCTGGAAGTCTTGAAAGGTGAAGCATTAGTACAGAGGGTCATAGAACTGGGTCAGAACACTCATCAACTGTTGATCCCGTTTTGCAGTGACTAAACTGAGAAGGGAACCATGCCTCTGAATGAAAGAAGTGGTATTTGGAATTCTGCCAACCAACTCATCAAGCAACTCAGATGAACGAACAAAGTTGAACCGGATAGTATTCCTTCGCACAGGCATCATAATGTCCTACAAAACAGAGCAAAGGTGAAACCCTCTTGTCTTTGAAATGGTCAGTCCTTATGCAGGATGCATGCAATGCTCATGATGCTATGATGTTATGATAAAGCACACCACATATAGATACAAAGACAAACATGGTAAGGCACACAAGTCACACAAGGCAAGCCCCTAAAGTTTAGGCCAGCATGAGGCCTAGGTACTACCCTCTTTCAGTTTGTTGGTTCATACCTGTCCTAATCAAAGTAACCGGGTTCTTAGAGGATCCCAATATCATTGACTACCCTCAATCGGTCATAACTCCAGCATCGCAATCTTTTCTTGCGGCCAGAACCATCACGAGAGTTTAGCCTCAATGGGCGTAGCATACTGCTACAATTCTAAAGGCCAAGTTGTGTCAATTAAGGTTCTAAGGTCGGTTGGTGCTTAATGACTCCTCAAAAGACCCATATTCTCCTTGTTGCGACACAAGGGATATCGGTACAGACCAAGATGCCACACCAACGTAGCCACTGCTTCACCTGTGTCGGTCTACGCCGGACAGGTCCCTCACAGCTTATGCTACCTAAACAGGGTATCCCCAGATCCGGGTTAGGACCTATGTAACTCCGATGCAACCCACAATAGTAAAGCACACAAATCAATACAATTGAAAACACAGTTATGAACTAGCCCTAAGGTACACCCCACTTTAAGTTTGGTCCCCAGCAGAGTCGCCAGTTCTGTGATCGGTGGATCTGGAACTGACTGTTTAACGCTGGTTCGCGAAATGTCGCGGAAGCAAGAGTCGCCACCGTCTTTTATTTTCTCCAAATGGAAAGGACAAAAGCACAGAAAAATTCCTTAAAGAGATTGCTCTCGGTTCGGGAGGTAGATTATAGAAAGGGAAGGTGTTAGCACCCTTTCTATCCATGGTTATCCATGGGCTCTTAGATACTTGCTCATTTGTGTTTTCAAAAATGGTTTGTTTGCTTTTCAATGTGGGTTTTTAAAAAGTTTCTTTGAAAATTTCAGTTCGACTCTTGTATCAGTCCTCAAGAGTGTTTGAAAAATTGTTTTGAAAGCTTTTTGAAAAGTGTCGGTGTGAAAAGAGTTTTGATTTGTTTTTGAATAGAGCAAGTATCTATGAGTCATCTACCTACCCTAAGGAATTCGTCTGTGTAAATGTCCTTTAAAGTAGTGCCATCCCACCATTGAGAGGTAGGTAGCACCACCGTTGGAGGTGTTCGGGTCAATTCGAGGTTCGGGACATGGTGATCACCAGAGCAATGGGAAGATACCTTAGAAGCTATCCTCATGCCAGGTTCCCGGATCATGAGGACTTACTAAGACATCCTCTACTCGACGATCACCTTTCGAGGCAAGGCAACAGTGAGGCGTACCCTAGGGGTGGTGTGTGATTTGTGTGTCATGTTCATTTATTTTTGTCTTGTCATGTTATGGTGATCTACGCTTGATTTTATTTGAGGCCATTCATTCTTGCATGCTTTGTTTAACAGTTAAAAAGTTGCGAGGAAAGTAAAAGTCTAAAGCTATTACAAATGGCGCGGGTCCACATCGCCAAAATTAACCAGGACCCGATTTGACAGAAAAATAAATAAATTGAAAGTGCGAGAAGTAATTACAAGGCTTCGGGAGAGGTACATAATTATTTAAGCAAAATAAAATAAATATGCGAAATTAGAATAAAAATTAAGAACGAAACGAGGGCGTTGGACCCTTTTGCAAAATTAAATTAACATGGTGAAATTAATTAAAAAAAAGGTTTTGTTTTTTTGGTGTTTTTTTTTAGTATTTTTAAGATTTAATAGAAAAAAAAAGAAGAATTAATTAAAATTAACCACTAACCCTAATTCTATTTTATTTTAATTTATTATGAAAATATTAGAATTAAACCTAAATTAAACCTAATTTTTACATGCAAATTTAAATATGAAAATAAATAACATAAATAATATTATTGTAAAAAAGAAAAATTAAAAAGGAATAAAACATTAATTAAACCTAATTCTACTTCTTTTTAGATTTTTTGTTAAAAGTATTAAAATTAACCTAATTAAAAAAACTAAATTTAATTATATGCAAATTTATTTACAAGAAAAATTAAAATAAAATATTTATTATATTTTTTGTCTTTTCTGTTTTTTTATGATGTTTTTGTATTTTGTAAAAAAAATAATTAATTAATTTAAACAAGTAATAATTAAAATAAAAATAGAATTAAAAATAAAGAAAACAAAAATTATGCAAACCTTGGGGGGTGGTAGTCCCCAAATAGGAGGTGAGTCTCTAGCAATTCAGGCCCATTGAGCATGGCCTTGTTGGACTTTTGCTAGACACGTGCACATGCGTTGACTTGAGCTTAGGGTGTTCATCAATTCTGAGCCCTTGGATTGCTGAAGCTAAACGCGTGGCTGGCTTGATTAAGAGGAGCATGGTGCGTCTGCAGCCTTGAAACGCATGTGAACGTGAATTGGAAAATAATATGGAAAGTGTGAAGACCTGGGACTCGAACCCAGGTCATGTGTATTACCAACCTTTATGCATGCCAGCTGAGCCAATTGCGCGTTCTGATTAATACACAAACAACAAATATTATAAAGAAAACAATCAATGTTAGTGGATCCACGCGCGAAAATTCAAACCAGCGTATCACGTTTTGCCACGACTTCGTCTTCTTCGCGTGCCTGAAATACAAAAACAAAAGCAACGGTTTTCTGAATGTTCTTTTAGGCCGGTTTTGAGAAAATAGCGAATAGGTCTTAGAGGGTCAATAAATTAGGCGCGATGGGTGCTTCTTCTTCGTCTACATGCACTGAGTCGAATGGTGGTGGTTTTGAGGGCTAATTTTTCTCCATTACAAAAGCCCTAATTCCAAGCTTCTTGAACCCTAAATATCAACAATGGCAGATTTGCGTACAACACATAAAAATGCAATTAATCATATTGGTTAGCTTCAGAACTTCATCAGGAATATGAATCAATGAATAATATGTCATGAAGATGCATAAATTTTAAAACACGATCACAAAATTTTCACAAGGTATTCCAGGTTCCGTATACCAATTCCTTGCGTTTGGATGGCTGTTCTTGATTGGAATGTGTTCAGGGGACCTTGAGGAAGCTATTGAAACAAGTCTTGAGACCTGAATCGCCTTGCAAAGGTGTTTACAGTTTTGACTTTGTGGAGAAAAATTTCAAGTTTGCTTTGTGCTCTTTAGCGCAGCTTAGTGTCCATTGGCATTAAGGTTGTGATCAGGCATTTGTATTGAGTGAATTAGGTTAAGAAAAGTAGAACAAATCCAATGCAATAATGGTTTTTGAAAATTTGATTTTAAGGATCTTTTTCATATCTTTTTTCATATGTTTTTGTACCAATTAAGATCAAATCACTCCAAATCTTTCCTTATCTGCATATACACGAAATTTTGAGGCTAAAACATGTATAAAAAGATTGGTTAGGGTGAGTTAAATATTTTTCATATATTTAAATGATTTAAATGAATTAATATAAATAAAAATTCAAATAAATAAATAAAAAATGAGAAAATACTTCCCTTTGGGCCAAGTGGTCGTGCATATGTCAGGGATGATGAATTATGGAAGAAAAATGGGCCCATTAGCAATTTTAGGTCATTTGAAGTAATGTTGACTTTTCAAAATATCCAAAAATTTCCCAACTTCCACAAGGCATAACTTGCTCAATTTTTAAGATTTTCTCATGTTCTTGGACATTTTGGAAAGATATTTGAATCCTCTAACCAATTCCTTTGGTCGCATGTCATTTTGATTTACCAATCTGAAGTTATGGCCTTTGACTTAAAGTCCCTTTTTGTTGACTTTTGAAAATGACCTATAATGTTGAAATTGATAACTTTTTGTGAGAGCATTTCTTGGATTTGAAGGATGAAGATGAGTTGTAGGAAATGTCTTTCTCTTCAAAATGAGCTTTGGATGGAATTTTTCTGATAATCCATGTGAAAGTTATGCCCTGGTCAATTTCAGTTGACTTTTTCAACTGTCCAAATAAGGAAACTTTTGCATCTTGATGATTTCTGAGCCAAATTTTGAGAATCATGATCAAGCATTGATCCAATGATGTTTGTGGCTTCAAAATGATATATTGACCAAAAATTTGAACTTTTGACTGCCAAATGACCATTTTGCCCCTATAGTTGACTGTAGTGCAATTAGGGTTTTTGACTGTGCAATTTTGTGCTGAATGCCTTGAAACTTGATATGAGGATACTTGACCATATTTGTAGGCATGTGAGACTTGATTGGGCCTTTGAAAACTTCATTTTCTTGATCAGAACACAAACCCTAGTTTTGATTGTAGGAGACCTTTGCATTGTGCAACCCTTGGGGAATTTTGAAACTTGTCTTGGCAAGTTCTTGGAGAATATGGGAGGGCAAATTTTGGGGTACAACACAGGTCTTTAGTGATAACAATCTTCTTCCCCATGATGTAAGACGTAACTTGATGATTTGAAGAAGAAGCGTGAATCCAAAATTCCTTTACCAGAATAGGAAATGTTGGACCCACCAGTCTGTCAAAATACTTTTCCCAGCCTTGAGCTTTAACCTCTTTAGATAGATCAAACCCATTCTCCTTAACACTGTTGAAATCCACGATTAATTCTGACAGAACCTCTAGGTTTTTGAATGGTGTTAGAAGCGTTCTGTAAGGTTCTTCGTATTGTTCAGATGAAACAGTTTTCTGGGAACCTGAGGTAGGAATGCTGGAAGAAGCCATGTTCACACGAGGTTTTTGTGAAAAAGATTGAAAGGGTTTTTGAGAAAGTAAGAACACTGAAATCAGAAATATTTAGAGAAAATGAAAGTGACGGTAAAAGAGTGTAAATGGTGTGAAGTGTGTTTAAATAGATTTCTAAAAGGTTTTGAAAACATAAACGTCAAGAGAGAGAAATTAATAATGATTATTAGCATTTAATGATAGCTGATTTTAGGGGATTCAGAAAGATATTTGGAACGGTTACCCATGACATGTGTCTCAATGCATCCAATCAGCGCTTTGCCTTTTCAGAAACGTGAACGCGTGTTCAGCCTCAGAAAATAGCTGATGACTGGACGACACTTGTTTGCTTGAGTGAACAACACATCTCTATCCTGGAAATGAAGCGCTCAGATCTTCATGGATAGATTCTGATACAATCTGCACTTCTAAAGTTCTGAAAGAAGATTGATCAGTAGTTCACAGAGAAATAAACAAAGTTCTGAAGGTTAATATATATAATCAAAACAATTTCATTCTGGGCAGAGCTTCATGCTGAGATGTTTCAGAATGAAGTTGAACCTATCTTCAGAAAGAGGTTTTGTAAAAATATCAGCCCATTGATGGTCAGTGTTAATAAATTTTAAATTTAAAATAACTTTCTGAATATAGTCCCTAATAAAATGATGTTTTATTTCTATATGCTTAGCCCTAGAATGTAAAATAGGATTTTTGCTGAGACAAATAGCAGAAGTATTGTCACAGAAGATAGGAATGTTACTCTCAAATATTTGAAAGTCCTCAAGTTGACTTTTCATCCAGAGCATTTGTGTGCTGCATCCAGTTGCTGCTATGTATTCAGCTTCTGCTATTGATAGAGCAATTGTGGATTGTCTTTTGCTTGGACCATGAGATCAGATTTTCTCCCAGAAACTGGCAGCTTCTAGAAGTGCTTTTACGCTCTACTCTGTCTCCAGCAAAATCAGCATCACAGTAACCTACTAAGCTGTAATCACTTGATTTTCTATAAAACAAACCCAGATTAGTAGTACCTTTCAGATACTTGAAAATTCGCTTAACTGCTGTTAAGTGAGATTCTCTAGGATCTGATTGGAATCTAGCACAAATGCATACACTGAATAAAATGTCAGGCCTTGATGCCGTCAGATAGAGAAGAGAACCAATCATACCTCTGTAGACCTTCTGTTCTACCTTTTTGCTTACCTCTTCTCTTTCCAGAATGCACGTGGGATGCATTGGAATCTTTGATGGCTTACATTCTAAGAGATCAAATTTCTTCATAAGTTCTCTGACATATTTTCTCTGATGAATGTAAGTTCCTTCTGGGGTTTGATTAATCTGGATGCCTAGAAAGAATTTTAATTCCCCCATTAGGCTCATCTCAAATTCTGCCTGCATACACTTAGCAAACTTTCTTCCCAGAGAAGGTTTAGTAGATCCAAATATGATATCATCAACATAAATCTGACATACTAAAATGTCATTCTTAACTGTCTTACAGAATAAGGTTGTGTCCACTTTCCCTCTGGTGAATTCCTTTTCTAATAGGAAGTTACTTAGTCTTTCATACCAAGCTCTGGGAGCTTGTTTCAGACCATAAAGTGACTTCTTTAGTTTGAAAACATATTCTGGATTTTTGGAACTTTCAAAACCAGGGAGTTGGTGCACATATACATCTTCTTCTATATTGCCATTTAAGAATGCACTCTTAACATCCATCTGATACAAAGTGATGCCTTTATTAACAGCAAATGAAATTAAAAGTCTGATAGATTCTAACCTGGCGACTGGAGCAAAGGTTTCTATATAGTCTATCCCCTCTTGCTGACTATAACCTTGTGCTACCAATCGTGCCTTGTTTCTGATGACTTCACCTTGTTCATTAAGTTTGTTTCTGAACACCCATTTTGTTCCAATGATGTTGAATCCTTTTGGTTTAGGAACTAGATCCCATACGTCATTTCTTGTGAATTGATTTAGCTCCTCTTGCATTGCTAGAATCCAGTCATTGTCCAGAAGTGCTTCATCAATGGGTGTTGGTTCAATTAGAGAAACAAGTCCCATGAGAGTTTCTGAAGCTAGCTCTTGTTCTGATTGGATCTTCCTTTCTTCCTAAGATTGTTTCTTCTGGGTGATCCATGCTGCTTCTGGATGGTCTTTTCTGGAGTTGATCAACAGAAGGTGCTGGATTTCTTGCAGTGCGTCTTTCTGATGTTGAGGGAGTGTCTTTGTTAAGAGCTTATGATGACTTATCTTCAGTACTTGTGAATTCAACTTCCATACCTGCAAGTAATTCATTCTGCTTTGACTTTTGAGAGTCAAGCTTATCATCAAAACGAACACTGATTGATTCTTCCATAATCTGTGTTTCTGTATTGTATACTCTGTACCCTCTTGAGCGTTCAGAGTATCCTAACATAATACACTTTTGTGCTTTAGAGTCAAACTTGTTCAAATAATTTTTTGTATTCAAAATAAAGCATGTACATCCAAATGGATGAAAATAGGAAATGTTGGCCTTTCTGTTCTTCCACAATTCATATGGAGTCTTTTCTAGAATATGTCTTATGGAGATTCTATTCTGAATGTAACACGCTGTGTTTATTGCCTCTGCCCAGAAGATCTTAGCAACGTTAGTCTCGTTGATCATGGTTCTGGCCATTTCTTGCAATGTTCTGTTCTTTAGTTCTACAACTCCATTTTGCTGAGGAGTTCTAGGACAAGAGAAATCATGCAAAATGCCTTTGTCATTAAAAAATGATTCAAAATCTTTGTTTTCAAACTCTCCACCATGATCACTTCTGACTTTGACGATTCTAAGATCGTTTTCATCCTGAACTTGGTTGCAGAAGGTGACAAACACAGAGTGTGACTCGTCCTTGTGTCTTAAGAACTTTACCCATGTCCATCTGCTATAGTCATCTACGATTACTAACCCATACTTCTTGCCACTGACTGAAGCAGTTTTAACTGGTCCAAATAAGTCAATATGCAGAAGTTCTAATGGCTTAGAGGTGGAAACAACGTTTTTAGATTTGAAAGCTGGTTTTGCAAACTTACCTTTCTGACATGCTTCACACAGAGCATATGAATTGAACTTCAGGTTAGGAAGTCCTCTGACCAAATTGAGTTTGTTAATCTGAGATATTCTTCTCATACTAACATGTCCCAATCTTCTGTGCCAGATCCATTGCTCGTTGTTAACAGACAGAAGACACTTTACATTCTGACTTTTTAGTTCATAAATTTTTATTTTATAAATGTTGTTTCTCCTCTTTCCATTAAATAGGATAGTCCCATCTTTCTGACTAACAGCTTTGCATGAATTTTGATTAAAGATTATATCATAACCGTTATCACTTAATTGACTTATGGATAACAGGTTATGCATTAATCCATATACTAATAAAACATTACTTATAGAGGGAAGATTTCCATTACCTACAGTTCCAGAGCCAATGATCTTTCCTCTCTGATTGCCTCCAAAACCTACGTGGCCTCCAGGCTTAAGTTCCAGGCTTTGGAACATATGCCTTCTTCCCGTCATGTGTCGTGAGCAGCCAGAGTCCAGGTACCATGACTGGGGTTTCTGCTTTGCTGCTAAAGATATCTGCCACATGTATTATTTTATCCTTAGGTACCCATATTTTCTTGGGTCCTGATTTGTTAGTTTTAGCAAAACTCTGGTTGAATTTTGGTTTGACAGAATAACTACTACTTGTATATTTGATGTCATGTGTGTGCCCATATATAAAGTGTGAATCAAGTGAAGTGATTTTTATAACTAAATCCATGGCATTCTTTGGTGTAGGTACCTTACCTTGATATCCTATCCCTTTTCTGCCATTTCTGCTAACTCCATAAATCATTGAAGCAATTTTGCTTCTATCTATGTTTTTAGCTAGAAACTTCTGAAAGTTGTGATCATACTCCTTGATGATCTCATCAGCACTGCTGGGAGTTTCAGGGATTGTTTCCTTCTAAGAGTTTTGCAATAGATTTTCTAATTTTAAAATTTTATCTTTTAACTCAGAATTCTCCAATTTGAGACTCTCAGTCTTATCAGAGTCAGAAGCAGGATTCCTTTTTAGGTTTCTGAATTTGACTCTGATCTGCTGATATCTTTCCATAATTTCATTAAGGCTTTCAGCTAGTTCAGACTTAGTAAAGTTTATAGCAAAGTCAGGGAATACCTCTTCAGTATCTGATTCAGAGTCTGACTCAGAAGCTTCACTGTCTTCTATTATGTTTGCCATGAGAGCTATGTTTGCTCTTTCATCATCTGATACTGAGTCAGCTTCAGATGTGTCAGAATCATCCCACGTAGCCATGAGACTTTTCTTCTTTTCCTTGCCAAACTTCTTTTTGGGCTTTTACTTCTGAAGCTTTGGGAAATCGCTTTTGTAGTGCCCTTGCTTGTTACATTCATAGAAGATGATGTCTTTGTTGTTTGGCTTTCTGTTCCCTGAAGAACCTTCAGATCTTCTGTGTCCAGAGGAGGATTCTGACCTTCTGTATTTGGAGAAAGATTCATTCTGATTCTCTGATCTTCTGGGATTCCTGAACTTCCTTTGCCTCTGCTTCCATAATTGGTTCACCCTTCTGGAGAGGAGAGATAGTTCATCTTCTTCTGATGAAGACCCATCAGAGGTTTCTTCTACAGCCTGCAAAACTTTGGAGTCAGATTTTCTGTTAGATTTTAAAGCTAATGGCTTACCTTGCTTTTGAGGTTCATCTACTTCTAGCTCTATCTCGTGACTTCTGAGGGAGCTGACAAGTTCCTCCAGAGAGATTTTGTTGAGATCCTTGGCTAGCTTAAGCGCTGTGACCATTGGCCTCCACTGTTTTGGCAAGCTTCTGATGATCTTCTTAACATGATCAGCAGTGGAATACCCTTTGTCAAGAACTTTTAGACCAGCAACAAGAATTTGAAATCTTGAAAACATATTCTCTATTGATTCACTTTCTTCCATCTTGAATGCCTCAAAATTCTGAATGAGCACAAGAGCTTTGGTTTCTTTGACTTGAATGTTGCCTTCATGCGTCATTCTCAGAGAGTCAAACATATTCTTTGCAGTGTCTCTGTTTGATATCTTTTCATATTCTGAATAAGAGATGGCGCTGAGAAGAATTATTCTGGCCTTGTGATAATTTCTGAAATCACGCTTTTGCTGATCAGACATTGCTTTCCTGTCAATCTTATGACCACTTCCATCCACTGGGTGCGTGTATCCATCAGTCACCATGTCCCACAGATCAGCATCATGGGCCAGAAAGAAGCTTTCAATTCTGTCTTTCCATTAGTCAAAGTTCTATCCATCAAAGACTGGAGGTTTGCCACTGAATCTGTCTCTTTCTTCATTGTTGTCATTGCTGATGTTTTGATGTGGTCCTGCCATTGTGTTTTTCTGACGCTGGATCTTGTATTGACACGGTTAAGTGTTATAAGCTCAGAACCAGGCGCTCTGATGCCAATTGAAGATGTGAAAAACACAAGAAGGGGGGTTGAATTGTAAAACTTTAAATCAAATGAGCAGACAACACTGTATTTTTATCCTGGTTCGTTTGATCTCAAACTACTCCAGTCCACCCGTCAAGGTGATTTCGCCTCTCTCCAACGAGGTCTTAATCCACTATATTCAAAGGAATACAACAACTACTTTAACAATTGTTAAAGCCTTCTTGAGTATAACCACAACCCGGTTTATCTCAAGGGAATTTCTTTACAAAGAATTAAACAAATAATGTGTTTGATGTTTTCTAATAAAACAGTATATCACAACTGTGATAATACACAAATTTAAGCTTAAAATAAAAACTGAATTGCTAATGCTTTTTAGTAGGCGTGGTTTGAAGGCTTAGCAAAATGTATGAGTACGTGCGTTTTCATAGGCGTGTATATGCGTGTGGATTATTAGCCTTTTCTTTTCTCACACAGTCTTGTATATATAGCCAAGGCAAAGATACGTTGTTGTCCATAAATCACTTTCAATGATAATAACGTTCTTTCCTTTTTGAGAAGATCTTGTCTTTGAATAAAGCCGTTGGTAATTAATCTGTCTTGAATGCTTAGTAACGCTTCAGAGTGTTCTTTGCTTATGGTAATCAGAGTGTTCTTTGCTTTAACTGATGATGACGCTTCTGAGTGCTGATGACTTGGTAAGGATCTTGATCCGAGTCAGAGTATTTTATGCGCAAATTCTAGTCATCAGACTTCAGTGTATGATCTGGTAACTTCAGCGTGTAACATATGTTATTGATCTTCTGATGCTGATTCCATCAGAACTTCTGTAAATACACAACATAATTTTAAGTAGCATATATGTCTTATATATAAATCTTACAATTTATTTATTCTTGTATTTTGTTATCATCAAAACTCTAATTGAGGGTTGTAGAATTAAACTATGTTCTAACACAAGTTTCTTCTCACAACCCTACTATCTAGGCTTTCATATCGAAGTAACCCTACTATCCAGGTTCCTTCCCACAGCCCTACTATCCAGGCTTTCATATCGAAGTAACCCTACTATCCAGGTTCCTTCTCACAACCCTACTATCCAGGCTTTCCTATTGAAGTAACCCTACTATCCAGGTTCCTTCTCACAGCCTTACTATCCAGGCTTTCATATCGAAGTAACCCTACTATCCAGGTTCCTTCTCACAACCCTACTATCCCGGCTTTAATTTCGAAGCAACCCTACTATCCAGGTTCCTTCTCATAACCTTACTATCCAGGTCCCTTCTCTCTTATCTCCATACAACAGTTCACAACACTGTAACATCGGGACCCGATCAAATACGATTGGTTTCGTAATTCCCTAGTAAGTCGCATTACAACATATACCCTGACCAGATATGCAGTTCACTTCCGCTTCCTCAAGCCTGAGTTATTTCCCCAGTAGAGTAACGGACAACTGAAGCTCTTAAAATTCTATTTCTCCCAAGATAAATACCAATGTTCCTCAGCAGATTCCTCATCAACAACAGTAACAGGAACTCTCATCGAAGGAATGTCTCAGGAAATCAACATCATATAGATGGCATCTTTAAGCCCATCTCCGACGGTATTCCGCCACATCTTGGATGACATCTTTAAGCCCATCTCTGACAATCTATAATACTCAACTTCCAAATGGCATCTGTAAGCCCATTCCCGATATCACAAATCAAGTGCCACTTCATGCGAGTGCAAATTTCTAGACACTCTAGTGTTCAATCATCTTTCACCTTCAGATCACGAAAGGCAGCGCATCAAATCTACATCTTCATGTTTAAGAAGATTGAACAGGGGCAGCTGTCGTACCCCAAAATTTTCCCTCCCATTTTACTCAACAAATGTCAATTGAGGTCCCTAGGTTGCTCAAGGAAGCCCAAGAGTTGACCAGACAAACTCTCTCCTAAGGCAGTGCACCTCAAAATTAGGGTTTCTATTTTCATCTAGATGGGTGAGCCACAAAAGCCCCAAATGCCTTCCATGGTCCCATCATGTTATCAAGACCCTCCATGACAAGTTTCAAGCCTTATGCAAGAAGTTTGCTCAGTCAACTGCTTAGATGCTTGAGAATCGACTGTACTAGGTCAAAAGTCAACTATGGCCCACATACAGTCAAACCTCAATATTTTTGGTCAACATCAACATTTTGAAGTTACTTCCTTCATTTGATCAAGGGTTAATCATGATTCTTCAAGGAATACTCCAAATTCATCAAAACCTAAAAGTTGCTAAATTAGGGTTTTGTAGGAAAAGTCAACCCAACTTTGACCAAGCATAACTTCTTCATACTTTATCAGAAATTTTCCATCCAAAGCTAATTTTTAAGAGGATGAAATTCCCTACAATTCATCTTCATCTCACAAGTTCAAAATATGCACTCTAAAAAGATATGAATTTTGACATTATGGGTCATTTTGAAAAGTCAACAAAAACACCTTTTGGGTCAAAGCTTCAGACATGAACATGGAAGATCAAATTGAGATGAGACCAAAAGGGTTGGTTACGGGACATCCTAAGCTTTCTAAAAATTCCAAGAACACCCTCCTAGGGTCAAAATTGAGAGAGTTATGCATTGTCAAAGTTGGCAATTTTTGGAAAGTTATCAAAAGTGAACATTGATCAAATTTGCATTTTCTCCAAAGGGGCCCATGTTTTCTTGCTTGAAACATGTTTCTAATAGGTCCCACGACCCCTGAGCTTTTCCACCTATTATTTTATTACTTTTATCATTTATTTTGATTTTTTATTCATTTAAATAAAAATAAATCAAATTAAATGGTAAAATAATGAAAACAAATCAAATCTTGAGATTTTTGTGCATATTTTGAGTCCATATACAGCTAGCATGCCACCCAATTCGTGCAAGACTCACTAGGGTTGAAAAAGATTGGATTGAAGCAAGTTTTGGAAAGAAATCATACATGAAGCAAATCAAATCAAATCTCCATTATTTCCCAATATTCATGTCAATTTTGTTGACCTAATTCAGTCTACTATAAGTGCATAACAATTCCAGATAAAAAACACAAGGATTGGAGGCGTGAAACAACAATAAAAAAATTGAAATTTTGGACAAAAAAGTGTGAGATCAAAATCCACCCATCCTCAAGCTTCAAAACATATGGAATCGTGCCCACCACCCACCACGGTTTGCACTAAGAACTCAAAATCATTTACCATATTTTACGTATCATAAGCATGTTTTAATTATATATTCTTGTTCATCATCTTGTTTGCAAGCTATTGGTACCATTTGATTGCATTTACAGTGTAGGAATCACAATATGCCATAGCTAGGGTTTGCAAGTTTGTTTTGGGGTTTCTTAACCTAGGCAAAATCAGGTTTGGTAATGGGTACCATGATGATTAGGGCTTCAAACCTAGTTGATTCATGGTCCCCAAATGAATTTATATTGTGTGTGCTTGATTATTGAATGATGCAGGTTTATAGCTACGAACAAGCGTCCGTATGTAAAAGTGTTTTACCTAAAACAACGGTTCAAGGAAGAAGATGATGCGTGTCAAAGCACGGTTGGCCAATTCAAATCTCGCGCGTGTTTTCCTGGCTATTAACATTTTTTCTAATATATTATATTTTTGTCATTTATATTATCAACAAAGCACGTTGGTCCAGTGGTAGCCAGGAGGAGGGATAAGGCATTGTAGGCTGGAGGTCAGGGGTTCGACCCCTGACTCCAATATTTTCTCATTTGCATATTTTCTTCACAGGATCCAGTGCGTTTCATCTCCAGGAGACCATCATACACCCTCAATTCCTGTCCACTGGATTACACGTTGACCAGATCTAACGCCTCCAAGCTGCAACCACACTGTAGACCCCCATAAAGCCATGACACTAGAACTAGCACAGATAGATGGGCTCAGCCATATTGGGCCTTACAAAATTCAGATTAGCACCCCCTCTTCAGTAGCACAATCAGGCCCAATTCTCAATCTTTCTCTTTTTTATTATTTTGTTTTCTTTATTCTTTTCAATTTATTTATTTATTTATTTATTTTATTTTTAAAATCAGTTTTGTTATAAAATCATAAAAATCAAAAAGTCATAAAAATTAGAATTAGGTTTTTTTTAATCAAATTTAATTTAATTAATTAGCTTAATTTAATTTATGGTAACTTTAACTTATTTTTACAATTAAAATCAATTAGAAAACTAGGTTTAAATTCTTGATATAATTATTTTCTTTTTGTCAAACAAAAACACAAAAAATAGGTTAACTTAATTATTTTTCTTAATTAAAGTTAATTAGTAATTTGGTTCTTTTTTTATTCAATTATTCCTTATTTTCTTAAATAACAAAAAATGACAAAAATGATTTTTCTTTAATCAATTGCAATTAGATTTAGTCATGGGTCAAAACCCTATTTTCTCTCGCATTTAATTTACCGCACGCTTGTTATTATTTTTGCCATTATTTTGTAACTGTTTCAAGGTTATAATAGTTTTAATTAGGGTTTTAACTTTCATACTTTTATTTCCTGTCAAGGCAATATGTAACTGTCAAAGCCATGTAATAGCTTGGTTTATTTCCGCTTTTACTTTCAGCAAATTATTAACTGTTAGATGTATTAATAGGATTGTATGGCAAGAATGCATGAAAAATTAAAACAGTTAGAAAACCCTAATGTGCAAAGATTAAAATAACTGAAACAAATCACTTGCACATGTTCACTCCTAGGATTTACCTCACTTTGGTTGCCTTCGGTAAACAATCATTAAGCATAGGAGATTTTAGTGGTTGCCATCCAGTCTAAAGAGATCAAAGTGTCCCATTCGAATGTTGCCTCGGAAAGATCTTAAGACTCTAGGGTTACTACTAAGGTTTTCTAACTATTGCTTTAGTGATTGTACTTGTCCCTTTCGAATGTCCCTTACAAACTTCAACGACGGTGCTACATACTCCTTAATGGTGGGATAGCTCTGTCTAAAGGAAATAAAACTTAAACAATCTTTTTTCGAATAGGTAGAGGCCGGTAGGTACTTGCTCAATAAAAACTTTTCACACAAACACCTTTCAAAACAATTTTCAAAACAAACTTCGTCACATCCTTGAGGACTGATACAAGGGTTATCACGAAGAAACAATTTTTCAAAACAAGCACACACAAGCAATTTTAAAAAGATGAGCAAGTACCTAAGAGCCCATGAAAAACCATGGATAGAAAGGGTGCTAGCACCTTCCCTTTCTATAATCTACCCCCCCGTACTCAGAATATCTCGAAAAAAAGGTTTTTTCTGTTCTTTTCCCTTTTCCATGATTGGATGAAATAAAATTCGATGGCGACTCTTGCTTACCGCGACATTTTGCGAATAAAAAAAACGCAAAATGAAAACCAGTATTAACAGTCGGTTCTGCCACCGTATCACATGAAGCATTGGACTTCCATGCTGACTTCTGAGCCCCAGAAAGGCAGAACCAGAAGGCCATGACCAGCTGCTGCCAATGCCTAATCGAAGGCCATGACCAGCTGCTGCTAATGCCCAATCGAAGGCCATGACCAGCTGCTGCCAATACCCAATCAAAGGCCATGACCAGCTGCTGCCAATGCCTAATTGAAGGCCATGACCAGCTGCTGCCAATGCCCAATCGAAGGCCATGACCAGCTGCTGCCAATGCCCAATCGAAGGCCATGACCAGCTGCTGCCAATGCCTAATCGAAGGCCATGACCAGCTGCTGCCAATGCCCAATCGAAGGCCACGAATTACTTGATTCTAGCCCCAATTGAAGGAGGCCAAGAGAAGCAGAATTGAAGGGTTCTCCTGCCCCAATCGAAAAACCCTCATTTTTTTGCTTTTATCTTATTTTTTCCTTTATATTTTTATGCACTTTAATATGGTTGTAATAGTGTAGGATTTATTTTCTACATTTTTATTACTTTTATACAAATGCTAGTAATTAGGTGTGTATGGAAAGATAAAACCAACAAGTAGACCACCCTAATCAAAGATTAAATGCATGCAAATCAAACACACTATTCACGCACATGCACCCTTAGGGTAATCTCACTTGTTGCCTCGGAAAATAGTCATGTCCCTCGAATATGGGCGTTTTAGCAAAGACCCTCGATAAAAGATCGTATTCCCTCGATGACCCTCGATGTTGCCTTCGGTAAACAATCTAGTCCCTAAACGACATTGCTAAAACGTATCATAGGTTGCCTTCTATGACTATACAAACGTCCCACGCCCGTCCCTTCACATCCAACGATGGGGCTTCTTACCAAGTCAATGGTAACATAGCAACATCTAAAGGAGGAGGAAAAGAACACTTAAGACCTTTTGAGTAGGTAGATTTCTCCTAGTTGTTCGCTTGCTCACAACAAAAACATTTCATACACCAACACTCCCATTTGAAACATTTTCAAAAGACAACGCTTTGTATGTGTTCTTATAGAGACAAGAACCATTATAAAGACACCCTTTTAAAAATCACTTTCAAAAACACATTACACAAACACCTCTTTGAACTATATTTCAAACAACACTTTGTATGCGTTCTTATAGAAACGAGAGCCATTACAAAGTCACATTTTCAAAATACTTTCAAAACCCAAACCACAAGCAAATTTTCAAACAAAAGCAAATGATCTAGCAAGAAACTAAGAGCCCATAGATAACTATGGATGAAAAGGGTGCTAATACCTTCCCTTTTCATAATCTACTCCCCAAACTCAGAAATAATCTCGAAAGGTCTTTCTTAATCTTTTCAGCCTTTTCTTTTGGATAAAAGAAAAGTCAGTAGCGACTATTGCTATCCATAATAATTGCAATCAAACGCAAAACACCCAAGTCAGTTCTTCCACTGTATCACAAAACTGGAGACTCTACTGAGGAAAAATTAAAAATTGGGGTTACCTTAGGGCTAGATCACCTTTACTTGCTTTTCTTGTTTGATTTGCTTGCTTTACATTTTGGTTCCTTGCTTGGACTTATTTGATCCTCTACCCGGATCTAGGGCACCTTTTTAGGTAAGTAGCAATAGGTTGTGGAAACTGTACGACATAGACTGACATGGTTGATGCAATGGCTACGTTAGTGTGACGCATTTGTTGGTACCGATATCCCTTGTGTTGAATCAAGGAGAATACAGGGCCGTTGAGTGGCGTCATGAAGCACTAATTGACTTTAGAACCTTAATTGAACAAACTTGGCCATTAGGACATAGTGAGATAACCGGTTTCGGTGAAAAGCTGGAAATTGTTTGATACTCGATACTACACTCATTGGGACTAGAGTTTTGGAATATCTCGGCCGTAAGAAAAGATTGATTGTGCTGAGACAATGCGTAAAAGAAAGGTCAGTGATATTGAGATCCCTTAGAACCTGGTTACTATTAACTAGGACAGGTTGAGCCAACTAAACTTCAAGAGGGTACTTACCTATAAACCCCATGCAAGCCTAAACCTAAGGACTTGTCTGTTTTGTGTGTGTATGGTTATTTATACATAACAACTTGCTTGCTTTGCATACTTGTACATAACATCAAGACATCATACTATAGAATTTTCAATAACCATTTCAAGGATCTCAAGGGTCTATGATGCGGGGTCACGTTGAACCAGACGTCTATCAAGGGGCAAGAGGATTTATTTTCCTCTAACTAAAACACCATCAAAGATCAAGTACAACAACTTGAGTCAAGGGATATGACCCACTTGACATGGTGAGCTTAATTCTCGTGGAAGGACATCCACCAATACAAAGTTCTCCAATCAAAGTTGTTGATCAAAGTTAAACTTCTAACATTTTGTTGTGTTTACCCCGTGAGATCCTTGAAAACATGCATCCACATATAATGCATCATATCATGACAAGTCTCTCCCATATAGGTTTCCTTATCTTCTCACTATTTATTTCAGTAAGATGGATATGGAACAAATAGTGAAAGATCTCAAAGCTCAAAACACTCAGTTCCAACAAGTGCTCATGAACTTGGCCAAGGGGCAGGAAGATCTGAAAACACTGTTCACCAAAGAGAGTTGGAAGAAGAAAAAGTCTGTCATCCTCAACGTAAGGAGAAGGTCCAAGGGGCATGCCCAACTAGTTTAAAAAGAAGATGCTTCTTCTAAAGACATTCGAGAAGAGGAAGCTGGAATCATTAGAGATAACATAACTATTAATGACGATGACTCGTCTGAGGAGCGGTATCCACCGACGGATGAAAAATACAAACAACTTGAAGACAGACTAAAAACTGTGGAAATCCAAGTTGTGCCTGGCTTTGACTTAGGAGACATGGGTTTAGTTTCTGGAGTGCTCATCCCACCAAAATTCAAAATCCCTACCTTTGCCCCATATGATGGAGTCTCTTTCCCTAAGATGCATTTAAAGTCCTATGTTCGCAAGATTCAACCATACACAACTGATCAGAAGCTTTGGATCCATTTCTTCCAAGAGAGCCTAGTAGGGACTCAACTTGAATTTTTCTATCAATTGGAGAGTTATCGCATCCACACCTGGGAGGATATAGATACTTATTTCTACAAGCAGTACCAATACAACGCTGATCTTGCACCAACTTGTGTGCAATTACAGAATATGACCATGGGTTCCAACGAGAGCTTCAAAGGATACGCCCAAAGGTGGAGAGATCTGGCTGGTAGGGTGCAACCCCCTTTAACTGGAAAGGAACTGATTGACATCTTCATGGGAACTTTGACAAGACCTTTCTTCAATCACCTAATCGGAAGCTCCTTAGCCGGGTTCACCGAGATAATACTGACCAGCGAAAGGGTCGAAGCTGGCATCAAAAGCGGAAAGATCCAAGGAGCTACGCCCTCTGATTCTTAGAAAAATCCATACAATGGGAAGAAAGAGTCCAATGTTGTGTATGGTCAAAAGAGTCGTCATGACCAAGATGTGGGGGCAGTCGTGATCTCTGGTTCTGCGTCGCACCAACAACAGCAAAGGGGATATCAACAAAGGCCAGACGAGTCCAAAAGAAAGTTTAACAACATCAAGATGTCGCTGACTCAGGCACTACAACACTTGTTGAGGATGGATCTGATTACGTTGATAGGACCTCATCCAAACCCCAAAACTTCTTCTCCTAACTACAATCCTAACACAATGTGTGCTTATCATTCCGGCAGTCCCGGGCATGATACTAACGATTATTGGGCGTTAAAGTACAAGATTCAGAATTTGATTGACGCCAAGGAGATTGAGTTTGACCCTCTGGAGACTCCAAACGTGATCATTGATCCTATGCCGAATCATTGAGAGCGTCTTGTTCATTTTGAATTTTCAATTATAATTTCTTTTGTTATTCAAACAATTATCTATTAATGTCAAACTTTATTTCATTAATGCATTGCATATGTTTGTCTAGAATTCATCCATTCGCTTTCACTATATTTAAATTATGCTTTTTACTCTCTTTATGACATTCAACTCTTGCTAAAAGTTACAAGCCTTTAGAGGGAGGATGACGAAAACAATGCCATAATCTCATACAATATGCTTTTGAACAGACCTTGCTGACGATGTACAGTCGTTCTTTCAAATCCTAAACACTGGAGTTATAAGGAAGATAATCCCTAGTCAACCCCTTCGATCCAAAGAAGTAGAAGTTTTATTTTTTTACATAAATTGAAACCTTTAATCAAAACCTGGGGCAGGGCAGTCTCTCAGTTAATTCAAATGCGCGTTCAAGTCACAAAATTTCACTTGGTACACAACGAATGAAATCAAAAAAATTCTTCTAGAATCAAAAGACGGTGATGGTCCCCTATCAAATAGACAGTCATTATCTCTCAAAAAGAAAATCCCACTAAGTCAAAACCTACAAAGGAGACTTAAGAAAAATTGGGGCATCCCGCTGACTGTAATCTCAAGAAGAGAACGATCAGGCAAAAACCAAGGATAATAAAAAAAAAAAGAGGTCACTACAAATCCTCAGCAACATGAAAAATGTTGCAAAAATGACTGCCTTCCAACAAACTAAACTTGTCTGAACCATCACCAAAACATCATTCCAGACTCAATTGGAGTTCAAACATACAATTAACCGAGTTTAGGATTGAAGAACATCACGGAGAGCGGGTAGGTACAAATACACTTTGAGCCTTATCATTTGTTTCTTAAACCCTGAACCAATCCACGTTACAACCCTTTAAAAGTCCTAATTGAAGCATGGGTTAGTTCGAAAGCATACTGTTACAAAAGGTATCCTGACTCCTGTAAGGCTTTACTCTAAATCCTGAGTTGAACTTTCTTACAAAATTTCTTTACTTGCTAAAATGCATTTTCAAAACTTCAAGACAAGCATAAAATTTTCATTATTTGAATATCGCTATTTGCATATGGCTATTTGTTTGACATCGGAGAAATTCACACAACGAATATCCAATGAACAAAAACCCTCTCAATGAACAAAATCACTTCCAAGTAGGATGACATTTCCAATGACAAATCTCCTATCAACAAGGGGGCATGACATGTCACTATCCAGCACACCTGGGGCAGTCCAGTCAAGATTCCAAGAAATCTCTCAAGAAATGTTGAATAACCAGGGGCAGGTCTCCATCTAAATCACTTGGGGCATTGAACACAAATCCCAACAAAGGATTACATATAGTAATATAGTTCCTGGAAGTGCCACAAACACTTTCTACTAGGGGCAGTGACAAATCTCCCTAAAATGCTTCTCAAAGGATGACTCCCAGCCAGAGTTTAATCTCTGAAAACTTTTTCCCCAGCTGAGACGACCTCAAGAATCCTCGAGGATTTTCCCCAGTGAAGTTGCCACCTCTCCAACAGATTGGAAACAAGGTTTATTTCCCCAACAAACAACATGATTCCCCAGCTTGAGTTTGCTTCTCCGACCACTACAAATTAGAGGACCATAACTGCTCTTCCCCAGTAGACTACTCTACAATCCCCAGCAAGTTACTGTGAAGCCTGGCAAACGACCAGATAACAGATAACTTCAGTAAGTTGTTGTGAAGCCTGGACCTGACTATGTATCAGTTTAACTTCATCTTTTCTAGCAAACTACTGTAAAGCCTGGAATACGACCAGATAACAATTAACATAAATCTTCCCCAAGATAACTCCTCAGTAGAGCAACAGACAACTGAGACTCCTGAACTCTTTTCCCTAAGAAGCAATCAACACTATCTAAAGAGTTTTCAACATTCCCCATCGGAGTTCTCCTCAAAACAGAAATCCCCGGTGGAAACATTCTAAGCAAAATTTGAAGACGCACCTACTCTTCAACAGAGTCCGGGATTTAACGACTCCCCAACATTTGTCAAGGATCTATTTTCCCATACAAAGATACACTTCAATAAACATTTCACATTTCATACATCCTATTTACATACATGATAAGTGTCATACATCAATTTTTGACCTAAGATCCCTTTTTTTTTTGCATTTTTGTACAAAAGTCAAGGTCACTAAATAAGGTCGGTTTTAACCTCTCACCTTCGAGCATTAACTATGCAGAAATTTTCAAGTATTTTGAACATTCTTAGCCTATGTATCACTAACTTCTAATCAAGCATGAAGTGTGTGTTTTTCGTTTCTTTGATTTCACTTGCAGGAAACAGATCTGAATCAAGAGCATTAGGCGTCACGCCTCGATTAGGGTTCAGAATCTCTCAAGCCAGAAGTACAATTGATTATTGATTCTCAAAGGCTAATTCATCAAAAGAATTTCAGAGAATCGTGTGTTTATTTCCACACTCTGTCCAACAGATGGTCTCCAGTTTCTCTGCAATTTTTCAAGAAAGTCATCCGCAAAGGGCAAAATGGTCAAAAGCACACTGAAAAGTCAAACTTTGAATTTCAGATCAAATCAAGTTTCAACAATTTTATTTTATCAAGACATGAGATTGGTTCATCAAAAATCAGGAGTCAGAAGTTACTTTGGGAAAATCAAATTTTCTAAACATTTAAGATTTAAGATTAGAACTTCTATAAGTTGTGGAATGATGTTTTCTATATCATTGCATGAATAGAAAAACTGTGGATCAGAATATCTTGATTAAGGCTAGACTCATATTTAAGATTAGAACTTCTATAAGCTATTGTGCTATTATCCTTCCGATTTGCTGTTTAATAAGAACATAATAAATTGCTGATGTGCTGATTAAGAGTTAAAATATGGAATGGAACTTTAGTTTTTTTTTCACTCACCATTTTGACATACGAAATTTCTAGGATTTTCTCACTGTTTAAGCATACAGAACTTCTGAGTTCTCTTCACTGTTTTAACACACATAACTTCTATGATTTTCTCACTGTTCAAACGCACAGAACTTCCCTGATTTTCTCACTGTTTAAACACACTGAACTTCTGATATTTCTAATCGCTGTTTGAAACACTCAGAGTTTCTGATTTTCATATCCTGACAGTACATTGAATTTCTGATGTTTACTCACTGTTTTAGCGTAACACAAAACTTCTGACTTTTGGTTCACTAGCTGAACACCACCCAGAACCTCTGTGTTTTCCCTCTAATGTTTTTTTTTGCAGGACTTCAGAGTGTACTAATCCAGAACCTCTGTTCCATTTCCCTCTAACGTTTCTTGCAGGACCTCAGAGTGTACGAATCCAGAACTTCTGATTCCACTGACCTTCCTTCTGAATCACCATGCACCTAGCTTCAGAACTTCTGATCCCTGTTTGTTTTGCTTGCAGTAGCACGTTGTTTCTATCTTTCATTTATTTTATTTATCATCATTTTTAATATTAACTCCTTTTTTATATTAACATAAAAGGACATAAAAATATTTTCCTTTTAATTTTTTTTTTAATTCATTAAGACAAAAAACTCAATTTTCAAACTCACACCTTCTAAGTCAAAACTTCGACATTTGGTCGTCGTATCTTCAAAATCTCGTCCACACAAATTTTTAGCCAAACAAACCATTTTAATCAAACAAACAATTTAAAAAAAAACAGATATTTCAAAAGGTTCCTATAGGATACTATAGATGCATTGGGTGATAATACCTTCCCATTGCATAACCAACCCCCGGACTCTAGATCTCTTTTCAAAAATGCATTGTATTTTCATTACTTTAAATATTATTTTACATTGCATATTTTAGGGTTTTATTTTGCTCTTTTCCCTTTTCCCTTGGAAATAATAAAGCGCGGTGGCGACTCTTTCTTATTTGCGAGTCAAGTTAATTAATAGCTTGATCTCCGATTTTCACCGCTACAGAATTGGCGACTCTGCTGGGGACAGATTGACCTCTTGCTGGTCCATCCCTAAGTGGATTAAGCCTAATTTGTAATATCTGTTTTTGTTATTATTACTTGTTTATTTGATTATATGTGACATATTGTGATTATTTGGGTGTTGATAATATTTATAAAGGACAAGTCCTATACCCGGACTAAGTTACACTTAGGAATATGACGGGCGGTATAGTCATGTTAACTTTGAGGGAGTAATCCCGAAGAAGGAGGCATGAAATCCCTCACTCAGTGGAAGCCCTTTTGAACGTAGTATTTGTTTACCGAGTAATCGGGAAGACATTATTGCTTTCGACGTGGGAGCCAGAGAAGCTGAGAACTGTAGAGCCCTAACCCATCTTGGCCTCTTAGATGTAGTGCGGAGACTATAACGGAGTAATCCGGAAGTAGTTGTCACGCGATGCTTCACTCAGACGAGTTTCTCTTGAGAATATTTCTAATTACCGAGTAATCGGGACGTTGGTAATATCCGAAGGAGGAATGTAGACTCTGGGAACTTTTAGAACCTTGTTTTATAGGTGTGATTAAACCTTTAGTACATACCTTGGGGATGGTCTTTACCTTTGACTTCATGCTCGTGACGTTGAACCTTTCAACTTTGCTTGTAGTTGTTGCATAGCCATGCCTTCATGCATCCATGAAACCCTTTTCACTTGTTTTTCAAGGAATTCAGAGATATTTCTTTGTAAAATATCATAAGTTTCGTCAAACTCAATGGATCTTGGGTGTTGATAGGCTGAAAAACCCTAATCCACCAAAATGGATGATTGATCTTGATGATAACTTGATCAACGCTCTGATCCAATTCAGAATTCGTTTTCTATCTTCATACTTTGATGTTTACAACTTAATATCTTGAGTTCCTTGAAAATCAAATAAAAATTCTACTTTGCATATCACGCATCATTCTACATTTTTTGTTTCACTTTCAATGGTCTTTTTCCAAGTCTTATTTTTTCCTTTGGTCTCACCAGTACAACACTCGCGCTAAGAGAACAATGGAGAATATAAAGCAAGAGGTTTCTGAACTCCGTAGAGAGATGACTAATTTGAAAGCTATTATGTAGCACTTAACTGTTTTGGTTGAAATTTTGGTTGGAGCCCAAGTCAATCCTTCTAGGAAGGTTGAAGCGATGGTAAAAGTCTTCACTGAAACTCTAAAGTCTTTCATGAGAAGGTGATAGTTAATGCACCTAATGACCTTTCTGACAAGGTGAATGTGGGAGTGCGTCTAGAATAAGATGTCTAAAAGGGATGTTTATATGAAGGTGGTAGCTCAGCTAGTGGTGTGAAGAAGTTTGATAATAACTTTCTAAGAAGAGAGTCTTCTCAGTTTAATTAGCATTTTTCTTGCTTGTTCATTTGTAATTTTTCTTGTTTATCATTGCACTGTTTGCATGTAAGAACTTGTTTGCATTTCAATGATTATCTTAATACAATGTGTATGTTTGTCTTGAAGAAATTCATTCATTTCACTCATGTTTGTTTTCAAATTTTAAATTGCTTTTTGCGTTATGATACCAACTTGTTGCCCATTCTCTTGCCTAGGCAGAGATCGAAGGGAGGATGATGATCTGAAAAAACACAAAATCTCTGGTTGTATGCTTTTTGAATAAAATCTTGTTTACGATGTACAAGCATTGTTTCAAATCCCTAAACACCTGAGATATAAGGAAGATAATCCCTTGCTAACCCCTTTTGAGCGTTGAAGTAGGAGTTTCTTTTCCATATGAAAAAAACCTCAAATTTTAACCTGGGGCAGGGTAGTTTTCAGTTAATCTGATTGAGTGTTCAAAATTCATAAGGAAGATATTTCTGAAGAAAAACTGCGAGGGCTATCCTTCATATATCATGAGGCCAGAAGATGTGGAACCATAATGTTATCCCTCATTCATCAAGAAACGAGGAAGTCACAATCCTCTTAACAAGTAAAGATAAGCTAATGTCACATGTTTTGTTCAAAAAAATCAAAAAAATAAAAAGCCTACTAAGTCAAAAACTTGAAAACAAGAGAGTTAAGCAAAAATTAGGGCATCCCGCTGGACTATCAATTCAAAAGAATTAGTTCAGGCAAAAGTTAGGGAAAATAAAAATTTCAAAGAAAGGAATACAAAGAAAAGTCCTCAACAAAGAACAAATTGGTGACTACAAACATGAAGACATAAGGGTGGTTGCTACTCCGAAAGCCTCATCATTTCCTTAACTGTCACAAAATCCTTTTGAGAGATGAACACTCATGTTGATTTAACTGATCATAGGGTGGGAGAACATCATGAAGAATGGCTTGGCACCTATAAATTTTGAGCCTTAAAAATATTTTTTCTAAAAACCATGAACCAGGCCACGTTACAACCTTCAAAAGTCCTAATTGAAGCAAGGTTATTTTGAAAGCATACTTCAATGAGATAGTGTTCCTGACTCCCATGAATGTTTGCTAAATAGTTATGTTGGTATCATATGCTTTTGCTATACAAAAAATAAATGCTGCCCTAACTCGCAAAATTTGTGCGATATCTTTTCAAAATCTTCAAGACTTACATAACTGTTGCATTAGAATTTTCATTCTCATAATAAACTTTTTCTAAACTGCAAAACATTTATTTGATATCAAGGAAGCTCACATATAAGCACTAGCGATGAGTTTATTCTTTTAAGGCCTGAAACCATGTTGAGTAATTGGCGAATCATTTCAAGAAAATCATATCCAGGGGCATGTCACATGAATACCTTAAGCACGGATATGTTTCCTCTCCCAGTTAATGCTTTCCTAACTTGTTTACCCTTTTGAAGCAAAATTTGAAGACTTTGTAGTGCCAAGTAAAGTCAATCCGGGGCAATCACGTCAAGATTCGACGAATCTCTCTAAGAGTTTGAAGACACTAGAGCATTGAGGATTCCAGGTCTTTTGTAAAATCCTCTTGATATGATTTCTTGGGACATTTTAGAAGTGAATTTATTCGCAAGAATTGTCGTGCATCACGTAGCTTATCAGCAGTAAACTTGGGGCATATAAAATTAGTTCCAGGGGCAATCCAGATTTGTCAAGATATGTGATATGTTTTGTACACATTATCAAAGGGCGGTGTTCCCAGTATCTCCAGCTAAGTAAGACTCTTTCCAGCTGAAGCATTGTTTGTGTTGTTATCCTTTTAATGGATTATTGACGATAGAAGACTGGACTTTGGGTTTTCTACCGAAAAATACCTTCCTCTCCAGAGAGATTTAAGCCTTGTAAAAGGACTTTACTCCAATGATGGCTTTTATTCTATCTCCAGTAATGTTCCCATCTTGTTGAGATTAGCCGAGTGTCAAGTTATATTGTGATGTATTATCATCTCCAGTTTATCTTTTCTATCTGTTTTGTCAATCATATACATGACATTCATTTATTCATCCACACTTGCATTATGCACGCACATTTGTATTTGTTGATGTTATTGGGTTCATATACCTTGGTTATTTATATTCAAATAGTGTATTGGCTCTTTCCAAATAGAGTGCCAACTTAAGCAGAAAGTGCAGCTCCTTTCTAATTCCTTACTGAGCTAATCCTCATGGAAGAATTTTGCTTAGCCTTCCTTGTCCATCTCTGGATAGGATGAATCTCCAATTGAGTTATTTCCTCATTGGTTAGAGTCTTGTTTGATTGTTTTCTCTCCATTTTATTCCTGGATTGAGCTTTGTCTCTTGCATAGGCTACTCTGTGGTGTTCTCTAGGCTGTGAAACCTGGATGAAGAGCGCATTTATTTTGCACATTAATATACTTGGTATCCTCAGGAAGGATTTATTCATGGTTCCCCATTGAAGATGCACTTTATTCCCTAGTAGTGTTATCATAACATTCTTCTGGAATATCGACGAGACAACAAGCGACTGACTCTTTATTTGAGCAGTTTGATTATTTGTGAATTTCTTTATGTTATGACAAATGGAGGTCTCTTCATGAGCAATTTGTCCATCCCCGATGAAATTATTGATTCTCACCTCCAACAATATCTTCATGATGTGTTGTTGATACCCTTGAAAAATAGCAAGCGGCGGTCTCTTCATGAGCAACTTGTATGTTATTAATATCTTTGAAAAACAACAAGCGGCGGTCTCTCATGAGCAACTTGTATGTTATTGATACCTTTGAAAACATCAAGCAGTGGTCTCTTCATGAGCAACTTGTATATTATGGATACTTTTGAAAAAAACAGCAAGTGGCAGTCTCTTCATGAGCAACTTGTGTTCTATTGATACCTTTGAAAAAAACAACAAGCGGCGGTCTCTTCATGAGCAACTTGTATGTTATGGATACTTTTGAAGAAAAAAAACAAGCGACGGTCTCTTCATGAGAAACTTGTGTGTTATTGATACCTTTGAAAACAACAGCAAGCCGCGGTCTCTTCATGAGCAACTTGTGTGTTATTGATACGTTTGAAAAAAACAGCAAACGACGGTCTCTTCATGAGCAACTTGTGTGTTATTGTTACCTTTGAAAAAACAATAAGCGGCGGTCTCTTCATGAGCAACTTATGTGTTATTGTCCCCTTTGAAAACAACAAGCGGCGGTCTCTTCATGAGCAACTTGTATGTTATTGATACCTTTGAAAAAATAACAAGTGGTGGTCTCTTCATGAGAAACTTGTATGTTATGGATACCTTTGAAAAAAACAACAAGAAACGGTCTCTTCATGAACAACTTGTGTGTTATTGTCACCTTTAAAAACAACAAGCGACGGTCTCTTCATGAGCAACTTGTGTGTTATTGATACTTTTGATACTTTTGAAAAAAAACAGCAAGCGGCCGTCTCTTCATGAGCTACTTGTATGTTATTAATATCTTTGAAAAACAACAAGAGGAGGTCTCTTCATGAGCAACTTGTATGTTATTGTCACCTTAGAAAACAACAAGTGGCGGTCTCTTCATGAGAAACTTGTATGTTATTGATACTTTTGAAAAAAAATAGCAAGCGGCGGTCTCTTCATGAGCAACTTGTCTGTTATTAATAGCTTTGAAAAACAACAAGCGGCGGTCTCTTCATGAGCAACTTGTGTGTTATTGTCATCTTTGAAAAACAACAAGCGGCAGTCTCTTCATGAGCAACTTGTATGTTATTAATATGTTTGAAAAACAACAAGCGGCAGTCTCTTCATGAGAAACTTGTGTGTTATTGTCACCTTTAAAAACAGCAAGCGACGATATCTTCATGAGCAACTTGTGTGTTATTGATACCTTTGAAAAACAGCAAGCGGTGGTCTCTTCATGAGCAACTTGTATGTTATGGATACTTTTGAAAAAACAGCAAGCGACGATCTCTTCATGAGAAACTTGTGTGTTATTTTTACCTTTGAAAAAAACAGCAAGCAGCGGTCTCTTCTTGAGCAACTTGTGTGTTATTGATACCTTTGAAAAAACAGCAAGCAGCGGTCTCTTTATGAGCAACTTGTGTGTTATTGTTACCTTTAAAAAACATCAAGCGGTAGTCTCTTTGTGAGCAACTTGTGTGTTATTGTTACCTTTGAAAAAAAAAGCGGAGGTCTCTTCATGAGTAACTTGTATGTTATTTACACCTTTGAAAGATAGCAAGTGGCGGCTTCTTTGTTTGAGGAGCTTGTATATCCCCAACAATAATGTTTACTCAGCAAACGACACCTCTTCGGAAAAGTTCCATGGGGAAGCCTGTATTTTATCCTTTTCAAGCGATATCTTGATTAAAGAAGGAATGTGTTACCATTCTTGGCATAATTCAGAAGTCAGAGATGTTTATTTCTAGTCTCAGTACTGATGCCAATCATTTCCTTTTCCAGTCACAGTGCTGATGCCAATCATTTCCTTTACCAGTCTCAGTACTGATGTCAATCATTTACTTTTCCAGTCACAATGTTAATGTCAACCATTTCCCTTCTCTAATCTCCGTACTGATGTAAACCATTTCGTTTCCAGTCTCAGTACTGATGTAAATCATTCATTTCTTCCCTCAAAGTTATTCTCTAAATAAGAGTCTCTCATTTGAAGTCTATGACTCTGTTCCCTAGTGGAGTTATAATCTCTTCCCCTGTGGGATTACTGTATAATGTGCTTGGTTTCTCCAGTAGTCGTTTGTCTCATACGACATCATTCCTCATTAAATTCAAAATATTACATTCATATCAAATCATAAACATAATTGCGGTATCTTAAGGCCAAAAATTGTGTATTCTATAATTAAGTCCCTTCAATCTCGTCGAAATGAAGATTCGAATCTACATATCTCCGGATAGAAGAAACTTAAATAGGAGCAGCAGTCATACCCCAATTTTTGACCTAAGATCCCATATTATATTTTTTTTGCATTTTTGTACAAAAGTCAAGGTCACTAAATAAGGTCGGTTTTAACCTCTCATCTTCGAGCATTGACTATGCAGAAATTGTCAAGTATTTTGAACATTCTTAGCCTATGTATCACTAACTTCTAATCAAGCACGAAGTATGTGTTTTTCATTTCTTTGATTTCATTTGCAGGAAACGGATCTGAATCAAGAGCATTAGGCGCCACGCCTCGATTAGGGTTCAGAATCTCTCAAGCCAGAAGTACAATTGATTATTGATTCTCAAAGGCTAATTCATCAAAAGGATTTCAAAGAATCGTGTGCTTATTTCAACACTCTGTCCAACAGATGGTCTCCAGTGTCTCTGCAATTTTTCAAGAAAGTCATCCGCAAAGGGAAAAATGGTCAAAAGCACACTGAAAAGTCAAACTTTGACTTTCAGATCAAATCAAGTTTCAACAATTTTATTTCATCAAGACATGAGATTGGTTCATCAAAAATCATGAGTCAGAAGTTACTTTGGAAAAGAGTATGTGATACTTCAGAACTTCTGAGCCAACCTCCATGCAAGTGCAATCAGAAGTTGCAAATTTGGTTCAGAACATAGCCTTCAATCAGAACATGGCTCTTCAGCCTCCATGCAAGTGCAGTCAGAAGTTGCAAATTTGGTTCAGAACATATCCTTCAATCAGAACATGGCTCTTCAGCCTTCATGCAAGTGCAGTCAGAAGTTGCAAACGTGGTTCAGAACACAATCTTCCATCAGAACGTGACTCTTCAGCACATAGAGGTTACGCTTCTTATTTTCTGTGATCAGAACATCACCAAATTCCAAAACCTCATTTAGGTAACCTGCTTCCCTGCTACATTACAGTGCTGCAGTCAGCTGCTGACCCAGTCCACGCCTGTACTTTCTCAAACCCCATATTTGCATCAAATTAGCAATACGAAAACTATGAGTAAAAAGCATTGGAACAGTACACCAAAAAGGTTTGAATCCCATTTGTTTTTTCCCCCAAAACCACAACAAACCCATCTATAAATACTTGGCTCCATCACACGTTCAAAGGGCTGGCTGGCTTTTGGAGGAGAGATTGGTAAAAAAGAAGAGAAAAGGAAGTTGAAACCCTCATAAAAAATCCAGAAATCCCAAATAGAAAACCAAACCTTTGTTCTTCCTTTTGAATCAAAGAGCTTGGCACTTCCTCTTCCGTTACTCTTGCTGATTCTAGAACGTCCAAAGGCAGCAGTTCAAGCTCCAAAAAAAATACGCTCCAGATTCAAGGTAAGTCTTTCTGACTTCGTATATTTTCATTCAGAACATCATTAAACGTGTAAATATCATAGTATTGATGTTGTCTATATCATTGCATGAATAGAAAAACTGTGGATCATAATTTCTTGATTAGGGCTAGACTCAGATTTAGGATTAGAACTTCTATAAGTTGTTGTGCTATTATCCTTCTGATTTGCTGTTTAATAAGAACTGAATAAATTGTTGATGTGCTGATTAAGAGTTGAAATATGGCATACAACTTCTATTTTTTTTCACTCACCATTTTGAAATACAGAATTTCTAGGATTTTCTCACTGTTTAAGCACACAGAACTTCTGAGTTCTCTTCACTATTTTAACACACATAACTTCTATGATTTTCTCACTATTCAAACGCACAGAACTTCAATGATTTTCTCACTGTTTAAACACACTGAACTTCTGATATTTCCAATCGCTGTTTGAAACACTCAGAGTTTTGATTTTCATATGCTGACAGTACATTGAATTTCTGATGTTTACTCACTGCTTTAGCGTAACACAGAACTTCTGACTTTTGGTTCACTAGCTAAACACCACCCAGAACCTTTGTGTTTTCCCTCTAACGTTTTTTTGCAGGACTTCAGAGTGTACCAATCCAGAACCTCTGTTCCCTTTCCCTCTAATGTTTCTTGCAGGACCTTAGAGTGTACGAATCGAGAACTTCTGGTTCCACTGACCTTCCTTCTGAATCACCACGCGCCTGGCTTTAGAACTTCCGATCCCTGTTTGTTTTGCTTGCAGTGGCACGTTGTTTCTATCTTTCATTTATTTTCTTTCTCATCATTTTTAATATTAACTCCTTTTTTATATTAACATAAAAGGACATAAAAATATTTTCCTTTTAATTTATTCTTTTTTTTAATTCATTAAGACAAAAAACTCAATTTTCAAACTCACACCTTCTAAGTCAAAACTTCGATATTAGGTCGTCGTATCTTCAAAATCTCGTCCACACCCATTTTTAGCCAAACATACCATTTTAATCAAACAAACAATTTAAAAAAAAAACAGATATTTCAAAAGGTTCCTATAGGATACTATAGATGCATTGGGTGCTAATACCTTCCCATTGCATAACCAACCCCCAGACTCTAGATCTCTTTTCAAAAATGCATTGTATTTTCAATACTTACATTGCATATTTTAGGGTTTTATTTCGCTCTTTTCCCTTTTCCCTTGGAAATAATAAAGCGCGATGGCGACTCTTGCTTATTTGCGAGTCAAGTTAATTAATAGCTTGATCTCCGATTTTCACCGCTACAATAAGTGCATACGACACAATCTCATTTATTTTGAGAACATTATGACACCATACATTTCATACACCATGACATTGCATACAACTAACGTTTTACCTCTTTAGGAAAAGTTCAACCAACAGATGGCTACCATCAATAATTTTCAACAATTTCAGACTAATACCTGTAACAAGCCAGGAAAACTATTTGCGGACGAGTGATTTTAGATTAATACCTGTAACAAACCAAGAAAACTATCTACATGAAGAGATTGAAGATTAATACCTATAACAAGTCACGTCAATTATCTACACGACCAGCTGAAGTAACCCTACATAAGTTCCTTCTTTTTCCAAGATGAAGTTTTACACGGACTCATCATGAAGTAGCCCTACCTAGGTTTCTTCTCATTTCCAAGATGAAGTTTTACACTGACTCATCATAAAGTAACCCTACACAAGTTCCTTCTCTATCCAAGATGAAGTTTTACATTGACTCATCATGAAGTATCCCTACCCAGGTTTCTTCTCATTTCCAAGATGAGGTTTTACACTGACTCATCATGAAGCAACCCTACCCAGGTTCTTTCTCTTTCCAAGATGAATTTTTACACAGACTCATTGTTGTACCCCAAAATTTGCCCTCCCATTTCCTCAACATTTTCTCACCACAAGACCCTTGGAGCTCAGGATCAAGTTAGGGTTTGCTCTGCTCAAGACTCCTCCTTGCACTGTTGACCCAAATTAGGGCTTGTGTTTGCACAAAGATGTTTTGACCTAAAAAGCCCAAGATGACTTTCATGCTTCATATTGGACTCCCAAGTTTATCCATACCAAGTTTCAAGCCTTGATTGCAATCTTTGCCCAGTCAATTGGACAGTTGACCTAGAAATCAGCTGTATTGGGGAAAAAGTCAACTGTGGTCAATTGACAGTCAAAACTCATGATTTTTGACCCACATCAACATTATGAACTCATATGAGCCATTTGATCAAGTTTGGATCACAATTCCACAAGAAATTTGATCAGATCACCAAAAGGGCAAAATGGTCATTTTTAGGGTTTTGACTGCACAAAGGCAATTTTTTGACTGTTTGACCTAGCCAATGGCAAACCAAGCTCACATATGGACTAAAGGACCCCATGGAATTGTCTTGACATGTTCAACAAGTTCAAAAGATCCCAAATGCACAAGATTGACAAATGAATTTTCCAGTCAACTGAGCCAAATTTGACTGTATACTGAAAAGTCAAACTTTGACTTTTTGGTCAAAATCAAGTGCCATGATTCATTTTTCATCAAAAAATGTCAAATCATGAAACTTGTTCATCAAGAAATCAAAAATTGCAAATTAGGGTTTGAAATGAAGAATTTTCATAACTTAGAATTTTTCTAAGTTATGAAAATCCCTAATTTTTTCCTAACTTTGTCCCATTTTTTCATCAAGATACATTTGGATTCAAGGAAAACTCAAAACATGAAAGTTGTAGTCCATTGCAAAATCTACAACTTTGATTCACAAAGTTTCCTCAAAAGAAGCTTGTAGCTCAAGTTACAAGTTTTGGAACAAGGGTGCAAAACATTCTTAACTTAGAAAAATCTTGACCTATTCTAGGCAGGATTTTTGCCTAACTTCATGGCCACTTTTCACATGCTTCCACTTGGAATTTCAAATTGCATTACAAATATGGATTGTAGTAAACATTCCAAGCTTTCCAAAATGTCCAAGAACTTCTCAAACACCCTTGTGGTTAGGGAGAATCGAATTTGTCAATATGGGCAAAAGTCACTTTGTTCATGAGCCATTTCCATGTTCATAACTTGTGCATTTTCAAATTCAGCATATGCAAGCTACATTACAGGCCTCTAATCTCATTTACACTCAAAAATTAAATGCCAATCCATTGTGTTCTAGCTTTTTTTTGTTCATATAGTCATTACACAAAGAATTAAGCCTTAATTGGAATAAGCAATTTATCCATTTTTGTAAAGTTACACTTTATGTCAAATTTGCAATCCAAGTGGTACAATGCATATCTTTGGACACAAGATTCATGGAGATATCACACTGATCAAGAGGGATTGAGGCAGCATACTTGAGAGGCCTAGGGGAAGCTTGTAAACTAACTTGCCACATTTTGCTTAAGATAGAAGAAACCTTGCGTTTTGAAAGACATCTCACATTTTCTGCAAAGACAAGCCAAAGTAAACTTGTTAAACACATTCCAAACATCAAACCTAATCTAAGGCACAAGCTAACCACCTTCCAAACCTCATCATTCATCAAAACACCATCCTACTGCAAAAAACAGAGTCCCTTCTGCAGTTGGACTTCTATAAACCTTTCCACTCGTGCACTTTGGCCAAAGGGAGTTCAAACATGTTCCATACCACCTACTGAAGCTATCCCAAGCATTGGACACGAACTGTAACATCCCTAACAACATTTTCCATTTTCACTTTTCTCTCTTGCAGGTTGGCTTCTGTAGCTTGATATAGCAAGGTTCAAAGCACACCAAGCACTGGAATAGCATCCCTGGACCTCAAGCAAGCTATACAAGTCCTCACATTGCCTTGAAAGTGCCTTCATTGTCATACACGATCCAAGCTGAACAGGTAAGTTCATGGACTTCTATCTCTCAATCTAGGAAGAGTTAGGTTTAGGTTTATGAATGAAAAATGTCATACTCATGTCCCTGAAGCCACCCATATCCTCACTTTCCATTTATATTGCATATGCTGAGAGAATTTAAGACCTGAACATTGACAAAAACTTAGGTCAGAAATTGGGGGAGAAGAAATTCTCTCTCATTTCTGAGAGTTAGATCAAGTTTTTTATATGTATGAACTCGTGACATGATGCTCTACATTTTTGGTGTTATGAGTTTTGCTTGAAAGTCCAGGAATCATGAGATAGCAGGAAGCACGCATTTTTTGTTTGGAAGTTAGTCTGGAGGTTGAAGACAACCCCTTTGGGTTGGGCTTGATTCTTTTTTCCTTTTTGCACCATCTTTTTACACATGCACCCCCCTGGCCCATTTTGAGATATATTTGTCATTTTTAATTTTTTTCCTTTTGATTTTGTTTCTATATTTTTATTTAAGCATGAAAAAATATTAAAAATAATTTTCTCCCATTTTTTGCATTTTATTTGATAGTTATTTTGTTTCATTTAGTTTATATGTAAATAAATACATAATATCTTTTATTTAAAAATACTAAAAATAATACAAACACATTTTAATTTCTGATTTTATTTTATTTTTTCTTTTGAAAATATTTTCTTAAAAAATATACTTTTTTTGTAAATATTAAATATTTTTATTTTTTGTATATATTTAATATATTTAATACATAATATAAATATATATATATATATATATATATATATATATATATATATATATATATATATATATATATATATATATATATATATATATATATATATATATATATATATATATATATATATATATATATATATATATATATATATATATATATATATATATATATATATATATATATATATATATATATATATATATATATATATATATATATATATATATATATATATATATATATATATATATATATATATATATATATATATATATATATATATATATATATATATATATATATATGTTTAGAATATTTAGGATAAAAATACAAAAATAATATATATATTTTTTTTTAATATTTGACCTCAAAAATCACTTTTTTACAATATACTTCCTTTTTATTTATTTTGTGCATAATTAATAAATATTGTATATATATTAAATAATAAATACATTTTATTTAGCAAATTAGGGTTTTGCCCTAAAAACACAAAAATACCAAAAATTAAACCTTTTTTTTTTTTGTTTATTTTTCACATAAAAATATCTTTTTCATACATATAACAAATCTATTTTTGCATCTTGCATATTTATTGTATTTTATTTAATTATTGTGCAATCAAATAATTTGTAATTCAATTTGGATGTAATAGCTTAGGTTTTAATTTCTTGCTAAAATATCCCCATTTGAACATTTGTACCCCCCATCCCATAATTTGTGTTGTAATAACTTAGGACCTTTAAATTACGCACTTTAAAGCTTTCTAAATATGCCATGATAGAATTAGGGTTTTGTATGCAAAAATCAACCAAAACAAATAGCTTGACCTAATTCCATGATAGAAGCATGAAAATGAACAACACCAATCACACTTGCACCCCTAGGGTTATTCCACTTGTTGCCTTCAAAAATGGGCCATGTTGCATGTTAGGTGTCTTTGGCAAAACAAAAACAAAACAATTTAAATGATCATAGTCCCTCGATGACGCTTTCGAAAGTTGCCTAAAAATGATCAAGTCCCTTAAAGGAAAAATTGCCCAAAGACACTTGGCACCATTGCAATCATGGTCTAAACGATGACCCGCGCCCGTCCCGTTAACATCCTAACACAAGATTATCCACCAAATATAATGGTGGAACAAAATTGTTAAAAGGGTTAAAACATAGCAAAGATCTTTGAGTAAATTTAGGGGTAGACAACTCTTGGTTACTTGCCAACTTGCAAAACAAAAACACTTGCCTATTTTTAAAAACAACACATCACAACATTTTCAAAAACAACTTTCAAAAACATTGGAAACTTTTCAAAAGATAGTACACCTTTGTATACATCCCAACATGGATCATTACAAAGGTTGCCACCACATTGGCCTCTTTTCAAAACATTTTCAAACCCACACACACACAAAGCACCATTTCAAACAATTGAAAATCAAGGCAAGTTGATCTAAGCAAGTAACTAAGAGCCCATGGATAACCATGGATAGAAAGGGTGCTAATACCTTCCCTTTCTATAATCTACTCCCCGAACCCAAGAAAACATCTCAAAGGTTTTTGCTGTGCTTTTTAACCTTTCCTTAGGATAAAATAAAAAGTCGGTGGCGACTCTTGCTCAACCGAAACATTTGCGAAAACAAACGCAAAACCTCAAGTCAGTTCTCCCACCGTATAACAGAACTGGCGACTCTGCTGGGGAGTACTTAAAAGTGGAGTAACCTTAGGGCTTAGATCACCCTCTTGCATGACTAATTGTTTGTTTTGATTGCTTTACATCTTGGATCTCTTGTTTGGGTTTGAAATCCTACACCTGAATTTGGGGAAACATTCATAGATAGCAATACGTTGTGGAAACTGTGCAGGGTATACCGACACGGTTGAAGCAATAGCTATATTAGTGCGACATATTTTTGAGTATCGGTAACCCTTGAGTTCAATCAAGGAGAGTACGGGGCCGCTGAGTGATGTCACTAAGCACTAATGACCTAGAACCTTACTTGACCATCTTGGCCTTTCATTAGGGGTAGTGAGATGACCGGCTTTGGTGCAGTCCAAAGTTGGTAGATACTCGATACTACACTCATTGAGGGTTGTTTTCTTGGAATATTTTGGTCACTAGTTAAGTGGCTAAACCAAAACAATGAACATGGAAAACAATCCAATGATATTGAGCTCCTTAGAACCCGGTTACTATTTATAGGACAGGTTTTTTAAGCCAACTACACTCAAGAGGGTACTTACCTATGAAATCTCATGCAAGTCTGAAACTAGGGTTTGGTGTGAATTGCTTGTACATATGCTTTGTGCATACATCATAAACATCATAAAGCATCATATGCATTCACTAACCATTTCAAGGGTTTAGATCTTCATCTTTGTTCTTGTTTTGTAGGTCATGGAAATTCCTCGCAGGAAAACTATCCAAGTCAACCTTGTGAGAATTCCTCCTCAACTCAAGGAGCTCACATCAAGAATTCCGGAAAGCTCTCCCTTCAGTGAAAGACATGGTAGACTGCTCAGCCTAGTCGGCACCAACATTGAAGAGGACATGGTAAAGGTGTTGTTCCAGTTCTTTGACCCCCTTCACCATTGTTTCACTTTCCCCGACTACCAGTTGGTGCCCACTTTGGAGGAATTTTCTCAACTCCTGAGAATTCCTATTCTTAATCAACTACCCTATAACAGTACGGAGAAAGAACCAAAGCCTGAAGATGTTGCTCAAGCACTACACCTACAACCATCTGACATCAAGGGCCATTGGGAAACTAGAAGCATTGTCAAAGGCTTCTTGGCAAAATTCTTGTTTGAAAAGGCACAAGAGTGTTGGAATTCATTGGATCTGCAAGCCTTTGAAGAAATTGTGGCACTCCTCATCTATGGGTTGGTCTTGTTCCCAAATCCTGACCAGCTTGTAGATGTCAACACCGTCAAGATCTTCTTATCCAGAAATCCGATACCAACATTGCTTGGGGACATTCTTCATTCATTTTACACACGAACAATGAGAAAGAGGGGTGTTCTCATGTGTTGTACTCCTCTCCTTGCAAGGTGGTTTATTTCGCACCTTCCACAATCTGTCTTGAAGAATGACCAAGGCTTAAGGTGGTCACAACGGTTGATGACCCTCACTCACTCTGATGTACATTGGTGTTCTCGGTCCATAGAAAATGTCATCATCGTCGATCGTTGTGGAGAGTTCCCTAATGTTCCATTACTTGGCATTAGAGGAGGCATTACCTACAACCCTTTTCTAGCCTTGAGACAATTTGGATATGCACGGAGGGATGGCCCTCACGACATGTTGATTCCTGACCTAGTTTTTGACTTCGACAACGATGCGCAAGGACTTCGCCAAAGATTCATCAGAGCCTGGAGGATGCCTAACAAGGTAGACAGCAAGACACTGGGGCACAAGAACTCCATCCCTCTTGAGCCTTATCTCAAGTGGGTACGAGCCCGAGCCCAAAGTCTAATGATGCCTTACCCTCATGTTCTCCCTGTGATTAAAGAGCCCGTTAAGGAAGGAGAGGTTCCCTACACCATCCTATATCCTGACATGCCTACATCGTGGGAGGAGATGCAGAAGAGTTGGATCCAACTCAAGGAGGAATGGAACACTTTTGAAGCCAACTTCTACGCCAGTGAGAAGAACGTTTTGGAGCTTACCCACCGACTCCATGAGGAAGAGACCCTCAACACCTACATCGCACCAAAGAGGATGCGCAACGTCTTTTTACCTTGAGAAGTTTTTTGTAATATTTGGCCCATGGGGAATTTATGTACTGACAAATTTCTTCTTATTAATATGACGTGCGTTCTTTTTGTTTGCAACAATTTTGAACTTTATAAATCCTTGAATGCATTGCATACATAAGCATACCATTCATCATGTGCATAAGCAGGTCTCCACATCAGGTTTCCTTATCTTTCTGCTGTTTATTTCAGTAAGATGGATCTCGAACAGACGGTCAAGGACTCACAGTCTTAGAATTCACAGTTTCAACAACTCCTGATGACCTTGGCTAAGGGTCAGGAAGATCTGAAAGCCCTGTTGGGGAACAAAGAGCAAGTGAAAAAGAAGAAGAAGAGAATCGGGGTGGCTACCCTAGGAAGAAGGTTTGAGGGTGAAGCCAGAAGAGTCCTTGAATTTCCCCCTACATCTGAAGAGGGAACCAGTAAAGGGAATGCGGCTGCGGTACCTTCCGAATCCGAGGTTGAAGAAGAGGAGGCTGAAGAAGACGAAGACTACTCTGATCAACAATACCCGCCCGCCGGTGATAAGTACAAAGGTTTGGAAGACAGGTTGGCAGCTATGGAGCTGCAGAGACTTCCCGACTTAGATTTCGAATATTTGGGATTAGTTGCTGGGATAGTGATCCCCCCGAAGTTCAAAGTGCCAATTTTTGCAAGGTATGATGGGCTGTCTTGCCCAAAAATGCATCTCAGATCATATGTAAGGAAGATCCAACCTTACACTGCAGACAAGAACCTTTGGATCCATTTCTTTCAGGATAGCCTTTCAGGGGCTCAACTCGAATGGTTCTATCAGCTGGATGAAGCCAGTATCCGAAACTGGGAGGACTTGGCTACTGCTTTTTACAAGCAATATCAGTACAATTCTGACCTCGCTCCCACACGTACCCAACTTCAGGGTATGTCACTAGGGACGGGCGAAGGATTCAAGGAGTATGCGCAAAAGTGGAGAGACCTGGCTGGCAGGGTGCAGCCACCTTTGACTGACCGTGAACTTGTTGACATGTTCCTAGGGACCCTGTCTGGTCCGTTCTTCAACCATCTGATTGGTAATTCTTCTGCTGGGTTTACAGATTTGATCTTGACTGGTGAGAGAATAGAAGCTAGTATCATGTCGGGGAAGATACAGAAAGGTGCCGCTGCGAGTACTGAAAAGAAGCCTTTCAAGAAGGAAGCCAGTGCTGTTTATGGTCCCATATGACAAATTAAGCCGGAACGCCGCCAAGCTGTCAATGCATTGGTAATTGCAAAGCCTGTTGGTGCTCCTCAGTAGTTCAACCAACCAAGGGGTGAGAGGCCCAAAAGGCAGTACACTCGGCTCAGTATGACCCTGTCTCAGATATTGCCGCAACTACTGTCAACCAATCTGGTAACTATCAAAGAAGCTCCAAAGGTAGTGAACACAGCTTCTCCAAAGTACAACCCCAACGCCCGTTGCGCTTATCACTCTGATAGCCCGGGGCATACTACAGAAGATTGCTGGGCTTTGAGGAATAAGGTTCAAGACCTTATTAATGCTAAAGAAATACAGTTTGAGGCGCCCGAAAGACCCAATGTTGTGACTGCTCCCATGCCCCAGCATGGAGTGAATGCTGTGGAAGAAGATCGGTATGTGGCCTCCGTGGAAGAGATTGTTACTCTGTTGTTGACTGTCAAGAGGAACTTGTTGCTAGCCGGTTTATTTCCGGGATGTGGTAAAGGTTTCCTTATGTGTGCTATTTCACCTGTTGGTTGTCCATTGCTGAAATCAGGTATCCAAAGCCTGATGGATAGCAAAGAGATCTTGTTCGAGAATATTGTTGTTCCTGCTGTCCCTGCCGAAGAAGTTTCTATTGTCACTATTTTCAACAAACCTCCTAAGGCTCCCTCAAAGAAGCCTGTCAAAATCATGTCCACTCAGAAGATTGCTCCTATCATCATCACTGTTCCGGGGCCCCTCCCCTATACATCCGACAAAGCTGTCCCGTGGCACTATGGGGCAGACGTTTATGTTCTTGGAGTAAAACAAGAGTTTAATACAAGTACCGGTGTCAGCAATATCATCGGGCCTGCCAAAATTACTCGGAGTGGTAGGCTGTTCTCACCAGATATTGCGCCACCAGCTATTCAGAAACCCCTTGTCATCACACCTGCAAGTGTGCATGTTTCCCTTCCTAATCAAGTTCCTGTCTCTACCCCTACTGCCGAGTCATCTGACGCTCGGGGCAAAGGGATTGCTACTGATTTGCCTGCCCTGACGGAGGCGCCGAAGAGAACCACTGTTGAAGCCTCCCAGCAAGAGATGGAGGAGATCCTCAAGATTATCAAGAAAAGTGATTTCAACGTAGTTGAGCAGCTGGGGCACACCCCATCAAAGATTTCTATGCTATCGCTGTTATTGTGTTCAGAGGCCCATGCCAAGGCCCTGATCTCCTTCCTGAAGACGGCCCATGTGCCACAAGAAACGTCTGCTGATCAATTTACCGATTGTGTGGCCAACTTGACTGCTGATAATGGGTTGGGCTTTTCTGACGCCGATCTGACTGCAAAAGGAAAAAACCATAATGACGCCCTGCATGTCTCCATTGAATGCAGGGGCACTACTCTTGCCCATGTGTTGGTAGACACCGGTTCTTCATTGAACGTATTACCCAAGAAAGCTCTAGACAGGATGGATTGTGAGGGTCTGGAGCTCAAGCCCAGTAACATTGTTGTCCGAGCCTTTGACGGTTCGAAAAGGATGGTACATGGTGAAGTTGACATTCCAATCAGGGTTGGTTCTCAAGTTTTTGATTCAACTTTCTATGTGATGGACATCCGTCCATCCTACTCTTGTTTGCTGGGTCGTCCATGGATCCACAAGGCTGGAGCTGTGACCTCCACACTACATCAGAAGCTTAAGTACCCAGTTAGAGGGAAGATTGTTACAGTTCAGGGGGAGGAAGAATATATGGTCAGCCACCTCAACTCATTCCGGTACATAGAGATGGATGGGGAGTTCATTGAGACCCCCTTTCAACACTTTGAAAAGGTGCCTCAGACACTGGCATCAGCTGAAACTGTGATTGAAGACCCTCCTTTGAAGATGGCTTCCTTAAAGGATGCCCGGGCTGTGATTGAGAAGGGTGAGTGCACAAACTGGGGCGGACTTCCTGACTTTACTCCGAAGACCGACAAGTTTGGCTTGGGTTTCACTGCAGAGGCTCAGAGGGCTGTTCGTAAAGCAAGGATTGGAAGACCTCCTGTGTTCATCACCAACCCGAAAGTGAATGCTATTGAAGACGACGTGAAGGAATCCAAATTCAACAGCTGGATCTACCCAACAACCGACAGTGGACCAAGCAACTGGACTGCCAAAGACTTCACACCTATTAATTTTGTCACTCAGTAATGAACTCTTTTGTTTTCAATTTGTAACAAACAATATGTTGAAACTTTTATGGCTCGGTGTCCTACCCGGGGCACCGTGGCTCCGTTTGGGAGGGCTTTTGTATGACATTTTCATATATCATTAATCAAAACATTGGACGTTTGTTGCATTTCAAAATCTTGCGCTCCTTTTCTTTCTTTATTATATATTGCAAAACAGCTATATTTACACACACTCACTCATACAGGTTCCAATCCACTCTGGATCTCACTGGTAACGACTCTGCTACTGCCAGTTATGACTTCGAAAATCCGATCAACTTAGCCGAAGACGAAGGTGAAGATGATTGCGAAGTGCCTGGTGAACTTGCGAGACTACTACTCCAGGAAGAGAGGGCCATTCAACCACATGAAGAGCCAGTGGAAACGGTAAATCTGGGTACTGAGACAGACATAAAGGAAGTCAAGATTGGTGCCAATCTAGAGTTCAGTGTGAAGCAACGGTTGATTCAGATGCTACATGACTATGTGGAAATCTTTGCCTGGTCTTACGAAGACATGCCCGGGTTGGATACCGACATTGTGGTTCATCACCTGCCTACCAAGGAAGACTGCCCTCCGGTAAAACAGAAGGTCCGCCGTATGCGTCCAGAGATGTCCGAGAAAATCAAAGATGAGGTTATGAAACAATTTGATGCCAGGTTTCTAGCTGTAACTTCCTACCCTCAGTGGATTGCCAACGTGGTTCCAGTGCCGAAGAAAGATGGTAAGGTCCGAATGTGTGTTGATTACAGGGATTTGAACAGGGCAAGCCCTAAGGATGATTTCCCTCTGCCTCATATCGACGTCCTGGTTGACAACACTGCTCAGCATAAAGTATTCTCCTTCATGGACGGCTTCTCCGGTTATAATCAAATCAAGATGGCTCCTGAAGACATGGAGAAGACCACTTTTGTTACTCAGTGGGGCACCTTTTGCTACAAGGTCATGCCTTTTGGGTTGAAAAATGTTGGGGAAACCTACCAACGTGCCATGGTTGCTTTATTTCATGATATGATCCACCACGAGATAGAAGTATACGTCGATGATATGATTGCAAGGTCCCAAACTGAGGAGGAACACCTTGACCATCTACGGAAGCTGTTTGACCGTCTGAAGTTGTACAAGCTGAGGTTGAACCCAAACAAATGCACCTTTGGGGTGAGATCTGGAAAATTGCTAGGCTTCGTCGTAAGCGACAAAGGTATTCAAGTGGACCCTGCCAAAGTGAAAGCCATACAAGAGATGCCAACTCCCAAGACAGAGAAAGAAGTCAGAGGCTTTCTAGGACGATTGAACTACATTGCCCGATTCATCTCACATCTAACTGCTACCTGTGAACCAATCTTCAAGCTGCTGAAGAAAGATCAAGTAGTACGTTGGAATGATGAATGTCAGGCCGCTTTCGAAAAGATCAAAGAGTATCTCCAAGAACCACCCATCCTTATGCCACCGGTTGAAGGGAGACCTCTAATACTATACTTAACAGTACTTGACAACTCAATGGGGTGTGTGATGGGGCAGCATGACGAGTCTGGCCGAAAAGAGCACGCCATTTATTACCTGGGCAAAAAGTTTACCGACTGTGAGACTCGATACTCATTGCTCGAGAAAACTTGCTGCGCTCTGGTATGGACTGCTCGCCGGCTGAGACAGTATATGTTGACTCACACTACTCTTTTGATTTCAAAAATGGATCCAATCAAGTACATATTCGAAAATCCTGCTATGTCTGGAAGAATAGCAAGATGGCAAATGATCTTGACAGAATATGACATCCAGTACACGACTCAGAAAGCAATCAAGGGAAGTGTATTGGCAGACCATTTGGCACACCAGGCAGTGGATGACTACCAGTCCATGAACTTTGAATTTCCAGACGAGGATATTATGGTAGTAACTGATTGTGAAGTACCTGGACCGGATGAAGGACCTGAGGAAGGATCCCGATGGTCTATGCACTTTGACGGAGCCTCAAACGCTTTAGGTAATGGTATAGGCAATGTGATTATATCCTCCAAAGGCACTCATACTCCACTCACCGCCCGACTATGTTTCAACTGCACCAACAACATGGCGGAGTATGAGGCATGTATCATGGGTCTTCAAGCTGCAATTGACTTAAGGATCAAGTTTCTGAGTGTCTTCGGAGATTCCGCTCTCGTGATCAATCAGGTCAAAGGCGAGTGGGATACGAAACACCCGAATCTTATTCCTTACAAGGAGTATGTATTAACGTTGATTCCCCACTTCGAGGAGATAACCTTTGAACACTTCCCAAGAGAGGAAAATCAGTTAGCGGACGCGTTGGCTACAATGTCTTCAATGTTCAAAGTCAAATGGGACAACGAGGCTCCCCAGATCATTATCTGGAAATTCGATGAACCTGCATATTGCTGTGATCTCGAAACCGAAGAGGTAACTGAAAAACCCTGGTATCATGAGGTGAAAAGATACTTGGAAGCTCAAGAATACCCCGAGGGTGCATCTGTCAATGACAAAAAGTTTCTGAGGAGGTTCGCGACGAAGTTCTTCCTCAGCAATGACATTCTATACAAACGAAACCATGATTCGACCTTACTGCGTTGTGTGGATAAGATTGAAGCAGAAAAGATCATGGCAGAGCTACATGAAGGTACCTTCGGAACGCATTCCAGTGGACACACCATGGCAAAGAAAATCCTTCGGGCAGGATATTTCTGGTCCACAATGGAAGCCGACTGTTATCAACACTCGCGAACTTGTCATAAATGCCAGATCTATGCTGATAAGGTGCATATTCCTCCGGTTCCTCTGAACGTCCTGACGGAACCTTGGCCTTTTGCAATGTGGGGCATTGATATAATCGGAGAGATCCGACCTACGGCATCCAACGGGCATCGCTTCATCCTAGTCGCGATTGATTACTTCACAAAGTGGGTTGAGGCAGCTTCCTATGCTACCGTAACCAAGAGCGTCGTGGCACGGTTCATCCGGCACAACCTGATCTGTCGATACGGTGTACCTGAGAGGATCATTACGGATAATGGTACCAATCTCAACAACAAGATGATCATTGAGCTCTGCGAGCAATTCAAGATACAGCACCACAACTCTTCTCCCTACCGGCCGAAGATGAATGGGGCTGTAGAAGCAGAGAATAAGAACATCAAGAAGATTGTGCAGAAAATGACAGTGACCTACAAAGATTGGCACGAAATGTTACCGTTTGCTCTTCATGGGTACCGTACCTCAGCACGGACGTCAACAGGGGCAACTCCCTTTTTCCTTGGTCTATGGCATGGAGGCAGTCTTGCCTATTAAAGTCCAGATACCCTCTCTCCGGATAATGAAGGATGCAGGTTTGAGCGAAGATGACTGGATCCAGACTCGGCTTGATCAATTAAACCTAATTGACGAAAAGAGACTCACTGCTATTTGTCATGGTCAGACGTACCAAAAACGGATGATCAGGGCATTTAACAAGAAGGTCAGACGACAAGAGTATCAAGTCGGAGACCTGGTAATCAAGCGCATCATTCTTTCTCAAAGTGATCGCAGGGGCAAATGGACCCCTACGTACGAAGGGCCATTTGTGGTTAAACATATCTTCTCAGGAGGAGCGATGATTCTAACCACCATGGATGGTGACGACCTTCCTCACCTTGCCAATGCAGACATAGTAAAAAGATACTATGCATGATACAGGACCCGCTAGGTTGACACACCTAGGCAAAAATAAGGGCTTCCCGGCGAACCAAAAGGGTTCGGGCAAAAATAAGGGATGAAAATGAAAAAAATCTGTACACCCGGCAAGTTGAAAACCTGAAAAGGCGGCTTGGGCAAAAATGGGTATCCCGGTGGACTCAAAACCCGAAAGGGCGGTCCAGGAAAAAGTTAGGGATAAAGCGTAATACTATGTCTCATTGGATCATTCTGCATCCAGAATTCGGCATCAATTATCGGGCTCAGACGACATCGATCAATCAACTTCATCTTTAACTAAGCAACAAAGTGATGAGACGCTTGAAGACATAAAGGCGATAGCAGAGTTGGAACCCAGTGGGATTATTTTCACATAGCTGTTTTATTTCCTTTTCACAAAATGGTATAAACTCTATTTTACTCGGCGGCGGTCTCTTACTAGGACGTCAGCCTCTTGTACAAAAACGCCTATTTACAGGCAAATTTCAAAATTAATACAAGTTCACTTTTTCAGACAAATTATCCATTGTTTTTCCTTTTTCTGTTTTGTTTTGCGAAGAACGTCCAATGTTCATTTTTGATATATGCATTTGACATTAATTGCTAATCATGAATATTTGCACGCGAAACAAAGGACTGATTACAGGTGACATCAGAAACAGGGGGCAATAAAGAATTGTCTAAACAATCTAGTTGCTCTGTCCACCAAGGTGCCAAGGTAGGTTCGACTGAAGAACGTGACCAAGTTACCTCAACTCCCCGCAGAGTAGGACTAGATTTCAGCAATACTCTCCTCAAGTAGATTTGGTTTCCCATCAGCCCTGAAAAAAAACACAATATTCCCCTAGCAAGTCAGCAATACTCTCCTCAAGCAGAGTTAGTCTACGGCCAGCCTAAAGGAAGTTGGATATTCCCAGAAGATCTCAACATTCCCCAGCGGAGTATAGACATTCCTCAGCAAGCATCCCCGGCAGTCTTAATATAAGATTGTTCCCCGGCAGAATACAGACACCCCAGTGGAACCATCCCCCAGTACAATCTAAAGTTTCCCCAGGAGAGTGGAATCCATATCCCCAGCAGGTCTTGAAGCTTATCCCCTGCAGAGTACGAACGACTCTCCCCGGCTTCATTCAAAGGTTATTTCCCCACCAGGGTATAACTGGGTTATCCTCAGCTAATTACCACAGAAAGATCGTCCTCGGCGAAGTTCTTCCTATCCCCATCGGAGTTCATCAAGTTCCCCAACATAACTTATCGGTGGAACCCCCAGCGGAGCTCTCATAAAAACCTCGGCGAAGTATCTCTTCCCACAGAGTAATTTCCCTTCAGAGTAATCTCTCCAACAAGTTTATTCCCCAACGGAGTCATCTTCTTCTACCGGTTTATTTTTGCAACCATCATCCCCAGCGGAAGCGAAGAACTCTACTCTTCAACATCAGCCCATGATTTGATTTCCCGGCACTCGTCAAGGATTTATTTTCCTAGACGGAAAAACCTTCATAGACATTTCACATTTCATACATCCTGCTTACATACATGATAAAGTGCATACAACACTGTCTCATTTTAAGCATCATGACATCATGCATTCTCATACATCATGACATTGCATACAACTAATGTTTTTCCTTTTCAGGAAAAGATCAATCCAAAGATGATTACTATCAACTATCGCAATTCCAGATTCGATTCCTGTATCTAGCCAGGGCACATCTGTGAGTGATGAATTATAGATTCGATACCTGTATCTAGCCAGGGCATATCTGCATGAAGAGTTTGAAGATCAACCCCTGTAACAGGCCAGGAAATTATCTTTCATTCTCAGGTCAGAGGCTTACACCTGTATCCAGCCAGGAAAGCTATCTCTACCAACCTTTTGTAATTGTAGATTCGATTCCTGTATCTAGCCAGGGCACATCTGTGAGCAACTAATTCCAGATTCGATACCTGTATCCAGCCATGGCATATCTGAAGACAACAATTTCCAGATTCGATACCTGTATCCAGCCAGGGCATATCTGAAGACGACAAGTTCTAGATTCGATTCCTGTATCTAGCCATGGCATATCTGCATGAAGAGTTTAGAGATTCGATACCTGTATCCAGCCAGGGCACGTCTGTAAACAACCTTTTGAAGTTCCGGATTCGATTCCTGTATCTAGCCAGGGCACATCGGTGAGCAACTAATTGTGGATTCGACTCCTGTATCCATCCAGGGCACATCTGCATGAAGAGACTGAAGATCAACACCTGTAACAAGCCAGGAAACCATCTTTCTTTCTCAAGTTCTCGCTAAGGAATCTCTTATGCGGTCAACACTTCCAAATGGCATCTATAAGCCCATTCCCGATAAGGTTTTGTCACGCCTCCAGATGGCATCTATAAGCCCATCCTCCTATCCACCATCTCTCCGAATGGCATCTATAAGCCCATTCCCGCCATCACATTGCTGATACTCCACTATGCGAGTGCAAATTTCCGGGCACTCTAGTGTCCAATCTCCTTTTACCCTCGAGTCGCGAAAGACAAACTTGCCAATCTAACTCTTCAGGTTCAAGAAGATTGAACAGGGGCAACTGTTGTACCCCAAAATTTGCCCTCCCATTTCCTTAACATTTTCTCACCACAAGACCCTTGGAGCTCAGGATCAAGTTAGGGTTTGCTCTGCTCAAGACTCCTCCTTGCACTGTTGACCCAAATTAGGGTTTGTGTTTGCACAAAGATGTTTTGACCTAAAAAGCCCAAGATGACTTTCATGCTTCATATTGGACTCCCAAGTTTATCCATACCAAGTTTCAAGCCTTGATTCCAATCTTTGCCCAGTCAATTGGACAGTTGACCTAGAAATCAGTTGTATTGGGGAAAAAGTCAACTGTGGTCAATTGACAGTCAAACCTCATGATTTTTGACCCACATCATCATTATGAACTCATATGATCCATTTGATCAAGTTTGGATCACAATTCCACAAGAAATTTGATCAGATCACCAAAAGGGCAAAATGGTCATTTTTAGGGTTTTGACTGTACAAAGGCAATTTTTTGACTGTTTGACCTAGCCAATGGCAAACCAAGCTCACATATGGACTCAAGGACCCCATGGAATTGTCTTGACATGTTCAACAAGTTCAAAAGATCCCAAATGCACAAGATTGACAGATGAATTTTCCAGTCAACTGAGCCAAATTTGACTGTATACTGAAAAGTCAAACTTTGACTTTTTGGTCAAAATCAAGTGCCATGATTCATTTTTCATCAAAACATGTCAAATCATGAAACTTGTTCATCAAGAAATCAAAAATTGCAAATTAGGGTTTGAAATGAAGAATTTTCATAACTTAGAATTTTTCTAAGTTATGAAAATCCCTAATTTTTTCCTAACTTTGTCCCATTTTTTCATCAAGATACATTTGGATTCAAGGAAAACTCAAAACATGAAAGTTGTAGTCCATTTCAAAATCTACAACTTTTATTCACAAAGTTTCCTCAAAAGAAGCTTGTAGCTCAAGTTACAATTTTTGGAACAAGGGTGCAAAACATTCTTAACTTAGAAAAATCTTGACCTATTCTAGGCAGGATTTTTGCCTAACTTCATGGCCACTTTTCACATGCTTCCACTTAGAATTTCAAATTGCATTACAAAGATGGATTGTAGTAAACATTCCAAGCTTTCCAAAATGTCCAAGAACTTCTCAAACACCCTTGTGGTTAGGGAGAATCGAATTTGTCAATATGGGCAAAAGTCATTTTATTCATGAGCCATTTCTATGTTCATAACTTGTGCATTTTCAAATTCAGCATATGCAAGCTACATTACGGGCCTCTAATCTCATTTACACTCAAAAATTAAATGCCAATTCATTGTGTTCTAGCTTTGTTTTGTTCATATAGTCATTACACAAAGAATTAAGCCTTAATTGGAAAAAGCAATTTATCCATTTTTGTAAAGTTGCACTTTATGTCAAATTTGCAATCCAAGTGGTACAATGCATATCTTTGGACACAAGATTCATGGAGATATCACACTAATCAAGAGGGATTGAGGCAGCATACTTGAGAGGCCTAGGTGAAGCTTGTAAACTAACTTGCCACATTTTGCTTAAGATAGAAGAAACCTTGCGTTTTGAAAGACATCTCACATTTTCTGCAAAGACAAGCCAAAGTAAACTTGTTAAACACATTCCAAACATCAAACCTAAGCTAAGGCACGAGCTAACCACCTTCCAAACCTCATCATTCATCAAAACACCATCCTACTTCAAAAAATAGAGTCCCTTCTGCAGTTGGACTTCTATAAACCTTTCCACTCGTGCACTTTGGCCAAAGGGAGTTCAAACATGTTCCATACCACCTACTGAAGCTATCCCAAGCATTGGACACGAACTGTAACATCCCTAACAACATTTGCCATTTTCACTTTTCTCTCTTGCAGGTTGGCTTCTGTAGCTTGATATAGCAAGGTTCAAAGCACACCAAGCATTGGAATAGCATCCCTGGACCTCAAGCAAGCTATACAAGTCCTCACATTGCCTTGAAAGTGCCTCCATTGTCATACATGATCCAAGCTGAACAGGTAAGTTCATGGACTTCTATCTCTCAATCTAGGAAGAGTTAGGTTTAGGTTTATGAATGAAAAATGTCATACTCATGTCCCTGAAGCCACCCATATCCTCACTTTCCATTTATATTGCATATGCTGAGAGAATTTAAGACCTGAACATTGACAAAAACTTAGGTCAGAAATTGGGGGAGAAGAAATTCTCTCTCATTTCTGAGAGTTAGATCAAGTTTTTTATATGTATGAACTCGTGACATGATGCTCTACATTTTTGGTGTTATGAGTTTTGCTTGAAAGTCCAGGAATCATGAGATAGCAGGAAGCACGCGTTTTTTGTTTGGAAGACAGTCTAGAGGTTGAAGACAACCCCTTTGGGCTGGGCCTGATTCTTTTTTCCTTTTTGCACCATCTTTTTACACATGCACCCCCTGACCCATTTTGAGATATATTTGTCATTTTTAATTTTTTCCTTTTGATTTTGTTTCTATATTTTTATTTAAGCATGAAAAAATATTAAAAATATTTTTCTCCCATTTTTTGCATTTTATTTGATAGTTATTTTGTTTCATTTAGTTTATATGTAAATAAATACATAATATCTTTTATTTAAAAATACTAAAAATAATACAAACACATTTTATTTTCTGATTTTATTTTATTTTATCTTTTGAAAATATTTTCTTAAAAAATATACATTTTTTTGTAAATATTAAATATTTTTATTTTTTGTATATATTTAATATATTTAATACATAATATAAATATATATATATATATATATATATTTAGAATATTTAGGATAAAAAATACAAAAATAATATATTTTTATTTTTATTAATATTTGACCTCAAAAATCACTTTTTTACAATATACTTCGTTTTTATTTATTTTTGTGCATAATTAATAAATATTGTATATATTAAATAATAAATACATTTTATTTAGCAAATTAGGGTTTTGCCCTAAAAACACAAAAATACAAAAAATTAAACCTTTTTTTAATTTTTGTTTATTTGTCACATAAAAATATCTTTTTCATACATATAAAAAATCATTTTTTGCATCTTGCATATTTATTATATTTTATTTAATTATTGTGCAATCAAATAATTTATAATTCAATTTGGATGTAATAGCTTAGGTTTTAATTTCTTTCTAAAATATCCCCATTTGAACATTTGTACCCCCCATCCCATAATTTGTGTTGTAATAACTTAGGACCTTTAAATTTCGCACTTTAAAGCTTTCTAAATATGCCATGATAGAGTTAGAGTTTTGTATGCAAAAATCAACCAAAACAAATAGCTTGACCTAATTCCAAGATAGAAGCATGAAAATGAACAACACCAATCACACTTGCACCCATAGGGTTACTCCACTTGTTGCCTTCAAAAATGGGCCATGTTGCATGTTAGGTGTCTTTGGCAAAACAAAAACAAAACAATTCAAATGATCATAGTCCCTCGATGACGCTTTCGAAAGTTGCCTAAAAATGATCAAGTCCCTTAAAGGAAAAATTGCCCAAAGACACTTGGCACCATTGCAATCATGGTCTAAACGATGACCCGCGCCCGTCCCGTTAACATCCTAACACAAGATTATCCACCAAATATAATGGTGGAACAAAATTGTTAAAAGGGTTAAAACATAGCAAAGATCTTTGAGTAAATTTAGGGGTAGACAACTCTTGGTTACTTGCCAACTTGCAAAACAAAAACACTTGCCTATTTTTCAAAACCACACATCACAACACTTTCAAAAACAACTTTCAAAAACATTAGAAACTTTTCAAAAGATAGTACACCTTTGTATACATCCCAACATGGATCATTACAAAGGTTGCCACCACATTGGCCTCTTTTAAAAACATTTTCAAACCCACACACACACAAAGCACCATTTCAAACAATTGAAAATCAAGGCAAGTTGATCTAAGCAAGTAACTAAGAGCCCATGGATAACCATGGATAGAAAGGGTGCTAATACCTTCCCTTTCTATAATCTACTCCCCGAACCCAAGAAAACATCTCAAAGGTTTTTGCTGTGCTTTTTAACCTTTCCTTAGGATAAAATAAAAAGTCAGTGGCGACTCTTGCTCAACCGAAACATTTGCAAAAACAAACGCAAAACCTCAAGTCAGTTCTCCCACTGTATCACACTCATCATAAAGTAACCCTACACAGGTTCCTTCTCTTTCCAAGATGAAGTTTTACACGGACTCATCATGAAGCAACCCTACCCATTTTCCTTCTCTTTCCAAGATGAAGTTTTACACGGACTCATCATGAAGTAGCCCTACCTAGTTTCCTTCTCATTTCCCAGATGAAGTTTTACACAGACTCATCATAAAGTAACCCTACACAGGTTCTTTCTCTTTCCAAGATGAAGTTTTACACTGACTCATCATGAAGTAGCCCTACCCAAGTTTCTTCTCATTTCCAAGATAAATTTTTACACGGACTCATCATGATGCAAACCTACACAAGTTCCTCCTCTTTCCAAGATGAATTTTTACACAGACTCATTATAAAGTAACCCTACACAAGTTCCTTCTCTTTCCAAGATGAAGTTTTACACGGACTCATCATGAAGCAACCCTACACAAGTTCCTTCTCTTTCCAAGATGAAGTTTCATATGGATTCATCCTGAAGCAGCCCTACCCAGGTTTCCCTCTCATATGTCTCCTAAAAAACAGCCCTACACCGGCCCATCACAAATAATGACCTCCTCTGGTTAGATTTATTTCTTCTAGTTAATGACAGGCAATCAAATACCTCTGCTGGTTCAGTTTAAATCTCTCAACGGTTTAACTTGATTCTTTCTGGTAGACATTTCCTCTGGTTCAGATAAATCTCTCCAAAGATTTATTTTGATTCTTCCCCAGTTGCAGTCAGAATTTAGACTTAGTCTAATTTCTGTTAACAATCTCCTTTGGATGGCATCTATAATCCCATCTCCAACAACTATCCATCATTTCTCCAAATAGTATCTTTAAGCCCATTCCCTACTTAATCAACCACAACGTCATCAAGTGAAAATTTATGGGCACTCTAATGTTCAATAATCTTCCACTTTCAAGTCACGAATGACAGATTTGCCCATCTAACTTTTCACGTGTAAGAAGATTGAACAGGGGTAGCTGTTGTACCCCAAAATTTTCCCTTTACATTCTCAAGGCTTTTCTCACAAAGATTCTCAGGATTCAAGCTTGTACAACTGCTTTGGGACTTTCCAGTACCAAAATTAAAAGGAAACTGACAAAAAGGGATAAAACAGATAAAAGCAACATTTTTGACAAAATTGGATAGGCCTTCTTCGATTCAGCACCCTTCGATTGACTTTTAGCTTCTTTCGATTGCTCAAAATGGATGCTAGTGTGCCTCTTTGGTCTGGGCATGTGACTTCTTGTTACAGGCTTCATTTTTGTCTTCCATTGCCTGCATGTTTGCTTGGAATCCCAAGTTTGCTGGCCACAAGTGCCCCCCCTGCAAGGCAAACCCTTCGATTCACCAAGCACACTACCTGCATGCTTGCTTTGAAAACCAAATTTTGTAGGCCACAAGTGCCCCCCTACAAGGCAAGCCTTTCAATTCACCCAGCATGCTGCCTGCATTCTTGCTTTGAGTACCAAATTTGCTGCCATAAGTCCCCCCATGCATGGCAAGCCTCTCGATTGGACAAGTATGATGCCTGCATGTTTGCAATAGAAGGCCATGACCTGCTGGCCACATGTGCCCCTGCAAGGCAAACTCTTCGATTGGATAAAAGTACCTGCATGCAAAGCTTCGATTGGAATGTTGATTACCTTTAAATCAACTTACTTCGAATCCAAGCTTAACCATTCGAAGCAAGTTTTGTTTGAAGCAAATTTGAGGAAATCTCATAACCTTACCCTACTTGACACGCTATGTTTCTTCCAAATCTTTGTATAATCGGAGGGCCAAAATCATAAGTCACATCTTTTGCACCCCAACTGCCAAAAGGCCCCCTACTTGTACTTTCACGTTATATATTTTTATTATTTCTTTGCAAAGCTGGCTACTACAACATGTCCAGTTTTTCTCTATAAATAGAGGAATTTTTTGCAAAGGCTAGGGGGGATTTTTTTGACTAGAGGAATGAAACCTCTAAAATATTCTCAAACACAACAAAACTCTCAAGTCCCTTCAACACTTGTGAAATCAAAAACCCAGAATCATTGTCACGTCCTTCGATTCTGAAGAACAACCACACTTCAGTTTCCTTCGAATCCCAAGGAGCATCACATTTTCTCCTCTCCTTCAAATCCAGCATTCAAAGCCCATCTGCTGGCCCCTCCCTTCGAATCCAGAAGAACCCAGAGCCACCACTCAAGGTCCAATTTATATTCAAGGCTGCAGCAAGGTAAGTTACTCTTACCCTTGCATCTTTCGTTTCAAACATAACATGTACATAACATTTTTTGCTCTTTTCGTTTCCACCCCCTTAATATATTTTCAGAACTAACCCTTTCATTTTCTTTTTGTTTACCTAAACGTGCTTTAACTATTAAACTATTTGCAAGACAAATACTAGCACGGCCTTAGGCCATGTTGCCATTTAATGCCTTAAATGAAAGAAACAGTAGGAAAGAAACATGAAACAAAGCCTTGGGATTTCATGCTGACTTCCAAGCCCTAGAAAGGAAGAACCGGAAGGCCATGACCAGCTACTGCCAATGCCTAATCTAAGTCCATGACCAACTGCTGCCAATGCCGAATTGAAGGCCATGACCAGCTGCTGCCAATACCCAATCGAAGGCCATGACCAGTACTGCCAATTCCCAATTGAAGGCCATGACCAACTGCTGCCAATGCCCAATCGAAGGCCATGACTAGCTGCTTCCAATGCCCAATCGAAGGCCATGACTTGCTGGATGCTATCCCCAACCGAAGGAGGCCAAGACAAGCATAATTGAAGGGTTCTCCTTCCCCAATCGAAAGACCCTCATTTTTATCTGTTTTATCTTATTTTTGCCTTTATATTTTTATGCACTTCAATATGGTTGTAATAGTGTAGGATTTATTTTCTGCATTTTTATTACTTTTGTACAAATGCTAGTAATTAGGTGTGTATGACAAGATAAAACCAACAAGTAGACCACCCTAATCAAAGATTAAATGCATGCAAATCAAACACACTATTCACCCACATGCACCCTTAGGGTAATCTCACTTGTTGCCTCGGAAAATAGTCACGTCCCTCGAATATGGGCATTTTAGCAAAGACCCTCGATAAAATATCGTAGTCCCTCAATAACCCTCGATGTTGCCTTCGGTAAACGATCTAGTCCCTAAACGACATTGCTAAAACGTCTCATAGGTTGCCTTCTATGACTATACTAATGTCCCACGCCCATCCCTTCACATCCAACGATGGGGCTTCTTACCAAGTCAATGGTAAGATAGAAACATATAAAGGAGGAGGAAAAGAATACTTAAGACCTTTTGAGTAGGTAGATTGCTCCTAGTTGCTCGCTTGCTCACAACAAAAACATTTCATACACCAATACTCCCATTTGAAACATTTTCAAAAGACAACACTTTGTATGCGTTCTTATAGAGACAAGAACCATTATAAAGACACCCTTTTCAAAATCACATTCAAAAACACATTACACAAAGACCTCTTTGAACTATTTTTCAAACAACACTTTGTACGCGTTCTTATAGAAACGAGAGCCATTACAAAGTCACATTTTCAAAATACTTTCAAAACCCACACCACAAGCACATTTTCAAACAAAAGAAAATGATCTAGAAAACAACTAAGAGCCCATAGATAACTATGGATGAAAAGGGTGCTAATACCTTCCCTTTTCTTAATCTACCCCCCAAACTCAGAAATAATCTCGAAAGGTCTTTCCTGCTCTTTTCAGCCTTTCCTTATGGATAAAATAAAAAGTAGGTGGTGATTCTTGCTATCCGCAACAATTACAATTAAACGCAAAACACCCAAGTCAGTTCTCCCACCGTATCTCACATATGAACACAAATGTATATTTTGGAATCATTTAAATCGCGTGTGTTAAGAGATTCAAATACAAAAACTTTACCAAAAGGTTGTGACTTGGTTGGACGATTTCAGGCTGCTTCAATCGTGGATGAAGGTTGATATGGTTTCTTGAGACCTTCAGGAGGAAGATTGGCTCTTTTGTTTTGATCAACAAAGGCTGGAACTAATGCTTTTGATTCTCACGATTTTCTTGAAATTTTGCACTTTTGTATGGTCATTTCTATGGCTGCTGTGCATTTGTATTAGGTATAGGGTTCCCCTACTTATGTAGTGTATCTCATTAGGTTTATATTTGTAGCAAAATATCCATGCCTTGATGAGAAATATCTTCTTTCCAAATATTTTATTTTTGGCTTGTTTTGGAACAAATCCAATCTTCCTTCATTCCACTATTCTTCTTTGATTTTCTAGCATATTTTGTCCATCATTTGAATAGAAAAAGATTCTCAATCAAATCTTCCATTATTTCTATTATTTACTTTATTTAATTTTGAATTTTAATGGATAAAATATCAAAATAAATAGTATAAATAATAAAATAATGTATGACTGAGCCCAAGGATCGTGGGCCATGTTAGGAACAAGTTACAAGTATGAAAACATGGGCCCATTTGGAAAAAATTCAAGTTAGGTCAATATTGACTTTATGCATTTTTCCAAAAATTGGTCAACTTTGACAATGCATCTCTCTCTCTCTCTCTCTCTCTCTCTCTCTCTCTCTCTTAATTTTAACCCTAAGAGGATGTTCTTGGACTTTTTAGAGATCTTAGGATGTCCTCTAAAGAACCCTTTTGGTTTTATCTCAATTGGATCTTCCATGTTCATATAAGTAGCTTTGACCCAAAAGGTGTTTTTGTTGACTTTTTGAAAGGACCTATAATGTATGAGCTTGTATATTTTGATTGGGGCATTTCTTGAACTTGAGGGCTGAAGAGAAGTTGTAGGGAATTGGATTCTATTCAAAATGAGCCTTTATGGAAAAAAATTGATAAAGTATGAGAAAGTTATGCTTGGTCAAAGTTTGGTTGACTTTTCCTATAGAAACCCTAATTTGCCATTTTTGACTTTTGATGAGTTAGGAGCATTTCTTGAGGAATCATGATCAACCCTTGATCAAATGATGGATAGTACTTCATAATGTTGATCAAAAATCTCGAAGTTTGACTGTATTTGGGACACCGTTGACTTTTGACCTAATACAGTTGATTTCCAGGCATTTGAGCAGTTGACTGAGCAAACTTGTTGTTCAAGGTATGACATTTGGCATGGGTGATCTTGAGGACATATTAGGACAATGGAGAACATTTTGGATCCTTGGGACTCACACATCTTTCTTAAAATTGAAACCCTACTTGATATTCATTGCCTTAGGAGGAGAATTTATCTAGTCAATTCTTAGTCATCCTAGGGAAATTGAGGACCTATAGAAGCATGTCTTAAGTGAAAATTGGAGGGAAAATTTTGGGGTACAACAACTGCCCCTGTTCAATCTTCTTAAACCTGAGGATGTAGGTTGGATGGTCTGCCTTTTGTGATCTGAAGGTGGAAGATGATTGAACACTAGAGTGCCCAAAAATTTGCACTCGTCTGAAATGATACTTGACTATGTAGATAATATCGGGAATGGGCTTATATATGCCATTTGGAGAAGATGACAGAAGATCGTCTAAGATGGGCTTAAAGATGCCATCTAGAACAATGTTGATTTCATGAGATATTCCTTTGTGGGAATTCTTATTCCTGTTGCTTAGGAGGACTCCACTGAGGAATGTTGGTCTCTGTTTGTTAAATAGAGTTTAGGAGCTTCAGTTGAACATTACTCTACTGGGGAATCATCTCTTGATTGAAGAGATGGAAATGAATTGCTATCTGGTCTGGATCCAGGCTTCACAGTGACTTGCTGAGGATGATAAGGCTGACTGCTATCTGGTCGTATTTCAGGCTTCACAGTAACTTACTGGGGAAATGAGATTAAACTATTATCTGGTCATACTCCAGGCTTTGCAGTTTCTTAAATTGTTATCTGATCGAAATCCAGGCTTCATTGATTTGAAGAAATTAAGATGTTATCCGGTCGGATATGGGCTTTAACTTGAATTTGAGTATACTACTATCTGGTCGAGTCCAGGCTTCATAGTTATTGACAGAGTAAACTGCTATCTGGTCGGATTCTAGGCTTCACAGTATCTTGAATTGTTGATTGACTATTATCTAGTCAAATTCTAGGCTTCAAACATGATATTAACTATTATCCGATCGGGTGCAAGCTTCACAGTATGGTGAACTGCTATCTGGTCGTATTCCAGGCTTTGCAGTTTCTTTATTTGGAATAGAAATCAGCAAAATCTTAGTGTCGATTTAACTGAACCAGAGAAAGGTCTTGAGTTGTCTTCAACTTGAATAGAAATCAAGAAAATCTTAGTATCGATTTAGATGAACCAGAGGAAAGTCTTGAGGTATCTTAAATTGGAATAGATATCAGAGAGATCTTAGTGTCGATCTGACTGAACCAAAGAAGGTCTTTAATTAACTTTGACTGGGATGGTAATCAGAAGAATCTTAGGGTCGATTTAACTGAACATGACAAAAGTCTTGGAATATCTTCAGCTGGAATAGGAATCAGAGAGATCTTATTTTAGATTTACCTGAACCAGAGAAGGTCTTGGATTAACTTTAATTGGAATGGAGATCAGAAGAATCTTAGAATCAGTTCAACTGAACCAGACAAAAGTCTTGGAATATCTTTAACTGGAATAGGAATCAGAGAGATCTTAGTGTCGATCTGAATGAACCAGAGAAGGTCTTTAATTAACTTTGACTGAAATGGAAATTATAAGAATCTTAGGATCAATTAAACTGAACCAGACAAAAGTCTTGGGATATCTTAAACTGGAATAGGAATCAGAGATATCTTAGTGTCGATCTGACTGAACCAGAGAAGGTCTTTAATTAACTTTGACTGGAATGGAAATCAGAAGAGTCTTAGGATCGATTCAACTGAACCAGACAAAAGTCTTGGGATATCTTCAACTGGAATAGGAATCAGAGATATCTTAGTGTCGATCTGACTGAACCAGAGAAGGTCTTTAATTAAATTTGACTGGAATGGAAATCAGAAGAATCTTAGGATCGATTCAACTGAACCAGATGAAAGTTTTGGGATATCTTCCTTTGGAATAGGAATCAGAGAGATCTTAGTCTCGATCTGACTGAACCAGAGAATGTCTTTAATTAACTTTGACTGGAATGTAAATCAGAAGAATCTTAGGATCGATTCAACTGAACTAGACAAAAGTCTTGGGATATCTTCAACTGGAATAGAAATCAGAGAGATCTTAGTGTCGATCTGACTGAACCAGAGAAGGTCATTAATTAACTTTGACTAGAATGGAAATCAGAAGAATCTTAGAATCGATTCAACTGAACCAAACAAAAAGTCTTGGAATATCTTCAACTGGAATAGAAATCAGAGAGATCTTAGTGTCGATCTGATTGAACCAAAGAAGGTCTTTAATCAACTTTGACTGGAATAGAAATCAGAAGAATCTTAGGATCGATTTAACTGAACCAGACAAAAGTCTTGGAATATCTTCAACTAGAATAGAAATCAGAGAGATCTTATTGTCGATCTGACTGAACCAGAGAAGGTCTTTAATCAACTTTGACTGGAATGGAAATCGGAAGAATCTTAGGATCGATTCAACTGAACCAGATAAAAGTATTGGAATATTTTCAACTGGAATAGGAATCAGAGAGATCTTAGTGTCGATTTGACTGAACCAGAGAAGGTCTTTTGCGAATGTGTTTTTAAGGAAAATTCTGAAATAGCCTTTCGCTAGACGTAGCTTTTGAGAAGACTGCCGGGTCATGTAAGTAATCAGCGGTGTTTGTTGATTTGATCTTTCCCTGAAAAAGCTAAAGAGTCAGTTGTATGCAATGTCACGATGTATGAAATGCATTGTGATGATGTTCTCAAAATAAATGAGATTATACTGTATGCGATGTATATGCGCATGCCATGATGTATGGATGTGGGATGCTATTATGATATTTCTTAGTCTGGGAAAGTAAATCCCTGACTGCTGTTGAAAAGTGTTGGGAAGCTGAATCCTTCATTTCCATTGGGGATGAGGAATGGAGATGATTTGCTGGGGATTTCCTTTTTCTGTTTGTGTATGTTCTTCCGGGGATTGACTCTTCTTGAGAATAACTCCATGGAGAGGAAGATGCTCTGTTGGAAGCTTTTGCCGATGTAGAGAAATAAACTCTGTTGGGGAATAAACTTCCATAGTTAGAGAAATAAACTCTACCCGGGATGAGGTTTTTTATAGACTGTTTGAAGTTATAAAACTTGGATGGGGAATACAGATTTCTGTTCACTGAAGGAATTTTACTGGAGGAAGTAATTCCTGCTTGGGGAAGAAGAGATCAAAACTTTGGTTGTTTCTAATCTGTGGGGAACATAGACGTCACAGGGTCATATGTAATGGTGACTCTGTCTCAAACTGTCTTTGCCCCTGTACCTGCTGGAAGGAGTAACTGTCGGGATTACAAATTGTTTTTTAGACTTCACCATGTGTCTTAACATCACTAGCAACTGTCTTTTTGTTTCTTGTGCAAGTATTCGTGAACAATAATCATATTTAAATGCATATGTCAAAAATAATCATTGGAAGTTTTTGCAAAACAAAACTGGAAAAAAAACAAATAGTTTTGTACTTTCAAAGAATGATTTGTATTGATTTTTGAAGTTAGACAATAACAAGCATTTTCATACAAAGAGACTAACGTTCTAATAGGAGAACACGACCGTGAAAAGTGAAAACTACATAAAATAGTGTACAAAGAGAAAACAGATATGTGTAATAATCCCATTGAGTTTCAAATCTGCTATTGCCTCTATGTCCTTGAGCGTCTCATCACATTGCTAATTGTCCGAAGTTGATTGGATTGATTGGTACCATTTGAGCTTGATAGTTGATATTGAAGTCTGATCGCAAGGTGATCCGATGGGACATAGTGATACGCTTCAAATCCCTAACTTTTGCCTGGACTGCCCTTTCGGGTTTTCAGTCCACCGGGATAGCCTTTTTTTCCCAAGCCGCCTTTTCAGGTTTTCGACTTGCCGAGTGTACAGATTCTTTTTGTATTCATCCATAATTTTTTCCCGAACCCTTTTGGTTCATCGGGATGCCCTTATTTTTTCCTAGGCCAGTAAACCTAGCGGGTCTTTATTCATGCGTAGTATCTTTTCACTATGTTCGCATTAACAGGGTGAGGAAGGTTGTCACCATCCATGGTGGTCAGAATCATGGCTCCACCAGAAAATATGCTTTTGATCACAAATGTACCTTCGTACATGGGAGTCCATTTACCCCTGAGATCACCTTGTGGCAGTATGATGCGCTTGATTACCAGATCACCCAATTGATATACTTGATGTCTGGCCTTTTTGTTGAAAACCTTGATCATTCGTTTTTGATACGTTTGACCATGACAGACAACAACAAGCCTTTTCTCATCAATCAAATTCAGTTGATCAAGTCGTGTCTGGATTCAATCATCTTTGCTCAAGCCTGCATCCTTCATGATCCTCAAAGAAGGGATTTGGACCTCAATAGGCAGGAAAACCTCCATACCATATACCAGAGAATAAGGTGTTGCCCTTGTTGACGTACACGCTGAGGTGAGGTAACCATGGAGAGAAAATGGTAACATCTCATGCCAGTCTTTGTATGTCACCGTCATCTTCTGTATGAATTTATTAATGTTCTTGTTAGCAGCCTCCACAACGCCATTCATCTTCGGCCGGTAAGGGGAAGAATTATGATGTTGGATCTTGAATTGTTTATAGAGTTCAGTGATCATTGTATTGTTGAGATTTATACCATTGTCCGTGATGATTCTCTATGGCACACCATACCGACAGATAAGGTTATGCTTGATAAATTGCGCTACAACGTTCTTGGTAACAGTAGAAAAAGAGGCAGCCTCAACCCACATTGTGAAGTAATCAATGGCCACTAGGATGAAGCGATGCCCATTGGAAGTGGTAGGTCTAATCTCTATAATCATGTCAATGCCCCACATTGCAAAGGGCCAGGGAGCCGTCAAGACATTCAAGAGAACCGGAGGTACATGTACTTTATCAGCATAGATCTGGAATTTATGACAAGTTCGGGAATGCTGATAACAGTCTGCTTCCATAGTGGACCAATAATATCCTGCTCATAGGATCTTTTTAGCCATGGTGTGTCCACTAGAATGGGTTCCAAAGATACCTTCGTGTAGATCTTCCATAATCCTCTCTACTTCGCTCTTGTCTATGCACCGAAGTAAAGTAGAGTCATGGTTGCGCTTGTAGAGGATTCCATTACCGAGGAAGAACTTTGCGGAGAATATTCTTAGAAACTTTTTATCATTGCAGATGCCCCCTCAGGGTATTCTTGGGCCTCAATATACCTTTTCACTTCATGGAACCAAGGTTTTTCTGCTACCTTTTTAGTGTCAATCTCGTAGCAATATGCTGGTTCATCCAACCTCTCAATAGTGATCCGGGGAGCCTCGTTGTCCCACATGACCTTGAACATAAATGACACAGTAGCTAGCGCGTCCGATAACTGATTCTCCTCTCGTGTAAAATGTTCAAAAGTGACGTCTTCAAAGTGTGGAAGTAAAGTCAGCACATGTTCTTTGTAAGGGATGAGGTTCTGGTGCTTCGTGTCCCACTCGCCTTTGATTTGACTTATTACCAAGGCTGAAACCCCGAAAATGCTCAAGAACTTGATCCTCAGGTCAATAGCAGCTTTTAGACCCATGATGCATGCTTCATTGTTGGTAAAGTTGAAACATAGTCTGGAGGTGAAAGGAGTATGACAACCCTCAAGAGATATGATTACAGCACCGATACCATTGCCGAGTAAGTCGGAAGCTCCATAAAAAACCATAGCCCACCGGAATCCTTCTTCAGGTCCTTCATCTGGTCCAGGTTCTTCATAGTCAGTCACTAACATAATATTCTCATTCGGGAACTCAAAATGCATGGACTGGTAGTCATCCACAGCCTGATGAGCCAAATAATCAGCTAGTACACTTCCCTTGATGGCTTTCTGGATCATGTATTGAATCTCGTATTTGCCATCTTGCTATTCTTCCGGAGAGAGCAGGCTTCTCGAAGATGTACTTGATCGAATCCATCTTAGATATCAACAAAGTAGTGTGTGTCAACATATACTGTCTCAGTCGGCGAGCAGGCCATGCCAAAGCGCAAAAGTTTTCTCGAGCAGTGAGTATCTTGTCTTACAGTCGGTAAACTTTTTGCTAAGGTAGTATATCACATGCTCTTTTCGACCAGACTCGTCATGCTGCCCCATCACACACCCCATTGAATTATCTAACAATGTTAAGTACATTATCAAAGGTATTCCTTCAACCGGAGGCATCATAATTGAAGGCTCTTGAAGGTATTCCTTGATTCTCTCGAAGGAGGTATGGCATTCGTCATTCCATTTTACCACTTGATCTTTCTTTAGGAGTTTGAAGATTGGCTCACAAGTAGCAGTTAAATTGGAAATGAACCTGGCAATGTAATTTAGATGTCTCAAGAAACCTCTAACCTCCTTCTCAGTGCGAGGAGCCGACATCTCTTGTATAGCGTTCACCTTTGCAGGTTCTACTTGAATACTCTTGTCACTGACAATGAAACCTAGCAGTTTACCAGACCTTACCCCGAAGGTGCAGTTGTTCGGATTTAACCTCAGCTTGTATGTCTTCAACCTATCAAACAACTTTTGTAGATGATCAAGGTGCTCTTCCTCAGTTTGAGACCATGCTATCATGTCATCAACATAGACCTCTATCTCATGGTGAATCATGTAATGAAACAGAGCTACCATAGCTCGCTGATATGTTGCCCCAACATTCTTCAACCCAAACGGTATCACTTTGTAATAGAAAGTGCCCCAATGTGTGATGAAGGTTGTCTTTTCCATGTCTTCGGGTGCCATCTTGATCTGATTGTATCTAGAGAAACCGTCCATGAAGAAAAGATCTTGTGTTGCACGGTGTTGTCAACCAGAACGTCAATGTGGGGGAGCGGAAAGTCATCATTGGGGCTTGCTCTGTTCAAATATCTGTAGTCCACACACATTTGTACCTTGCCGTCCTTTTTAGGAACTGGGACTATGTTAGTAACCCATTGGGGATAGGAGGTGACAACTAAGAACCCAATGTTAAACTGTTTCATAACCTCTGCTTTGATCTTCTCTGATATTTCAGGGCGCATACGACGGACCTTCTGCCTTACCAGAAGGAAATCTTCTTTAGTTGGAAGACTATGAACCACAATATTCGTGTCTAGTCCTTACATGTCTTCATACGACTAGGAAAAGATCTCGACATAATCATGCAACATCTGTATCAACCAATGTTTGACACCAAGCTCCAAATTTGCACCTATCTTGACTTCTTTGCTATCCTCCTCTATGCCCAAGTTTATTGTCTCAACTGGCTCTTCATGAGGCTGTATAGCCCTTTCCTCCTGCTGTAAGAGTCTAGCAAATTCTCCGGGTACCTCAAAATCTTTCTCACCTTCGTCCCCGACTTGGTTGATCAGATTTTCAAAGTCATAACCAATAATAGCAGAACTGTTATCAATGGGATCCAGAGTGGATATGGATCTGCAGTTTGATACGTGAGTGTGTGTAAGAGCATAGCTGAATAAACAAAGTAAAAGGCAGAAAATAAAAACAGAGAGCGCAAAATTTGTATGCATAAACGTCCAATGCTTTATTAATGCCATATGAAATTGAAACATGATAGCCCTCACAAATAAACCATTGTTCCCTGGGTAAGACACATGGCCATAGAGTTTATATTGTTTATTACATATCCAAAAAACAAGAAAGACAATTACTTCTGAATGAAAGTAATTGGTCAAAAGTCTTTTGTCATCCAGTTACTGGGTCCACCGTTGGTAATAGGGAAGATCCAGTTATCCACGTCATACTTATTGTCAGCATCTTCTGTGGCGGAGATAAAATCAATAACATTGATTCCCGAGTCGTGCTTGGGCATGGGTGTAGTTATGATGTTGAGAGTCTCAGGGGGATCGAATTCAATCTCCTTTGCCTCAATCAGATCCTGCACCTTGTTCTTCAAAGCCCAACAGTCATTCGTTTCATGCCCTAGAGTCTCAGAATGATAGGCGCATCGAGCATTTGGATTGTAGCGGGGAGAGGAAGTATTAGGATTTTTCGGGGCTTCCTTAAAAGTTACCAGATTAGACTTCAAAAACTATGGCAAAACTTGAGACAAAGTCATATTTATTCGGGTAAACTGTCTTACCGGCCTTTCTGCTCGAGGCTGATTGTTCCTTTGTTGAGTATGCGCAGGTTTAGAGATCATAACAGCCCCTACCACTAGACGACGTTCGGTTCTGTCTTGATTCTGTTGGTTATAAGTGGCATTGACCTCTTTTTTCCAAGAAAATGGCTTCCTTAGTGTACTAGAGGACGCATCTTTTTGAATATTACCACTCCTAATCCTAACTTCCACTCTTTCTCCTGTCAGAATCGATTCAGTAAAGCCGGATGAGGAGCTTCCAATCAGGTGATTGAAAAATGTACCAGATAAGGTACCCAAAAACATATCCACTAGCTCCCTATCAGAAAGAGGAGGTTGGACTCTTCCTGCTAAGTCCCTCCACTTCTGAGCATCGTCTTTAAAGCCTTCGCTCGAACCCATAGACATACTTTGAAGTTGTGTACGGGTGGGAGAAAGGTCTGCATTGTATTGATACTGCTTATAGAAAGCAGCAGCCAGGTCTTCTCAATTACGGATGTTGGTCCTTTCTAGCCGGTAGAACCACTCTAATTGGGTTTCGGATAGACTATCTTGAAAGAAATGGACCTATAAGTCCTTGTCAGCAGTGTGAGGTTGTATCTTCCTCCCATAAGGCCGGAGGTGCATCTTGGGACACGAAACCCCATCGTATTTGGCGAACACCAACACCTTGAACTTTTGTGGGATGACAACCCCAAAAACCAAACCCAGCTCTTCAAAATCCAGCCCATGCACCTTCTAGATTTCCATTGCACTTAGACACTCTTCCAGTTGTTTGTATTTTTTGTTGGCCGGAGGATATTGTTCTTCATTGTAGTTTGTCTCATTATCAGATTCCCTTGGACTGGGGTCTTCCTCTCTTGTATCCCCTTCTTGATTATCTCCTTTTGATGAAGATGTCAGCTCAACCACTTGCCTTAGCCGTCCTTTGAATCTCCTTCCCAGATTTACCACACCAACTGTCTTCCTTGGCTTCTTAGTCTTCTCTTTAACAATCAGGGCTTTCAGTTCCTCTTTCCCCTTGGCCAGAGCCATGATCATCTGTTGAAACTGTGTATTCTGAGTCTGTAGATCCTTCATTCTTTGTTCTAGAGCCGTTGCTGAAATAAACAGCGAAGAGGATGAGAAACCTGCTTTGAAACCTATTTATGCAATGATATGTATGATATATGTATGCAATGTTTTCAAGGATCTTGTGGGGTAAACAAGAAAATGTCAGAAGTTGAAATTTTTAGCTTTCGTATCATTGAGTGTCCTTCTATGAGAGTAAAGCTCACCATATCATGTGGGTTATAGCCCCTGACTCAAGTTGTTGAGTTTTGATCTTTTGACGGCATTCGCTAGAGGAAAATAAATCCCCTTTGCCCCTTGCTAGACGTCTGATTTACCATAACCTACATCACAAACCCTTGAGATCCTTTAAATAGTTAAGGAAATGTTGTGGAATGATGTTATCATGTGTATGATTATACTAAGAAATCACGTATATAGCAAACACAAGCAAATCACACCAAGACCTTAGGTTTAAGGCTTGCATGGGTCTTAAGGTCATACCCTCTTGAAGTTGGATTGGTTCAACGTGTGCTATATATAGTAACCGGGTTCTAAGGGATCTCAATATCACTTATGCTTCCCACAAGTTTCATTCGATAGGCAACCGACTTGCAACCAAACAAAACTCATGAGTCAAACCTCAATGAGTGTAGCATCGAGTATCTGCCGACTTTGGGAATACACCGAAGACGACCATCTCACTAAGTCCTAATGGCCAAGTTGTTCAATTAAAGGTTCTAAGGTCAGTTGAAGCTTCATGACACCACACAACGGCCCCGTATTCTCCTTGATTAACTCAAGGGCTACCGATACCAACCAAAGTTTCGCGTCAACGTAGCCATCACTTCAACCGTGTCAGTATACCTCGCACAATTTCCACGATCAATTATTACTTACCTAAAAGGTTTTCCCAGATCTGGGTGTAGGATCTATAGTAACCCAAACAATACCCTTAAAAGTAAAGCAATCAAACAGACAAAGAAAACAATTTTAAAATAATCTAGACCCTAAGGTAAACCTCATTTTATAATTTTCCCCAGCAGAATCGCCAGTTATGTGATACGGTGGCAGAATCGTCTGTTGTACTGGTTTGCGTTTTTTGTTCGCAAATGTCGCAGTAAGCAAGAGTCGCCACCAATTTTTCTTTTATCCAACAAAGGAAAGGGTGAAAAGAACAGAAAAATACCTTTTTCGATATTTTATGAGTAAGGGGGGTAGATTATGGAAAGGGAACGTGTTAGCACCCTTTCCATCCGTAGTTTTCTACGGGCTCTTAGGTACTTTCTCATTTTTGAAAAACTGTTTGTATTTGTGTGTTTTGAAAGATTTTGTTTGCTTTATGGTAACTCTTGTATCAGTCCTCAAGAGTGTGATAAAGCGTTTTTAAAAAGAAAAAGTGTGAGTGTGAAAAGAAGATTTGAGAAAGTACTTAACGGCTATCTACCTACTCGAAAAAGGATGTTCTTTTCCTCCTTTCCTTTAGATAGTGTTATCCTACTATTAGTGAGTAGGTAGACCTATCGTCGGATGTTGAGGAACTATCGAAAGGGACGTTTATGGTCATCGAAGGAAACTTGTAAGGATACCTTAGCATTTCGAAGGGACTATCATCATGTAGGCAACATCGAGGGACAATATCATTTCTCATAGGCAACTCGAGGGACAGTAAGGGACTATGATCTTTTATGATGACTTTTAGATTAAGGGTCTTTGCTAAGGTATCCCTACGTTCGAGGGACATGACGATTATTTTCCGAGGCAACCAAGTGAGGTATACCCTAAGGGTGCAAGTGTGCAACAGTGTGCTTTTCCAATTATGTTTATCTTGCAATTAGTGATCTAATGATTAATTTGATTAATCTTGTCATGCACACCTAATTTACTAGCAACTATGTATAAGCATGTAAAGAAAAATCGAGAAATAAAGTCCTACGCTATTACAGGGCTTTGGTGTAGATACATAAACAACAGACGAAAATTAAAGTGCGGAAATAAAAACCCTAATTTAGCTATTACAAATCGAGCACAGTTACATAAATGATAAAAAAAATAATCGTATGAAAATAAGTAATGACGCACAAAAATTAAGACGAGAAAAAGTTCTAAACCCTAAAAAATCTAATTGCTCATTAAAAAATATTTTTTATATTTTATGAAAAAAATTAGAAGTTTAACCTAATTCTCTAATTAATTTTAAGTTAAAGAAAATAATTTAAAGTTAATTAAATTAATTAATTTGCAAAAATTAATTTATTAAGAAAAAACTAAGTCCTAATTTTTGTGATGATTTTATTGATTTTTTTATGAAAAATATTTGAATAAATAGAAAATATAAACTAATTAATAAAAGAAAAAATTAAATAAATAAATGAAAGAAGATGTGCCTAAGGGGGTGAAAACCCAATTGTAGGGGTGTGTTGTTGAATTTTGTCAAAGCCCAGATCCGGTTGGGCCACATCTTGCGTGAGATCCAGTGGGAGGCTTGCTGGGATGTCCACCATGGAGATGCACTGTTGGGCGCTAGATCTTGGAGAAGGAATGATCCTATGGATGAGATGTTAGAGTGCATGATGTGCGCCTGGGGTGTAGAACCACTGAATCTACAAGTAATAATTCAGAAAAATAATATGCAGGAGGCAAGGGTCGAACCCCTGACCTCCCACACATACAATGCCTTAAACCCTTCACTCTTGCCATCTGCGCTACCTGTTCATTCATACATATAATAACTAAATAATATTATAAAGGAAAACAAGGCCATGGTTGAGTCATCAAAAACACGAGCGCACTTGTGGGGCCATGATATTTTAAACAAACCAAACAAAACATGTTGATGTGCCACGCAGATTCCTTGGTCGGTCAAACCACGATGGAGGGTGGTTCCGGTCATCTTCCCCACTTGTACAAAAACCCAATCCTGTGAAATCTCATGAAAACAAGCATAAAAATAACCCTACTGGACTAATTAATACCTTGCGATTCCAATGGTGGGGTTTATTTTGTCTGAAAGTTCCTGCATCTTGAGATACAAAGCTTGGATGAAGCTTTTCCATAATAATGGCAAACCTTCATCCCTGCGTTAAATCTCTCATGCAATGGTTATAGACAGTCACAAATGTTAGCATGAGCACACGTATGTACAAATAAATCATTTATATTACAAGATAAAAAAGTTTGAATTCACGAAAGTATACCAATCCAGTAATGCTTGGAAGAGAGCTTCTTGGCACGTTCTGGTTTGAATAATGGTTCAAACAAGCTCCTGAGAACCTCAAGAGGAAGATTGGCTCCTTTGTTTGGATCAACAAAGGCTGGAATGGATGCTTTCAACTTTCATGATTCTTATGAAATTTTTTCACTTTGGTCTGCTTCTTTTGGTTGCTGGTGCGATTGTCCCTTAGGTTTTGACTTGTCATGCTTATGTAGTGAATCAGAATAGGGTTACAAATGGAGCAAATTATCCATGCCTTGATGAGAAATATTTTCTTTCCAAATATTTGATTTTTTGGCCTTTTTAGAACAAATTCAATCTTGCATTTCATTCACGATTCTTCTTTTATTTTCCAGCATGTTTTGTTCCTCATTTGGATAGAAAAAGATTCACCATCATATCTTTTATTATTTTGATTATTTACTTTATTTAATTTTGCATTTTAATGAAAAAATAGAAAAATAAATGGTATAAATAATAAAATAATGTATAACTGAGCTCAAGGGTCGTGGGCCATGTTAAGAACAAGTTCCAAGCATGAAAACATGGGCCCATTTGGAAAAAAATTCAAGTTAGGTCAATATTGGCTTTATGCACTTTTACAAAAATTGGTCAACTTTAGCAATGCATATCTTTCTCAATTTTAACCATAAAATGGTGTTCTTGGACTTTCTAGAGAGCTTAGGATGTCCTCTAAACAACCTTTTTGGTTTTATCTCAATTGAATCTTCCATGTTTATGTAAGGAGCTTTGACCCAAAAGGTGTTTTTGTTGACTTTTTGAAAGGACCTATAATGTATGAGCTTGTATCTTTTGATTGAGGCATTTCTTGAACTTGAGGGATGAAGAGAAGTTGTAGGGAATTGTAATCTCTTCAAAATGAGCCTTTCTGGAAAAATTTCTGATAAAGTATGAGAAAGTTATGCTTGGTCAAAGTTTGGTTGACTTTTCCTATAGAAACCCTAATTTGCCATTTTTGACTTTTGATGAATTAGTAGAATTTCTTGAGGAATCATGATCAAACAATGATCAAATGACGGATAATACTTCTAAATGTTGATGTTGACCAAAAATATTGAAGTTTGACTATATTTGGGCCACAGTTGACTTTTGACCTAATACAATTGATTTCTAGGAATTTTGAGTAGTTGACTGAGCAAACCTATTTTTCAAGACATGAAATTTGGCATGGATGATCTTGAGGACATATTAGGACAATGGAGAACATTCGGGGTCCTTGGGAATCACACATGTTGCTAAAATTTGAAACCCTAGTTGAGGTTTATTGTCTTAGGAGGAGAATTTGTCTGGTCAATTCTTAGTCATCCTTGAGCAATTGAGGAACTCTAGAGGCATGTCTTGAGTGAAAATGGGAGGAAATTTTTTGGGGTACAACACCATGTACTTTTCTTCACCATGTACCGTGACAATATTTCCTTTTACCGGGTACTTCATCATCTGATGCAGAGTGGATATGACAGCTCCTGCCCCATGGATCCAGGGGCGACCCAACAAACAAGAATAAGATGGTCTGATATCCATCACGTAGAAGGTGGAGTCAAAGGTCTGAGAACCAACTTTGATGGGGATGTCCACCTCCCCGTGCACCATTCTTTTTGAGCCATCGAAAACCCTCACTACTATGTTGCTGGGCTTCAAGGTCAAACCTTCACAGTCTAATCTATCCAGAGTCTTCTTGGGCAACATGTTTAAAGATGAACCCGTATCTACTAGAACATGGGCCAAAGTAGTTCCCATGCATTCGACGGAGACATGCAACGCATAATTGTGTTTTCTCCCTCTGGGTGTCAGATCAGCATTAGAAAAACCCAAACCATTATCAGCGGTCAAACTGGCCATACAATCTTCAAATTGGTCAGCAGATGTTTCTTGTGGAACATGGGCAGTTTTAAGGAATTTCACCAAAGCCTTTGCATGAGCTTCAGAGCACAATAGTAAAGCTAGCATAGAAATCTTGGAAGGGGTCTTCCCCAACTGTTCGACCATATTGTAGTCGCTCTTCTTTATAATCTTCAAAATTTCTTCCATTTCCTTCTTGGAAGCCTCTGGGATAAATATTGACTGCGCCTTCGTCTAGACAGGCTCAATCAATACGTCTTTTCCCTGAGTCTCGGCCGACTTGGTGATAGGGGTGTCAACAGTGGTAATCACAGGAATTGCAGTAGTAGTATCAGCAGGAACAACCGTAGAAATGATCACAGGACTAGTAACGACTTTTGAGGGAGAAATCTAAGGGGAGAACACTCTTCCACTTCTTATTATTTTGCTGGTTCCAACAATGTTGCCAATGTCGGGATCAACATTTTCGGAAACTTGGTCTTCAATAGCCCACAAGTCTCGCTTGACGTCGTGGTAGTAAACGTCAGCCCTATAGTTCTAGGGAACATCCTTGTCCGAGGAGTATGGGATTGGCCCTAGCATGGTAATGATCAGAGGAGCCAACTGCGGGGTAGATGTAATCTTGACGGGTCTTTTGGTGGAGACCCTGGGAGGATTGGCGGAAATGGTTATGATTGAAACGTCCTTGCAAGAAACAGTCAGGAAGGGAGTCTTCTCAAACAAAATCTCTCTATCATCCATCAGGCGCTGAACACCTACCTTCAACAAATGACAACCAATCAGTAAAGATAAACATAAGTGATAACATTGATAACATTGGGCATAGGAGTAGTGATAACATTGGGAATCTTAGGGGCGTCAAATTCAATTTCCTTCGCCTCGAGAAGGTCTTTCACCTTGTTTTTCAAAGCCCAACAGTCATTTGTATCATGACCTGGACTGTCTGAATGGTAAGCACAACGAGCATTTGGGTTATAGTGAGGAGACACAGTATTAGGATTCTTCGGAGCTTCCTATAAAGTTTCCAGATTATACTTTAGTAGATGAGGAAAGACTTGAGATAAAGTCATATTTATCCGGTTGATTTTCCTTACAGGCCTTTCTGCTCTCGGCTGATTGTTCCTTTATTGAGTAGGTGCAGGTTTAGAGATCATAACAGCTTCTACCACTGGACGGTGTTCAGTTCTGTCCTGATTCCTTTGGCTATAAGCGGCACTGACTTCCTTCATCCCCAAAAATGGCTTTCTTACTGTACTGGAGGATGCATCCTTTTGAATCTTACCACTCCTAATCCCAGCTTCCACTCTTTCTCCCGTCAAGATCAATTCAGTAAAACCGGCTGAGGAGCTTCCAATCAGATGATTGAAAAACGGACCAGATAGGGTTCCCAAAAACATACCCACTAGCTCTCTATCAGACAGGGGAGGTTGGACTCTTCCTGCTAAGTCCCTCCACTTCTGAGCATAGTCCTTAAATCCTTTGCTCGAGCCCATAGACATACTTTGGAGTTGTGTACAGGTAGGAGCAAGGTCTAGATTATACTGATACTGCTTGTAGAAAGTAGCAGCCAGGTCTTCCCAATTACGAATTTTGGTCCTTTCCAGCTGGTAGAACCACTTTAGTTGAGTTCCGGATAGACTATCTTGAAAGAAGTGGACCCATAAGTCCTTGTCAGCAATGTGAGGCTGGATCTTCCTCACAAAAGGCCGGAGGTGCATCTTAGGACATGAAACCCCATCATATTTGGCGAACAACGACACCTTGAACTTTTACGAGATGACAACCCCAAAAACCAAACCCAACTCTTCAAAATCTAGCCCAGACACCTTCTGGATTTCCATTGAACTTATACGTTCTTCCAGCTGTTTGTATTTTTCGTCAGCTGGAGAATACTGCTCCTCATTATAGTCAGTCTCATTATCATATTCCCTTGGACTAGGGTCTTCCTCTCTCGTCTCCTCTTCTTGATTATCTCCTTCTTTTGATGAAGATGTCAGTTCTACAACTTGCTTTAGCGGTCCTTTGAATCTCCTTCCCAAATTTACCACACCAGCTGTCTTCCTTGGCTTCTTAGTCTTCTCTTTAATAATCAGGGCTTTCAGTTCCTCTTGCCCCTTGGCCAGAACCATGATCATCTATTGAAACTGAGCATTCTGAGTCTGTAGATCCTTCAATGTTTGTTCTAGAGCCATTGCTGGAATAAATAGCGAAGAAGATGAGAAACCTTCTATGAAACCTGCTTATGCAATGATATGTATGACATATGTATGCAATGTTTTCAAGGATTTCTAAGACTCATATTTGCTTAAACAGAAAGAGAACAAACGTTAATTAAATTAAGAAGTTTTATTGGTCACAACGATGCCTGTTGGGCTTACAAGGGAAATAACAAAGCAAAAGTGAACTCCCAAAGTAAAGAGATTCAAGCTTCTCACCGGAGCATCCTCTTTGGTGAAATGTAAGCATTTATACTCCTCTCCTCGTGAGGTAACCCGGTGAGCTCTAAAACCTTTTTCTCACTGGCGTAGATTTGGGTTTCAGAGGTATTCTATTCTTCTTTGAGTTGGACCCAAGATTTCCGTAGCTCCTCAAGATCAATTGACATGTCAGGATGAAGCACAATGTAAGGAGTGTCTCCCTTTGAAACTGGCTCCATAATCACATGTAAGATGGCGGGGTAAGGCATCATAAGACATTGAGCACGAGCTCACATCCATTCGAGGTAAGGCTCAAGAGGGATGGAATTCTTATGCCCTAGTGTCTTGCTATCAACTATGTTTATCATGCCCAAAGCTCGAATGAACCTCTTACGATAACCCTGAACATCATTCTCATAGTCAAATGTGATTCCTTGGACGAGTGTGTCGTGAGGACCATCCCTTCTAGCATAACCAAATTGTTGCAACGCCAACCAAGGATTATGAGTGATTCCTCCCCTAATGCCTAAGAGAGGGACATTAGGGAATTCCCCACAACGATCAATGATAGTGACACTCTCCAAGGACCAAGAACACCAATGAATATTCGAATGTGTAAGGGACATCAACCTATGAGACCATCTCATACCGCACTCATTTCTCAAAACAGACCGAGGTAGGTGCGAAATAAACAACCTAGCCAATAGAGGAGTGCAACACATAAGGGTCCCTCTTTTCTTTAGAGTGCGAGTATGCAGAGAGTGTAGAATATCCCCAAGTAAGGTAGGCACCATATTATGAGATAGAAAAACCTTAATTGCATTCACATCTATGAGTTGGTCCGTGTTAGGGAATAGTATCATCTCATAGATGAGAAAGGGCCAACACTTCTTTAAAAGCAGGTAAATCCAGGCTATCCCTAAAATAGTGAGCTTTCTCAAATAGAAACTTAACTGGAACTCCTTGGACACTTCTTCTGGTTTCCCAATTTTCCACTACATCAAACGTTGTAAAATCAGAGCTTGAGCAATCTCTTCAAGCTTTGGATATCTTTCCATACCATTAAGTGGTAACTGGTTAAGGATAGGTACCCCTAATAACTGAGAAAACTCCTCCATAGTAGGAACTAACTGGTAATCAGGAAAAGTGAAGCAGTGGTGCAACGGGTCAAAGAACTGAAAGAGAACCTTTAACATTTCTTTATCACGGTTTAAAGTGACTAGGTTGAGAAGTCGACCTTGTTTTTCAGTGAAGGGAGAGCTTTCAGGAATCCTTGATGCTAAGTCCTTGAGTTGAAGAGGTACTTTCACAAGGTTGACTTGGATAGTGTTCCTGCGAGCGGGAATCATGTCCTACAAAACAAGACAAAGATAAGCCCTAGAAAATCCTTGAAATGGTTAGTAAGATATGCCATGTTATGATGTCATGATTATGCTAGAAATTACAGATATAGCAAGCATAAGCAAATCACACAAAGACCTTAGGTTTAAAGCTTGCATGGGTTTTAAGGTAATTCCCTCTTGAAGTTTGGATTGGTTCAACCTGTCCTATAAATAGTAATCGGGTTCTAAGGGATCTCAATATCACTGATCTTTCCTAGAAGTTTCATTCGATAGGCGACTGACTTGCAACCAAACAAAACTCAGGAGTCAAATCTCAATGAGTGTAGCATCGAGTATCTGCCGACTTTGGGAATACACCAAAGATGGCCATCTCACTACGTCCTAATTGCCAAGTTGTTCAAATAAAGATTCTAAGGTCAGTTGACGTTTCATGACACCATGTAGCAGCCCCGTATTCTCGTTGATTAATTCAAGGGCTACCGGTACCAACCAAAGTGTCAAATCAACATAGCCATCACTTCAACCATGTCGGTATACCCCACACAATTTCCACGATCTATTGTTACTTACTTACAAGGTTTCCCCAGATCTGGTGTAGGATCTATTAGTAACCCAAATTGTACCCTTAAAAGTAAAGCAAACAAATAGTCTAAGAAGAAAAATGATCTATACTCTAAGGTAAACCCCACTTTATTATTTTCCCCAGCAGAGTCGCCAGTTCTGTGATACGGTGGCAGAACCGACTGTTAATACTGGTTTGTGTTTTTTGTTTTCAAATGTCGTGGTAAGCAAAAGTCGCCATCGACTTTTCTTTTATCCAACAAAGGAAAGGATGAAAAGAACAGAAAAAGACCTTTTTCGAGATTTTCTGAGTAAGGGGTAGATTATGGAAAGGGAAGGTGTTAGCACCATTTCCATCCGTAGTTATCTACGAGCTCTTAGGTGCTTGCTCATTTTTGAAAACTGTTTTCGTGTTTGTGTGCTTCGAAAGATTTTTGTTTGCTTTATGATAACTCTTGTATCAGTCCTCAAGAGTGTGATAAAGCATTTTTGAAAAGAAGTTTGAAAGTGTGTAAGTGTAAAAAATTAGGTTTGAGCAAGTACTTAAGAACTGTCTACCTACTCGAAAAAGGATGTTCTTTTCCTCCTACCCTTTAGATAGTGATATCCTACTATTAGTGAGTAGGTAGCCCTACCGTTGGATGTTAAGGGACTATTAAAAGGGACGTTTATGGTCATCAAAGGCAACATGTAAGAATACCTTAGCATTTTGAAGGGACTGTCCTCATATAGACAACATCGAGGGACAAGATCATTTCTCATACGAAACTCGAGTGACGTTATGGGACCATGATCTTTATGATGACTTTTAAACTGAGGGTATTTGCTAAGATATCCCTACGTTCGAGGGACATGACCATTTCTGAAGGCAACCAAGTGAGGAGTACCCTAAGGGTGCAAGTGTTCAATAGTGCTTTTTTCAGATATTTGTCTTGAGATTAGTGATCTAATGATTAATTGATTTAATCTTGTCATACACACTTAATTACTAGCAGTCTATGTACAACCATATAAGAAATATAAAGCGAGAAATAAAGTCCTACTGCTATTACAAGGATTTGGTGTAGATACATAAGTAATGGACAAAAAAAATAAAAATGCAGAAATTAAAACCCTAATTAACTATTACAAACCGGGTGCAGTTACATAAATAATAAAAATTAATCGTATGGAAAAATAATAATGCGCGAAAATTAAGACTGAAATAAATTTTAAACCCTAAAAAATCTACTTGCCTATTAAAAACATTTTTTGTAGTTTATGAAAAAAATAAGAAATTTAACCTAATTTCTAACTAATTTTAAATTAAAGAATAAAAAAAGGTTAAAGTCTAATTAAATTAATTTGCAAAAATTAATTTTATTAAGAAAAACTCAAAATCTTAATTTTTATGATTTTCTGATTTTTATGATATTTTTTATTTTATGAAAAAAAAAAGAAAATATAAGCTAATTAAAAAAATTAAATAACAAATGAAAGAAGAATGGGCCTGAAGGGGTCAGAACCCAAGCTGGGGGGTGTGCCTGTTGAAATGTGTCAAAGCCCAAATCTTGTTGGCCCACAGCTTGCGTGTGATCCAATGTTGTTGTGTTAGAGAGGTCTATGGTATGCCTGCATGCTAGAGGCGTTGGATCTATAACCATGCAGATTTGATGGATGGATCTGGTTAGCCAATGATGCGCGTGAGTGGCCTGGCTACACTAGATCTGGAGGCAATTCATTAGAGAAAAAATAACATTCAAGACCCGAGAATCGAACCCAGGTCTCCCCTTTTGCACCTTTATGCTTTTTCCATCTGCGCTGCTGGATCATTCATATACATAATAGCAAAAAAACAATATAATATGAAAACAAGGCAATGAATGACTCATCAAAACACGCGCGCACTTGTGGGGCCCTTATTTTTAAACAAACCAATCAAAACATGTAAAACTACCATGCAAGGTCTTCGGTTGGGTTAGAGAAGTCAACAACACCGGAGCTGCGCTCCGTTCGTCTTCTTCGGCCAAGCGAAAATTACATCTCTAAAAATACGCAGAATCAAAGTCCCAAATTCAGGCTACCCCCCCCTATTTTGCATGCTACAGATTCAATGGTGATGGCCATTTGTTCTGAGGAGGCCTGTATCCTCCTGTTTATCCCTTGGCCATTTCCAAGCCCTAACCATGGCAACCTGCATTCTAAGCTTCTAGCTTTTCATATAACACGCTAGAACGATTCGAAACAATCATATGAACACAAATGCATGCTTTGGATTCATTTATATCACGTGTGTTAAGAGATTCAAATACAAAAACTTTACCAAAAGGTTGTGACTTGGTTGGCCGGTTTCAGGCTGCTTCAGTCGTGGATGAAGGTTGATATGGCTTCCTGAGACCTTCAGGAGGAAGATTGGCTCTTTTGTTTTGGTCAACAAAGTCTGTAACTAATGCTTTTGATTCTCACGATGTTCTTGAAATTTTTCACTTTTGTGCGGTCCTTTCTATGGCTGCTGCACATCTGAATTAGGTCTAGGGTTCCTCTGCTTATGTAGTGTATCTCATTAGGTTTATATTTGTAGCAAAATATCCATGCCTTGATTAGAAATATCTTCTTTCCAAATATTTGATTTTTGGCTTGTTTTGGAACAAATCCAATCTTCATTCTCTCCACGATTCTTCTTTGATTTTCCAGCGTGTTTTGTCCATCATTTGAATAGAAAAAGATTCTTAATCAAATCATCCATTATTTCTATTATTTACTTTATTTAATTTTGCATTTTAATGGATAAAATATCAAAATAAATAGTATAAATAATAAAATAATGTATGATTGAGCTCAAGGGTCGTGGGCCATGTTAGGAACAAGTTCCAAGTATGAAAACATGGGCCCATTTGGAAAAAAATCAAGTTAGGTCAATATTGGCTTTATGCATCTTTCCAAATATTGATCAACTTTGACAATGCATATTTCTCTCAATTTTAACCCTAAGAGGATGTTATTTGACTTTTATAGAGCTTAGGTTATCCTCTAAACAACCCTTTTGGTTTCATCTCAATTGGATCTTCCATGTTCATGTAAGGAGCTTTGACTCAAAAGGTGTTTTTGTTGACTTTTTAAAAGGACCTATAATGTATGAGCTTGTATCTTTTGATTTGGGCATTTATTAAACTTGAAGGCTGAAGAGAAGTTATAGGTAATTGGATTCTATTCAAAATGATCCTTTGTGGAAAAATTTCTGATAAAGTATTAGAAAGTTATGCCTGGTCAAAGTTTGGTTGATTTTTCCTATAGAAACCCTAATTTGCCATTTTTTTACTTTTGATGAGTTAGGAGCATTTCTTGAAGAATCATGATCAAAACTTGATAAAATGATGGATAATACTTCGAAATGTTGATGTTGAGCAAAAATCTTGAAGTTTGACTGTATTTGGGCCAGAGTTGACTTTTGACCTAATACAGTTGATTTCCAGGCATTTGAGTAGTTGACTGAGCAAACTTGTTGTTCAAAGAATGAAGTTTGGCATGGATGATCTTGAGGACATATTAGGACAATGGAGAACATTTGGGATCCTTGGGACTCACACATCTTGCTTAAAATTTAAACCTTAGTTAAGGTTTATTGCCTTAGGAGGAGAATTTGTCTGGTTAATTCTTAGTCATCCTAGGGCAATTGAGGACCTATAGAAGCATGTCTTGAGTGAAAATGGGAGGGAAAATTTTAGGGTACAACAGGTAGCTTTTAACATAACGACGATGCTAATATATGAAAAGGTAATTACTTGTGTTGTACCCCAAATTTGCCCTCTCATTTTATACAATATTTTCTCTTACATGGGTGGTTACAAACACTTGCTTGAAGAAAAATAACAATTTTTGAAGTTGGTCAAAGTTTCCTTTGATGAGGTGTTTTTCGATTGGCATCCTAACAATGTCTTTCGATTTTCCTCTGGACAAAGGTGTCTTCGATTGGCATTTTGATGTCACTTTGATCGGTCCCAACTGAAGGAAATCGAAGAGAGCAGAACGAAGTTTTCGATCGGTCAACAAGGTACTTCGATTTGTGTTTTAGCAAGGCACTTCAATTGGTATCATAACAAAGTATCATTCGATTGGCATTTCAACAAGGTCTTCAATTGGCATGGATACAAGGCCTTTCTATTAGCCTCATAGCCAAGCCCTTCGATTGCCATGGATACAAGGCCTTTCGATTGGCCTCATGGCCAGGCCCTTCAATTTCCATGGATACAAGGCCTTTTGATTAGCCTCATGATAAGCCTTTCGATTGGCATGGCAAATAATCCTTTGATTTAGCATCTCAAACAAGGCAGCTTCGACAGGCATGTTAACCAAGTACCCTTCGATTGACCTTTTGGCAAGACCTTTCGATTGGCGTTTCAACAAATACCCTTCGAGTGGTATTTGGGCAAAGGATTTTAGAATGACAGGAAGGTGTTCGAAGGAGTCAAGTGTCCAGGTTCATCCAAGATTTCCAAAGATACATGAATGTTTCAAAAAAAGAATGCTTTTAATTTGTTTGATTCTTGTCACATGGCTTTAAAGGACTAATTAATTGGTTGTCTCTGGTCGTTACTAGGCTCCATCATACTCCTATAAATACAAGCGCAATTACACAGTACCAGGGGGGGACAAAAAACCGAAAGACAGGACATAAGGGGACGAACATAGATACTTTTACACACTAACAGATCACGCTGCCATATTGCTAATAGAAACCCTAGGAGGGTCAAATTGAAACACTTTTTTTTTGCAGGCACGTTTAGCCCAAACGAAGACCAGATTCTTGTTCTTAAGACATCCAGAAGTCCACACCAGCTTCTAAGCAAGTGTCTCCACACCCAAAAGTGTCAAATAGAAGCACCTAACAACCTTAGTCCACGCGCAAATTCCAGTTTCAAGCAAGGTGGGTCTTCTTGACCTTGCATCTTTCGTTTTAGCATAACATGTAAATGACCTTTTATTCGTTTTCTTCGTTTCTGTATTTTTTTCTTGGTTTGTTGATTCTTCTTGTCCAACTAACCTGTACAGGCTCAAAGGAAATACAAAAAAGGGTATGAACAAAGGACCTGCCCTCATATAGCTCTGTTGGTCTATACTTCTTCATAGGCCAATCGAAGGAAGCAAAGGAAAGGTGAATCGAAGGAGTCTACTGCCTGGGTCGAAAGGCAGCATCCTCTTGGATTGAAACCCCCCTTCTTCACCCCTATCGAAGGAAGCAAAGGAAAGGTGAATCGAAAGAGTCTACTGCCTGGTTCGAAAGGCAGCATCCCCTTGGATCGAAACCCCCCTTCTTCAACCCCAATCGAAGGGTGCCTCCATTTGTATTTTTACTTTTTTTGTTCATTTCTCTATTGACTTCTTTTTATTTTAGTATTAAAATAAAGAATCACTAAAAAAAACGTTAGGCTTAACTTTTTACATTAAATTAATTTTGTCAATTAATTAATTAATTATTTTAACATAATTTTTAAAATTAAAATTAAATAGACTTAGGCTTTATTTTCTTTTATACCAAAAATAACAAAAATATTTCTTTTCTTTAGGATTTTTTAGACGTCTTTTCTACTTCATGCGCGTTTATTTAATTTTGTATTTTTACTATTTATTTTATCTGTTCACTGGATGTAATAGATAAAAATTAGGATATTTTACTGCTTTATCCCCTTTATCCCTGTACAATGTAAATCGCCTCCCCGAAGCCTTGTAATAGCGTAGGATTTACAATTCCCGCACTTTAAATTCCTGCACATATATTAACTGCTTAGATGTATGCTAACTAGGATTGCATGATAAGATCTGAAAACAAACGGTAGAACACCTAAATGTTTAAAGATAGATAACTGAATTGGACACACTTGCACACAAGAACCTCTAAGGTATGCCCACTTTGGTTCCCTTTTAAAAAACAGTCATGGGTCAGGAATTCTTTAGCAAAGACCCGTAAAATCAAAAGATCATAGTCCCTCGATGACCCTACAGATGCCTTTCAGTAAATGATCTAGTCCCTTACACAAATTTGCTAAAGCATCTCTGTATGGTGCCTTCGTGACTCTAACGTCCCTCCAATTGTCCCTAAAAACATCCAACGACAAGGCTACCTACTCACTAATAGTAGGATAGCATTGTCTAAAGGAAAATAGGAAAATAACGACCCTCTTCGAGTATAAAAGTAGATAGCTGTTAGAAGTTTGCTCAAAAATACTTTTTGCACTTACACACAAAAACTACTTTTCAAAAATAATTTCAAAACATTTTCTTTGTTAACACTCTTGAGGACCGAAACAAGAGTTAAATACAAAGCAAATCGCCGCACTAAGGCTTTTCAAAACATTTTCAAATACACAAAGCACAAAGGTATTTCAAAATGAGAAAACCTCTAAGAGCCCGTGGAAAACCACATATGGAAAGGGTGCTAACACCTTCCCTTTCCATAATCTACCCCCCTTACTCAGAAAACTCTCGAAAAGGTCTTTTTATGTTCTTTTGACCCTTTCCTTAAATTGGATAAAAGAAAAGACGGTGGCGACTCTTGCTTACCGCACATTTGCAACCACAAATGTAAAACCAGTATATAACAGACGTTTCTGCCACCGTATCACAAAACTGGCGACTCTGCTGGGGAATTACAAAAAGTGGGGTTACCTTTGAGTTACTTCATAATTTAACTGCTTTGTGTGCTTTGATTGCTTTACTTTTGAGGGCTCTGTTTGGGGTTACTAAAAGATCCTACACCCAGATCTTGGGCACCTTATTAGGTAAGTAGCAATAAACCATGGAGGTTGTACGGTGTAGACCGTTACGGATAAAGTGGTGGCTACGTTAGCGTGATACTTTGGATTGTACTAATGTTACTTGAGTAAGTTAAGGATAACATTAGGCTTCCTCATAGTGTCATTAAGAGCTAACTGACCTTTAGAACCTTTAATTGACTCATCTTATCCATTAGAAAGTAGTGAGATAACCGGCTTTGGTTCCGACTGAAGATTGGTTGATACTCGATACTATGCTCATTGAGGCTGGACTTTCAGGATTTTTTGGCCGCAATACTTTGGTGCGGAGCTAAAACAATTTCTGAAGGGAAGGTCAGTGATATTGAGAATCCTTAGAACCCGGTTACTATTAATAGGACAGGTTAAGCCAATTGAATATTCAAGAGGGTACTTACGTACAACCTCATGCAAGCCTAAACCTAAGGTTTCTTGTATGATTTGTTTGCTTTCAACTTGAACTACTTGCAGGGTTTTATTATCTGACAACATGATTTCCTTGCAGGATTTGTTCACAGTCATTATCCAATAACTTGGATTTCTTGAGGGTTTACTTGCTTACATCATCTTACACTTTTGCTTAACGCATAGCATACACATCATAACATCATCCCATAGCATTTCCTTAACCATTTCAAGGATCTCAAGGGTTTGTGATATAGGTTATCGTAAACCAGATGTCTAGCAAGGAGCAAAGGGGATTTACTTTCTTCTTGCCAATACCGTCATAAGATCAAAACTCAACAACTTGAGTCAGGGGCTATGACCTACTTGATATGGTAAGCTTGACACTTGTAAAAGGACACTCAACGATACGAAGTTCTTCGATAAAAACTGCAAATTTCAACTATTGACATCTTCTTGTTTACCCCGCGAGTCCTTGAAAACATCGCATACGCATATCATACATGTTATTGCATAAATAGGTTTCAAAGCAGGGTTCTCATCTTCTCCGCTGTTTATTTCAGCAATGGCTCTAGAACAAATAACCAAAGACCTTCAGGCTCAAAACGCTTAGTTCCAACAAATGTTCCTGACTCTGACCCAGGGAAAGAAGACCAGAAAGATCTGATCGTCAAAAAGAAGGCTAAGAAGGCAAAGAAACCAGTTCATGTGGGAAGGAGTAGACCAGCTAACTACGCACTAGATTCCGCAACCTCATCAAAGGGAGGGGATAATCAAGAGTAAGAGGAAGAGAAATAATAGGAAGAAGACAACATTCCAGCGTTTGAAGAAGATGAATCTGACTATGATAAGGAGCAGTATCCTCCTGCTGATGAAAAACACAAACAGTTGGAGATTGGCTCAATGCCATGGAGATCCAAAGGGTACCCAGTTTGGATTTCGAAGAATTAGGTTTGGTTCCAGGAGTGGTCATCCCACCTAAGTTCAAGGTCCCCATCTTCATAAAATATGACAGTGTTTCCTGTCCCAAATTTCACTTGAGGTCATATGTTAGGAAGATCCAGCCTCACACTACTGACTGGAAGTTATGGTTCAATTTCTTCCAAGAAAGTTTGGCTGTCACTCAACTGGATTGCTTCTATCAGCTAGAAGGAACTGAAATCCGTACATGGGACGACTTGGATGCTGCTTTCTACAAGCAGTACCAATACAACACTGACCTGGAACCAACTCGAGTGCAACTGCAGAATATTCCATGAGCTCAAGAGAAAGGTTCAAGGAATATTCACAGAAATGGAGGGATCTAGCTGGCAGGGTTCAACCTCCTCTGACTGATTGGGAAATGGTGGACATGTTCATGGGCACTCTGAAAGGCCCATTCTTCAATTTGCTGATTAGGAGTTCCTCATCCGAGTTCATAGAGATGGTTCTGACCAGAGAAAGGATTGAAAATGGTATCAAGAGTTGGAAGATCCTGATGGTTGCATCTTCTAATGCTGAAAAAATGCCATTTGGTGGTAAAAGGGAAGCCAATATTGTGCACAGCCATAAGAGTCGTAATAAGGTAGACTACCACCAATCTCTGGGGGCAGTGCTGATCTCTAATTCAGCATGCATGCAACAACTACAACAACGGGGTAATCAACAAAGGTAAGATGAGCCCAAGAGACAGTTTACCAAGCTCAACATTCCATTGTCTCAAGCATTGCAACACTTGATGAGGATGAATCTGATTACACTGATATGACCTCATTCAAACCCCAAGACCTCCTCTCCTAACTACAATCCTGATGCAAGGTATGCCTATCATTCTGGAAGTCCTGGGCACGACACTAACGATTGTTGGGTGCTGAGATACAAGATTCAGAATATGATTGACGCCAAGGAGATTGAGTTCGACCCTTCTGAGACTCCCAACGTGGTCACTGCTCCCATGCCAAATCATGGCTAGGATTTAAAGCATTTTTGTTCATTTGAATTCTCAAGTTGTATTTTCTTTGTTTATTCAAACAATTATTGTCATGTCAAAACATTTTTATTTCATTAATGCATTACATTTGTTTGTCTTGAATTAATTTGTTTTCATTATGCTTAAACTACTTTCTTACTTACTTTTGTGATATTCAACTCTTGATTAAAAGCTCTAAGCCTTTAGAGGGAGTATGACGAAAACGATACCATAATCCATACAATGTGCTTTTGAACAGACCTTGCTGATGATGTACATACGTTATTTCAAATCCTAAACAGTGGAGTTATAAGGAAGATAATCCCTAGTTAACCCCTTTGAGCCTAAGAAGTAGGAGTTTTCTTTTCACACAAATTAAAACTCTTAATCATAACCTGGGGCAGGGTAGTTTTCTCAATTAATTCAGATGTGCATTCAGTCGCAAGCTTTCCCTTCATAGACAACAAATAGTGTAGAAGATGCTCCCCAAAAGATGGTGATGGTTTCACATAATCATTAAGAACAGAAAATCATCATCTCTCAAAATAAAAGCCCATTAAATCAAAACCTATGAAGGAGACTTAAGAAAAAAAATTGGGGCATCCTGCTGGCTGTAATCACAAAAGGAACAGTTCAGGCAAAAGACATGGATTACAAAATCAAAAAAAGAAAGAGGTCCTACAAATCCTCAACAAAAAGAAAAGTTACAAAAATGGCTGCCTTCTCAAACAAACGTTCAATCTCTGAACAAACACCGGAATATCAAGGACATTCCAAGACTCAATTGGAATCTACAAGCACAATTAACTGAGCATAGGACTGAAGACCATCATGAAGAACGGGTGGATACAAATAAATTTTGAGCCTTTATCCTTTGTTTCTTAAACCGTGAACCATGCCACATTACAACCCTTAAAAGTCCTAGCTGAGGCATGGGTTAGTTCGAGAGCATACTGTTACAAAGGTATCCTGAATCTTGTAAGGTTTTCTATAAATCATGAGCTGATATCACATTCTTGTGAATTTTGTTTTACTACAAAAATCACATTTTAAAAAAATAATTTCAAGACAGACATAAGCTTTGCATTCTTTAAATGACATTTTTTGCATATGGTTAATATTCAAATGGCAGAGAAATTCATACAATGAATATTCAGTGAACAAAAACCTTCTCAATAAAAAGGATCACCTCAAATGGAAAAACACTTCCAACCAACGGGCACGACACGACCATTATCCATCATCCAGGGAAGTCAAGTCAAGATTCAAGGAATCTCTCAAAGATGCCAAATAGCCATGGGAAGATATCAATTTGAATCACTTAGGGGCATTAGGCATGAATTCCGGCAACGAATCCTGTGCGATCAAACAAACATCTTCTGGAAGTATGGAAACACTTACTACTATGGATAATGACAATTCTCTTTACCCGGTGAATGTGGACATAGTCAGAAAAGACTACGCATGAACAAAGACCCTCTAGGTTGACTGGCCTAGGCAAAAATAAGGGCAACCTGGTGAACCACAAGGGTTCGGGAAAAAATTAGGGGTAAAAACAAAAAAATAGGTACACCCAGCAAGTCGAAAACCTGAAAAGGCGGCTTGAGCAAAAAAGGGTATCCCGGTGGATTGAAAATCTGAAAAGACAGTCTAGGAAAAAGTTAGGGATTAAAGTGTGCAACTACGTCTCGTCATATTGTCATTTGTTTATCAGTAGAAGACTTATCATCTTGATCAACATCTACTCAAAACCCCGGGAGTTGGGATGACACTCAACCATCCACAAGGTCTCCGCAGGTACTTTCTCTAGCAGGTACAGAGGCAGGGGAATCTTACTAAAAGGTCGCTGCCATATCCTTAACTTACAACCTAGTGATGTCAGGTGTTCTTGTATCCCCGGCAGAACAGGAATTTCTAGCTACTTCTCTTACATCAGGTTTTCCTCAGTAAAGTCGTCAAACTTCTCAAGATTCCCCATTAGGATTTCACAAAATCCTCAGGCAATGCACAAAGCTTTCCTTCCCCGACAGAGTTTATTTCTCTAACAACGGAAGATCATCTCCCAGCAGTTCAGCTTCAACAAAATCTGAAGACCTACATTCTTCATCACCAGCTGCAATCAGGTATTTATTTTCCCTAATTCAACAGCGCTGCAATAGAACAACTACTATTGCATTCATACATCATTCTATAAACGTCATAACATTTGCAGTACAAATGTGTGATACGGTGGCCAGAACCGGGACTGTTTTAGGGATGCTGGTTTGCATTTTGCGTTTGTGTTTGCAAAATGTCGCGGTAAGCAAGAGTCGCCATCGGATTTTATTTTATCCAACAGGAAAAGAAAAAAGCACAGAAAAATTCCTTTTTTCGAGATTTTCTGAGTACGGGGGGTAGATTATAAAAAGGGAAGGTATTAGCACCCTTTCTATCTGTGGTTTTCCACGAGCTCTTAGGTACTTGCTCATCATTTTAAAAATTGCTTCTGTGTTTGTGATTTGAAAAGTTTTTGACTTTGATTTAACCCTTGCTTCTGTCTTCAAGAGTGTTACGAAGTGTTTTTGAAAACTTTGTTTGAAGGGAGTGTAAGTGTGAAAATGTTTGTTTTGTTTGAGCAAGTACTTAAGAGCTAATCTACCTACTCGGAAAAAGAATCGTTCTATGTTCGTTTCCTTTAGACAGCGTTATCCCACTATTAGTGAGTAGGTAGCACCATCGTTGGAGTTTTGACGGTCAATTCGAAAGGGACGTACGATCACTAAAGTAATGTTAGGACGTCTTAGTAGTAACCCTAATGTCTTAGATCAATTATTCGAGGCAACAATTCTGAGGCAACCATTCCGAGGTAACTTTTCCGAACGGGACTTTGATCTTTGTTTAGACAAGAGAGCGACCACTAAAGCATCCTATACCTAATGACTGTTTACCGAAGGCAACCAAAGTGGGAGTGTACCCTAGGAGTGCGCATGTGTGAGTGATTCAATTTCAGATTATTATCTTTGCACATTTAGGGTTTGCTAACCATTTTAAAGTTAATCATACATTCTTGTCATGCAACCCTAATTATTCATACATCTAACTGTTAATATTTGCGGAATTTAAAATGCGAAAAATAAGCTACGCTATTACAGGGCTTCAGGTATTTACATAGCCAAAAACAAACCCTTAAAAAAACGATAAATGAAAGTAAAAGTCCTAATTAATCTATTTCAACTTGTGAGCAATTACATTAATATGGTAAAAATAATTAAAGCACGCGCGAATAAATTAAGAACGATAAGAAATTAGGGTTTTGACCCCATCTAACCTAATTAAAAGAAAAATTGTTTTTTGTTGTTTTTAACTATTTTTAAGAAAAAGAGTAAGTTTTTTAAATTAAATACAAAATTAATTAGTTAATTAAATTAATTAAAGAAAATAATTATATGACCTATTTTTTTTATGTTTTTGGTTATTTTTAAGAAAAAGAAAATAGAATTTAAATTTAGACAAACCCTAATTTGTAATTGTTTTTAAGTTATTTACAAAAAGAATTTAAGTTACCCTAGAATTAAATAACCTAATTCAATTAAATTTTTTTTTATAAAAATAAACCTAAATCTAATTGGATGAAAATATATTATTTTTGTGATTTTTTGATAAAAAGAAAAATAATTTTTAAGTTAGTAAAAAAAACTATATAAATTAATAAGGACAAAATATAAAAAGAAAGAAGAATTGGGCCTGGAATGAGTAATTGGGGGGGGGGGGGGGGGGGGGGGGGCGTGAATAGAAAATCTGGGCCCAAGAAACAAAGGTCCGTGTTGACCTTCTGGATCCCCTACCATACGTTGACTAGGTCACATGATGGTCACCACATGATAGCTATTAGATCTGGCCTTCTGGACACCTGGCTGGTTGGATTTTGAGAGCACATGGTAGTCCTTTGTCCCTATATGTGCGCCTGATCAATTAAAGCAAAATAACATGAAATATAGGGAGACCTGAGATTCAAACCCAGGCCCCAAAGCATTTTCCAATGACCTGGCCACCAACTGAGCTGTGCGTTTTATTTGTACATCAAAGACAAAACAATAATTAAATATTAAGAAAGCATAATATGTTAATTCAGCGCGCGCATTTTTAAACGAAGCAATAGAAGCTTGCCACGCCATCATCCTTGTCCTCTCTCCGTGGCTAAAAGAAGCAGGGACTTTTACCTACAGACATATGTCCGTAGCTACAACCTTAGTTCATTTCAAAATCCTCCATGGGCACGATAAATGACTTCTAATGCCATGAATCGAACCGTCTTGACATCCTGAACATCATGATACCCTTCATGGGGGCTAATTTTGCCTGCACACGAAAACCCAAAAACGAAACCAAGAACCCTAACAATGGCAATTCTTGATACAGTCCACAAAAACGAAATTAAATGTTATGGATAGTTTGCAAATGAGATGGTGAACAAGAATATGTGATTAGAATGTGATGAATGTGCAAGAATAACAAGATTCAGTTTTGGAAATATGGGCAAACTGTGAGAGTCGTGGGGACGAATTCTGGGCACTAGCGTGCTTGTTTTTGATTGGTATTGCTTACTTGCACTCCCAGGAAGTGAATGGGATGGTCAGGAAGCCTTGTAATTTTCTGGAACTATGAATTCACCTCAGCACTTTTTTGTGTTTTTTTCAAGTTTGTTCTGACGTCTCACGCCTCTCTAACCTCTTGTTTTAGGTCTGCAATTTTTCAATATATATCAATGATTGAATTAGGGTTGCCAACATGATCTCCATCTTCCTCCATTATAGCTTTTGATTTGGATTTGATTCACTTGATGATACTTCCAAAAATAGGCCAAACTCAATCTTTTTGTGAACACCAAGGCTTTGCACGAATTCAATCACTTGCCAACTGGATATAAGACCTGAAACATGCATAATATCTTGAGGTTTCAATCTTTTAGATTTTTTCATGATTTGTTTTGATTAAAATTGACTTAATTCAAATAAAAATCAAAATAAATAATAAAAACAAGATAAAGACAAGTGGCAAGAGCTAGGGCTCGTGGACCATGCTACCAACTCAGGACAAGTGCAAAAAGTTAGGCCCATTTAGCAAAATTTGCAATTTTAGGAATAGTTGACTTTTGACAATTTTGCAAAAAAGGTCAACTTCACCAATGCATAACTTCCTCAATTTTGACTCTTTGAAGGTGTTTTTGGACTTTTTAGAAAGCTTGAGATGTCCTCTAAGCAACACTTTTGGTCTAATCTCAATTTTGTATTCCATGTTCATGTATGAAGCTTTGACAAAAAAGGTGTTTTTGTTGACTTTTCAAAATGACCTATAATGTCAAAATTTATAACTTCTTGTGGGTGCATATTTTGAACTTGGGAGATGAATATGGATTGTATAGAATTTCATCCTCTTCAAAATGAGCTTTGGATGGGTCATTTCTCATAAAGTATGAGAAAGTTATGCTTGGTCAAAGTTGAGTTGACTTTTCCTACAAAACCCTAATTTAGCAACTTTTGGTTCTTGATGAATTATGAGCAACCCTTGATGAATCATGATCAACCCTTGATAAAATTATGAAATATTATTAGAAATGAGGATTTTGACCAAAAATCTTGAAGTTTGACTGTATGTGGGCCACAGTTGACTTTTGCCCTAGCACAGTCGATTTTCAGGCCTTTAAGCAATTGACTGAGCAAATTTTCTCTGCAAGGCTTGAAACTTGTCATGGATTATCTTGAGAACATATTAGGACAATGGTGAGCATTTTGGATCCCTTGGACTCAAGTATCTTGATGCAATGTGAAACCCTAATTTGAGGTAGACTGCCTTAAGAGAGAGCTTGTCTGGTTAACCCTTGGACTTCCTTGAGCAACTTGGGGATCTTTCTTGTAATGTTTTGAGAAATATGGGAGGGAAAATTTTGGGGTACAACAGCTGCCCATGTTCAATCTTCTTAAACCTGAGGATGTAGATTGGCTTTTCTGCCTTTCGTGATCCGAAGGTGGAAGATGATTGAACACTAGAGTGCCCAGAAATTTGCACTCGCATGAAGTTGTATTTGTCTTGCGATATCGAGAATGGGATTATAGATCCCATTTGGAAATGAATAACAGGAGATGGGCTTAAATATGCCATCCGAAGGAGTGTCGATCGCCTAAGAGATTCCTTAGCGAGAGTCAGTATACCTGTTGTTGAGGAAGATTCCACTGGGGAATGCTGATCTCTGTCTTGAGAGAAATAGAATTTTAGGAGCTTCGGTCGTCCGTTATTCTACTGGGGAACCGTCTCTTGGTCGAAGAGGTAAAAATGAACTACTATCTGGTCGTGATCCAGGCTTCATAGTGATACGACCGACTGCTATCTGGTCGTAATCCGGGCTTTACAGTGACTTATTAGGAGATGAGATTAAACTTGTTATCCGGTTGTACCCCAAGATTTGCAATTTCTCGATTCTTGTCTGGTCGTGATCCAGGCTTCAGAAGGAAATGAGTTGTTATCTGGTCGCATTCGGGCTTCAACTTGAACTTAGGGCACACTAATATCTAGTCGAATCCGGGCTTCTTAGTAATTGTCCAGGTAAACTGCTATTTGGTCGAAATCCAAGCTTCACAGTGTCTTGTACTGTTATCTGGTCATAATCCATGCTTCACAATACCTTACTTCTTATCTGGTCGTAATCCAGGCTTCAGAAGAGATCAAATGGTTATCCGGTTGTAATCCAGGCTTCCTTTTGGCTTTAGTCCTACTAATATCCGGTCGAATCCGGGCTTCATAGTAATTGGCCGGGTAAACTGCTATTTGGTCATAATCCAAGCTTCACAGCGTCCCTCAATGTTATATGGTCGTAATCCAGGATTCAGTGTCTTTTATCGCTATATGGTCGTAATCCAGGCTTCGCGATGTCTCATACCATTATCTGGTCGAATCCAGGCTTCATGGTGTTCGGAGAAATCAAGATACTATCCGGTCGTAATCCGGGCTTCATAACTTGTATTAAAGATATACCACTATCTGGTCATAATCCAGGCTTTGCGGTGTCTTTGGCTGCTATCTGGTCGTAATCCAGGCTTCGTAACGTCTTCTACCATTATCTAGTCGTAATCCAGGCTTCATAGTTTTGTATTGCTATTTGGTCATAATCCAGGCTTCACAATAACTTGTTAATCTGTTATCCGGTCGTAATCCGGGCTTCACGGCTTGTGTTTATGATATACCACTATCTGGTCGAATCCAGGCTTCACGGTACTTGCTGAGCTGTTATCCGGTCGTAATTCGGGCTTCACGGCTTGCTGGGGGTTAAACTATTATCCGGTCGAATTCAGGCTTCATAGCTTAAAGATAAACCACTATCTGGTCGAATCCAGGCTTCACGGTGTTTGATACTGTTATCTGGTCGTTCTCCGAGCTTCACAATATGATGTAGAAATCAAGATACTATCCGGTCAGACCCGGGCTTCATAGAGATTGTATTGTATGATGCATATGCATATGTCATGATGTATGGATATGCAATTTTTTTATGATAATCTCTAGTTGGGGAAAATAAATCTCGGATTGCTGTTGGAGCAAAAGAGTAAAATTCTTCATTCTCGCTGGGGATAACGACCAAAGATGATTGTGAGAATAATCCTGCTGGAGAATAAACTAACGAGGAAATGACTCTTTGGGGAAGAGATACTCTTCTAGAAGATCTACTGATTCACTGAAATAACCTCGGCTGGGGATGAATTACCGTTGTTGGCGATAATGAAACCTGTTGGGGATTGAGTTTCTGTCCGTGGAAGAAATACACTCCGCTGAGGATAATCTTCTAATACTGGTGATAGAGAACTCTGCTTGGGGAGAACCACTATTTTTTAGATACCTTTTGCTCTGCGGGGAGTGAATATACCTTTAATCGTGTTCTCCAGCTAGGTCTGTCCCTATACCTGGTGGACAGAGTAATTGTAAGGTTTGGACATTTCTTTGTTGCCCCTATTCCTGATATTATGAGTAATCTTCTTTTGTTTTGCATGTAAATATTTATGAGCAGCAATTATTGTCAAATGCATATATCAAAAATGAACATTGGACGTTCTTGCAAAACTAAACAGAAAAAGAAAAACAATTTGAAATTTCTTTGTGAAAATGAATTGTATTGATTTTGAAGTTGGCCTGTAAATAGGCGTTTTTGTACAAGAGGATGACGTCCTAGTAAGAGAACGCCTCCGAATGACAGAAATTATACAATTTGTGTAAAACAAAGAAAAACAGCTATGTGAACAATCCCACTGGGTTCCAACTCTGCTATTGCCTTTATATCTTCGAACGTCTCATCACTTTGCTACTTGGTTGAAGGTAGATCAAATTGGTTAGTGTCGTCCGAGCTTGATAGTCGATACTGAAGTCTGGTTTCAAGATGATCTAATGAGACATAGTGTTACGCTATAATCCCTAATTTTTGCCTGGACCGCCCTTTCGGGTTTTCAGTCCACCGGGATACCCTTTTTTGCCCAAACGCTTTTGGTTTACCGGGAAGCCCTTATTTTTGCCTAGGCCAGTTAACCTAGTGGGTCTTTGATTATGCGTAGTATTTTTTCATTATGTCTGCATTGACGGGGTGAGGAAGGTCATCACCATCCATGGTGGTTAGAATCATAGCTCCTCCTGAAAAAATGTTCTTAACCACAAATGGCCCTTCGTACGTAGGGGTCCATTTTCCCCTAGGATCACCTTGCGGTAATATGATGTGTTTGATCACAAGATCCCCGACTTGATACTCTTGTCGTCTAACTTTCTTGTTAAATGCCTTGATCATTCGCTTTTGATATGTCTGACCATGAAAAATAGCAGTAAGTCTCTTTTCATCGATTAAGTTCAGTTGATCAAGCCGGGTCTGGATCCAATTGTCCTCGCTCAAACCTGCATCCTTCATAATCCGAAGAGAGGGTATCTGGACCTCAATGGGTAAGACTACCTCTATTCTATACACCAAGGAATAGGGTGTTGCCCCTGTTGAAGTCCGTGTTGAGGTTCGGTACCCATGAAGAGCAAACGGTAACATCTCATGCCAGTCTTTGTAGTTCACCGTCATCTTCTGCACAATCTTCTTGATATTCTTATCCAGGAACTCGAAATTCATGGATTGGTAACCATCCACAACCTGATGTGCATAATGATCCGCCAACACACTCCCCTTGATTGCTTTTTGGGTAGTGTATTGGACATCATACTTGGTTAAAATCATCTTCCATCTTGCTATTCTTCTGGATAAGGCAGGCTTTTCGAAGATATACTTGATTGGATCCATTTTTGATATCAATGGGGTAGTGTGAGTCAGCATATATTATCTCAACCGACGAGCAGCCCATGCCAAAGTGCATCAATTTTTCTCGAGTAACGAGTATCGGGTCATGCAGTCGGTAAACTTTTTGCTAAGGTAGTAAATAGCATGCTCTTTTCGGCCATACCCGTCATGCTGCCCCAGCACGCACCCTATCGAATTGTCGAGTACTGTCAAGTATAAGATCAAAGGTCTCCCTTCAACTGAAGGCATCAGAATTGGTGGCTCTTGGAGGCTGTATGACCCTCTCTTCCTGTAGTAATAGTCTATCAAGCTCCCCAGGCACCTCACAATCATCCTCACCTTCGTCCTCGGCTTGGTTGATCGGATTTTCGAAGTCATAACTGGCAGTAGCAGAGTCGTTAACAGTGGGATCCAGAGTGGATGTGGATCTGCATTATGATATGTGAGTGTGTGTAAGACAAATAGCTGTTTTAATAAAGTGCAAGATAGAAAAACAAGGAGCGCAAAATTTGTAATGCAAGAAAACGTCCAATGCTTTATTGATGATATATGGGAATGACAAATATTAAGCCCTCACAAACAAAGCCACGGTGCCTCGGGTAAGGCACCGGGCCGTAAAGTTTTAGAGTGTTTGTTACAAATTTCAAAACAGAAGTCTATTACTGTGTAATAAAAGAAACGTGCATGAAGTCCTTTGCGATCCAATTGCTCAGTCCACTGTCAATAGTCGGGTAAATCCAGCTATCAAACTCTGACTTTTCTTCATCATCCTCAATTGCATTCACTCCCGAATTACTGATGCGTAAAGGAGGTCTTCCAATTCGTGCGCGCCGAACAACTCTTTGAGCTTCTGCAGTAAAACCCAAACCAAACTTGTCAATTTTGTGTGCGAAGTCAGGGAGTTGACCCCAATTTGCACACCCACCTTTTTCAATAACAGCCCTGGCATCCTTAAGGGAAGCCATCTTCATCGGAGGTTCTTCAGCAACAGTTGCAGTCGATGCCAGAGTCTGGGGGACCTCTTCAAAGTTCTGGCATGGGGTTTCGATGAACTCTCCATCCATCTCCACATACTGGAAAGAGTTAAGGTGGCTCACCATGTACTCCTCTTCCCCTCGTACTGTAACAATCTTCCCTTTCACTGGATATTTTAACATCTGATGGAGCATAGAAGTCACTGCCCCAGCCTTATGAATCCACGGGCGACCCAACAAACAAGAATAAGATGGTCGAATGTCCATCACATAGAATGTAGATGCAAAAGTCTGAGATCCGACTTTAATAGGAACATCCACCTCCCCATGTACCATCCTTTTGGACCCATCAAAGGTCCTAACCACAATATTACTTGGCTTCAGAACCAACCCTTCACAGTCCAGCCGATCTAATGTTGTCTTGGGTAAAACATTCAATGAGGACCCAGTATCCACCAGTACGTGATCCAGAGTAGTGCCCATGCACTCGATCTAAACATGTAGAGCGTCATTGTGATTCCTTCCTTTGGCAGTCAGATATGCGTCGGAGAAACCCAACCCGTTGTCAGCGGTCAAACTAGCCACATAGTCTTTGAATTCATCAGCAGATGTTTCCTGCGGCACATGTGCAGTTTTAAGGAAAGCAATTAAAGCCTTTGCATGGGCTTATGAACACAACAATAAAGATAGCATGGAGATCTTGGACGGGGTTTGCCCCAGCTGCTCGACTACATTGTAGTCGCTCTTCTTGATAATCTTCAGGATTTCCTCTATATCTTGTCTAGAGGTTTCTACGACAATCTTCTTAGGTGCCTCCGTCCGAGCAGGCTCACTGTGATCTCTTTGCCCCGAGCTTCAGATGACTCGGAGACAGGGGTGACAATTGTAATATGTACTGGGACAGTAGCAGATGTACTGGCAGATGGAATAGAAACAGGCTTTTGAATAGTCGGAGGGGAAATCTCAGGAGAGAAGAGTCTTCCGCTTCGGGTGAACTTGCTAGACCCGACAATATTGCTGACATCAGTATCAGCTTCTTCAACCTTCAAGTCTTGTTTGATCCCATGATAATACACATCGGCCCAATAGTGCCATGGGACAGCCTTATCCGAAGTGTATGGGATAGGACCAGGAGTAGTAATGATCAATGGAGCAACTCTTAGAACGGATGTAATCCTAACAGGCTTTCTCAAGGAAGCCTTGGAAGGATTGGCGGAAATGGTTATGATGGAAACATCTTCAACAGGAATCAACGGAGTCAAAGTTTTATCGAACAGGATCTCTTTGTTATCCATCAGGCATTGAACACCTGATTTCCAAAAATGGCAACCAGCAGGCAGGACTGAACATAGGTGGCAACCTTCGCCACAGCCCGAAAATAAACCGACCAATAATAGATTCTTCTTTACTGTCATCAACGAAGTAGAAATGTCTTCCACAAAGATCACAAATGAATCATTGTCCACAGCATTTACTCCATGCTTGGGCATAGGAGCAGTCATAACATTAGGCTTTTCCGGGGCGTCAAACTCGATTTCTTTAGCTTCAATCAAATCTTGCACCTTATTCCTCAAGTCCCAGCAGTTGTTTGTATCATGCTCCGGGTTATCGAAGTGATAGGCACAATGGGGGTTCGAATTATACAGCGGTGATGTAGTACTGTGATTCTTCGAGGCTTCCCTCAGAGTTTTCAGGTTAGTCTTCAACAATTGCGGCAGAATTTGAGATAAGGTCATACTGAGTCGAGTATGCTGTCTTTGCGGTCTCTCTACTCTTTGCTGATTGTTGCGTTGTGGGGCAACAGTGGGTCTTGATATTACTACCGCATTCACTGCTTGACGGTGTTTAGGTCAGTTTTGGCTCCTCGAGCTGTAAACGACACTAGCTTCTTTCTTGAAAGGCTTCCTTTCTGTACTGGACGAAGCACCTTTCTGTATCTTGCCACTTTTGATACCAGCCTCTAATCTCTCCCCAGTCAAAATCAATTCAGTAAACCCGGATGATGAACTGCCGATCAAATGATTGAAGAATGGACCAGACAAAGTCCCAAGAAACATGTCCACCAACTCCCTATCAGACAGAGGGGGTTGGAATCTTCTAGACAGATCTCTCCACTTCTGAGCATAGTCCTTAAAGCCTTCGCCCGTACCCATAGACATACCCTGAAGCTGAGTACGCGTGGGAGCAATGTCGACATTATACTGGTATTGCTTGTAAAAAGCAACAGCAAGATCCTCCCAGTTGCGGACGTTAGCTCTTTCAATTGATAGAACCATTCAAGTTGAGTCCCTGACAGACTATATTGAAAGAAATGAACCCACAGGTTTCTACAACAGTGTAAGGTTGAATTTTTCTGACGTATGAGCAGAGATGAAGCTTTGGACAAGATACTCCATCGTTCTTAGAAAAAATGGGAGCTTTGAACTTGTGAGGGATCACCACCCCAAATGCTAATCCCAGATCTTCAAAGTCCAACCCAGGGATCTTCTAAATCTCCATTGCACTCAACCGGTCTCCGAGTTGCTTATATCTATATTCAGCAGAAGGATAATGTTCTTCATCAAAATCAGTGTCATTATCAAAGACCACGGGACTAGGAACCTTTCTTTCCTCTTGATTCTCTCCTCCTCCAGATGAATGAGACAGATCAGTTTCCTGTCGCAACCTATTCCCAAATCTGTGACCCATATTCAGCAAAACCACCTTCGTCTTCTTCTTTTTCTTTTCTTTCAAGATGAGAATCTTTAAATCTTGTTGTCCTTTAGCCAAGTTTAGGAACATCTCTTGGAACTGAGCATTCTGTGCTTGAAGAGCCTTGATGGCTTGATCAGTAGGTATTTCAGAAGACATGTTATGCTGAAATAAACAGCGAAGAAGATAAGAAACCTGTAACAGTACCTGTAATGTGGTGCATGATAATGGAATGCGTATGAAATGATTTCAAAGACTTTGGGAGATTTAAATTTGCGAACCAAGAAATAAACAAACTTTATTAGATTTAAACTTGGTAAAAATGTTAAACAATTCCTTTAAGGCGTTACAAAAGAAATAAACTGAAAACAAATCTAAACTAGAAACAAGCAGAAATCAGAAATCCCATGGTCGCTTTCCCTTCGTGCTGACATAGTCGTTGATTGTCCTTTCATTCTCAAGCCGCCTTGTAAGCTTCAAGATCTTCCTCTCCTGCTCATGATACTTCTCTCGGTAGGTATCCCTTTCCTCCTTCAACTGAATCCAGGATCTCTTCAATGCCCCAAGATCAGTAGGCATGTAAGGATAAAGCACTGTATAAGGAACCCCTTCTTCATTAGTATGCTCTACAATCACCAGCAAGACAGCTTCATAAGGCATCCCTAGCTTTTGAGCACGGGCTCGAACCCACTGGAGATAAGGTTGGATGGGGAGAGAAGTCTTTAATCCTAGCTCTTGAGGGTCAGACATGTTCACCATGCCCCAAGCTCGTATAAACCTTCGGCGATGCTCTTTAACATCCTCCTTGTAGTCAAAGACAATATCTGTAAGAAGTAGCTCAAAGGACCGTCTCTCCGAGCGCGACCAAACTGTCTCAAAGCCAAACAAGGACTGTAGGTTATTCCCACTCTAATTCCAAGCAACAGAACATTAGGTTATTCCCCACATCGATCAATGATAGCTACTCATTCCATATCCTTAGAACTCCAAAGAATGTCCGTATGACCAAGGGACATGATTCTATAAGCCCATCCTACACCTTCCTCATTCTTCAATATAGATTTGGGGAAGTGCGAAATAAACCACCTTGCCAGCAACGGTGTGCAACACATGAGGGTCCCCCTTCTTCGCACAGTACGAGTATCGAGAGCATGTAGAATATCACCTAGAAGAGTAGGCACTGGATTACGAGACAAGAAGATCTTGACTGCATTCACATCTATGAAGGAATATGGATTTGGGAAAAGAACCGGGTCGTAGATGAGGAGAGCCAAGATGTCTTAAAAAGCTTGAAAGTCTAAGTTATCCCAAAACTGTTGAGCTTGATCGATCAGAAACTTAGCCAAGAAACCTTTAACCCCACTTTGTGTCTCCCAATTAGACACTATATCAGCCTTTTTCAAGTGTAAAGCCGAAGCAATGTCCTCAGGTCTAGGAACCTCCTCCAAACCTGTGAAGGGTGTCTTCTCGAGGATAGATATGCCTAATAAATAAGAAAACTCCTCCAAAGTAGGGGACTAGCTGATAATCTGGGAAGGTGAAACAGTGATGCAACGGGTTAAAGAACTGGAAAAGGACGCTCATCATTTGCTCATCCAACTTTGAAGTGACCAAACTAAGGAGATGACCATGTCTTCTAACAAATGAGGAAGTATCAGGAACTTTTGAGACTAACTCTCTGAGCTGAGAAGGGATTTGCACGAAGTTGACTCGAATGGTATTTCTGCGTATGGAAGCCATAATCTGCAAAAAAAACAAAGATAAATCCCCTCGGTCTTTGAAATGGTTAGTCTAATGAAATATGCATGCTATGTCATGATGCATGATGTCATGATAAAACACACAACAGGTATAGCAGGTAACAAACATGGTAAAGGCACACAAGTCACACAAGAGCCCTTAAGTCTCAGGCTTGCATGGAGTCTAGGTACTACCCTCTTGAAGTTCAGTTGGTTCAACCTGTCCTAATAATAGTAATCGGGTTCTAGAGGTTCTCAATATCACTGACCATCCTCCATCGGTCATGGTTTCAGCTCATGCAATCTTTTCTTGTAGCCGGAACTATCTCGAGAGTATGGTCTCAATGAGTGTAGTATCGAGTATCAACCAGTTCTCAGCTCTATGCCGAGGCTGGCTATCTCACTACTTCCTATGGCCAAGTTGGTCAATTATAGGTTCTAAGGTCAGTTGATGCTTAACGACCCATATAGCAGCCTAGTACTCTCCTTGTTCCTCCACAAGGGATACCATTACCAACTAATGTGCCACATCAACGTAGCTACTGCTTCAACCGTATCGGTCTACGCCGTACAGTTCCCTCACAGTTTATTGCTACTTACCTAAAAGGTGTCCCCCAGATTCGGGTTTGGATCTATAGTAACTCCAATACAAAACTCACAAAGATAAAGCAATCAAATCAAACAATAGAAGCAATATGATGAACTAATCCTAAGGTATACCTCACTTATTTTGTCGCCAGCAGAGTCGCCAGTTCTGTGATACGGTGGCCAGAACCGGGACTGTTTTAGGAATGTTGGTTTGTGTTTTGCGTTTGTGTTTGCAAAATGTCGCGGTAAGCAAGAGTCGCCACCGACTTTTATTTTATCCAACAGGAAAGGAAAAAAGCACAGAAAAATTCCTTTTTTCGAGATTTTCTGAGTACTTGGGGTGGATTATAGAAAGGAAAGTATTAACACCCTTTCTATCCGTGGTTTTCCAAGGGCTCTTAGGTACTTGCTCATCATTTTAAAAATTGCTTCTATGTTTGTGATTTGAAAAGTTTTTTACTTCGATTTAACCCTTGCTTCTGTCTTCAAGAGTGTTACGAAGTGTTTTTTGAAAACTTTATTTGAAAGGAGTGTAAGTGTGAAAATGTTTGTTTTGTTTGAGCAAGTACTTAAGAGCTAATCTACCTACTCGAAAAAAGAATCGTTCTATGTCTGTTTCCTTTAGACAGCGCTATCCCACTATTAGTGAGTAACCCTAATGTCAGGACGTCTTAGTAGTAACCCTAATGTCTTAGATCAATTATTCGAGGCAACAATTCTGAGGCAACCATTCCGAGGTAACTTTTCCAAACGAGACTTTGATCTTTGTTTAGACAAGAGAGCGACCACTAAAGCATCCTATACCTAATGACCGTTTACCGAAGGCAACCGAAGTGGGAGTGTACCCTAGGATTGCGCATGTGCGAGTGATTCAATTTCAGATTATTATCTTTGCACATTTAGGGTTTGCTAACCATTTTAAAGTTAATCATACATTCTTGTCATGCAACCCTAATTATTCATACATCTAACAGTTAATATTTACGGAATTTAAAATGTGGAAAATAAGCTACGCTATTACAAGGCTTCGGGTATTTACATAGCCAAAAACAAAACCGTAAAAAAAACGATAAATGAAAGTAAAAGTCCTAATTAATCTATTACAACTTGTGAGCAATTACATTATTATGGTAAAAATAATTAAAGCGCACACGAATAAATTAAGAACGATAAGAAATTAGGGTTTTGACCCCATCTAACCTAATTAAAAGAAATATTGTTTTTTGTTGTTTTTAACTATTTTCAAGAAAAAGAATAAGGTTTTTAAATTAAATACAAAATTAATTAGTTAATTAAATTAATTAAAGAAAATAATTAAATGACCTATTTTTTATGTTTTTGGTTATTTTTAAGAAAAAGAAAATAGAATTTAAATTTATACAAACCCTAATTTCTAATTGTTTTTAAGTTATTTACAAAAAGAATTTAAGTTACCCTAGAATTAAATAACCTAATTCAATTAATTTTTTTTTGATAAAAATAAACCTAAATCTAATTGGATGAAAATATATTATTTTTGTGATTTTTTGATAAAAAGAAAATTAATATTTAAGTTAGTAAAAAAAACTAAATAAATTAATAAGGACAAAATATAAAAAGAAAGAAGAATTGGGCCTGGAATCAGTAATTGGGGGGGGGGGGGGCGTGAATAGAAAATCTGGGCCCAAGAAACAAAGGTCAATGTTGACCTTCTGGATCCCCAACCATGTGTTGACTAGGTCACATGATGGTCACCACATGATAGATATTAGATTTGGCCTCCTGGACACCTGGCTGGTTGGATTCAGAGAGCACATGGTAGTCCTTTGTCCCTATATGCGCGCCTGATCAATTAAAGCAAAATAACATGAAATATAGGGGGACCTGGGATTCAAACCCAGGCCCCAAAGCATTTTCCAATGACCTGGCCACCAACTGAGCTGTGCGTTTTATTTGTACATCAAAGATAAAATAATAATTAAATATTAAGAAAGCATAATATGTTAATTCAGCGCGCACATTTTTAAACGAAGCAATTGGAGCTTGCCACGCCATCATCCCCGTCCTCTCTCAGTGGCTAAAAGATGCAGGGACTTTTACCTACGGACATATGTCCGTAGCTACAACCCTGGTTCATCTCAAAATCTTCCATGGGCACGATAAGTGACTTCTAATGCGATGAATCGAACCGTCTTGGCATCCTGAACATCATGATACCCTTCATGGGGGCTAATTTTGCCTGCACACGAAAACCCTAAAACGAAACCAAGAACCCTAACAATAGCAATTCTTGATACAGTCCACAAAAACGAAATTAAATGTTATGGATAGTTTGCAAATGAGATGGTGAACAAGAATATGTGATTAGAATGTGATGAATGTGCAAGAATAACAAGTGAAATTCTGGCTGCAGATACTCAATGTCACATTCAATGTTATGACACCGTATCTGACTTTCTATAAGACAGTAAATACAAAAAACAGTAAAGAACACAGTCAATTGTTTACCCAGTTCAGTGTGCAACAACACCTACTCTGGGGGCTACCAAGCCAGGGAGGAAATCCACTATATGAGATATTAATTCAGGAATAAACCAACCAGTTTATCTCCTTCACTTAAGACCTACCCAATGCAACTTCAATCTAAGTACAACTTAAACCTGAGTTCCTACTCACTCCTCCTCAATCACAGCAGTGATACTTAAAATAATTTGACTAATGAATTGATGAAGACACTCTTCAAAACATACACTTGATTATGCTTCACAGCTTTTTAATCAAGCAACACAAACACTCTTGCTTCACAGCTTTGAGTGATACACAAACCTAACTTGACTTTGCTTCAAAGCTTTAGTCAAGAGACACAAAAACACTCTTGCTTCAAAGCTTTGAGTGGTACACAACCCTTACAATTAAAACCTATTCCAAGTCACTTATCACAATGATACTTGCTTGGATTACAATAGTTAAAACTATACAGCTTCTAAATGATCTTCTGTCAAAAAGGGATACATTCAAAACAGCAGCCCTGTTGAATATATAGCAGCTGCATCTTCAGTTAGGGTTTCCACAAAAATCTAGGGTTAATTCCGTTTGACCTTAAGACTAGGTCACAGGACTTTATCAACCAGGTTAGGGTTGAGCTAGGTTAACCCCAAGTCCACGAGATTTTCTGTTCTGGAAGGACTGAGTCATTTTCCTGAAAAAACTCAGAATTACCCAAACTGCAAAACTGTTAGTTCAGAACAGGATGTCTTAACATTTGTTATGACATCTGAAATCCTGTCTACTGATTTTGGTAAATGTGATCTTTTTGCAAAATGCTCAGATACACACTCATAAACAGCAGCACTTGTATGACAATATTTTTCTGCAGAGGTACCTAATAAATCAGTACCTAGTAAACTAGAATGTTATGACATCAGTCATGACATTCACACACCTTCTTTTACCAAAAATGCATGCCAATAACTAAACAACTACAAACTCCCCCTTTGGCAGATTTTTGGCTAAAGCCCCTAAGCAATCAGAGAAAGATAGCAGCAGAAAAAAAATGACTGCAGAAAAATAGAATGTCTAATAAAGTCTACCAAAATATATCTCCCCCTCTTTAGCCACAAATGGGCCAAAGAAATATGTTCTTAAAAGATTATACAGTCATCCAGAAAAAGTAAAACAACAACTAAAAATTGAACACACTTGCAAACTCCACCAGGAATCAGCATCAACTCCACCAACCTTCAAGCACTGTCCCCTTCAGAGGAGCTAGTTTCTTCAGTATTGAGTTGATCTTCAGCTTCTGCACCATCTTCCCTTCTGTTTCCTTCAGCTTCCTCCTTTTCTAACCTGGAAATTAGGTTTTCTAGTGTCTTTTTCCTAGCTTCCAGCTCTTTGCAGGTCTCTTTCAATACAGCTATAGCATCAGATGTTTTGGAATGAGTCTTTACAGATGATGTCTCAGCTGATGTTATGACAATATCAGGAGCATGAGATCCCTGAAACAGCTTGTAGTGTAACCCAAGAGCAGGAGCTCTTTTGCAAGCAGTGTCTCTTGCCACCAGGATATCAGGGTATTGTGCAAGGATAATTCCACAAAGGAGGGAGGGAAAGGCAATTGGGCCTTTGACAGCATAACTACCAGCATGTTTTAAAGTTTGTTCAAAAATATACCTGCCATATTCAAAAACAGTCTTGGTTCCCACAACATAAATAAATCTCCCCAATCCTGTGGAGATAGTTGATTTATGGTTTGTAGGGACCCATTTGGCTGCACCAATCTTGTGCAGGATGGCAAATTTCATGCTAAGTTTGCTGGCATTCAGCTTGCCTTTCAAGGGCCAGCACTTGACTTGTCTTGCTGTGATGGTTTGAAAAACTTCATTGTCAGTGACTTCCAGTTCAGGGCAATCCTCATTTGATCTTCCAAGAAATTTGTTAATTTATGATGGAAAGAAATTAACCCTTCTTCCTCTAACATAAATACTTTCAAAGTCAGCTGACCTTCCATCAGCACATTCATCAGACAAGTTAACTATGAACTCCTTGACCAGATTTTCATAGCACTTGGTAAATTTTACCACAGTCTTCATCAGTCCTGCAGTTTTAATCAGGTCCATGATGTCCTTGCACTCCATGGCATCATTGTTTAGCTCTCTTTCTAAAGCTATTCTCTTCAAGCAAACATACTTCCATCTGTTTGCATTGTCAGGATGGTGAAAAGAGATGTTGTCTGTTGGGACTTCAGGAACTCTAGCAATTTTGCTGGAGGGGAGTTTCCTTCTGATAGGAATTTCTTCAGCATCAATCTCAAACTCTGATTCCTCATCAGAATCAGAAGATTCAGGTTCTTTTCTCTTCTTTATAATTGGTTGTCTACCAGTATGCACCTGGGCTTTCACCTTCCCTTTGGACTGACCAGTTTTCACAGATTCTACCCCAGCCTTGCCTTCAGCCTTGGATTTCTTATCAGCAGGTTTATCTTTGGTCATACATTTTGCAGCATTCTGATTACCCTTTCTTTTCATCATTCTCCTAGCTATGCTAGGGTTTACATTGGCAATCAGATCATTGTCTGAGTATTCCTCATCCACATCAATGATAGGTGGATCAACAGTCTTCTCTGAAGGGTTCTGAATGTTGTCATTTTGTGTCACAACATTCTCAGAGACATCTACATTCTCAGAGACATCCACATTTGGGCTTGCTGATTCTTGATTTAATGGGACAGAAATCCCCGGTACAGATTGGTTTCCGCTTAGTATTCTTGTAACAAGCCTAGCAATTGATTGATGTACTTGAGTTGATCCTTCCCTATTTGGTACAGAGGAAGAAGGATGAGAAGGATTACCAGAAGCAGTAGCTTGAGCTCTTCTGGCATGCCTAGTTCTCATTTTTTTGACTTTGGAGGGGTCAGTTGCCATTTCTCTGAGAGGAGTGATCTCCAGGACTTCAGAATCTCTGCATGTGGTGATTGCTCGAGAATCTTGGTTAGATGATGAAGATGAAGTGGTCGCCTTGGTTGAAGATGATGTTTGAGACATTTTGATTGACTTAGAGAACCAGTAGCAATTTGAGAGAAAACTTTGATTGAGAGTAAGGAATAGGTTGCAAAGACGAGAGAGGTAGGAGGCAATTGAGAGTCTATTCAACTTCTTAATAATTTTGAAAGAATTGGAAAGACATATGATTAACCCACTAAAAATAGACTTAACACAAATAACTCCTTCAACCCTTGTTTTAAGCAAAATTAATTGCTATAATTTCTCATGTTGGCAAATACCCATCTTGCCCCTCAAGTTTTCAAGTTGATTTCCAACAAGAGCCTTGGTAGAAGAATCAGCCAGCTGAAGCTTAATGATACCATGTTCCAGTTTAATTGACTTCTTCTCTACAAGGTCAATGTGCTTGGTCCTGCTATGCTGAATAGGGTTCTTGGAAATATTGATTGTATTCAGATTGTCACAATACAATGTCACAACATCTTGTGAGACATTATACTCAGTGAGCATCTGTTTTGTCCAGATATTTTAAGAACAACTACTACCAGCTGCAACTATTTCAGCACAGAGTTGGGAAGGCATTCTTTTGACATGAATCATAGCTCTGGCAGATTCCTGTATGATCCTATTTTTCTTTTTGTCAACTCCATTTTGATGATGAGTTATAGGAGAAGAGACTTCATGACTCATTTCTTCTGGGAAACAGAATTTATTAGACTTGTTGTTTCCAAATTCCTTGTCATGATTACTTTTGGTTCTGACAGCACATCCTTCTTCAAGTTTATTCACCACATCATAGACATGTCTCTTTTTACCAAGCCTTTCAATTCGAAGTTCACCACAAACCCTCCTTTTATCAATTTGCAGTCTTGGAATCCTTCTGACTGCTTCCATAGAGATAGTTCTTTTCATTCTTCTTAGATGAAGATGGCCAAGCTTATGGTGCCACAATTTCATCTCTTTTTCTTCTTTGGTAATTGAACACATAGTGGAGTTATTAGTGTTCTCAGGCTGCCACAAGTAACAGTTATCTTTAGATCTGATTCCTTTCATGACCACTTCTAGTTTTTCATTAATTACTAGACATTCAAATTTTGAGAAATTGACCTTGAATCCTAGATCACACAATTGACTGATACTAATGAGATTAGCAGTCAGCCCTTTTACCAGCAGTACTTCATTCAGACTTGGAACTCCAGGACAATCCAAATTACCAACTCCTTTGATTTCACCTTTAGCACCATCTCCAAAGGTCACAAAACTGGTGGTGTATGGTTTAACATTATTGAGGAGGTTCTTGATTCCAGTCATGTGTCTGGAACACCCACTGTCAAAGTACCAGTCTTCCTTTGCAGAGACCCTCAGGGAAGTGTGGGCTATCAGGGCAGTAGCCTTTTTCTTCCATTTAGGAGCATGTGGTACCTTTTTAGACTTAGGTTTGACACCTGAGTTCTGATTAGGGTATCCATGCAATCTGAAGCAGAAAGGCTTTATGTGGCCATACCTCCCACAATGATGATATTTCTATCTTTGGTACCTTTTCTTCATATGTCTCTGTTCCTGATGTTGAGAGTTGTGTTGAGACATCTGTTTTGACATTTGCTTATCAGGCCTGATCTTCTTATCTGTACCAGATTTCTTTGCTTCCACAAATCCTAGTCCAGATTTGTTTCCCACATTCTGTCCAACCTGGAGGATCTCTTCCAATTTGTATGTTCCATTAGTCAGCATCTTGACAGATTTGGTCATTTGATTCAGTTGTGAGTTCAGCAATTGAACTTCCCCTTCTAGATGACTTATAGTTTCAAGGTTTGCCCTTTTTTCAGCCTCCACCAGCTTTACGATGAGTTTTGATTGTTTCTCATTCTGCACACAGAGTTCAGCACTTCTGATACATAATTTCTTGTAAGTATCAACCAGTTCTTCAAATGTCACTTCTTCATCACTAGTGTCACTTTCAGAGGTACAAACACCAGTTAGAGCAGTAACTAGTTTGGCAGATTCTTCTTCAGAATTACTTTCTGAATCACAGTCAGACCAGGTAACAGTCATTCCTTTCTTTTGTTTCTTAAGAAAGGTAGGACATTCAGCTCGAATATGCCCATATCCTTCATAACCATGGCATTTAATTCCTCTGCCTTGATTTCCCTTCTCTTCTGACCTTGGTCTTCTGTTGGAACTGTCAATGTCAGAGGGAATGTTATGGACATTAGACCTTGACTTTGGATCTATTCTTTTGATGAGTTTGTTGAACTGTCTTCCAAGCATGGCTATAGCTTCTGAAATATTTTCTTCTTCATCCTCCTTGTTTTCAACACCAGTGTTGGATACAAGTGCTATGCTCTTGTTCTTGTTGTCACCATTTTTAGTGATCCCCATCTCAAAAGTCTGAAGAGACCCAATAAGTTCATCCACTTTCAACTTGCTGATGTCCTGGGCTTCCTCTATGGCAGTTACCTTCATTGCAAATCTTTTAGGCAAGGATCTGAGAATCTTTCTCACCAATTTTTCTTCTGACATCTTTTCTCCCAGTGCTCCTGAGGTGTTGGAAATCTCCAAGATGTTCATGTGAAACTCATGAATGGTTTCATCTTCCATCATTTTTAGATTCTCAAACTTGGTAGTCAACATCTGAAGCCTTGACATTTTCACTTTGGAAGTGCCCTCATGAGTAGTTTTGAGAGTGTCCCAAACTTCCTTGGCCAGTTCATATTGATGTACTAGTCTGAAAATGTTTCTATCAATTCCATTGAACAAGGCATTTAAAGCTTTGGAATTTCCCAGGGCTAACTCATCTTCTTCTTTACTCCAATCTTCCTCAGGCTTCAGACTGATTGTCCCATCTTTCTCAGTTATGGTGGGATGGTTCCATCCTTTGTCAGCAGCTCTCCAAGCCTTTTTGTCCAGATTTTTTAAGAAGGCTATCATACGAGGTTTCCAGTAGTCATAATTTGTTCCATCCAGAATGGGTGGTCTATTTCCAAAAACTCCTTCTTTGTCCATAGTGCCAGAAAGTGATATCCCTAGATCTCACCCAGTAATACAGGCAGGGTGCCTGCTCTGATGCCAATTGAAATTCTGGCTGCAAATACTCAATGTCATGTTCAATGTTATGACACCGTGTCTGACTTTCTATAAGACAGTAAATACAAAAAACAGTAAAGAACACAATCAATTGTTTACCCAGTTCAGTGTGCAACAACACCTACTCTGGGGGCTACCAAGCCAGGGAGGAAATCCACTATAAGAGATATTAATTCAGGAATAAACCAACCAGTTTATCTCCTTCACTTAAGACCTACCCAATGCAACTTCAATCTAAGTACAACTTAAACCTGAGTTCCTACTCACTCCCCCTCAATCACAGCAGTGATACTTAAAATAATTTGACTAATGAATTGATGAAGACACTCTTCAAAACATACACTTGATTATGCTTCACAGCTTTTTAATCAAGCAACACAAACACTCTTGCTTCACAGCTTTGAGTGATACACAAACCTAACTTGACTTTGCTTCAAAGCTTTAGTCAAGAGACACAAAAACACTCTTGCTTCAAAGCTTTGAGTGGTACACAACCCTTACAATTAAAACCTATTCCAAGTCACTTATCACAATGATACTTGCTTGGATTACAATAGTTAAAACTATACAGCTTCTAAATGATCTTCTGTCAAAAAGGGATACATTCAAAACAGCAGCCCTGTTGAATATATAGCAGCTGCATCTTCAGTTAGGGTTTCCACAAAAAGCTAGGGTTAATTCCGTTTGACCTTAAGACTAGGTCACAGGACTTTATCAACCATGTTAGGGTTGAGCTAGGTTAACCCCAAGTCCACGAGATTTTCTGTTCTGGAAGGACTGAGTCATTTTCCTGAAAAAACTCAGAATTACCCAAACTGCAAAACTGTTAGTTCAGAACAGGATGTCTTAACATTTGTTATGACATCTGAAATCCTGTCTCCTGATTTTGGTAAATGTGATCTTTTTGCAAAATGCTCAGATACACACTCATAAACAGCAGCACCTGTATGACAATATTTTTCTGCAGAGGTACCTAATAAATCAGTACCTAGTAAACTAGAATGTTATGACATCAGTCATGACATTCACACACCTGCTTTTACCAAAAATGCATGCCAATAACTAAACAACTACAATAAGATTCAGTTTTGGAAATATGGGCAAACCGTGGGAGTAGTGGGGACGAATTCGGGGCACTAGCACGCTTGTTTTTGATTGGTACTTCTTGCTTGCACTCCCAGGAAGTGAATGGGATAGTCAGGAAGCCTTGTAATTTCCTGGAACTTTGAATTCACCTAAGCACTTTTTTGTGTTTTTTTCAAGTTTGTTCTGACTTCTCACGCCTCTCTAACCTCTTGTTTTAGGTCTGCAATTGTTCAATATATATCAATGACTGAATTAGGGTTGCCAACATGATCTCAATCTTCCTCCATTATAGCTTTTGATTTGGATTTGATTCACTTGAAGATACTTCCAAAAATAGGACAAACTCAATCTTTTTGTGCACACCAAGGCTTTGCACGAATTCAATCACTTGCCAACTGGATATAAGACCTGAAACATGCACAATATCTTGAGCTTTCAATGTTTTAGATTTTTTCATAATTTGTTTTGATTAAAATTGATTTAATTCAAATCAAAATCAAAATAAATAATAAAAACAAGATAAAGACAAGTGGCAAGATCTAGGGCTCGTGGACCATGCTACCAACTCAGGACAAGTGTAAAAAGTTAGGCCCATTTAGCAAAATTTGCAATTTTAGGCATAGTTGACTTTTGACAACTTTGCAAAAAAGGTCAACTTCACCAATGCATAACTTCCTCAATTTTAACTCTTTGAAGGTTTTTTTGGACTTTTTAGAAAGCTTGAGATGTCCTTTAAGCAACCCTTTTGGTCTCATCTCAATTTGGCATTCCATGTTCATGTAAGAAGCTTTAACAAAAAAGGTGTTTTTGTTGACTTTTCAAAATGACCTATAATGTCAAAATTCATAACTTATTGTGGGTGCATATTTTAAACTTGGGAGATGAAGATGGATTGTAGAGCATTGCATCCTATTAAAAATGAGATTTGGATGGGTCATTTCTCATAAAGTATGAGAAAGTTATACTTGGTCAAAGTTGAGTTGACTTTTCCTACAAAACCCTAATTTAGCAACTTTTTGTTCTTGATGAATTATGAGCAACCCTTGATGAATCATGATCAACCCTTGATCAAATGATGAAATATTCTTCAAATTGAGGATGTTGACCAAAAATCTTGAAGTTTGACTGTATGTGGGCCACAGTTGACTTTTGCCCTAGCACAATCGATTTTCAGGCCTTTGAGCAATTGATTGAGCAAATTTTCTCTACAAGGCTTGAAACTTGTCATGGATGATCTTGAGAACATATTAGGACAATGGTGAGAATTTGGGATCCCTTGGACTCAAGTATCTTGATGCAATGTGAAACCCTAATTTGAGGTAGACTACCTTAAGAGAGAGCTTGTCTGGTCAACCCTTTGACTTCCTTGAGCAACTTAAGGATCTTTCTTGTAATGTTTTGAGAAATATGGGAGGGCAAATTTTGGGGTACAACAAAATGCATACATCCCATTCTGATTTATTTTAAGAACACCATTACACAAAGCATTTCAAACATCATGATATTGCATACAGCTAACGCTTTACCTTTTCAGGAAAGGTCAATCAATAGATATTTATCATCAACAATTTTCAACAGGTCCAGGATTAGCTCCTGAAACAAAACAAAGTAATTATCTGTGCAACCAAATACAACTTTACACGGGCTCATCATGAAGAACTCTTACACGGGTTTCTTCTGACTTCCAAATACAGCTTTACACGGGCTCTTCATGAAGCAATCTTACACGAGTTTCTTCTGACTTCCAAATATAGCTTTACACAGGCTCTTCATGAAGCAATCTTACACGGGTTTCTTCTTACCTCCAAAAACAGCTTTAGACGGGCTCAACATGAAGCAATCTTACATGGGTTTCTTATGACTTCCAAAAACAGCTTTACACGGGCTCAACATGAAGAAATCTTACATGGGTTTCTTTAGACTTCCAAAAACAGCTTTTACAGGCTCCGTATGAAGTTTTATACAGACTTATCCGGAAGCAGCCCTACCCAGGCTCCTTCTGAAGTTTTACACGAACTTATCCCAAAGCAGCCCTACCCAGGCTCCTTATGAAGTTTTACACGGACTTATCCCAAAGCAGCCCTATCCAGGCTTCTTCTGAAGTTTTACACGGACGTATCCCAAAGCAGCCCTACCCAGGCTCCTTATGAAGTTTTACCCGGACTCATCCTGTGGCAACCCTACACAGGTCCCTTCTTACAATTTCCAGATGTAGTTTTACCCTGACTCATCCTGAGGTAACCCTACCCAGGTTCCTTCTTATAATTTCCAGATGTAGTTTTACCCAGACTCATCCTGAGGCAACCCTACCCAGGTTCCTTCTTACAATTTCCAGATGTAGTTTTACCCGGACTCATCCTAAATCTGCCCTACCCAGGCTCCCTCTCATATATCTCCTAAAACAGCCCTACCCAGGTTCCTTCTCATACACTTCTAGATGAAGTCTTACCCAGACTCATCCTGAAACAGCCCTACACAGTTTTCTTCTGATACATTTCCAGATAGCAGTACATTTCATTCTCCCCAGCAAATTACTATGAAGCCTTTATTTTGACCATACAATAGCAAACTTTCATCTCTCTAATCCAGGAATAACCCCTCAGTAGAGCCATGGACAACTGAAGTTCTTAGATTCTATTCCCCACAGAGTTTTCCTCAAACAGGAAAACAATAGAAATCAACATCCCCAGTGGAGTCCTCCTCAACAACAAGAACAGGAATCCCTAAAAAGAGACTTCTTATGAAGTCAACATCTACTTTGGATGACATATTTAAGCCCATCTTCGACGACTCTCCGTCATACCCCTTGGATGGCATCTTTAAGCCCATCTCCGATAACTCTCTGTCATCTTCTCTAAATGGCATCTGTAAGCCCATTCCTGCCATTCATGCGAGTGCAAATTTCTGGGCACTCTAGTGTTCAATCATCTTCCACCTTCAAATCACGAAAGTCAGACAAGCCAATCTACATCTTCAAGTTTAAGAAGATTGAACAGGGGAAACTGTTGTACCCCAAATCTTCCCTCTCATTTTTACAATATTTTCTATTACATGGGTGGTTACAAACAATTGCTTGAAGAAAAATAACAATTTTTGAAGTTGGTAAAAGTGTCCTTCGATGAGGTGTTTTTCGATTGGCATCCTAACAATGTCTTTCGATTGGCCTCTGGACAAATGTGTCTTCGATTGGAATTTTGACGTCACTTTGGTTGGTCCTAACTGAAGGAAATCGAAGAGAGCAGAACGAAGTTTTCGATCGATCAACAAGGTACTTCGATTGGCGTCTGAGAAAGGCACTTCTATTAATATCAGAACAAAGTATCATTCAATTGGCATGGATACAAGGACTTTCGATTGGCCTCACAAACAAGCCCTTCGATTGGCATGGATACAAGGCCTTTCGATTGGACTCATGGCCAGGCCCTTCGATTTCCATGGATACAAGGCCTTTCGATTGGCCTCATGATAAGCCTTTCGATTGGCATGGCAAAGAATCCTTCGATTTAGCATATCAAACAAGGCAACATCGACAGGCATGTTAACCAAGTATCCTTTGATTGACCTTTTGGAAATACCCTTTGATTGGCTTTTCAACAAATACCCTTCGAGTGGTATTTGGGCAAAGGATTTTCGAATGACAGGAGGGTGTTCGAAGGAGTCAAGTGTCCAGGTTCATCCAAGATTTCCAAAGAGACATGAATGTTTCAAAAAAGGAATGCTTTTAATTTGTCTGATTATTGACTCATGGCTTTAAAGGACTAATTAATTGGTTGTCTCTGGCCGTTACTAGGCGCCATCATACTCCTATAAATACAAGAGCAATCACACAGTACCAGGGGGGACGAAAAAATGAAATAGAGGACATAAGGGGACGAACAGTGATACTTTTGCACACTAATAGATCATGCTGCCATATTGCTCATAGAAACCCCAGGAGGCTCAAATCGAAACACTTTTTTGCAAGCACCTTCAGCCCAAACGAAGACCAGATCCTTGTTCCTGAGACATCCAGGATTCCACACCAGCTTCTAAGCAAGTGTCTCCACACCCAGGAGTGTCATATCAAAGCACCTAACAACCTCAGCCCACGCGCAAATTCCAGTTTCAAGCAAGGTAGGTCTTCTTGACCTTGCATCTTTCGTTTTAGCATAACATGTAAATGACCTTTTATTCATTTTCTTTGTTTTTGTATTTTTTCTTGGTTTATTTGTTCTTCTTGTCCAACTAACCTATACAGGCTTAAACGAAATACAAAAAAGGGTCTGAACGAAGGTCCTACCCTCAAGTTTCTCTGTTGGTCTATACTGCTTCATAGGCCAATCGAAGGAAGCAAAGGAAAGGTGAATCGAAGGAGTCTACTGCCTGGGTCGAAAGGCAGCATCACGTTGGATCGAAACCCCCCTTCTTCACCCTAATCGAAGGAAGCAAAGGAAAGGTGAATCGAAGGAGTCTACTACCTGGGTCAAAAGGAAGCATCCCCTTGGATTGAAACCCCCCTTCTTCACCCTAATCGAAGGGTGCCTCCATTTGTATTTTTACTTTTTTTGTTCTTTTCCCTATTGACTTCTTTTTATTTTAGTATTAAAATCAAAAATCACTAAAAAAAAAACATTAGGCTTAACTTTTTACATTTAATTAATTTTATCAATTAATTAATTAATTACTTTAACATAATTTTTAAAATTAAAATTAAACAGACTTAGACTTTATTTTCTTTTATACCAAAAACAACAAAGAGATTGCTTTTCTTTAGGATTTTTTAGACGTCTTTTCTATTCCATGCGAGTTTATTTAATTCCGTACTTTTACTATTTATTGTATCTATTCACTGGATGTATTAGATAAAAATTTGGATATTTTACTACTTTATCCCCTTTATCCATGTACAATGTAAATCCCATCCCCGAAGCCTTGTAATAGCGTAGGATTTACAATTCCCGCACTTTAAATTCCTGCACATATATTTACTGCTTAGATGTATGCTAACTAGGATTGCATGACAAGATCTGAAAGCAAACGGTAGAACACCTAAATGTTTAAAGATAAATAACTGAATTGGACACACTTGCACACAAGCACCTCTAAGGTATGCCCACTTTGGTTCCCTTTTAAAAAACAGTCATGGGGAAGGGATTCTTTAGCAAAGACCCGTAAAATCAAAAGATCATAGTCCCTCGATGACCCTGCAGTTGCCTTTTGGTAAATGATCTAGTCCCTTAAACAAAATTGCTAAAGCATCTTTGTATGTTACCTTCATGACTGTAACGTCCCTCCAATTGTCCCTCAAAACATCCAACGATAAGGCTACCTACTCACTAATAGTAGGATAGTGTTGTCTAAAGGAAAACATTTGCACTTACACACAAAAACTACTTTTCAAAAATAATTTCAAAACATTTGCTTTGTTAACACTCTTGAGGACCGATACAAGAGTTAAACACAAAGCAAATCTCCACACTAAGGCTTTTTAAAACATTTTTCAAACACACAAAGCACAAAGTTATTTCAAAATGAGCAAACCTCTAAGAGCCGGTGGAAAACCACAGATGAAAAGGGTGCTAAAACCTTCCCTTTCCATAATCTACCCCCCTTACTTAGAAAACTCTCGTAAAGGTCTTTTTATATTATTTTCACCCTTTCCTTAAATTGGATAAAAGAAAAGACGGTGGCGACTCTTGCTTACCGCACATTTGCAAACACAAACGCAAAACCAGTATATAACAGTCTGTTCTGCCACCGTATCACAACTTGTAACGTGGCATGATGCCAGTACAAGACAAAGGTTGGACTTGTAACGTAGCGTGATGTCAATACAAGAAAGAGATAGACTTGTAACGTAGTGTGATGCCAATACAAGACAAAGATAAAACTTATAACATAGCATGATGCCAATACAAGGAAGAGATCAGACTTGTAACATAGCATGATGCCAATACAAGGAAGATACTTGTAACGTAGCATGATGCCAATACAAGGAAGAGATCGGACTTGTAACATAGCATGATGCCAATACAAGGAAGATATCGGACTTGTAACGTAAGAGATCAGACTTGTAACGTATCGTGATGCCAATACAAGGAAGAGATTGGACTTGTAACATAGCATGATGCCAATATAAGGAAGAGATCAGACTTGTAACATAGCGTGATGCCAATACAAGATGAAGATTGGGCTTGTAACATAGCATGATGTCAATACATGGAAGAGATCAGATTTGTAACGTAGCACGATGCCAATATAAGGAAGAGATTGAAATTGTAATGTAGCATGATACCAATACAAGGAAGAGATCAAAATTATAAAATAGCGTGATGCCAATACAAGACAAATATCGTACTTGTAACATAACATGATGCCAATACAAGGAAGAGATCGGACTTGTAACGTAGCATGATGCCAATACAAGGAAGAGATCGGACTTGTAACGTAGTGTGATCCCAATATAAGACAAAGATCATACTTGTAACATAGCATGATGCAAATACAAGGAAGACATCAGAATTGTAACGTAGCGTGACGCCAATACAAGACAAAGATCAGACTTGTAACATATCCTGATGCCAATACAAGGAAGAGATCGGACTTGTAACGTAGCGTGATGCCAATACAAGACAAAGATGACTTATAATGTAGCGTGATGCCAATACAAGGACCAGAAAGGACTTGCAACATAGTGACAACGCCAATACAAGGAAAGTATAACACAAACGAGTGTTTGGATCAATACAGTCGAGTATCGAAAGAAGATACGGACGGGTATCAAATAAAGGTTTAACATGGACGAGTGTTTGCATCAATACATATGATCATCAAAAGAAGATACGATCGAGTATCAAGAAAAAGATTACACGCACAAGTGTTTGAATCAATACGGACGAGTATCGAAAGAAGGTTAAACACAGACAAATGTGTGAATCAATATAGAAGAGTATTGAAAGAAGATATGGACGAGTATCAAGGAAAGGTTAAAACATGGACAAGTGTTTACATTAATACAGACGAGTGTCGGAAGAAGATACATACGGGTATCAAGGAGAGGTTTAAACACGGACGAGTGTTCGAATCAATGCAAACGAGTATCGAAAGAAGATACAGATGAGTATCAAAGAAATGATTACACAAACGAGTGTTTGAATCAATATGGACGAGTATCAAGGAAAGGTTAAAACACAAACAAGTGTTTTAATCAATACATATGTGTATTGAAAGAAGATACAGACGAGTATCAAGGAAACGATTACACTGAGGAGTGTTTGAATTTCAATTAATTGTTAGACGGGAACTGACTACCAGACGAGAACTGGAATTTGAATTAATTGTCAGATGAGAAATGACTACCGGACTGGAACTGGGTTTAGAATGACAAGGTGTATTGATTTTGCCGGGAATTCAGGGGTACAAGGTACTGGCACTGTTAGTTGGTCATTATGAAGATGGAGGTCATTAACTGGGGTTTTGGGAGCGATGCCCACTTGTGGGGATGTATTGTTGTCTTTGAATGATCCAGGTTTTTCGTGTAAGGTACCTGACTTGGCTTATGCTTCATATGCATGTTTGAATTTCTATTTCCCCAAAGATCCATTCTGATGGATCGGCTACGCGCTTTTGAGGATGGAATGTTATGCAATGATAACTATATGCAATGCAAAGAAAGGAACTTCATGGGGATAAGTGAAGGCTCGTTGGGAACTGTTTCTCATCACTAGGGATGCAAATACATATCGATGCGGATAACCTGTAGTACCAAAGATCATTGGGGATATTGATAAGAATTTGCATTGGGGAGCTCATGATACCGAAGACCATTGATGACTCCACTGAAGATTGAACTGCTGACGAAGCGAGTTTTAAGGTGTGCCACTGAGTTCTGAATTATGTTATTGGGAAAGAGATAATCTGGCCCAACTTCCCTACATCCTGAACCGTTGAGAGGATGGTAGAATTGAATATGTCGAGGAACAAATACTGAACGCCATGGGGATCTCTTTGAATACATGCCCCAAGTTTACCCCACACTGGGGAATTATCTATTGAATCACTTGGGGATAAAATATGGACATGAACCCTTGCGAATACCCTAGTTTACTTCACTGGGGAAAGTCTATAGGACAATTTTGTGAATTCCCCAGTTTAGCTCTGCGGATGCCCCAATTCACTCCAATGGGGATGTGCACTTATACGCTCCAAGTCAAATGACGACTCCGGACTTTCCAAATTCACTTGGGGAATCAGGTTTGGAATTGTATGTAGCAGATGAAGGCAGGTTCACACACTGGCTTGGTCAGGGTGATTGTTATGACGCTTTTAGCCTGATTGTTATCGTCTTGTATGACATAATTTTGCTTGAGCAGCTTTGAGAAATTGGAGGGATGCCCCTGTCTAGAGGATTTTTGAAAGGATATATGTTGAATAGAAGACCGGAATATTCATACCACAATAAGATATGAGATGGCCTGCCCAATGTCTTGAGTCACGAAATAAACTATCTTTGATTACAGATTTCTTGGAGAGATTTGTCGAATCTTGACGTAACTGCCCCATGTTGAATGAGTTCCAAATAGTTTTCTCACGTGATAGCCCCTGATCGACAACAACTTGAAGATATTTATCGACGTGATAACCTCTTATTGATATTATCTTGAATAGATTTATATACGTTATAGCCTCTGATTGATAGCTTTGAGAGAATACCCCTGATTTGGCTGAGCTTGGAGAGATCGAATCTCAACTTGATTGCCCTAGATTGGCAGAATCTAATAACTTCATCCCTAAAGGATACTCAGATTGTAAAGCACCAATATGCTTTCACTTAACAGAATCTCTGGGTGACGTGCCCCTGGATTAGTCACTTCTCTTGTGACAACTGACTTTTTCTTCAACAGAGTATTCAAGCCTCTCTTCTCTAACAAGATTGAGCTCTTTATTGATGTTCATTGTGTAAACTTACTTGATGTCAATCAGATGTTTGGTATGCATATAAATGTTTATTATGAGAGTGATAATTATAATGCAACACGTATGTAAGTCTTGAAGTTTGAAAAAACTTTGAATGAATGGATGTCACAACTCTATTGTGAACGAGTCACTAGCTAGAGAGAAACATTTGCAAATTCTTTTTCATGAAAGAAAATGCGAGCATATCATGCCAACACAAGTATTTAAACATATCGGAGTCAGTTAAACGTTATCTTGTTGTAGCACACTTTCGAATTGACCCTTGCTTCAGTTAGGACATTTAAGGGTTGTAACATGGCCTAGTTCATGGTTTTAGAAAAAAGGATTTAAGGCTTCAAATTATTTGGTGCCCACCCATTCTCCATGATGTTCTCCAGTCCTAAGTTCAGTCAACCCGATATAAGCATTCATCTCTCAAAAGAGGAGTTTGCAATGGTTGAGGAACCACGGGGGTTTCATGGACACAAAAATCATTAACTTTTGATTTCGGTGTCTGATCACACGACCTTGTTCTTTTGATGAGGATTTTTATTGGTAATCCTTTTCTCGCCTTTTAGGCTTTTCATTTTCTTTCTTGCTTTCCCTAACTTTTTCCTGGACAAATTCTTTTAAATTTCGATTTGGAAGTCTAGCGGGATGCCCTAACTTTTGCCTAAGCGACTTGTTTTCAAGTTTCGATTTAGAGGGGCTTTTTGTTTCTTTATTATTCATTTCCCTTTTGAACAAGTTGTTGATATTTACGCCGTTTTTAACTTTTTGGAAGTGATCATGACTGTCTAAGTCTTTGGTAGATGAGGGATAGCCATTGTTGTATCGTCATCTGATCTCGACTTCTCGATGTGCGACAGATACCCATTGGGATATCGTCAATTGATGCACACTTATGATAAGTGAAAGCTAGCCATTGTAGTTTTGACTTTCCTCAACCTTTTGAATCATAACCAATGTTGTATCCTTGGATGCTCACTCTTGATGATTTCTGAATGCTTGATCAGATTACCTGAACACTACTTGCCCCATGGTTAAAATGAGGGTTTTTTCTGAACAGAAAAGAAACTCCTACTCCGAAAGCCCAGAGTGGTTAACGAGGGTCTATCTCCCTTATATCTCCGGTGTTTGGGGATTTGAAACAAGGCTTGTACATCGTCAGCAGGGTCTTACTCAAATGCATACCAACCAGAGATTTTTTTGCATTTTTAGATCATCGTCATCCTCCCTCCAATATTTTTCTAAGCGTAAGACTTGGAAAGTTAGCATCAATATGCAAGTAAAACATTTAAAGAGTGATAATGAATGGATGAATAAAAACTAAAGTAACACTTCAATACAAGCATACTTATTGCATTAATATTTTCATTCAAAAATATACAAGTTTCTACCCGCAAGCAATGTTTAAACAAGCAAGAATGGAAATGAAAATTCAGTAAAGAAACCAATGATTACCATTATTGAGTAGACTTGATTCCGTATGAACTTCTTAATTCTGACGAATTTCTACAGTCTTGATGCTCATATGGGCGAGAGAATTCCCCTTCTGATCTGATGTGATGTGAACACAACAATCTCTGAATTGATCCTATTTTGGACCTTGTTTCTGGACGATATACCATCCTCAATCGAATGGCCAGGTGCCCTAGAAAGATATGCATAGAAGATTCTTTCATGAGAATGAATGAATGCCTTTACCAAGTAAATTGGTATAAATTGCATCATGAAGTATCTTATGCCACAAATAACACAGTTCGTCTTCTATCAGAACAGAAGAGACGTCCAGCTGGTGAGAAAGAGTCCGACAGGTTGTCAAATAGCAATTGGACCTTTGGAAGAGATGCCAGACAGGTGCTGGAATTTAGACTTCAACCCCTTTACAATATTTAATATCAAAACCAGGTGCCTCAGAATAGGGGATACATATAACATGTACATCACAATCAGAAGAGATGTTTGTAGTAGGAGGACCCCAAATATCAGAGCTTTACCAATTGAACTTCCATCGGGCAAGGAAGTAAATGGATATAATGCACTTGGATCATATCAACATGCTCATAGAGCTTCTTTAGTCTTGCTTAAAATCTTTACCATATGAATTCACTTGGGGAACAAAGACTGGCTATTGTCGAACAAATCAGGGAATGTAGAGCTGTAGAGAGTGCCCCTAATTGAATAGTCAGATGCCCCAGCATGGTAACCACATCTGACATTGGTATCATGATCTGGAAGAGAAGTTTATAGACATTACAAAAGTACGGGGTCTAACCCATTGAAGCTCAAATAAGTGTGGAAAGCAATAAAAATGAAACGCAGATATAAGATCGACTCCTCTTGAGGCGTATTCTAATCTCACTAGTAAAACAAGTTTCTTGAATTCACATAGTAAACGGGAATGATCTGTTGATAAGATGCTCCAAGAACCCAAGATTGTGTAGCATTCCATGGTTGAAAGCAATTCCATGACCCGACTCACCCGAGTCTGAATCGGTTATCTTCCTTCCCGAAGAATTTTGACCATGGGCCATAGTTTGCATGTATACCACAATCAACCCCATCGGGATCTTCGTATCAGCCAATCCCCCACGGAGTTACCCCATACTGATCTCTGAACACGTACAATAAGAAATTAAGTTCGAACCTCTGAGGAGAACACCAGGTCTGAATAAGAATCCCCAATCCTCGAGTAATTGTTATGGATGCATGAATGTGCATGGGATGCATGAATGGATACCATGCTATGGTCCATCCTTTCCAAGGAATTTATGTGCTTTGATTTTGATTTTATGCAAGTAAGGGAGAGAAACGTTCAACACAAGACTTACAAATATGATTCCTTGGAAATAACAGAACATGTATGTTAAGGATGTGGTTAACCATGTTATGTATAAAAAGACATGGGATCAAAGTGTCATCACTTCTGAATATGATTGTTGCACTGTTTTTGAACCATATGAATATCACCTGATCAAAGGTCCGACATAGCTTCCGCACATATACGAACCAAGTACCATGTAGATCTTCCGTTGTACGGGATTAAGGATTATGGAACATCGGATACTGTTGAGCCTTTTCTGAACATGTTGGGAATACCAAAATTGAAGGCCCGGATGAACCTCAAATAAACAAGTCAGGAACTCAAAAAATAAATCCGAGAACCATATGGTCACCAACAGAACATAGTCATCATATCAACCTAGTCACCCTCTATTCTTGTAAAGAATATTCCCGCCCCACTCAGAGGTAGAGACTAGGTCAGGGTAAGGCAAGGCTAACTTGAAAATGACGAGCCCTCTTGAAAGTAAAATCATCGCAACACAGATATTTATGATGAAAATACCTTCGATTGAACCTCATTCGAGCGTGGTATATGACATGACTACATTAGTAGGACCACCTCCTATAGTCGTCATTCCCCTACTATATTCCTAGGACTCCTAGTGCACTCTGGCCTGGGTACTGGGCCTTTTACCTCATAGTAACACCTAACCAATCAAGAAGCAGATCCAATACAACAATAGTATATGGAAAGCAGTAGAATGAAATGCATACATATGCTCAGGTAATCACGTATGGACGAATAAAATGAAAGCATAAAAATAAACAACCAAAGAAAAGAAAACAAGAGTAGGAGCGACTCCGGGATGGACCAGCAGTTGGTCGACCTGTCCCCAGTGAAGTCGCCAGCTGAAACAACCGGTTGAAAATCACCAAACAATGAAGTCGCCATTGAACATCTTTTAACCATATGAGGGGAAAGGTAAACATCGAGAAAACCTGATGTGATATGGTGGAAGAACCGACTGTTATATACTGGTTTTGTGTTTTGTATTTGCAAATGTTGTGGTAAGCAAGAGTTGTCATCGACTTTTCTTTTATCCAAATTAAGGAAAGGGTGAAAAGAACAGAAAAATAACTTTTCGAGAATTTTCTGAGTAAGGGGGCATATTATGGAAAGGGAAGGTGTTAGCACCCTTTCCATCCGTAGTTATCCACGGGCTCTTAGAGGTTTGCTCATTTTTAAAATACCTTTGTGCTTTGTGTATTTGAAAGTTTTTTTTGAAAATGCCTTAGTACGACAATTTTCTTTGTGTTTAACTCTTGTATCAGTCCTCAAGAGTGTTAACAAAGCAAATGTTTTTAAAATTGCTTTTGAAAAGTAGTTTTTTTTTTGTGTAAGTGAAAAATGTTTTTGAGCAAACTTCTAACAACTATCTACTTTTATACTCGAAAAGGGCGTTCTTTTCCTCCTATCCTTTAGAAAGTTCTATCCTACTATTAGTGAGTATTTAGCCCTATTGTTAGATGTTTTAGGGACATTCGAAAGGGAAATTATAGTCACGAAGGCAACTTGTGGAGACGCTTTAGCAATTTTATTTAGGGACCAGATCATTTACCAAAAAGGCAACTGTAGGGTCATCGAGAGACTATGATCTTTTGATTTATGGGTCTTTGCTAAAGCGTTCCTGTCCCGTGACTCTTTTTATTTCTGAAGGAAAACAAAGTAAGTTACCCTAGAGGTGTATATGTGCAAGCGTGTTATGTTCAGTTATTTTTCTCTTTTTATTAAGTTTGCTAACATTTGATTATTAGTCTTATCATACAATCCTATTAGTTTAGCAGTTGATATTTTGCAGTAATTTAAATCTACGCTATTACGATGCTTTGTGGAGGGGATTTACACTGTACAAGAATGAGGGGGATAAAGAAGTAAATGTCCTAGTTTTAATCTATTACATCCAGTAGGCAAATACAATAATATCGAAAAAATATGAAAATAAATAAATGCGCGCGAAGTAGAAGAGACGTCTGGAAAAAAACCTAAGGTGAAAAAAATCTTTTGTTTTGTTTTTATTTTAAGAAAATATAACCTAAGTCTATTTTGTTTTAATTTCAAGAAAGAGGTTAAGATAATTAATTTATTTATTTACAAAACAATTTGATTAATAAAAACTATGCTAATGTTTTTTTTTGTGATTTTTTGATTTAATGTTAACTTAAATAGAAAAGGGTCAATAAAGAAATGAAACAAACAAAACAAAAATACAAAAAGGGGGAAGCCTTCGATTGCAGGGAGAATTGGTGGTTTTGATTCAGAGGAATAAAGCTACCTTTCGATCCAGCGAAAAAATGGGGAGCTTCGATCCAGAGAAGGAAATTTCTCCTTCGATCCAGAGAAGGAGTTGCCTTCTTAGATCCAGATAAGGAGTTGTCTTCTTCGACTCAGGAAGACAATATGCTTTTTGATTCATATCTGCAAGACATGCATTAGAATAAATAAATGTGCAAGACCTGGGTGTCGAACCCAGGTCCTTTGACCCTATGCGCGTTGGTCTACTCAGGCTTGATCTGCAGTACAAACATTAGAAATGAACCAAATGCAGACCTGGGATCGAACCCAAATCGAATTACTACAAGTATTGACGTATCATGCAAATATGAAATTTGGTTTTTTACCCACTCTTACCAATGGTCGATTGATGAATATGTGATGATGGGTGTGGGTACCCTTGTTTGATGGCTGCTTCGATTTGGCTTTTGGACGTGAGTACCTTTGTTTAAGGGTTGCTTTGATTTGGATCACTTATGAGATTTTTGATAACTTTGGTGGGTTTATGGGGCAGCGTATCTCCAGTGTGTGTAACTATCCATTTGGCTTGCAAGCACGCTGCGTATATATAGTATAAGAGAGGGGACAAGAAGATAATAGTTTAAACTTCCATAAACAAATGTTTTCAAGGCCATGAATGAAGTTTTGTAACGTTGCAAAAATCATGGAAACCTGTCCCTTTTTGAATTTGAATGTATGTGGACATTTTGGCTCCTTCGAATGCCCTCTAGTTTCTCTTTGATTGGACCTCTCATGCACCATTCGAATGGGCCTTTTTATAACTTTCGAATGGGCCTTTGGTTGCCTCCTTCGACAGGGTCTTCAGAATGGACCTTCCGTGTACTCTACGAATGAGCCACCAAGGTGTGTCCTTCGAATGGCTCAAATCTCATCACTGGTACTTCTTTATCTGAATCCCTATTTAGACAACAATAAGTGTTTCCCATCAAATTGTCCTTCGAATGGACCTTTTGTGTGTTCTTCTTTTTGAACCAAATATGTGTTCTCTTGAAGGGGTCACATGCATGCTTTGTGCCTTCTTCGACTGACTTTCCAATGTGTGTCCTTCGTCTACATCTTTGGAATGCTCTTTCGAAGGGGCCATATTGTGCTAGTGCAGAAACTGAGCTGAGGAGTCTTGGCCTTGTGCATTGAAGGCAAGCACAAACGAAGTATTTGTCTTAGTGAATCCAAAGAAAGATTTTTTCCTGATGAATCAAAACACGCTTGTTGGGTTCTTACCTTGTGCATCAGAGGCAAGTCGAAAGAAACCTTTTTCCTTGAACAAAGTTGTCATGCAGGAACCTACTATTTTGTGAGTCGAAGTATGAAAAAAAAAATTGTTTTAAAAGGGGATCCTTTCCCAGTTGAAGCTGGCACAAAGGTAGCCAATGCCTTGGTCGAAGGGTTTTTAGGAGCCTAGTCGAATATCGTCATTATGCCAATCTAAGGAAACTGCTCGGATTAGCGAGTCGAAGGACACTGCTCTAATGTGACAGTCAAAGGACACTGCTCTGATGTGCCAGTTGAAGGAAACTATTCAGATGCCAATCGAAAGGCATTGTTGGCATGCCAATTGAAAGACCTTGTTCAGATGTCAATCGAAGAACGTTTCTAAATTTCCAATCGAAATACACTTTGCTAACATTAAAAAAAATTCATTTTCTTTGGGCAAGTGCTTGTAACCACCCATATAAGAGATAAAACCTTGGGAAACATGAGAGGGATAATTTTGGGGTACAACAACTGCCCCTATTCAATCTTCTTAAACCTAAGGATTTAGATTGGCTTGTCTGTCTTTCTTGATCTGAAGGTGGAAGATGATTGAACACTAGAGTGCCCAGAAATTTACACTCGCATGAAATAACACTGATGGTTAATGATGTCGGGAATGGGCTTACAAATGCCATTTGGAGGAGATGACAGAGAGTCATCAGATATGGAAACCAGGATGAAGTGGTGCCCATTAGAAGCTGTAGGTCTGATTTCCCTAATCATGTCGATGCCCCACATTGCAAATGGCCAAAGAACGGTCAGGAAGTTTAGAGGAACCAGAGGCACATGCACCTTTTCAGCATAGATATGGAATTTGTGACAAGTCCGCGAATGCTGATAACAGTTTGCCTCCATGGTAGACCAGTAGTATCCTACCAGTAGGATCTTTTTAGCCATTTAATATCCACTGGAATGAGTGCCAAAGGTACCTTCATGTAAGTCAACCATAATCCTTTTTGCCTTACTCTTGTCCACACACCGAAGCAAGGTAGAGTCGTGGTTGCGCTTGTAGAGGATCCCATTATTGAGAAAGAACTTAGCAGAGAACCTTCTTAGGTACATCTTATCATTGACTGAAGCTCCTTCGGGATATTGTTGGATTTCAAGATATCTTTTAATTCATGGAACCAAGGCTTGTCCACTACGTCTTCAGTACCAATCTTGTGACAGTATGCTGGTTCGTCCATCCTCTAAATGGTGATCTGAAGAACCTCATTATCCCAGTTGACCTTGAACATGGATGACATCGTAGCTAGAGCGTCTGCTAGTTGATTTTCCTCTCGTGCAAAATGCTCTGTGATACGGTGGGAAGAACTGACTATTTTTTTAAATGCTGGTTTGCGTTTTGCGTTTGTTTTCGCAAAATGTCGCGGTAAGAAAGAGTCTCCACCGACTTTTATTTTATCCAACAAGGAAAGGAAAAAAGCACCAAAAAATTCCTTTTTTCGAGATATTTCTCATGTTCGGGGGGTAGATTATAGAAAGGGAAGGTGTTAGCACCCTTTCTATCCATGGTTATCCACGGGCTCTTAGGTACTTGCTCATTTGTTTTCAAAATTTCTTTCTTTGTGCTTGTGGGTTTAAAAAAGTTTTTGTTTGAAAAACTTCGATTTAACTCTTGCTTCTATCCTCAAGAGCGTATGAAGTGTTTTGAAAACTTTGTTCGAAAAGGAGTGTATGTGTAAAAGTTTGTTTTGTTTTGAAAGAGCAAGTATCTAAGAACCATCTACCTACTCGAAAAAGGAATCGTTCTATGCTAATGTCCTTTAGATGATGCTATCCCACTATTAATGAGTAGGTAGCACCGTTGTTGGAGTTTAAGGATCAATTCGAATGAGGGACTTACGGTCACTAAAGCAATGTTAGGATGCCTTAGCAGTAACCCTAATGTCTTAGATCATTTGTTTGAGGCAACAATATCCGAAGCAACCATTTCGAGGGGACTATGATCTTTTAGACAAGAGGGCGACCTCTAAAATGACCTACACTCAATGACCGTGTACGAAGGCAACCAAGTGGGGTGTACCCTAAGAGTGCGCATGTGCGAGTGTGTCATTTTCAGTTTATTTTTATCTTTGTACATGTTAAGGGTGATCTAATTTGATTTTAAGATTAGGCATTCATTCTTGTCATGCAAACCATGTCATCAAACATCTAACAGTTATAATTTGCGGAAATAAAATGCGGAATTTAAATTACAAGGCGTCGGGTATTTACATCGCCAAAGGCAAACCCTTTGAAAAATAAAATAAAGCAATAAAAAAAAGTTTAAAAGTCCTAATTAATTATTACAATCCATAAGCAGATACATTATTGGATAAAAAAAGTAAATTGCGACGCAAAATTAAATCGGGCGCATGATTAGGGTTTTGACCCTTTCGGTTAAAGAAGATATCTTTTTTAGGTTTTTATTGTTTTTATGTTAGAAAAGAAATTAAACCTAAATTAATTACTAAATTAAATTAAATAAATTAATTAAATGAAAAATAAATAATTTTTTGGAGTTTTTGGTTATTTAGGAAAGAAATAATAATAATTAAATTAATGGTTAAAAACTAATTAAGTCTAATTAATTTTATTTATTTTACAAAAGCAATTAAATTTTTCTAATTAAAACCTAAATTAATTAATTAGTGTTTGTTAATAAAAATAAAAAGTTTAAAACTTGGTTGAAATAAAAAAATATTTTTTGGTGATTTTATTTAATAAAAGAGGAATTTTGTGATTGGTTAGAAATTAAATAAAACAATTAAAATAAATAAATAGAAAAAAATTATAAGAGAGAAGTATTGGGCCTGAATTAAGGGGTGTGAGGAGCAATTCTGAAGGCCCAATTGCGCTGGCCTTTGTGGACTTTTTGGATCTGATGCTCATGCGTTGACTGGCGCTTTGGTGGACCCCCAATCATGGACCCTCAGATCTGGCCATTGGTCATCTGGCTCTTGGATGCATGAGAGAGTATGGTGTACTACAAGCTTGTATGCACATGTGATTACCTGAAAAGAAACAAGAAAATACAAAGTGCTGGAGGCAGGGATCGAACCCCTGACCTCCAGCCCTAAACACCTTGGAACCTGACTTGTTGACCACTGGGAAACGCTGCTTCATTTGTTATATTAATACAAATGATGTATAATATATAAAAAATAAAACTATTGCTAGAAAATAATAAAAAACACGCGCTTGGTTTGAAAGAGCCAATGGACGGGGGACACATCACCGTCGCTGTCCTTAAACCTGTAACAAAAATACCTGCGGATTTGAATCTGCAGCTAAAAGCGCATGCCTATGCTAAAATACTCTCCAGACCATATAAATCCATTCCAAGAACATAGTTGGATTCGTCATGGCCTCTTGATCAAAGCCATGTTCTTCTTGTGTCTCAATTGTTCCTGAAATAAAAAAAAACCTAAACACAAAACGAAGAACCCTAGCTATGGTGGTTCTCCATTCAGGCCTGATAAATGCAATTGAATGATACCAATCGCTTGCAAATGTTTTGTAGATTCAAAATATGGTATTAGTTCATGAAAAAGATGCCTAATTTCAGAATTGTGAAATCAAGAACAGGGGTGGCTATCGTGCGACTTACAATGCGTTAGGGCGTCTGAAAATGCTTGGTTTTAATCCAGGTAGCTTGTGTGAATGGTCAGAAAGCGATTGAGACCACTCTCGTGTCCTGAAACCGCCTCTATCTTGGACTTCGATCTCTCACTTTTTGTGAATTTTTCAATTCTTATTCTGCCTCTCTCCACAGTTTCCAACCCTTGTTTTTGTGTCTTTGCCTTCCTTATGTAATGCTCAGTGCATTAGGTCAACAAAATTGATCCAAATCTTGCCTTATCAATGCTTGCATATTTGATTTTATCTCCCTTTACAAACTTGCCAAATTTGCCTAATTCCAATCTTTTTGCACATGATTTGGTTTGATTCGAATTTGATGATGATAATGATTGTAATCAAAGCCTGAAATAGCCAAAAGATCTTGTGTTATCAAAGTGTTGGATTTTATATGATTTTATTTGATTTAAAATGAATAAATTCAATTAAAAATCAAATTAAATAATAAAAATGAAATTTGGGCTCATGGCTGAAGCTAGGACACGTGGGAAACTATGCAAGCTCAAATCAAGTTGAAAAGAATGGGCCCATTTGACAAAATTTGATGTTTTGGGGATAGTTGACTTTTGGCCATTTTGCAAAAAAGTCCAACTTCAACAATGCATAACTTCTTCAATTTTGAACTTTTGGAAGTGTTATTGGACTTTTTAGAAAGATTGATATGTCCTCTAATCAACCCTTTTGGTCTCATATCATTTTGATATTCCATGCTCAAGTTATAAGCTTTGGAAAAAAATGTATTTTTGTTGACTTTCAAAAATGACCTATAATGTCCAAATTCATAACTTCTTGTGAGTGCATTTTTTGATCTTGGGGTATGAAGATGGATTGTACGAAATTTCATCCTCTTAAAAATGAGATTTGGATGGGTCATTTCTCATAAAGTATGAGAAAGTTATGGTTGGTCAAAGTTGAGTTGACTTTTCCTACAAAACCCTAATTTAGCAACTTTTGAATCTTGATGAATCTTGAGCAATCCTTGATGAATCATGATCAAACCTTCATAAAATGATGAAATATCCTTTAAAATGAGAATGTTGACAAAAAATCTTGAATTTTGACTGTTTGTAGGTCACAATTGACTTTTGCCCTAGCACAGTCGATTTTTGGACCCTTTGAGCAATTGACTGAGCAAACTTCCTCTGCAAGGCTTGAAATTTGACATGAATGATCTTGAGAACATATTAGGACATTGGTGAGCACTTGATGTAATTTGGATTCAAAGATCTTGATGCAACACAAAACCCTAGTTTGGGTTAGAGTGCCTTAGGAGAGAGCTTGTCTGACCAATTCTTGAGCAACCTTGAGCAACTCGGAGATTTTTCTTGCAATATTTTGAGAAATATGAGATGGAAAATTTTGGGGTACAACAGCTGCCCCTGTTCAATCTTCTTAAACCTGAGGATGTAGATTTGCTTTTGTGCCTTTCGTGATCCGAAGGTGGAAGAAGATTGAACACTAGAGTGCCCAAAAATTTGCACTCGCATGAAGTGGTGTCAGCCTTGTGATGTCGGGAATGGGCTTACAAATGCCATTTGCAGGAGTGTCGATCGCCTAAGAGATTCCTTAGCGAGAGCTTGCATACCTGCTATTGAGGAAGATTCCGCTGGGGAAGTCTAATTTTGTTGAGATTTAGGAACTTGCCTGTATTTCAACTGAGAGAATATCTCTGTTGAGCTTTAAGAACTTGCCCGTAATTCAACTGAGGGGGGAAACATCTTCGTCAAGATTTAAGAACTTTCCCGTAATTCAACTGAGAAAACTCTACTGAGATTTAGGAACTCGTCTGTACTTCGACAGAGGAGAACTGTTGAGATTTAGAACCTTATCTATAATTCAACCGAGGATAATTTCATTGAGATTTAAGAACCGGTCAGTACTTCGACTGAGGGAAACATCTTCATCGAGATTTAGGACTTTTCTGTAATTCAACCGAGGATAATTCTGTTGAGATTTAAGAACTCGTCCATACTTCGACGGAGGAACTTTGCCGAGATTTAGAACCTTATATGTAATTCAACCGAGGATAATTTAGTTGAGATTCAAGAACCGGTCAATACCTCGACTGAGGGAAACATCTTCATCGAGATTTAGGACTTATATGTAATTCAACCGAGGATAATTCTGTTGAGATTTAAGAACTTGTCCATACTTAGACGGAGGAACTTTGCCTAGATTTAGAACCTTATATGTAATTCAACCGAGGATAATTCAGTTGAGATTTAAGAACCGGTCAGTACTTCGACTGAGGGAAACATCTTCATCGAGATATAGGACTTGTCTGTAATTCAACGGAGGATAATTCTGTTGAGATTTAAGAACTTGTCCATACTTCGACGGAGGAACTTTGCCGAGATTTAGAACCTTATCTGTAATTCAACCTAGGATAATTCCGTTGAGATTTAAGAACCGGTCAGTACTTCGACTGAGGGAAACATCTTCATCGAGATATAGGACTTGTCTGTAATTTAACGAAGGATAATTCTGTTGAGATTTAAGAACTTGTCCATACTTCGACGGAGGAACTTTGCCGAGATTTAGAACCTTATCTGTAATTCAACCGAGGATAATTCCGTTGAGATTTAAGAACCGGTCAGTACTTCGACTGAGGGAAACATCTTCATCGAGATTTAGGACTTGTTTGTAATTCAACCGAGGATAGTTCTGTTGAGATTTAAGAACTCGTCCATACTTCGACGGAGGAACTTTGCCGAGATTTAGAACCTTATCTGTAATTCAACCGAGGATAATTCAGTTGAGATTTAAGAACCGGTCAGTACTTCGACTGAGATAAAAGCTTCATAGCTTTGAATGAGATTTTGGCCGCATCTTTCCTGAAAGATAAAGGTTAGCTGTACATAATGCATGATATGTATCAAGAAATGATGCTCTCAAAATAAATGAGATTGTGTTATATGATGCGTATATGCATGTATCATGATGTATGAAAATGTAATGTTTTAGTTGGGGAAAATAAATCTCGGGTAGCTGCTGGAGAAAAGAGTTGAATTCTTCGTTTCCGCTTGGGATGGCGAACGAAGATGATTGCGAGAATAAACCTGCAGGAGAGGATAACTCCGTTGGGGAATAAACTGATGAAGAGATTACTCCGTGGGGAAGAGATGCTCTACTGAGGATTCCACCGATAAATTCCTCCGGGGATGAATTACCGTTGCTGGCGATACTGAATCCTGTTGGGGATTGACTTCTTGTTTGTGAAAGGAAAGAACTTCCGCTGGGGATGACCCTTTAGTTGCGACTTCACTGGGGATAACCTTTTAGACTCTTATGGGGATAATCCTTTGAACTTGCTGGGGACAATCTTCCAAAGTTTACTGGGGATGATTCTCCAAGTTCTACTGGGGAAGCTTTTCAGACTGTGCTGGGAAAAATTTCAGACTCCCCTGGGGGATATTTTGCATTCTGCCGGGGAATATTCTTATACTCCGCTGGGGAGTATTAAGACCTTTCAGTGCTGATGGTAAATAAACTCTGCTTGGGGAGAATATTACCGATTCATTCTCAGTTGCAAGTCTCAGCTGGGGAGAGTTAACATTATTGTCTTACTCTGCGGGGATTGAATTCATCTCAACCATATTCTTCAGCTGAATTTACCTTGTACCTGGTGGACAAAGCAACTGTACAGTTTGGACAATTCTTATTTGCCCATGTTTCTGATATTACAAGTAATGGTCTTTTGTTTCGCATGTAAATATTTATGAGCAGCAATTAATGTAAAATGCATATATCAAAAATGAACATTGGACGTTCTTTGCAAAACAAAACAGAAAAAGGAAAAAACAGTTTGAAATTTCTCTAAAAATGAATCGTATTGATTTTGAAGTTTGGCCTGTAAATAAGCGTTTTTGTACAAGAGGTTGGCGTCCTAGTAAGAGAACACCGCCGAATAACTGGATTTACAAAATTTGTGAAAAGCTAAACAAAACAGCTATGTGAATAATCCCACTGGGTTCCAACTCTACTATTGCCTTTATGTCCTCGAGCATCTCATCACTTTGCTACTTGGTTGAAGGTAGATCAAATTGATTAGTGCCATCCGAGCTTGATAGTCGATACCGAAGTCCGATTGCAAGGTGATCCGATGAGACATAGTGTTACGCTTTGATCCCTAATTTTTGCCTGAACTGCCCTTTCGGGTTTTCAGTCCACCGGGATACCCTTTTTTTGCCCAAGACGCCTTTTCAGGTTTTCGACTTGCCGGGTGTACATATTTTTTCATTTTCATCCCTTATTTTTGCCCGAACCCTTTTGGTTCGCCGGGAAGCCCTTATTTTTTCCTAGGCCAATCAACCTAGCGGGTCTTTGATCATGCGTAGTATCTTTTCACTATGTCTGCATTGACGGGGTGAGGAAGGTCGTCACTATCCATGGTAGTCAGAATCATAACACCTCCTGAGAAAATGTTCTTAACCACAAATGGCCCTTTGTAAGTAGGGGTCCATTTGCCCCTGGGATCACCTTGAGGTAAGATAATGCGCTTGATCACCAGATCCCCAACTTGATACTCTTGTCGTCTAACTTTTTTTGTTAAATGCCCTGATCATCCGTTTTTGATACGTCTAACCATGACAAATAGCAGTAAGTCTTTTTTCATCGATTAGGTTCAGCTGATCAAGCAAGGTCTGAATCCAGTCATCTTCGCTCAAACCTGCATCCTTCATATTCCGAAGAGAGGGTATCTGAACTTCAATGGGCAAGACGACCTCCATGCCATATACCAAGGAATAGGGTGTTGCCCCTGTTGACGTCCGTGCTGAGGTACGATACCCATGAAGAGCAAATGGTAACATCTCGTACCAGTCTTTGTATGTCACCATCATTTTCTACACAATCTTCTTGATATTCTTATTAGCCGCTTCTACAACCCCATTCATCTTCAGCCGGTAGGGAGAAGAGTTGTGATGCTATATCTTGAACTGCTTTCAGAGCTCGGTGATCATCTTATTGTTGAGATTGGTACCATTGTTCGTAATGATCCTCTCTGGTACACCGTATCGACAGATCAGGTTATGCCAAATGAACCGTGCCACGACGTTCTTGGTCACTGTAGCAAATGAAGCTGCTTCAACCCACTTCGTAAAGTAATCAATTGCTACCAGGATGAAACGATGCCCGTTGGATGCAGTAGGTCTGATCTCGCCGATCATATCAATGCCCCACATTGCAAAAGGCCAAGAAGCTGTCAATACGTTCAGAGGTACTGGAGGTATATGCACCTTATCAGCATAGACTTGGCACTTGTGACAGGTCCGAGAATGCTGATAGCAGTCAGCTTCCATTGTGGATCAATAATATCCTGCCCGAAGGATTTTCTTTGCCATGGTATGTCCACTGGAATGAGTTCCAAAAGTACCTTCATGTAACTCTGCCATAATCATTTCCGCTTCATTCTTATCCACACACTACAGTAAGGTCGAATCATGGTTGCGCTTGTAAAGAATGCCATTGCTGATGAAGAACTTCGTCGCGAACCTCCTCAGAAACTTCTTGTCAGTAACAGACGCACCCTCGGGGTATTCCTGAGCCTCAAGATACCTCTTCACCTCATGAAACCAGAGTTTATCTGTCACCTCTTCAGTCTCAATGTCACAACAATGTGCAGGTTCGTCCAACCTTTCAATGGTAATCCGGAGAGCTTCGTTGTCCCAATTGACTTTGAACATAGAAGACATCGTAGCTAGTGCGTCCGCCAGCTGATTCTCCTCTCTATGGAAGTGTTCAAAGGTTATCTCCTTGAAGTGTGGAAGCAATGTCAACACATACTCCTTGTAAGGAATAAGATTTGGGTGTTTCGTATCCCACTCGCCTTTGATCTGACTGATCACGAGAGCGGAATCTCCGAAAACACTTAGAAACTTAATCCTTAGGTCAATAGCTGCTCGAAGACCCATGATGCACACTTCATACTCCGCCATGTTGTTGGGGCAGTTGAAGCATAGTCGGGCGGTGAACGGAGTATGAGAGCCTTCAGGAGATATGATCATGGCGCCAATGCCATTACCCAAAGCGTTTGAAGCTCCATCAAAGTACATAGACCATCGGGATCCTTCCTCAGGTCCTTCATCCGGTCCAGGTTCTTCACAGTCGGTTACTATCATGATATTCTCATCTGGAAATTTGAAGTTCATAGACTGGTAATCATCCACTGCTTGATATGCCAAATGATCCGCCAACACACTTCCCTTGATTGCCTTTTGGGTTGTGTACTGGATGTCATACTCAGTCAAGATCATCTGCCATCTTGCTATTCTTCTGGACAAGGCAGGCTTTTCGAAGATATACTTGATTGGATCCATCTTTGATATCAATAGAGTAGTGTGAGTCAGCATATACTGTCTCAGCCGACGAGCAGCCCATGCCAAAGCGCAACAAGTTTTCTCGAGCAACGAGTATCGGGTCTCGCAGTTGGTAAACTTTTTGCTAAGGTAATAAATAGCATGCTCTTTTCTGCCATACTCGTCATGCTTCCCCAGCACACACCCCATCAAATTGTCGAGTACTGTCAAGTATAAGATCAAAGGTCTCCCTTCAAATGGAGGCATCAAAATAGGTGGCTCTTGGAGATATTCTTTGATCCTTTCAAAAGCGGCTTGACATTCGTCGTTCTATCTTACCACTTGATCTTTCTTTAGTAACTTGAAGATTGGCTCACAAGTAGCAGTCAGGTGTGAGATGAATCGGGCAATATAGTTCAGACGTCCCAGAAAGCCTCTGACTTCTTTTTCTATTCGGGGAGCTGGCATTTCCTGTATAGCCTTTACCTTCGCAAGATCCACTTGAATACCTTTATCACTTACAACGAAACCCAACAGCTTACCAGATCTCACCCCGAAGGTGCACTTGTTCGGGTTTAACCTCAGCTTGTACAACTTCAACCTGTCAAATATCTTCTGAAGATGGTCCAGATGCTCCTTTTCCATTTGAGATCTTGCAATCATGTCGTCGACGTATACCTCAATCTCATGATGGATCATGTCATGGAACAAAGCAACCATGGCATGCTGATACGTTTCCCCAGCATTCTTCAATCCGAAAGGCATGACCTTGTAGCAAAAGGTACCCCATTGAGTAACAAAGGTTGTCTTCTCCATATCTTCGGGAGCCATCTTAATCTGATTATAACCGGAGAAACCATCCATAAAGGAGAAGACCTTAAGATGTACGGTGTTGTCAACCAGAACGTCGATATGAGGCAAAGGGAAATCATCCTTGGGGCTCGCCCTGTTCAGATCCCTATAGTCAACACACATCCGAACCTTACCATCCTTCTTCGGCACAGGAACCACGTTGGCCACCCACTGAGGGTAAGAAGTAACTGCTAGAAAACCGACGTCAAACTGTTTCATAACTTCAGCCTTGATTTTCTCGGACATCTCTGGGCGCATTCGGCGAACCTTCTGTTTCACTGGAGGACAGTCTTCCTTGGTAGGAAATCGGTGAACCAAAATATCGGTATCTAACCCAGGCATATCTTCATAAGACCAGGCGAAGATCTCAACGTAGTCATGCAGCATCCGAATCAACCGTTGTTTAACACTAGCTTCCAGATTTTCACCGATCTTGACCACTTTCTTGTCTACCTCTGTACCCAGATTTACCGTTTCCACTGGCTCTTCATGCGGCTGTATGGACCTTTCTTCCTGAAGTAACAGTCTAGCAAGTTCACTAGGAACTTCTCAATCATCTTCACCTTCGTCTTCGGCTAAGTTGATCGGACTTTCGAAGTCATAACCGGCAGTAGTAGAGTCGTTATCAGTGGTATCCAGAGTGGATGTAAACCTGTATACGTGAGTGTGTGTAAAATAGCTGTTTTGCAATATATAATAAAAGAAAAACAAGGAGCGCCAAATTTGAAATGCAAAAAAAACGTCCAATGCTTTTATTAATGATATATGTAGATGAGACACATAAAGCCCTCACAAATGAAACCACGGTGCCCCGGGTAAGACACCGGGCCGTAAAGTTTAAAACATTGTCTTTTACAAATTCAAAACAAAAGTCTCATTACTGGGTAATAAAAGAAATAGGGACGAAGTCTTTTGCCGTCCAATTGATTAATCCACCATTGGCTGTAGGGTAAATCCAACTGTCGAACTCAGACTCTTCAACATCGTCTTCAATGGCATTCACTCCTGAATTGCTGATGAACAGGGGAGGTCTTCCGATCCATGCACTCCGAACAGCCCTTTGAGCTTCTGCAGTGAAACCCAAACCAAACTTGTTAGTCTTATGTGCAAAATCAGGGAGTTGGCCCCAATTTTCACACCCACCTTTCTCAACAACAGCCCGGACATCCTTGAAGGAAGCCATCTTCATTGGAGGATCTTCGACAACAGTTTCAGTTGATGCCAGCGTCTGGGGTACCTCTTTAAAATGTTGAAATGGGGTCTCAATGAACTCCCTGTCCATCTCTACATATCGGAAAGAGTTGAGGTGGCTCACCATGTACTCCTCTCTCCTTGTACTGTCACAATTTTCCCGTTGACTGGGTATTTCAGCATCTGGTGGAGCGTAGAAGTCACTGCCCCAGCTTTGTGGATCCATGGGCGACCCAGCAAACAAGAATAACATGGCTGAATGTCCATCACATAGAATATAGATGTGAAAACCTGAGAACCGACCTTAATCGGAATATCCACTTCTCTGTGTACCATTCTCTTGGACCCATCAAAAGCCCTGACTATAATGTTTCTTGGTTTCAGCTCCAACCCTTCATAGTCTAATCAGTCTAGAGCTTTCTTGGGTAAAACATTCAGTGAGGATCCAGTATCTACCAATACGTGAGAAAGAGTAGTGCCCCTGCATTCAATGGAGACATGCAGGGCATCATTGTGATTCTTCCCCTTAGCAGTTAAGTCGGCGTCAGAGAAACCCAACCCATTATCCATTGTCAGACTAGCCACACAATCTTTAAACTGATCAGCTGACGTCTCCTGCGGTACATGTGCAGTCTTCAGGAAAGCAATCAGAGCCTTGGCATGGGCTTCTGAGCATAGCAACAGAGACAACATAGAGATTTTGGACGGGGTTTTCCCTAGATGTTCGACTACATTGTAGTCGCTCTTTTTGATGATCTTCATAATTTCTTCCATCTCTTGTCTAGACGCTTCAACCGTAATTGTCTTTGGTGACTCCATCCGGGCAGGCTCATCAGTGGTCCCTTTGCCCCGAGTATCAGCTGACTCGGCAACAGGGGTAAGAATGGGAACATGAACAGGAACAGCAGCAGGTACACTGGCAGGTGAAATAATAACAGGCTTCCGAACAGCTGGTGGAGAGATCTCGGGGGAGAAAAGTCTTCCGCTGCGGGTGACTTTGGCAGGTCCAACAATATTGCTGACGTCAGTATCAGCCTCTTCAGCATTCAAATCTTGTTTAACCCCGTGATAATACACGTCAGCCTCGTAATGCCATGGGACAACTTTATTTGATGTATAGGGGATAGGCCCAGGAATGGTGATGATCAATGGTGCAATTCTTGGAACAGATGTAATTCTAACAGGCTTTCTCGAGGAAGCCTTGGAAGAATTGTCGAAAATGGTGATTATAGTAACTTCTTCAGTAGGAACCAAAGGAACAAAATTCTTCTCATACAGAATTTCTTTATTATCCATTAGGCGTTGGACACCTGACTTCAAAAGATGGTAACTAGTAGGTAGGACGGCACACAGACGGAAACCTTCACCGCAGCCCGGAAATAAACCGACTAACAGAAGGTTCTTCTTTACAGTCATTAAGGGAGTAACAATGTCTTTCATAGAAACCACAAACGAGTCTTCATCTATAGCATTCACTCCATGCTTGGGCATAGGAGCATTCACAACATTAGGTCTTTCAGGTGCTTCGAATTCAATCTCCTTCGCATCAATCAAGTCCTGTACTTTGTTCTTCAAGACCCAGCAGTTATCCGTATCATGCCCCGGGCTATCAGAGTGAAAAGCACAGCGGGAATTCGGATCGTACATCGGTGATGTTGTGTTTTGATTCTTTGGGGCCTCCCTCGGAATCACTAAGTTGGTCTTCAATAACTGCGGCAGAATCTGAGATAACGTCATGTTGAGCTGAGTGAATTGTCTTCATGGCCTCTCGGCCCTTGGCTGATTGTTGCGTTGTGCGGCAACAGTTGGTCTTGAAATAACAACCGCATTAACAACTTGGGGGTGTTCTGGTCTATTATGGATTTTTGAACTGTAAACAACACTGGACTCCTTCTTAAAAGGTTTCTTCTTGGTGCTTGACGAAGCACCCTTCTGTATTTTACTGGATTTAATACCGGCCTTAATTCTTTCCCCGGTCATGATCAGCTCTGTAAACCCGGATGAAGAACTCCCAATCAGATGGTTGAAATACGGCCCAGACAAAGTCCCCAGAAACATATCCACTAGCTCCCTATCAGCCAATGGAAGTTGCACTCTTCCAGCAAGGTCCCTCCACTTCTGAGCGTAATCTTTGAAACCTTCGCCCGCACCCATAGACATACCCTGGAGTTGGGTACGCGTGGGAGTGAGGTCGGCATTGTATTGGTACTAGTTGTAGAAAGCAGCAGCCAAGTCCTCCCAATTACATATTATCTCCTTCCAGCTGGTAAAACCATTCAAGTTGAGTCCCTGAGAGAGTGTCTTGAAAGAAGTGGATCCAGAGGTTCTTGTCAGCGGTGTATTGCTGAATCTTCCTAACATACAAACGGAGGTGCAGCTTTGGGCAAGAAACCTCGTCGTACTTAGAAAAGGCCGGTTCTTTGAACTTGTGGGGAATCACCACCCCAAATGACAAACCTAGATCACCAAAGTCCAACCCAGGGACCTTCTGAATCTCCATCGCACTTAACCGGTCTTCAAGCTGTTTATATCTATCCTCAGCAGGAGGATACTGGTCTTTGTCAGAGTCAGTCTCGTGGTCAGATACCACAGGGCTAGGAACCCTCCTTTCTTCCTGGTCTTCTCCCCCTCCAGATGAGTGGGATAGATTGACTTCATCTCACAGCCTGTTCCCAAACCTGTGACCCATGTTCAGGAGGACCGTCTTCTTCTTCTTCTTCTTCTTCTTATCTTTCAAAATAAGGGCCTTCAGATCTTGCTGACCCTTAGCCAGGTTCATGAACAATTCCTGGAACTGGGCGTTTTGAGCTTGCAGAGCCTTGATTGCCTGTTCAGTTGATGTTTTAGAAGACATGATGCTGAAATAAACAGCGAAGAAGATGAGAAAAACCTGTAAGGGTACCTGTCATGAGGTGCATGGGAATGATATGCGCATGATATAATTTCAAAGACTTTAGGGATTCAAATTCGTAAACAAAAAATGAAACACGCTTTTATTAGATAAACTTTGAATTCAATTGTTCAATAGATGCCTTTAAGGCGTTACAAGAAAGAAAAGCTGAAAAGTAAAGCAAAACTAGAAACAATCAAAAGACAATCAGTGCTCCCATGGTCGTTTCCTATCGGTGCGGACATAGTCATTGAGGATCTTCTCATTCTTCAATTGCCTTGTCAACTTTTGAATCTTCTGCTCTTGCTCATGATACTTTTCTCTGTAAGCATCCTGCTCTTCTCTCAGCTGCATCCACGATCTCTTTAATGCCCCTATGTCAGTAGGCATGTATGGATGGAGGATGGTAGGAGGAACCCCTTCTTCATCAGCAACCTCAAGAGTTATAGGCAAGACGGCTTCGTACGACATTCTAAGATTTTGGGCACGGATTCGAACCCATCGGAGATATGGCTCCATCGGAAGAGAAGTCTTCGCACCTAGCTCGTGCGGATCAGACCTGTGTACTCTATCCCAAGCTTATCTGAACCCGCGGCATTGCTCGTCACTATCCCCTTGGAAGTCAAAGACAATGCTCGGCATCAGCAACTCATGAGGTCCTTCCCTCCTAGCTCGCCCAAATTAACGTAAGGCCAAACACGGATTATAGGTGATTCCTCCATGGGTTCCTAGCAGTGGAACATTGGGGTATTCCCCACAGCGATCAATAGTAGCCACATCTTCCATACCCTTAATAGTCCAAATGATGTCATTATGAGAGAGAGACATAATCCTATAGGCCCAACCCATGCCTTCCTTGTTCTTCAAAACTGATTTGGGGAGGTGAGAAATAAACCACCTCGCCAGCAATGGTGCACAGCACATAAGGGTTCCCCGTTTCCGAGCTGTACGGGCATAAAGAGAGTGCAAAATGTCACCTAAGAGAGTGGGCACAGGATTACCGAACATGAAAGTCTTCACTACATTCACGTTGACGAAAGAATCTGAGTTAGGAAACAACACCAAACCATATATAAGAAGAGCCAGAATGTCCTCGAATGCCTGAAAGTCTAAACTGTCCCAGAACTGATTAGCCCGACCAACCAAGAACTTAGTCAAAAAGCCTTTTGTCCCACTTCTAGTCTCCCAATTAGACATTACCTCAGCCTTTGTCAGATGGAGGGCTGAAGAAATCTCTTCCGACCTAAGGACTTTCTCCCAACCTGTGAACGGGGTCTGCTCCAGAATAGAGATACCAAGTAGATTAGAGAACTCTTCCAAGGTAGGGACCAACTGGTAGTCCAGAAAAGTAAAGCAGTGGTATAGTGGATCAAAGAACTGGACTAAGACACTCATCATCTGTTCATCCATCTTGGAGGTGACCAAACCAAGGAGGGGCCCATGTCTTCTGATAAAGTAGGTAGTATCTGAAACCTTTGCAACCAATTCCTTAAGCTGAGTGGGAACCTGGACAAAGTTGATCTGAATAGTGTTTCTACGCATGGGTGCCATGACCTACAAAACAGAACAAAGATGAATCTCCTTTGTCTTTGAAATGGGTTAGTCCAATGCAAGATGCATGCAATGCCATGATGCATGATGTCATGATATAAAACACACCACAAGTATCCACAAATAGCAAACATGGTAAGGGCACACAAGTCACACAGATAGCCCTTAGATTTCAGGCTGGGAAGAAGTTTGGGTATTATCCTCTTTCAGTTTAGTTGGTTCAAACCTGTCCTAAAAATAGTAGTCGGGTTCTAGAGGATCTCAATATTGCTGACCACCCTCGGTCAGTCATAATTCCAATTTAGCAACCTTTTCTTGCGGTCAGAATCATCGCGAGATTTTGGTCTCAATGAGTGTAGCATACTGCTACTGTTCTATGGCCAAGTTGGTCAATTACAGGTTCTAAGGTCAGTTGGTGCTTAATGACCCCTTAGCAGACCCATATTCTCCTCGTTGCGCCACAAGGGATATCAGTACATACTAAAGTGCCACACCAACGTAGCTACTGCTTCAACCGTATCGGTCTATGCCGTACAGTTCCCTCACAGTTTATTGCTACTTACCTAAAAGGTATCCCCCAGATCCGGGTTAGGATCTATAATAACTCTGATACAAGCCCACAAAGATAAAGCATACAAGTCAAGCAATTGAAAACATTATGAACTATTCCTAAGGTACACCCCACTTATTAAGCTTTCCCAAGCAGAGTCGCCAATTCTGTGATACAGTGGGAAGAACTGACTGTTTTTTTTTTGAAATGCTGGTTTGCGTTTTGCGTTTGTTTTCGCAAAATGTCGCGGTAAGCAAGAGTCGCCACCTACTTTTATTTTATCCAACAAGGAAAGGAAAAAAGCACAGAAAAATTCCTTTTTTTCGAGATATTTCTCAGGTTCGAGGGGTAGATTATAGAAAGGGAAGGTGTTAGCACCCTTTCTATCTGTGGTTATCCACGGGCTCTTAGGTACTTGCTCATTTGTTTTCAAAATTTCTTTCTTTGTGCTTGTGGATTTGAAAAAGTTTTTGTTTGAAAAACTTCGATTTAACTCTTGCTTTTATCCTCAAGAGCGTATGAAGTGTTTTGAAAACTTTGTTCGAAAAGGAGTGTATGTGTAAAAGTTTGTTTTGTTTTGAAAGAGCAAGTATCTAAGAACCATCTACCTACTTGAAAAAAGAATCTTTCTATGCTAATGTCCTTTAGATGATGCTATCCCACTATTAATGAGTAGGTAGCACCGTCGTTGGAGTTTAAGGATCAATTCGAATGAGGGACATACGGTCACTAAAGCAATGTTAGGATGCCTTAGCGGTAACCCTAATGTCTTAGATCATTTGTTTGAGGCAACAATATCTGAGGCAACCATTTCGAGGCGACTATGATCTTTTAGACAAGAGGGTGACCTCTAAAACGACCTATACTCAATGACTGTGTACGAAGGCAACCAAGTGGGGTGTACCCTAAGAGTGCGCATGTGCGAGTGTGTCGTTTTCAGTTTATTTTTATCTTTGTACATGTTAAGGGTGATCTAATTTGATTTTAAGATTAGGCATTCATTCTTGTCATGCAAACCATATCATCAAACATCTAACAATTATAATTTGCAGAAATAAAATGCGGAATTTAAATTACAAGGCGTCGGGTATTTACATCGCCAAAGACAAACCCTTTGAAAAATAAAATAAAGCAATAAAAAAAGTTTAAAAGTCCTAATTAATTATTACAATCCATAAGCAGATACATTATTGGATAAAAAAAAGTAAATCGCGACGCAAAATTAAATCGGGCGCATGATTAGGGTTTTGACCCTTTCGGTTAAAGAAGATATCTTTTTTAGGTTTTTATTGTTTTTATGTTAGGAAAGAAATTAAACCTAAATTAATTACTAAATTAAATTAAATAAATTAATTAAATGAAAAATAAATTATTTTTTTGGAGTTTTTGATTATTTAGGAAAGAAATAATAATAATTAAATTAATGGTTAAAAACTAATTAAGTCTAATTAATTTTATTTATTTTACAAAATGAATTAAAGTTTTCTAATTAAAACCTAAATTAATTAATTAGTGTTTGTTAATAAAAATAAAAAGTTTAAAACTTGGTTGAAATAAAAAAATATTTTTTGGTGATTTTATTTAATAAAAGAGGAATTTTGTGATTGGTTAGAAATTAAATAAATCGAAAAAAATTATAAGAGAGGAGTATTGGGCCTGAATTAAGGGGTGTGAGGAGCAATTATGAAGGCCCAATTGTGCTGGCCTTTGTGGACTTTTTGGATCTAATGCTCATGCGTTGACTGGCGCTTTGGTGGACCCCCAATCATGGACCCTCAGATCTGGCCATTGGCCATCTGGCTCTTGGATGCATGAGAGAGTATGGTGTACTGCAAGCTTGTATGCACATGTGATTACTTGAAAAGAAACAAGAAAATACAAAGTGCTAGAGGCAGGGATCGAACCCCTGACCTCTAGCCCCTAACGCCTTGGAAACTGACTTGTTGACCATTGGGACACGCTGCTTCATTTGTTATATTAATATAAATGATGTATAATATATAAAAAATAAAACTATTGCCAGAAAATAATAAAAAACGCGTGCTTGGTTTGAAAGAGCCAATGGACGGGGGACACATCATTGTCCCTGTCCTCAAACGTGTAACAAAAATACATGCGGATTTGAATCCGCAGCTAAAAGCGCAGGCCTATGCTAAAATACTCTCCAGACCATATAAATCCATTCCAAGAACATGGTTTGATTCGTCATGGCCTCCTGATCAAAGCCATGTTCTTCTTGTGTCTCAATTGTGCCTGAAATAAAAAAACCCTAAAAACAAAATGAAGAACCCTAGCTATGGTGGTTATCCATTCAGGCCAGATAAATGCAATTGAATGATACCAATCGCTTGCAAATGTTTTGTAGATTCCAAATATGGTATTAGTTCATGAAAAAGATGCCTAATTTTAGAATTGCGCAATCAAGAATATGGGTGGATATCGTGCGACTTACAATGCATTAGGGCGTCTGAAAATGCTTGGTTTTGATCCAGGTAGCTTGTATGAATGGTCAGGAAGCGATTGAGACCACTCTCGTGTCCTGTGAAATTCTGGCAACAAATACTTAATGTCACAGTGAATGTTATGACACCGTATCTGACAAACTTGTACACACTCCAAACAGTAATTTAAAAAAAACAGTAAAGAACACAATCAATTGTTAACCCAGTTCAGTGTGTAACAACACCTACTATGGGGGCTACCAAGCCAGGGAGGAAATTCACTATAAGAGGTGTTAATTTAGGAATAAACCAACCAGTTTATCTCCTTCACTTAAGACCTACCCAATGCAACTTCAATCTAAGTCCTACTTAAACCTGAGTTCCTACTCACTCCCCCTCAATCACAGCAGTGATACTAATCTATTGATTAATGAGATTATGAAGACATTCTTCAATACACACACTTGATTTTGCTTCAAAGCTTTAATCAAGAGACACAAACACTCGTGCTTCAAAGCTTTGAGTGATAAACAGCCCTTACAATCAAATCCTACTCCAAGTCACTTATTAAAACGATAATTGCTTGGCTCACAGTAGTTACAACTATACAATGCCTTATTGATCTTCTGTCAAAAGTGCTGCAGTCCATTAGGCTTCGTGAGAAATATATAAGCAGACTATTCCTCTTTTAGGGCTTCCATAAAAATAGCTAGGGTTAACTAAAGTTAACCTAAAGACTTGGTCTAGGGCTTTTTCATAACAGATTAAAGTTAAGCAAGGTTAGCCTAATGTCCACGTGAGCAGCTGATCTGGACAATAATTCTTCAACTCAGAGTAGCACACCAGTTTCCTGAAAATTCTCAGGAATAATAAATCTGCACAACAACTAGATCAGTACAGGATGTCTTAACATTGGTTATGACATCATGCATTTTGCTCACTGATTTTGGTAGAATTCAGTACATATGATCATAGCTTAATGATCATGATAATCACTCATACTGAGTAGTTCCTGTAGAACATTCCTTCTGCAGAATGTACCTTTATCCCAGAATGTTATGACATCAGTCATGACATTCGCAAATCTGGTTTTACCAAAAAATAATGTCAACAAACAAACACTTACAAACTCCCCCTTTGGCAAATTTTTGGCTAAAACCCCTAAATAATCAGAGATTAGAGTGCAGCAGAATTTTTAAATAACAACTACCAATATCTAATTCTACCAAAATTACCACAATTCTTCTCCCCCTTTTTAGCCATAAAGAGGCCAAAGGTACTAGTACTTTAAGTTATACAGTCATCCAAAAGGAAATTCAAAAAAAGATAAACAAAGAGAAGGTATCATTTAGCAGCAGCAAGTTCCAACACCAATCTTTTCATCAATCACAGACCTTCAGGTACTATTATCCCCTGAGGAAGCACTATTTTCAGAAGCATCATGTTGTTCTTCATCATCATCCTCTTCCCTCATTTGTTCGTCATTCTCCTCCTGTTCCAGACTAGCAATCAGCTCTTCAAGAGTCCTTTTTCTTGCATCAAGCTCTCTGCAGGTTTCTTTTAGAACAGCTATAACATCAGTTTTCTTGGAATGAGATTTGACATTTGATGTCTCAGCAGCTATCATGACAATGTCAGGGACATGTGTTCCCTGAAACATCTTATAGTGAAAACTAAGTGCAGGGGCTCTTTTTCACAGAGTCTTTTTCAACCAGGATATCAGGATACTGATCAATGATTATACCACACAGGAGAGAGGGAAAAGCAATAGGGCCTTTAATAGCACAGCTCTCAGCATGTTTCAATGTTTGATCAAAGATGTAGTTGCCATAATAAAAGTTTGTTTTGGTTCCAACAGCATAGATAAATCTTCCCAAACCTGTGGAAATGGTGGATTTGTGGTTGGTGGGAACCCAGTTAGCTGCACCAATTTTGTGCAGTATGGCAAACTTCATCCTCGTCTTGCTTGCAGTTAGCTTCCCTTTCAAGGGCCAGTGCTTGACTTGCTTGGCAGTGATGGTTTGACAAACCTGGTTGTCAGTAACTTCAAGCTCAGGTTGAGCATCATCAGGCCTCCCTAGGTATTTGTTTATCACAGTAGGAGAGAAATTTAACTTCCTTCCTCTCACATAAACACTCTTAAAATCAGCTGACTTTCCATCAGCACAACCACCAGACAAATTTACTATGAATTCTTTAACAAGAATCTCATAGCAGTTGGAAAACTTGACCACTGTTTTCATCAGGCCAACAGCTTTGATTAGATCCATGACTTCCTTACACTCAATAGCACTTCTGTTCAGCTCCCTCTCCAAGGCAATCCTTTTCAGAAATACATACTTCCACCTGCTTGCATTTTCTGGATGGTGAAAGGAGATGTTGTCAATGGCAACTTCAGGAACCTTAGGCAGTTTTCTAGAAGAGGGTTTCTTCCTGAGAGGAATTTATGGAACATTGCTCTCAACATCAAAATCAAAGTCTGATTCCTCATCAGATTCATAGGGTTCAGGATCCTTTCTTTTCTTGTCTGTAGGTTGTCTCAAGGGTTTTGAGAGACTACCAACAGATACCCTAGCTTTTACCTTACCCTTCCCTTTCGAAGTTCCAGCCTTCTCAGCCTTGTTCTCAGGCCTCGTCTTCTCATGAACAACTTCAGTAGCCTTCTCTTTGGAGGGGATTTGGGCAGCATTCTGCTTCTCTTTTCTACTCATCATCCTTCTAGCTATGCTAGGGTTGATATTGGAAATTAAATCATTGTCAGAGAATTCTTCATCAACATCAATGACAAGAGGTTCAACAGCCTTGTTAGTAGGGGTCTGGTGACCATCAGGTTTTTCTGGAGATTTCCCAATGTTGTCATCAGGTGTCTCAACATTCTGAGTGACATCTGGATCCCTTTCTACATTAGGGCTAGCAGTTTCTTGGTTCTATGGTACAGATATGCCAGGAACAGAGTGATTCTCATTAAGAATCCTAGTGACTAGTCTGGCAATAGCTTGATGCACATAAGCAGAACCTTCCCTATTAGATATCTCTAGAGGAACAGAAGATGATGGTTGAGAAGACTTACCAGATGGAGAAGCTTGTGATCTTCTTGCATGTCTGATTCGCAGCTTCTTGACCTTAGTAGGATCAGCTGCCATTTCACGAAGTGGAGTTATCTCAAGAACATCAACATCCATGCAGTTTACGATTGCCCTAGGTTCGGTGTCAGAGGGTGAGGAAGATGCAGTTGCCTTTGATGAAGATGATGACACAGATTGTTGAGACATCTTGAGAGATTGAGAAAACAAGTGACAGCGTGTGTGAAATCTTCTTTTGAGGGAATGGAGAATGTTGCAGAAAAAAGAGAAGAGGGAGATATAAGTATGTCTATTCCACTTCTTAAAATTTTGGAAAGAAAGAGGGAAACAAATTATTAGCCCAATCAGAATAAACTTGACTAAAATATCTCTTTCACCCCTTGTTTTAAGCAAAATTAATTTCTACATCTCTTCATATTGGCAAATACCCAGCTTGCCCCTTAAATTTTCAAACTGACTAGCATCAAGTGCCTTGGTAAAAATGTCAGCCAGTTGTAGTTCGGTGGCAACATGTTCCAGCTTAATCACCTTTTCCACAACAAGATCTCTGATGAAGTGATGTCTAATGTCAATATGCTTAGTCCTGCTGTGCTGTATTGGATTCTTGGAAATGTTAATAGTACTCAGATTGTCACAGTACAATGTCATGACATCTTGTGTGACATTATACTCAGTCAGCATCTGTTTCATCCGGATCGTTTGAGAACAGCTGCTATGTATTCAGCTTCAGCAGTAGATAGAGACACACAGTTTTGTTTCTTGCTGAACCAGGAGACAAGATTATTTCCCAAAAAGAAGCATCCTCCAGAGGTGATCTTTCTATCATCAGCACTACCAGCCCAATCAGCATCACAGTAACCAGACAGAATTGGTTCACATCCATGAGAGTACAACATGCCATAATTGTAAGTTCCACTCACATACTTCATAATTCTTTTCACCTGGTTGATGTGACTTACTTTGGGTTCAGCCTGGTATCTTGCACATACTCCAACTGCAAAAGAAATGTCTGGTCTGCTGGCTGTTAAGTATAGCAGACTTTCTATCATGCTTCTGTACAAGCTTTGATCCACATTTGCCCCACTTGTGTCTTTGGACAACTTTAAATGAGTAGGTGCAGGAGTCCTTTTGTGACTGGCATTCTCCATTCCAAACTTCTTGACAATATTATTTGCATACTTGCTTTGAGATAGAAAAATTGAGTCTTCCATCTGTGTGACTTGTAGTCCAAGAAAGTAGGTCAATTCTCCCATGAGGCTCATTTCAAATTCAGCTTGCATCTGGTTAGCAAAATGTTTAACCATTTTATCTGACATTCCTCCAAACACTATGTCATCAACATAAATTTGAGCTACCATTATCTTTCCTCCTTCATTTTTGACAAAAAGAGTTTTATCCAAACCTCCTTTCCTGTATCCTTTGTCAGTGAGGAACTTTGTCAACCTGTCATACCAAGCTCTAGGAGCTTGTTTCAGACCATATAAAGCTTTCCTCAATTTGTAGACATGATCAGGACAGTTTGGATCCACAGATCCTTTAGGTTGTTCCACAAATACTTCCTCATTTAAGTACCCATTTAGGAAGGCACTCTTCACATCCATCTGAAATAGCTTGAACTTAAGGAGACAAGCAACTTCCAATAGAAGTCTTATTGATTCCAGTCTGGCTACAGGAGCAAAAGTCTCATCAAAATCAACCCCTTCAACTTGAGTGTATCCTTGAGCAACAAGCCTTGCCTTATTCCTGGTGACAACTCCTTCAGCATCAGATTTGTTCTTGTAGATCCACTTTGTGCCAATGATGTTTATTCCTTCTGGTCTAGGAACTAACTCCCATACTTCATGTTGCTTGAATTGGTTCAATTCATCTTGCATTGCTCCAATCCAGTATTCATCAGTCAAAGCCTCTTTAACATTTTTTGGTTCAATCTTAGACACAAAGCAAGAGTTTGTGATGATTTCTCTAGATCTTGTAATGACTCCACTGTTAGGATCTCCTATGATGAGTTCCTTAGGATGATCTTTCTGAATTCTGATGGAAGGATCTTTGTTAGCTTCCTTTGATTCAGACTCTGATGGAGTAGGATTAGGCACATCATCCTTTTTAGACACTTGAGTTGAAGTCTCAAAGAATGTCTCAACATCATATGGGACATTTGTTTCCTCATGGTGATCATCAACTATGACATTTATAGATTCCATCATAACTTTGGTCCTGGAATTGAATACCCTATATGCTCTGCTGTTGGTAGAGTATCCTAGGAATATTCCTTCATCACTTTTAGGGTCCATCTTTCTCCTTTGTTCACGATCTGTCTGAATATAGAATTTGCTCCCAAAGACATGGAAGTACTTCACTGTAGGCTTTCTTACTTTCCATAGTTCATAAATGGTGGATGATGTTCCCTTTCTCAAGGTGACCCTATTATGGACATAACAGGCTGTATTCATAGCTTCAGCCCAAAAATGAATAGGAAGCCTTTTGGCATGTATCATTGCTCTGGAAGATTCCTGTATAGTCCTGTTTTTCCTTTCCACAACTCCATTTTATTAAGGAGTTATGGGTGAAGAGAACTCATGATTGATTCCTTCTGAGGAACAGAACTCATCAAACTTACTGTTTTCAAATTCCTTACCATGATCACTTCTGATTCTGACAATGCATCATTCTTTTTCTCTTTGAATTCTTTTGCACAGTTCCTTAAATACATCAAATACATCAGACTTTTCCCTAATGAAGTTTATCCAGGTGAATCTGGAAAAATCATCCACAACAACATAGGCATATCTCTTTCCACCAAGACTTTCCACCTGTATTGGACCCATCAGATCCATATGTAGAAGTTCCAGCACCTTAGAGGTGGTCAGATGTCTTGTCTTTGGATGTGACATTCTAGTTTTCTTTCCAACCTGACATTCACCACAGACTCTCCCTTCATCAATCTGAAGCCTTGGAATCCCTCTGACTGCCTCCATGGATATGATCTTTTTCATCCCTCTTATATGTAAATGACCAAGTTTTTGGTGCCACAGTTTCACTTCCTTTTCTTCTTTGGCTATAGAGCATACAGAAGAGTAGTTAGTGTTCTCAGACTCCCATAAGTAACAGTTGTCTTTTGATCTGACTCCTCTCATTACAACTTCTTGTTTTTCATTAGTTACAAGACATTCAGACTTGGTGAAGTTGAACTTGAATCCTAGATCACATAATTGACTGATACTTATGAGATTAGCAGTCAAACCATTCACCAGCAACACTTCATTTAGGTTTGGAACTCCAGGGTAGTCCAAGTTTCCAACTCCTTTGATTTCTCCTCTAGCACCATCTCCAAAAGTGACATAACTAGTAGTATGAGGTTTAACATCATTCAGCAGATTCTTGATTCCAGTCATGTGTTTAGAGCATCCACTGTCAAATTACCAGTCTTCCTTGGCATAAACTCTAAGGGAGATGTGAGCTATCAGGGCTGCAGACTTTTTCTTCCACTGTCGAGTATATGGTGCCTTATTAGTCTTAAGTTTGACATATGGGGTCTAATTAGGATATCCATATAATCTGAAGCAGAATGGCTTTATGTGACCAAACCTTCCACAATGATGACATCTCCATATTTGATACTTTTTCTTCATATTTCTCTGTTCTTGATGTTGAGTGCTATGTTGTGACATCTTCTTTGACATTTGTTTATCAGGCCTGGTCTTCTTCTTGTCAATAGCAGATTTCTTTGCAGCCACAAATCCTAGACCAGATATGTTTCCTGCATTTTGTCCAGCCTGAAGGATTTCTTCCAACTTGTCAGTTCCATTTGTTAACATCTTGACAGACTTAGTCATCTGATCAAGTTTGGAGTTCAGCATTTGAACTTCACCTTCGAGATGGCTTATAGTATCAGTGTCTGCCTTCTTCTCAGCCTCCAACTTCACTATGAGTTTTTTCTGTTTCTCATTTTGCTGACAGACTTCAGCACTTCTGATACATAGCTTCTTGTAGGATTCATCAAGTTCTTCAAATGTCACTTCCTCACCGCTAGAGTCACTACCAGAGTTACAAATACCAGATAGTGTAGTAACTAGTTTAGCAGATTCTTCTTCAGAGTTACTTTCTGAGTCACAATCAGACCAAGTAACAGACATTCCTTTCTTTTGTTTCTTAAGAATGGTAGGACATTCAGCTCGAATGTGCCCATATCCTTCACATCCATGGCATTTGATTCCTCTGCTTTGATTTCCCTTTTCTTCAGACTTAGTTCTTCTGATGGAGTCATAGGATCTGCTAATGTCAGAGGGAATGTTCTTGACATTTGACCTTGACTTTGGGTCCATTCTCTTGATGAGTTTGTTGAACTGCCTTCCAAGCATAGCTATAGCTTCTGAAATATTCTCTTCATCACTCTCCTTGCTTTCATCTTCAATATTGGATACAAGGGATATGCCCTTGTTTTTCTTGTCAACATTGTCACTGATCCCCATCTCAAAAGTCTGAAGTGACCCAATGAGTTCATCAACCTTCAAGTTGCAGATATCCTGAGCTTCCTCTATAGCAGTCACTTTCATTGCAAACCTTTTAGGCAAGGATCTGAGAATCTTTCTCACCAGCTTTTCTTCTGACATCTTTTCTCCCAATGCTCCTGAGGTGTTGACAATTTCCAAGATATTCATGTGAAACTCATGAATGGTCTCATCTTCCATCATCCTTAGGTTCTCAAATTTGGTAGTGAGCATCTGAAGTCTTGACATTTTTACTTTGGATGTACCCTCATGGGTGGTTTTGAGAGTGTCCCAAACATCCTTGGCCAGTTCACATTGATGTACTAGTCTGAATATGTTTCTATCAATTCCATTGAACAAGGCATTTAATGCTTTAGAGTTACCCAGGGCTAACTCATCTTCTTCTTTGCTCCATTCTTCCTCAGGTTTCAGACTGGTCGTCCCATCTTTCCCAGTTATGGTGGGATGGTTCCATCCTTTGTCAGCAGCTCTCCAAGCCTTTTTGTCAAGTGACTTCAAGAAGGCAATCATACGAGGTTTCCAGTAGTCATAATTTGATCCATACAGAATAGGTGGTATGTTCCCAAATCCTCCTTCCTTGTCCATAGCGCCAGAAAATAATATCCCTAGATCTCACCCAGAAAGACAGGCAGGGTGCCTACTCTGATGCCAGTTGAAATTCTGGCAACAGATACTTAATGTCACAGTGAATGTTATGACACCGTATTTGACAAACTTGTACACACTCCAAACAGTAATTTAAAAAAAACAGTAAAGAACACAATCAATTGTTAACCCAGTTCAGTGTGTAACAACACCTACTCTGGGGGCTACCATGCCAGGGAGGAAATTCACTATAAGAGGTGTTAATTTAGGAATAAACCAACCAGTTTATCTCCTTCACTTAAGACCTACCCAATGCAACTTCAATCTAAGTCCTACTTAAACCTGAGTTCCTACTCACTCCCCCTCAATCACACAAGTGATACTAATCTATTGATTAATGAGATTATGAAGACATTCTTCAATACACACACTTGATTTTGCTTCAAAGCTTTAATCAAGAGACACAAACACTCGTGCTTCAAAGCTTTGAGTGATAAACAGCCCTTACAATCAAATCATACTCCAAGTCACTTATCAAAACGATAATTGCTTGGCTCACAGTAGTTACAACTATACAATGCCTTATTGATCTTCTGTCAAAAGTGTTACAGTCCATTAGGCTTCGTGAGAAATATATAAGCAGACTATTCCTCTTTTAGGGCTTCCATAAAAATAGCTAGGGTTAACTAAAGTTAACCTAAAGACTTGGTCTAGGGCTTTTTCATAATAGATTAGAGTTAAGCAAGGTTAACCTAATGTCCACGTGAGCAGCTGATCTGGACAATAATTCTTCAACTCAGAGTAGCACACCATTTTCCTGAAAATTCTCAGGAATAATAAATTTGCACAACAACTAGATCAGTACAGGATGTCTTAACATTGGTTATGACATCCTGTATCTTGCTCACTGATTTTGGTAGAATTCAGTACATATGATAATAGCTTAATGTTATGACATCAGTCATGACATTCGCAAATCTGGTTTTACCAAAAAATAATGCCAACAAACAAACACTTACATCCTGAAACGGCCTCTAACTTGGACTTTGATCTCTCACTTTTTGTGAATTTTTCAATTCTTGTTCTGCCTCTCTCCACAGTTTCCAACCCTTGTTTTCGTGTCTTTGCCTTCCTTATGTAATGCTCAGTGCATTAGGTCAACAAAATTGATCCAAATCTTGCCTTAGCAATGCTTGCATATTTGATTTTATCTCCCTTTACAAACTTGCCAATTTTGCCTAATTCCAATCTTTTGCACATGATTTGGTTTGATTCGAATTTGATGATGATAATGATTGTAATCAAAGCCTGAAATAGCCAAAAGATCTTGTGTTATCAAAGTGTTGGGTTTTATATGATTTTATTTGATTTAAAATGAATAAATTCAATTAGAAATCAAATTAAATAATTAAAATGAAATATGGGCTCATGGGTGAAGCTAGGACACGTGGGCAACTATGCAATCTCAAATCAAATGGAAAAGAATGGGCCCATTTGACAAAATTTGAAGTTTTGGGGATAGTTGACTTTTGGCAATTTTGCCAAAAAATCCAACTTCAAGAATGCATAACTTCTTCAGTTTTGAACTTTTGGAAGTGTTATTGGACTTTTTAGAAAGCTTGAGATGTCCTCTAATCAACCCTTTTGGTCTCATCGCATTTTGATATTCCATTCTCAAGTTATAAGCTTTGGCAAAAAAGCTATTTTTCTTGACTTTAAAAAATGACCTATAATGTCCAAATTCGTAACTTCTTGTGAGTGCATTTTTTAATCTTGGGGTATGAAGATGGATTGTAGGAAATTTCATCCTATTAAAAATGAGCTTTGGATGGGTCATTTATAATAAAGTATGAGAAAGTTATGCTTGGTCAAAGTTGAGTTGACTTTTCCTACAAAACCCTAATTTAACAACTTTTGAATCTTGATGAATCTTGAGAAATCATTGATGAATAATGATAAACACTTGATAAAATGATGAGATATACTTCAAAATGAGAATGTTGACAAAAAATATTGAAGTTTGACTGTTTGTAGGTCACAATTGACTTTTGCCCTAGCACAGTTGATTTTTGGACCCTTTGAGCAATTGACTGAGCAAACTTCCTCTGCAAGGCTTGAAATTTGACATGGATGATCTTGAGAAAATATTAGGACATTGGTGAGAACTTGAGGTCATTTGGATTCAAAGATCTTGATGCAACACAAAACCCTAGTTTGGGGTAGACTGCCTTAGGAGAGAGCTTGTCTGACCAATTCTTGAGCAACCTTGAGCAACTTGGAGATTTTTCTTGCAATGTTTTGAGAAATATGAGAGGGAAAATTTTGGGGTACAACATGCTCAAAAGTAATTTCTTCAATGCATGGGATTAGTGTCAACACATGTTCTTTGTAAGGGATGGGATTAGGATGCTTCGTGTCCCATTCTCCTTTGATCTGTCTAATTACCAAAGTTGAGTCTCCGAATACACTTAAGAACCTGATCCTTGAATCAATTGCAGCTTTGAGACCCATGATACATGCTTCATACTCAGCCATATTGTTGGTACAGTTGAAACATATCCTGGTAGTAAAAGGAGTATGACAGCCTTCAAGAGATATGATCAAAGCGCCGATGCCATTGCCAAGAGCATTGGAAGCTCCGTCAAAAACCATTGTCCATCGGGATCCTTTTTTAGGTCCTTCATTCGGTCCAGGTTTTTCACAATCAGTTAATAGTATGATGTTCTCATTCGGGAACTCAAAATCCATGGATTGGTAGTCATCCACAGCCTAATGAGCCAAATGATCAGCTAGTATACTTCCCTTAATTGCTTTATGGGTTGTGTACTTAATGTCGTATTCGGTTAGGATCATTTTCCATCTTGCTATTCTTTCGGGGAGAGTGGGCTTCTCAAAGATGTACTTTATAGGATCCATCTTAGATATCAACAAAGTAGTGTGGGCCAGCATATACTATCTTAGTCAGCGAGTAGCCCATACCAAACCATAGCAAGTTTCTCGAGCAGTGAGTATCTTGTTTCACAGTCGGTAAACTTTTTAATAAGGTAATATATCACATGCTCTTTTCTACCAGACTCGTCATGTTGTCCTAACACACACCCCATTGAGTTTTCTAATACTGTTAAGTACATGATCAGAGCTCTTCCTTCAACTGGAGGCATCCGAATTGGAGGCTCTTGAAGGTATTCCTTGATTTTGTCGAAGGCGTTCTGGCAATCGTTGTTCCACTTCACTGCTTGATCTTTCTTCAGTAATTTGAAGATTGGCTCACAAGTAGCGGTCAGATGTGAAATGAATTTGGCTATGTAGTTTAAGCGTCCCAAGAATCCTCTAACTTCCTTGTTAGTGCGAGGAGTTGGCATTTATTGTATAGCTTTGACTTTTGCAGGATCCACTTCAATCCCTTTGCCACTTACTACGAAACTTAAGATCTTACCGGATCTTACTCCGAAAGTGCACTTATTCAGGTTCAGCCTCAGTTTGTACTTCATCAGCCAGTCAAATAGCTTTTGTAGGTGATCAAGGTGCTCCTCTTCAGTCTGAGACCTGACTATCATGTCATCAGTGTAGACCTCTATCTCGTGATGGATCATATCATGAACCAAAGCTACCATGGCGCACTGATAGGTTTCTCGGCGTTCTTTAGACCAAATGGCATAACTTGGTAGCATAAAGTGCCCCACTATGTGACGAAGGTTGTCTTCTCCATGTCTTCAAGTGCCATATTGATATGATTATACCTGGAGAAACCATCCATGAAGTAGAATACCTTATGTTGTACGGTGTTGTTAACCAAAACATCAATGTGCGGAAGCGGAAAGTCATCCTTGGGGCTTGCCCTATTTAGGTCTCTGTAATCCACACACATATGTACCTTACCGTCCTTCTTAGGCACTGGAACAACATTAACGACCTATTGTGGATAAGACGTTACAGCTAAGAAACCGATATTGAACTGTTTCATGACTTCAACCTTGATCTTTTTTGACATCTCTGGCCGCATACGACGAACCTTCTGTTTCACTGGAGGGAAGTCGTCTTTTGTAGGTAGGCGATTAACCACAATATCGGTGTCAAGTCGCGACATGACTTTGTATGACCAGGTGAAAACCTCAACATAATCATGTAGCATCTGTATTAACCATTGTTTGACACTGGGCTCCAAGTTAGCACCTACCTTGACTTCTTTTTTGTCCTCTTCAGTACCCAACTTCACTATCTCAACTGGCTCCTCATGAGGCTGTATTTCCCTTTCTTCTAGTTGTAACATCCTGGCAAGCTCTCCTGGTACCTCATAATCTTCCTCACCTTCGTCCTCGTCTTGGTTGATCGGATTTTCAAAACCATAATGAGCAATAGCAGAATCATTATCAATGGGATCCAGAGTGGATATGGATCTGCATTTTGATATGTGAGTGTGTGTAAGAGCATATATGTATATTTTTGATAAAGTAAAGAGGCAGGAAAAAAATCAGAGAGCGCAAAATTTGTATGTAAAAACGTCCAATGCTTTATTAATGACATATAATAATGAAACATGATAACCCTCACAAAATAACCATTGTGCCTCGGGTAAGAGATAAGGTCTTAGAGTTTGTATTATTCATTTATTACATATCCAAAAACAAAAAGGACAATTACTCCTAAATAAAAGTAATCGGCACAAATTCTTTAGCCTTCCAGTTGGTGAGTCCTTTGCTGACAGTTGGGAAGATCCACTTATCCAGGTCATAATCATTGTCAACATCTTCTGTAGCGGAGACAACATCAACAACACTGATTCCCGGTCCATGCTTGGGCATAGGTGGAGTTATAACATTAGGGGTCTCAAGAGCATCGAATTCAATCTCATTTGCCTTAATCAAATCTTGTACCTTGTTCTTCAAAGCCCAACAGTTATTTGTATCATGGCCTGGACTTTCAGAATAGTTAGCACACTGAGCATTTGCATTGTAGTGAGGAGATGAAGTATTGGGATTCTTGGGAGCTCCCTTCAGAGATACAAAATTGGACTTCAACAGGTGTGGTAAGACCTGATATAGGGTCATGTTGATCCGGGTAACCTGTCTCCTTGGCTTATCTGTTATGGACTGATTATTCTGTTGTCGGTTTAATGCAGAATTGGAAATCATAACAGCCCCTACCATCTAACGGCGCTCGGTTCTGCCCTGACTTCTCTGGCTATAAGCAGCACTGACCTCCTTCTTCCCTTAGAATTGTTTCTTTGTAGTAATGGAGGATGTATCTCTCTGTATCTTGCCACTTTTGATGCCAGCTTCTACTTGTTCACCTATCAAGATCAATTCAGTAAACCCAACAGAAGAACTTTCAATCAGGTGGTTAAAGAATGGCCTGAATAATGTTCCCAAGAACATGTCCACCAGCTCCCTATCAGACAATGGAGGTTGGACTCTTCCCACAAGGTCTCTCCATTTTTGGGCATAATTTTTAAAGCCCTCACCAGAATGCATAGCCATACTTTGCAATTGTGTACGAGTTGGGCAAGGTCAGCATTATATTGGTACTGCTTGTAGAAAGCAGCAGCCAGATCTTCCCAATTAAGGACGTTGGTTCCCTCCAGCTGATAGAATAACTCTAGTTGAGTCCCTGAGAGATTGTCTTGAAAGAAATGCACCCATAAGTTCCTGTCAGCGGTAGGTGGATGGATCTTCCTAACATAAGATATGAGATGTAGCTTAGGACATGAGACCCCATCATACTTAGTAAATGCGGGTACTTTGAACTTTTGTGGGATAACTACTCCAGAAACCAACCCTAGCTCTTCGAAATCCAGGCCAGGTACCCTCTGAACTTCTATGGCATTGAGTCGGTCCTCTAGTTGTTTGTATTTATCATCAGCCAGAGGGTATTATTCCTCAACGTAATTAGCTTCATCTTCTTCAGACCCAGGGTTGTTGTCTCCTTCCTTGGGTTCTCCATCTTAATTGTCCCTTTCTTCTGACGTGGTCGCAAAATTTAGAACTCTCTTAACCGATCATTTGATCCTTCTTCCCAAATTCACTAAACTAGTTGGTTTCTTTTTCTTCTTCTTCTCCTTGAGAATCAAAGCTTTCAAATCTTCTTGTCCCTTAGCCAAATTCAGGAACATTTCTTGAAATTGGCATTATGTGCCAGAAGCTCCCTAACTGTTTATTCAAGAGCCATTACTGAAATAAATAGCGAAGAAGATAAGAAGCCTGTCTTGAAACCTATTAAAATTTGTGAGACAAACTAAACCAAATATTTTATTAGTAGAATTCAAAATACAATTACCTTTTTTAGGCTTACAATTGAAAAAAATTCTAAAATCTAAGACATCAGGTTTCCCAAGGGCGCTTCCTATTCGTGCCGAGATAGACATTAAGACTTTTTTATTCGTGAAGTAGCTTCATAAGCTCCAACACTTTTTTCTCATTGACATAGAAATGATCTCTAAAGCTATCACGTTCTTTCTTCAACTGAATCCAGGATCTCTGCAGCTCTTCAAGATCAATGGGCATGTCAGGATAGAGAATTGTATAAGGAATGTCTCCTTCAATGATGGGCTCCACGACCACTGGTAAGATGGCTATATACGGCATTATGAGGTTTTGAGAACGAGCTCGTACCCATTTGAGATAAGGTTCCATAGGGATGAAAGTCTTAGGCCCCAAGGTCTTGGTATCAAATCTGTTTACCATGCCCCATGCTCGTATAAACCTCTGGAAATACCATTGAGAATCATCCTCATAATTAAACACAACGCCCTGGATAAGCATATCATGGGGACCATCCCTTCGAGGATAGCCAAATTTTCGTAGATCCAGAGAAGGATTATAAGTTATGCCTCCCCTAATGACAAGTAGTGGGACATTATGGAATTCCCCACAGTGGTCAATAACAGAAATATCTCCCATAGAACGGGAATACCAGAGAATGTCTGAGTGAGAAAGTGACATGATCCTTCGCGACCAACCCAAACCTTCTTCATTCTTGAATACTGATTTAGCGAGGTGAGAAATAAACCACCTTGACAACAATGGCACAAAACACATAAGAATCTCTTTTCTCTTCATGGTGCGAGTGTGAAGGGTATGCAAGATGTCTCCGAGTAGAGTAGGCACAGGGTTACGAGAGAGGAAAATCTTGATAGCATTCACATCTATAAGAAAGTCTGGATTAGGGAACAACACTAAACCATAGATTAGAAGGGCCTGAACCTCTTCAAAAGCTTGGAAATCCAAGTCATCCCAAAATTGGTGAGCCTTCTCGTACAGAAACTTGGCTAAAAAAGCCTTAACACTACTTCTTGTTTCCCAGTTGGATACAATATCGGTCCATTTCAGATGCAAAGTTGTTGCAATGACCACCGGCTTGGGAGCTTCTTCTGAATCGATGAAAGGTGTCTGATCAATAATAGGTATACCCAATATTTGAGAGAACTCTTCCAAGGTGGGAACCAACTGATAATCTGGAAAGGTGAAGCAATGGTGCTTAGGATCAAAGAATTGAAAGAGTACACCCATCATCTTTTCATCAAAACCCATGGTAACCAGATTGATAAGTCGACCATAGTTCTTGGTAAATGAGGAAGTCTCGAGAACCCTTGATACTAGCTCTTTGAGTTGGAGAGGTATTCTCACGAAACTGATCTGGATAGTATTTCTATGAGCGGAAGCCATGATCTGTAAAACAGAACGAAGATAAATTCCCTTGGTCCTTGAAATGGTTAGTATAATGAAAAATGGATGTTATGATGCATGATGTCATGTTTAGGCAAATTAATCACACACAAACAAAACATACAAGACCTTAGGTTCAGGCTTGCATGGGGTTTATTGGTAAGTACCCTCTTGAAGTTTAATTGGTTCAACCTGTCTTAGAAATACTAACCGGGTTCTAAGGAGTCTCAATATCACTGATCTTTCTTTATCGAGCATTATTTTATCTTAGCAATCTTTTCTTGCGGACGAAACATCTTGAAAGTCCGATCTCAATGAGTGTAGCATCGAGTATCAACCAATCGCCAGCTTTACACCGAGGTCGGCTATCTAACTACTTTCTAATGGCCACGATTTTTTCAACTAAGGTTTTATGGTCCGTTAGTACTTCACGACACCACGTGACGACCCCATATTCTCCTCGATTCAACACAAGGGATATCAGTACCAACCAAAGTGTCACACAAACATAGCTATCGCTTCAACCATATCAATCAACATCGTACAGTCTCCATGATCTATTATTGTTTACCTAAAAAGATGACCCCAGATCCGGGTGTAGGATCTATAGTAACAAACCAAACAGCCCTCCAAGGATAAAGCATACAAAGCATAAAAAGCTGTCTAATTATGAACTAACTCTAAGGTAAACCCCACTTTTTATTTCATGTCCCTAACAGAGTCGTCAGTTCTGTGATACGGTGGCAGAACCGACTGTTATATACTGGTTTTGCATTTTGTATTCGCAAATGTTATGGTAAGCAAGAGTCGCCATCGACTTTTCTTTTATCCAAATTAAGGAAAGGGTGAAAAGAACAGAAAAATACCTTTTCGAGAATTTTCTGAGTAAGGGGGTTAGATTATGGAAAGGGAAGGTGTTAGCACCATTTCCATCGGTAGTTATCTACGGGCTCTTAGAGGTTTGGTCATTTTTAAAATACCTTTGTGCTTTGTGTATTTGAAAGTTTGTTTTGAAAAAATGCCTTAGTGTGGCAATTTTATTTGTGTTTAACTCTTGTATCAGTCCTCAAGAGTGTTAACAAAGAAATTATTTTGAAAATTTCTTTTCAAAAAAGTAGTATTTGTGTAAGTGCAAAATGATTTTTTTAGCAAACTTCTAACAACTATCTACTTTTATACTCGAAAATGGTCGTTCTTTTCCTCCTATCCTTTAGACAGTGTTATCCTACTATTAGTGAGTAGGTAGCCCTATCGTTGGATGTAGTAGGGACATTAGAAAGGTACGTTACAGTCACGAAGGCAACTTGTGGAGACGCTTTAGCAATTTTGTTTAGGGACTAGATTATTCATCGAAAGGCAACTGTAGGGTCATCGAAGGACTATGATCTTTTGATTTATGGGTCTTTGCTAAAGCGTTCCTGCCTCATGAATGTTTTATTTCTGAAAGCAACCAAAGTGGGGTACCCTAGAGGTGCATATGTGCAAGTGTGTTATGTTTAGTTATTTTTGCCTTTTTGTTAAGTTTTCTAATGTTTCATTATTAGTCTTATCATACAATCCTATTAGTCTAGCTGTTGATATTTTGCAGAAATTTAAGATGCAGGAATTTAAATCTACGCTATTACAATGCTTTGGCGAGGGGATTTACACTGTACAAGAATGAGTGGGATAAAGCAGTAAATGTCCTAGTTTTAATCTATTACATCCAATAGGCAGATACAATAATATGGAAAAAATATGAAAATAAATAAATGCGCGCGAAGTAGAAGAGATGTCTGAAAAAATCCTAAGGTGAAAAAATCTTTTGTTTTATTTTTATTTTAAGAAAATATAACCTAAGTCTATTTAGTTTTAATTTCAAGAAAGAGGTTAAGATAATTAATTTATTTATTTACAAAATAATTTAATTAATAAAAACTATCCTAATGTTTTTTTTGGTGATTTTTTGATTTAATGTTAATTTAAATAGAAAAGGGTCAATAAAGAAATGAAATAAACGGAGAAAAAAAATACAAAAAGCGGGGAAGCAGTGGCGGTAGAAATGTGAAAGACTAAACCATTGGATTGACTAGACTTTATACAAATCAAAATAGAAATTGCCACCGCGCTTTATTGTTTCCAAAGGAATGGGAAAAGAGCGAATAACCCAAAAAGAGGGGGAAAGATTCAAGGTAAGGGGGTTAGTTATGAAAAGGGAATGTATTAGCACCCTAAACATCTACGGTACTCCGCAGGAACCTCTTTGTAAAATCTATATATTTTGGCTATAAAAATGTGTTGTATATAAAATGGATGGTGGAGGTGAGAAAAGATATATTTTTATGATTTTTTGCACCCGCCGCTGTTGCGAATCTTTATTGCCTACGTACCACCTTTCGTGCAATAGGGGATCAGGGTACACGTAGTTCATCTAGAAAAGACTTGTTTGTTGATTTTTTTTAAACAAGGAGACAAGTCATCATTGTTAGGAGAGAAATCTCGACTAACGCCCACAAGGTGTAAGAAAGATGGACCCTGCATCAACAAGAGTGAGGGTTTGAGAACGCCTCTAGTACTCAAGTGAAAAATTCGACACCTTTATAACCATAGGGATAGGAGAATGTTGGTCGACTATCAATGAATCATGTCTCACCTTGAAAAAAAGTTTTAAATGGAAAAGGTGCTTGGACGCACAAAAGAGTTTGAATGAGTTGAAGTGTTTTGTTAATTTTGAAAGAAATGTCAAAGTATGATTAAATGAATTGAAGTTTGTTTAAAGAAAATAAGTTTTAAAAGAAAAGGCACTCCACAAAGTCGAGGTTTATTATGAAAGCAATTCGAGTTTAAAAACAAAGAAGATTTTGAAAGAAGATGAGAAGGTTTTTTAAAATTAAAGAAGATGGGAGGAGATGAAGGGACTATCCTAAAGCATAAGGTAAAAGCTAAGGAAGAGAATCGTCTAACCAACATGAAGCCGATACTTGACATTATAAGCCAATGTAGAATTCCCATTATTTGGATTGAAACCAAGCAAGAAAAGATACTAGACCTCTTGAGAGAACCATGCTTTAAGTGTATCAAGTCTTTGAAAAATTGGGCAGAGTAACAGTTGTATACGGGTGAATTCCAGATTACAAACAAAGATCGTAATCTCAATAACCTGCACACAAAACAAACAAACAACCCAATGTCTTGAGGTAAACCTCAAGAACTTCATACAAAATATTAAATAAAGTCACAAAGTCTCCAAGATAGGCCAAGGTCTCTAATCCTAAGTCCAATAAGTCCATCACTCCATAATGCAAAGGATAGTAACAATGTAGTCCAAGTATCATTAATGATTTTTATGGTTCATGTTGATTATTAGGTATCTTTAAAAAGAAAGAAAAGCTCAAGTGAGCAAAATAAAAATGACATAAAAGTAAATGCTCAAGTGAGCAAAGATGAAAATAGCATGAAATGTAAAATGCTAAAAGTAAATGGTACATAAAGCATGAAAATAAAAGCGTAAAGTAAAGTTAATTGTTAGTAATTAGTGGTTAGTTGGATGACTATCTTGAAACTTGCATTTGGAACTCATTAGAGGATTGGTAGAACCAAAGCCTCCACACAACAAGTTGCATTTTCTTTTTGTCAAGTATATCATCCATTTTGGAATTCTCACAAGGCAACATGTAATGATCAACGATGTTTAAGAGATCCGCATTGACCAAAGGTGTTGTAGATCCATTAGAGGATTGGTAGAACCAAATCCTCCACACAATGAATCCCAAGGTTATTGGATCAAAGAGATCAATTAACATACTTGGGCTTGCAATCATAAGTTTGGGCCACGAATGATCATTTATTCGAATCGGGACAAAATTTAGCGCTATGTTAAGCAATCGTAAGTGGACTTATGTAGAAGTCACACCTATTTTAAGGCCGGTCAATAGCAATCTATGTACTTCATGTTTGGATAAATGATATAGAGATCACCATCCCTTAACATGTAGCACAATTAAAAAAGAAAGGGATAAGATGAAGAGGGAGGGAAATGATAAGCTAATTTGGATCACCATTTCAAAATTCTTTCATCTTTAAATTCAACCACTCCTCTAGATGGATTAAAGCACTAAACATATCATTAATCCAAAGCACCAAAAATGAATTAAATAATTCACTCTTAGGTAGATTTTAATTGATGAACATTTATCCAACTTCATCTACATCACAAAGTTCATTGAGTTTAAAGACAAATTGGACATTTAAAATTGCAATCCAAACCAACAATCAAAAGGAGTGAGTAGAAAAATCATTTTGGATCAAAGCTGCCCCAAAACAAGGCAAAAAATGCATTATGTCGTTGTGTAAATCGATTGCACTATTGTGTAAATCGATTTACACAGTACAGTTTTCTAAAAATTGTGCAAAATTGCTTCTGTGCAATCGATTGCACTACAGTGCAAATCGATTGCACACAGTAACAGTAGCAAAAACAGCATTTTAAAAGGGCAATTTCTTGTTCAAACTTTCCATCAAACACCTTATGATCATGGATCCACTTGAGCACGAAAATTACATCAAATTATGAGAAAATAACACCATTGAAATCACAAAATAATGCTCAAAGAATCAATCCCAAAGATCACCAAGAGATCACATTGTGAAAGATGAATTATCCAACTTACCAAAGGTAGATCTAAAGAATTATCAAAACAACTTCAAGAATTTGCTTCAATTCAACCACAAGAATCAATTGACCAAGCTTGGATGTAGAGAATTGATGGAGAAAAAGTGTTTGGATGAAGGTTTAGCTCAAAGATTAGTAAGCTTCAATGCAAATCTTACTAACTTTTTGAAAATGGAGCTTTGAGTGAATTTGGTAGATGGAGAGAATTGAGAGATTTTATAGCAAGGTGGATTTGGCTATTAAAAGCTTAAAATTTGAATGAAATGAGAGCTCTATTTATAGAGTTTTCGGATTGGGATTAGTGGTAATTTGCTAATTGATTCTTGGAGCCAAAATTTGAATTAATGATAACTCTTTCAAAAATTAGAGCCAAAATTTGAATTAATGATAATTCTTTCAAATATTAGAGCCAAAATTTGAATTAATGATAATTCTTTTTAAAAATGAAATATTGGCACAAAATCTTGAATTAATGATACATCTTTCAAAAGTGAAGGAAAATTGGAGCCAAAATTTGACAAGTTTAAAATGATGATTTTTTTAAATTTTCACGATGTGCAATCGATTGCACTACAGTGCAAATCGATTGCACAGTGTATTTTTTCCAAAAATGGTGCAAAATACACTATGTGCAATCGATTGCACTTTAAGAGCAATCGATTGCATCAGTGAAAAAAATGAAAAATTTTAATTCTTTTTCTTTGCAAATAGAGATTTTAGGAAAATAATACCATAAATCCTTATTTGTCAGATGCTTCGACTTGGTACCTACAAAACAAAAATATACAAAGACAAAGACAAATATTTTTTGTATTTTGATTAGAAGTTAGTCAACAACACATATACAAAATACACAACCAAGGTGCTTGGAGATTCCCCAAGAGAAAACTTAAAGATAGGAAAAAAGAGGAAGAACCAACCCTAATGTGATCTTGTTATGATCGAGTTAATATGATATGATAGAGGAATCTTAGGGGGGGAAATTGGGGTACAACAGAAGCCTTCGATTGTAGGGAGAATTGGTGGTTTCAATTTATAGGAAGAAAGATGCCTTTCGATCCAGGGGGAAAAATAGGGAGCTTCGATCCAGAGAAGGAAATTTCTCCTTCGATCCAGAGAAGGAGCTGCCTTCTTCGATCCAAAGAAGGAGTTGTCTTCTTCGACCCAGGAAGACAATATGCTTTTCAATTCATATCTGTAAGAAGACATTAGAATAATAAAGATGCAGGACATGGGTGTCAAATCCAGGTCCTTTGACTATATGCGCGCTGGTCTGCTCAGGCTTGATCTGTAGTACAAACGTTAGAAACAAAACAAATGTAGACCTGGGATCAAACCCAAATCGAATGACTACAAGTATTGATGTATCATGCAAATATGAAGTTTTATTTATTACCCACTCTTACCAATGGTTGATTGATGAATATGTGATGATGGGTGTGGGTACCCTTGTTTGATGGTTGCTTCGATTTGGCTTCTGGATGTGAGTACCTTTGTTTAAGGGTTGCTTTGATTTGGATCACTTATGAGATTTTTGACAAATTTGGTGGGTTTATAGGGCAGTGTATCTCTAATGTGTGTATAACTGTCCATTTGGATTGCAAGCACGCTACTTATATAGAGTAGAAGAAAGGGGACAAGAAGATAATGGTTTAAACTACCATAAACAAATGTTTTCAAGGCCATGAATGAAGTTTTACAATGTTGCAAAAATCATGGAAACCTGTCCCTTCTTGAATTTGAAGGTATGTGGACATTTTGAATGGGCATTTTGTGTGTTCATCGTTTTGAACCTCTCATATTGGACCTCTCATTCACCCTTCCAATGGGCCTTTTGTATAACTTTCGAATGGGCATTTGGTTGCCTCCTTCGATTGGGTCTTCAGAATGGCCCTTCTGTGTATTCTTCGAATGAGCCACCAAGGTGTGTCCTACGAATGGCTCAAATCTCATCACCGAGACTTCTTCATTTGAATCCCTATTTAGATAACAATATATGTTTCCCATCAAAGTGTCCTTTGAATGGACCTTCTGTTTATTCTTTGTTTTGAACCAAATATGTGTTCTTTTGAAGGGGTCACTTGCATGCTTTGTGCCTTCTTCGACTGACTTTCTAATGTGTGTCCTTCGTCTGGATCTTTGGAATGCTCTTTCAAAGGGGCCATATTGTACTATAGTGCAGAAACTGAGCTGACGAGTCTTGGCCTTGTGCGTTAAAGGCAAACATATATGAAGTATTTGTCTTAGTGAATCCAAAGTAAACGTGAAGGGGCTTTTAGCCTGATGAATCAAAACACGCTTGTTGGGTTCTTGCCTTGTGCATCAGAGGCAAGTCGAAAGAAACCTTTTACCTGGAACGAAGTTGGCATGCATGAACCTACTATTTTATGAGTCGAAGTATGAAAAAAAATGTTTCAAAAGGGGATCCTTTCCTAGTCGAAGCTGGCACAGAGGCTGCCAATGCCTTGGTCGAAGGTTTTTTAGGAGCCCAGTTGAATCTCGTCATTATACCAATCAAAGGACACTGCTCTGATGTGCCAGTCGAAGGACACTGCTGTGATGTGCCAGTCGAAGAACATTGCTCTGATGTGCCAGTCGAAGGACACTATTAAGATGCCAATCGAAAGGAATTGTTGGCATGCCAATCAAAAGACCCTGTTCAGATGTCAATCGAAGAACATTGCTGAATTTCCATCAAAAGACACTTTGTTAACATTAAAAAATTTCATTTTCTTTGGGAAAGTGCTTGTAACCACCCATATAAGAGAAAAAACCTTGGGAAACATGAGAGGGCAAATTTTGGGGTACAACAGCTAGTTCTATGATATGGTGGCAGAACCGACTGTTATATACTGGTTTTTCATTTTGTATTCGCAAATATTGCGGTAAGCAAGAGTCGCCACCGACTTTTCTTTTATCCAAATTAAGGAAAGGGTGAAAAGAACAGAAAAAGACCTTTTCGAGAGTTTTTTTAGTAAGGGGGGGGGGGGGGGGGGGGGTAGATTATGGAAAGGGAAGGTGTTAGCACCCTTTCCATCCATAGTTATCTATGGAATCTTAGAGGTTTGCTCATTTTTAAAATACCTTTGTGCTTTGTGTATTTGAAAATGTTTGAAAAAATTCCTTAGTCAGGCGATTTGGTTTGTGTTTAACTCTTGTATCAGTCCTCAAGAGCTTTAACAAAGAAAATGTTTTGAAAAAAGTAGTATTTGTGTAAGTGAAAAATGTTTTTTTAGCAAACTTCTAACAGCTATCTACTTTTATACTCGAAAAGGGTCGTTCTTTTCCTCCTACCCTTTAGACAGTGGTATCTTACTATTGGTGAGTAGGTAACCCTATTGTTGGATGTATTAGGGACATTCGAAAGGGACGTTACAGTCACGAAGGCAACTTGTGGAGAGGCTTTAGCAATTTTGTTTAGGAACTAGATTATTTACCGAAAGCAAACTGTAGGGTCATCGAGGGACTATTATATTTTGATTTATTGGTCTTTGCTAAAGTGTTCCTGCCTCATGATTGTTTTATTTCTGAATGCAACCAAAGTGGGGTACCCTAGAGGTGCATATGTTCAAGTGTGTTATGTTCAGTTATTTTTGTGTTTTTGTTAAGTTTGCTAACGTTTGCATGTTAGTCTTATCACACAATCCTATTAGTCCTAGTTTTAATCTATTACATCCAGTAGGCAGATAAAATAATATGGAAAAAATATGAAAATAAATAAATGCATGCAAAGTAGAAGAGATGTCTGAAAAAAATCCTAAGGTGAAAAAATCTTTTGTTTTGTTTTTATATTAAGAAAATATAACCTAAGTCTATTTATTCTTAATTTCAAGAAAGAGGTTAAGATAATTTATTTATTTATTTATAAAATAATTTGATTAATAAAAACTATCCTAATATTTTTTTTGTGATTTTTTTATTTAATGTTAATTTAAATAGAAAAAGGGTCAATAAAGAAATTAAATTAACAAAAAAAAAATACAAAAAGGGGGAAGCCTTCGATTGTAGGGAGAATTGGTGGTTTAGATTCAGAGGAAGAAAGTTGCCTTTTGATCCAGGGAAAAAATGGGGAGCTTTGATCCAAAGAAGGAAATTTCTCCTTCGATCCAAAGAAGAAGTTGCCTTCTTCGATCCAGAGAAGGAGCTGTCTTCTTCGACCCAGAAAGATAATCTGCTTTTTGATTTATATCTACAAGACGTGCATTAGAATAATAAAGATGCAGGACCTGGGTGTCGAACCTAGTTCCTTTGACTCTATGCGCGCTGGTCTGCTCAGGCTTGATCTACAGTACAAACGTTAGAAATGAAAAAAATATACACCTAGGATCGAACCCAAATCGAACGACTACAAGTATTGATGTATCATGCAAATATGAAGTTTGATTTTTTATCTACACTTACCAATGGTTTATTTATGAATATATGATGATGGTTGTGGGTACCCTTGTTTGATGGCTACTTCGATTTCGCTTATGGACGTGAGTACCTTTGTTTAAGGGTTGCTTTGATTTGGATCACTTATGAGACTTTTGATAACTTTGGTGGGTTTATGGGGCAGAGTATCTATAATGTGTGTGTAACTGTCCATTTGGCTTGCAAGCACGCTGCTTATATAGAATAGAAGAGAGGGGACAAGAAGACATTAGTTTAAACTGCCATAAACAAATGTTTTCAAGGCCATGAGTGAAGTTTTGTTACGTTGCAAAAGTCATGGAAACCTGTCCCTTTTTAAATTTGAATGTATGTGGACATTTTGGCTCCTTCGAATTCCCTTTAGTTGCTCTTCGATTGGACCTCTCATGCACCCTTCGAATGGGCCTTTTGTATAACTTTCGAATGGGCCTTTGGTTGCTTCCTTCGACTAGGTCTTCAGAATGGACCTTTTGTGTACTCTTCGAATGAGACACCAAGGTGTGTCCTTCAAATGGCTCAAATCTCATCAACTGGACTTCTTCATTTGAATCCATATTTAGACAACAATATGTGTTTCCCATCAAAGTGTCCTTCGAATGAACCTTTTGTGTGTTCTTAGTTTTGAGCCAAATATGTGTTCTTTTGAAGGGGTCACATGCATGCTTTGTCCCTTCTTCGACTGACTTTTGAATGTGTGTCCTTCGTCTGGATCTTTGGAATGCTCTTTCAAAAGGTCCATATTATGCTATAGTGCATAAACTGAGCTGAGGAGTCTTGGCCTTGCGCATTGAAGGCAAGATCAAACAAAGTCTTTGTCTTAGTGAATCCAAAGCAAACGTGAAGGATCTTTTGGCCTAATGAATCAAAACCCACTTGTTGGGTTCTTGCCATGTGTATCAGAGGCAAGTCGAAAGAAACCTTTTGCCTTGAACAAAGTTGGAATGCATGAACCTACTGTTTTATGAGTCGAAGTATGAAAAAAAACTATTTCAAAAGGGGATCCTTGCCTTGTCGAAGCTGGCACAAAGGTATCCAATGCCTTTGTCGAAGGGTTTTTAGGAGCCCAGTCGAATCTTGCCATTATGCCAATCGAAGGGCACTGCTCTGATGTGCTAGACGAAGGACACTGCTCTGAGGTGCCAGTTGAAGGATACTATTAAGATGTCAATCGAAAGGCATTGTTGGCCATTGTAAGGCATTTATGAGAATATTTGTAGAAGTTTTTGGTTAAGTGTTTGAAGGTTTTGATTATATCTTTATCTTTTCCTGATTATGGTGATGAAAGCGATAAATGCGGAAAAGTAAAGAACACGGTGATATATCCTGGTTCCCCTCACAATCCGAGAGTACTCCAGTCCCCTTTCCAACACGAAAGAGATTTCACTATAGTTAGAATGATTGTACAGCCTATGCTTACTATCTAACCTATAGGGTGATCAAAGGTTCTTAACACCTTTAAGACCAAACAAACACTAATGTGAATGAAGAACAATCCTCTTCAAAACACAACACTTACTTCCAACAATCCTGGATAGTAAGGGAATAAATTCTTTAAGTAATACAATGATTGATTTGAAATATATGGAGAGCTTTATCAATCTTCAATTGATCTTCTTCTTCAAGATAAAAACAATTCTCAAGCAATGTATATAAATGTTCACAATGTATGAAACTTGTAATGATTTAATGAAAGTGTATATGGCAAGTTTCACAAAATTTTATGAACACATGAAAGTATGAATTCAAATGTGAATGATGAAAAATTGTTTATTGAAGAAGTATATTTGTTAATTTGAAAATTGAAGCATGTTTTTTTGAAATAAGAAAATCTGCAGCATTTTATAAAGTCATAAGAACCTCTTCATTCATGCCAATTCATATGAAAAGTTGCAATGAATTCATGAAAAGATACCACTTGAAAAATGTTCAAAAACCAAAAGAAAAGCTGCACTGGTTCGCTAGGAACCGGTTCCGACACTGACAGAACCCGGTTCTTAGTGAACGTTATAAGTCAGATTTCAAAAAATATTACGCAGGAACCGGTTCCCCTATTGGTACAACCCGATTCCTGGTACAAAAACCATGGACATGTTTTTTGAGTAAGTCTGGAACCCGGTTCCCTGTTAGGGAGGAACCGGTTCCTAAAGGGTTATTTTCAAAAATACTTTTTGAAAAATATTTCAAACAAAGTTTTTCTTGATGTTAAAGTTATGGAATATGTATATGTTGATGAATGCATATTTTTGTGAACATGTATATTCAAGATTAAGAATTATTTATACCATATTGACATTTGATAATTCTTCAATAAATCTTCTATAATCTTCAAGACTTTTATATGATGTTGATAAGCTTTTTGCACATCCTTTGAATGTTGATATCCATGTTGTCTTCATCAAAACAAATGCTTTAAGTATGATTTGAGAAGCTTGCAATTACATTCTCCCCCTTTTTGATGATGACAACCAAGTCTTGAAAACGATTCTTGAATTGTTTATGTTGTTTTGAGTAGCATATATGTTGAGCAAATGCAAGGCTCCCCCTAAATTGTATGCTCCCCCTAAGTCCATGATTCCTTGAGTTTTGGAGTGAGTATAATAGATATTTGGGCCTGCAAGTTCTTTGAAAACAAAACAACACATATGCATATTCTTCTCCCCCTTTGTTAACATCAAAAAGGATGGGGGAAAAGAGTGAAACAAATACATATTTAAAAATAAGACGATAAAAACATATAAAAGAAGGAGTAGAAGCAGAGTGTACTGAAACATAAAGATTCTTGTTGAAGAATTAAGACGTGCACCTTATGAGAAACCTTTAGATATCACCTTCATCCAAAATACCAAGTTCTCTTCGGATTTTGAAGAAAGGTTCGTGAGCAAGCGGTTTTGTGAAGATATCTACGAGTTGGTTATGAGTATCCACAAAAGTGACTTCGACATCTCCTTTAAGAACATGATCACGGAGAAAATGATGTCAAATATCTATATGTTTGGTTCTTGAATGCATGACCAGATTCTTTGTAATATTTATAGCACTTGTATTGTCGCATCGAAGAGGAATGCATCCGAGATCAAGTCCGTAATCACGGAGTTGTTGCTTGAGCCAAAGAATTTGTGCACAACAACTACCTGCTGCTATGTATTCTGCTTCGGTCGTGCTAAGAGCAACACATGCTTGCTTTTTACAAGCCCATGATACTAATGCATTTCCAATAATGTGACAAGTGCCACTTGTACTTTTACGATCAGTTTTACAACCTGCATAATCCGCGTCAGAATAACCAATTAAAGTGCAAATACTACCTTTCGGATACCATAAGCCGACATTGGTTGTTCCTTTTAGATACTTCATGATCCTTTTAACTGCCATGAGGTGTGATTCCTTTGGATTTGCTTGAAAGCGAGCGCAAAGACAAACACTAAACATGATGTCAGGACGGCTTGCCGTCAAATACAATAAAGAGCCAATCATACCTCTGTATTTTGTAATATCAATTGGAGTACCGGATTCATCTTGATCAACATATGTACCGGAGCCCATTGGAGTATTCATTGCTTTACAATGTTCCATATCAAACTTTTTCAATAGTTCTTTGCAATACTTAGATTGATTGATGAAGATTCCATCTTCTAGTTGCTTAATTTGTAGTCCAAGAAAGTAGTTCATCTTTCCCATCATAGACATCTCGAATTCTCCTTGCATCATCAATGAGAATTCCTCACACATTTCTATGTTAGTTTATCCAAAAATGATATCATCAACATAAACTTGAACCAATAAAGTGTTACTTTGGATTTTCTTAATGAACAAAGTTTTATCAACCTTACCCTTTTCGAAACCTTTTTCACACAAAAAATTGCTAAGTCTATCATACCATGCTCTTGGTGCTTGCTTTAAGCCATAAAGAGCCTTTCTCAACTTACAGACATGTGTAGGATGTTTGAAGTCTTCAAATCCGGGAGGTTGTTTGACATAGACTTCTTCATTGATGTATCCATTCAAGAATGCGCTTTTGACGTCCATTTGAAAAAGCTGAAAATTTAATGAACAAGCATAAGCAAGTAAAAGACGTATAGCTTCTAACCTTGCAACCGGAGCAAATGTTTCTTCAAAGTCGATTCCTTCCTCATGATTGTAACCTTGGGCAACCAACCTTGCTTTGTTTCGAACAATTAGACCATTCTCATCAAGTTTGTTCTTAAACACCCATCGGGTACCTATGATGTGTTTACCACTTGGTCTAGGAACAAGCTCCCAAACTTGATTTCTCTCGAATTGATTTAATTCTTCTTGCATAGCAATAATCCATTGATCATCTCCTAAGGCTTCATCAACTTTGGTAGGTTCAATTTGAGAAACAAACGCCATGTTTAAGCAAGCATCTTTTAGATTCAATCTTGTTGATACTCCTTGGCTAATGTCACCAATAATTTTGTCAATAGGATGGTCTCTATGAGTTCTCCATTCTTTTGGTAGATCATTGATGTTTGAATCTTGTTGAACAATGTTTTCTGAATTTTCCGGTGATTTCTCAATTTGATCAATTGAAAGATCTTCCGAGGGTAAATCTATAGGATCATCATCATCACAAACAACTACTTCCTCCTTGGAGGGGTTAGTTTCATCAAAAGATACCTGCATAGATTCTTCAATAGTTAAAGTTCTTTTATTATAAATTCTATATGCTTTACTAGAAAGCGAATAACCAAGAAATATACCTTCGTCGGATTTCTCGTCAAACTTACCGAGATTGTCTTTGTCATTGTTAAGAACAAAGCACTTGCATCCAAAAATGTGAAAGTGAGCAATGTTTGGCTTTCTTCCTTTGAAGAGTTCATATGGAGTCTTCTTTATTATAGGTCTAATGATAACTCGATTTCCAACATAACGAGCCGTACTAACTGCATCCGCCCAAAAATATTTAGGAAGATTTGCATCACTAAGCATTGTTCTTGCAAGTTCCAATAGAAACCTATTCTTTCTTTCAACTACTCCATTTTGTTGTGGAGTTCTTGGTGCTGAAAAATTATGAGAGATACCATGTTCTTCACAAAATTCTTCAAATTGTGCATTTTGGAATTCTCCACCATGATCACTTCTTATGGATACAATCTTTAGTGATTTTTCATTTTGGATTTGCTTAGCATACTTCTTAAAAGCTTTAAAAGCATCACTTTTCTGCACAAGAAACAAAGTCCAAGAATATCTAGAAAAATCATCAATAATAACCAATACGTATACATTACCTCCGAAGCTTTTTGTTCTTGATGGACCAAAGAGATCCATGTGTAACAATTGTAGTGGCCTTGTAGTAGACACCACATTCTTAGATTTGAAAGTTGTTTTGGTCTGTTTGCCCTTTTGGCAAGCGCTACATAATTTGTCTTTGATGAACTTCATCTTTGGTAGACCAATAACTAAGTCATGCTTATTCAATTTGTTCAAGTGCTCCATGTGAATGTGAGCAATCCTCTTTGAGTTTTACCTCATTGGTTGCCTCATCCATAATAAGGCATTCATCTTTGTTGAATTTGATCTTGAACCCTCTATCGCAAAGTTGACTTATGCTAAGAAGATTGTGCTTTAATCCTTCAACATAGAGAACATCCTCAATTTGAATGGATGTAGGTGTGCCAACTATTCCAACGCCAAGAATCTTTCCTTTGGTGTTGTCTCCATAGGTGACATACCCTTTGGCTTTATGTACTAGATATGAAAATTGGTGTACATCTCCTGTCATATGCTTTGAACACCCACTATCAAGATACCAAACATTTGATGTGGATTTCAAGCATACCTACAAAAACAAATTATTCTTTGTTAGGTACCCAAGTTGCCTTGGGTCCTTCATAGTTAGTTCCCTTTTTCACCCACACATAATGCCCACTTGCTATACTAAAGTTTCTAACATAGCAAGCATTAGGTGTATGGCCTTTAATACCACAATAAAAACAAGTAGGTTCAAAGTTACTTCTATATCTAGAAGGATAAGATTTCTTTTTAGGAAATGTTTTCTTTTTCGATACATTAGCCTTTTTCTTTTGATGATTATGAACAACTTGCTTCTTTTCTACTTTCTTGGGATTGGAACTATTACTAGCCTTTACAAAAACAGTGGGATTGTTACTTGGTTTCTTAGTATTCACATAACCAAGACCTCTTTTTATCATTTGGATAACGTTGTTGGCTTAGTAATCCTTCCAATCCTATTTGTCCTTTTTCATATCGTTCAATGACTCTTTTCAATTGAACAATTTGAAAGATATTTGATTCACACTTGGAGCATGCAAAGTTTTCCTTTTCTTTAATAAAATTTTGTTTTTGAAGATCAAAATCTTTAGTCATGGTGTCAATTTTTTCTAGACAAATTAAAAGTTCTTTTTCTTGATTTGACACCTTCTTGTAAAACTTTTGCATTCTCCCAAGAGTTCATCAATAGCACCTTGAACATCATCATCAAAAAGATTAAATTCATTACTAACCTCTTCTTCATCGTCGGAGTGATGTGAAGCCATCAATGCTAGATTTGCACATTCGTCGCTTTCCGAATCAGATGAAGAACTTATCTCATTATCTTCCCATGTGTGATCGGTGGATCTGGAACTGACTGTTTAATGCTGGTTCGCGAAATGTCGCGGAAGCAAGAGTCGCCACCGTCTTTTATTTTCTCCAAATGGAAAGGACAAAAGCACAGAAAAATTCCTTAAAGAGATTGCTCTCGGTTCGGGAGGTAGGTTATAGAAAGGGAAGGTGTTAGCACCCTTTCTATCCATGGTTATCCATGTGCTCTTAGATACTTGCTCATTTGTGTTTTCAAGAATGTTTGTTTGCTTTTCAACTGTGGGTTTAAAAAAGTTTCTTTGAAAGTTTCAGTTCGACTCTTGTATCGGTCCTCAAGAGTGTTTGAAAAATTACTTTCGAAAGCTTTTTGAAAATGTGTTGGTGTGAAAAGTATTTTTGAATTTGTTTTGAAATTAGAGCAAGTATCTAGAGTCGTCTACCTACCCTAAGGAATTCGTCTGTGTAGATGTCCTTTAAAGTAGTGTCATCCCACCATTGAGAGGTAGGTAGCACCACCGTTGGAGGTGTTCGGGTCAATTCGAGGTTCGGGATATGGTGATCACTAGAGCAATGGGAAGACACCTTAGAAGCTACCCTCATGCCAGGTTCCCGGATCATGAGGACTTACTAAGACATCCTCTACTCGACGATCACCTTTCGAGGCAAGGCAACCGTGAGGCGTACCCTAGGGGTGGTGTGTGATTTGTGTGTCGTTTTCAGATATTTTTGTCTTTTGTCATGTCATGGGTGATCTACGCTTTTGTTTTTATTTTTGTCATTCATTCTTGCATGCCATTATTAACAATTAAAAAGTTGCGGGAAAAGCAAAGTTCTAAGCTATTACAAAAGGCGCGGGTCCACATCGCCAAAATTTCTTGAACCCGATTTGACAGAAAAATAAAGAATTAAAAGTGCGAGAAAATTAATTACACGGCTTTGGGAGAGATACATAAATATTAAACGGAATAAAATAAATATGTGAATTAAATAAGAATTAAACGAGGGCGTTGGACCCTTTTTGCATAATTAAGTTAAATGGTGAAATTAATTAATTAAAAAGAAAAGAAATTGTTTTTTGGGATTTTTAGGTATTTTATGATTTTAATGAAAAAAGAATTAATTAAAATAAATGCTAACCCTAATTCTAGTTGTTTTTTAATTTATTAAAAAGAAGATTAAATTTTAACCTAAAATTAACCCTAATTACTTTACATGCAAATTAATTACAAAAATAAATATTTAATATTTTGATTATTTATGAAAGAAAAATAAAAAGGAATAAAAATTATCATGAACCCTAAATCTACCATTTTTTAGATTTTTATTAAAAGAGTTAAAATTAAAACCTAATTTAAAACTAGTTAATTTATGAATTTATTTACAAAAATACTAATTAACAAATATTTATTATTTTTTCATCTTTTTCTGATTTTTTTATGTTTTTTTATATATTATGCAAACACTAAATTAATTAATAAAACAAGAATTAAAAGAAAATAAAAATTATGAAAAATAAAGAAAGTAAAGAAAATTTGCAAACCAAAGGGGGTCTGCCCCTAAAATGGAGGTTAGTCTTTAGAAATCTGGCCCATTTGAATTTCTGGCCTCTTTGACTTTTCAGGACGCGTGTATACGCGTTGACTAGGGTGTATCATGTTCCACAAATCCTGGCCCTTGAATTGATCTAGGCACACACGTGGCAAACTGGATGGTGGGTAACATGATGGACTTCCTGTATTGACATTGCACAAGAATACGCTTAATGGAAAAATATAAGGAAAGGAGTGTGGACCTGGGGCTCGAACCCAGGTCCTGAACATTACCAATAGTAAGCCTTGCCAATTGATCCACACGCGTTTGCTGTATATCACATAACAAACAAATATTATAATATAAGATAATTCGTTAATGCTTTCTGCGCGCGAAATTTTAAACGCTCCAATCATCGCCCCACACATCATCATCTTCCTCGCGTTGTTTTACTTTTCCTGAAACATCAAAACATAGGCCACGGTTTTTTAAGCGTTCTCTTAGGCTATTTTCTGGAAAATAGCGAATAGCCCAAGAACGCTCATAAATTGAGCGCGAGGGTGGGTTCCTCTTCGTCCAAGTGTGCTGAGCATAGCCATGGCATCGTGGTGGTCTAATTTTACACTATCTGAAAACGCCCAATTCACAGTTCTGCAAACCCTAAAATTTGACAATGGTAGATTCGCATAGAGGTGATAAAAACATAATTAAGCAATTGGGTTAGCTTCAGAATCTTGTAATGAACACAAATCAAGCATCAAAAATTATGAAAAGTGCATGAATCGAAATGCAAGAACATGAAATTTTTTCGGTACAGGTCATGTTCGTTTTACCAATTCCTGATGTTTTGATGAATGATTTTGATTGGAAATCCTTCCTTGAAGCTTCAGGAAGGTGATGGGATAAAAATCCGGCCTTGAATCGCCCTCTAACCCGGGTTTCAGTTTTGAGTCTTTAAGCAAAATTTTCAAGTTTGTGTCTTGGTCTCTAGCGCAGCTTCTTTTTTTATGGCATTAGGGTTGTGTTCTATATTTATGTATGAATGAATTAGGTCAAATAAAATTGGTCCACAATCCATGAATTGATGAATGCAATATTTGATTTTTTAACCATGATTTTCAAATCTTTTTCACATGCTTTTTGATACAAATCACATCCAATTGCATTGGTTCTTTCCATATTTAGCTAGGCACGAAATCTTGAGGATATAATATGCACAAAAAGATTGAAAAACTAGGTTTAGCATTTTTCATGTATTTATTTTAATTTAAATGAATTATTATTAATAAAAATCCAAATAAATAAATAAAAAATGAATAAAAACTTCCCTTTGGTCCAAGTGGTCGTGCACATGCCTTGGATAATGAATTGTGGAAGAAAAATAGGCCCATTAGCAATTTTAGGTCATTTGAACCAATGTTGACTTTTCAAAATATCCAAAAATTTCTCAACTTCCACAAGGCATAACTTGCTCAATTTTTAAGCTTTGCTCATGTTCTTGGACATTTTGGAAAGATCTTTGAGTCCTCTAACCAATGTCTTTGGTCCCATGTCATTTTGATTTACCAATCTCAAGTTATGGCCTTTGACCTAAAGTCCCTTTTTGTTGACTTTTGAAAATGACCTATAATGTTGAAATTGATAACTTTTTGTGAGAGCATTTCTTGGTCTTGAAGTATGAGGATGAATTTTAGGAAATGTCTTCCTATTCAAAATGAGCTTTGGATGGAATTTTTCTGATAATCCTTGTGAAAGTTATGCCCTGATCAATTTACAGTTGACTTTTTCAGCTGTCCAAATAAGGAAACTTTTGCATCTTGATGATTTTTGAGCCAAGCTTTGAGAATCATGATCAAGCATTGATCAAATGATGTTTGTGGCTTAAAAATGATATGTTGACCAAAAATTTGAACTTTTGACTGCCAAATGACCATTTTGCCCCTACAGTTGACTGTAGTGCAATTAGGGTTTTTGACTGTGCAATTTTGTGCTGAAAGTCTTGAAACTTTGTATGAGGATGCTTGACCATGTTTATAAGCATGTGAGACTTGATTGGACCCTTGGAAACTTCATTTACTTGATCAGAACCAAAACCCTAATCTTGACTGTTAGGAAGCCCTTGAACTGTGCAACCCTTGGAGAATTTTGAAGCTTGACTTGGCAATTTCTTGAAGAATATGGGAGGGCAAATTTTGGGGTACAACAGTTGCCCCTGTTCAATCTTCTTAGACCTGAGGATGCAGATTGGCTGACATGCCTTTCGTAATCCGAGGGTAGAAGATGATTGAACACTAGAGTGCCCAGAAATTTGCGCTCACATAGTAGTAGTGTGATGGAAATGGGCTTATAGATGCCATTTAGAGAGATGCTGGAAGATGGATGGGCTTATAGATGCCATTTAGATATTGATGAATAGGATGATGGGCTTATAGATGCCATCTGGATGTTGATCGCGTAAGAGATTCCTTAGCGAGAACTTGCGTACCTGCAAAAGAAAAATGAGTACCTGACATGTTGCAGGAGTTGGTCTTCAGATGCTTGTATAGATGTGTCCTGACTGATTACAGGAGCTGGATCTGGTGTTTCAAAAGATGATGAATGAACCAGGGGTGGTCACTACCTCAACAGGAACGGTGAGAGAACCTTGGATGACCTTAACTTCAACAGCAATCGTTGAGAAAATCTTGGTGGGAATTACCATCTCCGCAGGATCGGGGAGAGAACCATAGGAAATTATAATCTCAAAAGCGGACGTTTGAGAAAAACCTGGAATGGAATTATCGTCTCCGCAGGATCGAGGAGATAACCATAGGCAATTATAATCTCAAAAGCGGACGTTTGAGAAAAACCTGGAATGGAATTATCATCTCCGCAACATTGGGGAGAGAACCATAGGAAATTATAATCTCAAAAAGCAGACGTTTGAGAAAAACCTGGGATGGGATTATCATCTCCGCAACATTGGGGAGAGAACCATAGGAAATTATAATCTCAAAAGCGGACGTTTGAGAAAAACCTGGGATGGAATTATTATCTCCGCAACATTGGGGAGAGAACCATAGGAAATTATAATCTCAAAAGCGGACGTTTGAGAAAAACCTGGGATGGAATTATCATCTCCGCAACATTGGGGAGAGAACCATAGGAAATTATAATCTCAAAAGCGGACGTTTGAGAAAAACCTGAAATGGAATTATCATCTCCGCAACATTGGGGAGAGAACCATAGGAAATTATAATCTCAAAAGCGGACGTTTGAGAAAAACCTGAAATGGAATTATCGTCTCCGCAACATTGGGGAGAGAACCATAGGAAATTATAATCTCAAAAGCGGACGTTTGAGAAAAACCTGAAATGGAATTATCATCTCCGCAACATTGGGGAGAGAACCATAGGAAATTATAATCTCAAAAGCGGACGTTTGAGAAAAACCTGTGATAACTTCTACTGAGTCTTCATTAGAAAAATATGTCTGGGGTCGATTTAGCTGGACTAGAGAAGGCCTTGGACTGGATAAGAAACAGAAAATCTTAGGGTCGATTAACTGAACCGGTCTAGGTCTTGAAATGTCTTCAACTGGATAAGAAACAGGGAGATCTTAGGGTCGATCTGACTGAACCAGAGAAGGCCTTGGACTGGATGAGAAACAGAAAATCTTAGGGTCGATTAACTGAACCGGTCTAGGTCTTGAAATGTAGCAGAGAACTTAACTGAATCTTTCCTGAAAGGTAAAGGTCAGTCATATGCAATGCATGATATGGACCAAGCAATGATGTTCTCAACATAAATGAGATTTGTAAGATATGATGCGTCTATGCATGCTATAATGATGTATGGAAGTGCGATGTTTATGAATGTATTTTTTCGTCTAGGAAAGTAAATCCTTGACGGGTGCCGGGAAGTCACTCCTGGGCTGATGTTGAAGAATAGATTTTTGCTTCCGCTGGGGATAATAGTTGCAAGCATGCTGGTAGGAGAAGATAACTCCGTTGGGGAACAAACTTGGCGAATGTATTACTATGCGGGGAGAAAAGTACTCTAACAATCTTGCTGGGAAGTAATACTTTGTGGGGAGAGAGACACTATGTTGAATTGTTGATAATAACTTGCTGGGGATACCGTTGTTGTGTTGGAAGTGTTGATAGACTTCGCTGGGGATAAGAAGACTTTGCCGAGGACGATCCTTTTGTGGCTATTGGCTGAGGATAACCCAGTTACATCTTGGTAGGGAAATAACTCTTTGAATAAAGGCGGGGGGACGCGTTCGTGCTCTGCGGGGATAAGCTTCCAGAATCTACTGGGGATAAGCTTACTGCTTGGGGAGATGAATTCCAACTTTCTTGGGGAAACTGGATTGGACTCTCTGGGGAAGTTTTGAACTGTGGGGGGAAGGGATTCCTTTGAATATTGGTATGCCGCCGGGGATCAATCTTTAGACCAAGACTGCTGGGGATGCTTGTTAAGAATATACATGCTGCTGGGGAATGTTGAGATCTGCTGAAGGATACTCAACTTCTTAAAGATTTGATAATATAGCTTGGAGAGAGTGTACTGACTGCTTACTCTCTGGGGAATTAAGATGTACTGGTTATGTTCTTTAGCTGAACCTACCTTGGTACCTTGGAGGATGGAACAATTAGATTGCTTAGACAACTCTTTATTGCCCCTGTTTCTAACGTTACCTGTAATTAATCCTTTGTTTCGTATGCAAATATTCATGAGTTAGCAAATTATTGTCAATGCATATATCACAAATTGAACCTTGGACGTTCTTCGCAAAACAAAACAGAAAAAGAAAAACAATTGGCACTTTTAACTGAAAATATATTTGTATTGATTTTGAATGGCCTGAAAAGAGGCGTTTTGTGTACAAGAGGTTGACGTCCTAGTAAGAGAACGCCGCCGAACAAAAGAGTTTATACAAATTTTGTACAAAAGAAAATAAAACAGCTGTGTGAAATGAATGATCCCATTGGGTTTCCACTCTGCTATTGCCTTTATAACTCCGAGCGTCTCATCACTTGATGACCTTGGTTGAAGGTGAAGCTGACTGATCGATGCCGTCTGAACTTGATGTAGATACCGGATTCTGGATGCAAAGTGATCCAATGAGACATAGTATTACGCTTTTATCCCTAATTTTTTCCTGGACCGCCCTTTCGGGTTTTCAGTCCACCGGGATACCCATTTTTGCCCAAGCCGCCTTTTCAGGTTTTCGACTTGCCGGGTGTACAGATTTTTTTCATTTCATCCCTTCATTTTGCCCGAACCCTTTTGGTTCGACGGGAAGCCCTAATTTTTGCCTAGGCATGTCAGCCTAGCGGGTCTTTTTTTTCATGCGTAGTATCTTTTTACTATGTCTGCATTGGCGGGGTGAGGAAGGTCGTCACCATCCATGTTGGTTAGAATCATGGCTCCTCCTGAGAACACATGTTTAACCACAAATGGCCCTTCGTACGTAGGGGTCCATTTTCCCCTTGGATCACTCTGAGGAAGGATGATTCGTTTGATTACCAGATCCCCAACTTGATATTCCTGTGGTCTGACCTTTTTGTTAAATGCCCTGATCATCCGTTTCTGATACGTCTGACCATGGCAGATAACAACAAGTCTCTTTTCATCAATGAGGTTTAGTTGATCAAGTCGTGTCTGGATCCAATCATCTTCGTTCAGATTTGCATCCTTCATTATCCGGAGAGAGGGTATTTGCACTTCAATCGGTAAGACTGCCTCCATACCATAAACCAAAGAGAAAGGAGTTGCCCCGGTTGACGTCCTAGCTGAGGTACGGTACCCATGTAGAGCGAACGGTAACATCTCGTGCCAATCTTTATAAGTCAATGTCATCTTCTGCACGATTTTCTTGATGTTTTTATTTGCTGCTTCTACAGCCACATTCATCTTCGGTCTGTAAGGAGAAGAATTGTGGTGCTGTATCTTAAACTGCTCGCAGAGCTCAGTGATCATCTTGTTATTCAGATTGGTACCGTTGTCTGTAATAATTCTCTCTGGGACGCCGTACCGGCAAATCAGGTTATGCCGAATGAACCGTGCCACAACAGTCTTGGTTACGGTAGCATAGGATGCTGCCTCGACCCACTTCGTAAAATAATCAATCGCCAATAGGATGAAGCGATGCCCATTAGATGCTGTAGGTTTAATCTCACCGATCATGTCTATGCCCCACATTGCAAACGGCCAAGGCGCAGTCAGAACATTCAGGGGAACTGGAGGAACATGCACCTTGTCTGCGTAAATCTGGCACTTATGGCATGTTCTGGAATATTGGTAGCAGTCGGCTTCCATTGTGGACCAGTAATACCCTGCCCGAAGGATCTTCTTAGCCATTGTATGCCCACTGGAATGTGTACCAAAGGTCCCTTCATGTAGCTCTTCCATGATCCTTTCTGCTTCAGTCTTATCCACACAACGCAGTAAGGTTGAATCATGGTTTCGCTTGTACAAGATGCCGTTGCTAAGGAAGAACTTTGCTGCGAACCTTCTCAGGAATTTCTTATCATTGATAGAGGCACCTTCAGGGTATTCTTGAGCTTCCAGATATCTCTTCACCTCATGGTACCAAGGCTTCTCAGTCACCAATTCAGTCTCGAGATCACAACAGTATGCCGGTTCGTCCAGTTTCCAGATGATAATCCGGGGAGCCTCGTTATCCCATTTAACTTTGAACATAGAAGCCATTGTAGCTAACGCGTCCGCCAACTGATTCTCTTCTCTTGGAAAGTGCTCAAAGGTTATCTCTGTGAAGTGGGGGATCAGGGTCAACACACATTCTCTGTAAGGAATCAGATTTGGATGTTTCGTATCCCACTCTCCTTTGATCTGATTGATCACAAGAGCGGAATCTCCGAAGACACTCAGAAACTTAATCCTTAAGTCTATCGCAGCTTGAAGACCCATGATGCACGCCTCATACTCCGCCATGTTGTTGGTACAGTTAAAACATAGTCGGGCAGTGAGCGGAGTATGAGTGCCTTGAGGTGATATGATTATGGCGCCGATACCGTTTCCCAAAGCGTTGGAGGCTCCGTCAAAGTGCATAGACCATTGGGATCCTTCCTCAGGTCCTTCATCCGGTCCAGGTACTTCACAATCAGTCACTATCATGATTCTTTCGTCCGGAAACTCGAAGTTCATTGACTGATAGTCATCTACGGCCTGATATGCCAAGTGGTCTGCCAATACACTTCCCTTGATGGCTTTCTGGGTTGTATACTGAATGTCGTATTCCGTCAAGATCATTTGCCATCTTGCAATTCTCCCAGACAGAGCAGGCTTTTCGAATATGTATTTTATCGGATCCATCTTTGAGATCAACAAGGTAGTGTGAGTCAGCATATACTGTCTCAGCCGGCGAGCAGCCCATACCAAAGCACAACAAGTTTTCTCAAGCAGTGAGTATCGGGTCTCACAGTCGGTAAACTTTTTGCTAAGGTAATAAATGGCATGCTCTTTTCGGCCAGACTCGTCATGCTGCCCCAGCACACACCCCATTGAGTTGTCAAGCACTGTTAGATATAGTATCAGAGGTCTCCCTTCAACCGGTGGCATAAGGATGGGTGGTTCTTGGAGATACTCTTTGATTTTGTCAAAAGCGGCCTGACATTCATCATTCCAACGTACTACCTGATCTTTCTTCAGCAGCTTGAAGATTGGCTCACAGGTAGCAGTTAGGTGTGAGATGAAGCGAGCAATGTAATTCAGGCGTCCTAAAAATCCTCTAACCTCCTTCTCTGTCTTAGGAACTGGCATCTCTTGAATAGCTTTAACCTTAGCAGGGTCCACTTGAATTCCCTTGTCACTTACCACGAAGCCTAGCAACTTCCCCGATCTTACCCCGAAGGTGCACTTGTTCGGGTTCAACCTTAGCTTGTACAGTTTCAACCAGTCAAACAACTTCTGCAGATGATCTAGGTGCTCTTCCTCAGTTTGGGACCTTGCGATCATGTCGTCAACATACACTTCTTTCTCATGATGGATCATGTCATGAAATAAAGCAACCATGGCACGCTGGTAGGTTGCCCCAGCGTTCTTCAGTCCAAAAGGCATGACCTTGTAGCAGAAGGTGCCCCACTGAGTTACAAATGTAGTCTTTTCCATGTCTTCAGGTGCCATCTTGATCTGATTGTAACCTGAAAAGCCATCCATGAAAGAAAACACCTTATGCTGAGCTGTATTATCAACAAGGACGTCAATGTGAGGTAGAGGGAAGTCATCCTTGGGGCTGGCCCTGTTCAGATCCCGGTAATCGACACACATTCTGACCTTTCCGTCCTTCTTAGGTACCGGCACCACATTAGCAACCCACTGAGGGTAAGAAGTCACTGCAAGGAACCCAGCATCAAACTGTTTCATGACCTCGGCTTTAATCTTCTCAGACATCTCTGGACGCATCCGGCGGACCTTTTGCTTAACCAGAGGGCAGTCTTCCTTAGTTGGTAAGTGATGGACCACAATATCGGAATCCAACCCGGGCATGTCTTCGTAGGACCAGGCAAAGATCTCCATATAATCATGCAGCATCTGAGTCAACCGTTGCTTCACGCTGAGTTCTAGGTTGGCACCAATCTTTACCTCTTTCCTGTCTGCCTCAGTACCCAGGTTTATTGTTTCCACTGGCTCTTCATGGGGTTGAATTGCCCTCTCTTCCTGAAGTAACAGTCTTGCAAGCTCGCCAGGCATTTCGCAATCATCTTCACCTTCGTCTTCGGCTAAGTTGATCGGATTTTCGAAGTCATAACTGGCAGTAGCAGAGTCGTTACCAGTGAGATCCAGAGTGGATTGAAACCTGTATGAGTGAGTGTGTGTGTAAATACAGCTGTTTTGAAATATATGTAAAAGAAAGAAAGACAGAAAAGGAGCATAAGGTTCGAAATGCGAGAAAACGTCCAAGATTTTCATTCATGATATATGAAATGACAATTTATATGCCCTCACAAATGAAACCACGGTGCCTCGGGTAAGACACCGGGCCATAGAGTTTATTTATTGTTTATTACAAATACCAAAAACATAAGAATTCATTACTTAGTAACAAGAGAAACAGATAGGTTATCCTTCGCACTCCAATTGCTAGGTCCATTGTCGGTTGCCGGGTAAATCCAGCTATCAAACTCAGCTTCATCCACTTCGTCTTCGTCCCCAATAGCATTTACTCCATGAGCAGGCAGGGGAGCTGTCACTACATTAGGCTTCTCAGATGCCTCAAACTGTACCTCCTTGGCGTCAATAAGGTCTTGCAGCTTGCTCCTTAATGCCCAACAGTCATCAGTGGAATGTCCCGGGCTATCAGAATGGTAAGCACAACGAGCATTTGGGTTGTACTTGGGAGACGTAGTATTTGGAAACTTCGGGGCCTCTCTGACGGTTACTAAGTTGGTTGAGAGCAACTGTGGTAAGATCTGCGACAAGGTCATACTCAACCGGGTGAACTCTCTCCGTGGTCTTTCAGCCCTTTGAGGATTGGTTGGCCGAGGAGCGGCAGCAGGCTTAGCAATCATTACCGCACTGACAGATTGGTGGCGCTCAGATCTCTCTGTTCTCTTGGAGCCATATACAGAACTAGCCTCTTTCTTGAAGGGTTTCTTCTCAGAACTAGATGATGCGCCCTTCGGAATCTTTCCAGACTTCAACCCAGCCTCAATTCTCTCTCCAGTCAGAATCAGATCAGTGAACCCTGCAGACGAATTCCCAATGAGATGGTTGAAAAATGGCCCAGATAGGGTCCCCAAGAACATGTCTACCAACTCCCGATCAATCAACGGAGGCTGCACCCTACCAGCCAGATCCCTCCACTTCTGAGCGTACTCTTTAAAACCTTCACTTGAACCTAACGACATACCCTGGAGTTGGGTACGCGTAGGGGCAAGGTCGGCATTATATTGATACTGCTTGTAGAAAGCAGTAGCCAACTCTTCCCAGTTACGAACCTTGGTCCCATCCAGCTGATAGAACCATTCGAGATGAGTCCCTGAAAGACTCTCCTGGAAGAAGTGGATCCACAAATTCTTATCCGCTGAGTACGGTTGAATTTTCCGAACATAGGACCTGAGATGCAGCTTGGGACAAGACGCCCCGTCATATTTAGAGAAAGATGGTGCTTTGAACTTCCGAGGAATAATCACACCAGTTGACAAACCCAGATCTCCAAAATCCAGCCCAGGTACCTGTTGTATTTCCATAGCATTCAGCCTATCTTCCAGCTGCTTGTAACGGTCTTCTGCCGGAGGATACTGCTCTTCATCAAAATCAGTCTCGTTGTCGGAGACTACCGGACTAGGACCCTTTTCCGTTTGAGGAGTACTCTTGCCAATAGAAGAACCAGCCTCTTCATGCTGCAAAGTGTTGCCAAACCTTCGGCCCGAGTTGAACAGAACAGTTCTTCTCTTCTTCTTCTTCTCCTTCTTCAGGAGCAGAGCTTTCAACTCTTCTTGGCCTTGAGCCAAACCCTTGATTAATTCCTGAAATTGCGCATTCTGCGCCTGAAGAGCTTTGATGGATGTCTCAGTTGATGAAGAGTCTGGATTCATGATGCTGAAATAAACAGCGAAGAACTGTAAGCAACCTGAAAAGAGGAAAACCTGCTATGCTCATGATGAACGATATGTATTTATGCAATGCATTCAAGGGTTCAAAAGTTCAAATTTGTTGTAGACAAAAAAGGAACACACGTTATCATTAAGGAGATAATTGTTTAGTACATCAAAGCCTCATGGGCAAAATAATATAAAAGCAAATCAATCCCAAAAGACACTTCGCATCCTCTTTGGAGCTATGTAGGTGTTGAGATTCCTCTCCTCATGCAACAGGCGGGTGAGCTCCAAGACCTTCTTTTCGCTGGCATGTAAACTGGTCTCAAGAGAATTCCGTTCTTCCTTAAGCTGGATCCAGCTCTTCTGCATCTCTTCCCAGGATGTGGGCATATCAGGGTGCTGAATAGTATAGGGCACTTCTCCTTCCAAGACTGGCTCTTTGATCACAGGGAGCATATGGGGATAAGGCATCACTAACTTCTGGGAGCGGGCGCGTACCCACTTGAGATAAGGTTCCAACGGGATGGAGTTCCTGTGCCCCAGTGTCTTGTTGTCTATCCTACTTGGCATCCTCCAGGCTCTGATAAATCTCTGGCGAAGTCCTTGAGTATCGTTGTCGAAGTCAAAAACTATGTCAAGAATTAACATGTCATGAGGACCATCCCTCCGAGCATAACCAAACTGTCTCCAAGCCAGGCATGGGTTGTAAGTAATACCTCCTCTGATTCCAAGTAAAGGAACATTAGGGTACTCCCTGCAACGATCAATGATGGTGACATCCTCTCTGGACCTAGGGCACCAATGTATATCCGCATGTGTAAGAGTCATCAACCGTTGTGACCATCTCAAACCCCGCTCATTCTTCAAAACTGATTGTGGAAGGTGCGAAATAAACCACCTTCCCAGGAGAGGAGTGCAACACATAAGGACACCTCTCTTTCTCATGGTTCGAGTGTAACATGAGTGAAGGATGTCCCCTAACAACGTAGGTATAGGATTCCTGGACATAAAGATCTGGACAACACTGATATCTATAAGCTGATCTGGGTTAGGGAACAACACCAGACCATAGACAAGGAGGGCCACCACTTCTTCAAAAGCTTGTAAGTCAAGGGAGTTCCAACATTCATGGGCCTTTTCAAACAGAAACCTGGTTAAGAACCCTTTGATACCACTTCTAACTTCCCCATGTCCCTTAAGGTCAGAGGACTGTAGGTGCAAGGCTTTAGCAATCTCTTCAAGCTTGGGTTCCTTTTCCGTACCGTTGAAGGGTAGCTGATCAAGGATAGGGATCTTCAGGAGCCGGGAGAACTCCTCCAATGTAGGTACCAGCTGATAATCCAAGAAGGTGAAACAGTGATGCAGAGGGTCAAAGAATTGGAACATGACCTTGATCATATCTTCCTCAATGTTGGTATTGACCAAGCTGATGAGACTTCCATGTCTTTCACTGAATGAAGAGTTCTCGGGAATCCTGGATATAAGCTCCTTAAGCTGAGGAGGGATCCTTACAAGACTGACTTGAATTGTCTTTCTACGAACAGTTTCCATGTCCTACAAAACAAGAACAAAGATGAAAATTCGAACCCCTGAAATGATTAGTCAATGCATATGATGCTGGATGATGTCATGATGCTATGATTAAACACACCACAGATATTTACAAAGACAAACATGTAAGGCACACAAGGCACACAAGACAAGCCCTTAGGGTTTAAGGCCAGCATGGGGTCTGGGTAGTACCCTCTTGAAGTTGGTGGGTTCAACCTGTCCTATTAGAAGTAACCGGGTTCTAAGGGTCCCAATATCACGGGATTGCTTTCATTGTTCATCGTTTCGATTTAGCCACTGAACTGGTGACCGAAATATTCCAGGAAAGCAACCCTCAATTGAGTGTAGTATCGAGTATCAACCAACCTCGGACTGCACCAAAGTCAGTTATCTCACTACCCTAAAGAGGACAAGATAGTTCAATTAAGGTTCCTAAGGTCTGTTGATGCTTCACGACACCACGCGGAGGCCCCGTACTCTCCTTGACTGAACTCAAGGGTTACCGGTACACACCAAAGTGCCACATCAACGTAGCAGACTGTTTCAACCATGTCGGTATACCCCGCAAAGTTCCCTCACAGTCTTGTTGCTACTTTCTAAGAAGGTATCCCCAGATCCGGGTTAGGATCTATAGAACTCCCAAGACAGTCCCACAATTTAAAGCAAACAAGGAAAGCAATTGAAAACAGTTATGAACTAGCCCTAAGGTACACCTCACTTTAAGTTTGTGTCCCCAGCAGAGTCGCCAGTTCTGTGATCGGTGGATCTGGAACTGACTGTTTAACGCTGGTTCGCGAAATGTCGCGGAAGCAAGAGTCGCCACCGTCTTTTATTTTCTCCAAATGGAAAGGACAAAAGCACAGAAAAATTCCTTAAAGAGATTGCTCTCGGTTCGGGAGGTAGGTTATAGAAAGGGAATGTGTTAGCACCCTTTCTATCCATGGTTATCCATGGGCTCTTAGATACTTGCTCATTTGTGTTTTCAAGAATGTTTGTTTGCTTTTCAACTGTGGGTTTAAAAAAGTTTCTTTGAAAGTTTCAGTTCGACTCTTGTATCGGTCCTCAAGAGTGTTTGAAAAATTGCTTTCGAAAGCTTTTTGAAAATGTGTTGGTGTGAAAAGTATTTTTGAATTTGTTTTGAAATTAGAGCAAGTATCTAGAGTCGTCTACCTACCCTAAGGAATTCGTCTGTGTAGATGTCCTTTAAAGTAGTGCCATCCCACCATTGAGAGGTAGGTAGCACCACCGTTGGAGGTGTTCGGGTCAATTCGAGGTTCGGGACATGGTGATCACCAGAGCAATGGGAAGACACCTTAGAATCTACCCTCATGCCAGGTTCCCGGATCATGAGGACTTACTAAGACATCCTCTACTCGACGATCACCTTTCGAGGCAAGGCAACAGTGAGGCGTACCCTAGGGGTGGTGTGTGATTTGTGTGTCGTTTTCAGATATTTTTGTCTTTTGTCATGTCATGGGTGATCTACGCTTTTGTTTTTATTTTTGTCATTCATTCTTGCATGCCATTATTAACAATTAAAAAGTTGCGGGAAAAGCAAAGTTCTAAGCTATTACAAAAGGCGCGGGTCCACATCGCCAAAATTTCTTGAACCCGATTTGACAGAAAAATAAAGAATTAAAAGTGCGAGAAAATTAATTACACGGCTTTGGGAGAGATACATAAATATTAAATGGAATAAAATAAATATGCGAATTAAATAAGAATTAAACGAGGGCGTTGGACCCTTTTTGCAAAATTAAATTAAATGGTGAAATTAATTAATTAAAAAGAAAAGAAATTGTTTTTTGGGATTTTTAGGTATTTTATGATTTTAATAAAAAAAGAATTAATTAAAATAAATGCTAACCCTAATTCTAGTTGTTTTTTAATTTATTAAAAAGAAGATTAAATTTTAACCTAAAATTAACCCTAATTACTTTACATGCAAATTAATTACAAAAATAAATATTTAATATTTTGATTATTTATGAAAGAAAAATAAAAAGGAATAAAAATTATCATGAACCCTAAATCTACCATTTTTTAGATTTTTATTAAAAGAGTTAAAATTAAAACCTAATTTAAAACTAGTTAATTTATGAATTTATTTACAAAAATACTAATTAACAAATATTTATTATTTTTTCATCTTTTTCTGATTTTTTTATGTTTTTTTATATATTATGCAAACACTAAATTAATTAATAAAACAAGAATTAAAAGAAAATAAAAATTATGAAAAATAAAGAAAGTAAAGAAAATTTGCAAACCAAAGGGGGTCTGCCCCTAAAATGGAGGTTAGTCTTTAGAAATATGGCCCATTTGAATTTCTGGCCTCTTTGACTTTTCAGGACGCGTGTATACGCGTTGACTAGGGTGTATCATGTTCCACAAATCCTGGCCCTTGAATTGATCTAGGCACACACGTGGCAAACTGGATGGTGGGTAACATGATGGACTTCCTGTATTGACATTGCACAAGAATACGCTTAATGGAAAAATATAAGGAAAGGAGTGTGGACCTGGGGCTCGAACCCAGGTCCTGAACATTACCAATAGTAAGCCTTGCCAATTGATCCACACGCGTTTGCTGTATATCACATAACAAACAAATATTATAATATAAGATAATTCGTTAATGCTTTCTGCGCGCGAAATTTTAAACGCTCCAATCATCGCCCCACACATCATCATCTTCCTCGCGTTGTTTTACTTTTCCTGAAACATCAAAACATAGGCCACGGTTTTTTAAGCGTTCTCTTAGGCTATTTTCTGGAAAATAGCGAATAGCCCAAGAACGCTCATAAATTGAGCGCGAGGGTGGGTTCCTCTTCGTCCAAGTGTGCTGAGCATAGCCATGGCATCGTGGTGGTCTAATTTTACACTATCTGAAAACGCCCAATTCACAGTTCTGCAAACCCTAAAATTTGACAATGGTAGATTCGCATAGAGGTGATAAAAACATAATTAAGCAATTGAGTTAGCTTCAGAATCTTGTAATGAACACAAATCAAGCATCAAAAATTATGAAAAGTGCATGAATCGAAATGCAAGAACATGAAATTTTTTCGGTACAGGTCATGTTCGTTTTACCAATTCCTGATGTTTTGATGAATGATTTTGATTGGAAATCCTTCCTTGAAGCTTCAGGAAGGTGATGGGATAAAAATCTGGCCTTGAATCGCCCTCTAACCCGGGTTTCAGTTTTGAGTCTTTAAGCAAAATTTTCAAGTTTGTGTCTTGGTCTCTAGCGCAGCTTCTTTTTTTATGGCATTAGGGTTGTGTTCTATATTTATGTATGAATGAATTAGGTCAAATAAAATTGGTCCACAATCCATGAATTGATGAATGCAATATTTGATTTTTTAACCATGATTTTCAAATCTTTTTCACATGCTTTTTGATACAAATCACATCCAATTGCATTGGTTCTTTCCATATTTAGCTAGGCACGAAATCTTGAGGATATAATATGCACAAAAAGATTGAAAAACTAGGTTTAGCATTTTTCATGTATTTATTTAAATTTAAATGAATTATTATTAATAAAAATCCAAATAAATAAATAAAAAATGAATAAAAACTTCCCTTTGGTCCAAGTGGTCGTGCACATGCCTTGGATAATGAATTGTGGAAGAAAAATAGGCCCATTAGCAATTTTAGGTCATTTGAACCAATGTTGACTTTTCAAAATATCCAAAAATTTCCCAACTTCCACAAGGCATAACTTGCTCAATTTTTAAGCTTTGCTCATGTTCTTGGACATTTTGGAAAGGTCTTTGAGTCCTCTAACCAATGTCTTTGGTCCCATGTCATTTTGATTTACCAATCTCAAGTTATGGCCTTTGACTTAAAGTCCCTTTTTGTTGACTTTTGAAAATGACCTATAATGTTGAAATTGATAACTTTTTGTGAGAGCATTTCTTGGTCTTGAAGTATGAAGATGAATTTTAGGAAATGTCTTCCTCTTCAAAATGAGCTTTGGATGTAATTTTTCTGATAATCCATGTGAAAGTTATGCACTGATCAATTTACAGTTGACTTTTTCAACTGTCCAAATAAGGAAACTTTTGCATCTTGATGATTTTTGAGCCAAGCTTTGAGAATCATGATCAAGCATTGATCAAATGATGTTTGTGGCTTCAAAATGAGATGTTGACCAAAAATTTGAACTTTTGACTGCCAAATGACCATTTTGCCCCTACAGTTGACTGTAGTGCAATTAGGGTTTTTGACTGTGCAATTTTGTGCTGAAAGTCTTGAAACTTTGTATGAGGATGCTTGACCATGTTTATAAGCATGTGAGACTTGATTGGACCCTTGGAAACTTCATTTACTTGATCAGAACCAAAACCCTAATCTTGACTGTTAGGAAGCCCTTGAACTGTGCAACCCTTGGAGAATTTTGAAGCTTGACTTGGCAATTTCTTGAAGAATATGGGAGGGAAAATTTTGGGGTACAACACCATGCAACATAAGAATTTTTGTTCTTGAACTCCTTTTTGCCTTTGAATCCATTTTTCTTGTAGAGTTTTGGACAATCCGGCTTTATGTGACCTTGCTTTCCACATTCATAGCATGTGACATCTTGTGTTGATGTGGAGGCTTCTTTGTATTTATGCTTATAGAATTTCTTTCTTTTGACAAAGTTAGCATTATGAAGATTATTTTTATGACCAAAATATTTTCCTAACCTTTTTACAAGAAGCAAGAGATTTTCATCTTCCTCTGATGCATCTTTATCTTGACTTTCTTTTGAATCAACTTTCAAAGCAATGCCTTTGGATTTCTTCTCATTATTCTCATGTTTTTCAAGTCTTCCAAGTTCCGTCTCATATTCTTGAAGCTTTCCGAAAAGTGTTGCGGAAGTCATAGTTGCTAGGCTTTTCTTTTCGGATATTGCCGTCACTTTTGGTTGCCATTCCCTTGTTAAAGATCTAAGCACTTTAAGATTTAATTCATCGTTTGTTAAAGTTTTACCAAGTGCCTTCAAATGGTTTGTCAAGTGAACGAATCTCTTTTGCAAGTCAAGGATGGATTCTATAGGCAACATTCTGAATAATTCATATTCTTGACTCAAGGTGTTCAATCTAGACCTTTTTACTTCGGCGGTTCCTTCATGAGTTTCTACAAGAGTGTCCCAAATTTCCTTTGCCGTTGTACATGCCGATACTCGGAAAAATTCATCCATACTAAGAGCACTTTGGAGAATATTGATTGCCTTTTTGTCAAAGAGAACTTTTTTCTTGTCATCGTCATCCCATGATGCTTTAGGCTTTGATGACCCAACACCATTGACAACGCACACCAGAGTAAATGGACCATTCTCAACAGCATTCCATATTTCTTCTCCTTGCGCTTCAAGATGAGCCTTCATGCGAATTTTCCAAAAGTCGAAGTATTCACCACAAAACAGTGGAGGCTTGTTGTTACTACCACCATCTTTGAAAACCGAATTTTGATTTGATTTGCAGAAGCCATTCTGGATCTTTAGAAACAAGTTACCTATAACTTGCTCTGATGCCAATTGTAAGTCTCAGAGTGCCTAAGAGGGGGGGGGGGGTGAATTAGGTCTTATAAAATTTATTTGGTTTTATGAGAATATTTGTAGAACTTTTTGGTTAAGTGTTTGAAGGTTTTGATTATATCTTTATCTTTTCCTGATTATGGTGATGAAAGCGATAAATGCGGAAAAGTAAAGAACACAGTGATATATCCTGGTTTCCCTCACAATCCGAGAGTACTCCAGTCCCCTTTCCAACACGAAAGAGATTTCACTATAGTTAGAATGATTGTACATCCTATGCTTACTATCTAACCTATAGGGTGATCAAAGGTTCTTAACACCTTTAAGACCAAACAAACACTAATGTGAATGAAGAACAATCCTCTTCAAAACACAACACTTACTTCCAACAATCCTGGATAGTAAGGGAATAAATTCTTTAAGTAATACAATGATTGATTTGAAATATATGGAGAGCTTTATCAATCTTCAATTGATCTTCTTCTTCAAGATAAAAACAATTCTCAAGCAATGTATATAAATGTTCACAATGTATGAAACTTGTAATGATTTAATGAAAGTGTATATGGCAAGTTTCACAAAATTTTATGAACACATGAAAGTATGAATTCAAATGTGAATGATGAAAAATTGTTTATTGAAGAAGTATATTTGTTAATTTGAAAATTGAAGCATGTTTTTTTTTAAATAAGAAAATCTGCAGCATTTTATAAAGTCACAAGAACCTCTTCATTCATGCCAATTCATATGAAAAGTTGCAATGCATTTGAAATTCTGGCTACAGATACTCAATGTCACGTTCAATGTTATGACACCGTATCTGACTTACTATATGACAGTAAATACAAAAGCAATAAAGAACACAGTCAATTGTTTACCCAGTTCAGTGTGCAACAACACCTACTCTGGGGGCTACCAAGCCAGGGAGGAAATCCACTATAAGAGATGTTAATTCAGGAATAAACCAACCAGTTTATCTCCTTCACTTAAGACCTACCCAATGCAATTCCAATCTAAGTACAACTTAAACCTGAGTTCCTACTCACTCCCCCCCAATCACATCAGTGATACATAAACCAATTTGACTTAAGAATTGATGAAGACACTCTTCAAAAACAAACACTTGATTAAGCTTCACAGCTTTTTAATCAAGCAACACAATCACTCGTGCTTCACAGCTTTGAGTGATGCACACAACTAACCTGACTCTGCTTCACAGCTTTAGTCAAGGAACATTCAAACACTCTTGCTTCAAAGCTTTGAGTGTTACACAACCCTTACAATTAGAAACCTATTCCAAGGCACTTATCACAATGATAATTGCTTGGAGTACAATAATCAAATCTATACAGATTACAAATGATCTTCTAATTAATAAAAGCCATCCTTGAAAAACAGCAGCTCTGTTGAATATATAGCAGCTGCAACTTCAGTTAGGGTTTCCAAAAACCTAGGGTTAATTCCGTTTGACCTAAAGACCAGGTCACAGGACTTTATTAACCAGGTTAGGGTTGAGCTAGGTTACCCCTCAGAAAACGCAGGATTCTGTTCAGGAAGGACTGAGTTATTTCCTGAAAAAACTCAGACTTATCCAATCCTGCAATCCTGTTAGTTCAGAACAGGATGTCATAACATCTGTTATGACTTCTGAGAAAACCTGTCTACTGATTTAGCAAAATGTGATCATTTTGCAAAATGCTCAGATACACACTTATAAACATCAGTATTTGAATTACAATATTTTTCTGCAAAGGTACCTAATGAGTCAGTACAAACTGAACTAGAATGTTATGACATCAGTCATGACATTCACACATACACTTGGGATTTACCAAAAATGCAAGCCAATACCTAAACACCTACAAACTCCCCCTTTGGCAGATTTTTGGCTAAAGATCCTAAACAATCAGAGATAGATAGCAGCAGAAATAAGTGACAGCAGAAAAATAGAATGTCAAGTACTAATTAAGTAAGTACCAAAATATTCTCCCCCTCTTTAGCCACAAATGGGCCAAAGAAACATGTTCATAAAATTATACAGTTATCCAAAACAAAATAATAAGAGCAGCAGCAGAAAACAACTTCCAAACTCCACCAGATATCAGCACCAACCAGCAACACCACCAAACAGCAATCAACCTTCAAGCACTGTCATCAGACTCTGAGGAGCTAGTTTCTTCAATATTGAGATGTCCTTCACCTTCTACACCTTCTTCCCTTCTGCTTTCTTCAGCTTCCTCCTTTTCTAGCCTGGCAATTAGAATTTCTAGGGTCCTTTTTCTAGCATCCAGCTCTTTGCAAGTTTCTTTTAAAACAGCTATGACATCTGATGTCTTGGACTAGGTCTTTACAGACGATGTCTCAGCTGATGTTATGACAATGTCTGGAGCATGAGATCCCTGAAACAGTTTGTAGTGCAGGCCAAGGGCAGGAGCTCTTTTGCAGACTGTATCTCTTGCCACAAGGATATCAGGGTATTGTGCAAGGATGATTCCACAAAGGAGGGAGGGAAAGGCAATTGGTCCTTTGACAGCATAACTGCCAGCATGCTTTAAAGTTTGTTCAAAGATGTACCTCCCATAGTCAAAAGCAGTCTTGGTTCCCACAACATAGATAAATCTCCCCAATCCTGTGGAGATAGTTGATTTGTGATTTGTAGGCACCCAGTTTGCTGCACCTATTTTATGCAAGATGGCAAATTTCATGCTGAGTTTACTAGCATTCAGCTTCCCTTTCAAGGGCCAGCACTTTACTTGCCTGGCTGTGATGGTTAAACAAACTTCATTGTCAGTTGCCTCTAGATCAGGACAGTCCTTATTTGTTCTTCCAAGAAACTTGTTGATTTCTGATGGAGAGAACTTGACCCTTCTTCCTCTAACAAAAACACTTTCAAAGTCAGCTGACCTTCCATCAGCACAATCATTTGACAAGTTCACTACAAACTCCTTGACCAGATTTTCATAACATTTGTTAAACTTTATTACTGTCTTTATTAGCCCAGCATTTTTGATCAGATCCATGATGTCTTTGCACTCCAAGGCATCATTGTTGAGTTCTCTCTCTCTAAGGCTATTCTCTTTAAGCAAACATACTTCCATCTGTTTGCATTGTCAGGATGATGAAAAGAGATGTTGTCTGTTGGCACTTCAGGCACTCTAGCAATCTTGCTGGAAGGGAGCTTCCTTCTGATGGGATTTTCTTCAATATCAATCTCAAATTCTGATTCCTCATCAGAATCAGAAGTTTCAGGTTCTGTACTCTTCTTAGAGATTGGTTGTCTAGCAGTATGCACCTGGGCCTTCTTCCCTTTTGTCTGAATACTTTTCTCAGCCATGCCTTCAGCCTTGGATTTCTTAGCATCAGGTTTATCATTCTGACTACTCTTTCTTTTCATCAATCTCCTAGCTATGCTAGGGTTCACATTAGCAATCAGTTCATTATCTGAGTAATCTTCATCCACATCAATGATAGGTGGATCAACAGCCTTTTCAGAGGGTTTCTAAATGTTGTCTTTTGGTGTCACAACATTCTCAGTGACATCTACATTTTCAGAAACTTCCACATTTGGACTTTCTGATTGATTTAAAGGGATAGAAATCCCCGGTACAGATTGGTTGCCACTCAGTATACTAGTAACCAGCCTAGTAATAGCTTGGTGTACTTGAACTGATCCTTCTCTATTAGGTACAGAAGACGAAGGATGAGAAGAATTACCAGAGGCTGAAGCTTGAGCTCTTCCTGCATGTCTGGTTCTGAGCTTTTTGACTCTGGCTGGGTCAGTTGCCATCTCCCTGAGAGGAGTGACCTCAAGAACTTCAGATTCTATGCATGTAGTGATTGCCCTAGAATCTTGGTCAGATGATGACGATGATGAGGAAGACGAAGTCGCCATGGTTGAAGATGATGTCTGAGACATTTTGATTGACTTTGAGTAATGGTAGCAGTTTGAGAAAAATCTTTGATTGGGAGGAGGAAACAGGTTGCAAGGATGAGAGAGGTAGGGGGTAAAAGGGAGTCTCTTAAACTTCTTAAAGCTTTTGAAGGAATTGTGAAAAAATATGATTAACCCACTAAATATAGACTTAATAAAATTAATCCCTCCAATCCTTGTTTTAAGCAAAACTAATTGCTATAATTTCTCATGTTGGTGAATACCCAACCTGCCCCTCAAATTTTCAAGTTTATTTCCAACAAGAGCCTTGGTAGAAGAATCAGTCAGCTGAAGCTTAGAGAAACTATGTTCCAGTTTAAATGACTTCTTCTCTTCAAAGTCAATAGGGTTCAAGGAAATGTTGAATGTTTTCAGATTGTCACAACACAATGTCACAACATCTTGTGTAACATTGTACTCAGGGAGCATCTGTTTTGACCAGATGTTTTGAGAACAGAATTTATGAGACTTGTTATTTCCAACATCCTTGTCAAGATGACTTAAGGTTCTGACAACACATTCTTCTTCAAGTTTATTTGCCACATCACATATATCATCAACCTGTAGTTTTGGAGTTCTTCTGACAGCTTCCATAGAAATAGCTTTTTTTATTCTTCCAAGCTTATGCTGCCACAGTTTCATCTCTTTTTCTTCTTTGATGATTTGACACATAGTGGAGATATCAGTGTTCTCAGGCTGCCACACGTAACAGTTATCTTTGAATTTGATTCCTCTCATTACAACTTCTAGTTTTTCATTACTTACTAGACATTCAGATCTAGAGAAGTTGACCTTGAATCCTAGATCACATAATTGACTGATACTGATGAGATTAGAAGTCAACCCTTTTACCAGCAGTACTTTATTCAGACTTGGAACTCCAGGGCAGTCCAAATTACCAACTCCTTTGACTTCACCTTTGGCACCATCTCCAAAGGTCACAAAACTGGTGGTGTGAGGCATAACATTATTGAGGAGATTTTTGAATCCAGTCATGTGTCTGGAACATCCACTGTCAAAGTACCAATCTTCCTTTGTAGAGACCCTCAGGGAAGTGTGAGCTATCAGTGCAGTAGCCTTTTTCTTCCATTTAGGAGCATGATGTACCTTTTTAGACTTAGGTTTGACACCTGAGTTCTGATTAGGATATCCATGTAGTCTGAAGCAGAAGGGCTTTATGTGACCATATCTCCCACAATGATGACATTTCCATCTTTGGTACCTTTTCTTCATATGTCTCTGTTCCTGATGTTGAGAGTTGTGTTGAGACATCCGTTTTGACATTTGCTTACCAGTACCAGATTTCTTTGCTTCCATAAATCTTAGTCCAGATTTATTTCCCACATTTTGTCCAACCTGAAGGATCTCTTCCAATTTGTCTGTTCCATTGGTCAACATCTTGACAGATTTGGTCATTTGATTCAGTTGTGAGTCCAGCAGTTGAACTTCTCCTTCTAGATGACTTATAGTTTCAAGATTTGCCCTTTTTTCAGCCTCCAGCTTTATAATGAGTTTTGATTGTTTCTCATTCTGCACACAGACTTCAGCACTTCTGATACACAATTTCTTGTAGGTATCAGCTAGTTCTTCAAATGTCACTTCTTCATCACTAGTGTCACTTTCAGAAGTACAAACACTAGTTAGGGCAGTAACTAGTTTGGCAGATTCTTCTTCAGAATTACTTTCTGAATCATAGTCAGACCAGGTAACAGTCATTCCTTTCTTTTGCTTCTTAAGAAAGGTAGGACATTCAGCTCGAATATGTCCATATCCTTCACATCCATGGCATTGAATACCTCTGCCTTGGTTTCCCTTATCTTCTGACCTTGGTCTTCTGCTGGAACTGTCAATGTCAGAGGGAATGTTATGAACATTAGACCTTGACTTTGGGTCCATTCTTTTGATGAGTCTGTTGAACTGTCTTCCAAGCATGGCAATAGCTTCTGATATGTTTTCTTCTTCATCCTCTTTGTATTCAACATCAGTGTTGGATACAAGTGCTATGCTTTTGTTCTTCTTGTCACCATTATCAGTGATCCCCATCTCAAAAGTCTGAAGAGACCCAATAAGTTCATCCACTTTCAACTTGCTAATGTCCTGGGCTTCCTCTATGGCAGTTACCTTCATTGCAAATCTTTTAGGCAAGGATCTGAGAATCTTCCTCACCAGTTTTTCTTCTGACATCTTTTCTCCCAGTGCTCCTGAGGTGTTGGCAATCTCCAAGATGTTCATGTGAAACTCATGAATGGTTTCATCTTCCATCATTTTTAGATTCTCAAATTTGGTAGTCAACATCTGAAGCCTTCACATTTTTACTTTGGAAGTGCCCTCATGAGTAGTTTTGAGAGTGTCCCAAACTTCCTTGGCCAGTTCATATTGATGTACTAGTCTGAAAATGTTTCTATCAATTCCATTGAACAAGGCATTTAAGGCTTTTGAATTTCCCAGAGCTAACTCATCTTCTTCTTTACTCCAATCTTCCTCAGGCTTCAGACTGATTGTCCCATCTATCTCAGTTATGGTGGGATGAATCCATCCTTTGTCAGCAGCTCTCCAAGCCTTTTTGTCCAGAGATTTTAGGAAGGCAATCATATGAGGTTTCCAGTAGTCATAATTAGTTCCATCCAGAATGGGTGGTCTATTTCCAAAAACTCCTTCTTTGTCCATAGTGCCAGAAAGTGATATCCCTAGATCTCACCCAGTAATACAGGCAGGGTGCCCGCTCTGATACCAATTGAAATTCTGGATGCAGATACTCAATGTCACGTTCAATGTTATGACACCGTATCTGACTTACTATATGACAGTAAATACAAAAGCAATAAAGAACACAGTCAATTGTTTACCCAGTTCAGTGTGCAACAACACCTACTCTGGGGGATACCAAGCCAGGGAGGAAATCCACTATAAGAGATGTTAATTCAGGAATAAACCAACCAGTTTATCTCCTTCACTTAAGACCTACCCAATGCAATTCCAATCTAAGTACAACTTAAACCTGAGTTCCTACTCACTCCCCCTCAATCACAGCAGTGATACATAAACCAATTTGACTTAAGAATTGATGAAGACACTCTTCAAAAACAAACACTTGATTAAGCTTCACAGCTTTTTAATCAAGCAACACAATCACTCGTGCTTCACAGCTTTGAGTGATGCACATAACTAACCTGACTCTGCTTCACAGCTTTAGTCAAGGAACATTCAAACACTCTTGCTTCAAAGCTTTGAGTGCTATACAACCCTTACAATTAGAAACCTATTCCAAGGCACTTATCACAATGATAATTGCTTGGAGTACAATAATCAAATCTATACAGATTACAAATGATCTTCTAATTAATAAAAGCCATCCTTGAAAAACAGCAGCTCTGTTGAATATATAGCAGCTGCAACTTCAGTTAGGGTTTCCAAAAACCTAGGGTTAATTCCGTTTGACCTAAAGACCAGGTCACAGGACTTTATTAACCAGGTTAGGGTTGAGCTAGGTTACCCCTCAGAAAACGCAGGATTCTGTTCAGGAAGGACTGAGTTATTTCCTGAAAAAACTCAGACTTATCCAATCCTGCAATCCTGTTAGTTCAGAAAAGGATGTCATAACATCTGTTATGACATCTGAGAAAACCTGTCTACTGATTTAGCAAAATGTGATCATTTTGCAAAATGCTCAGATACACACTTATAAACATCAGTATTTGAATTACAATATTTTTCTGCAAAGGTACCTAATGAGTCAGTACAAACTGAACTAGAATGTTATGACATCAGTCATGACATTCACACATACACTTGGGATTTACCAAAAATGCAAGCCAATACCTAAACACCTACAGCATTCATGAAAAGATACCACTTGAAAAATGTTCAAAAACCAAAAGAAAAGCTGCACTGGTTCGCTAGGAACCGGTTCCGACACTGACAGAACCCGGTTCTTTGTGAACGTTATAAGTCAGATTTCAAAAAATATTACGCAGGAACCGGTTCCCCTATTGGTACAACCCGGTTCCTGGTACAAAAACCAGGGACATGTTTTTTGAGTAAGTCTGGAACCTGGTTCCCTGTTAGGGAGGAACCGGTTCCTAAAGGGTTATTTTCAAAAATACTTTTTGAAAAATATTTCAAACAAAGTTTTTCTTGATGTTAAAGTTATGGGATATGTATATGTTGATGAATGCATATTTTTGTGAACATGTATATTCAAGATTAAGAATTATTTATACCATATTGACTGTAGCGGTGAAAATCAGAGATCAAGCTATTAATTAACTTGACTCACAAAAGCAAGAGTCGCCACCGCGCTTTATTATTTCCAAGGGAAAAGGGAAAAGAGCGAAATAAAACCCTAAAATATGCAATGTAAAATAATACGTAAAAGTAATGAAAATACAATGCGTTTTTGAAAGAGATCGAGAGTTCGGGGGTTGGTTATACAATGGGAAGGTATTAGCACCCAATGCATCTGCGGTACTCCGCAGGAACCTTTTGAAATATCTGTTTTTGGTTAAAATTTTTTGTTTGATTAAAAATGATTCGTTTGGCTAAAAGATGGGTACGGACGAGATTTTGAGGATGCGACGACCTAGTGTCGAAGTTTTGACTTAAAAGGTGTGAGTTTAAAAATGGAGTCTTTTTGGGAAAATTGTCTTATGTTTGGAAAAATAGTAAGCAAGCAAAAAAATGAATGAGGGTATTCGCACGATTGTAGAAGAGGTATTTGATGACATGAAGTCAGTTGAGTTGAAAGATTTCCCTTGGAATAGAAGCAAACAAATCAGAAAAAAAATAAGATGAACATCACAATATAAGTAATCAAGAATTCGCAAGAAAATAAATTTAAACGAACTGATTAAGAAAAAGCAATGAAATATTTAATTCTAAAGGACTAAGACGATTAAAAAAAGCAAACGAGAAGGTAACTAGTTATCTAAAGAGGATATGTAAATTACTAAATTAATTCTAAACAAAAAGTAAGATTACGAAATTTCTGAATTACACCTAAATTGCGTTAAAGCTCTAAGATTTATTAAAATTCTAAAATTACTAAATTTAATCTAAGTTGAATTAATTCTAAAGTTACTAAACCATGTCTAATATAAACTAAGTTGATTTCAACGTTACTAAATTAAAATTCTTGAATTATTAAATTGAATCTAAACTAAATCAAAGTTTTAACTAAATTCCTTATAAAATTATTAATTAAAATCTAAACCATATTAACAATAAAAGGAGGCGTGTAACACAAATTTGAGGGGCTTATGAGATGAAAATCGGATGGGCTTAAAAGATTGGGATAAGGCCCAAGGCATGAGTAATAAACATAAATAAATAAGAAAAACTAAAACAAACATGCAAGATTGGAACCGGGCCGAACCGGGTCAGGCCCAGACCCGTTGCCCTATAGCACTCAAATTGGGTTGGGAAAAGAAAAGACCTAAAAGAAAAAGAGGAAAGCGGCGCTGCATGATGTATTTGGAAGGGGGATTTCGTGAAGGTGTTACGGTGAGAGAGGGTTTGGATGGAGGCTAGTTAACATATGATGGTGATAAACAGATGACGAGGCTACGGCATTTGTATGCTTGCGGTGGAATTTGACAAAGGGAGATCAATTGTTGGTGAAATTACAAGAAGAAGGAAAGGAGATAAAGAAGGGAAGCGGGACGGTAATTGAAGAGTGGGATGAAGAAAGGAGTTGTGAAGTGAAGATTGAAGGGGTGTCGGCAAATGGTTAAAGGAGTGTAGATGGAGAAGAGAGTTACTGCACGAAGGGGAACAGGAAATCGATGGATACTGTTAGCGCGGTTAGTTGTTGTTATTTGTTTTTTTTGTTTTTTTTTTGTAGTAAAAGTAGCGTGAGAATAAGGTTCTACAGTAGAATGATGATGTTTGAATGGTTTATGTTGTGTGTTTTTTTTTACAGAGAGTCAAGGGAGTTGTGAGGCGGAGGCTTGAGAAAACGCGAAGGAGTCGATGGAACCGCGGTTGTGCCGAGTCGGAGAAGGAGCTTGAAGAAGGTTAAGATTCGAAACTAAGATGATATTCTGAGATGATATTGAACGGTGAAGTTGTGCTTCTATGGAGGCTTGAGCGGAAATAGTGAATTGAAAGCGGAAAGAGGATGTTTGTTGTATCAGTTGCGGATCTGGAACGAAATCATAGGAAATCTCCAGCTGGGTGCGATTTTGGAGTCATTGCGCGTGCATCATACATTGGTAACATCCTGCCATTTTAAAAGTTCCATATTTCTCAAATCATTTATTGTAAGATTATCATTTCTAAGAGAAGTTACCTTGTTGCTATGTTTTGCGTGTGATCGATATAGTGACGACGAGCTGAGGTAGACGGAAAGCTAATGGCATCGTGGAAGCTGGACAAAAACAGTGATGATGAATCGTTGATGGTGATAGCATGGAGAGCATGATAGTAAACACAAAAACGCCTTTTACGGTCTTTCTTATGCACTAGTAGAACTGGAGGGGAGAAGGCATTGGAGGATGGTTAACAGGCTGTGGGAATTGAATTGAGAGAGGGAATTGTTGGAGTTTAGATGATGCGGTGAAGGTATGCTCTTTCATGTTTCCGTTTTTTATAACCCTTTGTCTTCTATCTTCGACTTAAGCTTCTTCTTTTGCTTCTATTTTGCATTTCATTATGTTGTTATCACAAAGGTTTTGGTTTGTAAATGGGTCTGATTTCTTTGTGAGGCGAAGGGTATAGGGTTTGGTCTGCAGGGTGAAGAATAGAATATGGACAGGGATGGTGAAATAGGGAATGAGAAAGCTGAGATGTTTTTTTTTTGTTAGAGGGTCTACTGTGAATGGTTTTATAAAGTTGAGTGAGGTTAGATGAGAGGTAGTGCATTGGTTTATTGTAGTTTTTTGAATGAATCCCCTAAAGGGGGGTTAAGGTAGTGTGGTAAATAAAATAGAAGCAGGAGGATGCGTTACTGTATATGTTTTGGTGTTTTTGTATTTTTTTTGTTTTTTACAGCAGGTGATGTCCTGAAGTTTTGTTCTAAACTTGGAGGTTTATTAGAAATTTCCACAGGTTTTTTACTTTGTTTTCCCCCCTTCATAATGAAATTTTTTGGAGGGAAAATTTGTGAGTCTTGGACAAAATATGATGTGCTGATTCTTCCTTTTTGATGCAGGATTTGCTTTTCTATTTTTGTGAAAGTTTAGACTTTTTTGGACAGGTTTTACATCACAGCAGTAGCAGGTTTTTTTTGCACATTTCGGGAAAGTTTTGATATTGTTTTTTTTGTCTATTGTTGCAGGGAAGTTTAGAGATAGACAGCAACATTGGACTGTTCTGAACAACAGCACAGCAGGGATAGTTTTTGAGTGGTTTGGGCAGGTTTTAGCAAGGATTTGGAAAGTCTTCATTTGCAAGCTTTAAAGTTACAAGACTTGGAGCATGAAGATTTAGGTAAACTTGGAAACTTGGCATGAAGATTAGAAAAATGTTTAGGTTTAATCATGGACAATGGACAGGATTAGGACTTAGGAATATATGTAAACTCTTGTGTAATCTTCTTGTAATATCTTGAAATGATGAGTGATCCTTGTAAATTTCCTAACTTATGGATGAATAACTCGTGTCATGAATGTATCTTTGATGAAATTTTGTATGATAAGATGACATTCACTCTTGACTTTTGAACTTGAATGAGTTTGTAATGATTCTTGCTGAACATGATATGTCCATAAAACTCTTGAATGAATGTCGACTTGCAAGGTGCATTATGAATCTTGAATTAATACAGAGCATCACTTTTGAAAAGAACCTTGAAAGAATCTTGCACAATTTGAATTTGAATATGATTAAATGAGACTTGAATTGAAATTGAACTTTGAATAAAGTCTGGACTTGAAATAATTATTGAATAACATTTAGTCAAATAAGACTTGAATGTCTTTCATAACCTCTTGAATTTAAAATTGAATGAACTTGGATTCCTTGAATGGTTTTATTTTTTACCTTGAAATGCATTCCAAATAAAACACCTAAACCTTTTACCATGAACCGAGTCTTGATGAACAAACAAAGAAACTTGATCTATATCCAATTTTAATTCACTAATTACTAATGCTCGAATACAAGCAACTTGTATTATAGCAATATATAATCAATGAATCCTCAAACTCAACATCTTGCCTTTACCCTTGACTTAGTGGAGAACAATCTCAACACAAAATCAATTCTAAGTCTAAAATGTTCAAGCGAATTTCATGGCCTTCCAAACGCATTTGGATGTCGATCCTTGAAGCAATCTTGTAGACGACATCATTTGTGATATGTTGCAAAAAGAACCATCCCGAAATGATGAAAATCGAAATAGTTACAACCCTTGAAAGTCGAGTAATTGTTACTTGAGATTAGGCCACAGTCATCAAAGTGACCTCTAAGTATCCGAACTTTTGATGATCCTCCGCACATAATCAACTCTTGACTTGTAAAGAGGAGTAGGAGATGACATCAAGGAGAGTCATATGCAAAAAGAACCACTCAAAAATATGGAATAATGAAGAAGTTATGATCGTTTGAACTTGATCTTGCAAAAAGTTGAATTTTGATCGAAGTGCTCTAAATCATCTCACATAGCTTGATCCTTTCTTGCATTCCAAGACACATTGAAGCACACGTGAACCAGTGATGATGGAATCTTGTATGTGCTCTGAGGAAGTTGTGGAGAAGTTTGAGAGGTTAAAACCGACCATATTTCGTGCCCTTAATTCCCATGAATAAAAATGCAAATGAAGATGGGATCTTAGGTCAAAAATTGGGGTACAACGGCTGCCCCTATTTAAGTTTCTTCTATCTGGAGATATGAAGATTGGGATCTTCATTTCGACGAGATTGAGGGGACTTAAATATAGAATACACAATTTTTGGCCTTAAGATACCGCGATTATGTTCATGATATGATGTGAATGTAATGCTCTGAATTTTATGGGGAATGACGCCATATGAGACAGACTATGCTGGAGAAACCAAGCACATTATACAGTAATCCCACAGAGGAAGAGGTTGTAACTCCATTGGGGAAACAAAGTCATAGACTTCAAATGAGAGACTCCTGAATGATTTACATCAGTGTTGAGACTGGAAAAGAGATGATTTACATCAGTACGAAGACTGGAAACAGAAATGATTTACATAAGCACTGTGACTGGAAAAGGAAATGATGGACATCAGTACTGAGACTGGAAAATGAAATGTTTGACATCAGCACTGAGACTGGAAAATGAAATGATTGACATCAGCACTGAGACTGGAAAATGATTGACATCAGCACTGTGGCTGGAGATAAACATCTCTGATTTCTGAATTTTACCAAGAACGGTAACACATTTCTTCTTTAACCAAGATATCGCTTGAAAAGGATAAAATAACAAACTTCCCCACGGGACTTTTCCGAAAAGGGATGCCATTTGCTGAGTAGACATTATTATTGGGGATACACAAGCTGCTCAAATAAAGAGGCCGCCACTTGCTTCCTTTCAAAGGTGTCAATAACATACAAGCTGCTCATGAAGAGACCGCCGCTTGCTGTTTTTTCAAAGATAACAATAACACACAAGTTGCTCATGAAGAGGCCGCCGCTTGCTGTTTTTCAAGGTATCAATAACATACAAGTTGCTCATGAAGAGACCGCCGCTTGCTGTTTCAAAGAATGTCGAAGCTCACAAGCTGCTCATGAAGAGTCTGCCACTTGTTGCCAATAACCCACAAGCTGCTCAGAAAGAAGCTGCCACTTGTTGACTTCAAGGGATATTAAAGCACACAAGCTGCTCGTGAAGAGTCTGCCACTTGTTGCCAAAAACCCACAAGCTGCTCATGAAGAACTGCCACTTGTCGTTTTCCGTACAAGCTGCTCATGAAGAGACCGCCACTTGCTGTTTTCAAAATAAAAAATAACGTACAAGCTACCCATGAAAGGACTGCCACTTGCCGTTTTTCGAGGTGTCAATAATATACAAGTTGTCTCGTGAAGAGACCGCCGCTTGCTGTTTTCTCTAAGTTATCAATAACATACAAGTCGCTCATGAAGAGACCGCCGCTTGATGTTTTCAAAGGTGACAATAACAAACAAGTTGCTCATGAAGAGACTGCCGCTTGCTGTTTTTTCAAAGGTATTAATAACACACAAGTTGCTCATGAAGAGACTGCCGCTTGTTGTTTTTTCAAAGGTAACAATAACATACAAGTTGCTCATGAAGAGGCCGCCGCTTGCTGTTTTTTTCAAAGGTAACAATAACACACAAGTTGCTCATGAAGAGACTGCCGCTTGTTATTTTTCAAATATATGAATAACATACAAGTTGCTCATGAAGAGACCGCTGCTTGTTGTTTTTTTTTTCAAAGGTAACAATAACACACAAGTTGCTCATGAAGAGACCGCCGCTTGCTGTTTTTCAAGGTATCAACAAAATATCATGAAGATATTGCTGGAGGTGAGAATCAATAATTTCCTCGAGGATGGACAAACTGCTCATGAAGAGACCGCCATTTGTCGTAGAGAAATCAGAAATAATCAAACTGCTCAAATAAAGAGTCAGTCGCTTGTTGTCATGTCGATATTCCAGAAGAAGGTTGTGATAACACTGCTGGGGAATAAAGTTCATCTTCAATGGGGAACCATGAGTAAATCCTTCTTGAGGAGACCAAGTATTTGAATTGCAAAATAAATGCACTCTCCATCTAGGTTTCACAGCCTAGAGAGATCCACAGGGTATCGTTCACAAGAGACAAAGCTCAATCCAGGAATAAACTGGAGAGAAAACAGTCAAACAAGACTCCACCCAATGAGGAAATAACTCAAATGGGGATTTATCCTATCCAGAGATGGAAAAGGAAAGCTAAAGCAAGATTCTTCCACGAGAGTTAACTCAGTGGGGAATTAGAAAGAAGGCACACTTTATGCTTAAGTTGACACTCTATTTGGAAAGATCAAATACGCTATTTGAATAGACATAACCAAGGTATACGTACTCAAAGACATCAACAAATACAACTGTGCATGCATGATGCAAGTGTGAATGAATACATGAATCTCATGTATGTACTGACAAAAAAAATAGACAAGATAAACTGGAGATGATAAGACATCATAGCGCAACCCAACACTCGGCTAATCTCAACAGGATGGGAACATTACTGGAGATAAAACACAGGCCATCATTGGAGCAAGGTCCTTTTACAAGGCCTAAATATCTCTGGAGAGGAAGATATTTTCAGGTAGAAAACCCAAAGTCTAGTCTTCTATCGCAAACAATCCATTGAAAGGATAACAACACAAACAAAGTTTCAGCTGGAAAGAAGTCTTGCTTAGCTGGAGATATTTGAACACCACCCTCTGATAATGTATGAAAAACATATCTTGACAAATCTGGATTGCCCCTGGGATTAATTTTGGATGCCCCAAGAGTACTGCTGATAAGCTGCGTGACGATTCTTGCGAATAACTTCACTTCTAAAATGCCCCAAGCTATATGGTTGATGAGGAGAAATTGTCTCAAGAGGATTTTACAAAAGACCTGGCATCCACCATGCTCTGGTGTCTTCAAACTCTTAGAGAGATTCGTCGAATCTTGACGTGATTGCCCCGGATTGACTGTAGTTGGCACAACAAAGTCTTCAAATTTTTGCCCCAAACGAGCAAACAAGTTGGGAAAAGCCTTAACTGGGAGAAGCAACATGTTCGTGCTTACGGTCTTCAGGTGACATGCCCATGGATATGATTTTTATTGACGTGATCCACCAATTACTCAACATAGTTTTAGGCCTTAAAAGAATAAACTCATCACTGGTGCTTATGTGAGCTTCTTTGATATCAAACAAATGTTTTGCAGTTAGAAAAAGTTTACAATGAGAATGAAAATTCTAATGCAACAGTTATGTAAGTCTTGAAGATTTTGAAAGATATCGCACAAATTTTGCGAGTTAAAGCACCATTTATTTTTGTATAGGAAAAACATATGATACCAACATAACTATTTAGAACATTCATGGGAGTCAGGAACACTCTCTCATTGAAGTATGCTTTCAAAATAACCTTGCTTCAATTAGGACTTTTGAAGGTTGTAACGTGGTCTGGTTCACGGTTTTAGAAAAAAGGATTTAAGGCTCAAAATATTTGGTGCCCACCCCCTCCATGATGTTCTCCAATCCTATGTTCAGTTAATTCAACATGAGTGTTCATCTCTCAAAAGGATTTTGTGACGGTCAAGGAAACGACGAGGCTTTCGGAGTAAAAACCACCCTCATGTCTTCGTGTTTGTAGTCACCAATTTGTTCTTTGCTGAGGACTTTTCTTTGCAGTCCTTTTCTTTGCAATTTTTATTTTCCCTAACTTTTGCCTGAACTAATTCTTTTGAATTGATAGTCCAACGGGATGCCTTAATTTTGCCTAAGTCACACGTTTTCATGTTTTTTTTTGACTTAGCAGGCTTTTCTTTTTCTTGATTTTTGACTTTTTGAACAAAATGTGTGACATTAGCTTGTATTTGCTTGTTGAGAAGATTGTGATTGCCTCGTTTCTTGATGAATGAGGGATAACATTGTGGTTCCACATCCTCTAGATTCATTATACATGAAGGATAGTCCTCGTAGTTTCTCTTCAAAAAACATCTTCCTTATGAATTTCGAACACTCAGTCAGATTAACTAAAACTACCCTGCCCCAGGTTAAAATTCAAGGTTTTTTCGTATAGAAAAGAAACTTCTGCTTCAAAGGCTCAAAAGGGGTTAACAAGGGATTATCTTCCTTATATCTCCGGTGTTTAGGGATTTGAAACAATGCCTGTACATCATCAGCAAGATTTTATCCAAAAGCAAACAACCAGAGATTTTGTGTTCTTTAGATCATCATCCTCCCTTCAATCTCTGCCTAGGCAAGAGAATGAGCAACAATTTGGTATCATAGTGCAAAAGCAATTTAAAATTTTGAAAACAAATATGAGTGAAACGAATGAATTTCTTCAAGACAAACATACTCATTGTATTAAGATAATCATTCAGATGCAAAAAAGTTCTTACATGCAAACAATGTTTTAATAAATAAGAAAAATTACAAAAAGCATAAATAAGTTAATAATCTGGCAAGGCTTTCCATCTGGACTTGAATTACCGACAACATCCTTCAAAAATCAAAGTCACTATCAATCGTGTTTACTCTTCGGCGCATGCTTGATTTGAACTTCAAAACCAACGTCCTTGAATGACAAGATACCACTTCTGACCAACTTCTGAACCTTAATATTCAAAGCAAAGCAACCCTCCAAGTCATGCCCAGAAGCACCTTGATGAAAAGTACAAGCCAAATCAGCTTTGTAGTACCAATGTATCTTCTCAGGAACCTTCGGTGGAGGTCGGGTCTGAACCAAATTCCTCTGCATCAGGATAAGGAACAACTCTGTATAGGTAATTGGAATTGGATCAAACTGGGTTTTCCTTTGATTAGGAACTTGCTGATTCTGTTGATGAATAGGAGGAACATGATGATTTTGACGATGAATATTCCTTCCTATGGTTCTCTTCTTGGAAAAGTTATTATCAAACTTCTTCACACCACTAGCTGAGCTACCATCTTCATATGAACATCCCTTCCCAACATCTTCTTGTAGACGCACTCCCACATTCACCTTGTCGGGAAAATCACTAGGCGCATTAATCATCATCTTCTCATGAGAGAATGATCAGTGAAGACTTTTATCATCGCTTCCTCCCTCCTAGAAGGATTGACTTGGGCGGCAACCAAAATTTCGACCAAACCAGTTAAGTGCTCCACACTAGCTTTCAAATTAGTCACCTCTCTGCGGAGTTCAGAAACCTCTTGCTTGATATTCTCCATTGTTCTCTTAGCGCGAGTGTTGTACTGGTGAGACCAAAGGAAAAATTAAGACTTGGAAAAAAACCTTTGAAAGTGAAACAAAAACGTAGAATGATGCATGATATGCAAAAGAGAGTTTTTATTTGATTTTCAAGGAACTCAAGATATTAAGTTGTAAACATCAAAGTATGAAGATAGAAGATGAATTTTAAATTGGCTCCAAACGTTGATCAAGTTATCATCAAGATCAATCATCCATTTTGGTGGATTAGGGTTTTCACCCTATCAACACCCAAGATCCATTGAGCTTGACGAAACTTGTGATGTTTACAAAGAAAGACCTCCAAATTCCTTCAAAGTCAAGTGAAAAGGGTTTTATGGATGCATGAATGCATGACTATGCAACAACCACAAGCAAGGTCACAAATAAAGTCGAAAGGTTCAACGTCACGAGCATGGAGTCAAGGTAAGGAACACCCCCAAGGTATGTACTAACGGTTTAATCACACCTGTAGAACAAGGTTCTAAGAGTTCCCGGAGTCTACATTCCTCCTTCGGATATTACCAACGTCTTGATTACTCAATAATCAGCAATATTCTCAAGAGAAACTCATCCGAGCGTAGCATCGCGTAACAATTACTTCCGGATTACTCCGTTATAATCTCCGCGCTACACCTAAAAGGCCAAGATGGTTTAGGGTTCTACGGTTCCCAGCTTCTCTGGCTCCCAGGTCGAAAATAATAATGTCTTCCCGATTACTCGGTAAACAAATATTACGTTCAAAAGGGCCTTCCACTGAGTGGGGGATCTCATGCCTCCTTCTTCGGGATTACTCCCTCAAAGTTAACATGACTATACCGCCCGTCCTATTCCTAAGTGTAACTTAGTCCGGGTATAGGACTTGTCCTTTGTAAATATTATCAACACCCAAATAATCACAATATATACATATAATCAAACAATCAAATAATGATAAAATAGATAAAACAAATTAGGCTTAACCCACTTAGGGATGGACCAGCAAGAGGTCAATCTTTCCCCAGCAGAGTCGCCAATTCTGTAGCGGTGAAAATCAGAGACCAAGCTATTAATTAACTTGACTCACAAAAGCAAGAGTCGCCACCGCGCTTTATTATTTACAAGGGAAAAGGGAAAAGAGCGAAATAAAACCCTAACATATGCAATGTAAAATAATACGTAAAAGTAATGAAAATACAATGCGTTTTTGAAAGAGATCGAGAGTTCGGGGGTTGGTTATACAATGGGAAGGTATTAGCACCCAATGCATCTGCGGTACTCCGCAGGAACCTTTTGAAATATCTGTTTTTGGTTAAAATTGTTTGTTTGATTAAAAATGATTCGTTTGGCTAAAAGATGGGTACGGACGAGATTTTGAGGATGCGACGACCTAGTGTCGAAGTTTTGACTTAAAAGGTGTGAGTTTAAAAATGGAGTCTTTTTGGGAAAATTGTCTTATGTTTGGAAAAATAGTAAGCAAGCAAAAAAATGAATGAGGGTATTCGCACGATTGTAGAAGAGGTATTTGATGACATGAAGTCAGCTGAGTTGAAAGATTTCCCTTGGAATAGAAGCAAACAAATCAGAAAAAAAATAAGATGAACATCACAATATAAGTAATCAAGAATTCGCAAGAAAATAAATTTAAACGAACTGATTAAGAAAAAGCAATGAAATATTTAATTCTAAAGGACTAAGACGATTAAAAAAAAGCAAACGAGAAGGTAACTAGTTATCTAAAGAGGATATGTAAATTACTAAATTAATTCTAAACAAAAAGTAAGATTACGAAATTTCTGAATTACACCTAAATTGCGTTAAAGCTCTAAGATTTATTAAAATTCTAAAATTACTAAATTTAATCTAAGTTGAATTAATTCTAAAGTTACTAAACCGTGTCTAATATAAACTAAGTTGATTTCAACGTTACTAAATTAAAATTCTTGAATTATTAAATTGAATCTAAACTAAATCAAAGTTTTAACTAAATTCCTTATAAAATTATTAATTAAAATCTAAACCATATTAACAATAAAAGGAGGCGTGTAACACAAATTTGAGGGGCTTATGAGATGAAAATCGGATGGGCTTAAAAGATTGGGATAAGGCCCAAGGCATGAGTAATAAACATAAATAAATAAGAAAAACTAAAACAAACATGCAAGATTGGAACCGGGCCGAACCGGGTCAGGCCCAGACCCGTTGCCCTATAGCACTCAAATTGGGTTGGGAAAAGAAAAGACCTAAAAGAAAAAGAGGAAAGCGGCGCTGCATGATGTATTGGGAAGGGGGATTTCGTGAAGGTGTTACGGTGAGAGAGGGTTTGGATGGAGGCTAGTTAACATATGATGGTGATAAACAGATGACGAGGCTACGGCATTTGTATGCTTGCGGTGGAATTTGACAAAGGGAGATCAATTGTTGGTGAAATTACAAGAAGAAGGAAAGGAGATAAAGAAGGGAAGTGGGACGGTAATTGAAGAGTGGGATGAAGAAAGGAATTGTGAAGTGAAGATTGAAGGGGTGTCGGCAAATGGTTAAAGGAGTGTAGATGGAGAAGAGAGTTACTGCACGAAGGGGAAGAGGAAATCGATGGATACTGTTAGCGCGGTTAGTTGTTGTTTTTTGTTTTTTTGTTTTTTTTTTGTAGTAAAAGTAGCGTGAGAATAAGGTTCTACAGTAGAGTGATGATGTTGGAATGGTTTATGTTGTGTGTTTTTTTTGACAGAGAGTCAAGGGAGTTGTGAGGCGGAGGCTTGAGAAAACGTGAAGGAGTCGATGGAACCGCGGTTGTGCCGAGTCGGAGAAGGAGCTTGAAGAAGGTTAAGATTCGAAACTAAGATGATATTCTGAGATGATATTGAACGGTGAAGTTGTGCTTCTATGGAGGCTTGAGCGGAAATAGTGAATTGAAAGCGGAAAGAGGATGTTTGTTGTATCAGTTGCGGATCTGGAACGAAATCATAGGAAATCTCCAGTTGGGTGCGATTTTGGAGTCATTGCGCGTGCATCATACATTGGTAACATCCTGCCATTTTAAAAGTTCCATATTTCTCAAATCATTTATTGTAAGATTATAATTTCTAAGAGAAGTTACCTTGTTGCTATGTTTTGCGTGTGATCGATATAGTGACGACGAGCTGAGGTAGACGGAAAGCTAATGGCATCGTGGAAGCTGGACAAAAACAGTGATGATGAATTGTTGATGGTGATAGCATGGAGAGCATGATAGTAAACACAAAAACGCCTTTTACGGTCTTTCTTATGCACTAGTAGAACTGGAGGGGAGAAGGCATTGGAGGATGGTTAACAGGCTGTGGGAATTGAATTGAGAGAGGGAATTGTTGGAGTTTAGATGATGCGGTGAAGGTATGCTCTTTCATGTTTCCGTTTTTTATAACCCTTTGTCTTCTATCTTCGACTTAAGCTTCTTCTTTTGCTTCTATTTTGCATTTCATTATGTTGTTATCACGAAGGTTTTGGTTTGTAAATGGGTCTGATTTCTTTGTGAGGCGAAGGGTATAGGGTTTGGTCTGCAGGGTGAAGAATAGAATATGGACAGGGATGGTGAAATAGGGAATGAGAAAGCTGAGATGTTTTTTTTTTGTTAGAGGGTCTACTGTGAATGGTTTTATAAAGTTGAGTGAGGTTAGATGAGAGGTAGTGCATTGGTTTATTGTAGTTTTTTGAATGAATCCCCTAAAGGGGGGTTAAGGTAGTGTGGTAAATAAAATAGAAGCAGGAGGATGCGTTACTGTATATGTTTTGGTGTTTTTGTATTTTTTTTGTTTTTTACAGCAGGTGATGTCCTGAAGTTTTGTTCTAAACTTGGAGGTTTATTAGAAATTTCCACAGGTTTTTTACTTTGTTTTCCCCCCTTCAGAATGAAATTTTTTGGAGGGAAAATTTGTGAGTCTTGGACAAAATATGATGTGCTGATTCTTCCTTTTTGATGCAGGATTTGCTTTTCTATTTTTGTGAAAGTTTAGACTTTTTTGGACAGGTTTTACATCACAGCAGTAGCAGGTTTTTTTTGCACATTTCGGGAAAGTTTTGATATTGTTTTTTTTGTCTATTGTTGCAGGGAAGTTTAGAGATAGACAGCAACATTGGACTGTTCTGAACAACAGCACAGCAGGGATAGTTTTTGAGTGGTTTGGGCAGGTTTTAGCAAGGATTTGGCAAGTCTTCATTTGCAAGCTTTAAAGTTACAAGACTTGGAGCATGAAGATTTAGGTAAACTTGGAAACTTGGCATGAAGATTAGAAAAATGTTTAGGTTTAATCATGGACAATGGACAGGATTAGGACTTAGGAATATATGTAAACTCTTGTGTAATCTTCTTGTAATATCTTGAAATGATGAGTGATCCTTGTAAATTTCCTAACTTATGGATGAATAACTCGTGTCATGAATGTATCTTTGATGAAATTTTGTATGATAAGATGACATTCACTCTTGACTTTTGAACTTGAATGAGTTTGTAATGATTCTTGCTGAACATGATATGTCCATAAAACTCTTGAATGAATGTCGACTTGCAAGGTGCATTATGAATCTTGAATTAATACAGAGCATCACTTTTGAAAAGAACCTTGAAAGAATCTTGCACAATTTGAATTTGAATATGATTAAATGAGACTTGAATTGAAATTGAACTTTGAATAAAGTCTGGACTTGAAATAATTATTGAATAACATTTAGTCAAATAAGACTTGAATGTCTTTCATAACCTCTTGAATTTAAAATTGAATGAACTTGGATTCCTTGAATGGTTTTATTTTTTACCTTGAAATGCATTCCAAATAAAACACCTAAACCTTTTACCATGAACCGAGTCTTGATGAACAAACAAAGAAACTTGATCTATATCCAATTTTAATTCACTAATTACTAATGCTCGAATACAAGCAACTTGTATTATAGCAATATATAATCAATGAATCCTCAAACTCAACATCTTGCCTTTACCCTTGACTTAGTGGAGAACAATCTCAACACAAAATCAATTCTAAGTCTAAAATGTTCAAGCGAATTTCATGGCCTTCCAAACGCATTTGGATGTCGATCCTTGAAGCAATCTTGTAGACGACATCATTTGTGATATGTTGCAAAAAGAACCATCCCGAAATGATGAAAATCGAAATAGTTACAACCCTTGAAAGTCGAGTAATTGTTACTTGAGATTAGGCCACAGTCATCAAAGTGACCTCTAAGTATCCGAACTTTTGATGATCCTCCGCACATAATCAACTCTTGACTTGTAAAGAGGAGTAGGAGATGACATCAAGGAGAGTCATATGCAAAAAGAACCACTCAAAAATATGGAATAATGAAGAAGTTATGATCGTTTGAACTTGATCTTGCAAAAAGTTGAATTTTGATCGAAGTGCTCTAAATCATCTCACATAGCCTGATCTTTTCTTGCATTCCAAGACACATTGAAGCACACGTGAACCAGTGATGATGGAATCTTGTATGTGCTCTGAGGAAGTTGTGGAGAAGTTTGAGAGGTTAAAACCGACCATATTTCGTGCCCTTAATTCCCATGAATAAAAATGCAAATGAAGATGGGATCTTAGGTCAAAAATTGGGGTACAACATTGACATTTGATAATTCTTCAATAATTCTTCTATAATCTTCAAGACTTTTATATGATGTTGATAAGCTTTTTGCACATCCTTTGAATGTTGATATCCATGTTGTCTTAATCAAAACAAATGCTTTAAGTATGACTTGAGAAGCTTGCAATTACATGCCAATCAAAAGACACTTTGCTACCATTAAAAAAATTTCATTTTCTTTGTGCAATTGCTCTTAACCACCCATATGAGAGAAAAATACCTTGGGAAATATGAGAGGGAAAATTTTGGGGTACAACAGCTGCCCATGTTCAATCTTCTTAAACCTGAGGATTTAGATTGGCTTGTCTGCCTTTCGTGATCTGAAGGTGGAAGATGATTGAACACTAGAGTGTCCAGAAATTTGCACTCGCATGAAATAACACTGATGGTTGATGATGTCGGGAATGGGCTTACAGATGTCATTTAGAGGAGATGACAGGGAGTCATCAGAGACATGCTTAAAGATTCCATGCAAAGTAGATGTTGATTTCACACATGATTCCTTTGGGGGTTCCTGTTCCTGTTGTCTGAGGAGGAGTCCATTGGGGAATGTGGGTTTCTGTTTTTCTCCTGTTTGAGGAAAACTCTGTGGGGAATAGAGTCTAGGAACTTCAGTTGTCCAAGGCTCTACTGAGGAGTTATCTCTGGTCTGGAGAGATGGAAGTTTGTCATATTCTGGTTGGAATCTAGGCTTCCAGTATTTTGCTGGGGATAGTGGAATTAACCATTATCTGGAAATGTACTAAAAAGAGCCTGTATAGGGCCGTTTCAGGATGAGTCTGTGTTAGACTGCATGAGAAGAAACCCATGTGAGATTACTGTAGGTGTTTAGGTATTGGCTTGCATTTTTGGTAAATCCCAAGTGTATGTGTGAATGTCATGACTGATGTCATAACATTCTAGTTCAGTTTGTACTAACTCATTAGGTACCTTTGCAGAAAAATATTGTATTTCAAGTACTGATGTTTATAAGTGTGTATCTGAGCATTTTGCAAAATGATCACATTTTGCTAAATCAGTAGACAGGTTTTCTCAGATGTCATAACAGATGTTATGACATCCTGTTCTGAACTAACAGGTTTGCAGGATGGATAAGTCTGAGTTTTTTCAGGAAATAACTCAGTCTTTCCTGAACAGAATCCTGCGTTTTCTGAGGGGTAACCTAGCTCAACTCTAACATGGTTAATAAAGTCCTGTGACCTGGTCTTTAGGTCAAACGGAATGAACCCTAGGTTTTTGTGGAAACCCTAACTGAAGTTGCAGCTGCTATATATTCAACAGAGCTGCTGTTTTTCAAGGATCCCTCTTGATTGATTAGAAGATCATTTGTAATCTGTATAGATTTGATTATTGTACTCCAAGCAATTATCATTGTGATAAGTGCCTTGGAATAGGTTTCTAATTGTAAGGGTTGTGCAGCACTCAAAGCTTTGAAGCAAGAGTGTTTGAATGTTCCTTGACTAAAGCTGTGAAGCAGAGTCAAGTTAGTTGTGTGCATCACTCAAAGCTGTGAAGCACGAGTGATTGTGGTGCTTGATTAAAAAGCTGTGAAGCTTAATCAAGTGTTTGTTTATGAAGAGTGTCTTCATCAATTCTTAAGTCAAATTGGTTTATGTATCACTGCTGTGATTGAGGGGGAGTGAGTAGGAACTCAGGTTTAAGTTGTACTTAGATTGGAATTGCATTGGGTAGGTCTTAAGTGAAGGAGATAAACTGGTTGGTTTATTCCTGAATTAAAATCTCTTATAGTGGATTTCCTCCCTGGCTTGGTAGCCCCCAGAGTAGGTGTTGTTGCACACTGAACTGGGTAAACAATTGACTGTGTTCTTTATTGCTTTTGTATTTACTGTCATATAGTAAGTCAGATACGGTGTCATAACATTGAACGTGACATTGAGTATCTGCAGCCAGAATTTCAATTGGCATCAGAGCAGGCACCCTGCCTGTATTACTGGGTGAGATCTAGGGATATCACTTTCTGGCACTATGGACAAAGAAGGAGTTTTTGGAAATAGACCACCCATTCTGGATGGAACTAATTATGACTACTGGAAACCTCGTATGATTGCCTTCCTAAAATCTCTGGACAAAAAGGCTTGGAGAGCTGCTGACAAAGGATGGAATTATCCCACCATAACTGAGAAAGATGGGACAATCAGTCTGAAGCCTGAGGAAGATTGGAGTAAAGAAGAAGATGAGTTAGCTCTGGGAAATTCAAAAGCTCTAAATGCCTTGTTCAATGGAATTGATAGTGTAGGTGTTTAGGTGTTGGCTTTCCTTTTTGGTAAATCCCAAGTGTATGTGTGAATGTCATGACTGATGTCATAACATTCTAGTTCAGTTTGTACTGACTCATTAGGTACCTTTGCAGAAAAATATTGTAATTTAAATACTGATGTTTATAAGTGTGTATCTGAGCATTTTGCAAAATGATCACATTTTGCTAAATCAGTGGACAGTTTTTCTCAGATGTCATAACAGATGTTATGACATCCTGTTCTGAACTAACAGGATTGCAGGATTGGATAAGTCTGAGTTTTTTCAGGAAATAACTCAGTCCTTCCTGAACAGAATCCTGTGTTTTTTGAGGGGTAACCTAGCTCAACCCTAACCTGGTTAATAAAGTCCTGTGACCTGGTCTTTAGGTCAAACGGAATTAACCCTAGGTTTTTGGAAACCCTAACTGAAGTTGTAGCTGCTATATATTCAACAGAGCTGCTGTTTTTCAAGGATAGCTTTTATTTGATTAGAAGATCATTTGTAATCTGTATAGATTTGATTGTTGTACTCCAAGCAATTATCATTGTGATAAGTGCCTTGGAATAGGTTTCTAATTGTAAGGGTTGTGTAGCACTCTAAGCTTTGAAGCAAGAGTGTTTGAATGTTCCTTGACAAAAGCTGTGAAGCAGAGTCAGGTTAGTTGTGTGCATCACTCAAAGCTGTGAAGCACGAGTGATTGTGTTGCTTGATTAAAAAGCTGTTAAGCTTAATCAAGTGTTTGTTTTTGAAGAGTGTCTTCATCAATTCTTAAGTCAAATTGGTTTATGTATCACTGCTGTGATTGAGGGGGAGTGAGTAGGAACTCAGATTTAAGTTGTACTTAGATTGGAATTGCATTGGGTAGGTCTTAAGTGAAGGAGATAAACTGGTTGGTTTATTCCTGAATTAACATCTCTTATAGTGGATTTCCTCCCTGGCTTGGTAGCCCCCAGAGTAGGTGTTGTTGCACACTGAACTGGGTAAACAATTGACTGTGTTCTTTATTGCTTTTGTATTTACTGTCATATAGTAAGTCAGATACGGTGTCATAACATTGAACGTGACATTGAGTATCTGCAGCCAGAATTTCAATTGGTATCAGAGCAGGCACCCTGCCTGTATTACTGGGTGAGATCTAGGGATATCACTTTCTGGAACTATGGACAAAGAAGGAGTTTTTGGAAATAGACCACCCATTCTGGACGGAACTAATTATGACTACTGGAAACCTCGTATGATTGCCTTCCTAAAATCTTTGGACAAAAAGGCTTGGAGAGCTGCTGACAATGGATGGATTCATCCCACCATAACTGAGAAAGATGGGATAATCAGTCTGAAGCCTGAGGAAGATTGGAGTAAAGAAGAAGATAAGTTAGCTCTGGGAAACTCAAAAGCTCTAAATGCCTTGTTCAATGGAATTGATGGAAACATTTTCAGACTAGTACATCAATATGAATTGGCCAAGGAAGTTTGGGACACTCTCAGAACTACTCATGAGGGCACCTCCAAAGTAAAAATGTCAAGGCTTCAGATGTTGACCACTAAGTTTGAGAATCTAAAAATGATGGAAGATGAAACCATTCATGAGTTTCACATGAACATCTTGGAGATTTCCAACACCTCAGGAGCACTGGGAGAAAAGATGTCAGAAGAAAAACTGGTGAGGAAGATTCTCAGATCCTTGCCTAAAAGATTTGCAATGAAGGTAACTGCCATAGAGGAAGCCCAGGACATTAGCAAGTTGAAAGTGGATGAACTTATTGGGTCTCTTCAGACTTTTGAGATGGGGATCACTGATAATGATGACAAGAAGAACAAAAGCATAGCACTTGTATCCAACACTGATGTTGAATACAAGGAGGATGAAGAAGAAAACATATCAGAAGCTATTGCCATGCTTGGAAGACAGTTCAACAGACTCATCAAAAGAATGGACCCAAAGTCAAGGTCTAATGTTCATAACATTCCCTCTGACATTGACAGTTCCAGCAGAAGACCAAGGTCAGAAGATAAGGGAAACCAAGGCAGAGGTATTCAATGCCATGGATGTGAAGGATATGGACATATTCGAGCTGAATGTCCTACCTTTCTTAAGAAGCAAAAGAAAGGAATGACTGTTACCTGGTCTGACTATGATTCAGAAAGTAATTCTGAAGAAGAATCTGCCAAACTAGTTACTGCCCTAACTAGTGTTTGTACTTCTGAAAGTGACACTAGTGATGAAGAAGTGACATTTGAAGAACTAGCTGATACCTACAAGAAATTGTGTATCAGAAGTGCTGAAGTCTGTGTGCAGAATGAGAAACAATCAAAACTCATTATAAAGCTGGAGGCTGAAAAAAGGGCAAATCTTGAAACTATAAGTCATCTAGAAGGAGAAGTTCAACTGCTGAACTCACAACTGAATCAAATGACCAAATCTGTCAAGATGTTGACCAATGGAACAGACAAATTGGAAGAGATCCTTCAGGTTGGACAAAATGTGGGAAATAAATCTGGACTAGGATTTATGGAAGCAAAGAAATCTGGTACTGGTAAGCAAATGTCAAAACGGATGTCTCAACACAACTCTCAACATCAGGAACAGAGACATATGAAGAAAAGGTACCAAAGATGGAAATGTCATCATTGTGGGAGATATGGTCACATAAAGCCCTTCTGCTTCAGACTACATGGATATCCTAATCAGAACTCAGGTGTCAAACCTAAGTCTAAAAAGGTACATCATGCTCCTAAATGGAAGAAAAAGGCTACTGCACTGATAGCTCACACTTCCCTGAGGGTCTCTGCAAAGGAATATTGGTACTTTGACAGTGGATGTTCCAGACACATGACTGGATTCAAAAATCTCCTCAATAATGTTATGCCTCACACCACCAGTTTTGTGACCTTTGGAGATGGTGCTAAAGGTGAAGTCAAAGGAGTTGGTAATTTGGACTGCCCTGGAGTTCCAAGTCTGAATAAAGTACTGCTGGTAAAAGGGTTGACTGCTAATCTCATCAGTATCAGTCAATTATGTGATCTAGGATTCAAGGTCAACTTCTCTAGATCTGAATGTCTAGTAAGTAATGAAAAACTAGAAGTTGTAATGAGAGGAATCAAATCCAAAGATAACTGTTACGTGTGGCAGCCTGAGAACACTGATATCTCCACTATGTGTCAAATCATCAAAGAAGAAAAAGAGATGAAACTGTGGCAGCATAAGCTTGGAAGAATAAAAAAAGCTATTTCTATGGAAGCTGTCAGAAGAACTCCAAAACTACAGGTTGATGATATCTGTGATGTGGCAAATAAACTTGAAGAAGAATGTGTTGTCAGAACCTTAATTCATCTTGACAAGGATGTTGGAAATAACAAGTCTCATAAATTCTGTTCTCAAAACATCTGGTCAAAACAGATGCTCCCTGAGTACAATGTTACACAAGATGTTGTGACATTGTGTTGTGACAATCTGAAAACATTCAACATTTCCTTGAACCCTATTGACTTTGAAGAGAAGAAGTCATTTAAACTGGAACATAGTTTCTCTAAGCTTCAGCTGACTGATTCTTCTACCAAGGCTCTTGTTGGAAATAAACTTGAAAATTTGAGGGGCAGGTTGGGTATTCACCAACATGAGAAATTATAGCAATTAGTTTTGCTTAAAACAAGGATTGGAGGGATTAATTTTATTAAGTCTATATTTAGTGGGTTAATCATATTTTTTCACAATTCCTTCAAAAGCTTTAAGAAGTTGAAGAGACTCCCTTTTACCCCCTACCTCTCTCATCCTTGCAACCTGTTTCCTCCTCCCAATCAAAGATTTTTCTCAAACTGCTACCATTACTCAAAGTCAATCAAAATGTCTCAGACATCGTCTTCAACCATGGCGACTTCGTCTTCCTCATCATCGTCATCATCTGACCAAGATTCTAGGGCAATCACTACATGCATAGAATCTGAAGTTCTTGAGGTCACTCCTCTCAGGGAAATGGCAACTGACCCAGCCAGAGTCAAAAAACTCAGAACCAGACATGCAGGAAGAGCTCAAGCTTCAGCCTCTGGTAATTCTTCTCATCCTTCGTCTTCTGTACCTAATAGAGAAGGATCAGTTCAAGTACACCAAGCTATTGCTAGGCTGGTTACTAGTATACTGAGTGGCAACCAATCTGTACCGGGGATTTATATCCCTTTAAATCAATCAGAAAGTCCAAATGTGGAAGTTTCTGAAAATGTAGATGTCACTGAGAATGTTGTGACACCAAAAGACAACATTCAGAAACCCTCTGAAAAGGCTGCTGATCCACCTATCATTGATGTGGATGAAGATTACTCAGATAATGAACTGATTGCTAATGTGAACCCTAGCATAGCTAGGAGATTGATGAAAAGAAAGAGTAGTCAGAATGATAAACCTGATGCTAAGAAATCCAAGGCTGAAGGCATGGTTGAGAAACGTATTCAGACAAAAGGGAAGAAGGCCCAGGTGCATACTGCTAGACAACCAATCTCTAAGAAGAGTAAAGAACCTGAAACTTCTGATTCTGATGAGGAATCAGAATTTGAGATTGATATTGAAGAAACTCCCATCAGAAGGAAGCTCCCCTCTAGCAAGATTGCTAGAGTGCCTGAAGTGCCAACAGACAACATCTCTTTTCATCATCCTGACAATGCAAACAGATGGAAGTATGTTTGCTTAAAGAGAATAGCCTTAGAGAGAGAACTCAACAATGATGCCTTGGAGTGCAAAGACATCATGGATCTGATGACAGTGCTTGAAGGTTGAGTTTGGAAGTGTATTCTGTTGCTTCTGCTGCTGCTCTTATTATTTTGTTTTGGATAACTGTATAATTTTATGAACATGTTTCTTTGGCCCATTTGTGGCTAAAGAGGGGGAGAATATTTTGGTACTTACTTAATTAGTACTTGACATTCTATTTTTCTGCTGTCACTTATTTCTGCTGCTATCTATCTCTGATTGTTTAGGGTCTTTAGCCAAAAATCTGCCAAAGGGGGAGTTTGTAGGTGTTTAGGTGTTGGCTTGCATTTTTGGTAAATCCCAAGTGTATGTGTGAATGTCATGACTGATGTCATAACATTCTAGTTCAGTTTGTACTGACTCATTAGGTACCTTTGCAGAAAAATATTGTAATTCAAATACTGATGTTTATAAGTGTGTATCTGAGCATTTTGCAAAATGATCACATTTTGCTAAATCAGTGGACAGTTTTTCTCAGATGTCATAACATATGTTATGACATCCTGTTCTGAACTAACAGGATTGCAGGATTGGATAAGTCTGAGTTTTTTCAGGAAATAACTCAGTCCTTCCTGAACAGAATCCTGTGTTTTTTGAGGGGTAACCTAGCTCAACCCTAACCTGGTTAATAAAGTCCTGTGACCTGGTCTTTAGGTCAAACGGAATTAACCCTAGGTTTTTGGAAACCCTAACTGAAGTTGTAGCTGCTATATATTCAACAGAGCTGTTGTTTTTCAAGGATGGCTTTTATTTGATTAGAAGATCATTTGTAATCTGTATAGATTTGATTGTTGTACTCCAAGCAATTATCATTGTGATAAGTGCCTTGGAATAGGTTTCTAATTGTAAGGGTTGTGTAGCACTCTAAGCTTTGAAGCAAGAGTGTTTAAATGTTCCTTGACAAAAGCTGTGAAGCAGAGTCAGGTTAGTTGTGTGCATCACTCAAAGCTGTGAAGCACGAGTGATTGTGTTGCTTGATTAAAAAGCTGTGAAGCTTAATCAAGTGTTTGTTTTTGAAGAGTGTCTTCATCAATTCTTAAGTCAAATTGGTTTATGTATCACTGCTGTGATTGAGGGGGAGTGAGTAGGAACTCAGATTTAAGTTGTACTTAGATTGGAATTGCATTGGGTAGGTCTTAAGTGAAGGAGATAAACTGGTTGGTTTATTCCTGAATTAACATCTCTTATAGTGGATTTCCTCCCTGGCTTGGTAGCCCCCAGAGTAGGTGTTGTTGCACACTGAACTGGGTAAACAATTGATTGTGTTCTTTATTGCTTTTGTATTTACTGTCATATAGTAAGTCAGATACGGTGTCATAACATTGAACGTGACATTGAGTATCTGCAGCCAGAATTTCAATTGGTATCAGAGTAGGCACCCTGCCTGTATTACTGGGTGAGATCTAGGGATATCACTTTCTGGAACTATGGACAAAGAAGGAGTTTTTGGAAATAGACCACCCATTCTGGACGGAACTAATTATGACTACTGGAAACCTCGTATGATTGCCTTCCTAAAATCTCTAGACAAAAAGGCTTGGAGAGCTGCTGACAATGGATGGATTCATCCCACCATAACTGAGAAAGATGGGACAATCAGTCTGAAGCCTGAGGAAGATTGGAGTAAAGAAGAAGATAAGTTAGCTTTGGGAAACTCAAAAGCTCTAAATGCCTTGTTCAATGGAATTGATGGAAACATTTTCAGACTAGTACATCAATATGAATTGGCCAAGGAAGTTTGGGACACTCTCAGAACTACTCATGAGGGCACCTCCAAAGTAAAAATGTCAAGGCTTCAGATGTTGACCACTAAGTTTGAGAATCTAAAAATGATGGAAGATGAAACCATTCATGAGTTTCACATGAACATCTTGGAGATTTCCAACACCTCAGGAGCACTGGGAGAAAAGATGTCAGAAGAAAAACTGGTGAGGAAGATTCTCAGATCCTTGCCTAAAATATTTGCAATAAAGGTAACTGCCATAGAGGAAGCCCAGGACATTAGCAAGTTGAAAGTGGATGAACTTATTGGGTCTCTTCAGACTTTTGAGATGGGGATCACTGATAATGGTGACAAGAAGAACAAAAGCATAGCACTTGTATCCAACACTGATGTTGAATACAAGGAGGATGAAGAAGAAAACATATCAGAAGCTATTGCCATGCTTGGAAGACAGTTCAACAGACTCATCAAAAGAATGGACCCAAAGTCAAGGTCTAATGTTCATAACATTCCCTCTGACATTGACAGTTCCAGCAGAAGACCAAGGTCAGAAGATAAGGGAAACCAAGGCAGAGGTATTCAATGCCATGGATGTGAAGGATATGGACATATTCGAGCTGAATGTCCTACCTTTCTTAAGAAGCAAAAGAAAGGAATGACTGTTACCTGGTCTGACTATGATTCAGAAAGTAATTCTGAAGAAGAATCTGCCAAACTAGTTACTGCCCTAACTAGTGTTTGTACTTCTGAAAGTGACACTAGTGATGAAGAAGTGACATTTGAAGAACTAGCTGATACCTACAAGAAATTGTGTATCAGAAGTGCTGAAGTCTGTGTGCAGAATGAGAAACAATCAAAACTCATTATAAAGCTGGAGGCTGAAAAAAGGGCAAATCTTGAAACTATAAGTCATCTAGAAGGAGAAGTTCAACTGCTGAACTCACAACTGAATCAAATGACCAAATCTGTCAAGATGTTGACCAATGGAACAGACAAATTGGAAGAGATCCTTCAGGTTGGACAAAATGTGGGAAATAAATCTGGACTAGGATTTATGGAAGCAAAGAAATCTGGTACTGGTAAGCAAATGTCAAAACGGATGTCTCAACACAACTCTCAACATCAGGAACAGAGACATATGAAGAAAAGGTACCCAAGATGGAAATGTCATCATTGTGGGAGATATGGTCACATAAAGCCCTTCTGCTTCAGACTACATGGATATCCTAATCAGAACTCAGGTGTCAAACCTAAGTCTAAAAAGGTACATCATGCTCCTAAATGGAAGAAAAAGGCTACTGCACTGATACCTCACACTTCCCTGAGGGTCTCTGCAAAGGAATATTGGTACTTTGACAGTGGATGTTCCAGACACATGACTGGATTCAAAAATCTCCTCAATAATGTTATGCCTCACACCACCAGTTTTGTGACCTTTGGAGATGGTGCTAAAGGTGAAGTCAAAGGAGTTGGTAATTTGGACTGCCCTGGAGTTCCAAGTCTGAATAAAGTACTGCTGGTAAAAGGGTTGACTGCTAATCTCATCAGTATCAGTCAATTATGTGATCTAGGATTCAAGGTCAACTTCTCTAGATCTGAATGTCTAGTAAGTAATGAAAAACTAGAAGTTGTAATGAGAGGAATCAAATCCAAAGATAACTGTTACGTGTGGCAGCCTGAGAACACTGATATCTCCACTATGTGTCAAATCATCAAAGAAGAAAAAGAGATGAAACTGTGGCAGCATAAGCTTGGAAGAATAAAAAAAGCTATTTCTATGGAAGCTGTCAGAAGAACTCCAAAACTACAGGTTGATGATATCTGTGATGTGGCAAATAAACTTGAAGAAGAATGTGTTGTCAGAACCTTAATTCATCTTGACAAGGATGTTGGAAATAACAAGTCTCATAAATTCTGTTCTCAAAACATCTGGTCAAAACAGATGCTCCCTGAGTACAATGTTACACAAGATGTTGTGACATTGTGTTGTGACAATCTGAAAACATTCAACATTTCCTTGAACCCTATTGACTTTGAAGAGAAGAAGTCATTTAAACTGGAACATAGTTTCTCTAAGCTTCAGCTGACTGATTCTTCTACCAAGGCTCTTGTTGGAAATAAACTTGAAAATTTGAGGGGCAGGTTGGGTATTCACCAACATGAGAAATTATAGCAATTAGTTTTGCTTAAAACAAGGATTGGAGGGATTAATTTTATTAAGTCTATATTTAGTGGGTTAATCATATTTTTTCACAATTCCTTCAAAAGCTTTAAGAAGTTGAAGAGACTCCCTTTTACCCCCTACCTCTCTCATCCTTGCAACCTGTTTCCTCCTCCCAATCAAAGATTTTTCTCAAACTGCTACCATTACTCAAAGTCAATCAAAATGTCTCAGACATCGTCTTCAACCATGGCGACTTCGTCTTCCTCATCATCGTCATCATCTGACCAAGATTCTAGGGCAATCACTACATGCATAGAATCTGAAGTTCTTGAGGTCACTCCTCTCAGGGAAATGGCAACTGACCCAGCCAGAGTCAAAAAACTCAGAACCAGACATGCAGGAAGAGCTCAAGCTTCAGCCTCTGGTAATTCTTCTCATCCTTCGTCTTCTGTACCTAATAGAGAAGGATCAGTTCAAGTACACCAAGCTATTGCTAGGCTGGTTACTAGTATACTGAGTGGCAACCAATCTGTACCGGGGATTTATATCCCTTTAAATCAATCAGAAAGTCCAAATGTGGAAGTTTCTGAAAATGTAGATGTCACTGAGAATGTTGTGACACCAAAAGACAACATTCAGAAACCCTCTGAAAAGGCTGCTGATCCACCTATCATTGATGTGGATGAAGATTACTCAGATAATGAACTGATTGCTAATGTGAACCCTAGCATAGCTAGGAGATTGATGAAAAGAAAGAGTAGTCAGAATGATAAACCTGATGCTAAGAAATCCAAGGCTGAAGGCATGGCTGAGAAAAGTATTCAGACAAAAGGGAAGAAGGCCCAGGTGCATACTGCTAGACAACCAATCTCTAAGAAGAGTAAAGAACCTGAAACTTCTGATTCTGATGAGGAATCAGAATTTGAGATTGATATTGAAGAAACTCCCATCAGAAGGAAGCTCCCCTCCAGCAAGATTGCTAGAGTGCCTGAAGTTCCAACATACAACATCTCTTTTCATCATCCTGACAATGCAAACAGATGGAAGTATGTTTCCTTAAAGAGAATAGCCTTAGAGAGAGAACTCAACAATGATGCCTTGGAGTGCAAAGACATCATGGATCTGATGACAGTGCTTGAAGGTTGAGTTTGGAAGTGTATTCTGTTGTTTTCTGCTGCTGCTCTTATTATTTTGTTTTGGATAACTGTATAATTTTATGAACATGTTTCTTTGGCCCATTTGTGGCTAAAGAGGGGGAGAATATTTTGGTACTTACTTAATTAGTACTTGACATTCTATTTTTCTGCTGTCACTTATTTCTGTTGCTATCTATCTCTGATTGTTTAGGGTCTTTAGCCAAAAATCTGCCAAAGGGGGAGTTTGTAGGTGTTTAGGTGTTGGCTTGCATTTTTGGTAAATCCCAAGTGTATGTGTGAATGTCATGACTGATGTCATAACATTCTAGTTCAGTTTGTACTGACTCATTAGGTACCTTTGCAGAAAAATATTGTAATTCAAATACTGATGTTTATAAGTGTGTATCTGAGCATTTTGCAAAATGATCACATTTTGCTAAATCAGTGGACAGTTTTTCTCAGATGTCATAACAGATGTTATGACATCCTGTTCTGAACTAACAGGATTGCAGGATTGGATAAGTCTGAGTTTTTTCAGGAAATAACTCAGTCCTTCCTGAACAGAATCCTGCGTTTTCTGAGGGGTAACCTAGCTCAACCCTAACCTGGTTAATAAAGTCCTGTGACCTGGTCTTTAGGTCAAACGGAATTAACCCTAGGTTTTTGGAAACCCTAACTGAAGTTGTAGCTGCTATATATTCAACAGAGCTGCTGTTTTTCAAGGATGGCTTTTATTTGATTAGAAGATCATTTGTAATCTGTATAGATTTGATTGTTGTACTCCAAGCAATTATCATTGTGATAAGTGCCTTGGAATAGGTTTCTAATTGTAAGGGTTGTGTAGCACTCTAAGCTTTGAAGCAAGAGTGTTTGAATGTTCCTTGACAAAAGCTGTGAAGCAGAGTCAGGTTAGTTGTGTGCATCACTCAAAGCTGTGAAGCACGAGTGATTGTGTTGCGTGATTAAAAAGCTGTGAAGCTTAATCAAGTGTTTGTTTTTGAAGAGTGTCTTCATCAATTCTTAAGTCAAATTGGTTTATGTATCACTGCTGTGATTGAGGGGGAGTGAGTAGGAACTCAGATTTAAGTTGTACTTAGATTGGAATTGCATTAGGTAGGTCTTAAGTGAAGGAGATAAACTGGTTGGTTTATTCCTGAATTAACATCTCTTATAGTGGATTTCCTCCCTGGCTTGGTAGCCCCCAGAGTAGGTGTTGTTGCACACTGAACTGGGTAAACAATTGATTGTGTTCTTTATTGCTTTTGTATTTACTGTCATATAGTAAGTCAGATACGGTGTCATAACATTGAACGTGACATTGAGTATCTGCAGCCAGAATTTCAATTGGTATCAGAGCAGGCACCCTGCCTGTATTACTGGGTGAGATCTAGGGATATCACTTTCTGGAACTATGGACAAAGAAGGAGTTTTTGGAAATAGACCACCCATTCTGGACGGAACTAATTATGACTACTGGAAACCTCGTATGATTGCCTTCCTAAAATCTCTGGACAAAAAGGCTTGGAGAGCTGCTGACAATGGATGGATTCATCCCACCATAACTGAGAAAGATGGGACAATCAGTCTGAAGCCTGAGGAAGATTGGAGTAAAGAAGAAGATAAGTTAGCTTTGGGAAACTCAAAAGCTCTAAATGCCTTGTTCAATGGAATTGATGGAAACATTTTCAGACTAGTACATCAATATGAATTGGCCAAGGAAGTTTGGGACACTCTCAGAACTACTCATGAGGGCACCTCCAAAGTAAAAATGTCAAGGCTTCAGATGTTGACCACTAAGTTTGAGAATCTAAAAATGATGGAAGATGAAACCATTCATGAGTTTCACATGAACATCTTGGAGATTTCCAACACCTCAGGAGCACTGGGAGAAAAGATGTCAGAAGAAAAACTGGTGAGGAAGATTCTCAGATCCTTGCCTAAAAGATTTGCAATAAAGGTAACTGCCATAGAGGAAGCCCAGGACATTAGCAAGTTGAAAGTGGATGAACTTATTGGGTCTCTTCAGACTTTTGAGATGGGGATCACTGATAATGGTGACAAGAAGAACAAAAGCATAGCACTTGTATCCAACACTGATGTTGAATACAAGGAGGATGAAGAAGAAAACATATCAGAAGCTATTGCCATGCTTGGAAGACAGTTCAACAGACTCATCAAAAGAATGGACCCAAAGTCAAGGTCTAATGTTCATAACATTCCCTCTGACATTGACAGTTCCAGCAGAAGACCAAGGTCAGAAGATAAGGGAAACCAAGGCAGAGGTATTCAATGCCATGGATGTGAAGGATATGGACATATTCGAGCTGAATGTCCTACCTTTCTTAAGAAGCAAAAGAAAGGAATGACTGTTACCTGGTCTGACTATGATTCAGAAAGTAATTCTGAAGAAGAATCTGCCAAACTAGTTACTGCCCTAACTAGTGTTTGTACTTCTGAAAGTGACACTAGTGATGAAGAAGTGACATTTGAAGAACTAGCTGATACCTACAAGAAATTGTGTATCAGAAGTGCTGAAGTCTGTGTGCAGAATGAGAAACAATCAAAACTCATTATAAAGCTGGAGGCTGAAAAAAGGGCAAATCTTGAAACTATAAGTCATCTAGAAGGAGAAGTTCAACTGCTGAACTCACAACTGAATCAAATGACCAAATCTGTCAAGATGTTGACCAATGGAACAGACAAATTGGAAGAGATCCTTCAGGTTGGACAAAATGTGGGAAATAAATCTGGACTAGGATTTATGGAAGCAAAGAAATCTGGTACTGGTAAGCAAATGTCAAAACGGATGTCTCAACACAACTCTCAACATCAGGAACAGAGACATATGAAGAAAAGGTACCAAAGATGGAAATGTCATCATTGTGGGAGATATGGTCACATAAAGCCCTTCTGCTTCAGACTACATGGATATCCTAATCAGAACTCAGGTGTCAAACCTAAGTCTAAAAAGGTACATCATGCTCCTAAATGGAAGAAAAAGGCTACTGCACTGATAGCTCACACTTCCCTGAGGGTCTCTGCAAAGGAATATTGGTACTTTGACAGTGGATGTTCCAGACACATGACTGGATTCAAAAATCTCCTCAATAATGTTATGCCTCACACCACCAGTTTTGTGACCTTTGGAGATGGTGCTAAAGGTGAAGTCAAAGGAGTTGGTAATTTGGACTGCCCTGGAGTTCCAAGTCTGAATAAAGTACTGCTGGTAAAAGGGTTGACTGCTAATCTCATCAGTATCAGTCAATTATGTGATCTAGGATTCAAGGTCAACTTCTCTAGATCTGAATGTCTAGTAAGTAATGAAAAACTAGAAGTTGTAATGAGAGGAATCAAATCCAAAGATAACTGTTACGTGTGGCAGCCTGAGAACACTGATATCTCCACTATGTGTCAAATCATCAAAGAAGAAAAAGAGATGAAACTGTGGCAGCATAAGCTTGGAAGAATAAAAAAAGCTATTTCTATGGAAGCTGTCAGAAGAACTCCAAAACTACAGGTTGATGATATCTGTGATGTGGCAAATAAACTTGAAGAAGAATGTGTTGTCAGAACCTTAATTCATCTTGACAAGGATGTTGGAAATAACAAGTCTCATAAATTCTGTTCTCAAAACATCTGGTCAAAACAGATGCTCCCTGAGTACAATGTTACACAAGATGTTGTGACATTGTGTTGTGACAATCTGAAAACATTCAACATTTCCTTGAACCCTATTGACTTTGAAGAGAAGAAGTCATTTAAACTGGAACATAGTTTCTCTAAGCTTCAGCTGACTGATTCTTCTACCAAGGCTCTTGTTGGAAATAAACTTGAAAATTTGAGGGGCAGGTTGGGTATTCACCAACATGAGAAATTATAGCAATTAGTTTTGCTTAAAACAAGGATTGGAGGGATTAATTTTATTAAGTCTATATTTAGTGGGTTAATCATATTTTTTCACAATTCCTTCAAAAGCTTTAAGAAGTTGAAGAGACTCCCTTTTACCCCCTACCTCTCTCATCCTTGCAACCTGTTTCCTCCTCCCAATCAAAGATTTTTCTCAAACTGCTACCATTACTCAAAGTCAATCAAAATGTCTCAGACATCGTCTTCAACCATGGCGACTTCGTCTTCCTCATCATCGTCATCATCTGACCAAGATTCTAGGGCAATCACTACATGCATAGAATCTGAAGTTCTTGAGGTCACTCCTCTCAGGGAAATGGCAACTGACCCAGCCAGAGTCAAAAAACTCAGAACCAGACATGCAGGAAGAGCTCAAGCTTCAGCCTCTGGTAATTCTTCTCATCCTTCGTCTTCTGTACCTAATAGAGAAGGATCAGTTCAAGTACACCAAGCTATTGCTAGGCTGGTTACTAGTATACTGAGTGGCAACCAATCTGTACCGGGGATTTATATCCCTTTAAATCAATCAGAAAGTCCAAATGTGGAAGTTTCTGAAAATGTAGATGTCACTGAGAATGTTGTGACACCAAAAGACAACATTCAGAAACCCTCTGAAAAGGCTGCTGATCCACCTATCATTGATGTGGATGAAGATTACTCAGATAATGAACTGATTGCTAATGTGAACCCTAGCATAGCTAGGAGATTGATGAAAAGAAAGAGTAGTCAGAATGATAAACCTGATGCTAAGAAATCCAAGGCTGAAGGCATGGCTGAGAAAAGTATTCAGACAAAAGGGAAGAAGGCCCAGGTGCATACTGCTAGATAACCAATCTCTAAGAAGAGTAAAGAACCTGAAACTTCTGATTCTGATGAGGAATCAGAATTTGAGATTGATATTGAAGAAACTCCCATCAGAAGGAAGCTCCCCTCCAGCAAGATTGCTAGAGTGCCTGAAGTTCCAACATACAACATCTCTTTTCATCATCCTGACAATGCAAACAGATGGAAGTATGTTTCCTTAAAGAGAATAGCCTTAGAGAGAGAACTCAACAATGATGCCTTGGAGTGCAAAGACATCATGGATCTGATGACAGTGCTTGAAGGTTGAGTTTGGAAGTGTATTCTGTTGTTTTCTGCTGCTGCTCTTATTATTTTGTTTTGGATAACTGTATAATTTTATGAACATGTTTCTTTGGCCCATTTGTGGCTAAAGAGGGGGAGAATATTTTGGTACTTACTTAATTAGTACTTGACATTCTATTTTTCTGCTGTCACTTATTTCTGTTGCTATCTATCTCTGATTGTTTAGGGTCTTTAGCCAAAAATCTGCCAAAGGGGGAGTTTGTAGGTGTTTAGGTGTTGGCTTGCATTTTTGGTAAATCCCAAGTGTATGTGTGAATGTCATGACTGATGTCATAACATTCTAGTTCAGTTTGTACTGACTCATTAGGTACCTTTGCAGAAAAATATTGTAATTCAAATACTGATGTTTATAAGTGTGTATCTGAGCATTTTGCAAAATGATCACATTTTGCTAAATCAGTGGACAGTTTTTCTCAGATGTCATAACAGATGTTATGACATCCTGTTCTGAACTAACAGGATTGCAGGATTGGATAAGTCTGAGTTTTTTCAGGAAATAACTCAGTCCTTCCTGAACAGAATCCTGCGTTTTCTGAGGGGTAACCTAGCTCAACCCTAACCTGGTTAATAAAGTCCTGTGACCTGGTCTTTAGGTCAAACGGAATTAACCCTAGGTTTTTGGAAACCCTAACTGAAGTTGTAGCTGCTATATATTCAACAGAGCTGCTGTTTTTCAAGGATGGCTTTTATTTGATTAGAAGATCATTTGTAATCTGTATAGATTTGATTGTTGTACTCCAAGCAATTATCATTGTGATAAGTGCCTTGGAATAGGTTTCTAATTGTAAGGGTTGTGTAGCACTCTAAGCTTTGAAGCAAGAGTGTTTGAATGTTCCTTGACAAAAGCTGTGAAGCAGAGTCAGGTTAGTTGTGTGCATCACTCAAAGCTGTGAAGCACGAGTGATTGTGTTGCGTGATTAAAAAGCTGTGAAGCTTAATCAAGTGTTTGTTTTTGAAGAGTGTCTTCATCAATTCTTAAGTCAAATTGGTTTATGTATCACTGCTGTGATTGAGGGGGAGTGAGTAGGAACTCAGATTTAAGTTGTACTTAGATTGGAATTGCATTAGGTAGGTCTTAAGTGAAGGAGATAAACTGGTTGGTTTATTCCTGAATTAACATCTCTTATAGTGGATTTCCTCCCTGGCTTGGTAGCCCCCAGAGTAGGTGTTGTTGCACACTGAACTGGGTAAACAATTGACTGTGTTCTTTATTGCTTTTGTATTTACTGTCATATAGTAAGTCAGATACGGTGTCATAACATTGAACGTGACATTGAGTATCTGCAGCCAGAATTTCAGATAGAAACATTTTCAGACTAGTACATCAATATGAACTGGCCAAGGAAGTTTGGGACACTCTCAGAACTACTCATGAGGGCACTTCCAAAGTAAAAATGTCAAGACTTCAGATGTTGACCACCAAGTTTGAGAATCTAAAAATGATGGAAGATGAAACCATTCATGAGTTTCACATGAACATCTTGGAGATTGCCAACACCTCAGGAGCATTGGGAGAAAAGATGTCAGAAGAAAAACTGGTGAGGAAGATTCTCAGATCCTTGCCTAAAAGATTTGCAATGAAGGTAACTGCCATAGAGGAAGCCCAGGACATTAGCAAGTTGAAAGTGGATGAACTTATTGGGTCTCTTCAGACTTTTGAGTTGGGAATCACTGATAATGATGTCAAGAAGAACAAGAGCATAGCACTTATGTCCAACACTGATGTTGAAGAAAACATTTCAAAAGCTGTAGCCATGCTTGGAAGACAGTTCAACAAACTCATCAAAAGAATAGATCCAAAGTCAAGGTCTAATGTTCATAACATTCCCTCTAACATTGATAGTTCCAGCAGAAGACCAAGGTCAGAAGAGAAGGGAATTCAAGGCAGAGGAATTCAATGCCATGGTTGTGAAGGATATGGGCATATTCGAGCTGAATGTCCTACCTTTCTTAAGAAACAAAGAGGAATGACAGTTACTTGGTCTGACTGTGATTCAGAAAGTAATTCTGAAGAAGAGACTGCCAAACGAGTTACTGCTTTAACTGGTGTTTGTACCTCTGAAAGTGACATCAGTGACGAAGAAGTGACTTTTGAAGAACTGGCTGACACTTACAAGGAATTGTGTATCAGAAGTACTGAAGTATGTGTGCAGAATGAGAAACAATCAAAACTCATCATAAAGATGGAGGCTGAAAAAAGGGCAAACCTTGAAACTATAAGTCATCTAGAAGGAGAAGTTCAATTGCTGAACTCACAACTGAATCAAATGACAAAATCTGTCAAGATGTTGACAAATGGGACAGACAAATTGGAAGAGATCCTTCAGGTTGGACAAAATGTGGGAAATAAATCTGGACTAGGATTTATGGAAGCAACGAAATCTGGTTTTGGTAAGCAAATGTCAAAACAGATGTCTCAACACAACTCTCGACATCAGGAACAGAGACATATGAGGAAAAGGTACCAAAGATGGAAATGTCATCATTGTGGTAGATATGGCCACATAAAGCCCTTCTGCTTCAGATTACATGGATACCCTAATCAGAACTCAGGTGTCAAACCTAAGTCTAAAAAGGTACCACATGCTCCTCAATAGAAGAAAAAGGCTATTGCACTGATAGCTCACACTTCCCTGAGGGTCTCTGCAAAGGAAGACTGGTACTTTGACAGTGGATGTTCCAGACATATGACTGGAATCAAAAACCTCCTCAATAATGTTAAGCCTCACACCACCAGTTTTGTGACCTTTGGAGATGGGGCTAAAGGTGAAATCAAAGGAGTCGGTGATTTGGACTGCCCTGGAGTTCCAAGTCTGAATGAAGTACTGCTGGTGAAAGGGCTGACCGTTAATCTCATTAGTATCAGTCAACTGTGTGATCTAGGATTCAAGGTCAATTTCTCAAAGTCTGAATGCCTTGTAATCAATGACAAACAAGAGATAGTAATGAAAGGAGTCAGATCCAAAGACAACTGTTACTTGTGGGAGGCTGAGAACACTAATTTCTCATCTGTGTGTTCCATTGCAAAAGAAGAAAAAGAGGTGAAACTGTGGCACCAAAAACTTGGCCATCTTCATCTAAGGGGTATGAAGAGGATTATCTCCTTGGAGGCAGTCAGAGGGATTCCAAAACTGCAAATTGATGAAGGAAGAGTTTGTGGTGAATGTCAGGTTAGTAAGCAGACTAGGATGTCACATCCAAAGTCAAGACATCTGACCACCTCTAAGGTTCTAGAACTCCTCCATATGGATCTGATGGGACCAATGCAAGTAGAGAGTCTTGGTGGTAAAAGATATGCCTATGTGGTGGTGGATGATTTTTCCAGATTCACCTGGATTAATTTCATTAGGGAAAAATCAGATGCATTTGAAGTTTTTAGAGAACTGTGCAAGAGAATTCAAAGAGAGAAGGAAGCATGTATTGTCAGAATCAAAAGTGATCATGGCAAGGAATTTGAAAACAGCAAGTTTGATGACTTCTGTTCTTCAGAAGGAATCAGTCATGAGTTTTCTTCTCCTATAACACCTCAGCAAAATGGAGTTGTGGAAAGAAAAAACAGGACCATACAAGAATCTGCCAGAGCAATGTTACATGCCAAAAGACTTCCTATGTATTTTTGGGCTGAAGCTATGAATACAGCTTGCTATGTTCATAACATCGTCACCTTGAGAAAGGGAACCTCATCCACCATATATGAACTCTGTAAAGGAAGAAAACCAACTGTGAAGTACTTCCATGTGTTTGGCAGCAAATGCTATATTCTGTCTGATCGTGAACAAAGAAGAAAATTGGACCCCAAAAGTGATGAAGGCATATTTCTAGGATACTCCTCAAACAGCAGAGCTTATAGAGTATTCAACTCCAGAACCAAAACCATGATGGAATCAATAAATGTTATAATTGATGACTATCATGAAGAAATAGATGTTCCTTGTACTGTTGAGACATTCTTTGAGACTTCAACCCAACAGAATGACCTACCCAACTCCACCACAACAGAATCTGAATCAAAGGAAGCTAGCAAGATCCCTTCCATCAGAATTCAGAAGGATCATCCAAAAGAGCTCATCATAGGAGATCCCAATAGTGGAGTCATCACAAGATCTAGAGAAATCATCTCAAACTCTTGTTTTGTGTCCAAAATGGAACCAAGAAATGTCAAGGAAGCCTTAACTGATGAATATTGGATTGGTGCAATGCAAGATGAACTGAACCAATTCAAGCAACATGAAGTTTGGGAACTGGTTCCTAGACCTGAAGGAACTAACATCATTGGGACAAAATGGATATTCAAGAACAAGTCAGATGCTGAAGGAGTTGTCACCAGAAATAAGGCAAGACTTGTTGCTCAAGGATACACCCAGGTTGAAGGGGTTGATTTTGATGAAACCTTTGCACCTGTAGCCAGGTTGGAATCAATCAGACTCTTGTTGTCAATTGCCTGTCTTCTGAAGTTCAAGTTATTTCAGATGGATGTGAAAAGTGCCTTTCTAAATGGGTACTTAAATGAGGAAGCCTATGTGGAACAACCTAAAGGTTTTGTGGATCCAACCCATCCTGATCATGTCTACAAATTGAGAAAAGCTCTATATGGCCTGAAACAAGCTCCTAGAGCATGGTATGACAGGTTAACAAAGTTTCTCTCAGACAAAGGCTACAGAAAAGGAGGCTTGGACAAAACTCTCTTTGTCAAAACTGAAGGAGGGAAGTTGATGGTTGCCCAAATATATGTTGATGACATAGTGTTTGGAGGAATGTCAGAACATATGGTTAAACACTTTGCTGACCAGATGCAGGCTGAATTTGAAATGAGTCTCATGGGAGAACTAACTTATTTTCTTGGACTACAAGTCTCACAGATGGAGGACTCAATCTTCTTATCTCAAAGCAAGTATGCTAAGAATATTGTAAAGAAGTTTGGTATGGAGAATGCAAGTCACAAAAGGACTTCTGCTCCTACTCATCTAAAGCTTTCCAAAGATTCAAGTGGGGTTAAGGTGGATCAAAGTCTGTACAGAAGCATGATAGGAAGCTTGTTGTACTTAACTGCCAGCAGACCTGATATTGCCTTTGCAGTTGGAGTTTGTGCTAGATACCAAGCTGATCCCAAAGTCAGTCATATCAATCAAGTGAAGAGAATTTTGAAGTATGTAAGTGGTACTTACAACTATGGATTGATGTATACTCATGGCTGTGAACCAGCTCTGACTGGCTACTGTGATGCTGATTGGGCTGGTAGTGCTGATGATAGAAAAAGCACCTCTGGAGGATGTTTCTTCTTGGGAAGTAATCTGGTTTCCTGGTTCAGCAAGAAACAGAATTGTGTGTCTCTTTCCACTGCTGAAGCTGAATACATTGCAGCTGGTAGTAGCTGCTCTCAAATGATATGGATGAAACAGATGCTCACTGAGTATAATGTCACACAAGATGTTATGACATTGTACTGTGACAATCTGAGTACAATCAACATATCCAAGAATCCCATTCAGCATAGCAGGACCAAACATATTGACATACGACATCACTTTATCAGAGACCTTGTAGAAGAGAAGACAATCAAATTGGAACATGTTGCCACTGAGCTACAGCTGGCTGACATTTTTACCAAGGCTCTGGATGCAAATCAATTTGAAAACTTAAGGGGTAAGCTGGGTATTTGCCAACATGAGGAATTGTAGCAATTAATTTTGCTTAAAACAAGGATCAAAGGAGATATGCCTGTTCTGATTGGTTTAAAATTGTATTTTCTCATTTCCTACAATTCTTTTAAGAAGTTGAATAGACACTCCCTTGCTTCCTTCCTCTCTCGTCTCCTCATCAAAACCCAGTCTCTCAATCAGAAATTTCTCCTCAGGTGTTGTTGGTCCTCTAAAACTGTCAAAATGTCTCAAACACCATCATCATCCAATACGACTATTTCAACCTCTTCCTCTGATCAAGATTCTGGGACAATCTCATCTTGTCTGGACTCTGACGTTCTGGAGATCTCTTCTCGTAGAAAAGTGGGAACTAACCCCACCAAGGTCAAAGAGTTGAGAACAAGACATGCAGGAAAGCCCCAAGCTTCTGCCTCTGGTAATCCATCTCATCCTTCTTCTTCAGTTCCCCCTGAAATTGCAAATAGGGAAGGGACAGCCTATGTTAATCAAGCAATAGCAAAAATTGTTTCAAGAATTCTGAACGAGAACCACTCAGTTCCTGGCATTTCTGTTCCTCTGAACCAAGAAAGCTCAAATGCTGAAACAAATCCAAATGTCTCTAAGAATGTTGAGACATCAAACAAAGAGAAGAATGCTGACATTGCTCACAAGAAAAGAAAGAAGCCTGAATCCTCTGGATCTGATGACAGTGCTTGAAGGTTGGTTGCTGATATCTGGTGGAGTTTGGAAGTTGTTTTCTGCTGCTGCTCTTATTATTTTGTTTTGGATAACTGTATAATTTTATGAACGTGTATCTTTGGCCCATTTGTGGCTAAAGAGGGGGAGAATATTTTGGTACTTACTTAATTAGCACTTGACATTCTATTTTTCTGCTGTCACTTATTTCTGCTGCTATCTATCTCTGATTGCTTAGGGTCTTTAGCCAAAAATCTGCCAAAGGGGGAGTTTGTAGGTGCTTAGGTATTGGCTTGCATTTTTGGTAAATCCCAAGTGTATGTGTGAATGTCATGACTGATGTCATAACATTCTAGTTCAGTTTGTACTAACTCATTAGGTACCTTTGCAGAAAAATATTGTATTTCAAGTACTGATGTTTATAAGTGTGTATCTAAGCATTTTGCAAAATGATCACATTTTGCTAAATCAGTAGACAGGTTTTCTCAGATGTCATAACAGATGTTATGACATCCTGTTCTGAACTAACAGGTTTGCAGGATGGATAAGTCTGAGTTTTTTCAGGAAATAACTCAGTCTTTCCTGAACAGAATCCTGCGTTTTCTGAGGGGTAACCTAGCTCAACTCTAACCTGGTTAATAAAGTCCTGTGACCTGGTCTTTAGGTTAAACGGAATGAACCCTAGGTTTTTGTGGAAACCCTAACTGAAGTTGCAACTGCTATATATTCAACAGAGCTGCTGTTTTTCAAGGATCCCTCTTGATTGATTAGAAGATCATTTGTAATCTGTATAGATTTGATTATTGTACTCCAAGCAATTATCATTGTGATAAGTGCCTTGGAATAGGTTTCTAATTGTAAGGGTTGTGCAGCACTCAAAGCTTTGAAGCAAGAGTGTTTGAATGTTCCTTGACTAAAGATGTGAAGCAGAGTCAAGTTAGTCGTGTGCATCACTCAAAGCTGTGAAGCACGAGTGATTGTGGTGCTTGATTAAAAAGCTGTGAAGCTTAATCAAGTGTTTGTTTATGAAGAGTGTCTTCATCAATTCTTAAGTCAAATTGGTTTATGTATCACTGTTGTGATTGAGGGGGAGTGAGTAGGAACTCAGGTTTAAGTTGTACTTAGATTGGAATTGCATTGGGTAGGTCTTAAGTGAAGGAGATAAACTGGTTGGTTTATTCCTGAATTAAAATCTCTTATAGTGGATTTCCTCCCTGGCTTGGTAGCCCCCAGAGTAGGTGTTGTTGCACACTGAACTGGGTAAACAATTGACTGTGTTCTTTATTGCTTTTGTATTTACTGTCATATAGTAAGTCAGATACGGTGTCATAACATTGAACGTGACATTGAGTATCTGCAGCCAGAATTTCAATTACTTCATCTGATCATGTAGATAGCTTTCCTGTCTAGTTTCAGGTGTTAATCTATAATCAGCTTGTTCACAAATAGTTGTCCTGTCTAGTTTCAGGTATTAATCTGGAATTTGAAAATTGACGGTCATTGAGATAGTTGTCCTGTCTTATTTCAGGTATTAATATTTGACCTTGGAAAGAGGAAGATAGTTTTCCCATTTGGTTTCGGGTGCTAACCTTCAATTTGTTCATGTAGATAGTTCTCCTGTCTGGTTTCAGGTATTAATCTAGAATTTGAAAATCGCCGGTCGTCGAGATAGTTCTCATGTCTGGTTTCAGGTATTAATCTCTGACCTAAGAAAGAAAGATAGTTTTCCCGTCTGGTTTCGGGTGTTAATCTTCAACCTATTTATGTAGGTAGTTCCCTTGGCTTATTGCAGGTGTTAATCCACAGTCGGTTATTTCACAGATAGTTCTCCTGACTGGTTTTAGGCATTAATCTGGAAGTTGTTTTGCTGGTTACATAGATAGTTTCCCCGTCTGGTTTCGGGCATTAATCTGTAGCCGGCTGTATTTTTTGGTAAACCCGTCTTGTTCCGGGAGTTCATACCACTTGGTCGTGCAGATAGTTTCCCCCGTCTAGTTTCGGGCATTAATCTTTGACCTGTTGTAAAAGTTGATAGTATTTGTCTGTTTGCTAATTTATCCTGAAAAGGTAAAATCCGTTTCATGCGATGCCGTGATGTATGAATTTCATGATGATCCAAAAATAAATGATATTATGATATATGTATTTGTATGCACATGCCATGATGTATGAACATGTAATGTTGTTATGTAGTATCTTTATCTGAGAAAATAAATCTATGACTGTTGTTGGTGAGTGAAGAAAGTGATTCTTCAATTTCTACTAGGGATAGTGAATGGAGATAGTTTTGTTGGCGATTCCCTTTCTCTATCGAGGATCTCCGACTTCTGTTTGAGAATGATTGTGCTGAGGGGAAGAGTTCTGTTGGAAGATTTCACCAATTTGGAGAAATAAACTCCAATGTGGGATGAACTTCCGTAGCTAGAGAAATAAACTCTACTGTGGATAAGTTTTTATAAACTACTTGAGATTTACAAAACTCTGTTGCGGAAGGTGAACTCCATAAACTGCTTGGGGATTTTGTTGGAATCCTATTGAAGAATCTTGAGAAGTTTGGTGATTTCACTGGGGGATTTTGGAGCAGTAATTGGAGATTTTTGCTCTGCTGAGGATGTGAGAACAACTGACATCAATAGGTTACATGCTGAAAATATGGCAGTGGCCTTGTAGTAGAATGCCCCTGTCTCTGTACCTGCTGGAGAAGGTATCTACTGGGGAAGACATCTACGGGGATCTCATGGATGGCCCTTAGATATTGTCTCGTTTGTTAAAGTCATTAGCAATTGTCTTTATGTTTTTAGGTGTATGTTTGTAAGCAGTAATCATATTCAAATGCATATGTTCAAAAATAATCATTGGACGTTTTCGCACACAAAACAAAAAAATAAAAACAGAAGTTTTGCACTTTCAAAGGAATAATTTTGTATTAACTTGAAATAAGCGTTTTTGTACAAGGAGACAGACATCCTAGTAATAGAATATCGTCGTAAGAAATGGAAATTATACAAAAATAGTATACAAAGAAAGACAGCTATGTGAAATAATTCCATTAGGTCCCCATTCTGCTATTTCCTTTATGTCTTTGAGTGTCTCATCACTTTTGTTGCTTATCCGAAGCTGATTAGATTGATTAGTATCGCTTGAGCTTGATAGTTGATATTGAAGATTAGTTGTAAGGTGATCCAAAGGGACATAGTTATACGCTTTAAATCCCTAACTTTTGCCTGGACCGCTCTTTCGAGTTTTCAGTTCAATGGGATACCCTTTTTTGCCCAAGCCACCTTTTCAGGTTTTCGACTTGCCGGGTGTACAGATTTTTTGGATGTATATCCCTAATTTTTGCTTGAACCCTTTTGGTTCGCCAGGATGCCCTTATTTTTTTCCTAGGTCAGTCGATCTAGCGGGTCTTTTATGCGTAGTATTTTTAACTATGTCCGTGTTTACCGGGTATGGAAGGTCGTCACCATCCATAGTGGTTAAGATCATGGCTCCACCAGAAAATATGTTCTTGATTACAAATGGCCCCTCGTATGTGGGAGTCCATTTGCCCCTGGGATCACCTTGTGGCAGTATAATGCGCTTGATTACCAGATCACTGGCCCGATATTCCTAACTTCTGACCTTCTTGTTAAAACTTCTGATCATACGTTTTTGATACATCTGACCGTGATAGACATCCGTGAGCCTCTTCTCATCAATCATGTTTAACTAGTCAAGTCGAGTCTGGACCTATTCGTCTTTGCTCAGCCCTGCATCCTTCATGATTCTTAGGAAAGGGATCTGAACTTCAATGGGCAGGACAACTTCCATACTGTATACCAAAGAGAAAGGAGTTGCCCTTGTTGATGTGCGCATTGTGGTGCAGTAAACATGAAGAGCAAATAGTAACATCTCATGCCAATCTTTATATGTCACCGTCATCTTCTATATGATTTTCTTGATATTTTTGTTAGCATCTTCAACAACGCCATTCATCTTTGGCCGGTAGGGAGAAGAGTTATGATGTTGAATCTTGAATTACGTGCAAAGCTCGGTGATCATAGTGTTGTTGACATTGGTACCATTATCTGTAATGATTCTTTCTGGGATACCGTACCGACAGATAAAGTTATGTCTGATGAATCGGGCCACAAAATTATTGGTAACAGAAGCGAATAAAGGTGCCTCAACCCACTTCATGAAGTAATCAATGGCAACCAAGATGAAGAGATGTCCATTAGAAGCCGTAGGTCTGATTTCCTCAATCATATCAATGCCCCACATTGCGAATGGCCAAGGAGCAGTCAAGACGTTCAGAGGAACCGGAGGTACATGTACCTTGTCAGCATAGATCTAACATTTGTGAAAAGTTCGTGAATGTTGATGACAGTCTTCCTCCATGGTGGACCAGTAGTATCCCACCCGTAGGATCTTTTTAGCCATCGTATGTCCACTGGAATGAGTGCCAAAGGTACCTTCGTGTAAGTCATCCATAATCCTTTCTTCCTCACTCTTGTCTACACACCTAAGCAAAGTAGAGTCATGGTTGAGCTTGTAAAGGATCCCGCTACTGATGAAGAATTTAGCAGAGAACCTTCTTAGGAACTTCTTATCATTGACTGAAGCTCCCTCAGGATACTCTTGGGTTTCAATATATCTTTTGACTTCATGAAACTAAGGCTTTTCCACTACTTCTTCAATACCAATCTTGTGACAGTATGATGGCTCTTCCATCCTTTCAATAGTGGTCTGAGGAGCTTCATTATCTCACCTGACCTTGAACATGGATGACATCGTAGCTAGCGCGTCTGCTAGTTGATTTTCATCTCGTGGAAAATGCTCAAAAGTAATTTCTTCAATGTATGGGATTAGTGTCAACACATGTTCTTTGTACGGGATGAGATTAGGATGCTTTGTGTCCTATTCTCCTTTGATCTAGCTGATTACCAAAGCCGAGTCTCCAAATACACTTAAGAACCTGATCCTTAAATCGATTGCAGCTTTGAAACCCATGATGCATGCTTCATACTCAGCCATATTATTGGTACAGTTGAAACATAGCTTGGCAGTGAAAGGAGTATGACAGCCTTCAGGAGATATGATCACAGCGCCGATGCCATTGCCAAGAGCGATGGAAGCTCCATCAAAAACCATAGTCCATCGGGATCCTTTTTCAGGTCCTTCATCCAGTCCAGGTTTTTCACAATCAGTTACTAACATGATGTTCTCATCCGGGAACTCAAAATTCATAAATTGATAGTCATCCACAGCCTGATGAGCCAAATAATCATCTAATACACTTCCCTTAATTAATTTATAGGTTGTGTACTGAATGTCGTATTCGGCCAGGATCATTTGCCATCTTACTATTCTTCCGGAGAGAGCAGGCTTCTCAAAGATGTACTTGATAGGATCCATCTTAGATATCAACAAGGTAGTGTGGGTCAGCATATACTGTCTTAGTCGGCGAGCAGCCCATGCCAAAGCACGGCATGTTTTCTCGAGCAGTGAGTATCTTGTTTCACAGTCGGTAAACTTTTTGCTAAGGTAGTATATTGCATGCTATTTTCGACCAGACTCGTCATGCTGCCCCAGCACACACCCCATTGTGTTCTCTAATACTGTTAAGTACATGATTAGAGGTCTTCCTTCAACTGGTGGCATCGAAATTGGAGGCTCTTGGAGGTATTCCTTAATTTTGTCAAAGGCGTTCTGGAAATCCTCATTCCACTCCACTGTTTGATCTTTCTTCAGTAATTTGAAGATTGGCTCACAAGTAATGGTTTGATGGGAAATGAACCAGGCAATGTAGTTTAGGCTTCTCAAGAATCCCCTAACTTCCTTCTCGGTGCAAGGAGTTGGAATTTCATGTATAGCTTTCACTTTTGCAGGGTCGACTTCAATTCCTTTGTCGCTGACGACGAAGCCTAAGAGTTTACCGGATATTACTCTGAAAGTGCACTTATTCTGGTTTAGCCTTAATTTGTATTTCTTCAGCTTGTAAAATAGCTTCTGTAGGTGATCAAGGTGCTCCTCTTCAGTCTGATACCTGGCTATCATATCATCAACGTATACTACTATCTCTTGATGGATCATATTGTGAAACAAAGCTACCATAGCACGTTAATAGGTTGCCCCAATGTTCTTTAGTCCAAATGGCATAACTTTGTAGCAGAAAGTGCCCCACTGTGTGAAAAAGTTCGTCTTCTCCATGTCTTTAGGTTCCATCTTGATCTGATTATACCCGAAGAAACCATCCATGAAGGAGAATACCTTATGTTGTGCGGTGTTTTCAACCAAAACATTAATGTGTGGAAGCGGAAAGTCATCCTTGGGGCTTTCCCTGTTCATGTCTTTGTAATCCACACACACACGTACCTTACCGTCCTTCTTAGGCACTGGAACAACATTAGCGACCCATTGTAGATAGGACGTGACACATAAGAAACTAGCATTGAAATATTTCATGACTTCAGCCATGATCTTTTCTGACATATCCGGCCGCATACGACGAACTTTCTGTTTCACTAGAGGGCAGTCCTCTTTTGTAGGTTGGCGATGAACCACAATATCGGTGTCAAGTCCCGGCATGTCTTCATATGACCCGGAAAAAACCTCAACATAATCATGTAGCATCTGTATTAACCGATGTTTGACATTGGGCTCCAAGTTAGCACCTACCTAGACTTCTTTTCTGTCCTCTTCAGTACCCAAGTTCACTGTCTCAACTGGCTCCTCATGAGGTTGTATAGCCCTTTCTTCGTGTTGCAACAGTATGGAAAGTTCTCCCGGTACCTCACAATCTTCCTCACCTTCGTCCTCGACTTTGTTGATCGGATTTTCAAAGTCATAATGAGCAATAGCAGAACTGTTATTAATGGGATCCAGATTGGATGTGGATCTGCAGTTTGATATGTGAGTGTGTGTAAGAGCATATCTATATATTTTTTATAAAGTAAAGAGGCAGAAAAGAAAATCAGAGAGTGCAAAATTTGTATGTAAAAACGTCCAATGATTTATTAATGACATATGATAATGAAACATGATAACCCTCACAAAATAACTATTGTGCCTCGGGTAAGACACAAGGTCTTAGAGTTTGTATTATTCATTTATTACATATCCAAAAACAAAAAGGATAATTACTCCTGAATAAAAGTAATCGGCACAAAGTCTTTAGCCTTCCAGTTGGTGAGTCCTCCGTTGACATGTGGGAAGAGCCACTTGTTCAGGTCATAATCATTGTCAGCATCTTCTGTAGCAGAGACAACATCAACATCACTGATTCCCATGCCATTCTTGGTCATAGGTGCAGTTATAACATTAGGGGTCTCAAGAGCATCGAATTAAATCTCCTTTGCCTCAATCAAATCATGTACCTTGTTCTTCAAATCCCAACAGTCGTTTGTATCATGGCCTGGACTTTTAGAATGGTAAGCACACCGAGCATTTGCATTGTAGTGAGGAGATGAAGTGTAGGGATTCTTGGGAGCTTCCTTCAGAGTTACCAAATTGGACTTCAAGAGGTGTGGTAAGACCTGAGATAAGGTCATGTTGATCTGGGAAAACTGTCTCATTGGCTTATCTGTTCTGGACTTATTATTCTGTTGCCGGTTTGATGCAGAATTGGAAGTCATAACAGCCCCTACCGTTGGACCACGCTCGGTTCTGCCCTAACTTCAATGGCTACAAGCAACACTGACCTCCTTCTTCCCTGAGAATGGCTTCTTTGTAGTAATGGAGGATGTATCTCTCTGTATCTTGCCACTTTTGATGCCAACTTCTACTCGTTCACCTATCAAGATCAATTCAGTAAACCCAGCAGAAGAACTTCCAATCATATGGTTAAAGAATAGCCTGGATAATGTGCCCAAGAACATGTCCACTAGCTCTCTATCAAACAATGGAGGTTGGACGCTAACCGCAAGGTCTCTCCATTTATGGGCATAATCTTTAAAGCCCTCTCCATAACATATAGCCATACTTTGCAATTGTGTACGAGTTGGTGTGAGGTCAGCATTATATTGGTACTGCTTGTAGAAAGCAGCAGCCAGATCTTCCCAGTTACGGATGTTGGTTCCCTCCAACTGATAGAACCACTCTAGTCGGTTTCCTGATAGACTGTCTTGAAAGAAATGCACTTATAAGTTCATGTCAGCAGTGTGTGGCTGCATCTTCCTGACATAAGATCTGAGATGTAGCTTAGGAAATGAGACCCCATCATACTTAGCAAATGCGGGTACGTTGAACTTTTATGGGATAAATACTCCAGAAACCAACCCTAGCTCTTTGAAATCTAGGCCAGGTACCCTCTGAACTTCCATGGCGTTGAGCCGATCCTCCAGTTGTTTGTACTTATCAACAGCTGGAGGGTATTATTCCTCGTTTTAATCAGCTTAATCTTCTTCATACTTAGGGTTCTTGTCTCCTTCCTTGGGTTCTCCATCTTGATTGTCCCCTTCTTCCGATGTGGTCGCCAAATCTAGAACTCGCTTAACTGGTCCTTTGATCCTTCTTCCCAAATTCACAAAACCAGCTGGTTTCTTTTTCTTCTTCTTCTCCTTGAGAATCAAAGATTTCAAATCTTCTTGTCCCTTAGCCAGATTCAGGAACATTTCTTGAAATTAGGCATTATGTGCCTGAAGCTCCCTAACTGTTTGTTCAAGAGCCATCGCTAAAATAAATAGCAAAGAAGATAAGAAGCCTGTCCTGAAACCTGTTTATGCAATGATATCTATGATATATGTATGCAATGTTTTCAAGGACTTCGGGGAATTTAAATTTGTGAGCCAAAATGAACCAAAGATTTTATTAGTAGAATTCAAAATACGATTTCCTTTTTTAGGCTTACAATTGAAAAAATTCTAAAATCTAAGACATCAGGTTTCCCATGGGCGCTTCCTCTTCGTGTCGAGATAGACATCAAGACTTTTTTCTTCGTGAAGTAGCTTCCTAAGCTCCAACACTTTTTTCTCATTGACATAGAAATGATATCTAAAGGTATCCAGTTCTTTCTTCAACTGAATCTAGGATCTCTGCAGCTCTTCAAGATCAGTGGGCATGTCAGGATGGAGAACTGTATAAGGAATGTCTCCTTCGGTGATGGGCTCCGTGACCACTGGTAAGATAGATATATACGATATTATGAGGTTCTGAGTGCGAGCTTGTACCCATTTGAGATAAGGTTACCTAGGGATGGACATCTTAGGCCCTAAGGTCTTGGTATCAAATCTGTTTACCATGCCCCATGCTCGTATAAACCTCTGGCGATACCCTTGAGAATCATCCTTATAATTAAACATAATGCCCTAGATAAGCATATTATGGGGACCATCCCTTCGTGGGACATTACGAAATTCCCCACAGCAGTCAATAACAAAAATATCTCTGATAGATCGGGAATACCAGAGAATATCCGAGTGAGAAAGTGACATTATCCTTCACGACCAACCCAAACCTTCTTCATTCTTCAATACTGATTTAGGGAGGTGAGAAATAAACCACATTGACAGTAATGGCATGCAACACATAAGAATCCCCTTTCTCTTCATGGTGCGAGTGTGGAGGATATGCAAGATGTCTCCGAGTAGAGTAGGCACAGGGTTACGAGAGAGGAAAATCTAGATAGCATTCATATCTATGAGAAAGTATGGATTAGGGAACAACACTAAACCATAGATTAGAAGGGACAGAACCTCCTCAAAAGCATGGAAATCCAAATCATCCTAAAATTGGTGAGCCTTCTCATACATAAACTTGGCTAGAAAACCCTTAACACCACTTCCTGTTTCCCAGTTGGATACAATGTTGAACCGTTTTAGATGCAAAGCTGTTGCAATGACCTATGGCTTGGGAGCTTCTTCTGAACTGGTGAAAGGTGTCTGATAGATAATAGGTATACCCAATGTTTGAGAGAACTCTTCCAAGGTGGGAACCAACTGATAATCTAGAAAGGTGAAATAATGATGCTTAAGATCAAAGAATTGAAAGTGTACACCCATCATCTTTTCATCAAAACCCATGGTAACCAGATTGAGAAGTCGAACATAGTTCTTGGAAATGAGGAAGTCTCGGGAACCCTTGATACTAGCTCTTTGAGTTGGAGATGTATTCTCATGAAACTGATCCGGATAGTATTTCTACGAGCGGAAGCCATGATCTTCAAAACAGAACAAAGATAAATTCCCTTGGTCCTTGAAATGGTTAGTGTAATGAAAAATGGATGTTATGATGCATGATGTCATGTTTAGGCAAATTAATCACACACAAACAAAACACACAAGACCTTAGGTTCAGGCTTGCATGGGGTTTATAGGTAAGTACCCTCTATAAGTTTAGTTGGTCCAACCTGTCTTAGAAATTGTAATCGGGTTCTAAGGAGTCTCAATATCACTGATCTTTCTTTATCGGGCGTTATTTCAGCTTAGCAATCTTTTCTTGTGGCTGAAACATCTCAAAAGTCTGATCTCAATGAGTGTAGCATCGAGTATCAACTAATACCCAGCTTTACACTGAGGCTGGCTATATCATTACTTTCTAATGGCCGTGTTTTTTCAACTAAGGTTCTAAGGTCCGTTAGTACTTTACGACACCATGCAGTGGCCCCGTATTCTCCTCGATTTAACACAAGGGATACCGGTACCAACCAAAGTGTCACATCAACACAGCTATATCTTGAACCATATCGGTCTACGTTGTACAGTCTCCATGATCTATTGTTGTTTACCTAAAAAGATGCCCCCAGATCCGGGTGTAGGATCTATAGTAACAACCCAAACAACCCTCCAAGGATAAAGCATATAAAGCACAAAAAGCAGTTTAATAAAGAAGTAACTCTAAGGTAAACCCCACTTTTTTTTCCCCAACAGATTCGCCAATTTTGTGATACGGTGGCAGAACCGACTGCTATATACTAATTTTGCATTTTGTATTTGCAAATGTTGCGGTAAGCAAGAGTCACCACCGACTTTTCTTTTATCCCAATTAAGGAAAGGGTTAAAAGAACAGAAAAGACCTTTTCGAGAATTTTTGGAGTAAGGGGGGTAGATTATGGAAAGGGAAGGTGTTAACACCCTTTCCATCCATAGTTATCTACGGGCTCTTAGAGGTTTGCTCATTTTTAAAATAACTTTGTGCTTTGTGTATTTGAAAGTTTGTTTTGAAAATGCCTTAGTACGGAGATTTGCTTTGTGTTTAACTCTTGTATCAGTCCTCAAGAGTGTTAACAAAGAAAATGTTTTGAAAATTACTTTTGAAAAGTAGTTTTTTTTGTGTAAGTGCAAAATGTTTTTGAGCAAACTTCTAACAGCTATCTACTTTTATACTCGAAAAGGGTTGTTCTTTTCCTCCTATCCTTTAGACAATGCTATCCTACTATTAGTGAGTAGGTAGCCCTATCGTTGGATGTTTGAGGGACATTCTAAAGGGACGTTACAGTCACGAAGGAAACTTGTGGAGATGCTTTAGAAATTTTATTTAGGGACCAGATCATTTATCGAAAAGGCAACTGTAGGGTCATCGAGGGCCTTTGATCTTTTGATTTACGGGTCTTTGCTAAAGCGTTTCTGCCCCATGATTGTTTTATTTCTGAATGCAACCAAAGTGGGGTACCCTAGAGGTGTATATGTGCAAGTGTGTTATGTTCAGTTATTTTTGTCTTTTTGTTAAGTTTGCTAATGTTTGATTGTTATTCTTATCATAAAACCTATTAGTCTAGCAGTTGATATTTTGCAGAAATTTAAAATGCAGGAATTGAAATCTACGCTATTACAATGCTTTGGGAAGGGGATTTACATTGTACAAGAATGAGGGTAATAAAGTAGTAAATGTTCTAGTTTTAATCTGTTACATCGAGTAGGCAGATACAATAATATGGAAAAATATGAAAATAAATAAATGTGCGCGAAGTAGAAGAGATGTCTGAAAAAAATCCTAAGGTGAAAAAATATTTTGTTTTGTTTTTATTTTAAGAAAATATAACCTAAGTCTATTTAGTTTTAATTTCAAGAAAGAGGTTAAGATAATTAATTTATTTATTTACAAAATAATTTGATTAATAAAAACTATCCTAATGTTTTTTTTGTGATTTTTTGATTTAATGTTAATTTAAATAGAAAAGGGTCAATAAGGAAATGAAACAAACAAAAAAAATAAAATACAAAAAGGGGGAAGCATTCGATTGCAGGGAGAATGGGTGGTTTCGGTTCAGAGGAAGAAAGTTGCCTTTCGATCCAGGAGAAAAATAGGGAGCTTCGATCCAGAGAAGGAAATTTCTCCTTCGATCCAGAGAAGGAGCTACCTTCTTTTATCCAGAGAAGGAGTTGTCTTCTTTGACCCAGGAAGACAATCTTGTTTTTGATTCATATCTGCAAGATAGGCATTAGAATAATAAAGATGCAGGACCTGGGTGTCGAACCCAGCTTTTTTGACCCTATGCGCGCTGGTCTGCTCAGGCTTGATCTGCAGTACAAATGTTAGAAACGAAACAAATGCAGACCTGGGATCGAACCCAAATCGAATGACTACAAGTATTGATGTATCATGCAAATATGAAGTTTGATTTTTTACCCACTCTTACCAATGGTCGATTGATGAATATGTGATGATGGGTGTGGGTACCCTTATTTGATGGCTGCTTCAATTTGGCTTCTGGACGTAAGTACCTTTGTTTAAGGGTTGCTTTGATTTGGATCACTTATGAGATTTTTGATAACTATGGTGGGTTTATGGGTCAGTGTATCTCTAATGTGTGTGTAACTGTCCATTTGGCTTGCAAGCACGCTGCTTATATAGAGTAGAAGAGAGGGGACAAGAAGACAATAGTTTAAACTACCATAAACAAATGTTTTCAAGGCCGTGAATAAAGTTTTGTGACATTGCAAAAGTCATGGAAACCTGTCCCTTTTTTAATTTGAATGTATGTGTAAATTTTGGCTCCTTCGAATTCCCTCTAGTTGCTCTTCGATTGGACCTCTCATGCACCCTTCGAATGGGCCTTTTGTATAACTTTTGAATGGGTCTTCAGAATGGACCTTCTGTGTACTCTTCAAATGGGCCACCAAGGTGTGTCCTTTGAATGGCTTAAATCTCATCACTGGGACTTCTTCGTTTGAATCCCTATTTAGACAACAATATATGTTTCCCATCAAAGTGTCCTTCAAATGGACCTTTTGTGTGTTCTTCATTTTGAACCAAATATGTGTTCTTTTGAAGGGGTCACATGCATGCTTTGGGCCTTCTTCGACTGTCTTTTCAATGTGTGTCCTTCGTTTGGATATTTGGAATGCTCTTTCGAAGGGGTCATATTGTGCTATAGTGCAGAAACTAAGCTGAGGAGTCTTGGCCTTGTGCATTGAAGGCAAGCACAAACGAAGTCTTTGTCTTAGTGAATCCAAAGCAAACGTGAAGTGTCTTTTGGCCTGATGAATCAAAACACGCTTGTTTGGTTCGTGCCGTGTGCATCAGAGGCAAGTCAAAAGAAACCTTTTGCGTTGAACGAAGTTGGCATGCCGGAACCTACTGTTTTGTGAGTCGAAGTATGAAAGAAAAAAACTGTTTCAAAAGTGGATCCTTGCCCAGTCGAAGCTGGCACAAAGGTAGCCAATGCCCTAGTCAAAGGGTTTTTAGGATCCCAGTTGAATCTCGCCATTATGCCAATCGAAGGACACTGCTCTGATGTTCCAGTCGAAGGACACTACTTTGATGTGCCAGTAGAAGGACACTGCTCTAATGTGCCATTCGAAGGACAGTATTCAGATGCCAATTGAAAGGAATTATCGGCATGTTAATTGAAAGACCCTGTTCAGATGTCAATCAAAGAACATTGTTGAATTGCCAATTGAAAGACACTTTGCAAACATTACAAAAATTTCATTTTCTTTGGGAAAGTGCTTGTAACCGCCCATATAAGAGAATAAAAACCTTGGGAAACATGAGAGGGCAAATTTTAGGGTACAACACCTGAGAAGGGAGAAGTCACAATCTTGCGACCGGGAGATTGGGTAAGGGAGTCTGTTACGTGAGGGGAAGGTATTAGCATCCCACACGCTCGTATTACTCTATGGTATCCACTCTTGTTATCTATATTATGGGTGTGTTTAAACTATGCTTACTGTTTACTACTGAGGAAGAATGCATGCGAAAGAAAGGAGAAAATAATGTAGGGAAAATAAAGTTGTGCTTGCTTGGGCCCTACCCCAATGCCTACGTATCCTTTTTGAGGAACCAGAGTTACCATAGTTCGGCTCACATGGTTTTGTTTATTTTTTGTTTTTTACGAATAATTTTAATTCCGCCTTCTGCCGCAGCTCGACCTTTGAAGACTTACGCATTGGCACAGAAGTAAATCAATCATGTCCTTACCTGAAAAGGGTTTTTAGAGAAAAGGTGCTTGGGTGCACAAAAAGGTTTGAGTTGGTTTGTATTTTATTACCTTAAAAAAGGGTTTAAGTGTGATTAACATGTTTGATGATTTGCTAAGAAGAAGTTTTAGTTTTAAATGCAAGGATGCAAAAGGGGAAAGAAAAGAGTATAAGGGGGACTAGCCTATTCCTAACCTAATGTTATCATGCAATGGTGGCCCAATGTCAAGGATGAAAGGGAAATCTCTACCTAATATTAGCATGCATGTTTTGCAACCTAAGGTCTAACTTGCATCCGAAAGGAACAAGCGTATCCTAAGGGAACATGGTATCTACAAGGATAAAACAAGAAAGCTCGAAAGAACACACACATAAAAGAGTAAGGAAAAGAAGTGAAATGCTTTAGCCAAGGGGAGTGTATTACCCGAGACAAACAAGCGGGATTCATATGTAAAACAAAAATGTGACATCTAAAGCGACTGAACACCTAACCAAGATATAAGAGATCGAGGTAGTCAACAGAAGGCAATATGAACGATCATAGAGTATCAACATCGGCCAATGTGAACTCCTGATAAAGTGTGGGGGTTTGATTGTGGAACCCTTCCCCACTTGACGGACTCGATACACAAGAGCAGGCACAACTCCGAAGCATCATGGTGTGTCACGAGCTAAGGATTACACAAATGAGATTGCGAGGGTTGATTGCAAACCCTCCCTACTCGCCTATTTTTGAATAATTATCATTTGTACATATGTGGGCACAAATATAAGCACACGTGCGGAATACCTACTTCAAAAATAGGGTTTTATACAACCACAAATAACAAACAGAATGCACACAATGTGGAATTTCCCTAAACGGATCTTTAAATAAACCACAGAGATTTTTGACATGATCAACAACGGAGATCCCCTTCATACATCTCTACCCTACTTCTAATGGCATCAGAAAGCAGTAAAGCCCTACTTCTCATGATCTCTAGAAAAGTGGTAAAGTGCGAAAAGGAGGGATAAAGGTGAAGTTGCAATGATACCTAACGGAGAAGGTCTGTTGCCTCTTCAAAATCACGCAAGCGATAAGAAAAATCTACAGAAGCTGCTTCGCACAAGTGATCAAAGAATTAATCTCCAAGCATTCCACATTTCGAAAGTTACATAGACATTCTATCACAAAATCTTGGCTAAAAATGACAACGAAAATGATTACCAAACACAAAAGTAATAATAGAAAATTCTAATAATATTCTAAAGAGAAAACCTAAGAATTCTAAAATATTTCCTAAAATATTGTAACTATTTTTTATATGCCTTTTTATCATGTGAAACAACTGATATTGTAATACGGTGGGAGAACCTACCTGGGTGTTTTGCTTTTGATTGCAATTGTTGCGGATAGCAAGAGTCGCCACCGACTTTTCTTTTATCCAATAAAGGAAAGGGTGAAAAGAACAGGAAAGACCTTTTGAGAATTTTATTGAGTTCAGGGGGTATGTTATGAAAAGGGAAGGTGTTATCATCCTTTTCATCCCTAGTTATCTACGGATTCATAGTTGCTAGCTCACTTTGAAATGCTTTATTTGAAATGTGTTTGTGATAGGTTGTGAAAGTATTTTTGAAAAGTGTCTTTGTTTAGGCGAACTTTGTAATAATTCTCGTCTCTATAAGAATGTATACAAAGTGTTGACTTTTGAAAATATTTCAATTTAAAGTGTTGGTGTGTTTGAAAGATGTTTTGAAAATGGTTGTTCTTGTAACCCAAAATTTTCCCTCTCATGTTTTCCAAAGTTTTCTCTTACATGGGTGGCTACAAGCATTTGCCTAAAGAAAATGAATTTTTTAAAATAATAAAGTTTCTTTCGATTGGCATCTGAACAAGGGATCCTTCAATTGGTATCTTGACAAGCTTCGATTGGGCATCTAAATCCTTTGAGCAAGCTTTGTTTCAAAGTCTTCGATTAGTAATTTGGCACTCTTCGATACCGGCCTGATTCACAAGCTTCGATGGAGCGCTGGGCCTCCTTCGACCAAGCTTGGTTCACGAGGCTTCGACTGTGCATTAGCTACTTCAGGATTTCCTTCGATTCACAAGGTAAGAACCCCCTACAAGTCCCTTATGATTCACCAGCAATGGCCTCTATGTGCAACCTTCGACTCACTAAGCAAAGGCCTCTTCATGCTTGCCTTGGATTCGCTAAGTCAAAAGCTTCCCCCAACTGGCCTTCGATTCACAAGGTCAAAGCCCTCTTCTATAATTGCCTTCAATACACAAGGCAAAGACTTCTTCTGTGCTTGCTTTCAATGCACAGGGCCAAGACCCCTCAACACAGTTTCTGCACTATGACACCCAATATGACCCCTTCGAAAGAGTAATCCAAAGGCCCATTTGAAGGACACACATTGGTGGCCCATTCAAAGAGGGCACAAGGCATACATATTGACTATTCGAAAGACACTCAAAAATTCCATTCGAAGGAGGCAACAAAAGACTATTCGAAAGACACTTAAAAAGTCCATTCGAAGGAGGCAACAAAAGGCCCATTCGAAGGGTACACAAAAAGTCCATTCGAAGAAATATTCAAAAGGCCCATTCGAAGGATATACAAGAGGTCCAATCGAAGAGAAACGCTGGAGGGAATTCGAAAGAGCCAAATGTGTCCAGGTTCATAGAAAATTCAAAAAGGGACAAGAAACCATGTCTTTGGAAACGTTTCAAAATGATATTCATGGCCTTAAAACACCAACTTAATGGATGTTTATTCCTTGGCCCTCTTGTCCCCTGTATCCCATCTATATAAGGAGCACACTAGAAAGCTCCAAGGATGCCTGAAGACATCCTAAAAGAGTCACACAAAAAAGAGACGGAGGAACCACACACACATATATTTCTTTACAAGCATACACAGCCTAAGAGAAGCACACCAAAAATCTCTCAAAACTCAACAAGATCACACCACACTTGCCTATCTCCTTTTGAATCCAAGAGCATCCAGCAACTCTAGTCTCCCACATAAGTTCCAGTTTTAAGAAAGGTAAGTCCCCTTGACCTTGCATCTTTCGTTTCAGCATGACACTTAAATAGCCTTTTACTTACTTTTCGTTTCAGCATAATATGTAGATAGCCTCTTAGTTATGTTCTTCGTTTATGCCCTGTTGGTTTGTTTTCTTTTCTTATCCGTATATATGTTGGAACTAACCTGTACAGATTCAAACGAAAGACAAAAAGAGTGTGAACAAAGGATATACACTCATGCTGCTCTACAGGTCCATGTTACTTCATAGTCTAAATCGAAAGAAGCAGAGGAGTTTGCAGTCGAAGGTTGCTCATGCCCACTCCCTGGCTCAACCGAAAGAAGTAGAGAAGGCTGCAATTGAAGGTTGCCAATACCATTCCCAAACTCAATCGAAGGAGGCAGGAAAGCTGCAAATCGAAGCTTGCTCACGTCAAACTCTCAAGCCCAATCGAAAGAAGGCAAAAGAAGGGTGAATCAAAGGAGTCCATGGCCTGGATCGAAGAATTCATTTCTCTTCTTTATTTTTACATTTTTCTTGTCTTTCGATTTGGTTGTAATAGCGTAGTACCCTCACTTTCTGCATTTTTTTTATTGTTTTTCATGTTAACTACTAGATGTATGACTAATAGGACTGTATGGAAAAGACTAAAATCAAACGCTAACAAACCTAATAAAAAGACAAAAATAACTGAAACATAACCCAGATGTACATATGCACATCTAGGGTACCCCTACTTTGGTTGCCTTCAATAAAACAATCATGTCCCTCAAAACGGGGACGCTTTAGCAAAGGATCGTAAATCAAAAGATCATAGTCCCTCGATGACCCTACAATTGCCTTTCGGTAAATGATCTAGTCCCTTGAACAAAATTGCTAAAGCATCTCCATCTATTTCCTTTATGACTATACGTCCCTTCTCCCATCCCTTCACAGCCAACGATGGGGCTTCTTATCAATCAATGGTAAGATAGAAACATCTAAAGGAGGAGTAAAAGAACATTAGATCTTTTGAGTAGGTAGGATGCTCATAGTTGCTCGCTTGCTCACAACAAAAACATTTTTTACACCAACACTTTCAAATTGAAACATTTTCAAAAGTCAAAGCCCTTTGTACACAATCTAATAGAGACCAGAATCATTACAAAGGCACTTTTCAAAATCATTTTCAAAAACATCTTCCACAAACACCTCTTTGAACTATTTTCAAAACCAACACTTTGTACTCATTCTTATAGAGACGAGAATCATTACAAATACATTTTCAAAACATTTTCAAACCCACGCCACAAAGCACATTTTCAAACAAAGCAAAGTGATCTAGCAAGCAACTAAGAGCTCGTAGATAACTACGGATGGAAAGGGTGCTAACACCTTCCCTTTCCATAATCTACCCCCTTACTCAGAAATAATCTTGAAAGGTCTTTTTCTGTTCTTTTTATAATTTCCTTTGTTGGATAAAAGAAAAGTCGGTGGAGACTCTTTCTTACCGCAACATTTGAAAACACAAACGCAAAACCAGTATAACAGTTGGTTCTTCTACCATATCACAGAACTGGCGAATCTGCTGGGGATTTATAAAAAGTGGGGTTTACCTTAGAGTTAGTTCATTATTTAACTTCTTTTTTGTGCTTTATTTGCTTTACTTTTGAGGGCTTTGTTTGGGTTACTAAAGATCCTACACCCGAATTTAGGGCACCTTTTAGGTAAGTAGCAATAGATCATGGGGACTGTGTGGGGTATATTGACACGGTTGAAGCGATAGCTACGTTGATGTGACACTTTGATTGGTACCGGTAACCCTTGAGTAGTCAAGGAGAATACAGGGTTGCTGCATGGTGTAATGAAGCATCAATTGATCTTATAAGCTTTAATTGAATAACTTGGCCATTAGGAAGTAGTGAGATATCCATCTTTGGTGTAGCCCAAAGTTGGTTGATACTCGATACTACACTCATTGAGATTTGACTCCCGAGTTTTGTTTGGAGGCAAGTCAGTTATCGACCGAAACGAAACTTGTGGGAAAAATCAATGATATTGAGATTCCCTAGAACCCAGTTACTATTAATAGGACAGGTTGAGCCAACTGAAACATCAAGAGGGTACTTACCTATGGAACCCGTGCAAGCCTGAACCTAAGGCTGCTTGTGTGACTTGTTTGATTTCATCATCTAACAACTTGAACTCTTTGCATGGGTTATTTATAGTCATTGACCTGAACTACTTGCAAGACTCACTTGTCTTCATCATCTTACACTTTTACTTGATGCATAGCATACAAATCATGACATCATACCACAATATTTACTTAACCATTTCAAGGATCTCAAGGGCCTGTGGTGCGGGTTATAATGAACCAGATGTCTAGCAAGGGGCAAGAGGATTTATTTTCCTCTATTTAATGTCGTCAAAAGATCAAAACACAACAACTTGAGTCAGGGGATATGACCCACTTGATATGGTGAGCTCGTTTCTCGTAGAAGGAGCTTCAACGATATTAAGTTCTCCAGTCAAAGCTGCAAAATTCAACTTCTGAAATTTTTATTTACCCTGGAAGATCCTTGAAAACATTGCATGCATGTCATATCATAACAGGTCTTCCAGTACAGGCCTCTCATTTTCTCGCTGTTTATTTTAGCAAAGAAAATGGCTCTCAAACGAGACAACAAAGATCTCCAAACTCAAGATGCTCAGTTCATGGAAATGTTCCTCAACCTATCCAAAGGGGAAACAAGAGTTGAAAGCACTCCTTGCTGGGAACTTGGCCAAGAAAAGTCTTGAAGACAACAAGGATGAACAGTTGGAACAACTGCAAGCTGAGATAGAAGCAATAAGAAACAAGATGTTGGGTCAGATGGCTTTTATCCAAAACCTAGCCTAGGGACAAGAAGAGTTGAGAGCCCTTATCAACAAACTTCATCAAGACGAATGCAATCATATGGAGCAAACAACGAGAATTAGGGATCGAGTCTTTAATCAGCCTCAGTTGAAACAAGGGGATTTGGTTGAATAAACACCTTTCAAAATAACTGCTACGCTAATGGTCCAACAACCACCTCGCCGACCACAACAGGGTAATCAACAAAGGAAAGACAAGCCCAAGAGGCGGTTTACCGAAATCAACATACCATTATCTCAAGAATTGCAACATATGTTGAGGATATATTTGGTTACATTGATAAGACCTCATCCAAACCCCAAAACTTCTTCCCCTAACTGCAATCCTGATGAAATATGTGCCTACCATTCTAATAGTCATGGACATGCTACAAATGATTGTTGGGCTTTGAAAAATAAGATTCAAGACTTGATCGATGAAGGAGTGCTAGAGTTTACACAAGAGGGTCAAGTTGAATTCTTCTGCCATCCCTCAAAGGCACACCATCTGAAGTGACAAGTCAATGACAAAGAGGCTTTCTATTCATTTAAAATTTTCAATTTGTATTCTCTTTTGATTATTAGAACATTTTTTTCATATCAAACTTTGTTATTTCATCAATGCATTGCATATGTTTGTCTTGAATTATTTAATTCGTATCCACTATATTCAAACTGTGTTTTTACTTCTTTTGTGATATTCAACTCCTAATCAAAAGCTCTAAGAATTTAGAAGGAGGATGACAAAAACGATGCCACAGTCTCTACAGTATGCTTTTGAACAGACCCCGTTGATGATGTACAGGTGTTGTTTCAAATCCTAAACAGTGGAGTTATGAAGAAGATAATCCCTAGTCAACCCCTTTGAGCCTAAGAAGTAGGAGTTTTTCTTTTCATACAAATTAAAACCCTTAATCATAACCCGGGGCAGGGTAGCTTTCTCAGTTAATTCAGAGGTGCATTCAGTTGCAAGCTCATCCTTCATACACAACAAAGAGTGTAGAATATACCTTCCAAAAGATGGTGATGGGTCCATATAATGGTCAAGGCAGGCAGTCGTTGTCTCTCAAAAAAAATCCCGCTAAGTCAAAATCTATGAAGGAGACTTAAGGAAAAAAACTGGGGCATCCCGCTGACTGTAATCACCAAAGAAACAGTTCAGGAAAAAGTAGGGATAACGAAAACAAAAAAAGAGGTCCTACAAATCATCAACAAATAAGAAAAGGTTACCAAGATGATTGTCTTCTGAAACAAACATTCAATTTTTGAACCATCACCAAGTATCAGAGCAAAGATTTCAGACTCAATTGGGATCTAAACTCACAATTAACTGAGCATAGGACTGAAGAACATCACGAAGAGCGGGTTGGGTACAAATAAAATTTGAGTCTTTATCATTTTTTTCTTGAACCGTGAAACAGGCCACGTTATAACCCTTAAAACTCCTAGCTGAAGCATGGGTTAATTCGAAATCATACTTTTACAAAAGGTATTCTGACTCCTGTAAGGTTTGCTATAAATCCTGAGTTGATATCACACTCTTACAAAATTTGTTTGTTTTACTAAAAAATGAATTTTCAAACTTCAAGACAAACATAAGCTTTTAATTATTTAAATACCATTTGTTTGCATATGACTATTTGTTCAACAACAGAGAAATTCGTATGACGGATATTCAATGAACAGAAATCCTCTCAATGGACAGAATCACCTAAGATGGAAAGACATTGCAGTGACAGGCCTTTCATAATCAAGGGGCATGGCTTGGTGTCCAGCTAATCTGGGGCAGTCAAGTCAAGATTCGGGGAACCTCTCAAAAATGTTGAATAGCCAGGGGTAGATCTCCATCTGAATCACCTGGGGCATTGGACATGAATTCCAACAGTGAATCATATGCGATCATACAAACACTTTCTAGCAGTGTGACAACGCTTACTATTATGGACAGTGACAATTCCCCGTACCCGGTGAACGTAGACATAGTCGAAAAATACTATGCATGAACAAATACCCTCTAGGTTGATAGGCCTAGGCAAAAATAAGGGCATCCCGGCGAACCAAAAGGGTTCGGGTCAAAATTAGGGATATACATATGAAAAAAAATTGTCCACCCAGCAAGTCGAAAACCTGAAAAGGCGGCTTGGGCAAAAAAGGGTATCCCGATGGACTGAAAATCTGAAAGGACAGTCCAGGCAAAAGTTAGGGATTAAAGCGTACGACTACGTCCCGTCATCTCATCACTTGTCCATTAGTAGAAGGTTTATTACCCTGATCTGCATTTGCCAAGGACTCCAGATTTTGGGATAATAGTCAAACCATCTAAAAAATCCCCAGCAGATATTTTCTTCAACAGGTACAGAGGCAGGGGCATCTTGCTACAAGGTCACTGCAATATTCTCAGCATCCAACCTACTTATTTCAGGTATTCTCATATCCCCGGCGGAGCGAGAACCTTAAACTACTGCTCTGACATCTAAGAAAAATTCCCCAGTGAAGCCGCAAAGCTTCTCAGGATTCCCCATTAGGAGCTCACAAAATCCCCAAGCGTATTACGGAGTTTCCATTCCCCAACAGATTTCTTCTTAAAATGACAAAACAGGAATCCCCAGCGGAAACATTCTAAATAAAGCGGACTCTCCTCTAGAAACGGTTCAGGTACGATCTAAATACGGATGTCATCCTGACACTTACTCCAGATTCTCATCTAGAAACGGCTTAGGTACGATCCAAAAACGGATGTCATCCTGACACTTACTCCAGATTCTCATCCAGAAACGGTTCAGGTATGATCCAAAGACGGATGTCATCCTGACACTTACTCCAAATTCTCATCTAGAAACGGTTCAGGTACGATCCAAATACAGATGTCATCCTGACACTTACTCCATATTATCATCTAGAAAGTTTTAGGTACGATCCAAATACGGATGTCATCCTGACACTTACTCCAGATTCTCATCTAGAAACGGTTCAGGTACGATCCAAAGACGGATGTCATCCTGACACTTATTCCAGATTCTCGGCTAGAAACGGTGCAGATATGATCCAGAGACAGATGTCATTATGACACTTATTCCATATTCTCATCTAGAAACAGTTCAGGTACGATCCAGAGACGAATGTCATCCTGACACTTATTCCAGATTCTCGGCTAGAAATGGTGCAGATATGATCCAGAGACGGATGTCATTCTGACACTTATACCTGATTCTCATCTAGAAATGGTTTAGGTATGATCCAGAGACAGATGTCATCCTGACACTTATTCCAGATTCTCATCTAGAAATAGTTCAGGTACAATCCAAAGACGGATGTCATCCTTAAACTTATTCAGATCATCTTCTAGAAATGGTTCAGGTACGATCCAGAGACGGATGTCATCCTGATACTTATTCTAGACTATCTTCTAACAGCAGTTCAGTTCACAGAGTTTACCTTCCCCAACAGAATTTATTTCTCTAACAACGGAAGTTCATCTCCTAGCGTTTCAACTCCAATAAATTTGAAGGCCTACATTCTCCCCCCAGCAACAATCAGGGATTTATTTTCCCTAATTCAACAATACAACAATGGAATGATTGACACGTTCATACATTGCATTCATACATCTTTTCTACAAACATCATAGCATATGCAACACAAATGCATATATCACAATCTCATTTATTTTGAGAGCATCATGCAATTCATACATCATGACATCGCATGAAACCGACTTTATCTTTCTAGGTTGAGTTTGCAGAAAGACAACCATTATCAACTTATACAACATGTCAAAGATTAATGCCTGAAACCAGACAAAAAAACTATCTACACGACCAAGTGGTATGAACTCCCGAAGCAAGATGGGTTTACCAACAAATATAACAGGCCACAGATTAATGCCTGAAACCAGACGGGGAAACTATCTATGTGACCAACAAAACAAGTCCCGGATTAATACCTGAAACTAGCCAGGAGAACTATCTATGGAGGACCAACTGTGGATTAACACCTGTAACCAGCTAGGAGAACTATCTACATAAAGAGATTGAAGATTAATACCTGTAACAAGCCAGGAAAACTATCCTTCTTTCTCAGGTTAGAGATTAATACCTGAAACCAGCCAGGACAACTATCTCAACAACTAACAAAAACAAATCCCAGATTAATACCTGTAACAAGCCAGGAGAACTATTTATGGATGACCAACTGTGGATTAACACCTGTAACCAGCCAGGAAAACTATCTACATAAGAAGATTGAAGATTAATACCTGTAACAAGCCAGGAAAACTATCTTTCTTTCTCATGTCAGAGATTAATACCTAAAACCATCCAGGACAACTATCTCAATAATCAATAAAAACAAATCTTAGATTAATACCTGTAACAAGCCATGAGAACTATCTATGGACGACCGACTGTGGATTAATACCTATAACAAGCCAGGAGAAGTATCAACATGAAGGGATTGAATATTAACACATGTAACAAGCCAGAAAAACTATCTTTCTTTCTCAGGTCAGAGATTAATACTTGTAACAAGCCACGACAACTATCTCTGTGACCAACAATTCAAGTTCCAAATTAATACCTGAAACCAGACAGGACAACCATCTGCAAACAGCTGACTTGTGATCAATACCTGAAACCAAACAGGAAAACTATCTACACGACCAGGTGAAACAGCCTTACACATGTTTCTTTTGATACATTTCCAGATAGTAGCTAATTTCATTTTCCCCAACAAGTTACTGTGAAGCTTGGATTTTAACCAGAAAACAACAAACTTTCATATCTCCAAATATAACTCTTCAGCAGAGCCTTGGACAACTGAAGCTCCTAGACTCTATTCCCCACAGAGTTTTCCTCAAGCCGGAGAACAACAAAAACTGATACTTCCCAGCAGATTCCTCCTCAGACAGCAGGAACAGGAACCCCTAAGGGGACCATGTGTGAAATCAGCATCTACTTCGAATGGCATCTTTAAGCCCATCTCCGACGACTCTTTGTCATCTTCTTTAAATTGTATCTGTAAGTCCATTCCTGACATTATTAACCAACAATGTTACTCCATGCGAGTGCAAATTTATGGGAACTCTAGTGTTCAATCCTCTTCCACCTTCAGATAACGAAAGGCAGATAAGCCAATCTAAATCCTATGGTTTAAGAAGATTGAACAGGGGTAGTTGTTGAACCCCAAAATTTTCCTTCTCATGCTTTCCAAGGTTTTCTCTTACATTAAAGGCTACAAACACTTGTCTAAAGAAAATGAACTTTTCGAAGATAATCAAGTGTATTTCGATTGGCATCTGAACAAGGGGTCCCTCGATTGGTATCTTGACAAGCTTCGATTGGGCATCTAAATCCTTCAAGCAAGCTTTGTTTCAAATTCTTCAATTAGGCATTTGGCACTCTTCGATGCAGGCCTGATTCACAATCATCGATGGAGCGCTGGGCCTCCTTCGACCAAGCTTGGTTCACAAGGCTTCGACTGTGCATTAACTACTTCATGATTGCCTTTGATTCACAAGGTAATAACCCCCTACAAGACCCTTTCGATTCACCAGTAGTGACCTCTACGTGTAACCTTCATCTCACTAAGCAAAGGCCTCTTCATGCTTGCCTTGGATTCACTAAGTCAAAATCTTCCCCCAACTGGCCTTCGATTCACAAGGGCAGAGGCCTCTTCTATAATTTCCTTCAATATACAAGGCAAAGACTTCTTATGTGCTTTCTTTCAATACACAGGGCCAAGACCCCTCAATACGGTTTCTGCACTATTACACCCAATATGACCCCTTCGAAAGAGTACTCCAAAGGCCCATTCGAAGGACACACATTGGTGGCCCATTCGAAGAGGGCACAAGGCATACATATGGACTATTCGAAAGACACTCAAAAAGTCCATTTGAAGGAGGCAACAAAATACTATTCAAAAGACACTCAAAAAGTCCATTCGAAGGAGGTAACAAAAGGCCCATTCAAAGGGTACACAAAAAGTCCATTCGAAGAAATATTCAAAAGGCCCATTCGAAGGATATACAAGAGGTCCAACCGAAGAGCAATGCTTGAGGGCATTCAAAAGAGCCAAATGTGTCCAGGTTCATAGTAAATTCAAAAAGGGACAAGAAACCATGTCTTTGGCAACGTTTCAAAATGATATTCATGGCCTTAAGACACCAACTTAATGGTTGTTTATTCCTTGGCCCTCTTGTCCCCTCCATCCCCTCTATATAAGGAGCACACTAGCAAGCTCCAAGGATGCATGGAGACAGCCTAAAAGAGTCACAGGAAAAAGAGATGGAGGAACCATACACACATATTGCTTTACACGCATACACAGCCTAAGAGAAGCGCGCCAAAAAACTCTCAAAACAGAACAAGACCACACTACACTTGCCTCTCTCCTTTCGAATCCAAGAGCATTAAGCAACTCTAGTCTCACACACAAGTTCCAGTTTTAAGCAAGGTAAGTCCCCTTGACCTTGCATATTTTGTTTCAGCATTACACGTAAATAGCCTTTTACTTACTTTTCGTTTCAACATAATATGTAGATAGCCTCTTAGTTATGTTTTTCGTTTCTGCCCTCTTGGTTTGTTTTCTTTTCTTGTTCCTATATATGTTGGAACTAACCTATACAGATTCAAACTAAAGACAAAAAGAGTGTGAACGAAGGATATACACTCATGCTGCTCTACAGGTCCATGTTACTTCATAGTCTAAATCGAAAGAAGCAGATGAGTTTGCAGTCGAAGGTTGCTCATGCCCATTACCAGGCTCAATCGAAAGAAGTAGAGAAGGCTGAAATTGAAGGTTGCCCATACCATTCCCAAACTCAATCGAAGGAGGCAGGAAAGGTGAAAAATCTAAGCTTGCTCACGTCAAAATCTCAAGCCTAATCAAAAGAATGTAAAAGAAGGGTTAATCGAAGGAGTCCATAACCTAGATCGAAGAATTCATTTCTCTTCTTTATTTTTACATTTTTCTTGTCTTTCGATTTGGTTGTAATAGCGTAGGACCCTTAATTTCTGCATTTTTTATTGCTTTTCATGTGAAATGCTAGATGTATGGCAAAGACTAGAATAAAACGCTAGAAAACCTAATAAAAAAATACAAAATAACTGAAACATTACATATATGCACATATGCACCTCTAGGGTACCCCTACTTTGATTGCCTTCAATAAAATAGTCATGTCCCTCGAAATGGGGACGCTTTAGAAAAGGCCCGTAAATCAAAATATCAGAGTCCCTCGATGACCCTACAGTTTCCTTTTGATAAATGATCTAGTCCCTTGAACAAAATTGATAAAGTGTCTCCATTTGTTGCCTTTATGATTGTACGTCCCTTCGTCCGTCCCTTCATATCCAACGATGGGGCTTCTTATCAATCAATGGTAAGGTAGAAACATCTAAAGGAAAAGGAAAAGAACATTATACCTTTTATGTAGGTAAGTTGCTCATAGTTGCTCGCTTGCTCACAACAAAAACATTTTTCACACCAACACTTTCAAATTGAAACATTTTCAAAAGTCAAAGCCCTTTGTACGCATTCTTATAGAGACGAGAATCATTACAAAGGCACTTTTCAAAATCATTTAAAAAACATCTTCCATAAACACTTCTTTGAACTATTTTCAAAACCAACACTCTGTACGCATTCTTATAGAGACGAGAATCATTACAAAGATGTTTTCAAAATATTTTCAAACCCATACCACAAAGCACATTTTCAATAAAAGCAAAGTGATCTAGCAAGCAACTAAGGGCCCGTAGATAACTACGGATAGAAAGGGTGCTAACACCTTCCCTTTCCATAATCTAACCCCGTTACTCAGAAATAATCTCGAAAGGTCTTTTTATGTTCTTTTCACCCTTTCCTTTGTTGGATAAAAGAAAAGTCGGTGGAGACTCTATCTTACTATAACACTTGCAAACACAAATGCAAAACCATTATAATAGTCGGTTCTGCCACCGTATCATAGTTGTGAGCAAGCAACTACGAGCGTTCGACCTACTCAAAAATTCTTTATTCATTTCTTCCTCCTTTAGATATTGCTATCTTACCATTGATTGATAAGAAACCTTATTATTGGATGTGAACAGACAGACGTGGGTCGTCCTATAGTCTTAGAAAGAAAAATTGTAGGATACCTTAGCAATTTTTGTAAGGGTCTATGATCATTTATGAAGGCATCGTTTGAAGGATCATCGAGGGACTATGATCTTGTTTTTGATTGTTTTGGCTAAAGTATCCCATGTTTGCGTAACATGACTAATTTTATCTTAGGCATCAGGTGAGGTTAACCCAAGAGATGCAAGTGTGAAAAGTGTTTGTTTTCATGTTCTTCGTCTTTGAATTAGGGTTTTCTACTTGTTGATTTTATGTCTTTCCATACATACCCTAATTACTAGCAATAATATTGAAAGCGATAAATTGTGGAAATTTAAAGCTCTACGTTATTACAATCATTCAGGGATGAAAGAAAATAAACCCTAATTTACTATTACAATCATATTGAATATGAACAAATAATGTACAAGAATGTATGGTAATATACAAGGAAAAAGAAATTATTTTCGTTTGATTTTTTTATGAAAGATTTTAATTCTAATTAAGCTAAATAGGAAATAAATAATTATTTCTAAGTTGATTTACTAAACCTAAATTAAATAGAAAAATAAATTAAATTAATTTAAGAAAAACAAGTTTTTAGGGTTTTATATGAAAAGATTTTAACCAATTTAAACTAAATTAAAAAAAGAGGTTAACTAAAAATCCTAGATCCTACGTTGATTAAATTAATAAAGAAAATTAAAACCTAGTCTAAATTAACTTAATTAAAAGGATTTTATTAAGAAAATGTTTTTAGTCTTTTTTTTAAAGGAAATAAAATAAAAATATATTAAATATTCTAAATAATAAGTATGAAATTATATTTGGTATTTTTTTTATTAATAAAATAAATAAATAAATAATAATAATAATAATAAAAATAATGTAATATAGAGAGAAATAAAATAAAATAGAAAATATAAAATTAAGTTAGGGGTTTAGAAAGTGGTTTAAGGGGTTAGTAAGAAAAATAGTTTGAATTTACTAGGCCCAACAGTTTTTTGTACAGAAACTAAAAACAAAAATACAAAAAAAAATATATATTGGGTTGCATGGTTTTTTAAGAGACAGGAGGTGTGTTGAGGTAAAAAGAGTTTGGTCTTGGTATGGTTTTGGATTGGGCTTGGTTGTTTAGTTGTTTAGCAAAAGGGTGATGTAGACAGAAATGGAGCGGGTATACGAATGAAGAGGGTTGAGACATTGTCTCATTTGACAGAAAATACTCTCTCTCTCTCTCTCTCTCTCTCTCTCTCTCTCTCTCTCTCTATATATATATATATATATATATATATATATATATATATATATATATATATATATATATATATATATCTCATTCTCTCAAACAGCTCTTCGCTGGAGACGACAGATTGGTCGTGCCGGAAATCGCCTACGACGGCGACGCAAGTCTAAACCGTGTTTTTTTATACAAATCTCTTTCTCCCTTCCTTCTTATCACTAATCTATGGTTATTTTCTATAGATTATATGCTAATAGGTATAAATATGGAAGTGGTTGAATGAAACCCTGAGTTTAAGATTCAAACAAAAAGTGATCTTTGATGATGGATGTAGTATTGTAAGGTGAATATAAAGAGGAAAACAAAGACGAAATGGTCCCTGGAAGTTTGAATCCGCGATTCATACCAACCTTAGGTTCTCGGTGAGACCATTCTGTTTTTACTCTTTTCTCTTTAGATTTCTCGTTTCTGAAGGGTTTATGGTATGAGGAAAATGATGAGTTTTAAGTGTTAGGGTTTTGTATTTTTCTATGTTTGAGTTGTGATGATAGTCATGATTTTGTTTGGGTTTTGGTTTTTTTTGTGTCTGAGGGGTTTTGGTTCTTTTTGGAAAATGATGTGAATAGTTAAGGTTTGGCTTTGTTTCTGTTTCACAGAAACAACAAAAGAAAATGGATGTTGTTTTTGTCAATGTTTCCACGGCTCCATTCTGTCTCCCTATATTTTTTGTGAATTGTCGTCTTTTATACTATAAACTCTCTTTGACTTTGTTGGGAGAGAACAACCTTGAGGCCCTCGTATGGGACTTGTCACTTCTGATATCTTATTTTTTCTGATATTTTTGAAATGTAAACTCTATACTTTTGCTAAGTTGTGATGGTTTTGTGGTTTTCCCGTTGCTTGCTGGCTTTGGACTTATCATCTTTTTTTCTTCTGATTTTCTGATATCAATTTTGTGGTATTTTACTATGCTTCCTTTTGATTTTGTACTTGTGCTTGTTGTGTTGCTTGCTTTGAAGATATACTTGTGCTTGACTTTTGTACTCTGCTACTGGCTGATTTTTTGACTTTGGCTTGTTGGCCTTGTGATATTTTGTATTGCTTCTTTTAAAACTTGTACTTGCTGGTGGATTTTTTAATTTGTTGCTTGTGGACTTTTTGTTGTGAACCAAACAACTTTATTTGTTTTGAGATTTGTAGCAAAGCTAGGCCTGTGATTTTGACATTACAATTCTGATTTTGATTGAAACAACAAATATGAGGCTTTTTGGATTATTTGCGTGGAAACATGATGTTGAGTTTGAAAATTCTGATTTTGATTCTTTTTTATTTGTCTTTTGTCTTTATTGAACCAATCTTAGGTCGGGTTTTGCAAAAGACACGTTTCTAGGCCAATGATAGAATAATATTGTTTGAGGCCTTTGTTGGGCTTGAATTCTGATTTGTGATGCTTCTTGGGCCTTTGAACCCATGCTTGTTGTATTTGGGCTGCTTTATGATGAACTTTTGTTTTGAATTTCTTTGAATTTGTCCTATTGTGAACCAATCCATTTGTGATTTTCAATAACAATGCCCCTAGCCAATGATAAAATCTGAAACAAATTTGTATGAGGCTTGTATGATGTTGAGTTTTAAATTCTGTTTTGGATTATTTGATTTGTCTTTTGTGAACCAAAATTTACTTTGTGATTTGCAATGAACAAAGCTAAACCCTAAGATCTGATTCCATGACCAAACCCTAATGATGAACTAAAACATTTTGTAATTCTTTGTTCACTTTTGATTTCTTGCTAATCCATTTTTATTTTCTTGTTTCATGTACTGATTTATGATGGAAACTTGACAAGGGTGGAAGAAAACCTTGGCTGGCCATAGAAGGTCTTGGAGGAAATTTGAAGAAGCTAAGAAATAGAATCTCATGGAATTTTGAAGTAAGTTTAAGAATTTGTAATTGATTGCCTTGTAAAATCCTTAGGGTTTGTAATTAGAAAACTTAGGAACAAATGTATTCGAACTTGTACCTCTTGTAACCAAATTGTAAATTTGTTTTAGAGTTTTTTTGATTGAATCAAAGAAGGATGGAAATTCTTCAATTCTTATTTGAAATAAATTTGAGTTTTACAATATTTTAATAATCTGAGTTTGTATTTCAATATTTTCCTTGCAAATAAATGAATGTGACAAAGTTGAATGATATCAATATGACACTTGAATGGGGTTGTACATCTTGGTTTAGAGAGAATAATGGATTCCTAATGCTTCTTTTGAATCCAAAACTTTGAGTGAATTTTTTAATTAATGAAAACAGCGAAATTATCTCTTAACTTTGAACCCCCTTCACTTGAAAATCATGTATCCATTATGCACCAAATAAACATCTTAGTAAAACAAATAAAGTTTCTTCCAGTGAACTTTGAATTCAAATTTCACTCCATGAGCACTTGTGCCAAAAAAGAAAATAACCAATGATCCACTTGATCTTTTAGAAAACCAAATAAAATCTCTCCTTAATGATTGAGTCTAAGAATGATATCTAGCCCTTGAAGATAATAATGGGATCAGAGAAGAAAACCTCTAGCGAACCTCAGTTGATGGATTACCATATTAAATGCCTCATATGAGAACCCTTGCGCAAAGATGTCTTGTATGATAAAAATGAGATAAAACTTCATGAACTCATTCAAAAGTCAAAACCCTAGCTTAACACCAATGGATAGGATAAATTTTGAACACTTGCAGACTTAAACCCTTGATGAATCAATTGACGTGTCTTGAAGCCTGAGAAGCCTTTGATAGTCTTGAATAGTTGAGACACCCTAAGAGGACGTCTTAAAGAAAAGGAGGGAAAATTTTAGGGTGCAACAAATTTCAAAAGAAATATTGGTAAAAATCATTAGTAAAAAGTAAACAAAATATTGAAACAGAGGGAGGTGTGAAGCCTGATTCAAGTGTGCTGCCAGAAAAATGCAAGGCCCATCTAGCAATATCCACAAGCAGATTTTTGTTGTTGTTGCTGCACTTGATTCCTAAAAACCAAATACAATCTGGCCCAGTCCATATGTCACCAATAATCAGCAACTTTGTTAAAAAAAACTAAAACGGGCCAAGAGGGGGGTACAGTTTTGGTCCATACCCAACAACACTATGATACAATTTTCCCTTATGAAATTAGGGTTGGGCGTGCCGTTTCATCTTCCTTTGAGAAATAGGATTTTCTCTTCCTTCTCTCCTACCACGACATTGTTAACCCCAACCTTCTCTTCCTACCTCGCTCAGCGAACACCATCGCCACCTCCACAAACCACCCTTCGTATCGCACCTACGCCTCTTTCCATTTCCAGTTATCCTTAAATTTTGAATTCCTTCTCACCTCTTTCTTTCATTATCTTCTTCATCTAACCAAATAGACACGCAAAATAGACAGAGGAGGTTGCCGACCTAATGAGTTTTGAAGATCACCTATCGGAGAAGAGTCCGACGTCTCTTCAAACGCGATAAACTAACGAGAAAACCAGAGGAAAACTTCTTGGAAGTTTAGGTATGCATCTTTCTTTCCCTTTACTTCTGTATGTGAACTCTCATTCTTCTACTTATTCCATTTTTTACGTTTTCGTTTTGTGTTGTTGTGATGTCGTTGTTACAGTTGAAACTGATCACGAAATGATGATGATGAACGTTGTTGGGGCGAGGAATGTTGCAGATTAGTGAAGTTTCTTGTAGAATGAAGGTGAACGCGAAGAGATTGAGGAGAGGATGAAGGTGTTGATTTCTATGGTGAGTTTTTGTGTTGTCGAAGATGATTCTGTGTGAATGAGGTTTTGCAGAAGAAGTATGAAGATGAAGATTCTTAAAGGAATAACAGTTATCCAAAAAAATAATAGTGTAGAGGTGAGTTTTCTTTTCTATTTTCTGATGAGTGAATCGTGCGCTTCCTATCTCCTCCCTCTATTGTTTTCTTTTCTGTTATAACCTATTGTATGTTGTTATAGGGTGAGTTAGAGGATAGAAATTTAGTTGGAATTCGGTTAGAGAATTCAGTTAGGGGTTGGAAACTGTTAGAAAATCTGTTGGTTTTTTCTATTAAATGGTTTTGAAGGTTAGTTAGAGGTTTAGGTTCAAGTGAAGCAAGTTTGGATTGTATGAATTGAACCATTGAAGATCGGTTTTTCTATTATAGGTCGTTAGAAGAGGGGTTATAGAATTCTGTTAGAGAGGTTTGTTGAATTCTGTTACTTTCCTGATTTTCTGTTTTTGTTTTTCTGAGTTTTTCTGTATAAGTGTGTGAACTGGCTTTTTAATTGATGTTGAATGAATGATTTGAAGAGTTAGCATAACCAGAATGAACTGTTAATTATTGTTCATATATGACTTAAGTGTTTATCTCGCATTTGTTATAGCACATGTATATCCCTTGAATAAATGCTTCATAAAAATGAATCCAATACACCTTCATGCAATACTTGATCAATGAACCTTAATCTCAACCAAATTACAAATCCAAATCATCTTTCATTTGAAGCAACCAAGTTCCTTTTGAAAATGAGAGATAAAGGGGGATCTTAACCCATAGACCGACCAACAAGGCATATTTTGACTTGATGAAAGTTTAAAGCATTCCTCAATCACTTGACAAATAACATCACAAGAAAGACGTCCTTGATTAAATTCTCCAAACTTCCTGAAATGAAAGTCTTATGGAGAAATCAATGAGGAGCAACCCTAAATGATGATGATGAACTCGCAATGAGGAAAAAATGATGATCCTCGTAGCCTTGAGAAGAAAACCTAGCACAATGAACCATTGTTGAATAACCAACACCAATGTTTAGGTAGAACATAGGAGAAACCATAATTCTTTTGGTATTGAGTGCACATAGGTGAAGAAGTGACTTGAGATGGTGAGAGGAACAAAATTCTAGCTCAAGAACACCCTCAATTTAAATCATGATTAAATCTTAAGCACACGAGTTCAATCCATAAAGCACTTGTTCCTTGAAGAAATTTTGATGAAGACAAATTCATATCTTGAGGAAATTTTCCAAGAAAAATGTTTGTGATGTTTGTGATCCAAAACCCTAGTTCAACAATCCAAGAATAATGAATGAACCTATTGAATTAATCCGAGAAAGGTAGAAATCTCAATTCATAGGGAAAACCCTAATGCCAAGAGCCCTTTGATCCCGTAACCATGGAATCGATGATATGCATGAGACATATATACATGAGATGTATATGATGTGATGAGGGATCTTAGGAGCAAAAATTGGGGTATAAAAACTGCGTCTTTAGAGTCTTTAGTACTTGGTCTTGAGAACCCAATGTATAGAACCTTGGATCTTTAGAACTTCAAGTCTTTGGAATCTTCATAACTTTCGTCTTTATAATCTTTAGCACTTGGTCTTTAAGAATCCTTTTAAGAACCTTGTTATTAGAAACACAAGTCTTCATCATCTGGACTTTAGTAGAAATTTTGTCTTCATATCTTTTAACTTTGTCTTCTTGAAACAAGTTGTCTTTTAGAAACTAAGTTTTTAGCATCTGGACTTCAGTAGAAACTTTTTCTTTAGGTCTTATAACTTTGTTTCTTGGGAACACACTATCTTTAGAAACTTGAGTCTTTAGCATCTAGACTTAAGTAGCAACTTCTGTCTTTAGATCTTCTGACTTGTTTCTTTTTAACACAATGTCTTTAGAAGCATGAGTCTTCAGCATATGGACGTAAGTAGAAACTTCTATCTTCAGATCTTCTGACTTGTTTCTTTAGACAAATATTTGAGCCTACACTTCAGAGTCTTCTGGAGTGTCTTGCTACTGTTCATCAGAACTTGTGTAGCGCAGAAGCAGAATTAATTCTCTTCTAATGTCTTGGTCACGCCATCCATCAGAAGCATAACCTGTTTGTTATTTCCTCAAAAGTAACAAACATTAGTACAACAAAAATTTTCATACAAACGTACTCTTTTGTTATCATCAAAACTCAGAGATAGACTTGCAGAACCAAATCTTGTTCTTACAATGGCAACATTGGATATTGGTGGGAAACGAATGATTGGTGAATTGGAAATGGTTCATGATTTTCCTGAGGTATTTCCTAAAGATGTAAGTGATTTACCACTAGATCATGAGGTGGAGTTTGCGATTGTTTTAATTCCTGGAACTAGCCCTGTTTCGATGGCTCCATATCAGATGCCAGCTTCTAAGTTGAAAGAGTTGAAGAGTCAACTTGAGGATTTACTTGAGTATAAGTTTATTCATCTAAGTATGTCACCGTGGGGTGCACCTATTTTGTTGGTTAAGAAAAAAGAAGGTTCGATGAGGTTATATATGGATTACAAATAACTGAAAAAGGTGGCTATTAAGAACAAGTATCCCCTTCCAAGGATTGATGATTTGATGGATCAGTTGGTGGGTTACGTTGTGTTCAGTAAGATAAATTTAAGGTCTGGGTATCATCAGATTCGTGTGAAGGCTGAAGATATTCAAAAGACTGCTTTTAGGACAAGGTATGGTCATTATTAGTATTTTGTAATTCCGTTTGGTGTGACCAATGCACCTGGTGTACTTATGGAATATATGAACATGATTTTTCATGAGTATCTGGATAAATTTGTTATTATGTTTATTGATGACATTTTGATATATTCTAAGAGTGAAGAGGATCATGTAGAGCATTTGAGGATTGTGTCATATGTGTTGAAGGAGAAGCAGTTGTATGCATAACTTTTTAAGTGTGAGTTTTGGTTGAAGGAAGTGAGTTTCCTTGGTCATGTGATATCGAGTGGTGGTATTTTTGTTGATCTGACAAAGATTGAGGTTGTGTCTCAATAGAAGTTTTTCTAAGTTGGCTGGTTATTATCGGAAGTTCATTGAAGGTTTTTCTAAGTTGGCGTTACCTTTGATGTGGTTGACAAGCAAGGGTTAAGCTTTTATTTGGAATTCAACATGTGAAACTAATTTTCAAGAGCTTAAGAGAAGGTTGACAACCGCTCCTATTTTTATTTTACCTAATCCAATAGAACCACTTGTGGTGTATTTTGATGCTTAATTGATGGATTTAGGAGGTGTGTTAATGCAGAATCGACAAGTTGTAGCTTATGCTTCAAGGTAACTTAAAGTTCATAAGAGAAATTATCTGACACATGATTTAGAGTTGGCTGCAGTTGTGTTTGTTTTGAATCTTTGGAGGCATTATTTGTTTGGATCAAGGTTTGATGTGTTTAGTGATAATAAAACTTTGAAATATTTGTTTGATCAGAAAGACTTGAATATGAGGCAAAGAAGATGGTTGGAATTCTTGAACTATTATGATTTTGGTTTGAATTACCATCCTGGTAAAGCAAATGTTGTGGTTGATGCATTAAGTAGGAATTTGTTGCATATGTCGATGTTGATGGTGCGAGAGTTGGAGTTACTTGAGCAATTTCGAGATTTGAGTTTGATTTGTGAAGAGACTTGTTCTGGAGTTAAGCTTGGTATGTTGAAGCTTACTAGTGGCATTCTTGATGAGATTCGAGAAGGTCATAAATCTTATTTGGTTTTGGTGGATAGATTGACGTTGGTCAATCAAGGTCGAGGTGGTGATTTTCGGATTGATGAGATTGGTATCATGAGGTGTCGCGATAGAGTTTGTGTCCCCGACATGGGAGATTTGAAGAAAAGGATTCTTGATGAAGGACATCATAGTGGTTTGAGTATTCATCTTGGAGCTACTAAGATGTATCAAGATTTGAGGAAGTTATTTTGGTGGTCTGGTATGAAGAAAGATATTATAGAGTTTCTGTATTCTTTTTTAATCTGTCATCTCTATGAAACATTACATCATGTAATAGGAAACATTACATCATGTAATAACTTGAGTTTCTGCGATGATGAATTACCAGATGAAGGGAGGAATCACAACTTGGCCCTCCACATCTCTATAAACTGCAAGAATGATTCACTATCCAATATGTTGATTGATAATGGATCCGCATTGAATGTTATACCGAGGAGTACGCTTATGAAGTTAAAATATCAAGGAACGCCTATGCGCCCGAGTGGCATCATTGTGAAAGCGTTTGATGGGTCAAGGAAATCTGTTATTGGTGAAGTGGACTTGCCTATTCATATAGGACCACATTTGTTTCAGATAACTTTCCAGGTAATGGACATTGTTCTCGCTTATAGTTGTTTGCTAGGACGGCTCTGGATACATGAGGCATGGGCTGTCACTTCAACTTTACACCAGAAGCTGAAGTTTGTACGTGAAGGGAAAGTAGTGATCATAAATGGGTAGCAGGCATTGTTGATATCTCATTTGTCATCTTTCAGCAATGTAGAGGCGGATGAAGCTGCTGTTGGAACCAAGTTCCAAGCCTTATCCATTGACAACAGAAGAGGAAATGAGAATTCCATGGTTTTGCAGAAGGACGCGCAGCAGGTTGTGCATAATGGGCATAATGAAGTTTGGGGGAGAATTGTGGATCCACATGTGAACAAGAACAGAATTGGCTTGGGGTTCTCTTCGAAGAATGACAAAGGTAAGGGCATGAAGCCAAAGTCTGCTGCAGGCAGGTATCAAGATATTTTCTGTAGCAGGGGTTATCTTCATCCGACTGTTTCCAGAATTAACGCCATTGTGGAAGATGAAGCAGAGCAGGAAATTTCGAATTATGTGATGCACAGAGTTAGGGTTCAGAACTGGATCACCATTGATGTTCCCTCTTGCATACATGTTTCAAAGTAATTTGATTTGTTAATCTTTTTGAAAAAGCTTTCACTCTGCCCAAGGTGGAAGTATTAATGTTGTAGGGCTTATCTGTTTGCTGTGACTTTTAAAATCAATAATAAAAGTTGTCTTTGTTTCCCAAATTATGTCTTTATTTTCTGCTTTTTCTTGGAAAATGGTAATAAAAAAAACCTTTCAAAATAAATAATAACAGAAATTCAATCTGCATGATCACTTGTTATATGTGTCAGTTTCTAAAAGAAATCACAAATCATATGTGCAGATTAATTAAAAAACTCGTTGAATACAATGACCCTGCACCCTCTCCCAACTTTGAATGTCCTGTATATGGGGCTGAAGAAGAAGATTATAATGAGATTCCAAAAGAGGTATCACGGTTGCTTGATCACGAGGAAAATACCATTCAGCCATATAAAGAGCCATTTGAAGTGATCAATTTGGATTCAGAAGAAGATTCGAAGGAAGTCAAGATTGGAGCATTGTTGCATCCTGATGTGAAGAGTAGGTTGATTGAGCTGTTGAAAGAGTATGTGGATATTTTTCTTGGTCTTATCAAGATATGCCTGGTCTAGATACAGATATTATAGAGCACTGTTTGCCGTTGAAGCCAGAGTGTCCGCCAATTAAACAAAAGTTGAGAAGAACTCACCCAGATATGGAAGTAAAAATCAAAGAGGAGGTTCTAAAGCAGATTAATGCTAGTTTTCTTGTGACGTCAGTGTATCCTTAATGGATTGCTAATATTGTCCCAGTACCGAAAAAATACGGAAAGGTCCGCATGTGCGTAGATTACAGAAATCTAAATAAAGATAGTCCAAAAGATGATTTTCCATTGCCACACATTGATATGCTAGTGGATAGCATGGAAAAATTTAATGTATTCTTGTTCATGAAGGGATTTTCCTGGTATAATCAAATAAGAATGGCTCTAGAGGACATGGAAAAAACAACGTTTATCACACCCTAGGGAACATTCTGTTACAGAGTGATGCCCTTCGGGTTCAAGAAAGTTGGTGCAACGTACCAGAGGGCTATGAAAACCCTATTCCATGATCTAATGCACAAGGAAATCGAATTATATGTTGATGATATGATTTCCAAATCCCGGACTGAAGAAGGGCATGTAGAATATTTGTTGATGTTGTTTCAGCGTTTGAGGAAGTATCGTCTCCGCTTGAATCCAAATAAGTGTACCTTCGGTGTCCAATCAGGGAAATTGTTGGGTTTCATTGTTATCCATAAAGGAATTGAAGTTGACCCTGATAAAGTCAAGGCGATTCAAGAGATTCCAGCACCAAGAACTGAAAAGCAAGTCAGAGGTTTCCTCGGGCGTTTGAATTATATTACCAGATTCATCTCCCACATGACTGCAACATGTGAACCGATCTTTAAGTTGTTAAAGAAAGATCAAGGTTGTGTGTGGACGGATGATTGCCAAATGGAATTTGAAAGTATTAAAGAATATCTGCTTGAACCTCTTATCTTGCTCCCTCCTGTAGAAGGAAGACCGTTGATTATGTATCTGACAGTGTTAGATAAATCCATGGGATGTATTCTGGGACAACAGGATGAAACAGGGAAGAAGGAGTTCGCCATTTATTATCTCAGTAAAAAATTCACTGATTGTGAGTCGCGGTATTCTATACTGGAAAAAAATGTTGTGTTTTGGCTTGGGCGGCAAAGCGTTTGCGGCAGTATATGTTGAATCACATTACTTGGTTGATCTCCAAAATGGATCCAATCAAGTACATTTTTGAAAAGCCTGCTCTTACTGGGAGAATTTCCTGCTGGCAGATGTTGTTATATGAATATGATATTGAATACCGCACTCAAAAAGTTATTAAAAGCAGTGTGTTGGCAGATTATCTTTCTCACCAACCAGTGGAGGATCACCAGTCTGCAGAATATGAATCCCCCGAAGAGGATGTGATGTTCCTAAAAGTGAAAGATTGTGATGAACCATTGCCTGAGGAAGGTTCTGACCCTGAATCTCGTTGGAGTATGATATTTGATGGAGCTATGAATTCTTATGGTAAAGGAATTGGTGTTGTGATTGTCACTCCTCATGGATCGCACATTCCTTTTATTGCAAGGTTAAAATTTGGTTGTACTAATAATATGGCTGAATACGAGGCTTGCATCATGGGTCTCAAAGAAGCTATTTATCTCAGAATTAAAATTCTAGATGTGTATGGTGATTCAGCTTTGGTAATAAATCAGATTAAAGGAGAATGGGATACTCGTCACCCCGGCTTGATCCCTTACAAAGATTATGCTAGAAGATTATTACCCTTATTTAATAAAGTTGAATTCCATCACATTCCTAGAGATGAAAATCAAATGGCGGATGCTATGGAAACTCTAGCTTCTATGTACCAAGTGAATACTTGGAATGATATACCCCGAATTACGGTTCAACGACTAGATAGGCCCACTCATGTGTTTACCGCAGAGGAGGTAGCAGATGAAAAACCTTGGTATTATGATATCAAGCATTTTCTTCAGACTCAGGAATACCCAATTGGTGCGTCGAAGAAAGATAGAAAGACATTGAGAAGATTGGCAGGCAGTTTCTTCCTCAGTGAAAATGTGTTGTACAAGAGAAATTATGACATGGTCTTGCTCAGATGTGTGGATAGACACGAAGCATACATGTTGATGCATGAGATTCATGAAGGTTCATTTGGAACTCATGCCAATGGACATTCGATGGCTAAAAAGATGTTAAGGGCAGGTTACTATTGGCTTACAATGGAGTCCGACTGTTATAAATTTGCAAAGAAGTGTCATAAATGCCAGATTTATGCAGACAAGGTCCATGTGCCCCCGAAACTTCTCAATGTGATTTCCTCCCCGTGGCCTTTCTCTATGTGGGGTATTGACATGATTGGGATGATAGAACCCAAAGCTTCGAACGAACGCTGTTTTATCTTGGTAGCAATTGACTACTTCACCAAGTGGGTGAAGGCTACTTCATATGCCAATGTTACTAAGCAGGTGGTTATGCGCTTCATTAAGAATAACCTTATATGTCGGTATGGTGTGCCGAGCAGAATCATCACTGATAATGGCTCGAATTTGAACAACAAGATGATGACAGAATTGTGCGAAGAATTCAAGATTGTCCATCACAATTCATCTCCATACAGGCCAAAGATGAATGGGGCTGTCGAAGCTGCTAATAAGAATATCAAGAGAATTATCCAGAAAATGGTTGTTACTTATAAGGATTGGCATGAAATGCTCCCTTTTTCTCTACACGAATATCGAACATTTGTTCGCACTGCAACAGGAGCAACCCTGTTTTCCCTGGTGTATGGAATGGAAGTTGTACTCTTTGTCGAGGTTGAGATTCCCTCTTTGCGTGTGATAATGGAAACCAAATTGAAAGAGGTTGAATGGGTCCAAAACAGGTTTGACCAATTGAATTTGATTGAGGAGAAGAAGATGACATATTTATGTCATGGACAGTTATATCAGAAAAGAATGAAGAAAGCTTTTGATAAAAAGGTCAAACCTCGTGAATTCAGAAAAGGCGACCTCGTGCTCAGGAAGATAATGTCTTTCAACACTGATTCTAGGGGCAAGTGGACTCCCAATTTTGAAGGCCCATATGTTGTCAAGAAAGCCTTCTCTGGCGGTGCATTAATTCTTGAAACTATGGATGGCGAGGAGTTCCCACGTCCCATGAATGCTGACGCAGTCAAGAAATACTTCGCCTAAAGAAATAAAAGAACAGCTCACTAAGTTGAAAACCCGAAAGGGCGGCTTAGGCAAAAAAGGGGCGTCTCGGTAGGCCGAAAACCCGAAAGGGCGGTCTAGGAAAAAATTAGAGACCTAGACAGAATAAATTTCCCCTCTAAGTTGAAAACCCGCAAGGGAAGCTTAGGCAAGAGTTAGGGACTTTCTTGGCAAGTAACTACGTCAGACAAGACTTGATCATTGAAGCAACACTCTTCTCGGATCCTCACCATATTTCAACAGAAGCTGCTGCTCAGGATTTCAAAAGTTGTTAGAGGGGATAGTGGTCATTGTATCTCAATGTATCTTTTCCATTATATATTACCATTTTTCAAACTTTGTCATCATCTATGGAGTCTCGCCACTCGCAGACTACCATTCTATTAATGAAATTTGAGATTTTACCCAATTCTTTGTATTTCTTATTCTATTTAGCTTGCAAAGACTCCATTTATTATTGATAATAACTTTCAAAGCAAAAAAAGATTAAATAACAAAATTGATTTTTCAAAAAAGATTTTACAATCTGCTTTTACTTTGAGACTTGTGATGAAACAATGACAACAAAAATGGTGATCCCAGGAATGGATAAACTCCAGTTGTTTTAAGAAGTTTTTGTTCCCCTCGGGAAGGTTTACTCGGGATGTTTTTGCCGTATTGGGTTTATGATTCCGGTATCCTCGGTCAAGTTTGGATTCATTTCTCCTCTTTTTTGAGTTTTCATGATGTGAAGTTTCAATCTGCATTTTCTCCAGTGAAGTTTTCGTTTGGCCTAATAGAAGTTCTTTTTCCATAGAAGTTGGTATCATAACCACTCTTGAAAAACGCAGGTCCCTGGTTTCTCTAAGTGAAGGATGTATTGTGGTTTTCCCTTTGTGGATGTGGTGTTAGCTTTCCCAATGAAGTAGGGTTGAATTCCCCAGTGAATGTTTTGATATTTTGGTGTCAGTCTACTTTACTTGAGATTGGTTTTGCAATCTCCAATAGGAATGTTACTTTTAAAAACACTTGTTTCCCCGATGAAGCCTGAAGAAGGATGTTCTACCCGTGTATCTGTACTATTTTGTCACTTTGATTTTGCTTACTTCCGGATTATGTCGCTCCCCAGTACAGCTAAAGCAGCCAGTAGGTTTTGTTTCCTCAGTTGGCATTTACTTTTTCTTGGAATGATCATCTTGGGTGAAGTTTAGTCGGGTATTGTTAGTGCCCGAGGTGGTTTTGTCTGGTTATTCCCAATGTTGTATATCTGTTTTTTTAGCATACGCACGATAACACTCATACATTCATACATACATCATGCATAGCTAAAATTGGGAAATCATTGTTCATGGACATTTGTTGATATTTTTTTGTTGATATATCATCCTGTTTTGTAGAGTTACGTTATCCTCTCTTTAATAGAATGTTGGCATTAAGAAGAAAGCATATATCCTTTCAATTTCCCCACTGAGTTGTCCCTAGTGGAAGATTTTTGCTTTAGCCTTCCTGTGCAGCTCCTGGTTTGGATGGATTTGGTTTTCCCTCTTGAGTTTATTTCTCAAAGGATGTATTATGGTTGACCGTTTTGTTCCAGTTTATTTCTGGTTTGAATCTGTGGTCCCACAACAATATTATTTACTTTGGATTTCTGAAAACTTCAAGTTTTGGTTGGTGCATTTATTTTGCACGAGAAGACTTAATCTCCTCAGCAGGAATATTGTGGCATCTCTCCAGGAAGTCATATTTCTTCCCCCAGGAAGTCATATTTCTTTCTCCAGGAAGTCATATTTCTTTCTCCAGGAAGTCATATTTCTCTCCCCAGAAAGTCATTTCTTTTTACAATCCTCCATGACAACAAGTAGCAGGTCTCTTTATTTGAGTAACTTGTGCTTCCCTGTAAAAGGCGACGTAACTTTTTTTTTCTATCTCCTCTATGAGTGAATAGTTCGCAGTTTGTCGTCAGATTACGCCAACGGATGGCAAGACTTTCAATATCACAGAAATAGCTCGTTGTGAAATATTTGCAGGTGGAAGTCTCTTTATTTGAGACAACTTATATATTATCCTTTCCAGGCGGAGTGCCTTCGTTAAAGAAGAAGTTGAGACCCGTTCTAGGTGAAACGCCAGAATCTTAGGGAAACTTGTTATCTTTTTGCTACCCTCAGTGAACGTTGGTAGTTCATCATAAGTGAACGGCGGTGCAATGATATTTTCTCTTTCTACCTTCAGTGAAAGTTGGTAGGACATCGGAAGTGAACTTCGATGTTTGTTATCTTTTTTCTACCCTTAGTGAACATTGGTAGTTTATCATTAGTGAACGGCGGTGCAATGATATTTTCTCTTTCTACCTTCAGTGAAAGTTGGTAGGAAATCGGCAGTGAACGTCAATGTTTGTTATCTTTTTGCTACCCTCAGTGAATGTTGGTAGTTCATCATCAATGAACAGCGGTGCAATGATATATTCTCTTTCTACCTTCAGTGAAAGTTGGTAGGACATCAGCAGTGAACTTCGATGTTTGTTATCTTTTTGCTACCCTCAATGAACGTTGGTAGTTCATCGTTAGTGAACAGCGGTGCAATGATATTTTCTCTTTCTACCTTCAGTGAAAGTTGGTAGGACATCGGCAGTGAACGCCGATGTTTGTTATCTTTTTGCTACCCTCAGTGAATGTTGGTAGTTCATCATCAGCGAACAGCGGTGCTATGATATATTCTCTTTCTACCTTCAGTGAAAGTTGGTAGGACATCGGCAGTGAACATCGATGTCTGTTATCTTTTTTCTACCCTCAGTGAATGTTGGTATTTCATCGTCAGTGAACAGCGGTGCTATGATATATTCTCTTTCTACCTCCAGTGAAAGTTGGTAGATCACCATCAGTGAAAATTGGTGTTTGTTATCTTTTTTCTACCCTCAGTGAACATTGGTGGTTCATCGTCAGTGAACAGCGTTGCTATGATATATTCTCTTTCTACCTTCAGTGAAAGTTGGTAGGACATCGACAGTGAATGTCGATGTTTGTTATCTTTTTTCTACCCTCACTGAATGTTGGTGGTTCGTCGTCAGTGAACGGTAGTGCTATAATATATTCTCTTTCTACCTTCAGTGAAAGTTGGTAGGACATCGACAGTGAACGTCGATGTTTGTTATCTTTTTGCTACCCTCAGTGAACGTTGGTAGTTCATCGTCAGTGAACGGCAGTGCTATGATATTTCTTTTCTCTCTACCTTCAGTGAAAGTCGGTAGGACATCGACAGTGAACGTCGATGTTTGTTATCTTTCTCTCTGCCTTCAGTAAACATCGGTAGCTTCGCCTTTGGTAGAAGTTGGTGTATCCTTTGACCATTCTACTAGTGGTTTGTTACATCCCCAGTGGTGATTTGCATCCCTTTGGAATTGTCCATGTGCATTCATGATCATAAACTTTTGCATGGCATCTTAGGGCCAAAAATAGGGATTGTTTTATATTTAAGTATCTTCGATCGCGTTGACACCAAAATTTATAACCTTCATATCTCCGGATAGAAGAAACTTAAATAAGGACAGATGTTATACCCCAATTTTTGCCTCTAAGATCTCTTCATCATACCATGTTGAATCATTCACAACAATATCACATTAGGATTCTTGGTTCCCCTCCCTATATTTAGCTTTCCCCTTTTGAGGAATCACCAAGCACCTTGACTTATGTTCTTTTGTGATCATGAATATTGTTTTTGTCTTGATTTCTTCTTTTAACTAAATAAAATGCAATGTTGGTTTGTCTTGCTTGTTATCCATGTAGGTAAAGGCAATGGGATTTAACAAGTTACCCCATGGGTTCATGAGTTTATTTCCATGCCCTAGTCAATAAAGCTTGAGAAGTTCAAATCTCACAATTGGATTGGTTTTGGAAGAATTGGCATGGCAAGGTTTTTTTGGTTCATCACATTTCAAGGTTATCAAATTTGGTTAAAAATCACAAGGGATTGATTGGAGAAGTTGTCATGGTTGGACAAGATTTTATTCCATTTGGTCACAAGTGCAAATTTCTCTCAATGTTAAAGATATGGAAGTGGTTTTGGTGGCTATTAGTTCTCATTATAATCCTCAACAACTTCTATTTACAAATCATGTGTGTTGGTACAAGAAGTTTGTTAAAAATTGTCAAAGTTCCTCAAAGCATTCTCTTGATCTAAGGAGCTATGGTTTTGAACTTTAAAGGAATATATCTTGCTCATCTCTTGGTATTTTTGAGTGATTACAAATACATATTTCTCTTCAAAAGGTTATCAACAAATCACTTCAAAAGTTTCAAGGAGTTGTCATGAGGAAGAGACTTAATGAGGAAGAAAGATTACAAGTCCTCCAGATGAATCCCCAATTTTCCATGTGTGACTTCAAATGATCATAACTTGGTCAATTTTTATCACCTTGAGCCCATTATTTTTCCATAATGATATTGAAGGTGTGAAATTTATGCCTTCTTTTATATGCAAAGTGAGAAATGGATGGAAGTTTCCTTAAGGATGTAAAAGATTATAGGTCATGTCATGATTTTTTTCCAACTTCAACAATTCATAACTCTCTCAATTTTTGGAGATTTTGAATGGTTCAAGTTTCAAAATGTCATTCAAGAGATCTACTTCATGCCATATTTTTTGGTCAAGAGAAAATTCCAAGTGGAAGGCCATGTTTGGATGCAAGACATTATAGGTCATTTTTGAAGAAGAACTTGAAATATTTCTAAGTATGGAAAGTCAACTCTTTTTCTCCAACTTTGACTCAACACAACTTTCAGCTCAAGCATCCATTTGATTCCATTATTTTTCCATTACAAAGCTTGTAACATCATCTTTCTAAAGCATCAAGAATCGTGCCCTAAGACCCCTTGAGTTGAAAATACCATTGGTCAGAAGTTGGCACCTTGAAATTGAATTTCTCACCAAGTCAGAATTTTGAAATCTATAATGTGGCTTCTAATCACAAGTTTTCCACGCGTTTTTGCCTCTAAACATGTTTAGTGAAGTTCCAGATTTGTTTAGCCCCTCAAAACGCAAGGATTGGATGAGTTTTGGTGAAAATTAGATCACATTTCACTCGTGCATCAGGTTTGCATGAATTCCCTCCAAAATGCATCATTCACTCTTCCTTTTGATCCCATTTGCTTCTCCTATAAATACATGATCTATGCCATTTGTTTTCTCAAGCTTGGATAGCCAGAATCACCCTGCCAAACTTGTTCCACAACTCAAAATTCAGTAACTTCAAAATCCATTCTCAAGCCTTTTTCAATCCAATTTTTCCATCAATTCACCTTCCTTGATCTTCCATGGAGCTAACCACATAATTACATTCAAGAATTGTGCCCTATACTGCTCCGTAGAAGTCCAGTTTCAGAGCTCTGCAACTCAACTTCAATAGGTAGATTCCTTCATCAATTCTTCAAAACTCTGATATCATTGTGTTGCTCTCATTGCCCTGGTTCTAATTGCAACACTTACCTTTTACTGGAAACACGTTTTGACCATGAAATTTCAAATCCCTTTTCAAAACTTTTCTTCCAAATTGCTTGAGCTACAGTTTATATAAATTTGGCGCGAGGGTGTGGTTGTCTTCGTCTTGAAGAGACGAAGCGAACGACATAGGTCTGAACTTCTGATTTTATAGTTTGAGAGACCTGCAAATCACGTTGGCTGGAGGTTGAAGATGACCTACGTGTCATCTACCAACCAATGATGGCACGCCACTTGTTATTTTTGAAAATCTAATTTGTATTTGATTTTGTACTTTATTCACTAATGACCATGATATACACAGCGCGCCAGATCCCTTGGATTTGATTACTAACGTGTTTTGACTCTCATCCAATGGTCCACATACTTTTTACTTTTATTTTCTTTTCTGATTTTTATATTTTAATTGTTTTAAATTTCAAAAAATCATAGAAAATTCATTTTAGTCCAAAAAATTTGAAAATATTATGAAAAAATATTTTGATTATTCTCTTTCTAATTTTTATTTTTTCACAATTTAATTTTGTATTTTGGTGTTTTTTATAAATTTACACTTTATTTGAATTGTTTTAAATGTTTAAAAATACTTTTATACATTTTTAAATTCTGATAAAATTATGGAGTGATCTAATGATATTGTAACAAATATTGGTGACCTTATTTTATTTTATTTTCTGACTTTACTATTTTTTATCATTTTTGGTTTATTTTACCCATTTCTTTAAATTTTAAAAATAGTTTCTGACTTTAAAAAATTACCAAAATGTTTGTAAAATTATTTGAGCCTTTTTCTGATTTTTCTATGGTCTTACTTTTTATTTCTTAATTAATTTGAACATAGTTGATATTTTTATCTTTATTTTCTATTTTTAAACCCTTTTGTATATATTAAAATGTAATATTATTTTGTGACTATTTTCTGGCTGATCTTGGGTTAAATTTTGGATCATGAACTTTATTAACATCATTGGATCCATGGTGTTGAGTTTAACTCCACAAAAATGGATGAATGATTTTAATAATAGTTTGATTAAATTTAATTCAAAAGTGGTTTGTATATTCTCTCCCATCCCTCTTCATCTCATCCCCTTCTTATTGCATTAAATGTTGTTGGAGCATGATCTCTATATCATGTCTTAGAACAAATGGTGCATAGATTGCTATTGACCGGCCTCAAAATAGGTGCGACTTCTATATAATTCCACTTACGATTGCTTAACATAGCGCTAAATTTTGTCTCGATTCGAATAAATGATCGTTCGTGGCCCAAACTTATGTTTGCAAGTCCAAGTATGTTAATTTGATCTCTTTGATTTAATAACCTTGAGATTCATTGTGTGGAGGCTTTGGTTCTAACAATCCACTAATGGATCTACAACACCTTTGGTCAACGCGGATCACTTAAACATCGTTGATCATTAAATGGCACTTCTGAGAATTCCAAATGGATGATATACTTGCCAAAAAGCAAATGCAACTTGTTGTGTGGAGGCTTTGGTTCTACCAATCCTCTAATGAGTTCCAAATGCAAGCTTCAAGATGGTCATCCAACTAACCACTAATTATTTACTTGTTTACTTTATGCTTTTATTTTTTTATGCTTTATATACTATTTACTTTTAGCATTTACATTTCATGTCATTTTCATCTTTGCTCATTTGAGCATTTACTTTCTTGTCATTTTTTACTTTTCTCACTTGAGCTTTTCTTTTCCTTTTTAAGATACTTAATAATCAACATAAACCATAAAAATTTCTAATGGTACTTGGACTATTTGGTTACTATCCTTGGCATTATGGAGCATGGGACTCTTTTTTCTTGGACTTAGGATTAGAAACCTTGGCCTATCTTGGAGACCTTGTGATCTTATCTGATTATTTTGTCTGGAGTTCTTGAGGTTTACCTCAAGACATTGAGTTGCTTGTTTGTTTTTGTCTGCAGGTTTTTGTGATTACACCCTTTGTTTGTAATCTGGAATTTACCCGTATACAACCGTTACTCTACCCAATTTTTGTAAAGACTTAATACACTTGAATTTTGGTTCTCTCAAGAGGTCTAGTATTTTTGCTTGTTTGGTTTCAATCCAAAGAATGGGAATTCTATCTTGGCTCATAGTGTCAATTATTTGATTCTTGTTGGTTAGATGGTTCTTATCCCTAGCTTTTACCTTATGCTTTAGGATAGTCCCTTCTTCTCCTCCCATCTTCTTTAATTTCAAAAATTATCTCCCTCCTTTTGAAAATCTTCTTGTTTTAAACTTGAACCACTTTCATAACAAACTTGGACTTAGGTCCATGCATTTTCAAGCATTTTCATAAATAAACTCCAATCAACTTAATAATACCTTGACATTTTTTGTGAGAAGACTAAAAGTCAATCAATCTCGTTACAAACCATTTTGCCACTTTGGCTTTTATCTTTAAACTTTTCACAAAAGATTGAACTCTTGTCAATCCTTGTAGTGATGCAAACAACTATACTTCTACAATATGTAGTGAAGAGAGATATTTTCCACTTGGATGTTGAGTGAGGCATTGTTGATTTTAAGATCCAGGACATATCCTCCACTTTGAGATGATGCAAATTCTCTTTTCTCATAATTTTGGGTAGTGGGTATGTTTTCCACACGGACAATGACGATGGTGTTTTATCTCATAAAATTAATCAATCCATTTGTGTTTTAAATTTTTTAAAGAGGAACTATGTGTACCCTGATCCCCTATTGCACGAAAAGGTGGTATGTAGGCACTAAAGGTTCGCAACCGCGGCGGGTGCAAAAATTATAAAATAAATATATTTCTTTTCTCACCTCCACCATCCATTTTTATACAACATTTTTTTATAGCCAAAATATACATATTTTATAAAGAGGCTCTTGAGGAGTATCATAGATGTTTAGGGTGCTAATACCTTCCCTTTACATAACCAACCCCCTTACCTTGAATCTTTCCCCCTCTTTTTGGGTTATTTGCTCTTTTCCCATTCCTTTGGAAACAATAAAGCACGGTGGCAATTTTTATTTTGATTTGTATAAAGTCTAGTCAACCCAATAGCTTAGTCTTAAACATTTCTACCGCTACACTAAGCATTGCATTAAATATAGTAGCTGAAGGTAAAGGCAGAAATGTAAGCCTATGCTATTATAGAGCTCTGGGGCAGTTACATAATAGTGAAGAGTGCGAAAAAGAAATCCAAAAACTATTACATCCCGAAAGAAATTACACGATAATGATAAAAAAAGCGAAAAAATTAAGCTACGCTATTACAGTTGAACGCGTCGTCCTATACACTTTATCTAGGAAAACAAAAATAAGATGAAAATAGCAAAGAAAGTGTTTTGGTGATTTTTTATGAAAAAAATGATTTATGATAATTAATTAAATAAACCTAAAAAACCTAATTAGTTTTAATTAATAAAAAATGTTAATTTTGAAGAAAAAAAAGTTAATTAAAATACCTAAAACATAATTAGTTTGAATTAAAAAAAAGTTAATTTAAAACAAAAGTTAAAAAAACCTAAAATTAATTAACTTAAAAATTAAACCGATATGGCATGTATGAATGCTTCTACACCCTTTTGATCATGGAGATCAAACCAGCATTACCCTTACTAGAGAATAAGATGGCTTGTTTGTAGTGAGATGGAGGTTTGTAATAAGGATGGCTTGTTTGTAGTGAGATGGGGGTTTCTAACAAGGATTTCAAGATTTCTAGGGTTCTTAAAAGAATTTGATATTTTCACAGGGTTGTGGCAAAGGTTTTTTTTGTGTCCTGTTTGTGTGAAAAGAATGAGATTATATAATGGAAATTAGATCAAGGATATGGGCTTTAAGTGTGCAATTGGGCCTCCAATAACCACAAACAATAGTGCAGATTTTTATTCACTTGAGTCTGTCACGTTCCAGGCTAAATCGCAGGGACTTAAGTGAAATTTTTGAAGTTGAAATGTGAAAACAAAATGTATCCGACATCGAGAACAAACTCTTGTCCGATAATGGAATCAATTGGATAAATGGTGAATTAGTTATGATTTTTTGAAGTTTCGCCTCTGACAAACTTATTTTGGGCTCTAGTGTCAACTTTGACACGTTCTTCAATAAAACATTGGTATTGATTGGAGCAGAACCAGGTCTCTACTTTGGAAGAAAAGTTGTAGATCTCTGAGTCAGTAACCTTGTATAAAAATATGGGCCCGATCCGATAAAAATTTACCGAGTTATGAGTTTTTGAAATTTTGACCCAAATGAAATAATATTCAGCATTCAGGATTTTCAGCGCGTCACGCACATTCTGGGCAAAAAACGAAGGCCTTTTGGATACCGTTCGCACTCGATATCTCCTGTGAAAATATATACAACTCAATTTTTGAAATTTTGGCGTCGGAACCAGCTCGATACAATGAAAATCGACCAAGTTATGATTTTATGAACATGACGCAAATAAACTTATGTCACAAATTTTCTGTACGAAAATACTAGATAAATCCGCATTTTTGAAGACCTTCTGATCGAAATTGGCTTCCATCCGTGAGAGATGAAAACGTAGATGGTGTCAAGATAGAATTTTGGCCATCGAAACGGGTTCAAAACGAGCCATGATCTTCAAGTTATGAATTTTTTAGTGCGTAAAAACTACACTTTCAGCACACTTTTCACCATATTTCTTCGAGAAAAATCACACATTCGGAGACCTTATTTAAAGAATTGACTTTCGAGCCGAACCTGAATTTGAGAATATGTTATCAGGGATATCTTGGCGAAAGAACACCTGAATATTTGAACCCTGAATCATTGTGAAACGACGAATCGATCTTCAGCACGGAAAATACTTAGAGAACATTCATTGGCGAAATAAACGCCACTTGTAACGTGACGAAGCTTTCTAAATATACTTTGATTCCATAACCATAAAACCAATAATATGCGTGTATGTAATAATGAAAATGAAGAGGGTAAATTTTGGGGTACAACAGCTGCCCCTGTTCAATCTTCTTAAACCTGAGGATTTAGATTGGCTTGTCTGCCTTTCGTGATTTGAAGGTGAAAGATGATTGAACATTAGAGTGCCCATAAATTTGCACTCGGATGCAGTAACACTGATAGTTGATGATATCGGGAATGGGCTTACAAATTTCATTTGGAAAAGATGACAGAGAGTTGTCGGAGATGGGCTTAAAGATGCCATCCATAAGTGATTTTTGATAGGAATATTAGAGCGAGTCTATGCTTGATTTCAAACTGGAAAAGAATCAGAATAAATCTTTGGAGCGATTTATCTGAACCAGAGAAAGTGTCTACCAGAACGGAATCAGAATAAACTATTGACCAGTTTAAATTGAACCAGCATAGGTCTTGAATAATCTTTAACTGGAAAAGAATCAGAATAAATCTTCGGAGCGATTTATCTGAACCATAGAAAGTGTCTACCGGAACGGAATCAGAATAAACCATTGATCGGTTTAGACTGAACCAGTATAGGTCTTGAAAAATCTTTAATTGGCAAAGAATCATAATAAATCTTTGGAGCGATTTATTTGAACCAGAGAAAGTGTCTATCAGAAAGGAATCAGAATAAACCATTGATCGGTTTAAACTGAATCAGTAGAGGTCTTGAATAATCTTTAACTGGAAAAGAATCAGAATAAATCTTTGGAGCAATTTATCAGAACCATAGAAAGTGTCTACCGGAACGAAATCGGAATAAACCATGGATAGGTTTAAACTGAACCAGCAGAGGTCTTGAATAAACTTTAACTGGAAAAGAATCAGAATAAATCTTTGGAGCGATTTATCTGAACCAGAGAAGGTGTCTACCGGAACAGAATTAGAATAGACCATCGATTGATTTAAACTGAACCAACAGAGGTCTTAAATAATCTTTAACTGGAAAAAAATCAGAATAAATCTTTGGAGCGATTTATCTGAACCAGAGAAAGTGTCTACCGGAACGGAATCAGAATAAACCATTGATCGGTTTAAATTAAACCAGTAGAGGTCTTGAATAATCTTTAACTTGAAAAGAATCAGAATAAATCTTTGGAGAAATTTATCTGAACCAGAGAAAGTGTCTACCGGAACAGAATCAAAATAAACCATTGATCGGTTTAAACTGAACAAGTAGAGGTCTCTTTGTGGGGATTCTTTTTCCTGCTGTCTGAGGAGGACTCCGCTGGGGAATATGGGTTTTTGTTGTTCTCCCGCTTGAGGAAAACTCTGTGGGAAATAGAGTCTGGGAACTTCAGTCGTCCATGGCCCTACTGAGGAGTTATCCCTATACTGGAGATATGAGAGTTTGCTGCTTTCTGGTTGAAATCCAGGTTTCACAGTAGCTTGTTGGGGATAATGGAATTAACTGTTACCGCTTGGTCGTGCAGATAGTTTCCCTGTTTGGTTTCGAGCATTAATCTTTGACCTGCCATAAAAGTTGATAGTGTTTGTCTATCTGCTAATTTAACCTGAAAAGGTAAAATCAGTTTCATGCGATGTCATGATGTATGAATTGCATGATTCTCCCAAAATAAAATGATATTGTGATATATGTATTTTTATGCACATGCCATTATGTATGAATATGTAATGTTGTTGCGCAATGTTTTTGTCTGGGAAAATAAATCCCTGATTACTGCTGAAGAGTACTGGGAAGCTGAATCCCGGACTGCTGTTGGTGAGTGAAGAAAGTGATTCCTCAATTTCCGTTAGCGATAATGAATGGAGATAATTTTGTTGGCAATTCCCTTTTTCTGTTGGGGATCTTCGACTTCTTCTTGAGAATAATTTTGCCGAGGGAAAGAGTTCTGTTGGAAGATTTTACCAATTTGGAGAATAAAACTCCGCTGGGAGATGAACATCTATAGCTAGAGAAATAAACTCTATTAGGGATAAGTCTTTATAAACTATTTGAGATTTATAAAACTCTACTGCGGAGGTGAACTCCATAAACTGCTCAGGGATTTTGTTGAAATCCTGTAAGGGAATCTTGAGAAGCTTGGCGACTTCACAGGGGAATTTTGTTGGAGCAGTAATTGGAGATTCTTGCTTTGTCGGGGATACAAGAATGCCTGACACCATTAGGTTGCATGCTGAGAATATGGCAATGACCTTATAGTAGAATACCCCTGCCTCGGTACCTACTGGAGAGAATATTTATCGGGGATTTTGTACATGATTTGTCTATTATCCCAACTCCTGGAGTTCTTGGTGAATGTAGATCAGGGTAATAAACCTTCTACCGATAGACAAGTGACGAGATGACGGGACCTAGTCGTGCGCTTTAATCCCTAACTTTTTCCTGGACCATCTTTTCATATTTTCAGTCCATCGGGATACCCTTTTTTGCTCAAGCCGCCTTTTCAGGTTTTCGACTTGCCGAGTGTACAGATTTTTCATATATGTATCCCTAATTTTTGCCTGAACCCTTCTGGTTCGTCGGGACGCCCTTATTTTTTCCTAGGCCAGTCCACTTAGTGGGTCTTTTTTTCATGCGTAGTATCTTCCGACTATGTCCATGTTCACTGGGTACAGAGAATTGTCACTGTCCATAGTAGTAAGTGTTGCCAAACTAGCAAAAGATGTTTGCTTGATCGTGCATGATTTATTGCTGAAATTCATGTCCAATGCTCCAAGTGACTCAGATGGAGATCTGCCCCTGGCTATTTGGCACTTTTGAGAGATTCCTTGAATCTTGACTCGATTGCCCCAGATCAGCTGGACATCATGCCATGCCCCTTGATTATGAAAGGGTTGTTACTGGAAATGTCTTTCCATATGCGGTGATTCTGTCCACTGAGAGGATTTCTGTTTATTGAATATCCGTTGTGTGAATTTCTCTGTTGTTTAATGATTAGTCATATGCAAACAATGTCATTTAAAGAATGCAAAGCTTACGTCCGTCTTGAAGTTTGAAAATTCATTTTTTAGTAAAACAAACAAAATTTGTAAGAGTGTGATATCAACTTAGGATTTGTAGCAAGTCCTACATGAGTCAGGGTACTTGTTGTAACAATATGCTTTCGAACTAACCCTTGCTTCAGCTAGGACTTTCAAGGGTTGTAACGTGGCCTGGTTCACAGTTTTAATAAACAAAGGATAAAGGCTCAAAAATTTATTTGTACCCAACCTGTTCTTCGTGATTTTCTTCAGTCCTATGCTCAGTTAATTGTGCGTTTAGATCCCAATTGAGTCTGTAATCTTTGCTCTGATACTTGGTGATGGTTCGGAAATTTAACGTTTGTTTGAGAAGGCAGTCATTTTTATAACCTTTTCTTTTTGTTGAGGATTTGGAGCGACCTCTTTTTTTTATTATCCCTTCTTTTGCCTGAACTGTTTCTTTTGTGATTACAGTCAGCGCGATGCCTCCGTTTTTTTCTTAAGTCTCCTTCATAGGTTTTGACTTAGCGGGCTTCTCTTTGAAAAATAATGACTACCTGCTTTGATGATTATGTGAAACCATCACCATATTTTGGAAGGTATCTTCTACACTATTTTTTCGTCTATGAAGGATGAGCTTGCGACTAAATGCACCTCTGAATTAACTAAGAAAGCTACCCTGCTCCAGGTTATAATTAAGGGTTTTAATTTGTGTGAAAAGAATAACTCCTACTTATTTGGCTCAAAGGGGTTGAGTAGGGATTATCTTCCTTATAACCATTTTTTAGGATTTGAAACAAACTCTTGTACATCGTTAGCGGGGTCTGTTCAAAAGCATACTGTAGAGATTGTGGTATCATTTTCGTCATCCTCCCTCTAAAGGCTCAGAGCTTTTGATCGAGAGTTGAATATCACAAAAAGGAAAGTAGTTTAAATATAGTGAATACGAATGAATTGATTCAAAACAGACATATGCAATGCATTGATAAAGTAAAAAAGTTTGACGTGAAATAAATGTTCGAACAATCAAAATAAAATTACAAATTAAGAATTCAAATGAACAAAAAGCCTCTTTGTCTGAACTTGTCACTTCAGATGGTGTGTCTTTGAGGGACGACAGAAGAATTCAGTTTGGCCATCTTGTGTGAACTCCAGCATCCCTTTGTTGATCAAGTCCTGAATCTTATTTTTCAATGCCCAACAGTCATTCGTATCATGTCCAGGACTATCAGAATGGTAGGCACATATTACATCAGGATTGAAGTTAGGGGAAGAAGTTTTGAGGTTTAGATGAGGTCTTATCAACATAACCAAATTCATCCTCAACATATGTTGCAATGCCTGAGACAATGGTATGTTGATTTTGGTAAACTGCCTCTTGGGCTTATCTTGTCTTTGCTTATTACCCCGTCATTGTTAGCGAGGTTGTGGTTGGGCTTGTGATGTAGCAGCAATTTGGAAAGCTCTACTCTCCAAGCAAACTTTTTATCCCATGACTTGATCCCCAACCTCGATTATTTGCTTCATATGATTGCATTCGTCTTGATGAAGCTTGTTGATAATGCCTCTTAGCTATTCTTGTTCTGGGCTAGGTCTTGGATAAGAGCCATTTTCCCCAGCATCTAGATTCTCATTTCTTCTACCTCAGCTTGCAGTTGTTCCAACTGTTCATCCTTGTCGTTGTCAGGATGTTTCTTGGTCAGATTCCCGACGAGGAATGTTTTCAATTCTTCTTGCCCCTTGGAGAGGTTCAGGAACATTTCTTTAAATTGACCATCTTGAGTTTGGAGATCATTTATTGTCTATTTAAGAGCCATTTCTTCTTTCTGAAATAAACAGAAAAGGGATAAGAAGTCTGTCCTTGGAAAACCTGTTATGAAATGGCATGCATGCAATATTTTCAAGGATCTCGCGGTGTAAACAAGAAAATGTCGGAAGTTGAATTTTGCATCTTTTATTAAAGAACTTTCATATTGTTGAAGGTCCTTCTACAAGAATCAAGCTCACCATGTCGAGTCGGTCATAGCCTCTGACTCAAGTTGTCTTGTCTTGTCTTGGTCCTTTGACGGCATTGGCTAAAGGAAAATAAATCCCCTTGCCCCTTGCTAGACGTCTGATTTATCATAACCTGCATCACAAACCCTTGAGATCCTTGAAATGGTTAAGGAAATGTTGTGCTATGATGTTATGATGTGTATGATATGCGTCAAGCAAAAGTTTAAGGTGATGAAGATGAGTGAGTCTTAGAAGTCCAGGTAACTGGATATGCCCCTTGCTAGACGTCTGATTTATCATAACCTGCATCACAAACCCTTGAGATCCTTGAAATGGTTAAGGAAATGTTGTGCTATGATGTTATGATGTGTATGATATGCGTCAAGCAAAAGTTTAAGGTGATGAAGATGAGTGAGTCTTAGAAGTCCAGGTAACTGGATAATGACTGTAAACAAACCCTACGGGGAAATCAAGTTGTTAGATAATGAAATAAAACCTTGCAAGTAGTTCAAGTTAAAAGTAAACAAAGTCACACAAGCAGCCTTAGGTTTAGGCTTGCATGGTTTTCAGGTAAGTACCCTCTTGATGTTTAGTTGGTTTAACCTATCCTATTAATAGTAACTGGGTTCTAAGGAGCCTCAATATCATTGACCTTCCCATCAGGAATTGTTTCAGCTCACGCACTGAAGTATTGCAGCCAAAAAATCCTGAAAGTCCAGTCTCAATGAGTGTAGCATCGAGTATCAACCAATCTTCGGTCGGAACCAAAGCCGGTTATGTCACTACTTCCTAATGGCTAGGATGAGTCGATTAAAGGTTCTAAAGGTCAGTTAGCGCTTAGTGACACTATGAGGAAGCCTAATGTTATCCTTGACTTACTCAAGGAACATTAGTACAATCCAGAGTATTGCGCTAACGTAGCCACCACTTTGTCCGTATCGGTCTACGCCATACAACCTCCATGATTTATTGCTACTTACCTAATAAGGTACCCCAGATCTGGGTGTAGGATCTTTACAAGAATACCCCAACAAACCCTCAAAGATAAAGCAAGAAAACACACAATAAAGCATTTAAAATGATGAACTAAAACTCTAAGGTAACCCCACTTTATAAAATCCCCAGCAGAGTCTCAAGTTCTGTGATACGGTGGCAGAACCGACTGTTATGCTGATTTTGCATTTTGTATTTGCAGATGTGTCGTAAGCAAGAGTCGCCACCGACTTTTCTTTTATCCAATAAAGGAAAGGGTGAAAAGAACAGAAAAATACCTTTTTCAAGAGTTTTTGAGTAAGGGGGGTAGATTATAGAAAGGGGGGGTGTTAGCACCCATTCCATCCGTAGTTATCTACGGGCTCTTAGATGTTAGCTCATGTTTTGAAAATTTCTTGTGCTTTGAATTTTTTTTTTGAAAATGCCTTAATGCAGCGATTCGCTTTGTGATAACTCTTGTATCAGTCCTCAAGAGTGTTGACAAAGCAAATATTTTTGAAAGTGTTTTGAAATATTTTTGTGTAGGTGCAAAAAAGTTATTTTGAGCAAGCATCTAAGAAATTATCTACTTATACTCTGAAAAGGTTGCTATTTTCCTCCTAACCTTTAGGCAGTGCTATTCTACTATTAGTGAGTAGATAGCCTTATCGTTGGATGTAGGAGGGACAAGCGCGGGTCATCGTTATGGTCATAGAAGGCAACATATAGGGATACCTTAGTAGTTCCAAGGGACTGTAATCATATACTCGTAGGCAACATCGAGGGAGAAGATCATTTCCCTCGAGGGACATTGAGGGACTACGTTCTTTATGATGACTTTAACTGAGGGTCTTTACTAAAGGTATCCCTATGTTCGAGGGACATGACCATTGTTTTTCCGAAGGCAACAAGTGAGGTTATCCTAGATTTACGAGTGTGCAAATAGTTCAGTTCAGTTATTTATCTTGAAATTAGGGTTTTCTATCGTTCATTTTTATATTTCCATACAATCCTATTAATTTAAGCATTGCATAAAATATAGTAGCTGAAGGTAAAGGCAAAAATGTAAACCTAGGCTATTACAGAGCTTTGGAACTGTTACATAATAGTAAAGAGTGCTGAAAAGAAATCCTAAAACTATTACATCCCGAAAGCAATTACATGATAATGATTAAAAAAACGGGGAAAATAAAGTTACGCTATTACAGTTGAACGCGTCGCCCTATACACTTTATCTAGGAAAATAAAAATAAAATGAAAATAGCAGAGAAAATATTTTGGTGATTTTTTATGAAAAAAATGATTTATGATAATTAATTAAATAAACCTAAAAAACCTAATTAATTTTAATTAATAAAAAAATTTAATTTTGAAAAAAAGTTAATTAAAATACCTAAAACCTAATTAATTTGAATTAAAAAAAGTTTTAAAAAAATCTAAAATTAATTAACCTAAAAATTAAATCAGGTTTTTTTTGTAAAAAAAAGGTTTGTGAAAAAAGTTTTGTGGTTAAGTGAATTTAGGGTTGGAAAAGACAAATTGGTTAGAAACCAAAAACAAACAATGAAAATGTCGGGGTGGATGTTGAACCTAAAATTAAATTAAAACCTAAAATTAAATTAAAAACCTTAAATTAATTATTTGAGTTTATTAGGAAAAATCAAAGGTTTGTGAAAAATGTTAGGTTTTATGAAAAAGTTTTTAACAGAAAGAAGGAAAATAGGTAAAATAGGTAAAAGGATAAATAGAATGGAAGAAAAGAAAAACTAATAGGGGTAGGTGTTGAACTCACTCCCTTAACCTTCTCAGGATGTCTGCCTTGCCACTGAACCATGCATTGGTTATTATTCTGATTTGGCCTCAGCCTTTTGTAATAAACATGTATGGGACCATTAGATGGTCCAAACCTGTAGTGTTGAATCTCATGAACACATTAAATAAATTAGTATACCATGAAATACAAAGAAAATAAATATATGAAATTTTATAATGTTAAAACGGATATGGCATGTATGAATGCTTCTACACCATTTTGATCATGGAGATCAAACCAGCCTTACCCTTACTGGAGAATGAGATGGCTTGTTTATAGTGAGATGGGGGTTTGTAACAAGGATTTCAAGATTTCTAGGGTTCTTGAAAGAATTTGATATTTTTACAAGGTTGTGGAAAAGGTTTTTTTTTCGTGTCCTGTTTATGTGAAAATAATGAGATTATATAATGGAAATTAGAGTAAGGATATGGACTTTGAATGTGCAATTGAGTCTCCAATAACCACAAACAATAGTGTAGATTTTAATTCACTTAAGTCTGTCACGTTTTAGGCTAAACCGTATGGACTTAAGTGCAATTTTTGAAGTTGAAATGTGAAAACAAAATGTATCCGACATCGATAACAAACTCCTATCCAAAAATAGGCTCAATCAGATAAACGGTGAATTAGTTATGAATTTTTGAAGTTTCGCTTTAGACAAACTTATTTTGGGCTCCAGTGTCAACTCTAGCACGTTCTTTAATAAAAATCTGGTATTGATCAGAGCAGAACCCGGTCTCGACTTTGGAAGTAAAGTTATAGATCTCTGAGTCGGTGGCCTTGTGTAAAAATATGGGCCCGATCCGATAAAAATTGACCGAGTTATGAGTTTTCAAAATTTCGACCCAGATGTAATAATATTCAGCATTCAGGATTTTCGGCGCATCACACGCACTCTGGGAAAAAACGAAGACCTTTTGGATATCGTTCAAACTTGATACCTCTAATGAAAATGTAGCCAAATCAATTGTAACCTGGCGAAATAAACGTCACTTGTAACCTGACGAAGCTTTCTAAATATACCTTGATTCCATAACCATAAAACCAATTATATGTGTGTATGAAGTAATGAAAATAAAGAGGGTAAATTTTGGGGTACAACACCGCCCTTTCAGGTTTTCGACTTGCCGGGTGTACAATCTTTTTTATGTATCCCTAACTTTTTCCCGAACCATTTGGTTTGCCGGGATGCCCTAATTTTTGCCTAGGTATGTTAACCTAGCGGGTCATTCTTTATGCATAGTATTTTTTGACTATGTCCGTGTTTACAGGGTGTGGGAAATCTTCATCGTCCATAGTAGTTAGCATTATAGCACAACCAGAGAATACTTTTTTGACAACAAATGGCCCTTCGTAAGTGGGAGTCCATTTTCCCCTGGGATCGCCTTGTGGTAAAATGATGCGCTTTATTACCAAGTCTCCAGTTTGGTATACTCGAGGTTTGATCTATTTGTTGAATGCCTTGATCATACGCTTTTGATACATTTGAACATGACAAACAGCAGCCAATCTCTTCTCATCAATCAATTTCAACTGATCCAACCTAGTCTGAATCCATTTATCTTCACCTAAATCTGCTTCTTTCATAATCCTTAAGGAAGGAATTTGAACTTCCATAGGCAGGATAACTTCCATGCCATAGACTAAAGAGAAAGGGGTTTCCCCGGTTGAAGTTCGAGCCGAAGTACGGTAGCCATGGAGAGCAAACATTAGCATCTTGTGCCAATCTTTGTAGATCACCACCATATTTTGCATAATCTTTTTTATGTTTTTGTTGGCGACTTCTATTGCACCATTCATCTTAGGTCTGTATGAAGAAGAATTGTGATGCTTGATTATGAACTGCGTGAAGAGTTCAGTGATCATGGCATTGTTGAGGTTGGTTCCGTTGTCAGTGATAATCCTTTCGGGGATGTTGTACCGACATATGAGGTTATGCTTGATAAACCTGACTACAACATTCTTAGTGACTGAGGAAAATGAAGCCGCTTCGACCCATTTGGTGAAGTAATTCAATGGCAACAAGGATGAAGTGGTGTACATTGGAGGTAGTGGGCTTGATCTCTCCAATCATGTCAATGCCTCACATTGCAAACGGCCACAGAGCAGTCATGACATTCAAGGGAATTAGAGGCACATGAGCCTTGTTGGCATAGATTTGACATTTATGGCAAGTCCTCAAGTGGTGGTGACAATCATTTTCCATAGTCGACCAATAGTAACCAGCCCTCAGAATCTTCTTAGCCATAGTGTGTATGCTAGAGTGAGTTCTAAAGATACCTTCATGCATGCCTTCCATTACTTCTTCTGCTTCCTTCTTGTCCATACAACGGAGCAGAGTAGAATCATGGTTTCGCTTGTATAGGATCCCATTGCTTAGGAAAAATTTGGATGAGAACCTTCACAGGAATTTTTTGTCGTTGATTGAAGCTCCTTCAGGATACTCTTGTGCTTCAAGGTGCCTCTTCACTTCAGGATACCATGGCTTCTCTTTATCAGCGTAAATCTCATAATTGTGTGCGGTTCATCAAATCTTTCGATTGTAATCCTGTGAGCCTCGTTGTCCAAATTGACCTTAAACATAGATGACATAGTTGCTAAAGCGTTTGCCAACTGATTTTCTTCCCTTGGAAAGTGTTCAAAGGTGACTTCCTCAAAGTATGGGATCAAGGTTAGCACAAGCTCTTTGTAGGGGATCAAATTTGGATGTTTGGTATCCCATTCTCCTTTGACTTGACTGATCACTAAAGCTGAATCTCCAGATACGCTTAAGAATTTGACTCTTAGGTCAATGGCAGCCTTAAGACCCAAGATGCACGCTTCATACTCGACCATGTTGTTCGTACCGTTGAAGCATGGTCTAGTAGTGAAAGGTGTATGACAGCCTTTGGGAGAAATGATCATATCACCAATTCCATTACCCAAAGCGTTGGAAGCTCCATCAAAAACCATAGGCCATCGGGATCCTGGTTCAGGTCCTTCATACGGTCCAGGCTTTTCACAGTCGGTCACTAGCATGATATTCTTATCCGGGAATTCAAAGTTCATAGATTGGTAGTCATCAACAGCTTGATGGGCCAAATGATCCTCTAGCACACTTCCTTTGACGGCCTTTTGTGTAGTATACTGAATGTCATATTTGGTCAAGATCATTTGCCACCTAGCTATTCGTCCGGAGAGAGCTGGATTCTCGAAGACATACTTGATAGGATTCATCTTAGAAATCAATAGAGTGGTGTGAGTCAACATATACTATCTTATCTGGCGAGCAGCCCATGCCAAAGCACATCAAGTTTTCTCAAGCAGTGAATATCTGGTTTCACAGTTGGTAAACTTTTTGCTAAGGTAGTATATTGCATGCTCTTTTTGGCCAGACTCGTCATGTTGGCCCAACACACACCCCATTGAGTTCTCTAATATAGTCAAGTACATAATCAGAGGTCTTCCTTCAATTGGAGGCGTCGGGATGGGAGGTTCTTGTAATATTCCTTGATCTTATCAAAGGATGCTTGGTAGTCGGCGTTCCATCTGACTACTTGATCTTTATTTAAGAGTTTGAAGATTGGCTCATAAGTAGAAGTCAAGTGAGATATGAACCGAGCAATGTAGTTAAGTCGACCTAAAAAACCCCATACCTCCTTCTCAGTACAGGGAGCTAACGTTTCTTGTATGGCTTTGACTTTTGCAGGGTCGACCTCGATACCTTTGCCACTGACAACAAACCCTAGGAGTTTTCCGTACCTTACCCCAAAGGTACACTTATTTGGATTCAGCCTTAGCTTGTACTTTTTCAACCTTTCGAATAGCTTGTGTAAATGATCCAGGTGTTCTTCCTCAGTCTGCGACCTTGCAATCATATCATCCACATAGACCTCTATCTCATGATGGATTATATCATGAAATAAAGCTACCATAGCATGTTGATAGGTTGCCCATGCATTCTTCAAACTGAAAGGCATGACCTTATAACAGAAGGTGCCCCACTGTGTAACAAAAGTGGTTTTCTCCATGTCTTCGGGTGCCATTTTGATTTGATTATAGCCAGAGAAGCCATCCATGAAGGAGAAGACTTTATGTTAAGTTGTGTTATCGACCAAGACGTCAATATGCGTTAGTCGGAAATCATCTTTGGGGTTTGCCATATTCAAATCTCTATAATCTACGCACATACAGAACTTTCCATCCTTCTTTGGCATGGGGACCACATTTTCCACCCATTGGGGATATGACGTCACTGCTAGGAAACCTGCATTGAATTTCTTCATTACCTCAACTTTTATCTTTTCAGACATGTCTGGACGCATACGGCGAACTTTTTGCTTGACTGGAGGATAATCTTCCTTTGTTGGTAGACGATGAACCACAATGCCAGTATCAAGCCCCGGCATATCTTCATATGACCAAGCAAACACTTCAACATTGTCATGCAACATCTTGAGCAATCTGCCTCTAATATTGTCTTCCAATTTAGTGTCAATCTTGACCTCTTTCTTGTCAACCTCAGTACCCAGGTTGACCACTTCAACTGGCTCTTCATGTGGTTGAATGGATTTTTCTTCTTACATGAGAAGTCTGACTAGTTCCCCGGGCATCTCATAATCTTCTTCGCCTTCGTCTTTGTCTTGGTAGATTGGATGTTCAAAGTCATAGAGAGAAATAGCAGAGTCGTTGTCAATGAGATCCGAAGTGGACGTGGATCTGCAAATGTGTGTGTGTGTGTGTGTGTGTGTGTGTGTGTGTGTGTGTGTGTGCATGTAAGGTCACATGGCTATTTTGAAAATTCAATAAAGTGATATAAAGACAACGAGCGCAAAATTTGAATGCAAAAGAGTCCAATATTTTTCCATTAAAATGAGCATATGGCATATGAAAATGACAAACCCTTAACAGAAGGACCAATGTGCCTCGGGCAAGGCACATGGCTTAAAGCCATTGTTTTAATAAATTTACAGAAAAAGTTCTTAAATTAATAAAACAGTAAATGGTAATTACTCCTTGTTGAAGGAGATTGGAATGAAATCCTTGGCACGCCAGTTGTTGAGTCCTTCTTTGGCAGTCGGGTAGATACAGTCATCAAAATTACAATCGTTGTTGGATTCTTCAAGAGAATTCACTTCATGGTTACTGATGCAAAGAGGTGGTTTCCCTGCACGAGTACGTCTGACCTCTTTTTAAGCTTTGGCGGTAAAGCCCAAACCACATTTGTCTGACTTGAAAGGGAAATCAGGAAGTTGTCCCCAAATGGTGCAACCTCCTTCTTCAACAATAGCACGAGTATCTTTGAGAGAGGCCATCCTCGGTGTATCTTTAGCAGCTTTAGGAGTGTTATGAGTGGTTTTGGCAACAACAACCACGGGAGAGTCCACCTCAAAGGCTTGACAAGGAGTTTCAATGAACTCACCATCCATTTCAACATACTTGAATGAATTTATATGACTAATCATAAACTCTTCTTCACCACACACTGTAACAATTTCCCCGTGACCGGGTATTTTAACTTTTAATGTAGTGTGGAAGTTACCTCACCTGCCCCATGTATCCATGGGCATCCCAGCAGGCATGAATAAGCAGGACGGATATCCATCACATAGAATGGTGAGTTGAAGACTTGAGACCCGACCTTGATAGGGAGATCAACCTCTCCGTGGACCATCCTCTTAGAGCCATCGAAAGCCCTTACTACAACTTATCTTGGTTTTAACACCAGCCCATCACAGTCTAGCCTGTCCAAAGCTCCTTTAGGTAAGACATTGAGAGAAGATCCAGTGTCCACTAATACATGTGCCAGGATAGTGCCCTTGCATTCTAGAGAGATGTGGAGAGCTTTGTTATGATTTTTCCCCATCGAGGTCAAATCTGCGTCAGAGAAACCTAAAACATTATCGGCAGTCAAGCTTGCTACACAATTTTCAAATTGGTCGGCAGCAGTTTCTTGTGGGACATGTGCATTTTTCAAGAACTTTATCAGTGCTTAGTGTAGCGATAAAAAATGTAGCGGGGTAAATCGGAGATTGAATTATTGATTAATTCGTCTCACAAAAAGCAAGAGTCGCCACCGCGCTTTATTGTTTCCAAGGGAAAAGGGGAAAGACCGAAATAAAACCCTAAATATGCAATGTAAATAATACTTTTTAAAAGTAATAAAAGTACAAGGCGTTTTTGAAAAGAGATCTATGGTTCGGGGGTTGGTTATACAGTGGGAAGGTATTAGCACCCAATGCATCTATAGTACTCTATAGGAACCTTTTGAAATATCTGTTTATTAAAGTTGACCGTTTGATTAAGAAATAAATTGTTTTGGCCGAAAAGGGGTATGGACGGGTTTTTGAAGATACGACGACCTAATGTCGAAGTTTTTGCTTAAAAGGTATAAGTTTTGAAAAGATTGGATATTTGAGAAAAAATTGTCTTAAGTTTTATTGAAATGAAACTATTCGCATGATTGGACTCGAGGACATGAAGTCGACCAGTTTAATCATTTTTTCCCTTGGATTTAAACGTAAACAGAATAATCAAGTAAACAGAAAATTATGATAAATAAATGATATACAACAATTTAAATAAAAGACTAAGTGGTATAAATATGCATTTTTTTGGATTTTTGTTTAATAATAATAATGAAAAGAAAATGTTTTAATAGTTTTCATTTTTTACGCATTTTTTATGTGGATAAAAGTAATGAGAATTAATTAAGGAAAATAAAAAAATGTTTTTTTAAGTTTTTTAAGTTTCTATTTTTTTTATATATTTTTTAGAGTTCTATATAAGGCATTATTTTTAAAGAATTATCAAATAAACAAACTAAATGAATACTTAAAAGTTACTAACTTAAACCTAATTAAAAAAGGGAATATTTAAAATTACCAAATAAACCTAAAATTAAACTTAATAAACAAAAGGTAAAATGATTAAAATGTTTTAATTAAATTTATTAATTGATTAAGCTACTAATTAATCCAACTAAATTAGTAATAGTTCTAAAAACTAACAAAAGGAATAAATAGAAAAAAAAGGTGTATTAAAAAAAGCTAGATGAAGAATCATATATGGGCCAAAGGGGTCTGAGGGGCCCAAGACAAAAAGATAGGGAAGGGGGGTGTACAAAGGGTTTCGCTGGGCTTGTAGGCAGAGATGGGTAAGGCCCATTCAGGTTTTACAATTGTTTTAGGGTTAAACGTGATTTGTTAAATGAATTAGGGATTCGGTTTTGCAACAACGGCGCCGCTCGCTTGTACAGTCTTCTCCGTTCGCGTTCTTCTTCGTCTTTCATGTCCTCGCCTGAGTTCTCTTGCCCAAAGGCCACCATCTTCCTCCACTTCTTCTTCCCTCCAACGGCGGCGTTATGGTGACGGATTTTACGGTAAACTTACGTTTCATTACTCGTCTAGGGTTTTGTTACAGTTGCATGTTCGTGATTTCAAGTTCATTGATTCTGAGTTTGTTTTATTATGTTGTTATTTGAGGAATTTTGAGCGAAAAAAAAGTGCGAAATTGCTACCTGGAGAAGGAGGAAGGAGGGTGGGAAAAGCTAGGAGGCCGGGAAAGCGAGGAGCGCGCGTGATGTTGCTAGCTACTTGACCCTGGTACTCTGTATTTGTATCTTTCTTCTTCTTGCTTTGGTTAGCCTTTGTATGCTTCAATGTTGCCTTGATGCTATTGTTGAAATGGATTTTGACTAGCTTGCCCTCTTCTTCTTTCTGACCTCTGTATGCTTTTTGGAATGGTTTGACAGTTTCTTTTCTTCTTCTTGCCTTTACTACTGTATGCCTTTTTTATGGCCAATGATGAACATATTTGAGGCCTTCGTGTTTGGACATGTTATTGTTTTGACATTGGTTTGAGGTTAAGGCTTGTGTTGTCCTGGGTTTTGCTTTGGTTGGATGGACAAGGGGTTATGGTTTTAGGCTATTACAGGTTGCACTGGTTTTTTGGTTTGGCCAAAGTTGTGTGACAGGTTATTGAAACAGGTTTTTCGGTTTTGATATGGTTTGATGGTCTATGAGATAGCAGGTTAATGGTTTTTAGGCCATAGTACTTGATATATTATGCAGGTAGCAGGTTTTTGAAATGGTTTAGGCCATATTTGGTTTATGCTGGTTTGGCAGGTTTGTATGGTGTATGTTTGACAGTAGGTGGAAGGTTTTGGTAATGGTTATGGATGGTACTGGTTTGGTGGTATTATGCAGTAGGAATGGTTTTGAAATGGTTGATTCTATGGTTTTTAGGCCATATCTTTTACTGGTTGATGGGAATTTTGTTTATGCAGGTTTAGTATCTGGTTTATGTTGTAGTATTTGAGTTTTTTTGAATGCTTTAGGCGGGTTGAACTCTCTTGTGTTTTTGAAAGGGGTTTTCTTGTTATGTTATACAGTTTTGCTTGGCATCTTTTATGGCCCAGGTTTGAATACTTTTATTATATTCTGCCCTCTGCACTTTACTGCTCCAACAGTTGTTTGTATTCTAATTTCATGCTTCCTTATTTCTTATTGCAATACTGCTGATTTGTTTTGTAACTCCTTCTGCCTAAACCAAAACCTGTAAAACCATCCTTCTATCTCTCTTCTCTCTCTTAGGTACCATTTGATATCAAAATGATGTGTACTTATTTGGTTCTGAAAAAGCAGGCTGGAAGATGATGAGAAAAAAAGGAAAATATACTTTGCTTGCATATTTTGATTTAATATTGCACACTTCTCTTTGTCAACCATATGGTACAGTATGGAGCCTATGTTTTTGGCTTCTTCCATACTTTGGCAGGTTTACGTTGCATGTGGCTTTGAAAAAAAAGAAACTTGATTTGCATACTTGTATACTTGCATATGCTGTTGCTTTTTTTTTGTATGTTGTTCAAACAATTGAATTTATGCATATTTGAAATATGCAGTGGGCTTTTGAAAAAGTGCAATTGATTTTGAAATGTGCTATTTTGACAAGAAAATGATTTGTGCATGTTTTTAAATTGTGCATTCTATTTTGAAAATAAAAATCCATCCCTTTTTGTGAACCGGGAGAAATCCCGCGATTTACAAAAAGGGTAAAAACTGATTCCAGCCGTTTGCTTTTAATGATGAACACTAAAAATAATTTTCTGCTTTTAATTATTCATTTATTTCTGACTTTTTCTTTTAATTGTTTTGCAGATAAAATTAAATGAGCAGACAAAAAGACATTGGATAGAAGATGAAGATTTAGAATTTAGGCAAAATTAGAATAGTTTTTATTTTACTTTAAGCCTTTTATATAATTGTTATTGTAAATATTTTGTAAATAATACAATATTTAAATAACAATTGTAATAATTAGAATAAAGTAAATAAAATTCCAATATTTTACCAATTAACTCTCTCTTCTTTCCAACTATTTATTTAACATTTATAATTCTTTAAATTATGTAGTAATTAAAAATCAATTTCAATTACATAAATTCAGAATAATAAACAAATAAATAAACATCATTGATCAATAAACTCCTCTTCAATCTATTCCATTATTTATAATTCTCTAAATTATAATAACTGAAAAATAAATTTCAACTATTAAACTTAGGATAATAAATAGTTAAATAACATTGTTGATCAAATAATGAATTTCCCTTCAAATATTTATTATATTATTTATAAATCTTTAAATTATATATAATAACTGAAAAATAAATTCCAATTATTTAAATTTAAGATGATAAACAATTAATAAACATCATTTAAGTCTTGATCAGTTAATAAATTTAGCGTTCAACAAATAAACAGCTCTCGACTCGAAAAAGTTATGAATTTTAAAAAATTAAAAGATCAAAACGCTCGCAATGTAATGATGCAGATGGGAGATGGTATCTTAGGTCAAAATTTGGGGTACAACAGCTGCCCCTATTTAAGTTTCTTCTATCCGGAGATATGAAGATTAAAATCTTCGTTTCGACGAGATTGAAGGTACTTAAATACATAATACACAAATTTTTACCCTAAGATACCGCCATTATGCTTGATATGAATGTAGTAATTGAATTCACAGAGAAAGATATCGTATGAAACAAGACAATGCTGGAGAAATCAAACACCAACAAAACGCAGAGACATGGATTATTCAATATTGGGGAAACGAGCCATCGACTTCAAATGACAGACTCCTGACAGCGAATAAAATTGAGGGAATATGACCTCTGACCCTAACAAAGAAGGCATCTTGCATAGGCCATAAAACAGATTATTGACCCAAAAATAGTGAGTTCACAACTCGAGGTCAAAGATAGACAGAGAGTATCAAATTTGCTGGCGACAGATTACCGAATTCTGAAGGTAAAGATTCATAACAAACTTTCTCTGCGAGATTTCCGGAGATATACTCATTAATGCTGGGATAATAATCAGATTGTAGATACGCAAGCTGCTCAAATAAAGAAGCTGCCACTTGCCGTCTTCCCAAAATATTATTATGACATACAAGCTACTCAAATAAAGAGGCTGCCACTTGCTGTCGTCCAAAAACTATGACATACAAGCTTCTCAAATAAAGAAGCTGCCACTTGCTGTCATCCAGGGGTGTCAATAACACACAAGCTGCTCAAATAAAGAAGCCGCCACTTGCTGTTTTCCAAAGAAAATACAAATAACATACAAGCTGCTCAACTAAAGAGGCTGCCACTTGTTGTCTTCCAGAAAAATAATAACGTACAAGTTGCTCAAATAAAGAGACTGCCGCTTGCCGTTTTCCAAAATAATAACGCACAAGCTGCTCGTGAAGAGCTTCCGCTTGTCGTTTTCCAAAAATGATAATAACGCACAGGTTGCTCGTGAAGAGCTACCGCTTGTCGTTTTCCGATGTCTATAGCGTACAAGTTGCTCGTGAAGAGTTGCCGCTTGTCGTTTTCCAAAAAATAATAACGCACAAGTTGCTCGTGAAGAGCTGCCGCTTGTCGTTTTCCAAAAATAATAACGCACAAGTTGCTCGTGAAGAGCTGCCGCTTGTCGTGTTCCGATGTCTATAACGTACAAGTTGCTCGTGAAGAGCTGCCGCTTGTCGTTTTCCAAAAATAATTCAGAAGGGAATTGTAATGACACTGGCAGAGAATAAAAAAAATCTTCGTCAAAGAGAATCATGAATCAGTCCTTCCCGAGGAGATCGCATACTTAAATGTGCAAAATAAATGCACCATTCGTCTAGGTCGCGATTTCACTGGGGAAAATCAATGAGATAGCCTATGCAAGAATAACTAGAGAGAAAACAGTCAAACAAGACTCTACCCAATGAGAAAGCAACTCGATTGGGGAATTCATCCTATCCAGAAATAGACAAGGTGAGCTAAATCAAAAATCATCCATGAGGATTAGCTCAGTTGGCGAATTTAGAAAGGAAGCACATTTTCTGCCTAAGCTAACCTTCTACTTGGAAAGAAGCATGTACGTTATTTGAATAATCGATGGCAAATGTGAACATGTATGCGTGATATAAGTGTAAATGGGTAAATGAATGTTATGCTGACAAAACAAACAAATGGAATATCCTGAAGACGATAAGATGTCACGATAAGATAGATACTCGGCCAATCTTAAAAAGACGGAAGATAACTATAACTGGAAACACAAAGCAACGTCGGAGCGTATCACGCTACAAAGCTCAAATCTTCTGAGGAGAAAAGCATTCAAATCCAATCTTCTAATACCAATAGACCACTGGCATGAGACAAAGCGTACCACACTTCCGAAATCTCCCAAATAAAGATAACTGAAACAAATCTTAACTGGAACACTTGGGGAGTCACCAAACTTAGTACCACCGGAAACACAAGCTTACACAACCAACACCTCATGACGAATTGAAATAAGACATGTTCATCATGCAAGGATAAAATTACTGTACTGTTGCATTTCATGGCTTGACCATCCTCGGAACAACTGTTAACATTCCTTTCGTTATTCACGACACCTTTTTTAAAATAAGAATACTTTAAATAAATTTGTTTCAAGTATTTCATAAAAATTAAAATTTTGCCCACAAAAGGTAAATGCTCAAATTTCATTAATAAGATGGTAGTTCGCTAACAACGCGACTCCAACGGTTTACAAAAGTTTGAGAAATAGTACATGAAATAGAAAAGGGTTACACAAAAAAACAATGATCACCATTCTCCCTAACAACTTCGAATTTCCAAAATATGCTCAAATGCCAAGGCTGGTCTGACCAAAAGCCTGCCTAAGCGAAATACTTCTTGACTGCATCGGCGTTCAAGGGACGCGGGAGCTCATCACCGTCCATATTGGTGAGAATAAAAGCACCTCCAGAGAAAACTTTCTTAACGACATATGGTCCTTCATAATTCGGAGCCCACTTGCCCCTTGAATCAGGTTGGAAAGATAATATCTTCTTGAGCACAAGGTCACCTTCTCTGAACTCACGTGGTCGAACCTTCTTATCAAAGGCCTTCTTCATTCTCTGCTGATACAATTGACCGTGACACAAAGCTGTCAATCTCTTCTCTTCGATTAAATTCAACTGATCATATCTACTTTGACACCACTCAGCCTCAGAAAGTTTAGCTTCCATCAACACTCTCAGAGACGGAATCTCGACCTCCACGGGGAGTACTTCTTCCATACCATAAACTAAGGAAAATGGGGTTGCACCTGTTGAAGTTCGAACTGAAGTACGGTATCCATGCAGAGCAAACGGAAGCATTTCATGCCAATCTTTATAAGTTACCACCATCTTCTGGATAATCTTCTTGATGTTCTTGTTAGCAGCTTCAACGGCCTCATTCATCTTCGGTCTGTAAGGAGAAGAATTATGATGTTCGATCTTGAACTCTTCACAAAGCTCTCTCATCATCTTGTTATTCAAATTTGAACCATTATCAGTGATGATCTTGCTCGGGATGCCGTATCGACAAATGATCTGATTCTTGATAAATATGACTACCACCTGTCTGGTTACATTAGCATAAGATGCCGCTTCTACCCATTTAGTAAAATAATCGATCGCTACCAAGATGAAACGATGACCATTTGAAGCTTTGGGTTCAATCATTCCAATCATATCAATGCCCCACATAGAGAAAGGCCAAGGTGAAGAGATAACGTTAAGGAGGGTCGGCGGCACGTGCATCTTGTCCGCATAAATCTGACATTTATGACACTTCTTCACATATTTGCAGCAATCAGATTCCATTGTCATCCAATAGTAACCAGCTCTCAACATCTTTCTAGCCATTGCATGTCCATTGGCATGAGTGCCAAAGGATCCTTCATGTACTTCTTGCATCAGCATGTCTGCTTCACGTCTGTCTACACATCTGAGCAAGACCATGTCGTAATTCCTCTTATACAAAACTTCTTCATTAAGGAAGAAACTGCTTGCTAATCTTCTCAATGTCTTCCTATCTTTATTGGATGCCCCAGGCGGGTACTCTTGAGTTTGAAGAACACGTTTGATGTCATAGAACCACGGTTTGTCGTCGGTAACCTCTTCTACTGAGAACACATGAGCAGGTCTATCAAGGCGCATAACTCGGATTGTAGGCACATCGTTCCAACCATTCACTTGAAACATTGAAGACAAAGTAGCCAAAGCATCAGCCATCTGGTTCTCATCTCTAGGGATATGATGTAATTCCACCTTATTGAAGAAAGTTAACAATCTTCTAGCATAGTCTCTGTAAGGGATCAAACCAGGATGACGAGTCTCCCATTCTCCTTTGATTTAATTAATCACCAATGCCGAATCTCCGTAAATATCAAGAATCTTAATCCTTAGATCCACTGCTTCTTCGAGACCCATAATACACGCCTCATATTCCGCCATGTTGTTCGTGCAGTCAAACTTCAAACTCGCCGTGAACGGGATATGAGTACCTCGGGGAGTGACGATGATTGCCCCAATTCCATTTCCATAAGAGTTCACAGCTCCGTCAAATATCAAACCCCAACGGGATTCAGGATCAGGTCCTTCTTCAGGTAACGGCTCTTCACAATCTTTAGCTTTCAAGTACATAACATCTTCATCTGGGAAATCAAACTTGATGGATTGATAATCGTCAATTGGTTGGTGAGCCAAATGATCGGCTAAAATACTCCCTTTGATTGCTTTCTGAGTGTGATACTCAATGTCATATTCAGATAACAACATCTGCCAACGGGCTATCCTTCCAGATAAGGCGGGCTTCTCAAAGATATACTTGATCGGATCCATTTTGGAGATCAACCAAGTGGTGTGGTTAATCATATACTGGCGCAGACGGCGAGCAGCCCAAGCTAAAGCACAACAGGTTTTCTCAAGCAATGAGTACCGAGACTCACAATCTGTGAATTTCTTACTCAGATAATATACAGCATGTTCCTTTCTTCCAGTCTCATCTTGTTGACCAAGCATACATCCCATAGAGTCTTCCAATATAGTCAGGTACATAATCAAAGTTCTTCCTTCCACCGGAGGAATCAAAATGGGAGGTTCAAGCAAATATTCTTTGATGCTATCAAAAGCTCTCTGACAATCTTCTGTCCACACACATCCTTGGTTCTTTCGGAGAAGCTTGAAAATCGGCCCACAGGTAGCAGTCATATGAGATATAAATCTAGAAATATAGTTCAGTCTCCCAAGGAATCCTCTTACTTGTTTTTTCGTCTTAGGTGCGGGCATTTCTCGAATAGCTTTGACTTTATCAGGATCTACCTCAATACCTTTCTGACTGACAATGAACCCCAGAAGTCTTCCAGAACGAACACCAAAAGTGCACTTGTTGGGATTCAGATGGAGTTTATACTTTCTCAAACACTGGAATAACTTCAACAAATGTTCCAAGTGATCTTCCTCAGTCTGTGATTTGGCAATCATGTCATCCACATACACTTCGATCTCCTTATGCATCATGTCATGGAACAAAGCAGTCATGGCCCTTTGGTATGTTGCGCCAGCATTCCTCAAACCAAACGGCATAACCCGATAGCAAAATGTTCCCCAAGGTGTAATGAAAGCTGTCTTCTCCATATCTTCTGGTGCCATCTTGATTTGATTGTAACCAGAGAAGCCATCCATGAAAGAAAAGACTTTGAACTTGGCGGTACTGTCGACCAATACGTCAATGTGAGGTAATGGGAAGTCGTCCTTTGGGCTAGCTCTATTCAGATCTCTATAGTCTACACACATCCAAACTTTGCCATCCTTCTTAGCAACAGGCACTATGTTGGCTAACCACTGAGGATAGACCGATGTAACAAGGAAACCTGCATTAATCTGCTTATGAACTTCCTCTTTGATCTTGTCAGCCATATCGGGACGAGTCCTTCTCAACTTCTTCTTGATCGGCGGACATTCAGGTCTCAACGGTAAACGATGCTCCACAATATCGTTGTCCAAACCCGGCATATCTTGGTAAGACCAAGCAAACACATCAACATACTCTTTGAGGAGCTCCAACATTTTCTCCTTAACCTCTGGAATAAGCAATGCTCCGACTTTGACTTCCTTTCTATCTTCTTCATCACCCAAATTGACCAACTCTAAAGGTTCTTCAAACGGTTGAATGATCTTCTCATCATGCTCAAGCAAACGGGAAATTTCAACAGGAATCTCTTCACTATCCTCTTCTTCGGCTCTGAACACAGGGAATTCAAAGTTGGGAGAGGGCATAGGATCATTGTTTTCGATGGTTAAGTCATGGATTAATCTGCACATATGATTATGCTTTATTTTAGAAATCGATTTGTGCAAATAAAACAAAAGGTTATTATATTTTCCTATTACTACCAATTAATTTTCATTGATATTTCCCAGAAAAAGTGAAAAATAAAACAGTAGTGGACAAAATAACAATTTATTCATTGACGGGAAATACTTGAAACAAAGGGCCCGGACATTTCTCTTTTGCCTTGGGCAGAGCAAAAGGAATTATTTTTCATAGCCCGACACAAAATACTTTTCGCCTTGGGCAGAGCGAATTTTTCAAAGAAAAACAAAACAAAACATTACTCGGAAATGTGCATAACAACAGGAACATCAACAGCTATCCAGTTTTGGCAAGCCAATCCAGGCGTCACAAAATCGGGCAAATCTTCCTCGGAATCGTCCTCTATGATAGCATCAACCTCAGGATGTATAAAACCTGCACTTCGGAAAACCTCTTGAATCGGACGAACAACCACCTCCTTCTTGACTCTTGCAGACACTGGATGAAAGCCAAGACCTTCTCCAGACTTGTTCTCGGGCAAAGTCAACACCTGGCCCCATCCTTCGGCCGAACCACTTTCCACCACTCGTCGTGCATCCTCAAAAGAAGAAATGGATGCCCCTTGCTTCTTCACGGCATTCTTGGCAACAGATAGACCTTGGAACTGGGTTCCAACATCCTCATCAGCATCAATAAAAGAGAATGATGATAAATGGCTTACCACCATAGCCTGCTCTCCACCGATCATTACTAGCTTCCCATGCCTCACAAACTTTAGTCTCTGATGGAGCGTGGAAGTGACTGCCCCTGCATCATGGATCCATGGACGACCCAATAAGAAACTGTACGCAGCACGAATATCCATCACTTGGAAAGTGATTTGAAAAGTATGGGGACCAATTACTATAGGAAGATCCACTTCACCAATGACTGTCTTCCTAGAACCATCAAACGCTTTAACAATTACTCCACTAGGTCTCATGGGAGCACCTGGATATGAGAGTCGAGATAAAGTAGTCTTGGGCATCACATTCAACGACGAACCTGTATCTACCAACACGCTTGACAAAGTATCATTTCCGCAACTTACTGAGATATGCAAAGCCATATTATGGTTCCTCCCCTCCTCCGGGAGTTCTTCATCACTGAAACCAAGATTGTTACATAAAGTAATATTTCCCATAATTTCATCAAATTGGTCAACCGTCACATCATGATCCACGAACGCCTGGTCCAAGACCTTCATCAAAGCTTCTCTATGGGCACCAGAATCTCTCAGTAAAGTAAGCAAAGAAATCTTGGAAGGTGTTTGCAAAAGTTGGTCCACGATCTTATATTCACTTCTCTTGATAAGCTTCAGAATCTCATCATCCTCAGGGTGAGGGATAGGTTCACTGGATCGGCCTATCTCAACCCTTGGTTCAACATTTCTCGCTGGAATTTCTGCCGGTATGGGCCTCCTGACTTGAACTTCTGGTCTCTTCAAAGGTACTGCTGCAAAAACACGTCCACTCCTCGTAACTCTACTCACATCAGCAATGTTAACAAAAGACGGTCTTGTTGGTATAGGGACTTCTACCCCATTCTCAATCATTGTGGCATTATACTTATACGGTACAGCTTGGTCTGAGTTGTAAGGCACAGGACCAGGTGGATAAATAATCAAAGGATCAACAGGTGCAGTCTGACTGTCGTAAACGATCTCTACTGATTCAGGCAAATTGAATTGTGGTATGATAACATTCACTTCATCCTCCGGATCTCTGTCATACGTAATAGTGATAACTCTCTGGTCTAACAACTTCTGAATATCCTCCTTCACAATAGGACAATCAACCTCTCTTGAACAAAATTCACAAACATCATAAACATGCTGATGTCTAACAAAGGCAAGTCTTCTCAAACTCTGATGTAACCTGATCAACGATTCTCTTATGTGTTCAACTTGAAAAACTCGAAACTTCCCCGGACAACCTTCCACCATATTCACTGAAGCTGCCTCATGTCGAGGCAAAGGATTATCTCTAACATTCGGATTAACATCCTTGAAAGACAAGATACCATTCTTAATCAGCCTCTGTACGTCCGCCTTCAGAGCAAAGCAATTCTCAAGGTTGTGCCCCGGCGACCCTTGATGATATTCACAAAACTGATCTGCCTTGTACCACAGAGAAGTACTATTCGGTGCGACAGGAGGAGGCTTTGTCGTTATGAGATTCTTTCTGATAAGAGCAGGGAACAATTCAGTATAAGTCATAGGAATGGCATCGAACTGCGGTTTTTTGGGTGAACGGTTCTGATTGTTGAATGGATAAGCCTATTGTCGAGGCTGCTGCTGAAACGGCCGTTGTTGAGTTGGTGGGGTTTGATGAGTTGGGGTCATCAAAGCTGGGCGGACAGCCGGAGTGACTGCCGCAACGTGAGAGTAACCTCTCCTTGGTCTCCCTGGGAACAATGCGCTGACATCCTGCTCTTTTCTTTTCGGGAAAACACTTCCAAACTTCTTAGTACTGCTAGACGGACTTCCTTCTTTAACCAAACGCCCTTCACGAATCCCTTCCTCTAACCGCATGCCCATGCTTACCATTTCGGTGAAGTCACTGGGTGCGCTGGCGATCATTCTTTCATAGTAAAAGGAACCTAAAGTCTTCAAGAATATCTTAGTCATCTCTTTCTCCTCAAGAGGTGGATAGATTTGAGCAACAATTTCACGCCACCTCTGGGCGTATTCCTTAAAAGATTCTCTGTCTCTTTGCGACATCGCCCGGAGTTGATCCCTGTCTGGCGCCATGTCAACGTTATACTTATACCGGTGGACAAAAGCTTCGCTAAGATCGTTGAAGTTGCGGATCCGAATGCTGTCTAAACCCATATACCACTTTAGAGCAGCACCCGTCAAACTATCTTGAAAATAATGAATCAATAAGTCATGATCATCGGAATACGTAGACATCTTTCTCACGTACATAGTCAAATGACTTCTAGGACACGAATCACCCTTATATCTTTCAAAGTCTGGCACTTTGAATTTTGCTGGAATCTTGACATTCGGAACTAAACAAAGGTCATGCGTGTTCTTCCCAAACAAATCCTTCCCCTTTAACGCTCTAAGCTCCTTCTGCATTTCTTGGAACTGATCCTGAAATTCTTCCATTCTATCAAAAAGACCCAAACTTTCAGCAGGCTCGGCAGGATAAGTAGGTTCATTCAAGTATGGCACGGAGTGAACCACAGGAGCGACAGTTGTCATAATCGGTTGCGGAAAAGGTGTCACAGACGGAATTACCGGCGGCAAGGCAGTTGTCTCTGGTTGAGGAAGAGACAAAGCAGGTTGAAACAAAGGTTGTACGGCAGGCTGATACCCCTCTGGCACAAAGTTGTAAGGCATTCCCCACGGAAAACCTTTCGGCATCTGATGTTGAAGCGGAGAGTTGATTTGAGTCACGGATGTCGGAACGGTGACAATCTCGGAAACCACTGGAGTTGAAGTCTGAATCTCAGCAACTGTAGTCGATGGCTGATTCTGAACAGCCACCAAACTTTCCACTAACGCAGTTAACTTTTCCATCTCGATACGAAAGGTAGCAACTTCCCCCCCGAAGCTCATGATTTTCTTGTTCCAGATCTTCCATTTTCCTCTGACGATTGGCTCGAGTGTCGTATTGGTGAGACAGCTTGACAACCTTTGGAGTGGAAAAAGAAACAAGGATAAGACTCTAAAAAAGTGTAAAGTGAAATGTTGAATGATGCATGATGTGCGGTGCAAATGATGATTCATTTTAATAGTTTTTTCAAAGAACTTCGATAATTTTGCATACATCAATGGTAAAGGAATTTGGAACAACAAAAACTCAATCCATTAATCAAAAACAGTAAATTACAACTTACAATTTTGAAACAACAAAATAATAAATTACACTTTGGGATAACAACCCAATAATAAAAGCAGTAAATTACAACTTTGGAACATGAATCCCATAATAAAGCAATAAATTACAACTTTAAAACATGAAGCCCTTTTACAAAGTTTTACAAAATGACATTAATAAAATAAAACTAAAAGCTAAAGATCACTCTGAAACATCGGATGAAGGACCAAACACCAACTATAACCGGAGCTTCTTGATCTTCTCTTCATAAAAGTCTTCCATCTCTTTCTTCTCAGCTACCAGTCGATCAATGATTTCCTTCTGCGGATTAGGAACAAGAGCAACGCTTACCGAACCTTCCTTCTTTCTCTTCCTCTCACTAGCATACTTCTTCAGTAAAGCATCCTTTTGACGAAGTTTCTCATCGTGATCAACGAACCAGCTGTCTTGAATAAAGAGTAAATCCTCTTTTTCCTTTAGTTGTCGAGTCAGGACTCGATTCTCATATTCAGACATATTATACTTTTCTTTCCAAGCATCTCTCTCGGACTTCATCCTGGCCAGATTTCCTTGGTATTCTCCTATATTCACGATAGGGATAACAACAGATGATGACGCAACGGTAGGGAATAAAGGTTTCTCAAGTTTATAGGGCATCTTTAGAGCACAAGCCCTAGCACAGACCCATTGTAGGTAAGGTTCCAAAGAAATGGCACCTCTATGTCCTAACATATCTCTTCCTTTCCTATGGATGTGGCACCAAGCTCCTTCGATCTCCCTCTTAGCTGCCTGATGATCTTGTCCTTCTTGAAGAAGGAAACCACTCACATGGATGTTGTTTGGTTTATCTCTCATCGGGTACCCAAACTGACGGCGCGCGAGAACAGGGTTATAGTTGATTCCATCTTTCGTACCAAGAAGAGGCACGTTAGGAAAAGCACCACAGCTATCGATGATCTTCACGTCATAGTAAACTCGATTATACCAATCAATGTCGAAATGAGTGAGAGCCATAATCTTTGGCGCCCATCGCGGTTCCTTCTCGAGATCCCAGAAAACATCAGACCCAGGTAGATGAGAAACATACCACTGATACAGCAACGGTGCACAACAAATAATCATCCCTCCTTGATAAGAGTTTCGAAGATGGATGGAATAGTAGGTATCTCCGAGCAGCGTAGGGACCGGGTTTCCAATCAAGAAGATTCTGATGGCATTGATATCCACAAACTTATCAACGTTAGGGAACAAGAATAGACCATAAGTGAGTAAAGCAAAGACGTCTTCGAAGGCAACAGTATCTTTTATCTCAGCGAAATGACGAGCTTTCCTCAACAAAAACTGCGCAGACAGACCTCGGATTCCCCCTTTTGTAGTCATGTTCTCCTCTATCTCTGACTTCTTCAAGTGGGTGATGGTCGCTATCTCGTGAGATTTGGGCTCCTCTTCTAATCCAGAAAAAGGAACACAGTCGATGATCGGCAAACCAAGTATGTAGGAGTACTCTTCTAAGGTGGGCATCAACTGGTAATCCGGAAAGGTGAAACATCGGTACAAAGGATCGTAGAATTGAACCAAAGTATTAAGAATGCCTTCCTTCATCTTGCGCTTCATGAGAGGTATAATGGACCCAAACTTCTTCTGAAAATCCGTCGGATTCTCGATCTTCGGAATCAAACTCTTCAGTTCTTCAATCTCGGGCTCCTTAAAACTAAAGCTTCGAGTGTTTCTCCTTCCAAATTCCATAATAACCTGAGATGTCTGCAAAAATCATTCCGAAGTTCCTTGAAAAACAAGTTTTTCACAAAGAATGTCGATGAATGCATGAATGAATGATAATGCAACAGTTACACACAAGTTTGCAAACATGGGGTTCAAAGGTTCAACGTTCAGCATGGAGTCAAGGGTAAAGCCCACCCAAAGGTATGTACTAACGGTTCAATCGCACCTGTAATACAAGGTTCTAAGAGTTCCCAGAGTCTACATTCCTCCTTCGGATATTACCAACGTCTTGATTACTCAATAATTAGCAATATTCTCAAGAGAAACTCGTCCGAGCGTAGCATCGCGTAACAACTACTTCCGAATTACTCCGTTATAGTCTCCGCGCTACACCTAAAAAGGCCAAGATGGGTTAGGGTTCTACGGTCCTCAACTTCTCGGGCTCCTAGGTCGAAAATAATAATGTCTTCCCGATTACTCGGTAAACAAATATTAAGTTCAAGAGGGCCTTCCATTGAGTGGGGGATCTCATGCCTCCTTCTTCGGGATTACTCCCTCAAAGTTAACATGACTGTACCGCCCGTCCTATTCCTTAAGTGTTACTTAATCCGGGTATAGGATTCGTCCTTTGCAAAAAACCCAAACCCCCCAATTTAAACACATAATCAAGCAAATCAAATAATAATAAAACAGATAAAACAAATTAGGCTTAACCCACTTAGGGATGGACCAGCAACAGGTCAATCTGTCCCCAGCAGAGTCGCCAATTCTGTAGCGATAAAAAATGTAGCGGGGTAAATCGGAGATCGAATTATTGATTAATTCGTCTCACAAAAAGCAAGAGTCGCCACCGCGCTTTATTGTTTCCAAGGGAAAAGGAGAAAGAGCGAAATAAAACCCTAAATATGCAATGTAAATAATACTTTTTAAAAGTAATAAAAGTACAAGGCGTTTTTGAAAAGAGATCTATGGTTCGGGGGTTGGTTATACAGTGGGAAGGTATTAGCACCCAATGCATCTATAGTACTCTATAGGAACCTTTTGAAATATCTGTTTATTAAAGTTGACCGTTTGATTAAAAAATAAATTGTTTTGGCCGAAAAGGGGTATGGACGGGTTTTTGAAGATACGACGACCTAATGTCGAAGTTTTTGCTTAAAAGGTATAAGTTTTGAAAAGATTGGATATTTGAGAAAAAATTGTCTTAAATTTTATTGAAATGAAACTATTCGCATGATTGGACTCGAGGACATGAAGTCGACCAGTTTAATCATTTTTTCCCTTGGATTTAAACGTAAACAGAATAATCAAGTAAACAGAAAATTATGATAAATAAATGATATACAACAATTTAAATAAAAGACTAAGTGGTATAAATATGCATTTTTTTGGATTTTTGTTTAATAATAATAATGAAAAGAAAATGTTTTAATAGTTTTCATTTTTTACGCATTTTTTATGTGGATAAAAGTAATGAGAATTAATTAAGGAAAATAAAAAAATGTTTTTTTAAGTTTTTTAAGTTTCTATTTTTTTAATATATTTTTTAGAGTTCTATATAAGGCATTATTTTTAAAGAATTATCAAATAAACAAACTAAATGAATACTTAAAAGTTACTAACTTAAACCTAATTAAAAAAGGGAATATTTAAAATTATCAAATAAACCTAAAATTAAACTTAATAAACAAAAGGTAAAATGATTAAAATGTTTTAATTAAATTTATTAATTGATTAAGCTACTAATTAATCCAACTAAATTAGTAATAGTTCTAAAAACTAACAAAAGGAATAAATAGAAAAAAAATGTGTATTAAAAAAAGCTAGATGAACAATCATATATGGGCCAAAGGGGTCTGAGGGGCCCAAGACAAAAAGATAGGGAAGGGGGGTGTACAAAGGGTTTCGCTGGGCTTGTAGGCAGAGATGGGTAAGGCCCATTCAGGTTTTACAATTGTTTTAGGGTTAAACGTGATTTGTTAAATGAATTAGGGATTAGGTTTTGCAACAACGGCGCCGCTCGCTTGTACCGTCTTCTCCGTTCGCGTTCTTCTTCGTCTTTCATGTCCTCGCCTGAGTTCTCTTGCCCAAAGGCCACCAGCTTCCTCCACTTCTTCTTCCCTCCAACGACGGCGTTATGGCGACGGATTTTACGGTAAACTTACATTTCATTACTCGTATAGGGTTTTGTTACAGTTGCATGTTCGTGATTTCAAGTTCATTGATTCTGAGTTTGTTTTATTATGTTATTATTTGAGGAATTTTGAGCGGAAAAAAAAGTGCAAAACTGCTACCTGGAGAAGGAGGAAGGAGGGTGGGAAAAGCTAGGAGGCCGGGAAAGCGAGGAGCGCGCGTGATGTTGCTAGCTACTTGACCCTGGTACTCTGTATTTGTATCTTTCTTCTTCTTGCTTTGGTTAGCCTCTGTATGCTTCAATGTTGCCTTGATGCTATTGTTGAAATGGATTTTGACTAGCTTGCCCTCTTCTTCTTTCTGACCATTGTATGCTTTTTGGAATGGTTTGACAGTTTCTTTTCTTCTTCTTGCCTTTACTACTGTATGCCTTTTTTATGGCCAATGATGAACATATTTGAGGCCTTCGTGTTTGGACATGTTATTGTTTTGACATTGGTTTGAGGTTAAGGCTTGTGTTGTCCTGGGTTTTGCTTTGGTTGGATGGACAAGGGGTTATGGTTTTAGGCTATTACAGGTTGCACTGGTTTTTTGGTTTGGCCAAAGTTGTGTGACAGGTTATTGAAACAGGTTTTTCGGTTTTGATATGGTTTGATGGTCTATGAGATAGCAGGTTAATGGTTTTTAGGCCATAGTACTTGATATATTATGCAGGTAGCAGGTTTTTGAAATGGTTTAGGCCATATTTGGTTTATGCTGGTTTGGCAGGTTTGTATGGTGTATGTTTGACAGTAGGTGGAAGGTTTTGGTAATGGTTATGGATGGTACTGGTTTGGTGGTATTATGCAGTAGGAATGGTTTTGAAATGGTTGATTCTATGGTTTTTAGGCCATATCTTTTACTGGTTGATGGGAATTTTGTTTATGCAGGTTTAGTATCTGGTTTATGTTGTAGTATTTGAGTTTTTTTGAATGCTTTAGGCGGGTTGAACTCTCTTGTGTTTTTGAAAGGGGTTTTCTTGTTATGTTATACAGTTTTGCTTGGCATCTTTTATGGCTCAGGTTTGAATACTTTTATTATATTCTGCCCTCTGCACTTTACTGCTCCAACAGTTGTTTGTATTCTAATTTCATGCTTCCTTATTTCTTATTGCAATACTGCTGATTTGTTTTGTAACTCCTTCTGCCTAAACCAAAACCTGTAAAACCATCCTTCTATCTCTCTTCTCTCTCTTAGGTACCATTTGATATCAAAATGATGTGTACTTATTTGGTTCTGAAAAAGCAGGCTGGAAGATGATGAGAAAAAAAGGAAAATATACTTTGCTTGCATATTTTGATTTAATATTGCACACTTCTCTTTGTCAACCATATGGTACAGTATGGAGCCTATGTTTTTGGCTTCTTCCATACTTTGGCAGGTTTACGTTGCATGTGGCTTTGAAAAAAAAGAAACTTGACTTGCATACTTGTATACTTGCATATGCTGTTGCTTTTTTTTTGTATGTTGTTCAAACAATTGAATTTATGCATATTTGAAATATGCAGTGGGCTTTTGAAAAAGTGCAATTGATTTTGAAATGTGCTATTTTGACAAGAAAATGATTTGTGCATGTTTTTAAATTGTGCATTCTATTTTGAAAATAAAAATCCATCCCTTTTTGTGAACCGGGAGAAATCCCGCGATTTGCAAAAAGGGTAAAAACTGATTCCAGCCGTTTGCTTTTAATGATGAACACTAAAAATAATTTTCTGCTTTTAATTATTCATTTATTTCTGACTTTTTCTTTTAATTGTTTTGCAGATAAAATTAAATGAGCAGACAAAAAGACATTGGATAGAAGATGAAGATTTAGAATTTAGGCAAAATTAGAATAGTTTTTATTTTACTTTAAGCCTTTTATATAATTGTTATTGTAAATATTTTGTAAATAATACAATATTTAAATAACAATTGTAATAATTAGAATAAAGTAAATAAAATTCCAATATTTTACCAATTAACTCTCTCTTCTTTCCAACTATTTATTTATCATTTATAATTCTTTAAATTATGTAGTAATTAAAAATCAATTTCAATTACTTAAATTCAGAATAATAAACAAATAAATAAACATCATTGATCAATAAACTCCTCTTCAATCTATTCCATTATTTATAATTCTCTAAATTATAATAACTGAAAAATAAATTTCAACTATTAAACTTAGGATAATAAATAGTTAAATAACATTGTTGATCAAATAATGAATTTCCCTTCAAATATTTATTATATTATTTATAAATCTTTAAATTATATATAATAACTAAAAAATAAATTCCAATTATTTAAATTTAAGATGATAAACAATTAATAAACATCATTTAAGTCTTGATCAGTTAATAAATTTAGCGTTCAACAAATAAACAGCTCTCGACTCGAAAAAGTTATGAATTTTAAAAAATCAAAAGATCAAAACGCTCGCAATGTAATGATGCAGATGGGAGATGGTATCTTAGGTCAAAATTTGGGGTACAACACTTAGGCATGCGCCTCGAAACATAGCAACAAAGACAGCATAGAAATCTTCGAGGGTGTTTGCCCCAACTGTTCCACTATCTTGTAATCACTTTTTCTGATGATTTTTAGAATCTCCTACATATCTTGGGTAGATGGGTCCTCGATAGTGATATCTTTTATGGGCGCCTCCGTCCTAGCAGGCTCAGTCATTTTTTCCTTTCCTCTTGTGTCAGCAATAGGTTTAACAACGGTAATATGAATGGGTGTAGTAGTGTTTGTCGGAGGTGAAATTTCTGGAGAGAAGATCATCCCCGTCCTAGTAACTTTACTCGATCCAGTGATATTTATAATGTTAGCAGTTTCATCTTTATCATCCCGAGAATCTTGTTTAATACCATAGTAGTATACTTCTGCCCCATAATTCCAGGGAACCTCCTTATCAGAAGAGTAAGGGATTGGACCGGTGTAATGATGATTAATGGAGCTATTCTTGGTTCACTAGGAATTCTAATTGGACCTTTGGAGCTGATCCTAATAGGTTTGTTGGATATGGTAATGATTGATATGTCTTTAATTTTTTTATTCAAACTTTTTATGGCCGAAGTTCTCTCAAACAGGATCTCATGACTATATATTAGGTGTTGAACACCTTTTTTCAGCCATTTGCATACATTAACTTGTTTGGCACAGCAGCAACAGTCTTTTAAACAACCAGGGAAAACCCTAGCTCTCAACAAATTTTCTTTAACAATGGTCAGTGGAGTAGCCAAATCTTCAACGAAGGAAACAAAAGCAGTATCCTCAATTGCATTGATACCTTTGCCATGATTTAGCATTGGTGCAGTTATTACATTTTGAGTTAACAGAGAGTCGAATTCAATTGTCTTGTTATTAATTAGGTCTTGGATTTTGTTCTTTAGAGACTAACAATCATTGGTATCATGTCCGGGGTTGTTTGATTGGTAAGCACATTTGGTATTTGGGTTGTATTTAGGAGAGGAGGTGTCATGGTTTTGGGGAGGATTCCTCAATGTAACCAGCTCCTCTTTTATTAAGTGTTGCAATGCTTGAGACAGTGACATATTGATCTTAGTATACTGCCTTTCTTGAAACTTCGTCCTTCGCCTATTCCCTTGTTGTTGTTGAGTAGGATTAGAAATTAATACTTCCCCTACTAAATAATGGCAGTCATTCTTAGTACGACTTCTTGATCCATATACAACATTAGTCTCCTTTTTCTAGCAAATTGTTTTTTCACAACATCAGAGGTGGAGGCGCTCAGTATTTTCCCGCTTTCAACCCTCTCACCATTCAAGATAAACTCAGTAAATTCGGATGATAAACTTATAATTAGTATGTTAAAAAATGGTCCACTCAAGGTTCCCATAAACATGTCTAACAATTCTCTATCAGTCAATGGTGGCTGCACCCTTCCAGCCAGGTCTCTCCATTTTTTAGCGTATTCTTTGAAGCCCTTGTTGGTACCCATGGTTTTTCCTGGAAATTGCACCCTAGTTGGCGCAAGATCAGTGTTATATTGATATTGGAGGTAAAAAGCAGTGGTTAAATCCTCCCAAGTATGGATGTTAGTCCCTTCCAATTTGTAAAACCACTCCAACTGTGTCCCCACTAGACTTTGAAAAAAGTGCACCCATGGTTTCTTATCAGCGGTATGCGACTGAATGTTACGGACGTAAGATCTCAAGTAAAGCTTTAGACATGAGACACCATCATACTTGCCAAAAGCGGGGATCTTGAATTTGTGGGGAATGACTACCCCAGGAACCAAACCCAAGTCACCAAAGTCCAAGCCAGGTACAACTTTGATTTCCACAACTTTCAATTTGTCTTCTAGTCATTTATATTTGTCGTCGGCTGGTGGATATTACTCATCAAAATAATATTCGTCTTCAGAGATTTGATTGTTTCTACCCCCGGCACGAGTGCTCCTAGCTTCTTCATCCTGATTCTCATCCTCCTCGGAGGAGTCTTCTTCCACTTGAACTTGTTGGATGGGGCCCTTGAATCTCTTCCCCATGTTGATCACGGCCTTCTTCTTAGTCTTTTTATTTGTAGCCAGAAATGCCATCAGTTCTTGTTGCCCTTTGGCCAAGGTGAGCAAGGTTTCTTGAAATTGATAATTTTGTGTCTGCAAGTCCTTCACAATCTGCTCGAGATCCATATTACTGAAATAAACAGTATAAAGATGAGGAAACCTGTGTCATAAAATCTGCTTATATTATGATGCATGTAGTGTGAATGCAAATGTTTTCAAGGACCTTTAAGATTTAAGTTTGTTTAAACAAAGAAGGAACAAACATTAATTGCATTAATAAGTTCAAAATGGTTACAAAAAGTGCCTCTCGGGCTTACAATGGAAGGAACAAGAATAATAATACAAAATAAACTCCTAAAATAAAAAGGACTCAAGCTTCCCATTAGCGCATCCTCTTTGGTGCAATGTAGGCATTCAAACTTCGCTCTTCATGAAGTTGTCTCGTGAGCTCCAAAACCTTCTTCTCGCCTGTCTAGAATTGGGCTTCAAAGGTGTCTCACTCCCCTTTAAGTTGAATCCATGATATTTGAAACTCCTCGAGAGTAGTAGGCATGTCGGGATGAAGAATAGTGTTGCAAACATCTCCTTCGGCAATAGGCTCCATGATGATAGGTAGGATGGTAGGATACGGCATCATGAGGCCTTGAGCACGAGCTCACGCCCACTTGAGATAGGGCTCTAATGGGATGGAGTTCTTATGCCCTAATGCCTTGCTATCAACTTTGTTCACCATGCCTTAAGCTTGCAGCTTGGACGATAACCTTGGACATCACTTTCATAGTCAAATACAATTCCTTGGACAAGCGCATCATGAGGAACATCCCTCCTAGCATACTCAAACTGTCATAATGCAAGAGAAGGGTTATAGGTGATACCTCCCCTAATTCCCAAGAGTGGGACATTAGGGAATTCCACATAATGATCAATGATGATGACATCCTCCAAAGATCGAGAACACCAATGAATATCTGAATGCGAGAGTGATATCAACCTACTAGACCATCTCATGCCTTACTCATTATTTAAAATAGATCGAGGAAGGTGTGAAATAAACTACCTAGCCAACAAAGGAGTGCAACACATAATAATTCTCCTTCTCTTCATGGTGATAGTGTGAAAAGAGTGCAAAATGTCTCCAAGTAAGGTAGGCACCGGGTTAAGGGATAGAAAAACTTTGACCGCATTCACATCTATGAATTGGTCCATATTAGGAAATAGTACCATCCCATAGATTAGAAGGGCCAAAACCTCTTCAAAAGCTTTCAAATCCAGAGCATCCTAAAATCATTGAGCCTTCTCAAACAGAAACTTGGCTGGAAAACCCTTAACACCACTTCTTGTTTCCCAATTTACCCAATGTCAGACCGTTGCAAATGTAAAGCTAAAGTAATCTTCTTGGGTCTTTTTCAATACCGGTGAAGGGTAATTTATCAAGAATATGCACTCCTAAGAGTTGAGAAAACTCTTTCATGTTAGGCACTAATTGGTAATCAGGAAATGTAAAGCAATGGTGTAAAGGGTCAAAGAACTGAAAGAGCACTTTCATCATGTCTTCATCGAGGCTTGAGGTAACCAGATTGAGAAGTCGACCATGTCTCTTGGTGAACAGAGAATTCTCGGGAACCCTTGACGCTAACTCTTTGATTTGATGAGTGTGATCGGTGGATCTGGAACTGACTGTTTTAAAGCTGGTTCGCGAAATGTCGCGGTAAGCAAGAGTCGCCACCGTCTTTTATTTTCTCCAAATGGGAAGGACAAAAGCACAGAAAAATTCCTTTAAAAGAGATTGCTCTCGGTTCGGGAGGTAGGTTATAGAAAGGGAAGGTGTTAGCACCCTTTCTATCCATGGTTATCCATGGGCTCTTAGGTACTTGCTCAATGTGTTTTCAAAAATGTTTGCTTGCTTTTCAATTGTGGGTCTTAAAAGTTTCTTTGAAAAATTTCAGTTCGACTCGTACGTCAGAGTGTTTGAAAAATTTGCTTTTGAAAGCTTTTGAAAATGTGTTGGTGAAAATATGTTTTGATTTGTTTGAAATTAGAGCAAGTATCCTTGAGAACCTACCTACCCTAAGGAATTCGTCTGTGTAAATGTCCTTTAAAGTAGTGCCATCCCACCATTGAGAGGTAGGTAGCACCACCGTTGGAGGTGTTCGGGTCAATTCGAGTTTGTAGGGACATGGTGATCACCAGAGCAATGGGAAGACACCTTAGAAGCTACCCTCATGCCAGGTTCCCGGATCATGAGGACTTACTAAGACATCCTCTACTCGACGATCACCTTTCGAAAGGCAACAGTGAGGCGTACCCTAGGGGTGGTGTGTGCGGTCCGTGTGTCATTTTCAGTTTATTGTTTGTCTTGTCATGCATTGGTGATCTAACGATTCGATTTTATTTTTGGGCATTAATTCTTTCATGTTATTGTTTAACAGTTATAAAGTTGCGAAAAATAAATCTAAACTATTACAACTGGCGCGGGTCCACATCGCCAAAAAACCGAACCCGATTTGACTGAAAATAAATAAAGCGAATAAATAAAAGTGCAAGAAATAAATCTAAACTTATTACAAGGCTTTGGGGCATATACAGAGGTATTTAAACGATATAAAATAAATGCGCGAAATAAAGAGATTAAACAAAACTAGGGCGTTGGACCCTTTTACAAACAACTAAAATTAATCAAGGAATTTAAAATTAAAATTAAATGAAAAATAGTATTTTTTGTGTTTTTTAGATTTAAAAGAAAAAAGACAAATTAATTAAAACTAAAATGCTAAACCCTAGTTCTAATGTTTTTTAAGTTATTAAGAAAAAGATTTAATTTCTACCCTAATTTAATTCTAAATTAATTTATGTACAATTTTTAATTTATGAAAATAAATAAATAATATTATTATTCTGAAAAAAGGAAAAATAAAAAAAGAAAATAAAAAGTTATTAAACCTAAATTCTATTTTTTTGGATTTTTATTAAAAGGATTAAAATTGAAAACCTAATTAAAACTAAATATTTACATGTTATTATTTATACAAAAAAATATTTAAAATAAAATAATTATTAATTTTTTTGACTTTTCTGATTTTTGTGATGTTTTGCATTTTGATTAAAAATTAAATAAAACAAATAATTAAAATAACATAACAATTAAAATAAATGAAGAATATAAGAAAAATAAATTAAATGGGCAAACCAGGGGGGGTAGACCCCAAAATTGTGAGGTTCAGATTTGAAAAGCCTGGCCCATTTGCTTTGAAGTCCATTGACTTTTTTGATCAGGTGTGATGCATTTGACTGAAGCATAGCATATTCTTCCATCCTTGCCTTTGATGTGGGTACTCAGGGACACGTGGATGAGCTGATTTTGAAGTGTATGGTAGGCATCAATGTTATGCTGCATGGGAATTCAAGTGGAAAAATAATATGAGAAATGTGTGAGACCTGGGGTTTGAACCCAGGTCATGAGAGTCCCTAGCGCGCGTCCCTGCCAGCTGAGCCACTTTGATTTCAATTAATATATAATAGTCAATAAACAATATAAAAGAAAAAGGTTAGTGCTTTTTAAAACGCGCGCAAATTCAAACTCCTCCAATCCACTTGTGCCACGCCATCATCCCTTCCATTTTCCTGAAACACAAAGAAAGAAGGCAACGGTTTTGAAACGTAGCATTAGGCAGCCTTCCAAGAAATAGCGAATAGGCCTGTGTATCTCATAAATTTGTCGCGACCATATCTTCTTCTTCGTCTCTAAACACTGAGTTCAACCATGGTGGTCATGGGCCCTAATTTTTCCTCTATGCAAAATCCCTAATTTAAGAAAACTGTAACCCTAGGATTCGAAAATGGTGGATTAGCGTATGATTAACAAAAATGAAATTAAACACCATGAATAGTTTGGAAACTTGGTAAGGAACATGAATATGTAATTAAAATGCAATGATCATGCTTAGAATTGAAAATACGATTTCAAAGAATTTTCTGTACAGTTTGAGTTGTTGTTACTGCTCCTTCGCGTTTTGATTGAGGTTAGGGGTTGGAGTGCCTTCAGGAATGTCTAAGGATGCTTATGGAAAAAGAATTAAGGCTTGAAAAACTCTCTAGTAGTGATTTCAGAATTGTGTTTTTATGCAAAATTTTCAAATTGCCAAAGCTTGTTTGGGCGCCTCTTATGATGTGTTAGGCCTAGGGTTTGACTCAGTGATGATCATGGAATGGAATTGGCTTGCTCTTTGACCTTAATTCATGCTTGTGAAGGAATTAGTCTTAGGGTTTTCACTCTTAACCATTTTTCCTCCTTTTTAGCCAAAACCTAGACCTAGTGTGCAAATGAACCCTAGCCTGATTTCTTGAGTTGGTTCATGATACATAGAAATTGTCCAAGTTCACATGACACTATTCCATTGGTTTTTAAATTTTATTTGAATTTTCAAAGAATTAAAATGAATTAAATCATCAAAAAAAAAAAAATCAATATTTGGTCTTGAAATTAACCATGGGACACGTGTGTGGCATGACAAGGATGAACCAAGTGGAAAAAATGGGTCCCTTTTGTCAAAAATTGGATTTTCAAAGATAGTTGACTTTTGCCATTTCACAAAAATTTCCCAACTTCTACAAGGCATAACTTGCTCAATTTTTAAGCTTTTCACATGTTCTTGGACATTTTGGAAAGGTCTTTGAGTCCTTTAACCAATGCCTTTGGTCCCATGTCATTTTGATTTACCAATCTCAAGTTATGGTCTTTGACTTAAAGTCTCGTTTTGTTGACTTTTGAAAATGACCTGTAATGTTGAAATTGATAACTTTTTGTGAGAGCATTTCTTGGACTTGAAGTATGAATATGAGTTGTAGGAAATGTCTTTCTCTTCAAAATGAGCTTTGGATGGAATTTTTCTGATAATCCATGTGAAAGTTATGCCCTGGTCAATTTCAGTTGACTTTTTCAGCTGTCCAAATATAGCAACTTGTGCATCTTTGATGATTTCTGAGCCAAATTTTGAGAATCATGATCAAGCATTGATCAAATGATGTTTGTGGCTTCAAAATGATATGTTGACCAAAAATTTGAACTTTTGACTGCCAAATGACCATTTTGCCCCTACAGTTGACTGTAGTGCAATTTAGGGTTTTGACTGTGCAATTTTGAGCTGAATGCCTTGAAACTTGATATGAGGATGCTTGACCATGTTTGTAAGCATATGAGACTTGATTGAGCCTTTGAACACTCCATTTTCTTGATCAGCACACAAACCCTAGTTTTGACTGTATGGGAGACTGTTGCACTGCACAACCCTTGGGAAATTTTGTAACTTGGCTTGGCAATTTCTTGAAGAATATGGGAGGGCAAATTTTGGGGTATAACAGTTGCCCCTGTTCAATCTTCTTAGACCTGAGGATGCAGATTGGCTGACGTGCCTTTCGTAATCCGAGGGTAAAAGATGATTGGACACTAGAGTGCCCGGAAATTTGCGCTCACATGTTAGCAACGAGGGTAATGGGCTTATAGATGCCATCTGGATGTTTTGATTGCGTAAGAGATTCCTTCGCTAGAACCTGCCTACCTGCAAAACAAAAAATGAGTACCTGACACGTTGCAGGAGCTGATGTTTAGATGTGTCCTGACTGGTTACAGGAGCTGAGTCTGGAGCTTCAAACGGTGATGAAAGAACCAGGGATGATTACTTCCTTAGCATGAATGGTAAGAGAGTCTTGGGTGACTTTAACTTCAACAACGCTCGTTGAGATAAATCTGGGGTGTCTTCTACTGGGATAAGAATCAGGGAGATCTTAGGGTCGATCTGACTGAACCAGAGAGGCCTTTGACTGGGTAAGAAATCAGGAAAATCTTGGGACGATTTAACTGAACCGGTCTAGGTCTTGAAATGTCTTCAACTGGATAAGCAATCAGGAAAATCTTGGGACGATTTAACTGAACCAGAGAAGGCCTTTGACTGGATAAGCAATCAGGAAAATCTTGGGACGATTTAACTGAACCGGTCTAGGTCTTGAAATGTCTTCAACTGGATAAGCAATCAGGAAAATCTTGGGACGATTTAACTGAACCAGAGAAGGCCTTTGACTGGATAAGCAATCAGTAAAATCTTGGGACGATTTAACTGAACCGGTCTAGGTCTTGAAATGTCTTCAACTGGATAAGCAATCAGGAAAATCTTGGGATGATTTAACTGAACCAGAGAAGGCCTTTGACTGGATAAGCAATCAGGAAAATCTTGGGACGATTTAACTGAACCGGTCTAGGTCTTGAAATGTCTTCAACTGGATAAGCAATCAGGAAAATCTTGGGACGATTTAACTGAACCAGAGAAGGCCTTTGACTGGATAAGCAATCAGGAAAATCTTGGGACGATTTAACTGAACTGGTCTAGGTCTTGAAATGTCTTCAACTGGATAAGCAATCAGGAAAATCTTGGGACGATTTAACTGAACCAGAGAAGGCCTTTGACTGGATAAGCAATCAGTAAAATCTTGGGACGATTTAACTGAACCGGTCTAGGTCTTGAAATGTCTTCAACTGGATAAGCAATCAGGAAAATCTTGGGACGATTTAACTGAACCAGAGAAGGCCTTTGACTGGATAAGCAATCAGGAAAATCTTGGGACGATTTAACTGAACCGGTCTAGGTCTTGAAATGTCTTCAACTGGATAAGCAATCAGGAAAATCTTGGGACGATTTAACTGAACCAGAGAAGGCCTTTGACTGGATAAGCAATCAGTAAAATCTTGGGACGATTTAACTGAACCGGTCTAGGTCTTGAAATGTCTTCAACTGGATAAGCAATCAGGAAAATCTTGGGATGATTTAACTGAACCAGAGAAGGCCTTTGACTGGATAAGCAATCAGGAAAATCTTGGGACGATTTAACTGAACCGGTCTAGGTCTTGAAATGTAGCTTGAGAACTTAACTGGATCTTTCCTGAAAGGTAAAAGTCAGTCATATGCAATGCATGATATGGATCAAGCAATGATGTTCTCAACATAAATGAGATTGGTATGATGCCGTGCGTTATGCATGCTATAATGATGTATGTGATGTTTTATGTATGTTTTCGTCTAGGAAAGTAAATCCTTGACGGGTGCCAGGAAGTCGTATCCTGGGCTGATGTCGAAGAATAGATTTTGCTTCCGCTGGGGATGATAATTGCAAGGATACCGGTAGGAGAAGATGACTCCGTTGCGGAATAAACTTGGCGAATGGAAGATTCTGCGGGGAGAAAAGATATTCTAGCGATCATGCTGGGAAGCAATACTCTGTGGGGATAGAGATGCTTTGCTGAGTGTTGATAGCAGTAATTTGCTGAGGATGTCTTTGTTGTTGGAAGTGTTAACGGACTTCGCTGGGGATAGGAAAGAACTATGTTGACGACGACCTTTCCGTGGCTTTTGGCTGAGGATAACCCAGTTATATCCTGTTAAGGAAATAACTCTTTGAATAAAGCCGGACGACGCGTTCGTGCTCTGCGAGGGGATAAGCTTACTGCTTGGAGAGATGAATTCCAATTTTCCTGGGGAAACTGGATTGGACTCTTCTGGGGAGTTTTGGAATGTAGTTTTATAAGTTGAAAGGGGGAACCTATGTAGGGTTGCATGCTGATGAGTTTGTGTAAAACTGTATCTGAAATGGAGAAGGAACCTGGGTAGGGTTACTTTGATGATGAGTTCGTGTAAAACTTCGTTTTTTTGGAAAGGGAGAACCTGTGTAGGGTTTCTGGGTGACGAGTCCATGTAAAACTGCATCTTGAAGAGAGGGAACCGATGTAGGGTTGCTTGGTGAGGTAAGTTCATGTAAAACTTCTTGATGAACCGGGGTGAGGTTATCTTGAGCTAAATCCATGTAAGACTTCTGGGGGGAACCAGGGTTAGGTTGCCGCAGGATAAGTTCGTGTAAAACTTCTTGACGAACCGAGGTAAGGTCATCTTGAGATAGGTCCATGTGTGACTCTTGGAGGAACCGGGGTTAGGTTACGGCAGGATAAGTTTGTGTAAAACTTCTTGATGAACCGGGGTTAGGTCATCTTGAGATAGGTCCATGTGAGACTCTTGGAGGAACCGGGGTTAGGTTACGGCGGGATAAGTTTGTGTAAAACTTCTTGATGAACCGGGGTTAGGTCATCTTGAGATAGGTCCATGTAAGACTTCTGGAGGAACCGGGGTTAGGTCACTTCGGGATAAGTTCGTGTAAAACTTCTTGACGAACCGGGGTAAGGTTACTTGTGATAAATCCATGTAAGATTTCTGGAGGAACCGGGGTAAGGTTACTTGGATAAGTTTGTGTAAAAACTTCTGGAGGAACCGGGGTAAGGTTATTTGGTTGAGTTTGTGTAAAAATCTCTGGAGGAACCGGGGTAAGGTTACTTGGATAAGTTTGTGTAAAAACTTCTGGAGGAACCGGGGTAAGGTTGCTTCGGGATAAGTTTGTGTAAAACTTCTTGATGAACCGGGGTTAGGTCATCTTATGGAGGAGGAGTCTGTGTATGACTTTGTCTGAAGGTTGAGCAGAAACCGGGGTTGGGTTGCATGATTTTGATTAAGTGGATAATTGTCCTGTTTGGTCTCGGACGTTAGCCCACGATCTGGAATTTGTAAAGGTAGATGGTAATCATTTTTATGTTGATCTGTCCTTTGTAATTTGGTTGACAGAGCAATTGGATCGCCTGGATAGCTCATTATTGCCCCTGCTTCGGAGGTGAGGGAAGAGGATACCTGTGCGGGTGATCGACAAATCTTCGGGTAGGCAAGTGACGAGATACCGGAACATAGTCGTACGCTTCGATCCCTAACTTTTGCCTGGACCGCCCTTTCGGGTTTTCATTCCACCGGGATACCCATTTTTGCCCAAGCCGCCTTTTCACGTTTTCGACTTGCCGGGTGTACATGTTTTTCGTTTCATCCCTTCATTTTGCCCGAACCCTTTTAGTTCGCCGGGAAGCCCTTATTTTTGCCTAGGTATGTCAACCTAGCGGGTCTTTGATTATGCGCAGTATTTTTTTCCGACTATGTCCACGCTCTCAGAATGTAGGGAGTTGCCCCTGTTGGAAGTATTTTGCCATGCCCCAGATAATGAGCAATGTGCCCCTTGATTGGAGGTTCTTCTGTTCACAAGGTGTTCATCGTGCGAATTTCCCTGCTTGTTCAAACAAGTAGTCATATGCAAACAAGGTTATTTTAAGAATGCAAAAGTCTATGTCTGTCTTGAATTTTGAAAATGCATTTATTTTTGTAATACAAGTGAATGTTTGTAAAACATAATGTCAACTCCGTATTTACCGTAGGCCTTCAGGAGTCAGGATACCTTTCGTAACAGTATGCTTTCGAACTAACCCATGCTTCAGCTAGGACTTTTAAGGGTTGTAACGTGGCTTGGTTCACGGTTTAAGAAACAAAGTATAAAGGTTCAAATTTTATTTGTACCCACCCTCTCTTCGTGATGTTCTCCAAACCTAAACTCAGTTGATCATACATTAGACCTTGTTTGAGTCTTGGCTCTAATTTTCTGGTGATGGATAACTTATTTTGAATAGGCAGTCATTCCTTTTTTGTCGAGGGTTTGTGTGACCTCCTTTTTTGATTTTGTGATCCCTATTTTTTGCCTGAACTGTTTCTTTTTGTGATTACAGTCAGCGGGATGCCCCAGTTTTGTAAGTCTCCTTCATAGGTTTTGACTTAATGGGTTTTTATTTTTTGAGACATAATGACTGCCTATCTGTATGATTGTTTGGAATTATCACTATCTTTTGTTTTGTAAGGACCTTTTTGGTGCCATTCGTTATGTACTTGGATCAACTGAGAGACTACCCTGCCCCAGGTTATGATAAAGGGTTTTGATTTTCGAAAAGAAAAACTCCTACTTCTTTGGCTCAAAGGGGTTGACGAGGGATTATCTTCCTTATTACTCCAGTGTTTAGGAATTGAAACAATGCCTGTACCTCATTAGCGGGGTCTGTTCAAAAGCATACTGTAAAGATTGCGGTATCGTTTTCGTCATCCTCCCTCAAGAGGCTTAGAATTATTGATTGAGAGAGTTGACATTAGAACAAATATGAAAATAATTTGCGTATAGTGAATACGAATATATTGATTCAAAATAGACATAAGCGATGCATTAATGAAATAACAATGTTTTAACAATGAGTAAATGTTTGAACAAAAGAAAATTGCAACTTGAACATTCGAATGAACAAAATTTTCTAGTCTCAGGGCTTGTCACTTCAAATGGTGAGCCTTAGAGGGATGGTAGAAAAATTCAGCCTGACCATCTTGTGTGAATTCCAGTGCTCCTTCATCAATCAGATCCTGGATCTTGTTTTTCAAAGCCCAACACTCGTTTGCATTATGTCCTGGACAGGCAGAGTGGTAGGCACACCTTTTATTGGGATCATAAGCAGGATGTGCTGTGTTGGGGTTCTGGGGATGATCCCTTAATGTGATCAGGTTCAATCTCAACAGGCGTTGTAAAGCTTGAAACGGCGACATATTGAGCGGGGTGAACTGCCTCCTGGGCTTGTCTGTCTGAAGTTGGTGAAGTTGCTGCTGAATTGGTGATACTGGAGCCATATGAGGAGCTTTCTCCTTGCCTCTTTGTCTCAAAGGTGGTGGAACGATGATTGGCTTTTTACCCTTAGATGTTTGCCCCAGTTGGTTGCCCTGAAGCAGTTTGTTGATGAGAACCCCGAGCTCATCTTGTCTTTGAGTTAAACCCTGAATGGCGGTCATCTGCCCCAGCATCTGGGCTTTCAATGCATCCACCTCAGCTTGTAGGTGTTCCATCCTTTCATCCTCAGCACTGTTCCTGACAAAAGTCTCCATGATAAGTGTCCTTAGCTCTTCCTGCCCCTTGGATAGATTCAGGAGGATTTTCCCGAACCGGGTCTCTTGAGCAAGAAAGTCCTGATTGTCTTGTTGGGAAGCCATGGCTGAAATAAACAGCGGGAAAGGTGAGTGACCTGCAAAAGGGATACCTGTAATGCAATGATGAGTATGATATGCATGCAATGTTTTCAAGGACCTCGCGGGGTAAACAAGGAAATTTGTTGGCATTTGAATTTAGAGCTTGATTGAAGGACACCCAAGTTATTAAGAACTCTTCTTCAAGAGTCAAAGGCTCACCATATCAAGTGGGTCATAGCCCCTGACTTTAGTCATCATGTCTGGTTTTGATTTCCAAACAACCTTGGTTAGGGAACCTTCTTCAGGAGTCAGAGCTCACCATATCGAGTGGGTCATAGCCCCTGACAACATTGGCTAGAGGAAAATAAATCCTCTTTGCCCCTTGCTAGATGTTTGATTTATATGACCTGCATCACAAGCCCTTGAGATCCTTGAAATGGGTTAGGATGTATGCAATGGTATGATGTCATGATATGCATGGGGTAATGTGAGTAACCCTGTTATGAGTCCAAATTAAGGACTGCAAAAACCTGCAAGAAACTTAGGATACCCTGTTATGAGTCCTAATTAAGGACTACAAACACAACCTGCAAGAGACAAATGTCAGGTAATAAGCATGCAAGTAGTTCAAGTAGGAAGGCACACAAGTCACACAAGAGAAACCCTTAGGGTTTAGGCCAGAATGGGGTCTGGGTAGTACCCTCTTGAAGTTGGTGGGTTCAACCTGTCCTAATCAAAGTAACCGGGTTCTAAGGTTCCCAATATCACGGGATTGCTTTCATTGTTCATCGTTTCGATTTAGCCACTGAACTGGCGACCGAAATATTCCAGGAAAGCAACCCTCAATTGGATGTAGTATCGAGTATCAACCAACCTCGGACTGCACCAAAGTCAGTTATCTCACTACCCTAAAGAGGCCAAGATGGTTCAATTAAGGTTCCTAAGGTCTGTTGATGCTTCACGACACCACGCGGAGGCCCCGTACTCTCCTTGACTGAACTCAAGGGTTACCGGTACACACCAAAGTGCCACATCAACGTAGCAGACTGTTTCAACCATGTCGGTATACCCCGCACAGTTCCCTCACAGCCTTGTTGCTACTTTCTAAGAAAGGTATCCCCCAGATCCGGGTTTAGGATCTATAGAACTCCCAAGCAACCCACAATTTAAAGCACACAAGGAAAACAATTGAAAACACAGTGATCTTAATCCTAAGGTACACCTCACTTTAAGTTTTATCCCCAGCAGAGTCGCCAGTTCTGTGATCGGTGGATCTGGAACTGACTGTTTTAAAGCTGGTTCGCGAAATGTCGCGGTAAGCAAGAGTCGCCACCGTCTTTTATTTTCTCCAAATGGGAAGGACAAAAGCACAGAAAAATTCCTTTAAAAGAGATTGCTCTCGGTTCGGGAGGTAGGTTATAGAAAGGGAAGGTGTTAGCACCCTTTCTATCCATGGTTATCCATGGGCTCTTAGGTACTTGCTCAATGTGTTTTCAAAAATGTTTGCTTGCTTTTCAATTGTGGGTCTTAAAAGTTTCTTTGAAAAATTTCAGTTCGACTCGTACGTCAGAGTGTTTGAAAAATTTGCTTTTGAAAGCTTTTGAAAATGTGTTGGTGAAAAGATGTTTTGATTTGTTTGAAATTAGAGCAAGTATCCTTGAGAACCTACCTACCCTAAGGAATTCGTCTGTGTAAATGTCCTTTAAAGTAGTGCCATCCCACCATTGAGAGGTAGGTAGCACCACCGTTGGAGGTGTTCGGGTCAATTCGAGTTTGTAGGGACATGGTGATCACCAGAGCAATGGGAAGACACCTTAGAAGCTACCCTCATGCCAGGTTCCCGGATCATGAGGACTTACTAAGACATCCTCTACTCGACGATCACCTTTCGAAAGGCAACAGTGAGGCGTACCCTAGGGGTGGTGTGTGCGGTCCGTGTGTCATTTTCAGTTTATTGTTTGTCTTGTCATGCATTGGTGATCTAACGATTCGATTTTATTTTTGGGCATTCATTCTTTCATGTTATTGTTTAACAGTTATAAAGTTGCGAAAAATAAATCTAAACTATTACAACTGGCGCGGGTCCACATCGCCAAAAAACCGAACCCGATTTGACTGAAAATAAATAAAGCGAATAAATAAAAGTGCAAGAAATAAATCTAAACTTATTACAAGGCTTTGGGGCATATACAGAGGTATTTAAACGATATAAAATAAATGCGCGAAATAAAGAGATTAAACAAAACTAGGGCGTTGGACCCTTTTACAAACAACTAAAATTAATCAAGGAATTTAAAATTAAAATTAAATGAAAAATAGTATTTTTTGTGTTTTTTAGATTTAAAAGAAAAAAGACAAATTAATTAAAACTAAAATGCTAAACCCTAGTTCTAATGTTTTTTAAGTTATTAAGAAAAAGATTTAATTTCTACCCTAATTTAATTCTAAATTAATTTATGTACAATTTTTAATTTATGAAAATAAATAAATAATATTATTATTCTGAAAAAAGGAAAAATAAAAAAAGAAAATAAAAAGTTATTAAACCTAAATTCTATTTTTTTGGATTTTTATTAAAAGGATTAAAATTGAAAACCTAATTAAAACTAAATATTTACATGTTATTATTTATACAAAAAAATATTTAAAATAAAATAATTATTAATTTTTTTGACTTTTCTGATTTTTGTGATGTTTTGCATTTTGATTAAAAATTAAATAAAACAAATAATTAAAATAACATAACAATTAAAATAAATGAAGAATATAAGAAAAATAAATTAAATGGGCAAACCAGGGGGGGTAGACCCCAAAATTGTGAGGTTCAGATTTGAAAAGCCTGGCCCATTTGCTTTGAAGTCCATTGACTTTTTTGATCAGGTGTGATGCATTTGACTGAAGCATAGCATATTCTTCCATCCTTGCCTTTGATGTGGGTACTCAGGGACACGTGGATGAGCTGATTTTGAAGTGTATGGTAGGCATCAATGTTATGCTGCATGGGAATTCAAGTGGAAAAATAATATGAGAAATGTGTGAGACCTGGGGTTTGAACCCAGGTCATGAGAGTCCCTAGCGCGCGTCCCTGCCAGCTGAGCCACTTTGATTTCAATTAATATATAATAGTCAATAAACAATATAAAAGAAAAAGGTTAGTGCTTTTTAAAACGCGCGCAAATTCAAACTCCTCCAATCCACTTGTGCCACGCCATCATCCCTTCCATTTTCCTGAAACACAAAGAAAGAAGGCAACGGTTTTGAAACGTAGCATTAGGCAGCCTTCCAAGAAATAGCGAATAGGCCTGTGTATCTCATAAATTTGTCGCGACCATATCTTCTTCTTCGTCTCTAAACATTGAGTTCAACCATGGTGGTCATGGGCCCTAATTTTTCCTCTATGCAAAATCCCTAATTTAAGAAAACTGTAACCCTAGGATTCGAAAATGGTGGATTAGCGTATGATTAACAAAAATGAAATTAAACACCATGAATAGTTTGGAAACTTGGTAAGGAACATGAATATGTAATTAAAATGCAATGATCATGCTTAGAATTGAAAATACGATTTCAAAGAATTTTTTGTACAGTTTGAGTTGTTGTTACTGCTCCTTCGCGTTTTGATTGAGGTTAGGGGTTGGAGTGCCTTCAGGAATGTCTAAGGATGCTTATGGAAAAATAATTAAGGCTTGAAAAACTCTCTAGTAGTGATTTCAGAATTGTGTTTTTATGCAAAATTTTCAAATTGCCAAAGCTTGTTTGGGCGCCTCTTATGATGTGTTAGGCCTAGGGTTTGACTCAGTGATGATCATGGAATGGAATTGGCTTGCTCTTTGACCTTAATTCATGCTTGTGAAGGAATTAGTCTTAGGGTTTTCACTCTTAACCATTTTTCCTCCTTTTTAGCCAAAACCTAGACCTAGTGTGCAAATGAACCCTAGCCTGATTTCTTGAGTTGGTTCATGATACATAGAAATTGTTCAAGTTCACATGACACTATTCCATTGGTTTTTAAATTTTATTTGAATTTTCAAAGAATTAAAATGAATTAAATCATCAAAAAAAAAAAAAAATATCAATATTTGGTCTTGAAATTAACCATGGGACACGTGTGTGGCATGACAAGGATGAACCAAGTGGAAAAAATGGGGCCCTTTTGTCAAAAATTGGATTTTCAAAGATAGTTGACTTTTGCCATTTCACAAAAATTTCCCAACTTCTACAAGGCATAACTTGCTCAATTTTTAAGCTTTTCACATGTTCTTGGACATTTTGGAAAGGTCTTTGAGTCCTTTAACCAATGCCTTTGGTCCCATGTCATTTTGATTTACCAATCTCAAGTTATGATCTTTGACTTAAAGTCTCTTTTTGTTGACTTTTGAAAATGACCTGTAATGTTGAAATTGATAACTTTTTGTGAGAGCATTTCTTGGACTTGAAGTATGAAGATGAGTTGTAGGAAATGTCTTTCTCTTCAAAATGAGCTTTGGATGGAATTTTTCTGATAATCCATGTGAAAGTTATGCCCTGGTCAATTTCAGTTGACTTTTTCAGCTGTCCAAATATAGCAACTTGTGCATCTTTGATGATTTCTGAGCCAAATTTTGAGAATCATGATCAAGCATTGATCAAATGATGTTTGTGGCTTCAAAATGATATGTTGACCAAAAATTTGAACTTTTGACTGCCAAATGACCATTTTGCCCCTACAGTTGACTGTAGTGCAATTTAGGGTTTTGACTGTGCAATTTTGAGCTGAATGCCTTGAAACTTGATATGAGGATGCTTGACCATGTTTGTAAGCATATGAGACTTGATTGAGCCTTTGAACACTCCATTTTCTTGATCAGCACACAAACCCTAGTTTTGACTGTATGGGAGACTGTTGCACTGCACAACCCTTGGGAAATTTTGTAACTTGGCTTGGCAATTTCTTGAAGAATATGGGAGGGCAAATTTTGGGGTATAACAATGAGGCACTCTTACGAGGTTGATTTGGATAGTATTCCTGCGAGTAGAAGCCATGTCCTACAAAAAAAAACAAAGATAAATCTCTAGGTCCTTGAAATGGTTAATGAAAAATGCCATGGAATGATGCCATGATGTTTTGTATAAGTAAACATATACGAGCAAAGAAAATAAGTCCTTAGGTTTAGGCTTGCATGAGGTTCATAGGTAAATACCCTCTTGAAGTTTAGTTGGTTTAACTTGTCCTAGAAAGTAATCGGGTTTTAGGGAATCTCAATATCACTGATCTTTCTTCATCGGGAATTGTTTCAATGCAAGCCTCTTTATTGGCGACCAAAATATCCCGAAAGCCTGATCTCAATAAGTGTAGCATCGAGTATCAACCAACTTTGGACTGCACCAAAGCCGACTATCTCAATACTTCCTAATGGCCAAGTTGTTCAATTAAAGGTTCTAAGGTCAGTTAGTGCTTCATGACACCACACAGCGGCCCCGTATTCTCCTTGACTGGACTCAAGGGATATTGGTACCAACAAATGTGTCAAACTAACGTAGCCATCACTTCAACCATGTCGATATACCTCGCACAGTCCCCACAATCTATTGCTACTTACCTAATAATGTTCCCCGATCCGGGTAGAGGATCAATACAAAACCCAAACAAGGATCCAAGAATGTGAAGCAAACAATTCAAACAATGCAAGAATTTTAAAAGTGATCTAGTCTCTATGGTAACCTCACTCTTAAGTATGTCCCCAGTAGAGTCGCCAGTTCTATAATACTGCGGGAGAACTGACTTGTGTGTTTTGAGTTTGATCGCAATTGTTGCGGATAACAAGAGTCGTCACTGACTTTTCTTTTATCCAATAAAGGAAAGGGTGAAAATAACAGAAAGACCTTTTGAGAATTTTCTTGAGTTCGGGGGGTAGGTTATGAAAAGGGAAGGTGTTAGAACCCTTTTCATATGTAGTTATGTACGTGCTCTTAGTTGCTAGCTCACTTTTAAATGCTTTGTTTGAAATGTGTTTGTGATTGGTTTTGAAAGAATTTTTGAAAAGTGCCTTTGTTTATGCGAACTTTGTAATGATTCTCGTTTCAGCGAAAATGTATACAAAGTGTTGAGTTTTGAAAATATTTCATTTGAAAGTGTTGGTGTGTTTGAAATATGTTTGAAAAATGATTGTGAGCAAGCAACTACGAACTTTCTACCTACTCAAAAAGTCTTTGTTCATTTCCTCCTCCTTTAGATATTTCTATCTTACTGTTGATTGATAAGAAGCCCTATCATTGGATGTGAAGGGATGGGCGTGGGTTGTTGTATAGTCATAGAAAGCAACATTGCAGGATACCTTAGCAATTTGTCGTAAGGGTCTAAGATCGTTTACCAAAGGCAACATTGAAGGGTCATCGAGGGACTACGATCTTGTATAAGAGTGTCATTGCTAAAGCATCCCACATTCGAGGGACGTGACTATTTAAATCCGAGGCAACAAGTATGGGTTACCCTAGAGGTGCGCGTGTGCGAGTGTATTGATTTCATGCATTTTTGTCTTGAATTGGGATTGTTTACTTGTTGAGTTTTACTCTTTCCATACACACCCTAAATACTAGCAATTATATTGAAAGTGATAAATTGCGGGAATTTAAAGATCTACACTATTACATCTTTTTTGGGGATGGGGATACAAGTTTATGAATGAGGGATGAAAGCAATAAAGTTCTAAGTATACTATTACAACTATATTGAATATTTAATAACAATAAATATAAAATAAATATAAAGATAATGTAAAAAAAAAATTGTTTTAAGAAAACTTTTATGTATTGACACATATACTTATGTATTGATACGAAAATTTTATGTATTGATGCATGCACTTATGTATTGATACAAAAACTTTATGTATTGATACATATCAATCCTTGCTCTTGGAAATCAAAAATATCTCAGTATGAGTCGACACATAAGGGTTTGTATCGACTCATACTTCTTTGTATCGACACATGTGCTTTTTGTATCGACTCATACTCATTTCTTGCCCCTGGAAGTCAAAAACAACTCAGTATGAGTCGACACATAATGGTTTGTATCGACTCATTTTTGTTTTGTATCAACACATATGCATTTTGGGTTAACTCATAACCTGTTTTGTACACAATATGTGTCGACTCATAGTGTTTCGTATCGACTCATACTACTGTTTTTTTACTTCTATCATTGTTCTGTTACATGTAAAAGTCAGCTCTCAACACATGGTTAGTGAAAATGAAAAGCAATCATATGGTTAGCTTAAATATAATGATATCTACATTTTATATTCACAAATGAACCATTTATGATGATGTTTATGAAGAGTTCAAAATCAAGATAACTTACCTTGAAATTGAAATTTGTGCTTTGAGTTTGCGTTGGAGAAGTCAAGTTACAGGTGGTTGTTTTTGAGTTTGGAAAATAGTGATGTTACAGAATTTGTTCTTGATTTTGGACAACTTCTATATGATGTATGTGGAGTGTTTGGACGGTTTGTTTAGACACAACTTACAAGGTTGACAGGTTCAAAGGGTTTGGACTTCAAGGCTCAAAGATCGAGGTTTTTATGGACAATTCTGGTTTTAAGAGTAAAGGGGGTTTGAGTATTTTCAACACACAAGAATCTTTATATTTTTATGGTCTCTTTATCTTGTAAATGCTCCCTCTATTTATAGGCAAGAGGTTTGGGAACAAGAGCTGATTAGGTTTGCAAAACATCATGTTATGGTTTGGTTGGGATTCAAATATCAAACTATGTCAAGTATTCCATGGTCCCAAGATGCAGTACCAAAGTTGCTGGTATAGAGGGTCTACTTTCCATGATTTATGGTGGAGTAAAATCATAAGTAAACAACGTATGGGCTCAAGACAAATTTTGTACCAAAAACTTGCTTTTCAAGAATAGCAATGGTGCCTTTATGCCATAAATGGAATGATCTTTTGGACAATGGCTCAAACACTTGGGTAATAGATCAAGAGTAGGTGTAAGCATTAAATTATGGTGAGATTGACAAGTTAGAAGGCCTGCAACATAAGATTATGCAGCATAGCATAAGGATTTTGTTATGTGTTCTTCAACAAAAGGACTTGCAATTCAAGGATGGATGCCCAACTTCATGCCCTTGAATCTCCTAGCTCAAGTATGGTAAATTCATGCTCTTGGATGTTTTGGAAAGCTTGAAAAAATCCTCTATAACTTTCATGTTAGCCATTTTGACAAAATCATCTTGGAACTATGTAAAAAAATACCAAGAAGTTGGGATAAAATCCTGACCAAAATCTGTTGAAAATATCTCTAAGTGTTGGATAACAATGTCATGACTTCAGGAATTTATAACTCAAAATCCAAGCACTTCTAGGACTTGATCAGCAAATCAAAGTTATAAATCTTATCAAGATTTACAAGTTTCATGTTGAAAGTTTTCTTTGAATCATCTTGCATCTTAGTGAAAGATTAGCATGAAGTTATGAAATTACCATGTATGAAAACACTTAGAAATATTTCTGTCGTGGAAAGTTTGACTTTTCAAATTGACTTTTGACTTTCTTGATTTCTTGATGATCAAACTTCATATTCTCGAATTTCTTGATGAAATATGATCTTTGAAATTAAATCTTGACCAAAAAGTCAAAGTTTGACTTTTTGTGCATCAGTTGAGTTTTCATCAGTACAATTGATTTTTGGTCATCTGGTCAATTGACTGAGCAGAATTTGTGATACAAGACTTGAAACTTGACATGAGCATTTTTGAAGGTCTATAATGATCCATTAAAGTCATTTGAAGTATTAGAAGTCCAATTGTCCTTGTGCAAGCTCAAACCCTAATTTTGAGGTATCAGTGTTGAGGAGATGGCTTGACCTAGTTAATACTTGTGTAAGCTTGAGCTATTGAAGATATTATGAGAAATATCTTAAGAAAAGAGAGGGAAAATTTTGGGGTACAACAGATAGAAATAAGAGAATATGGAATTTAATATTAGCATTAGAGGGCTACATCTAAGATTGGCATTGGATAGAAACAAAAGATTATGGCATCCAAGATTAGCATCAGAGGGAAATCAAAGATCAAGACATCTAATATTGGCATTGGATAATGACGACCACAACATTCAATCATTGGCTTTGAATGAAGGGAAAAATAAATGATATCCAATCATTGGCTTTGGATAAAAGAAGACCACAACATCTAATCATTCACTTTAGATGAGGGTAGAAAGCTTTATGACATCCAATCATTGACTTTGGATGAAAGACGACCATAACATCCAATGATTTGCTTTGAATGAATGGAAAAAGAGATATGACATCCAATGATTAGCTTTGGATTAACAAAAAAGTAGAGACATCCAATTAATGGCTTTAGACGGTGACAAAAAGATCATGACATCCGATATTGGCTTCGGATGTCAGGGAGAAACATGATACCCAATATTAGCATTGGTTGAAAGTGAGAAGCATGATATCCAAGGTTATAATTGGACGGAAAGAGAAATAACACATCCAAAATTAGTGTTGGACAAAAAAGAGACAGACAGGAAGACATTTGCTTTGGTAGGTGCCAAGTAACTTGGACTTTGACCACAGGGAAAGATGTTGAAAACAACAAGACCTGAGAAAATTAACACGAGTATGCATGGTATATGAATGCTCTATGCAATGTTGATGTTAACACAATAGGGTTAGACTCTTTTGTGAAGAAATATTGGAATTTAATTCCTCAACAACAGGGAACATTTCCAAGCCTAAAATCAGAAGATGCTTTGAACAATATCCCATCACATATGTGAACTGTAATGAAGAAAGATATCCTTAGATGAAGGACTGAAGAGCTGCTTGGGGATTACTGAAGAAGATGACTCCAAACCCAAAAATTACAGGTCATTATTGTATACCTTGATCACTTGCCCCAACGTGAGTCTTGAAGAAGAACTTCTGATAAACTTGTAAGATAAGTTGTCACTGATAAATAAATCTGGAAATAAGCTCCAACAAGACCCGAAAGATACTTGCCCCTAATTTAAAAAAAGACCAAATTTCTTGACAGTTTGAAAATTCCTTGATGAGGAAAACATGTATGCAAATAAAATTTTTCATTTAAAAATGGTAATCTTAATGCAAAAATCATGCAAAATATTAAAATCAAAATCATTATTGGAAAGACATCATTGATGAAAGAGAAAAGAGTTCACTGGCTAAAACTCAGTGGTTTAAAAATTTAAAGTAAGAGATAAACCAGTGGATCACTGGTTAAAGCACAGTGGTTTAAATTAAAATATGAAGCAAAGGCATAATTATAAGAGCAAAATATTAGTAGAAACTTGGGAGTCAGTTGACGCAGCCTTGCTGTAGTATGATTTCAAAAGTAACCTAGCTTCAATCATGTCTTTCGAGGGTTGTAACATGGTCTAATTCATGGTTTTAGAAACAAAAGATATAGGCTCAAAATTTATTTGTACCCACCCCATTCTTCGTGATGATCTTCAGTCCTACATTCAGTTAAATGAACCTATGCATTCATATTCTAAGGGATTTTGGAATTACAACACTGGTATGATGATGATGACTCATAATCCAAAGGACTCTTGAGATGGAAGACACTTCTTGATTTTTGATTATCCCTAATTTTTGTGTAAATTGTTTCATTTTGAATTTACAGTCAGCGGGATGCCCCAATTTTTCCCAAGTCTCCTTAACAGGTTTTGGCTTAGCAGCCTTTTCTTTGATTTTCATTTCATTCTATTTTGGAAAGATGGTGACTTCCTGGCTTAATGATTACAATGAACAATCATTTGCTTTTGATTTGAGAGACATCTTTGACATTTCTTTGATGTGTGCAAAATAAATCTTGTGATTGCAACCTTTATTGAAAGGTGTCTTTAATGACTCTCATGTATTTAAATGCATTGTCGAATTAACTGAGAACTAGCCTGCCCCAAGTTAAGATTGTGGGTTTTTTCGTACAAAAATAAACTTCAACTTCTAGGCTCAAAGGGGTTGATAAGGGATTAACACTACTACGAAAAACTCATTTAACAACGGTTGGAAAAACCATATAATCACGCGGATTCAGACGTTGTTGTGTAGAGTGTTGTTGTAAATGTGTAACTTAAAATCACAGTTCTGGGACCGTTATAGTATATTGGAAAGTTCGTGTGATATCACAACGGTTAGTTAACTTAAACGTTATTGTATGTCTTTTAATAAAATAAAATAAAAATAGCAGTAGAACAACAATAGCAGTAAGAACATTAAGAACAACAAGAAGAACAACATGAACAACAAGAACAACATGAAAAACAACAAGAACAACAAGAACAAGAATAACAAAAACAAGAACAACAAAAACAAGAAGAACAACAACAACAACAACTAAAACAACAACAACAACAAGAAAAATAATAACAACAACAACAATAACAACAACAACAACAACAAGAACAACAATAATAAGAATAAGAACAACAACAAAAACAACAACATCAATAATAACTAAAAAAGAACAATAAGAACAACAACAACTAACATTGTTAACTTGAATCCATACTTTCCTTGTCTCATTCAAGATGGAGAATAAATGACGGAGTTCTGAAATTTAGAAATTAAAGAAATGTTGCTTTCGAGTTTTGCTTATGGAAGAAATGATATTTTCGAGCTTGGTTTAGTGGAAAAATAGAGTGTCATAAATGAAATATGATGTTTGAAGTTAGAATATAAAATTCATATAAGTTGGAAGTTTTTCTAAGTTTTAGGTTTCATGTGGATCGCTAACAGTGGTGTCCTGAGCGTTGATAGTAACTGTAATGGATGGTTGAGATTTATTTAAGGATGGTGAAGAAACTCAATAAATATGCTACATACAACGATTGCATTAAATAACTGTTGTTATATTTATTTTAATAAAATATAAAAAATGCAGCACTAGAAAAGTAACAACAACAACATTTGAATTCATGACCATGCGCACTACATACAACAACGATTGTATTAAATAACCGTTGTTGTATGTATTTTGATAAAATATAAAAAATACAGAAGTAAAATAACAACAACCTCAAGATTCGAACACATGACCATGTGCCAATTTTTACCATGGTTGGAACTTCCAACCACGGTGAAAAGTGGCTTAAATATGAAAATAAAAAGAAACGCGCCTAGTTTAATAGATTCTACAAAAGTGTATCCTTTGACGTGATGACTTGGGTGTTGTTGTTTGCGTGTTTTGTAGTAGTGTAACTTCCTTATTTCTCCAGTTTTTGGGAGTTGAAATAATGTATGTACATCATCAACAAAGTTTTATTTGAAAGCAACCAATAACAGTTATGTGTATTTCGTTTTCATCATCCTCTCTCCAATCTTGGCATAAAAAAAAGTTTAATAAAGAAAGTAAAACAAGGGATATACAAAAGCAATATTTTAAACCATAAATTGATTCAAAGATGTAAAATGCTCATTTCATTAAAATTGACAAAACAAAGAACATACAATTTAAAAGGTAAACAGTTCAACATAGTCAAATGGAAAGTACAAACATAAATGAAACAAGGTCTAGCGCAATAATCAAACACATGATGAGTTGTCCTGATTGAAACACTGGCTGAGAAGAAACTTCCATGAACCAACTCAAGCTTCACTTAACATGGTCTGACAAAGGATTGTTGACAAAATTAGGATTTGTGTCATTGGAAGTGGATCTTCAAACTAACCAACTCTTGAACTCCTGTCCTTAGAGGGAAACATCTTTCTAAATCATGGTCTGCAACACCTTGATGGAAATGACATTGAAGATCAGATCTACAACCTTCCGGGAGAGGATCTGGAAGAGGAGGCATAGCCCTAGTTGTAATCAACCCTTTATGGACCAAATATGGATACATGTCAGCATATGTCATGTGAATAGAATCAAATTCAACCCTATTATGAATTTGATTTCGTCCACCAAACTAATGTTAAGGAGCTTGAGCTTGCTAGGGTGCTGGCAATAGGAGCAACAAGTGCAACAAAGAGTTCAATATACTAAGTCCCATGACAATGTCCTCTATTTTGAATATAGATAACATTGGTTGAACTTTCCATTTTCTTATAGAAATTCCCATAAGATTTCTTAGCATCAGAAGGTTCAGCCTTGATAACCTTACCTTTCTTCAGACTTTCTTTAAGTCTTTGCCCAATGATAACCAGGCCTGTAATGCTGGAAGAGACACTACCAACCATATTCTTTCAATAGAAAGGCTGCAAAGTATGCATGAACATACCACTCAATTCCTTTTCATCCAAATGAGGTTCAACTTGAGAAGCCAACTCTCTCCAACATTGAGCATATTTTTTGAATGACTCTTGTCTTTCTAAGGCAAGTTTCAGAGTTGGCGATGATTAAGGGTCATATCAAAATTGTACTTATACTGCTTCATGAAGGATCTACAAAATCAAAGAAGCAATGAATATGATACTTCTCAATCCAAATATACCATTTGAGGGAAGATCCACTCAAACTATCTTGAAACTAGTGGATAAGTAGTTTCGGATTGTCAGTGTAGGCAACCATCTTTTTGTAGTACATGACTAGATGACTTCTTGGACATGAGTTCCCTCGATACATTTTAAAATCTAGAGTCTTGAACTTGACAGGCATTACAAGGTCAAAAACTAAGCACATGTTTCCAACATCAACACTGAAGAACTCATTGCCTTCAATAACCCTCATTATTTTCTCTAAAGTCTAAAACAGTTCCCTGACTTCTTCAATATCAGCAGGATCTTCTTGACTAGCAACAAAATGATAATCAAAGAGAGGATTATCATAAGTCGCTTGTGCAATAAGATGCAACATAGGTTGACGAGAAGTAGTATGAACGATCGGTTATGGTTCAATGAAAACTAGAGCCTGAAACATTGGTTGGGATGATTTGCCAACCATTGAAGTAGTGACAAAAGGTGGAGAGTAGTTCTGAGACATACCAAACTCTGGCCATATATTGTCTGGTTTTTGGACTATTGGAGGATCAACAACAGTAGTTGCAATCTCATAGACGACAGTCCTCTGAGGTGATTCTCCTCTAGTGATCAGAACTTGCATCATCTCAGTGAGTTTGGTCATGCCCGACTTCAACTCATCAATTTCCATTCCGGCTTTCATGTCATGTTGTTCTTGCTATGTCATTCTTCTTCTGATATTAGATCAAGTTCCATAGTTGTGTTGAGGAAACAACTTGACTATTAACAAATAATTGGAAGAAAGAGACAATTAGAATGAGATCTTGGACAACCTGGATGTATGCATGAATTATGCAAAGGATGCAAATGATATGCAATGCCATGCAATGCAAAGCACTGTAACAGGATCACAAGTTCAAAGTCACGGGCATGGAGTCAAAGTAAGAACCACCCATAAGATATGGACTAAGGTTTTCAACCACATTTAGAAAAGGTTATAAAATTTCCCAGAGTCCGCGACCCTCTTTCGTATATTACCAATGTCCCAATTTACTCGGTAATCGATACTATTCTCAAGAGAAAATTGTCTAAGTGCAGTATCGTGTATTAACTATTTTAGGATTACTCCTTCATATTCATCACACTACATCCTAAAAGGCTAAGATGGGTTAAGGGTTCTATAGTCCTTTGCTTCTCAGGCTCCCGGGTCAAAAGCAATAATATCTTTTCGATTACTCGGTAAACAAATACTACAGTCAAAGGAGCCTTCACTGAGCGGGGGATCTCATGAAAACTTTTTCAGGACTACTCCATCAATGTCAACATGACTATACTACTCATCCTAAACATAAGGTGTAACTTAAGTCCAGGTATAGGACTTGGCCTTGTAAAGATCACCAAGAACCCTGAAAATCAGAAAATACCAGACAAACAAGAAAACAATAATAACAATAGCACAAACACAAATAAATAAAGATATGCTCAACTCACTTAGCGATTTTTCCCCAGTGAAGTCTCTATTTTTGTAGCGGTGAAAAAATATGATATCAAGCTATTGATTGACTTAATTCATTACAATGAAAGTCGCCACCACGCTTTATTATTTCCAATGTAATGAGAAAAGAGCGAAATAAAACTCATAAATATGCAAAGTAAAAGCAACACTAAAAGTAAGGCAAACACAATGCAAATAAGATATCTAAGGTACGAGGGTTGGTTATACAAAGAGAATGTGTTAGCACCATATGTATTTATAGTACTCTATAGGAACCTCTTGAAATAACTGTGTATTTTGACTAAAATTGGGTATTTGCTAAAAGATTGGGATTTAAAAATCAAACATAAAACAAGGATGGTAAAAGGAAAACATACAAGTTAAGACTAAAACATGACAAAATAGTCACAAGAAGCAAATGAATCATCAAACATACAAGTCAAGATTAAAACATAACAAAATAGTCAACAAATACAATCCCTTTCCTTGGATGTAATCACAAACAAGTATAATAAGATAAATATCAAAATATAAGCACTCAAAGATCTACAAGAATGAAAATCACAAGGAAATAAATCTGAACAAACAAAGAAATAATGATAAAAAATATACTATGAGAAATTTAATTTAAAAGACAAATGAAATCAAATATAAAAGAAAATAATTGACAACTTAAACGAATAAACTAAAAATTGCTACCTAAACTAAAAAAATAAAATATTAATATTCACAAAGGTTATTAAATTAATTCTAAGTTAAGCTAATTAATTCCTAAAAGACACAAAGACATGTCTTTGGTGTTTTTATATTTATAATGTTTTTGGATTTGATTAAGAAAAAGATTTTTTGTCTTTTTAATTAGTAATTATGTACGTGTTTGTTAATCTAACTAATATAAAATATCCTAATAAAGCTAAAATATCCTAATATCCTAAATTATCCTAATAAGTTACAAGGACAATTTTTGTGTTTAGTGAAACTTATTGTTAAGAATAAAGAGGTAAAATACTTACAACATGGATTTACATGGAGATTTATTATAAACCAACCTATACTAACATTATAACAACAACAAAACATGAACATAGAAAAATATTAAATTTTTACAACATAACTTCACAAATAAAACAAAAAGTATAAACTAAACTACTAGTTATATATGGTATGAACGAAAATAAAGGATGAATGATATTCACAAACTCCAAAGTTAGAAAAGGTTGAACTTGTTATGTTAAAGGAAGTGAATGTGTTTTGATGGAGGTTGTTGTTGTGGTAGTGAAGGTGGTGAATGCTTATGGATATTGTGTAAGTAAAAGAAAAGTATAAAATTTAATTCCTAAAAAAAAAAAGGATTTGACTTGAATGTGCAGGGTTTTGAGAATGTATGTGTGGTATTGTTAGCTTTTCAAAATGAGAGAAAGAGAGATCTTATTTATAGTGTGAATGAGGCAGGAGTGATGATGTGGCAATCCATGTGAATTTATGAGAACGATTATTGATCATTGATAAGTCCAAGTTGATAATCCATGTGAAATATGAGAATGATTTTTTATCATTGATAAATCCAAATTAACAATCCATATGAAGTATTTGTATACATTATAGTGGTCTCAGCTTGCTATTTTTCCCTTTTTGGACATGAAGACAACCAAAATAAAACTAATAAGAATAAGAATATTAATAAGAAAAAGGAAAAAAATTAGTAACAATAATAATACAAAAAGGATTACACTAAAAACAAAAGTGAAAGTAAAAAGAAAAGATTTAAATTGCAAAATAATATTAATCATATATATATTTTTGAATTAAAATATAAATAAAGTAAAAAATGATATGAACTAACCAACCAACCAACCAACTAACTAACTAACTAACTAACTATATATATATATATATATATATATATATATATATATATATATATATATATATATATATATATATATATATATATATATATATATATATATATATATATATATATATATATATATATATATATATATATATATACACATATAATATTTTTTGAATAAAAGAAATAAAATTGCAAATAAAGTAGAATGATGCTAAATGTATTTTTTGTAATTTTTTAATAGAAAAGAAATCATGAACAAAACACAATCGAAATCAAATTTCGTCAAATTCAAAAAACGACTTCTAACGTTTCCTATTTTTTTGTGGCTTTTAAAACATAATCGGCTCTTCACTTATAAAGAAAAGTTGTAGATGACGTCAAGGGCAATCATATGTAAAAAGAACCGCTCAAAAATATTGAAATTATTAGAAGTTATGAATTTTTTAAATTTGACTCGAGAACTTGCAAAAATAGGTCAAACCACTCGTGAACACTTGTTATGCAATGATGCAGATGGAATGTAGGATCTTTGGTAAAAAAAATTAGCGTATGGCACCGGCCTATGAAACCTATCTATATCATCACAGCCAAACACACTTTCCCTTTGATTCTCATGGTCAAACCATTATCAACCGATGCCTCAAGAACCAAAGATTTTCCTCCAGGGATAACTATATCCTCTTCCCCTTCACAACTCAAACAGTATGCCAGAAATAATATTTTTTTATTACATGACAAAAATCATAAGGAATAAACTCCTTGGTCATACTCCTTATTTCCCAGGCACATCATTTCTCCTACCAATTCTAATAAACCCTAATGTTAAATTCACAAAAAAAACATTTTTGGTACATCTAGTGTGCCATCATTTTGTATTTTATGTCTATTCTCATACCCACCAAAGCCATGGATGAACACCTAATAGATCTCAAGAACCATAAATCCTTCATTTGGACTATTCTCGAATGTTATTCTCCATTAACATGATGGAGAAATCAATTAAAACCAGTTTTATATGAGGTCAAAGAAAGAGGATTAGCCTTATAAGTTATTGGCAAATTCAAGACGGTTTCCTTTATGCACATGCCTTATCAAGTAGATCCTGCCACTAAGTTACTTGGTTGTTAGATTTATGTTCATGTGCCAGAAACTATTGATGATTATCCTCTTAGTCTAAAAGTTACAAGAGAATTACTGGAGTATGTTAACTTCGTCAACCTCCATGAACCAAAAAAGATGGATGACAATTCCACTTGCAAAACTCATCAACCGTTTAAAAACCTAGAAGTTGGAGAAAGCTCAGTCAAGCCACACAGCAGAAACTAGATTCTCCAATGGGAGCTGAATTCTTATAAGGACGTGTGGAATTCTCAGGACACGTGTAAGAAATTCATAGAAAAATAACAGGCCATGCTTACATGATGGATGACATATGGGAGAGTGAGCCATCTAAATTTGGAGATTGCTTCTCTGATGGAAACTTATCCGATCAGAATATGTCCCCATCACATGAGCCCGTCTGCAAGGGAAGGGGATGATGTAACAGATATCCACTTTGTATAATAAGTGAGATTGTAAATAGTGTTTTTCTTGTTCTCTTTTGAAAAGTAGTCAAAAGTATGTTTGTCACTTTATAAATCATATCAATAATGTTTGATTTACTGTTGGATTTTCTGTCCTTTATGTTTCTCCCTAACTATATAAGGGGATAGCTTGTATCGTATTTCCTCAGAAGTAAATGAAATAAATTCTCGTGTGCTTAAGTCTTAAACATTTTCTAAAAATTTATGTTCCCCCCCCCCCCCCCCCCCCCCTAAAGCTTTAGTTCTCATATTCTCGCCATATATACCACATTAAGATGCAAGTATACTCTGCACTTGCCTCAGAAATAAGGATCATGTGTATCAGAAAAATCAGACCAAAGATCCATGCTACGGTTCTTGCTATTATGAAATGACAATTTTAATTGTATCTGGTGCGCCTTGTAAGTCCAAAGTGTTGGCTGTAAAAGTGCTATATGATAATATTGAGATTAGTTTCATGATATGTGAGGCTCCCAACAAGCGTGGTTTCAGAGCCTCGCCCAATAGAGAGGCTGCATATAGTAAGAGAGACAATTTCTACATATTGACCACAATGTTAAAATATTTTAATTTAGACAAAAAGTCTATTAATTTTGTTTTAATCACATGCATATTTTTTTTCTTCTAAATTGAGGTTATAGATTTTTAGTTTAAAAAATTAAGGTTAAAGATTAATATTAAAATAAAGTTTACAAAGTACATTATAGAGTAGGAAAAAAATTCTATAAAAAGATGGGTGTGTAGTCCATCATGTCTCCACTTTTTGGATAAAAACTCTTGAAACAAAAAAAAAAACCGACTCTATCCATTTACTCAAATAATGGGCTACACGTTTTGGGCCTCTCAGTGAGTGATTTTACTCGACACTCTTACAGTTGTTTCTTACACCTCACATACTTTGATTATATAAAAAATATTCTTTTCATTTTTTATCTTTCACGAAATTTTTTGGTAGTTATAACTAAAAATTTGATAAAAATAATTTGTTATTTATATATATTTTTTAAATTTAATAAAATGTATAAATTTCATACAGATAACATATTTTTAAAGCAAATCCCACAATTAAAAATCAAACACTTAAAATAGTATTAAATGAATGATTTTTATTGAATTTTTAAAAAATCCGATAAAAATGTATAAAATTATCGAATATTTTGAAAAATTGAAAATTTTGATAACAACACATAAAATTAAAATTAAGTACAAATCAATTAAAACTTATGTAAAATTGCATAAAATGTAGGTTTGTGTTCATAACCGAACCAATAGAAAATCGTAAATTAAATCGAACTGAATCGAATAAAAAATTGCATAAAATCACATTTGATTCGAATGTGTTTGGACTATCTTTTAACCAAAATGTACGGTTCGGTTCAATTTACGGTTTATATTTTACAAACCGAATCAAACCGAATCAAACCGCAATATGTTACAACTTAAACTTCACTTAATCCACATTCAACCTAAATCAAATCTATTATGCCTTAGTTTTACTATTACAAACGATTTTCTCTTACTCACACACTTAGGCCTTCTCAAATCTCTCTTAGCAGTTTCACACCTTATTTATTAAGTACATCTCACTTTTTCTTTGTTAATCTCTATTCTATTATATTCTTTATTTTTTATTTTCACATTTTTATGCTATCGTTCTCTCTTTCAATTTCTTTTTTATTACACTTCTTCTTCTATAATCTATCATCTCTTATGTTCTTTCTTTTTCATCTTCACTAATCTCTCATCTCGTCTATTTTTTTTGTTTCATATATTATTTTATGCTTTTGTTTCATGTTTATTATTTCACTTTTATCTAATCTGATTTTTATATATTAAATGAGAAGTTGTTGTCCAAATAAGATGAGTTTTATTGTTATTTAGTAATGTGTGAATGACTAAACAGAGAGTTATATTATCCTCTATATGTATATGTATGTCTCAATAATTTTTTTGTAATAAACCGAACCAATCGAACCGAATCAAACCGCATTGATTTGATTCAGTTTTATTTTTAAGAGCTAACCGAATCAAACTAAACCACATACTTTTTTCTTGCGGTTCAGATGATTTTTTAGTTCAAAACCGCTCAAATTGCATCGCAAACACACCTAATAAAATACATATAGTTTCAAATTCACAAATAAATTATTTCTACAGCAAATTTTACAAAAAATTACGCAAGTAAAAACTGATCAAACCCTTCAAATACTATAAAATATATATATTCTTTTATCGAATTTTACCAATAATTTTACCATAATATCTCCAATATCATATTTTTATAGAATTTTTCAAAAATCTTAGATTTTTATCGACAATTTTGATGGGTTACTGGATATTTAATAAAAATCATGTTTTTATCAATTTTTTTAAAATTGTCGATATCATACTGATAATTTAGAAATATCTAATAAAATTTAAATTTTGTTTGCATTTTTATCGGAAAATTAAAAATATACGATATATTTATATGAGTTTTTTTAGAAATTTTAAAATTTCCGATAAAATTATATACATGCATACCAACAATCTTGAAATTTTCAATAAAAATGTAAACAAAATTTTAGATTTTACAAACATTTCTAAATTGTCGGTATTGGTATTGACAATTTCAAAAATTTGGTAAAAATTATGATTTTACTAAATAGAGGCATTACCGAAATTTTAGAATTGCTATGCAGGGGTGTGATAGATCAATTATTTTTAATTTTTTTTATGCAGGGGTGCAAACGTTCGGAAAAAAATTACCATAGAAAAGGATAATTCAGTTTTGAATAATTTGCTACATAATTGTAAAGACAATAATACGCTTCAAAACAAAAAACTTTGAAGCTTCATTCATAAGTCATAACTCATGAAAAAAGTTAAATGACCAATCCGAAAAAATATCAAATATTAAAAAACCTAAGCAAAATGTTAGGCTTCAACATGAACAAAATTTATGGTTGCATGACAAAGCAGACGTGTGCTGAAGCTGAATGCAAGGACGTGGCCTTCTTAATTCATAATCCATTGAAGCAGAAGCCTTATCCAATACAGAACTAAGTGCATGATGAACATTACTTGCAATAACTTGACATAACTCAACATCATAAATATCCACTTTACAACATGTGTACACAAATTCATTCTTAACCCTGTCTCCCAAAGTTGACAATTCTGCCCTCACCAATTCCAGTTGAAGTGTATCAAGAGTTTGCTTTAGATCATATAGAAGGTCTGGTCCGTAGTCACAACAGATTGATGCTTTGTAAAGAATTGATCCATCTACTCCACCATTTTCACATGGTTCAATTTCAACTTTCACTTCATCACTATCTTTTGGAATTAGATAACCTTTGCTTTCTTCATCTGAATTCTTTTTCAGTTCCTTAACTTGCCTAATAACCTCGGCTAGTAAGGTCGCTTTCTCCATCTATAACAGTATTATTAGCTACACCATTAAAAATATTCAAGTGCAGATACTAACACTGATATTATAAATCACACTTGTATATGATTTAAAGATCATCTTATCTATTAATTTGTGACGCTTGTGAAAGATACAGAGTCTCGTATCAAATAATATATGACCTGAACACTTAGTTATAAATGAATTTCAAATTTCAAATTAAAATTACAAATGTATCAATGTGTGTCATTGTTTTTCTAAAATTATTTTCTAGAACTTATTAGGAAAGTAATTAGTAAATTAATAGTTATAGTATAACTGCATAAACTATTTGAATAGCCTATCCAACTGTTGACAGCTATCAATAAATAAATAAAAAAAGATTTGTTGAGTGCCTGAATATTCAGCCAGTGATGTGGAGTGTGAGCCCACAACTAAGAATAATTTGTTAACATATATGTTTTTTAATCAATTATTATATATTTATATTGAATAATAAATAAAATGATAGTCTCTGATTTAGACAATATACCTTTGGAGAACATGATACAAGTCCTCGAAGTTTTGCAAGATGACCATTAATTCTGTTTCTTCTTCTCCTCTCTGCATCCCTATGACTCTTCAAAGCTACCAAAGTTTTTTTAGCATCACAAATCTTTTTCTCACCACTTATTGGATTTGGAGGGGGCTTCACTAGTTCTTCTTTCTCACTATCCAAAACCAGTGAGTTTATTGATACAAATTCGCCTCTTGAAATCCCATTTAAAGCATCAAATCTATAGGAAGCCGTATTGAATAGTACCCTCGAAATATCAGAGTCAGAATCCATTGAAATTTAAGTAAATGAACTTTAGAAAGAAAAAAAACACTCAAAAGAGACTTTAGGTGGATAGTTCATATGCTTAGTGCAATTGTAAAGAGCATATGATGAATGATACTTATAGTGTAAGTTTTCACGGTCAACGTATATGTAGGATTCCATAGTAATATTGCTGGAAATAGTTATTGATAGCTTAGTTTCAAACATAATATTTATTTATCTATTTCTACTGTAATCCAAGTCAGCAGAATCATATGTGGTAGGAGTGTCCATTGATTCGAATAAATCTGAACTAAATCGGAATCCAATCTAACCAAATTGTTTGGATCGTATATTTTTTGTTCGGGCAAAAATCGAACCAAAAATCAATGAAACCCAATGTTAATGGGTTCGAGCAACGGATTCAAAAATTCTACCAACGAGCTCGTCTACCCGAACCAACCATATTAATTCATATAATTTATATCATCATTATTATGGAAACTAGTATAAAATATTAATTTCGAGAAGAAAAAAAAGAAATGTCATTTGTGATATTCACAATCTATATGGAGAAACGGAAAAAATAAGAATTTTATATTATTATAAAAAATTAATTGATATAAATTAGATTTTTTTAAAAATATTTTTGCACATTTATTTCTAATGCATCCGATCAATCCGACTCAAACCAACCCGTTATTTTTTGGTTTGGTTTGGTTTGGATTTTATCGTAAAAAATATAAAAATTCAATCCAAATCAATCCATATAATTTTGATTGGTTTGGGTATCGGGTTCTCTCAAAACCGAAACAAATCGCCCGGCGAACAATCCTAATGTGTGGTCCTCAATTTTATACACATGTAGAAAACTCGATACGTGATAATAACCCAAATCAATATATATATATATATATATATATATATATATATATATATATATATATATATATATATATATATATATATATATAACATGTAGTGGAGTTGATCGAAAACAAGGTAGCTGGGTTTATTATGGTGGTCTTGAACTTTCGATGTGGCGGAGAGTGAAAAAGGGTGTGAGAATGAGAATGAAATTTAAATACCTTAGAAATGACATATTGTCCTTGTTAAATAGGTGAAACAATTGATAGCTGAAAGCGTGAGGTGAGGCGTGAATCACAGTCAGTCGTCACATTGATTTCGCAGTCAACTGGGTACTCAAGCGCAAAGTTGCCTTCTTAGAGAGGGAAAAAAGTCTACTTGTTATGCCCTTGAGTCCTTTCACATCACCATTGGGCCTTTGTCATTGGACCCTGTGGGCGGCCTAGAACAGGTGCCCCCTCGAGCCCTTGTTTTTGCTTTGCATAGTGAGGGTTTATGACACGTGCACTTACTCGACCACAAAATCCATGGATTTGGAAGTCTTTGATAGGACGTCGTTATCCTTTGGAATATGTGCATTAAATTCCTTTCTTGCAAGAGGTAACATTTTGTTGGAAGCGATTGACATGTCTCATTACACTAGTTTGTGATGATGTTTCCTCTTCTTTAGAGAGCTTGAGCGCTTTCGAATAATATTTAGAAGATCTCAATTGTCTGTGGTGTGTAGTGGATCTTATGATCTTCAGTGGATGAATAGGGTATAAAAGGCATTTAAAGCGTCATTTTACCTTTTCTAATATTAACGACTAGTAAAAGAGTTCTTTCCGCTTCCTTTGTCTTTTTTCTCTGCGAATGTTGTCATTCTAGCATTTGGTCAAATTCATACCATCTGGTTCTTTGAAGCTTCTCATGCATGCTTGATTGATCCCTCTTCTAAGATAAAGTTTAACTTTTCCTTTTACCTCATGTCCCATTTTCTTGGTTTTTCAAGACGATGAATCACTTGATTTATTTAATTTTCCCTTGAGAGATTTTCTTCCATGGTTAGCATTTTTTATTAGGGGTGCTATGTTGAAACTTGCTTGCTTGTTACATCTTATTGCATTTGACATTTCTATGTAGTATTCTTGATCATGGAGATTGCATCAACTTCGACTATGATGGCAAGTAAGAATATTTTGGGTGTGACTAGGATGACTGAGATATATTAGGGACCGTTCCTGCTTTCGTTTATGAGGGCATTTTAAACCAAGCTTCGATTTATATGGGTTCTTCATTTGAAAGGGATTGTTTCCCCTTTATGGAGATAAGAGGATATGTAGCCAATATGATGAGTGTGTCATCCCATTTAATGAGTGTTTATCATCTCTCATAGGTTACCACCTAATAAGTGCAAATTGTAGTTATTTTTGTATATACTTTTTGTTGCACTTATCGACTTTTTGTTGTTAATATCAGTTGAATAACCCCACTTTTGTTGTAAATATGTTTTATTGCATTTTTTGTACATATTGTATCAATTAATTAGTTTTGTATATGTTTTGTAGGTATTTGAGCATTGTTGGAGCAATGAGGAATAAAGCTCCAAGATGCATTTTTGGATCAATAAAGGAATAAGGCGAAATATTGGAGGCTATTGGAAGTTATGTAGGAAAGCAACAAAAGTTGTTGGACTGTCATGGATCGCTGGAAAAAAGGGAGCGTCGTCGGGAGAAACTTGAAGGCCAAATTTCCATGAAGTTTCTGCCTTGTGCCGCGTATTGGTCGCTAGACGAAATTAAGGAGAGTCGTTGGACGGTGAATTATGGTCTCCGGGCGACGATAGATATTTGTTACAGTTGAGGACGCGGCTTATTCTGGGTCAAGTGTATAGAAGCCATCATCAGGCGACGTGTTTGTGTCGCTGGGCGACGGTTGCGGATCACAATTTTGCTTATATTTTTATTTCTTGTCATTTTGGAGAGTTATGGTTTTGGGGGTGAATTTTTGTCTCCCAACTCCATGAACCTCATTTTTATAGTGAATTAGCTTAGATAACAACACTAGGGCTTGCATACGGAAGATCCAGGGTGGATTGCTCGTCGACCGACTCTGACAATCCAGAAGATTTCTGGTTTATCTCTTCTCCTCTCTATGTATTTCTCTTTTGTTGGGTTTTATATGTATATTACTCTGAACATATGTATATTTGTCGCCCATGGCGTTATATTAAACTTGCTTTACAAATCTTTGTGGATGGTTGTCTTAGATTTTTGCTCTGTGCTAGGGATTTGAGTTGTTATAGACATATACTGCTTAAATTCTTATCCAGGATAATTATATGTTAGTTTCTGAACTACGGAGATAGATTTAGAGCTGACATCTACTTGGGTATCAGAGCTTAATGCCTCTGTATGGTTGTGTTGTGTTAAGAGATCGTCAGTGCAATTACATAGTTGTCTTCTGTGTTGTTGAGGAGGTAGAGAGATCATTTCCTTGGTGATATAGTCGATCTCTCGATTTGAGTTAGAAATGACTTAGGTTATGAGTGATACGTAGTGACATTGATGAGTATTGTTAGGTTGAATGTAACTGGTCGATATATTTAAGTCTGTGATGAGTAGATTATATGAAGGCTTGATAAATTCTTCCCTAGTTTTTACTTTTGTTTACATTTATTTTCTATGGATAACATTTTCTTTACAAACCCATTTATTCCCAAACTCATTAACAAAAAATTTGTCAAACGATAACTCAATAACCAATCTTTGTGGACATGATAAATTCCTGGATAAATATTTCTAAAACTTTTTTTGCTTTCCGCTACACCGCTTTCCAACACCCATGTGAAGGAATATGTTCTAAGTTGCAGAGGATGTGAATGAGGAACAAAGAAATGCGCAGAGAGATTTGATGCAGAAAGATCAGAAAGCATTGTTCTTCATCCATCAGTGTATGGATGCGAGTATGTTTGAGAAAATCGATAATTCGATGATGGAGAAGGCTGCGTGGGATATACTGACATGGTGCTATGGTGGCGATGCATCAACAAAGAAGGTGAAACAGAAGGTGAAACTTTAGTCTCTACATAAGAAATATGAGAATCTCAACATGAAGAATAATAAGAAGGTACCTGATTACATCTCTAGAGTGATTTTGATCACAAGTGAGATGAAATATTATGGAGAAACATTTTATGAACAAGTAATCATTGAGAAGGTATTAAGATATCTTACTCCTCAATTTGATTACATTGTTGTAGCAATTGAACATTCTAATAATTTGAGCATCATGAGAATTGAAGAGGTGCAAAGTAGTCTAGAGGAACAAGAGTAGCGTCTGATTGAGAGAACTTCTAAAAGAGAGGTAGAACAGGGTTTGAAAGCTTCTTTTTCCAGGAAGACCAGAAGCAGTCTCGATCAAAAGACAAGAAAAGAAATGGTGATCCTTAGAAGTCATAAGTCTCCAACTCTTATGAGAAGAAACGTCAGAAGGGAAAAGATAAGCTTGACAAGAGAAAGGTTCAATGCTACTGTTGTAATAGGTTTGGTCACTTTACTAAGGACTATTGGTCAAACAAGGAAAGGAAGTAAGAAGAAGCAAACATATCCAGAGGAGATTCTAATGATGAACTTAGGCTATTGATGGATTCTGATTCTGATGGTAGATATTTGGTAGACTGATGGTATATGGACACTGGCTGCTTAAATCATGTAACTGGAAACAAAAAATGGCTGATTCATTTTGACTTCAGAAAGAGGACAAAGATCACATGTGTTGATGATAAGTACCTTAATGTAGAAGGTTTGAGAATTGTCAAAATCAAAGTGAATAATGGTTAAACTGTTCTGATCAAGAATGTTTGGTATGTTCCTGGCATGAAGAGAAATTTGGTGAGTGTAGGTCAGCTCATTGAGAAAGGTTTGTTAGTTATCATGAAGAACAATCTCTTGAAGTTGTATGACTGTAATCAGAAGCTGGTTATGCAATATGAGCAGGGAAACAACAAAACATTCAAGGTGAATGTGGAGATAGCTGAAATTAAATGTCTTAGTGCAGAAGGTGTTAAAGGTAACAGTGAGTTGTGGCATAAGAGATTGGGGCATGTTAACTTCATAAGCTTAGGGCATCTGAGTTCTAAGAAGATAGTACATGGCATTCTTAAAATTGTGAAGTCTGAGAAGTAATATGAGATATGCATGAAAGGCAAGCAACCCAGGTTGTCATTTTCATCAGTAGTATCCCCAAGAGCAAAGCATTCTTTGGGAGTAGTGCATTCTGATGTATGTGGACCATTTACAATACCTTAACTTGGAGTAAACACGTACTTTATGCCTTTTGTGGATGAGTTCACAAGAATGACTTGGGTATCACTCATCAAGTTTAAGCATAAGGTGTTTACTAAGTTCCATAAGTTCAAGGTGAAGACTGTGAAACAGAGTGGTCAAAAGTTGAAAGTTCTCAGATATGATAGTGGAGGTGAGTACAAATCTACGAAGTTCCATAAGTTCTATAGGGAGAGTGGAATTGAGCATGAGGTTACTGCTTCATACACTCCTTAGCACAAAAGTCTTGCTAAAAAAAGAAAAAGAAAATTTCTGAATATAATAATGAGCATGCTGAAAGAGAAGAAGCCGCCTCATACCTTATGGGGAGAATTTGTTGCCACTTCAACATATATGTTCAACATATGTCCAACGAAGAAGCTGAATAAAACTGTACCTTTTGAGAAATGGACTGAAGATAAGCAATCAGTGAGTCATTTCAAGGTATTTGGTTCAGTTTTTTACAAACAAGTTCCAGATATTAAGAGGAAGAAGCTGGATAATATGAGAAAAGTAATGGTGCTGATTGGGTACCACAACACATGTACTTATAAGCTTTATTGTCCGGTCACTAATAAAGTTGAAGATAGTAGAGACGTCATTATGAAGGAGTCAGAGACGTCATTATCAGGAAACTCTTCCGACCATACCTGGAATTTGTACAAAACTTCAAAGAAATGTACTTTTTCGTGAAGCCCCTCATTGATGCGATCATGGATTCTTTGTATAACCGCTCGGAAGAGGTCAAGGATAGTCGGACAGTGGCTCGACTGACGATGAATTTTCCTCTTAAGTGGCAATGGAAACATTTTGAAAAGAAGCCCGAGCATTACACGGTGAAGCCCGATGACTTAGATGCCCAGGATAAGCTCTCTTACGACAAGCTAGCGGCTTATGTCAAGAGCTTCTCCCTGGAAAAGTGTGTAGATATAGACAATAACTTCCTCTTTCACGATAAAGGGGAGTATCTCTTTGTTCCTTGACTGATTAACACGAAAGTGCTCCTTGAGTGCTCCTCTAATGAGGAGGATTTAAGACTTCTAGGTAGGGGAGGTGCCAGTAATTTCATGTTTGTACTTTTGTCTCGTGGACTAACAGTTTCTTTTGATTGCAGGCTGGATATCGACTTTCAAGGAACATCTACTCAAGCTGAGGGGAAAAGCTGGCCAAAAAGCACCCAAAGGGAGTGCTACCCAGATCCAAGAACAAGCTAAAGTTGGCGCCCAAGTTGGTGGTTCCTCTCCCCCTCAAGGTGGCCGAGTTTCTCCCCCTTAACAACCCACGAAAAGGAAGTGCGGGGGGAGTATAGACCGTGTGGCCACTAAATATAAAGGCAAGAGCGTCGAAGGGACATTTGTTTTACCTCTTTGTTATCTTCGTTGTGACATCTTTAGCGGGGATGATGCCATAGGTCTCCATGAAGGGGGGCGGGAAGCATCATGTTTGTGGGAAAGGAGGTCCGGCGGAAGAATCTGTCTGAGGACGTGGCCGCCATGATGAGGGTTCTTGAAACAACTTTGACCTTTAATGATGCAGAGATGTGCTCGAAGGAAGAACTCGACAAAGCGTATGGCCGAATTGATAGGTTGAGGCTTCAGAACAAAAAACTGAAGAATGATATTCTCAATCATGGGGAGAAGTATGAGTCTCAAGTGCAACTCCACAAGGATTTGAAAAAGCTGAGGCCAAAGATGGAGGAGTTATTAGAGGAGAATGAGAGGCTTGCTGCCCAACTAAAATAATTGGAGGGGTTGTAGAGCCTTTCGAGGAGGATACTAACGTAGAGATGGCCCTTCAAATGAGGAAAGAGTTGATTGAATGGATCTGCATGCTCTAGCAACTTATTATGGATACCCTCAACTATGGTTTTAACATTGTCGTGGCTCAACTCAAAATCATCAACAGTGGGGTCAAGCTCGTGACCAGAGGGACTAGGCCTTTCAATCAAGTGGTTGACGGGAAGATAATTTATGTCCCGGGTGATGAACTTGGATTGGATAACGAGGAGGATGGTGGAGATTAAGAGCTTTGGGTCTGTGTTCCTGTATGTTTGCTCGGTCTGTGTGCCAATTTTTTTGTTTTAGACATGGGGGTCTGTCCGGTTTTTTGTATCTTACTAGTTTGGGCATACGTACCCCACTTTGATATTATACAGACAACACCGGCCTTCGTGGTCTGCTTTTTAATGTTTTTGTTTTGATCTTATATTTTGCATTATGATATTCTGTCATTGGGTTTGACGTGCTTATTTTGGTTGAAAATATGACAAGTGGAAAATGCTCGACCTTAGTTTTGGTCAACACACGTGGAGATGTGTCGAGGAGGAGAATTCGAGGTTCGCATGGATGAGGCTAATATTAAGGCCAGGGTCTTGACTTCTTGGCGTGAACTTCCCATCATGAGCTGAGTGTTCTGCCTATAAGGTACTTCGATGGCGGAGCTCGGTCGAGGTGTCCCCGTCTGGATAAGGTTCCGCTCGACCAATGAGCGAAATCCCTCCTTTTGTAACTAGTTAGAGGCCATGTTCATACCTCAACATGCTTCCATGGTCGAGTGAGTGCTATCGTCTATTGGAGAGGGTACATCGACTGCTAAGCCCCGAAGCTCATATAAAACTTAGTTTTAATATTGTTTCAGCTTTGTAGAGTTCCATGGTTGAGGTACTGGTTATCCACTTAGGCATTCGAGGTGGTAGGCTCTAGTGCCCGTTGCCTCATGGACGCGGTAAGGTCCTTCCCAGTTGGCAGCCATATTTCCTTCACGAGAACCTTTCTGATTTCTTTGTAAGACTAGGTTGTTGACCTGGAAGTCATATTTTATGACTTCGGTATCATGACATAAGGTTATTTGTTTTTTCAGTATGGCTTCACAAAGAGCTGATCTTGATCAAATTTCTTCGACCAGGTTGAGCTCTTCCCTTATGTACTCGTCATTTAGTTCCTCATCGAAAGGGACTTCAGTTCGTCTGGATAGCTCTAGGATTTCCATGGGGATGACTGCCTCGGTGGCATAGGTTATTCGAAACGGGGTTTTGTCAGTCGTCGAGTGTGGCATCGTTTGGTAAGCCAATAGGACATTGTGCAGCTCTTCGACCCACCCTATTTTGGCTTTGCCCAACCTGCGCTTGAGTCCTCATAAGATGACTCTATTCACGGACTCAGCTTGTTTGTTAATTTGAGGGTGTTCGACGGATGTGAAGTACTGTTTGATTTGAGGGTGTTCGACGGACAGGAAGTTCTGTTTGGTGTCGATCTTGGAAATGAACTCTTGAAATCTTTGGTCAGTGAACTACATCCCGTTGTCGGTAACGAGCGCTTGTGGTATTCTGAAACCGGCAAGCACATTTCATTTGTAGAAACGAATAATGTTGTGTGATGTGATTCTAGCCAAGGCTTTGGCCTCTATCCACTTCGTGAAATAGTCGATGGCCATGATCAGGAATTTATTTTGATATGATCCTTGTGCGAACGGTCCAAGGATGTTCGTCCCCCACTAGGCGAACGAACATGGGTACGACAATGTTTTGAGTTTGTGTGGGGGTGTGAGGTGCATGTATGCGTGTCTTTGACATCAGTCATATTTTTTTGACGTGCTCTTTCACGTCTTGCTGCATGGTAGGCCAATAATACCCTACTTGCAGCATCTTCTGTTCTAGAGATCTTCTTCCAAAGTGTTAGGAATTGTTTCCCTTGTGGATTTCTCGTAAGATATCGGGGATTTTGGACTCCTCGACGCATTTTAGGAGTGGGATGAAGAATCCCCGTCGATAGAGCTTATGCTTGACTACTACGTAAGATCAGGCTCGTCGTTTGGTCGCATTGTCCTCTTTTTGGTCAACGGGTAACTCTCCCTTTGTGAGATGATAAAATATTGGGATCATCCAACACGAGTTGTCCCCGATGGTGTTCACCTCGGGCAACGTAGGGGGTTTTTCAATACTTGGACGAGAAAGGGATTCTTGGACAACGAATTTGTTCTCACCTTTTTTCTTTGTGCTACCGAGTTTTGAGAGTATGCCATCCCGCGTGTTCTGTTTACCGGGTACGTGTTTGATTTCCGCCTGGTCAAACTTCTTCATCCTTTCTTTGACTAGGTTCAGGTATTCGATGAGGCTATTGTTCTTGGCCTGATATTCTCCTCGAACTTGAAATGCGACGAGCTGGGAGTCCGTGAATACTTGTACTCCTCGAGCACCATGGTCTTCGGCCAACCTTAATCCTGCGAGCAGGGCCTCGTACTTGGCCTGGTTGTTTGATGTGGGAAACGATGGGGCGAGCGAATGTTCGATGACAACACTCTCTTCGTTTTTGAGAAGGATTTCTGCTCCGCTTCCCGTCGAGCTGGAAGCTCCATCCATGAAGATTGTACACTTGTGTTTCCCGCATGTGGGGGGTTTATGGATGGTCATCTCTGCAACAAAGTCGGCCAATGCTTGGGATTTAAGGGCTTTCCTTCTTTCGTACTAAACTTCGAACTCCGAAAGTGTTAGGGACCATTTCAACATTTGACTGACCATATCCGGTCGACCTAGGATATGTCTCACAGGTTGGTCTATTCGTACGAAAACTATGTGGGACACGAAGTAATATCTGAGTCTCCTCGCTGCATTGATGAGGGTACCTTTTCAATTTTTGTTGATATCTGACCTCGGAGCCTTGTAACGCTTTTCTAGTAAAGTACACTGGTTTTTATCTGTCTGATGGCTCGCAGACAAGGGTCGCACTTACGGCTTCAGTGGAGGCGTCTAGATAAAGGAACACAGTTTCACTACTCTCTGGCCTTGATAACAAGGGTGGTTGTGAAAGGGTTTGTTTGAGGTGGAGGAGGGCTTGCACTCTTCGGTCCACTCGAATGCTGCCTCTTTACACAAGAGTTTTGAAATTCTGGCTGCAGATACTCAATGTCACGTTCAATGTTATGACACCGTATCTGACTTACTATATGACAGTAAATACAAAAGCAATAAAGAACACAGTCAATTGTTTACCCAGTTCAGTGTGCAACAACACCTACTCTGGGGGCTACCAAGCCAGGGAGGAAATCCACTATAAGAGATGTTAATTCAGGAATAAACCAACCAGTTTATCTCCTTCACTTAAGACCTACCCAATGCAATTCCAATCTAAGTACAACTTAAACCTGAGTTCCTACTCACTCCCCCTCAATCACAGCAGTGATACATAAAACAATTTGACTAATGATTTGATGAAGACACTCTTCAAAAACAAACACTTGATTAAGCTTCACAGCTTTTTAATCAAGCAACACAATCACTCTTGCTTCACAGCTTTGAGTGATGCACACAACTAATCTTGACTCTGCTTCACAGCTTTAGTCAAGGAACATTCAAACACTCTTGCTTCAAAGCTTTGAGTGCTACACAACCCTTACAATTAAAAACCTATTCCAAGTCACTTATCACAATGATAATTGCTTGGAGTACAATAATCAAACCTATACAGTTTATAAATGATCTTCTGATCAACAAAAGGGATTCATTGCAAAACAGCAGCTCTGTTGAATATATAGCAGCTGCAACTTCAGTTAGGGTTTCCACAAAAACCTAGGGTTAATTCCATTTGACCTAAAGACCAGGTCACAGGACTTTATTAACCAGGTTAGGGTTGAGCTAGGTTACCCCTCAGAAAACGCAGGATTCTGTTCTGGAAAGACTGAGTTATTTTCCTGAAAAAACTCAGACTTATCCAACCTGCAAACCTGTTAGTTCAGAACAGGATGTCATAACATCTGTTATGACATCTGAGAAAACCTGTCTACTGATTTAGCAAAATGTGATCATTTTGCAAAATGCTCAGATACACACTTATAAACATCAATACTTGAATTACAATATTTTTCTGCAAAGGTACCTAATGAGTCAGTACAAACTAAACTAGAATGTTATGACATCAGTCATGACATTCATACATACACTTGGGTTTTACCAAAAATGCAAGCCAATACCTAAACAACTACAAACTCCCCCTTTGGCATATTTTTGGCTAAAGACCCTAAGCAATCAGAGATAGATAGCAGCAGAAATAAATGACTGCAGAAAAATAGAATGTCTAATTGAGCAAGTACATATTAAGTACCAAAATATTCTCCCCCTCTTTAGCCACAAATGGGCCAAAGATACATGTTCATAAAATTATACAGTTATCCAAAACAAAATAATAAGAGCAGCAGCAGAAAACAAGAACTGAACACACTTCCAAACTCCACCAGATATCAGCACCAACCAGCAACACCACCAAACAGCAACCAACCTTCAAGCACTGTCATCAGACTCAGAGGATTCGGGCTTCTTTCTTTTCTTGTGAGCAATGTCAGCATTCTTCTCTTTGTTTGATGTCTCAACATTCTTAGAGACATCTGGATTTGTTTCAGCATTTGAACTTTCTTGGTTCAGAGGAACAGAAATTCCAGGAACTGAGTGGTTCTCGTTCAGAATTCTTGAAACAATTTTTGCTATTGCTTGATTAACATAGGCTGTCCCTTCCCTATTTGCAATTTCAGGGGGAACTGAAGAAGAAGGATGAGATGGATTACCAGAGGCAGAAGCTTGGGACTTTCCTGCATGTCTTGTTCTCAACTCTTTGACCTTGGTGGGGTTAGTTCCCACTTTTCTACGAGAAGAGATCTCCAGAACTTCAGAGTCCAGACAGGAAGAGATTGTCCTAGAATCTTGATCAGAGGAAGAGGTTGAAATAGTCGTATTGGATGATGATGGTGTTTGAGACATTTTGACAGTCCTAGAGGACCAACAGCAACTGAGGAGAAAATTCTGATTGAGAGACTGGGTTTTGATGAGGAGACGAGAGGGGAAGGAAGCAAGGGAGTGTCTATTCAACTTCTTAAAAGAATTGTAGGAAATGGGAAAATATAATTTTAACCCAATCAGAACAGGCATAACTCCTTTGATCCTTGTTTTAAGCAAAATTAATTGCTACAATTCCTCATGTTGGCAAATACCCAACTTACCCCTTAAGTTTTCAAATTGATTTGCATCTAGAGCCTTGGTAAAAATGTCAGCCAGCTGTAGCTCAGTGGCAACATGTTCCAATTTGATTGTCTTCTCTTCTACAAGGTCTCTGATAAAGTGATGTCGTATGTCAATATGTTTGGTCCTGCTATGCTGAATGGGATTCTTGGAAATGTTGATTGTACTCAGATTGTCACAGTACAATGTCATAACATCTTGTGTGACATTATACTCAATGAGCATCTGTTTCATCCATATCATTTGAGAGCAGCTACTACCAGCTGCAATGTATTTAGCTTCAGCAGTGGAAAGAGACACACAATTCTGTTTCTTGCTGAACCAGGAAACCAGATTACTTCCCAAGAAGAAACATCCTCCAGAGGTGCTTTTTCTATCATCAGCACTACCAGCCCAATCAGCATCACAGTAGCCAGTCAGAGCTGGTTCACAGCCATGAGTATACATCAATCCATAGTTGTAAGTACCACTTACATACTTCAAAATTCTCTTCACTTGATTGATATGACTGACTTTGGGATCAGCTTGGTATCTTGCACAAACTCCAACTGCAAAGGCAATATCAGGTCTGCTGGCAGTTAAGTACAACAAGCTTCCTATCATGCTTCTGTACAGACTTTGATCCACCTTAACCCCACTTGAATCTTTGGAAAGCTTTAGATGAGTAGGAGCAGAAGTCCTTTTGTGACTTGCATTCTCCATACCAAACTTCTTTACAATGTTCTTAGCATACTTGCTTTGAGATAAGAAGATTGAGTCCTCCATCTGTGAGACTTGTAGTCCAAGAAAATAAGTTAGTTCTCCCATGAGACTCATTTCAAATTCAGCCTGCATCTGATCAGCAAAGTGTTTAACCATATGTTCTGACATTCCTCCAAACACTATGTCATCAACATATATTTGGGCAACCATCAACTTCCCTCCTTCAGTTTTGACAAAGAGAGTTTTGTCCAAGCCTCCTTTTCTGTAGCCTTTGTCTGAGAGAAACTTTGTTAACCTGTCATACCATGCTCTAGGAGCTTGTTTCAGGCCATATAGGGCTTTTCTCAATTTGTAGACATGATCAGGGTGGGTTGGATCCACAAAGCCTTTAGGTTGTTCCACATAAGCTTCCTCATTCAAGTACCCATTTAGAAAGGCACTTTTCACATCCATCTGAAATAACTTGAACTTCAGAAGACAAGCAATTGACAACAAGAGTCTGATTGATTCCAGCCTGGCTACAGGTGCAAAGGTTTCATCAAAATCAACCCCTTCAACCTGGGTGTATCCTTGAGCAACAAGTCTTGCCTTATTTCTGGTGACAACTCCTTCAGCATCTGACTTGTTCTTGAATATCCATTTTGTCCCAATGATGTTAGTTCCTTCAGGTCTAAGAACCAGTTCCCAAACTTCATGTTGCTTGAATTGGTTCAGTTCATCTTGCATTGCACCAATCCAATATTCATCAGTTAAAGCTTCCTTGACATTTCTTAGTTCCATTTTGGACACAAAACAAGAGTTTGAGATGATTTCTCTAGATCTTGTGATGACTCCACTATTGGGATCTCCTATGATGAGTTCTTTTGGATGATCCTTCTGAATTCTGATGGAAGGGATCTTGCTAGCTTCCTTTGATTCAGATTCTGTTGTGGTGGAGTTGGGTAGGTCATTCTGTTGGGTTGAAGTCTCAAAGAATGTCTCAACAGTACAAGGAACATCTATTTCTTCATGATAATCATCAATTATAACATTTATTGATTCCATCATGGTTTTGGTTCTGGAGTTGAATACTCTATAAGCTCTGCTGTTTGAGGAGTATCCTAGAAATATGCCTTCATCACTTTTAGGGTCCAGTTTTCTTCTTTGTTCACGATCAGCCAGAATATAGCATTTGCTGCCAAACACATGGAAGTACTTCACAGTTGGTTTTCTTCCTTTCCAGAGTTCATATATGGTGGATGAGGTTCCCTTTCTCAAGGTGACCCTGTTATGAACATAGCAGGCTGTATTTATAGCTTCAGCCCAAAAATACATAGGAAGTCTTCTGGCATGTAACATTGCTCTGGCAGATTCCTGTATGGTCCTGTTTTTTCTTTCCACAACTCCATTTTGCTGAGGTGTTATAGGAGAAGAAAACTCATGACTGATTCCTTCTGAAGAACAGAAATCACCAAACTTGCTGTTTTCAAATTCCTTGCCATGATCACTTCTGATTCTGACAATACATCCTTCCTTCTCTCTTTGAATTCTTTTGCACAATTCTTTAAAAACTTCAAATACATCTGATTTTTCCCTAATGAAATTAATCCAGGTGAATCTGGAAAAATCATCCACAACCACATAGGCATATCTTTTACCACCAAGACTCTCTACTTGCATTGGTCCCATCAGATCCATATGGAGGAGTTCTAGAACCTTAGAGGTGGTCAGATGTCTTGACTTTGGATGTGACATCCTAGTCTGCTTACCAACCTGACATTCACCACAAACTCTTCCTTCATCAATTTGCAGTCTTGGAATCCCTCTGAATGCCTCCAAGGAGATAATCCTCTTCATACCCCTTAGATGAAGATGGCCAAGTTTTTGGTGCCACAGTTTCACCTCTTTTTCTTCTTTTGCAATGGAACACACAGATGAGAAATTAGTGTTCTCAGGCTCCCACAAGTAACAGTTGTCTTTGGATCTGACTCCTTTCATTACTATCTCTTGTTTGTCATTGATTACAAGGCATTCAGATTTTGAGAAATTGACCTTGAATCCTAGATCACACAATTGACTGATACTAATGAGATTAGCGGTCAGCCCTTTCACCAGCAGTACTTCATTCAGACTTGGAACTCCAGGGCAGTCCAAATCACCAACTCCTTTGATTTCACCTTTAGCCCCGTCTCCAAAGGTCACAAAACTGGTGGTGTGAGGCTTAACATTATTGAGGAGGTTCTTGATTCCAGTCATGTGTCTGGAACATCCACTGTCAAAGTACCAGTCTTCCTTTGCAGAGACCCTCAGGGAAGTGTGAGCTATCAGTGCAGTAGCCTTTTTCTTCCATTTAGGAGCATGTGGTACCTTTTTAGACTTAGGTTTGACACCTGAGTTCTGATTAGGATATCCATGTAATCTGAAGCAGAAGGGCTTTATGTGGTCATATCTCCCACAATGATGACATCTCCATCTTTGGTACCTTTTCTTCACATGTCTCTGTTCCTGATGTTGAGAGTTGTGTTGAGACATCTGTTTTGACATTTGCTTACCAGTACCAGATTTCTTTGCTTCCATAAATCCTAGTCCAGATTTATTTCCCACATTTTGTTCAACCTGAAGGATCTCTTCCAATTTGTCTGTTCCATTTGTCAACATCTTGACAGATTTGGTCATTTGATTCAGTTGTGAGTTCAGCAATTGAACTTCTCCTTCTAGATGACTTATAGTTTCAAGGTTTGCCCTTTTTTCAGCCTCCAGCTTTATGATGAGTTTTGATTGTTTCTCATTCTGCACACAGACTTCAGTACTTCTGATACACAATTTCTTGTAAGTATCAGCCAGTTCTTTAAAAGTCACCTCTTCATCACTGATGTCACTTTCAGAGGTACAAACACCAGTTAAAGCAGTAACTCGTTTAGCATATTCTTCTTCAGAATTACTTTCTGAATCACAGTCAGACCAAGTAACTGTCATTCCTTTTTGTTTCTTAAGAAAGGTAGGACATTTAGCTCGAATATGCCCATATCCTTCACAACCATGGCATTGAATTCCTCTGCCTTGAATTCCCTTCTCTTCTGACCTTGGTCTTCTGCTGGAACTGTCAATGTCAGAGGGAATGTTATGAACATTAGACCTTGACTTTGGATCTATTCTTTTGATGAGTTTGTTGAACTGTCTTCCAAGCATGGCTACAACTTCTGAAATATTTTCTTCAACATCAGTGTTGGACATAAGTGCTATGCTCTTGTTCTTCTTGTCACCATTATCAGTGATCCCCATCTCAAAAGTCTGAAGAGACCCAATAAGTTCATCCACTTTCAACTTGCTGATGTCCTGGGCTTCCTCTATGGCAGTTACCTTCATTGCAAATCTTTTAGGCAAGGATCTGAGAATCTTCCTCACCAGTTTTTCTTCTGACATCTTTTCTCCCAGTGCTCCTGAGGTGTTGGCAATCTCCAAGATGTTCATGTGAAACTCATGAATGGTTTCATCTTCCATCATTTTTAGATTCTCAAACTTGGTAGTCAACATCTGAAGCCTTGACATTTTTACTTTGGAAGTGCCCTCATGAGTAGTTTTGAGAGTGTCCCAAACTTCCTTGGCCAGTTCATATTGATGTACTAGTCTAAAAATGTTTCTATCAATTCCATTGAACAAGGCATTTAAGGCTTTGGAATTTCCCAGGGCTAACTCATCTTCTTCTTTACTCCAATCTTCCTCAGGCTTCAGACTGATTGTCCCATCTTTCTCAGTTATGGTGGGATGGATCCATCCTTTGTCAGCAGCTCTCCAAGCCTTTTTGTCCAGAGATTTTAGGAAGGCAATCATACGGGGTTTCCAGTAGTCACAATTAGTTCCATCCAGAATGGGTGGTCTATTTCCAAAAACTCCTTCTTTGTCCATAGTGCCAGAAAGTGATATCCCTAGATCTCACCCAGTAATACAGGCAGGGTGCCTGCTCTGATGCCAATTGAAATTCTGGCTGCAGATACTCAATGTCACGTTCAATGTTATGACACCGTATCTGACTTACTATATGACAGTAAATACAAAAGCAATAAAGAACACAGTCAATTGTTTACCCAGTTCAGTGTGCAACAACACCTACTCTGGGGGCTACCAAGCCAGGGAGGAAATACACTATAAGAGATGTTAATTCAGGAATAAACCAACCAGTTTATCTCCTTAACTTAAGACCTACCCAATGCAATTCCAATCTAAGTACAACTTAAACCTGAGTTCCTACTCACTCCCCCTCAATCACAGCAGTGATACATAAAACAATTTGACTAATGATTTGATGAAGACACTCTTCAAAAACAAACACTTGATTAAGCTTCACAGCTTTTTAATCAAGCAACACAATCACTCTTGCTTCACAGCTTTGAGTGATGCACACAACTAATCTTGACTCTGCTTCACAGCTTTAGTCAAGGAACATTCAAACACTCTTGCTTCAAAGCTTTGAGTGCTACACAACCCTTACAATTAAAAACCTATTCCAAGTCACTTATCACAATGATAATTGCTTGGAGTACAATAATCAAACCTATACAGTTTATAAATGATCTTCTGATCAACAAAAGGGATTCATTGCAAAACAGCAGCTCTGTTGAATATATAGCAGCTGCAACTTCAGTTAGGGTTTCCACAAAAACCTAGGGTTAATTCCATTTGACCTAAAGACCAGGTCACAGGACTTTATTAACCAGGTTAGGGTTGAGCTAGGTTACCCCTCAGAAAACGCAGGATTCTGTTCTGGAAAGACTGAGTTATTTTTCTGAAAAAACTCAGACTTATCCAACCTGCAAACCTGTTAGTTCAGAACAGGATGTCATAACATCTGTTATGACATCTGAGAAAACCTGTCTACTGATTTAGCAAAATGTGATCATTTTGCAAAATGCTCAGATACACACTTATAAACATCAATACTTGAATTACAATATTTTTCTGCAAAGGTACCTAATGAGTCAGTACAAACTAAACTAGAATGTTATGACATCAGTCATGACATTCATACATACACTTGGGTTTTACCAAAAATGCAAGCCAATACCTAAACAACTACAAGTTTGACGAATGAGAGTGTGTATTGTACGGACTTCTCCATGAAGCAGGATAGCGAGGTGAGCATGTTGTTCAAGACTTGTATGTATTTTTTTGAGTTATGAGTGAGGAGCTTGGAGAACGCCCTGCATTTGTCGGGGTTGGCTTTAATTCCCTGTTTGGTTAGATATAAACTGAGGAATTTGCCCGCCTTGACCCCGAAGGTGCACTTATCTGGGTTAAACCTCATCTTGCATTGCCTTGCTTGGTCGAAAACTCTTTTGAGGTGGACAACATGGTCAGTTTTCGCTTGGGACTTGATGATCATGTCATCCATGTATACCTCGAGCATGTCTCTGATCTCACCGCGAAAGACTTTGTTCATCATCCGCTGGTATGTTGCCCCTGCATTTTTTAGGCCAAATGGCATTACGTTATATTAGTAATTTCCCGGCCCGGTCATGAAAGCAGTGCAATGTTTGTCGCTCATCGCCATGAGGGTTTTATTATAGGCCTAGTAAGCGTCCATAAATGATAAAATTTTATAGTCGGATGAGTTGTCGACCGGCATGTCGATATTAGGTAAATAAAATTCATCTTTGGGACATGCCCGGTTAAGATAAGTATAGTTAACACACATAAGCCATTTTTCATTATTTTTTTAACAAGTACAACATTTTAGAGCCAGGTTGAATATCGGGCCACAAAAATAAAATTTGCCTATAGGAGGTTTTTTACAGCTTTTTCAGCAGCCTTCGCTTTTTTGAGAGACTTCCCTACGCCTATGTTGTACTATTGCCCTAGCGGATGGATCCACATCGAGTTGGTGACAGTCGACCTCAGGGTCGGGTCCGGGGATCTTTGTGGCGCTCCATGTGAACAAATCAGCATTTTCCCTCGGGCAGGATCTAAGCTGCTTCCTCGCCAGGTCGAGGAGTCTAGATTCGATCTTCACACCTTTTCTTGGGTCTTCATCGAAGGGAATGAACTCTAAGTCTCAGTCTGGGATGGGTCGGACAGGATCATGTTCTCCATTTGGGGCCCTGACTTCATCTTTGTGAAAACGGGTGTCAAGGTTAATAGATTCGACCTTTGGTGGAGCTTGTTGTTCTTCAACTCGAGCAGGTTTGTCCGTCGAGGTAGTTTTTGTTGTCGAGGTGGTTTCTATTTTAGTAGGTCATACCCCAATGTCGACCATGTATTTCCCTTTCGAAGTCGCGTTAAAACATCTCCTGGAAGTTGAGATTTCTCCATAAATGGTGGCGATGCGGGCCCTCTTGGTGTAGAACTTCATCTTTAAATGCACCGTAGAGGGTACGACGGCCAGCTCGGCCAATGTTGGTCTCCCAAGGATGCATCTGTAGAGAGATGGGAAATCGATCACCAGAAAGCACACTTTGACTTGTCGGGATGCAGTTTATTTCCTGAATGTGACGAATAGCTTGACGTAGCCCCATGGCTTGGAGGTCGAATTGTTAAATCCTTGCAGGTCAGAACCCACGTATGGTGACAAGTGGGTATCGTCGAGTTGTAGGGTGCGTAACAGGTGGGTGTACATGACGTCGACATAACTCCCCTTGTCAACCATGATGTGATGTACATCAAAGTTGACCCTCTTTTCCCTCACCAATAGAGGAATGCCAGAGTTGGGGGCTCTTCCGGGCAGCTCCTTGAGATAGAAGGTGATCAACTCAGATTTTCCCTTGAATCTTTCAAGGGTTACATCCTGGATCGGGGCTGCATCCACCAGCTTATTGAGTTTTCTCTTTGCTTAATTCACTGATATGATGGTGAATCCCCCGCCAGATATGACCATGGCAGAGGAAAACTTCTCCCATCTGTCGTGGGGGAACAAAGGCTCGTCATCTTCAAGATTGTCGGGGATGTGGAAGTCTTTGAACCTTGAGATGTAGAAGGCTACCTGGAGGGGACCAGATTCATCGGATGGTCGGGTATCCTCCTCAATATCTTTAACCTCACGGATATCCCAGCGAGGGGCGTCATTCGGCTTGTACTTCCTGAGTGTCCCTGCCTTATTGAGAGTCTCGATGGAATCCTTTAGGTGGACGCAGTCTTCGGTCATGTGACCGTGGCTCCGGTGGTATTGAAGATATTTGTTGTGTCGGCCCTAGGATTTGCAGGGGTGGGTCAAGGACGCCTGAATCCCTCCATCCTTGAACTCAACAATAGAGCACTCTACAAGGACACGCTCGCGGGAAGCGGCCAGCGGGGTGTATTCGGTGAACCGCCCGGATGGTCCTCTGTGCTCTTCGGGATCGCAAGGTTTCTCCTCCCTTCTCTTCTCCCATGTTCGTCGAGAAGAGCCCGCATCACTGTGTCTTGGGACGTTAGTTGGTCCGCGGTTCCTCGATTTTCAAGTGTTGTTGGCAACCTTTTTTTTCTTCATAGTCCATGTGTGCCCAGGCTTTTTCATATAGTGCATCAAAAGACCTAGGAGGTTTTACGCCGACGACCTTTCTAAACTCAGTTCCTAGGAAGAGTCCTTCTCGAGCAAGTACGTCTTCATGTGATCGGTGCAAGAGACTTGAATGGCCTCGCGGTTTAACCGATCAATGTACTCTCTGAGGGTCTCATCGCTCCTCTTGACGAGTTCCTCGAGGGCGGTCTCAGTTTTCGAGTGTCGGCAAGATGCTGTTAAGCTGCTGATGAATTGGTTCTTCAGACTCCTCCACGAGGTGATCGACCCGGAGGGGAGGCTCTTATACCAATCCATGGTTGTTTTCCTCAGCATTGTGGGGAACAACCTGTATTTAATAGGGCCTCCGACGTTGTGATAGTGGAGCATTGCCTCAAATTTGTCGACGGGGTCAGCAATGCCTTCATACTCCTTCAGATGGGGAGGCTTCTCCATCCCTTCAGGAATAAGGTCATGCATGATAGCTTAGAACAGTGGACCGTGGGGGTCGTCTTCATTGCTTCTTTCCAGGGAGAGAGAGGGGAACCAGTTGTAGAAGTGGTATCTGTGTCGGTCTTGGACACAGGGGATTCCTCGGCTGAGACTTCTTTTCTTCGTCGCCCCTGTTCCTTTTACGTTCAAGGGATCATCACTCTTTGCGGGGGGGGGGGGGGGGGGGGGGGGTGACTGCTCTTCTTGACAGCTTTGGACTAGGTCCTCTCTAATGCAATACCTCTCCCAGTTCGGCGGGAGAAAGGATTCGAGAATCGTCTCGTATGTGTCTCTGCGGGGGAAGGTCGGGAGCAGTCCTCATTCTGTTGGGGAGGAGGAGTTCGAGAATCAAGTCTTCGGTGCTTTCTGGGGGACCGATGAGTCTGTTCCAATATCATGAGGCGCTCACCATACGCAAAGATAATATATTTTGTCTGGTTGATCACCACGAACAGGGCTCTGGTTGTGGCATCAATGTTTTCTGAAACGGGGATCTCCTAATACGTGGCCTCCTCATAATTTTACCGAGGATGGTAGGCGTCATTGCATGGTAGTGAGCGGGTGGAGGAAGATGTAGTCATCTCGTTCCTGGGGTCTTGCTCGGGGGCGGCAACATTGTTGTACTTGCCCGTGTTGTTGTTGTTGTCTGTGTTATTATTGTTGTCGATGTCGACGAAGTTAACGTTCACGACATTGTTGATAGCTTGGTCGGTCATGACAACCTAAAGGTTGAAGATGTTGCTTTGGTCTTACGTGAATGAAAGACGAGAAAACCTTGTTCCCACAGAAGACGCCACTAATCGTACCTGATTAGAAGAGACCGTCAAGCCCCACGAGCTTCAAGTTGAGCATCGGTTGAATGTGAAGTGGGGGAGGGGGTACCTGCAAGATACTCCGATGCCAAAGTGAGGTTCAGAGCGAGAGAAAGTAAAGTAGGTGAGGTATAATAAATGAATGAATGGATACCTGATCCTCTTAAGTGAGCAGGCATTTATAGCCCCCAACACTGGATCAAGATCCATGTAATGGGCCAAGCTATTTGGCTCAATAACATGGACTGTCAGAGTTTACGCGAGTAATGGAGTCCAGCACGTGGCCCTCTCCCTAGTGAAGCACCCCGAAAATATAGGGACAATAGATATGTTATTCTCGGAGGACAAGTAACAATTATGGTGATCAAGTACCATGCCATCTATAGTCACGTGGGAAAATCTCCAACGACTATCAGTTTTGAATCCAAAACTATTGGGCCACAACAGTGATGTTGAATTGGACTTTCTTTAACGATAGGGCAAGTGTCACTCTAATTCAAAATAAAAATATTGTTCAAGAGATAATGAGATCAATGTTGATCATTTTTTTATTTGTTAGATCTTAAACGTAAATGTTCCTCGTTATATTCAAATATGAAAATGACTCAGAATAATAACCATTAAAATTTTATGAATGTGGCTCGCAAACTAAAAAAGACGAGTTAAAAAATATTAAATTGATGGTTCATTATAATAATAAGTAAATTATCAATATTTTTTCTTATAAGTATAGCTTATGTACTTAGTCGATTTTTTTTTTACAATAACCATGTATTAAAATAATATTTCGCAAATAACCGGGTTTCAGAAAAAATTATGCAAATAACCATTATTCAGATGACTCCCCAAAGGAGGAGCCATCTGAATTGGCGCATGCACCCACACTTTTTCCCTAGGCGCCATCTCACTTGGCGCCTCCCTTGACTTTTAGCCAAGTGAGATGGCGCATGCTCATTAAAAGTGAGAGGAGGCGCCATCTCACTTGGCTCCTAGGGCAAAACTAGGGCAAAATGCTGTTTTATAAATAATTCATCCGTTTGTCCAAAATTTTGCACACTTTCTCGCACTGTATTTTTATTTTTTACTCTGTTATTTGCGTCATGACGCCGCCCATGATTTTTAGCAGAGATGGTTACGTTATCTTCTCTACCACGAAACTTGCAATGAAAATGAAATTCTGGCACATTCACTCCATGGAGCGTCTAAAGTGGGAGTTAATGCGATGGCTAGATGGAGACATTGCGGAGGGGGAAAAAATTCGAAGGATCCAGCGAAAACGAACAACAACCTCACATGCGACAGGAAGACCTAATGTATGGTTGGAGGAAGTCAAAATAGACAGCGATGTAATGTTGATGATGCATGGGTCAGATGAAATTGTGTTAACAGTTGTAATTTCGTAGACGAAATATCGTTAATTTTTCTTGTACGCGTTTTATTAATTGTAGCAAAATCTGTTAACGGAAAACCCTAATGTTTACAACACAATTAAGGAAATATTTTATGTATTACAATTTTTATATGGTCGAGGCAGACGCCCGATTCGAACAATTTTTGCGATTGTGTCCGACCTGACGGCATAAACCACACTTTCTTTCCAACTTGTCAAGATCGTCCATTTCTGTTGTGATGCGCTTACTTTTGGGACGACCCTTCTTGTTCCTTCGCATTTGGTCATTGTGCCACACTATTTCGCTGTCGTATGCAGGCCAATAATCTAGTTTTGCTACCAAAGGAAAGTTGTTATTGTAAACGTTGAGCAACGTTTCAGATTTGTAGATGTTTGACAGAAGTTACAGCGCGTCTTGATGGGTATGAGCACAAGCGGCAATGACATGAGAGCAAGGCATACAAAATGCTTGAAACCTGCCACAATCGCACCAACAAGAAGGTAGCATGACCCTATATTCTTGTCTTGGCAGGCCTTCGTTGTGGTTGATTGTCTCTTTCACTATGAAGTTGTGGCTGTGTCGGTCAAACCGTATAACCATATGAGTGTTGGCTTTAGCACTTTCAACCTTAATGTATTTCATGCAGCTTTCATTCCATAGTTGTCCAGATTGCAACACCGCATTCCATATTTCACCTCTTTTGGCAAATAACGCAGCCATCCTAAAATACGTAGATTTTACCAAAGCAGTGATCGGGAGGTTTTGTATGCCTTTGAATACCCCATTCATTGATTCAAATAGATTCGTTGTCATATGCCCCCATGTTTGGCCATTGTCGTATGACCTAGTCCATTTTTCCACCAGAATATTATCGATCCACCTACCGGCTTCCGGATTTGACAAACGGATCTCGTTGCGGTAATATTTGAATGTGGGTTGTGTCAATGCATATCCCGCATTCATAACCGCTTTCCTTAATGTTTTGTCTTTGATCTCCCTCGTGAAATTCTGGACGATATGCCTAATGCAATAGACATGCGTAGAAGGAGGGTCATGCCAACCGTTTGCAGGATTATTGTAGGCACTTTCAATGGAGGCATGTCTGTCCGAGATCAAACATAGATCTGGTTGAGGAGCCACGTGTGTCCGCAGATTTTTCAGAAAAAAGCTCCAAGCACCACCGGTCTCCCCATCGACAAGGGCAAAGGCAATGGGGAAAATGTTGTTGTTGCCATCTTGCGCAACTGCCATCAGTAGCGTGCCTTTGTACTTCCCATACAACCAAGTCCCATCAATTTGTATAATTGGTTTGCATGATGCAAACCCTGTGATGCATGGTTGAAAAGCCCAAAACACTCGACTGAATATTCCGTTGCCGTTTAGTAGACTACCATCTTGTGCGTATGCTGACACTGTTTCCAGAACGTAAACACTACCCGGAGAATACGTCTTGAGTGCATTCAGGTAGCGGGGAAGTTCTTGGTATGACTCCTCCCAGTTTCCGTACACCCTTTCAATCACCTTAGTCTTTGCTAACCACGCATTACGGTAAGACGGAGTGTAGTTAAAAACCATGGTGATGTGGGAGATGATTGTTTTCACCTTCAAAGATGGGTCGTTGCTGACCAGGGGTAGGATTTCTTGACAGATGAGATCGTAGTTCAGTTTTCGGTGGTCCTGTGATTGAGTGGAACTTACACAAGTGTGGGTAGTCATGGAACCTATGACCCAGCAGTCACCTCTTAATCTGTATGATGCGGTCAGCTTGAACATACAGTCAGGGTGGACACACTTGATCTTGTACCTTTCCGGGTTGACACGGTCCACCTTAAAATCAACCGAGTTGAGCATGTGGAATTTTTTAATGGCTCTGATGCATTCCTCTCTGTTACGAAACTTGTCCTTCTCTTTTAAATTTTCATCCGACTGCATATACGGATTGAAAAATAAGTCAGTAGAAGGTTCATCTCCGCCTATGTTGAAGTTTGTCATGTGCGGAGGTGGTGTGTAGATTTTGTTTGCAGGAATACTAGGTATGCCCTCATCGTCGGAATCATCATTCACCATTTCATCAAACTCTAACTCGTCATCTTCTTCTTCTTCATCAACTGCATCTACCTCAGCTTGTTCATTCTCCAAAGGATCAACCTCTTGTGTCACCTGAGGCTCTTGCAGCATAACGTACAACTCAATAGAGTCGTACCCAGAATACACATGGCTGGAAAACATATTCTGGAGATCCTCGTCATCTTGAACTTCAACCTTATAAAAAATTACTTGGTTGTTTCCAAAAAAAACTGGATTCTGATAAAATATCTGGGTCACCGGGCCTTGTCCATGTTTGGCCTCCAATCATTTTTTGAAGTACGAGAAATTAGATTTCCCGTTTAAGAGAAATCGGATATTGTCTGTGTCTCTAAACAAAAACCCAGCGGTGGGACAATTGTATGTCTCACCGTTGAAATGTGCTTTGACGACAAATTATGGTGCAGAGGCCATTGCGTAGGATTGTTTGAAGGTTTGAAGATTGGAATGTTTGAATTTTATGAGTTATTCGAAGGTTGGAATGTTTTAAGTTTATTGATTGTATGAAGTTTTGAATGTTGTAAGGTTTGAAGGTTGGAATGTTTGAACTTTATGAGTTATTCGAAGGTTTGTATGTTTGATTGTTTGAAGGTTTGAAGGTTTGATTGTAAGAACGTTTGAAGGTTGGAAGATTTGACAGATTAAGTGAATCAATGTTATGATAAACGTAAGACTAAAAATTTCAATTAAGTAAGGATGTAACCCCCAAGGCTGTCAATAGTGTTACATGCATGGCATCCCAAAGGATGTCACGTAGCCTGAGCCTAGCCTGCAACAAAGGAAACCTCTTATTCTCCAATTGGGATGGCGACACCATTCATTTTTGTACTCTTTCGCCAAGTCCAATGGCGCCTCCCTTACTGTCAAATCGTGATACATGCATGCTGATATGTAACCCCCTAGGCTGTCACCTAGCCTGTGCCTACTCTGCACCTATACTGTATGTTGTAAGTCTCCTCCCATCACCTCCAATAGGGTTACATGCATTCAGGCATGGCATCCCAAAGGCTGTCACGTAGCCTGAGCCTAGCCTGCAACCAAGGACACCTCTTATTCGCCAATTGGGGTGGCGACACCTTTCATTTTTGTACTCTTTCGCCAAGTCCAATGGCGCCTCCCTTACTGTCCAATCCTGATACATGCATGCAAATATGTAACCCCCTAGGCTGCCACCTAGCCCGTGCCTACTCTGCACCTATACTGTATGTTGTAAGTCTCCTCCCATCACCTCCAATAGGGTTACATGCATTCAGGCATGGCATCCCAAAGGCTGTCACGTAGCCTGAGCCTAGCGTGCAACAAAGTACACCTCTTATTCACCAATTGGGATGGCGACACCATTCATTTTTGTACTCTTTCGCCAAGTCCAATGGCGCCTCCCCTGCTGTCCAATCGTGATACATGCATGCAGATATGTAACCCCCTAGGCTGCCACCTAGCCTGTGCCTACTCTGCACCTATACTGTATGTTGTAAGTCTCCTCCCATCACCTCCAATAGGGTTACATGCATTCAGGCATGGCATCCCAAAGGCTGCCAATAGGGTTACATGCACGCAAGCACCAACAACCACTATATGAAATTTTTTTGCCTATAAATACATACCATATCATACATCTCTCACACCCACACAAGTCTCACTCTCTGCTACGAAATATTTCATAATCTCTTACACTTTCTAAGTCTTTCATACTCTCTATCTCTTCCTAAGTCTTTCATAATCTCAAGCATTTTAAACAATGGCTCTTCTAACAATGGGCGATTCTCACAGAGGCACAAGGTAAAACATTGCCGCATTTGTAAGTTTCTATTTTGGTTATACATTTTTCATACTTCAGATAATGCTTTGTTCGTCTTACTTAATCTTACACCTTTTACATTATGAACTCAGGACACAAAAAGATTCAGAATCCGTTCTCACAACTACCTGGCTCCCGACCCATTTATCGTACCATATCTAGAATATGCAGGTTTTGGACATGTCATAAAGATCTCCAACTGCACCATTGACTCGAAGTTCATTCTTGCAATGTTGGAAAGGTGGAGACCAGAGACCCATACATTTCACCTACCAATAGGTGAATGTACCATCATGCTAGAGGATGTGTACATACTACTAGGTCTCCCTGTCGACGGTAAGGCCGTGAACGGGTCGGTTCAACAACCCAACTCTCAGTGTGAAGAACTGTTGGGCAGGGATATGGTTGAAGGTGGTGGTGCGAGAGGTCAGAGAATACTACTCACTGAGCTAAAAAGTCATTATGCAAGTTTGGAATTAAACGAAAATTCCTCCGAGCAAGACAGGGTAGTAAAAGCCATAACTTATCTTATGATACTATTTGGTACCTTTTTATTTCCCGAAAGTACGGGAAATAGTGTAAACTTTATGTATTTACATTTACTAAGAAATTTTGAAAAAACAAGAAAATATAGTTGGGGTTCTGCAGTTTTAGCCCACCTATACAGTTCCTTGTGCAAAAATGCAGTCAAGGAAAAATGTACATTTTATGGGTGTGCTTTTTTACTACAAGCCTGGGGTTGGTGGAGGATGGAGTCCTTAAACCCCGTCAACAACAACACTTTCGGTTTCCCGTACGCAACAAAGTAAGTCATCAAGTTATATCATTTATTACTATTCATCTCTTCACCAAATATATGCTAAGAATAAAATGTTTTTCATTTCCTTTAGGTACTACGTGATGGGTATGGATTACGGCAAGAATCCAAGATTCAATGTCGCACTATACCGCAATCTGTTGGATCACTTAGGCCCGGATGACGTACGTCGTAGCTTTAAACTTTTCTTCATTTAAATTATTTATACATTACTTTTGCGTTAACCTGATTTAAATTTTATCGCAGTTCGTCTGGAGACCATATTTGGGTTTGGGCCATGATCCAAACCCGGAGGATGCAGCAACTTAGACCGCGAAGACTGCAATCATTCGGTTCAACATTGTGGAGATGCACCACAGCGACCGTGTGAAGATGCAGTTCGGAATGCATCAAGAGATACCAAGTGATCCAACTTGTTTGTCCCCATGGCATCTTAAAAGGGTTGACACCCAGTGGGGTCTTACCAACTGGAAAGACTTCGCTCCGGAATGGTGTAAGATGTGGCAGAGGCGTCACCGCTATGTCTTGCAATTCCCGGTTTTCCTTAATCAAGGTAATATGCGATACACAGATCAATATTTATCTTGGTACAGGTTGGTTAGTAACCCTGAAATGCACGTGTCTCATCCAAGGTACTTGGTTGACCCACGCACACAATGGGCACAACCCTCGTTTCCCCAACAACAAACCCAAAACCCATCAACCTCCCACCAACCCCCAAGAAGAAACAGACCCACAAACACCCAACCACAGTCCCCACCACAACACAATTACACTCAAATGCCACACAACCAACCACAATCACCACCTCACTACCAATACCCCGATATGCCTCACACCCAACCATAATACCAATCACAATACCAGCACACCCGCATACCCCACACACAATTTCAGTCTTCCGTATATCCCAATATGGCCCCCTCAACATCCAGCCTTAGCCCTGATATGGGAATGTCGGAAGATTACGAACAAACCGACCCAGCCTACCATCAACCACAATATCACCAAACCACCCAACATCCTCAATACCAAACACCCCAAAATCCATTTCATTTCTACCCACCGTACTCAGACGATCAATGCTACAGACCCACCATGGAACCCCACCCACCGCCAACACGACCAAACTTTGAGGGTATGGGTAACCGACTATACCAAAGCGGATCTTCTAGATATGGAGATCTGATTGATTTTATGAATCCGGACCGCATTGACTTCGCTGGGCCATCGACCCTGCCGCAGCAGGAAACACGACGACATCCAGCACGAGAAAGACGAGGACGGGGATGCGGAACCGGGGGTCATTACCGGGTTCCGGGGGATCACTGATTTATCTGTTTTTTTTTCCTGTATTTTTTTATCAGTTTTTTTATCTGTTATTTTAATGTAATACAGTTGGATGTAATTATTTTTTTTAATAAAAATTCCATTTTATTGATCCTGTATACAACACGCAACGCACCGGACAAAAAAAAAATCAAATTTTGCCCTAAAATAACACCTAGGCGCCATCTCACTTGGCTTAGGGCATGCCCTAAGCACATAGGCGCCAAGTGAGATGGCGCATCCCCTTAAACAATGGGTGCATGCGCCAATTCAGATGGCTCCTTCTTTGGATAATCATCTGAAACATGGTTATTTGCGTAATTTTTTCCGAAACGCGGTTATTTGCGAAATTTTTTTTAATACATGGTTATTCAAAAAAAAATTCTACTTAGTCTTCTATTTTTTTTCTGCTTTTGTAAATGTTTTTATGAATAAATTTCCAACTTATTTTTTTTAATGGTAGCAGACTTAAAAATAGCAAAAATAATCAATGGTGGCAGACTTGAAAAAACATGAAGAATGACCCGTTGTTCATACGAGACATATACCTAATCTTACGTCGTAGTGTCTTTCTTCTTTAGTACGTGGAAGATCTTTATTCGATTTTGCTGAACTAAGAAATTGTAACTAATTCCTAAATGGTAGTAATGGAAATCTTATAACTATTGTCAATGTTCTAGATTCAACTTATGCAGAATTTTAAATAAATCTTACAGAGAATCGTGTTAGCTTTTTAATTGGAAGAAAATATATAATAATTTGACATTTACATAAGTAATTGTTTAGTAATTGTTTATGATGATGCTCGTGTGTTTACTTCGCTTTCCTTTGTTAATAAAAAAGTGGAAAAGTAATAAATAAATAAATAAATAAAAAGTTGAAAAGGAATCTGTGGTTAAATTAAATGATGATGATGATGATTCATGATAGAATAAAATTAGTTATAAGTGTAAGCGTTTTAAAGTATGCAATTAGTGTTGGTATATTCGAATATGCTCAGAGTCATATGATGAATGTGAGTTATGTAACAAATGTTCCAGCTCATATATAAAAACAAATAATCTGATTTATTTTCTCTCTTAACGGTGTTAAATGAAATTTATAGATTATAATTAAATTGGCTCAACAACATTTAAACTAAATAATAGATTTTGAATGGCAAAAATTTTTTTTTTGGACTCAATTGAATGGTTAAATCAAATACTTCCTCCGTTTCTTTTTAAGTGTTGTTTTAGAAGAATTTTTTTGTTTCTATTTAAATATCGTTTTTTATAGTTTAATGTTATCATTTATTAATTATATTTCTATTTTCTCAATAACTCCACTCCACATTTTCCATAAAATTAATTATTTTTTCAATTAATTATTAAAAAAAAAGAGATGGTGTATGATTGAATTTATTTGAAAAGAGAAAATAAATGAGAGTATAATAAGAAAAATAACTCTAATAATCTACTATCTTAGTTGAAGAGTTTTATGCTAAAATGACACTTAAAAAAACAGATTGAGTAATAGTTATAATACATAGAAAAATATATCACTAATGGTTACACGTGGTTCAAAAGCATAAGTTAAGTAATGACTTATTTTCTTATAATATTATTTTTTAATTTAAATATTATTTTATTCAACATAATTTTTCTAATTTTTTTTAGTTTTCTTTTTAACTTGTGCCCTCATATATATATTAGCAAGACTAAAAACATATTATAAAAACTGTATGCATTGAATATCTCATCAACCATTTCACTTTTGTTTATAAACAAACTTTTGTAATTATAGAAAGAAACTTTATAAATAAAACTAATAAATTATCCATTGGCCTAAAACTTTGAGAATATAGTAAAATGCACTTTCTCGACTTTCATGTAGCCATCGTTGAAGTTACCTGTTACCACTCTTCACTAGAAAAGTGTTCTTTTAATATTCTTAACAGTGTAGTTTATTTTAGGTCAAAAACATCTTTTGATTTTTTAAATCATATGTTTAAAAAAAAGTTAGTTCTATAAACATTTTTCCAAAAATTTAATCTGTTATTCTATAAATATTTAAACCAATATTTTTTTTAAATAAATATAGTCACTAAAAAACTAATGTATTTATTATTTATATTATATACATTATAAAAAAATTTGTTTTTAGTGACTGCTTTAACGATAAAAAAAAATCGATCACTTTAGAGACCGAATTAATCACTAAAATTATAATATTCATGAGTTAATTTTAAGAGGTCGTTAAATTAGTCATTATAGTAAATTTATCATCGAGTTAGCGACTGAAATTTTGTGATCGTTTATTCGATCTCGAAAAAACATTTTTGATATAAAATTTAGGGTTAAATGCCTTCTACCCTCCTGCAATAGTAGCGAGATCTGATTTACTCCCCTTTTAAAAAAAATAATTCGCCCCTCAACAAACATATATTCCATAACCAAAAACATTTTAGCTCAAAATTCCATTTGAAATGTAAACGTGGTCAGAATCTGTTTGCTGACTGTGTCATGTATGCCACCTTGGTTGTGAAAGCTGCTCCCCCTTGTTTAACGCTCCTTCTCCCCTGTTTTCCTCTCTCTCTCACGCTTAACAAAACTCTTTCTTTACTCCCTATGTTTTTTCGCTCAAAGAAACACAACACCAACTTTTCATCTTCTCACTCTCAAACGAAATACTCCCTTCGTCGTTTCTTCGGCTATTTTTTCCTTTGTTCCCATCTATACTTATCTATGAATAAAACAACAACAACAATGTTTGTTTTTCCAAGTAGTTAACTCCATCCGCTCACGATTCTCGATCCCTCTCTCTGCTTACTCTCTCACGGTTCTGTTAACAGCACAAAACTCTCTTGCTCGCTACCTTACGGTCCCTCTCATCTCGCAGCCTCTAATCTTCGTCACACTCATCCCTCTCAAACAAAAGCTTCACGGTTCTCTCTTCCTCCGCGGGTCTCTCACGACCTCATTCTCTCAACAACAACAAACAGAAAAAATTCACAACATTCAAATAGCAAACAAAATCATATAACAAATACGACTAAAAGGAAAAGGGAAGGATTATGATTTACCTACCAGAAGAAAACTCCGGAGATTTCTTTCGATCAATGAAGAGGTTGAGAAAACCAGGTAAACTTCCTCTTTTCTCTTCTTCCTTTAATGAGATGTTGGATTTAAATGTTGCAATACGCTGAGTTATTGTCAATTCTTGCAGAATTGTTTTTGTGGAGGTTGCAAATCGGTTGGTGCAGGATTGTTGCTATCACACTTTGTTGTACCCCAAAATTTTCCCTCTCATTCTTCAAGGCCTTTCTCACAAGGATTCTCAAAGTTCAAGCTAGAACAAGTACTTTGGAATTTTCCAGTACCAAAATTAAAAGGAAACTGTCAAAAAGGGAGAAAACAGATAAAAATATTATTTTGACAAAAATTGGAGAAATACAAGTGTTCTTCGTTTCAACTCTTTCGATTGGCCTTTTGGCCTCTTTCGACACAAGCTTGGCTTGCATCCTTCGATTGGCCTTTTGGCCTCTTTCGACACAAGCTTGGCTTGCATCCTTCGATTGGCCTTTTGACCTCTTTCGACACAAGCTTGGCTTGCATCCTTCGATTGGCCTTTTGGCCTCTTTCGACACAAGCTTGGCTTGCATCCTTCGATTGGCCTTTTGACCTCTTTCGACACAAGCTTGGCTTGCATCCTTCGACTGGGCATGGGCCTCTGACACAGTTTGGTTTGGATTCACAAGGAAAAGAGCCTCTTGTAATCTATTTCATTTCCAAGGCAAAAGGCTCTCTTTTAACATCCTTCGATTTGCATCTCTTGCTCCCTATTTGTCTCTTTCGAATATGAACATTTTGCCTTTCGTTTGACCACATGTACCCCATGGCGTTGCAAGCTTCGATTGAGCCTTCCATCCCTGGCACACATCCTTCGCTTGAGGGTGTGAATCCTTGGGCACAAGTGTTTTGTAATTCTTTCGTTTGGCCATATGGCCCCTTTGTAGGTAAATTTGAGTGGGAAGGATTTCCTGTTAGAAATGGCATGTTCCAAGCATACAAACTCTTCATATGTCATTGCCTCAGGCGAAGAAAGCATCTTGGTGGTGCATTCGAAGATTTTTGTCAGGCATGTTTGGATGTCCCCATTCGAAGGATATATATTACTGATCCATCCCAAAAGCATTAATTTGGCCCATTCGAAGGATTGTCTAGGGAAGTCATTCGAACGTCACTTCGATTGAAAAAAGGAGATGGTTACTGAAAGTATGGTCGAAAGGTGAGTCTAGGGAGTCAAGACAAAAGGACGAGAGGCCAAAGGCATTTGTCGACCAAGTCACATGCGCTGCCAGGCTCGGGCCTGATTCACTGTCCATAAAACTCCAAAACTGCTGCACAGGAGTCCTGCATTGCCACCCAATTCCTTGCACCAAAATGGAAATAAAGCACTGTCCCTCAAAAGCTACAAAGAGCAGTTTACTCAAATTGTTCAAATTATTTTGTTTTCCCTCCAAAAGCTTTAGCCAACTTTGCCTATAAATAAGAGGCTCCAACACATATTTTTAGGAGGATCTTTGGACCAGAGGAACGAATCCCCCAAATTTTCTCAAACACAACAAAACTTCTCAAGTTCATCAACACTTGAGAAATCAAAAAAACTAGAATCCCAAACACTCACCTCTTTCGATTCTGAAGAACACCCCACACATAGAAGTTTGTTTAAACTCAAAGACAACCTTCTGTGACAACTCTTCGAACCAAAAGCAAGCCCCCTGTGACTACTCTTCGAATTCCAGAAACGTCCAGGTAGCAGTTCAAGTTCGAATCCCACATCCATTCAAGGCCTGAAGCAAGGTAAGTCACTCTTACCCTTGAAACTTTCGTTTCATGGCATAGTATGTGAATAATCTTCCCTTTCATTTCAAAATATGTACATAACACTTTGGTTCTTTTCGTTTCCACCTACTTAATATGTTTTCAGAGCTAAACCCTTTCGTTTTTGCTTTCTATTTACCTGAACTTGCTTTAACTATTAAACTGTTTACAAGACAAATACTAGCATGGCCTCAGGCCATGTTTCCATTTAATGCTTGAAATGAAAGAAACAGGAAACAGGAAATAGGAAACGAAGCTTCTTGCTTCTACCCTCTTTCTCCAGGTCAAGCGAAAGAGACAACCAGGAGGAAAACCATGTTGACTTCTAGGCCCAAACGAAAAGCATGCCTTCACTGACTTCCAGCCCCTAATCAAAAGGCATTCCCTCACTGCTTTCAACCTCCAGTCGAAGAAGACAACAAGGCAGAACCAGAAGGCTTCGCCATACACTGACTTCCAGGCCAATCGAAGTACATGACCTGACTGGTGCCAAAGCCCAATCGAAGGCCATGACCTCACTGGTGCGAACTCCCAATTGAAGGAGGCCAGCAGAATGCAAATCGAAGGCTGCTCCTGCCCAAATCGAAGGAGCTCATTTTTTCTTCTTTTTATCTTTATTTTTCCTTTACATTTCTATGCACTTCAATATGGTTGTAATAGTGTAGGATTTATTTTTTGCACTTTTATTACTTTTGTACAAATGCTAGTAATTAGGTGTGTATGGCAAGATAAAACCAACAAGTAGACAACCTAAAAATCAAAGACAAATGCATGCAATAAAACACACTTTGCACACATGCACCCTTAGGGTAATCTCACTTGTTGCCTCGGAAAATAGTCATGTCCCTCGAGCATGGGCGTTTTAGAAAAGACCCTCGATAAAAGATCGTAGTCCCTCGATGACCCTCGATGTTGCCTTCGGTAAACGATCTAGTCCCTAAAACGACATTGCTAAAACATCCCATATGTTGCCTTCTATGACTATACAAACGTCCCGCGCCCGTCCCATTCAACATCCTAACGCAAGGTTGTTCATCAAACACAATGGTGAAACAACACTGTTAAAAGGGTAAAAAACATAAGAAAATCTTTGAGTAAAATAGGGTAGACAACTCTTAGTTACTTGATCAAAAATCTTGCAAAACATCCTTGCCATTTTTCAAAACACACTCCACAACACAATTCCAAAACAAAAACATTGAAACATCTCTTCAAAAAGACAAACACCTTTGTAAAACATTCAAACAAGAATTGTTACAAAGGTTGCCTAGACAAGGCATCTTTTTCAAAACATTTTCAAAACCACACACACAAAGCACCATTTCAAGCAATTGAAAAGCAAAGGCAAGTGATCTAAAACAAGTAACTAAGAGCCCATGGATAACCATGGATGAAAAGGGTGCTAGCACCTTCCCTTTTTATAATCTACCCCCCGAACCCACGAAAACATCTCAAAGGTCTTTCCTGTGCTTTTTGACCTTTCCTTAGGATAAAATAAAAAGTCGGTGGCGACTCTTGCTAAACCGCAACATTTGCGAACACAAACGCAAACCTCAAGTCAGTTCTCCCACCGTATCACACACTTTTTCTTCCTCCTCTTCTTGTTATTTATGCATTTCGTTGTGGTTTATGTGGAGTTTTGTGTTGGAAAGAATGAAAAAGAGGTTGTGATGATGATGATGTGCAATGAAGTTTTGGTTTGTAAGTTGTTGAAGGTTGGATCAACGTTGAAGGTTGATAGGACAGTTGTAAGGTTGATATGTCACGGTGGCATACATGACACAATCATCAAATAGATCCTGGTCACATCTGCATTTCAAATGGAATCTTGGGCTAAAAGGTTTTTGATTATGAAATTTATGTTTGTTGAGGGGCGAAAAGAATTTTTTTAAAGGGGGATAAATCAAATCTCGCTACTATTGCAGAGGGGTAGAAGACATTTAACCGTAAAATTTATTTATATATAAAAATCAGAAACCGAAACTTCGGTCACTGATATTTTTTTTCTATTTTCTAATTATCTTTATTATGTTACCATTTCCCTTCAAATTTATTTTAAATATTTTAATTATCTTTCAATTTTTACTTTTTTAGTAAAAATTTCATTTTTGTATTGTTTTAACAAATAAAATATATATTTAGATAAAAAATAATGCTATATATTTGAAGGGTGGGAAAACACTTAGAAGGGGGGTTGAATAACGTTTTTCCTTTTTCTCGCGCAATATTAATGGAAGGACACAAGTATTTTTATCCTGGTTCGTTTAAAACTCAAACTACTCCAGTCCACCCGCCAAGGTGATTTCGCCTCTCTCAACGAGGACTTAATCCACTATAATCAAACTGATTACAAATGCACAACCAAACTGGTGTGACTAACAATACAATGCACAAGCCAACTACAAGTGACTAACACCTCTAAGACTCAAACTAGTCCTAGCCCTCTTGAGAAATCTGACCCAACTGGTCTCTCAAGGAACACTTACAAAATTATCTCTTAATAGTAGTGAAACAGATTTGCTTCTAAAAAGCTTTATCACAAACTGTGATTTATCACTAAGATTGTTGCCCAATACTTAAGATCTACCCACTATACATTATTAGTTTACAAGTATGAAAACAGTGAGCGTAAGTATGTTTCACGTAAGTCAGTAACCTTTCTTTGAAACAAAAGGTCTTCTATATATAGCTTCCAATTCTTGACCTTTAATTCCTTGATGATAGTGCATGCATTTAATGAAGCGTGTTTGCAATGATGCGTGTTGCGTGTAGGCTTGGTCTTTACATTTCCAATGCTCGTGCGCGTAGTACACTTGAGTGTGTTAGCCGTCTTAGCATTTAATAACCAACGATACTGTCAGAGCTTGTCTCTGGAAGTTGAAGTGTTTGCTTGCCGCGTTTCCATTTCAGAGTTTACTTGATCTTTTCTTCTATCAAAGTATTCTTCAAGTTATGTGTTCATCAGAGTTTGCTTTAATTTTGCATTATCAGATGTTGCTTTCAGCGTGCTTCTATCATATCTTTGCTTCAGCTAGCTTTATCAGAGGTTGCTTATGATTTCTCTTCATCAGAGTTTGCTTTGGAGTGCTTCCTTCTGAGTTTGCTTTGGACTTGCGTAGAATCCTGTTTCTTTCTAAGATGCATAAGTCAGAACATCATCTGAACTTAGAGAACATACAAGTCAGAGTATAAAATATATATCACAAAATTTATTTCATTGTTATCATCAAAACTCTAAGATATGATTAGAACCAAACTTTGTTTTAACAATCTCCCCCTTTTTGATGATGACAAAATAATCCAGATTTTGAAGAAAAAAAATTGTGCAAGTGTGAGGATCTCCCCTTGAGATAGATAATCTCTCCCTGAGATTGACATTTTTTCTTCTTCTGAAATAAAGAATAATTAAAGAGTTTAAAAGCATAAGGAAAACTTCCTGAGATTTGTTCTTCAGAGCTTTTAGACTTTTTCTTTCAGAGTTTCTTTAGCAATTATTTTCCTATTGATGTTCAGAGCTTAGTCTTTGAGAGTTTTTTGAGTTCCTGCATATCTCTTAAACAGAAAAGAACTTTGTATTTTGTTGGGAATGTTCGAGACTTAGTTCCATAACTGTTTTCATGGATCAGATCAAAATCTTATTTTCTCCCCCTTTTTGCCATAATCAAAAAGTAAAAAAATAAAGAAATTCAAAATTGTCATATATTGAAGATTCAAAAGAAAACAGAGTTATAAAACAAAAACAACAAGAAAAAAATTGAGAAATAAAATCTAAGATCGACGAGAAACAAGAGAAAGTAGAAGATTCTTGATTTCATTTGAGGAATCCTCTTGTTTCATCATCCAATATTTGATTTCCTAGTTGGTTTCATCCTGTTTATCCAAACGTTCATGGATGGCCTTATTGTCCTTCTTTAGTTCATTCAGAGTTTCCATCACCAGAGAAGTTGGAGCAGAAGTTGAAGCAGCTTCAGAGGCGACAACCTTTGGAGCAGAAGTAGCAGAGCCTGAGTTGACAACATTGGAGAGAAGGTTGCCAGGATCTATCAGAAGAGTAGGCACTTTCTCAGAGGCAGCTTCAGTAGAAGGTTGGTGATACAGAGTCATGACCAAAGAGGGGAATTTTGCAGAGGTAATTGAAACTTTGAGAGATAGAGTAAAAAGTAAAAGAGGGGAATTTTGCAAGGTATTTATAGCTTGAGAATTTTTTTTGGAAATAAAACCAATAAGAATGATTAAAAAAATAATCATTAGTAGCAATTAATGAAACATGAAATTGAGGGGAAGCGTGAGATTCTATTAAATCTGAACAGTTACCTAGGAACGGCGTCTCAATAGCAATGCACGCATGCGTGACCTTTCAGAATTGAAATACGCGTTCAACTTCTGAGGGTAGCGTGAGACAATTGGTTTAGTATAATGAACTTTTGACCATTCTAGTAATGAAACGTTAGACACATTTTAGAACATGATGAATGGCTTCTGATGTAACTCTTCTTCTCATTTATGAAGAGTAGTTAATCAGAACATTCATTTCAGAACATTCTGGAAACACATATAGAAGGAAAAAAAATATTTTCATTCAGGACAAAATTCCATGCTGATGTTTTTCAAAATGAATTTGAATCTATCTTCAGAGAGGGGTTTGGTAAAAATGTCAGCCCATTGATGGTCTGTGTCTATAAAATTTAAGTTTAAAATTCCCTTCTGAATGTAGTCCCTTATGAAATGATGTTTAATTTCTATATGTTTTTCCTTAGAATGTAGGATGGGATTTTTTGAAAGACAAATAGTAGAGGTATTATCACAAAAGATAGGAATCTTACTTTCATATAGATGATAATCTTCCAACTGGCTCTTCATCTAGATCATCTGAGTGCTACATCCAGCAGCAGATATATATTCAGCTTCAGTGGTTGATAGTGCAATAGTAGCTTGCTTCTTGTTGTACCATGAGATAACGTTATCACCCAGAAACTGACAGCTTCCAGAGGTGCTTCTGCATTCTATTCTATCTCCATCATAGTCAGCATCACAATAACCTACTAGTTTAAAATCTTTGGATCTTCTGTAACACAGTCCAAGGTTAGTAGTACCTTTCAGATACCTCAGAATTCTCTTAACAACAATTAAGTGAGATTCTCTAGGATCTGATTGGAATCTTGCACATAAGCATACACTGAATAAAATATCTGGTCTAGATGCAGTCAAATAGAGAAGAGATCTAATCATACCTCTGTAGAGTTTCTGATCTACCTTCTTACTTACCTAATCTTTTCCTAGAATGCATGTAGGATGCATTGGGGTCTTTGCTTCTTTACTTTCTGATAGCTGGAATTTCTTCAGAAGTTCTTTGACATACTTTGTCTGATGTATGTAAGTACCTTCTGGAGTCTGATTTATTTGAATTCCTAGAAATAACTTTAGTTCTCCCATCATGCTCATCTCAAATTCAGCCTGCATAGACTCAACAAATTCTCTTCCAAGAGAGACATTAGAAGTTCCAAAAAGAATATCATCAACATATATTTGACAGATTAAAATGTCATTTTTAAATGTTTTTCTGAATAAAGTTGTGTCCACTTTGCCTCTGGTAAAATTCTTTTCTAAAAGAAAATTACTCAAACGTTCATACCAAGCTCTGGGAGCTTGTTTCAGACCGTACAGAGACTTTTTCAGTTTAAAAACATGTTCTGGAAATTTTGAGTCATCAAAACCCGAAGGTTGGTGGACATAAACTTCTTCTTCAATGTAACCATTCAAAAAGCACTTTTAACATCCATTTGATATAATGAGATGTTGTGTTGAACAGCAAAAGAGATTAATAATCTAATTGATTCTAACCTGGCGAATGGGGAAAAGGTTTCATTATAATCACTTCCTTCTTGTTGACTATAACCCTGAGCAACCAGTCGTGCCTTATTTCTGACAACCTCTCCTTGCTCATTTAACTTGTTTCTGAAGACCCATTTAGTTCCTATGATATTGAATCCTTTAGGTTTTGTTACTAGGTCCCACACATCATTTCTGGAAAATTGATTTAATTCTTCTTGCATAGCTAGGATCTAATCATTGTCTTGCAGAGCTTCCTCTATTGAAGTTGGCTCAATCAGAGAGACCAATCTAAACAGCGATTCTTCATTATTTCTGAAGGAGGATCTTGTTCTGATGGGATCTTCTTTCTTTCCTATAATCACATTTTCTGGATGTGCTGATGTGATTCTGGGGAATTTATTTTGTGAGGTTTGTTCAGAAATTCTTAGATTTTCCAGAGCATTTTCAATAGGAGGATCTTCTGAGTTTTCTTTTGCTTCTGACTCTTTAGAGTTTGTAAGATGATCTTCTGTACCTGCAGAATTTTCATTTTGCTTTGGCTTATGTTGGCCAAGCTTATCATCAAAACTGACATTGATTGATTCTTCAACAATCAAAGTTTATGTGTTGTATACTCTATAGCCTTTTGAGCATTCAGAATATCCAAGCAGAAAACACTTTTGTGCCTTAGAATCAAACTTGTTCAGATTATCTTTAGTATTCAGAATATAGCAAGTGCATCCAAAAGGATGGAAATATGAAATGTTGGGTTTTCTATTTTTCCATAATTCATAAGGAGTCTTTTCAAGAATAGGTCTTATAGAGACTCTATTTTGAGTATAACACGCTGTGTTCACTGCTTCTGCCAAAAAGTGTTTATCCATATTAGTTTCATTAATCATGGTTCTGGCCATTTCTTGCAAAGTTCTATTCTTTCGTTCTACAACTCCATTTTGTTGGGGAGTTCTAGGACAAGAGAAATCATGAGAAATGCCATTTTCTTTAAAAAACTTTTCAAAATAATGATTTTCAAATTCTCCTCCATGATCACTTCTAACTTTTATAATTCTAAAATTTATTTCATTTTGAACTTAGATGCAGAAGTCGAAGAACACAGAATGTGACTCATCCTTGTGTTTTAAAGACTTAACCCATGTCCATCTGTTGTAGTCATCAACAATGACCAATCCATACTTGTTTCCTCTGATGGATGCAGTTTTAACTAGTCCAAACAGATCAATATGAAGAAGCTCCAACGACCTAGAGGAAGAAACAACATTTTTTTGTCTTAAAAGAAGGTTTTGAAAATTTTCCTTTCTGACAAGCTTCGCATAGAGCTTCTGAGTTGAACTTCAGATTTGGAAGTCCTCTTACCAGATTGAGTTTGTTAATTTGAGATATTCTTCTCATGCTAATATGTCCCAATCTTTTGTGCCAGACCCATTGCTCATCGCTAGCAGACATAAGGCATTTTACATTTTGAGATTTAAGATCAGAAAGATTAATTTTATAGATGTTGTTCTTTCTCTTTCCAGTAAAAAGGATTGATCCATCTTTTTGACTAACAGCTCTACAGGATTTTTGATTAATGATTATGTCATAACCGTTGTCACTTAATTGACTTATGGAAAGCAAGTTATATGTTAATCCTTCTACTAACAGAACATTAGTTATAGAAGGAAGGTTACCATTTCCAATGGTTCCATTACCAATAATATTTCCTTTTTAATTTCCTCCAAACTTGACATCTCCTCTAGATTTATGTTCCAAACTTTGGAACATAGACTTTCTTCCCGTCATATGACGCGATCATCCAGAGTCCAGGTACCATGACTAGTGTTTCAACTGAGCTGTTAAGGACATCTGCAGCATAGATTATTTTCTCCTTAGGTACCCATTTCTTTGTGGGTCCTTTTTGGTTAGAGTTTCTAAAGTTCAGATTGAACTTTGATTTTGCATAAGAATTTTCAGAGTGAGAAGTGTATTTGATATCACGTGTGTGCCCAAAACTAAATTGTTTGTGTAGTGGTTTATATGTGATAACCATTTCCTCAACAAGATTAGGTTTATATATTTCTTTCCCTCTGGGAGATTTATATCCAATACATCTTCTATCATTTCCACTAACACCATAGATCATTGAAGCCATTTTGCTTATATATACGCTTTTAGCAAGAAACGTTTGAAAACTAGAGTCATATTCTTTAAGAATATCTTTTGAACTTGAAGCAGAATCTGAAATAGAAATCTTTTCAAAATTTTGAACTTCCTCTTTGAGTTTAAAAATGTTTTCTTTAAGTTCAGAGTTTTCTGTTTCAAGTTTCTCAAAATCAGATGCAAGACTCTTTTTGAGTTTCTTGTATTTGATTTTGAGTTTACTGTAGTTTTCAAGAAGTTCAGATAAGCTTTCAGCAAGGTCAGTTCTAGAAAATTTAGAGAATACCTCTTTGGGTTCTGAGTCAGAGTCATCGTCATCGTCATCTGCTGTGGTAGCCATAAACGCTAGATTAGCGTGTTTATCTTCTTAGTCAAATTCAGCTTCAGAAGATTCTGAATTATCCCAGGTGGACATCATGCCTTTCTTTCTTCCAAACTTTTTCTTTGCTATTTCTCTTTGCAGCTTAGGACAGTCACTTCTGTAGTGTCCTGGTTCTTTACATTCATAGCAGACTATATCTCTTCTACTTGACTTCTTATGTCTAGAAGATTCTGGTTTATCTTTTGACCTCTTGTAGTTTCTGAACTTCTTTTGTCTGTGCTTCCACATATGGTTGATCCTTCTGGAGAGCAGAGATAACTCATCTTCTTCTGATGCAGAATCTTCAGAGTTTCCTTCTTCTGCCTGAAAAGCGTTAGTTTCAAATTTTTTAATGGATTTAAGGGCGACAGACTTACCTTTCTTCTGAGGCTCATGTTCATCAAGTTATATCTCGTGACTCCTTAAAGCACTGATAAGTTCTTCAAGGGATACATCATTCAGATCTTTTGACACTTTGAATGCAGTGACCATAGGTGCCCATCTTCTGGGTAGACTTCTGATAATTTTCTTAACATGTTCTGCCTTGGTGTATCCTTTGTTCAGAACTCTCAGGCCAGCAATCAAAGTTTGGAATCTCGAGAACATAGCTTCAATAAACTCATTTTTTTTTCATTTTAAATGCTTCATACTTCTGGACGAGAGCCAGAGCTTTTGTCTCTTTTACTTGAGCATTTCCTTCAAGAGTCATCTTGAGGGATTCAAACATGTCATGTGTTGTATCTCTGTTGGTGATTTTCTCATATTCATTTTTAGAGATAGCATTCAGAAAGATGTTTCTGGCTCTGTGGTGATTCTTGAAATCTAACTTCTGTTGTTTATCCATGTTCTTTCTGTTAATTTTGTTTCCGTCTTTGTCTTCTAGATGAGTGTACCCATCTAGGACCAAATCCCATAGATCAGCATCATGACCTAGAAAGAAACTTTCTAGTCTATCCTTCCAGTATTCAAAGTCTTCTCCATCAAACACAGGAGGTTGGGTGTAGTTGTTGTTGTTTTGTTCAGATGCCATAGTGTTTTCGTTCTGGATCTTTTTCTGACACTGTTAGGTGTTTGCACCCAGAACTAGAGCTCTGATGCCAATTGAAGGGTGAGAAAACACTTAGAAGGGGGGGTTGAATAAGGTTTTTCCTTTTTCTCACGCAATACTAATGGAAGGACACGGGTATTTTTATCCTGGTTCATTTGAAACTCAAACTACTCCAGTCCACCCGCCAAGGTGATTTCGCCTCTCTCAATGAGGACTTAATCCACTATAATCAAACTGATTACAAATGCACAACCAAACTGGTGTGACTAACAATATAATGCACAAGCCAACTGCAAGTGACTAACACCTCTAAGACTTAAACTAGTCCTGGACCTCTTGAGAAATCTGACCCAACTGGTTTCTCAAGGAACACTTACAAAATTATCTCTTAATAGTAGTGAAACAGATTTGCTTCTAAAAAGCTTTATCACAAACTGTGATTTATCACTAAGATTATTGCCTAATACTTAAGATCTACCCACTATACAGTATTAGTTTACAAGTATGAAAACAGTGAGCGTAAGTATGTTTCACGTAAGTCAGTAACCTTTATTTGAAACAAAAGGTCTTCTATATATAGCTTCCAATTCTTGACCGTTAATGCCTTGATGATAATGCATGCATTTAATGAAGCGTGTTTGCAATGATGCGTGTTGCGTGTAGGCTTGGTCTTTACATTTTCAATGCTCGTGCGCGTAGTACACTTGAGTGTGTTAGTTGTGTTAGCATTTAATAACCAACGGTACTTTCAGAGCTTGTCTCTGGAAGTTGAAGTGTTTGCTTGCAGCGTTACCATTTCAGATTTTACTTGATCTTTTCTTCTATCAGAGTATTCTTCAAGTTATATGTTCATCAAAGTTTGCTTTAATCTTGCATTATCATGTTGATTTCAGCGTGCTTCTATCAGATCTTTGCTTCAGCTAGCTTTATCAGAGGTTTCTTCGGATTGCTCTTCATCAGAGTTTGCTTTGGAGTGCTTCCTTCTGAGTTTGCTTTGGACTTGCGTAGAATGTTGTTTCTTTCTAAGATGCATAAGTCAGAACATAATCTGAACTTAGAGAACATACAAGTCAGAGTATAAAATATATATCACCAAATTTATTTCATTGTTATCATCAAAACTCTAACATATGATTAGAACCAAACTTTGTTCTAACAATATTTTTATAAAGTGAATTTTATTTTCATTATACAATTTTTATATGCATAATTGAATTGCACAACAAAATCATATTTTATATAGTGATTTTCTAAAAACTACTTAGATATTTGTATTACTTTGTTGTATATATGTTTAAATATAAATTATATCAAAAGTTATTAAATGGAGTAGTGGTAAGGCTTTATAAAAACGATCGTTGCTAAATAGCTTTGTGATCAATTTATTAGTTTCGATCTCTAATTCAATCACTAAAAACAAATTTTCTAGTAGTGATAGTATGGTAGTGTGTGTTTTTAAAAGCAAACATAATATACACAATAAAGGTAAAGTAAGAGAGGGTTGGAAGAGGTACAAGAGGTATTAAATCAACCCAATCAAAATAACAAGAACAATAAGAACTACACATCATAACAACCAAACCCTCTCAGTGGAAAAGAAACACAAAAAAGAAGAAAGAATTAAAAGGCAAAATATATGGCAATAGACAAAGAACCAGTTAGAACTCCCTAACCTAATATCAGCTAATAAAATAACCAAACTACATTGGAGCAATAAGAACAAACTAAGAGAGGCCTAAGACAATTAAGTCGTGATTGACTCAAATGCTTGGTATGGTTCTTGAGCCATGTCGAGAAAGTACCTAAGTTCACCACTGACCTACCAAGATATCACTTCTAAGTCAAAACGATACTCATGTCTTCAACGTCCTTCACAATCACTAATTTACTTGAGAATACAATATTGTTTGAGGATTTTCATATTGACTACATCACATTATGCCAAATCATAAGGCACCCCCTTAGCCTAGAAAGATCATTGTAATACGGTGGGAGAACTGACTTGAGGTTTTACGTTTTATCGCAAATATTGCGGATATCAAGAGTCGCTACCGGGTTTTCTTTTATCAAATAAAGGAAAGGGTGAAAAGAACATGAATGACCTTTGAGAATTTTCTTGAGTTTGGGGGGTAGGTTATGAAAAGGGAAGGTGTTAGCACCCTTTTTATCCGTAGTTATCTATGGGATCTTAATTGCTAGCTCACTTTGAAATGCTTTGTGTTTGTGTATGTTTTGAAAATATTTTGAAAATGCCTAAGGGCAGCAATTTTGTAATGATTCTCGTATCGTTGAGAATGTATACAAAATGTTTTTTTCGAAAATATTTATGAAAGAGAGTGTTGTTTTGTGAAGGGATGTTTGAAAATGCCAATGTAAGGAAATTTTCTTTATAATAACTGTTGTACCCCAAAATTTGCCCTCCCATATTCTTCAAAGTTTATCAAGAATTCAATATTCAAATGGCTCAAGACTACTCAAGGGTTGCACAGTCCAAATGCCTCCTAAGCCAATCAAAAATTGGGGTTTTGGTTCTCTCAAGAAATTGTAGGTTTTCAATGGTCCAATCAAGTCCCATAGGCCTATATATATTGCCAAGCATCTAGATGTCAAGTCTCAAGACTCACAGGGTCAAGTTGCACAGTCAAAAGCCCTAATTGCTTCACAATCAACTGCAGGGGTAAAATGGTCATTTTACAGTCAAAAGTAAATTTTTTTGGTCAACATCTTATTTTGAAGCCACAATCATCATTTGATCAAGTCTTGATCATGATTCCTCAAGAATGGCTCAAAAATCATCAAGATGCCAAAAGTTTCTATTTTGGGACAGTTGAAAAGTCAACAGTAACTTGACCAGGGCATAACTTTTTCATGGTTCATCAGAAAAATCCCATCCAATACTCATTTTGAAGAGTATGACATTTCCTACAACTCATCTTCACATTCCAAGTCCAATAAATGCTCCCACAAAAAGTTATCAATTTCTACATTATAGGTCAATTTCAAAAGTCAACAAAAAGGCATTTTAAGTCAAAGACCATAACTTGAGATTGGTAAATCAAAATGACATGGGACCAAAGTAATTGGTTAGAGGACTTCAAGACCTTTCCAAAATGTCCAAGAACATGTTCATAGGATCAAAATTGAGCAAGATATGCATTGGAGAAGTTGGGAAATGTTTGGGAATTTGCAAAAGTCAACTTTGCCCAAAACACCTCATTTTTGCTAATGGGCCTCAAATTCTTTCTTGAAACTTTGTCCAAGGCCTATGCACGACCCATTGAACTTAAATTGATTTATTTTCTTATTTTTAATTAATTAATTGAATTTTTATTAATATTAATTCATTTAATTGTAGGAAAATTCAAAAGATATGGTTTTCAAATCTTTTGTGAAGCAAATAAACTCAGGGCAAGCTGGCAATTTCGTGCATCCATCAAAGAGACAAAAATCTCCCAATTTGGCAAGGTTTTTCAATCAAATAGATTGAAAAATATTTGATTGAAAATCAAATATTGAAAACTTTATTCCATGGATCTTTGACCTAGTTTGTACCCTAATTCCCTTCCAACATAAATACTGAAGCCAACCCTAATGCTGTGAACGGGCAAGCTGCTGCAAAAAGCCATAAGCAAATTCCAAAAAACCAAGAACAAAGTCAAAACTGAATTAAACCTTCCAGCACGATTCAAAGCTTGCTCTTGATGCAAACCTATTGCAGGGATTCCCAGAAGCCTTTTGCAACCAAAATCACGTGCCAACACTCAATAAATCCCCATACACGAAATCACGGTTTGTCAATCTTTTCCAGAATCGAAACTCCAAAATTATGCATCATTAACATGATTTACTGTGTGTTTTGTGTTGCTAGCAATCATAGGAAGCTTTTAGCATAAATCAATTGGATTAAGAGGCCTTAAATCAGAAGTTGCCATGAACACGTTCTAGGGTTTCCAAGCTCTGAAATTAGGGCTTTATAGCATAAGCAAAATTGGACCTTGAGACGCATATGGTTGGATTCGTCAAGGCCAGACGAATCAAACCCAACCCTCGCGCCCTATTTATATAACCCAGAATCCTAATCGCTGTTTTTCCTTTTGTTATTTTGTGGGGGTTAAAAACCCCCGCTAATTGCTTTTGTTTTACAGGAAAAAGGTAGGAGACGAAGAACATGTAAGCCCCTGAATGGATGGTTCAAATAACGCGCGCGTTTGGTTGTTTTCCAGCATGATATTTGTTTTCCATACATTATTTTTATTGATCAATATAATAACATATGCAAACGCGTGGTTCAGTGGAAAGTGAGGTGGACGTGAATCATTGGGACCTGGGTTCGATTCCTAGGTCCCCCAAAAGCTTGTTTCTATTTTTTCATAATATATTCTCATGCAGTGCTTTAGGAGGCGTCCATCATACACCTTGTTCATCCAAGCGCCAGGTGGCCTCCCATGCAAATCCCATGGCTCATGTTGAAGGACCACAATAATCCTCAGTCAACACATGCATAGCTGATCTCAAAAGTCCAAACGGACTGGCCAATAAATGGGCCAGAATTGCTTCTTCAAAACCTCCATTTGGGTCATCACACCCCCCTGGATTGCTATTTTTTTTATTTTCTTTCTCTTTTTAATTCTTTTAATTGTTATTATTATTATTATCAACTAACAAATTATTTTTATAATAAAATCAGAAACTTAAAATATTTGTATTATTATTATTATTATTAAATTTCACCTTAATTGTTATTTTTGTAAATAAAATACTAACAAATTAATTAGTTTAATTAGGTAATTTTAACTTTTTTTACAATAAATAAAAACAATCTAGAATTAGGGTTTTCTTGACTTTTAATTTCTTTTATTTTCATTTTCATTAAAGACTTAAAAAACACAAAAAAACATTTTTTTTCTTTTTAATTAAATAATTAATTAATACTAGGTTTAATATTTTAATTAAATTGCAAAAAAAGGATAAAACTTAAATTCTTTTCTCAAAAAGGGTCAAAACCCTAAGGACGTCCCGATTAAATTTCTATTCGTGCATTATTATTTATTTTGATTATTGATGTATCTGTTTTTGAGGATGTAATAGTTAATTAGGATTTTATTGCTTTCTTTACTTTCCGCATTTATTTTCCAAAACGGGTTATGTTTTTGGCGATGTATAGACCCGCGCCTTGTAATAGCGTAGATTCATATTTCCGCACTTTATTTTCCACACTCTTAACTGTTAATTATGCCTGCAAGACTGTATGACAAATAAAACCAATCCGTAGCTCACAAATGCATGTTCAAAGATAAACATAAACATGAAACAACACACATGCACATGCCACTCCTAGGGTACGCCTCACTGGTTGCCTCGAACGTGGTCGTCAAGTATAGGGTGTTTTAGAGGTCGCCCTTCTGTCTATGATCCAGTTGCCTCGAAACGGTTTCCTCGGATAAAAAGGATCTAGGACATTAGGTTTACTTCTAAGGTGTCCTACTATTGCTTCGGTGACCACACATGTCCCTTAATTGAATTGACCCGAACACCTCCAACGACGATGCTACCTACCTCTCAATGGTGGGATAGCACTATCTAAAGGACTCTTACACAGCCTAATTCCTTAGGGTAGGTAGACTTATCTTAAGTACTTGCTCTCTCAAAAAACAAAAACAATCTTTTCACACTTACACTTTCAAAAAGTTTTCAAACAAATTTTTCATACACTCTTGAGGACAGATACAAGAGTTACTTAGAAATTTTTCAAACGAAACTTTTTTTCAAAACCCACACACACTTGAAAAGCAAACAAATTTTTGAAAACATAAGAGCAAGTACCTAAGAGCCCATGGATAACCATGGATAGAAAGGGTGCTAACACCTTCCCTTTCTATAATCTACCTCCCGAACCGAGAAACATCTCGAAAAGGAATTTTGCTGTGCTTTTGTCCTTTCCTTGTTGGAGAAAATAAAAGACGGTGGAGACTCTTGCTTACCGCGACATTTCACGAACCTGCATTTCAAACAGTCAGTTCTATTTCCACCGATCACAATAACCCTTGTATCGGTCCTCAAGAGTGTTTATAAAGCATTTTGAAAGTAGTTGTTTTAAAAGTATGAAGTGTGTGAGAATTGTTTTAGTTTGTGAGAAAGCGATTACGAGCGATCTACCTAATCAAAGAAGTCTTTGTTATTTTCCTCCTCCTTTAGATAGTGCTATCCTACTATTAGTTAGTAGGAAGTCCTATTATTGGATGTGAGGGACATGCGTGGGTCATTGTACAATCATAAAAGTCAACTTGTAGGGCGCTTTAGCAATTGTCATAAGGGACTAAGATCGTTTACTGAAGGCAACATCGAAGGGTCATCGAGGGATTGCTATATTTTAACCGAGGGTCTTTGCTAAAGCATCCCACGTTCGAGGGACATGAGTGTTTTATCTGAAGCAACAAGTGAGATTAACCCTATAGGTGCATGTGTGTGAAGTGTTTTGATTTCAAGTATTTTTCTTTGAGATTAAGTTTGCTAGGGATTAATTTTAATCTTTCCATACAAACCCTAATTACTAACCGTAATAAGGAAAACTATAAATTTCCGAAATTAAATGTCCTACGCTATTACAACGCTTCGGGGATGGGGGTTACAAGTTTATGAATGGGGGAGGAAAACAATAAACCCTAATTTATCTATTACAAGCTTTGAGAATTTACAATATTGGGAAATATTAATGCGAAAAATAAAGTGTGCAAAGGTGGCGAGAAGGGGAAAGATGTAAAAACCCTAAAAAAGTTCTAAGTATTTTAAAAAATATTTTTGTTGTTTCTTTGTTTGAAAAATACTTGTAATGTGAGATAGAAAATTTAGACCTAATTCTGATTTTTATTTACAAATTAAAATAAGATAAAGTAAGATTAAATTAATTAATTTTGTTTATGAAAATTAAATTAATCAATTAAAACAAAACCTAAAGAATTATAAGTATTTAAAAAAATATTTTTGGGAGTCCTGTTTAGAAAAGATATTTGAAATATAAAACCTAATTCTAATTAAGTAAAATCAAAGTGATTAAATTAATTTTTATTTGTCAAAAATTAAATTAACTAATTAAAAACCTAAATCTAATTTTTTATCTTTTTTTAATGATTTTTTAAATCTAAAATAAAGTTAAAATTAAAAAATTAATTTAAACAAAATAAAGAAAATAAAAAAATGGGCCTGGATGCTGTAAAAGGAAAAATGGGGGTGTTAGCAAATAAAAATGCCAGGTCCAACAAAAGTTTTTTTTGTTTGAATCAGTAAACAATAAAAAAAGGATGGGCCTGACGCTGTAAAAATAAAAATAAGGGGTGAGAAATCAAAAAAATCCAGGCCCAACAAGGAAGTCCAGCACTTGTGCTAGATTCAATACAACTGGCTTCAAAGAATCCACAATGTATAGGTGAATATGAGGCATTTGATTTGATTTGATGGACATCTAATGGTGTTGAATTGAGAGTGTATCATTGCACGCTGGAGTTGCTTACACCTGATTAACAAAGAAAACATTGAAAAATAAAATGCCAGAGGCAGGGACCGAACCCTTGCCATGGCGTACTAACACCTTACAAACATACACGCTTGCCACTGGGGTGGTTGTTTCATCCAGTTATGAAACAACCACTAATCAATATAATATAAACTCGTTTTCAAATATTTGAAAAGCCCACTTCTTCTTCTTCCTCACGCCAAACCTCGACATCACCATTTTTTAGTTTTCAAACTCTTCCATTTCTCAATCATTTTAAAATATGTAAACATGAAAGTTGCTTGTTTTTTCACCACGAATCCAACCATGCCATTAACATAAGCTAACACTCAAAGATTAAAGTGAATTACTATTGGTACCAAAATGAACCCTAATTTATCAGAAACTTCAAATCAAAAATTCACATCACACAATCAACATAAATAAAAAGTAAGGACATGGTTAGTTTTAGGGGCATGATATCTATATATTTTCTTCAGAAAGCAAGTGCAAATGATGCTTGAATAAGGATTTCAAAGTTAGAGAAACTTACCTCTGAAGTGAGGATCGAGTTTGGAGTTAGAGAGTTCCTGGAGGTCTTGGGATGATCTGGATAGCTTCAGTGAACTTCCAGGAAGCTTTTGCAATGCTTACTTTGTGCTAAAAGTGTCTGAATCACTTCAACTAAGTCCAGTTGCAGAGCTCTATTTTTTAGTTTGGAAGATGATGAAGATGGTGTTACAGTGATGAAACTTTGAAGAAACTTTGAAGAACATGGTTCCAATGTCTTATACCATTCCTTCTAGAGTGGTTGAACACTTTAAACACGTCCCTCTGAGTTTCTTAGGTTGAGTGTGATCAGAACAAACAAGTTAGAGGCTCAAGAAGTTAACTTTGTGTATAAAGTGACTTTACAAGAATGGAAGTGTGAACTTTCTCCCCTTAATGGAAAAATGGATTGGACAAAGCTTTAATCACTTGGATCATAGCTCAAAAACTTGTGTAATCTTCTGATTATGGATAAATGTGGAGGTTAGAGGCCTTAAAAGTGGGGTTATGCAGCATGGCTTGAAGATTGAGTTATGAACTTGTCATAAAAATGACCTATAATGCTCCCACAAAAAGTTATCAATTTCTACATTATAGGTCAATTTCAAAAGTCAACAAAAAGGCATTTTAAGTCAAAGACCATAACTTGAGATTGGTAAATCAAAATGACATGGGACCAAAGTAATTGGTTAGAGGACTTCAAGACCTTTCCAAAATGTCCAAGAACATGTTCATAGGATCAAAATTGAGCAAGATATGCATTGGAGAAGTTGGGAAATGTTTGGGAATTTGCAAAAGTCAACTTTGCCCAAAACACCTCATTTTTGCTAATGGGCCTCAAATTCTTTCTTGAAACTTTGTCCAAGGCCTATGCACGACCCATTGAACTTAAATTGATTTATTTTCTTATTTTTAATTAATTAATTGAATTTTTATTAATATTAATTCATTTAATTGTAGGAAAATTCAAAAGATATGGTTTTCAAATCTTTTGTGAAGCAAATAAACTCAGGGCAAGCTGGCAATTTCGTGCATCCATCAAAGAGACAAAAATCTCCCAATTTGGCAAGGTTTTTCAATCAAATAGATTGAAAAATATTTGATTGAAAATCAAATATTGAAAACTTTATTCCATGGATCTTTGACCTAGTTTGTACCCTAATTCCCTTCCAACATAAATACTGAAGCCAACCCTAATGCTGTGAACGGGCAAGCTGCTGCAAAAAGCCATAAGCAAATTCCAAAAAACCAAGAACAAAGTCAAAACTGAATTAAACCTTCCAGCACGATTCAAAGCTTGCTCTTTATGCAAACCTATTGCATGGATTCCCAGAAGCCTTTTGCAACCAAAATCACGTGCCAACACTCAATAAATCCCCATACACGAAATCACGGTTTGTCAATCTTTTCCAGAATCGAAACTCCAAAATTATGCATCATTAACATGATTTACTGTGTGTTTTGTGTTGCTAGCAATCATAGGAAGCTTTTAGCATAAATCAATTGGATTAAGAGGCCTTAAATCAGAAGTTGCCATGAACACGTTCTAGGGTTTCCAAGCTCTGAAATTAGGGCTTTATAGCATAAGCAAAATTGGACCTTGAGACGCATATGGTTGGATTCGTCAAGGCCAGACGAATCAAACCCAACCCTCGCGCCCTATTTATATAACCCAGAATCCTAATCGCTGTTTTTCCTTTTGTTATTTTGTGGGGGTTAAAAACCCCCGCTAATTGCTTTTGTTTTACAGGAAAAAGGTAGGAGACGAAGAACGTGTAAGCCCCTGAATGAATGGTTCAAATAACGCGCGCGTTTGGTTGTTTTCCAGCATGATATTTGTTTTCCATACATTATTTTTATTGATCAATATAATAACATATGCAAACGCGTGGTTCAGTGGAAAGTGAGGTGGACGTGAATCATTGGGACCTGGGTTCGATTCCCAGGTCCCCCAAAAGCTTGTTTCTATTTTTTCATAATATATTCTCATGCAGCGCTTTAGGAGGCGTCCATCATACACCTTGTTCATCCAAGCGCCAGGTGGCCTCCCATGCAAATCCCATGGCTCATGTTGAAGGACCACAATAATCCTCAGTCAACACATGCATAGCTGATCTCAAAAGTCCAAACGGACTGGCCAATAAATGGGCCAGAATTGCTTCTTCAAAACCTCCATTTGGGTCATCACACCCCCCTGGTTTGCTATTTTTTTTATTTTCTTTCTCTTTTTAATTCTTTTAATTGTTATTATTATTATTATCAACTAACAAATTATTTTTATAATAAAATCAGAAACTTAAAATATTTGTATTATTATTATTATTATTAAATTTCACCTTAATTGTTATTTTTGTAAATAAAATACTAACAAATTAATTAGTTTAATTAGGTAATTTTAACTTTTTTTACAATAAATAAAAACAATCTAGAATTAGGGTTTTCTTGACTTTTAATTTCTTTTATTTTCATTTTCATTAAAGACTTAAAAAACACAAAAAAACATTTTTTTTTCTTTTTAATTAAATAATTAATTAATACTAGGTTTAATATTTTAATTAAATTGCAAAAAAAGGATAAAACTTAAATTCTTTTCTCAAAAAGGGTCAAAACCCTAAGGACGTCCCGATTAAATTTCTATTCGTGCATTATTATTTATTTTGATTATTGATGTATCTGTTTTCGAGGATGTAATAGTTAATTAGGATTTTATTGCTTTCTTTACTTTCCGCATTTATTTTCCAAAACGGGTTATGTTTTTGGCGATGTATAGACCCGCGCCTTGTAATAGCGTAGATTCATATTTCCGCACTTTATTTTCCACACTCTTAACTGTTAATTATGCCTGCAAGACTGTATGACAAATAAAACCAATCCGTAGCTCACAAATGCATGTTCAAATATAAACATAAACATGAAACAACACACATGCACATGCCACTCCTAGGGTACGCCTCACTGGTTGCCTCGAACGTGGTCGTCAAGTATAGGGTGTTTTAGAGGTCGCCCTTCTGTCTATGATCCAGTTGCCTCGAAACGGTTTCCTCGGATAAAAAGGATCTAGGACATTAGGTTTACTTCTAAGGTGTCCTACTATTGCTTCGGTGACCACACATGTCCCTTAATTGAATTGACCCGAACACCTCCAACGACGATGCTACCTACCTCTCAATGGTGGGATAGCACTATCTAAAGGACTCTTACACAGCCTAATTCCTTAGGGTAGGTAGACTTATCTTAAGTACTTGCTCTCTCAAAAAACAAAAACAATCTTTTCACACTTACACTTTCAAAAAGTTTTCAAACAAATTTTTCATACACTCTTGAGGACAAATACAAGAGTTACTTAGAAATTTTTCAAACGAAACTTTTTTTCAAAACCCACACACACTTGAAAAGCAAACAAATTTTTGAAAACATAAGAGCAAGTACCTAAGAGCCCATGGATAACCATGGATAGAAAGGGTGCTAACACCTTCCCTTTCTATAATCTACCTCCCGAACCGAGAAACATCTCGAAAAGGAATTTTGCTGTGCTTTTGTCCTTTCCTTGTTGGAGAAAATAAAAGACGATGGAGACTCTTGCTTACCGCGACATTTCACGAACCTGCATTTCAAACAGTCAGTTCTATTTCCACCGATCACAATAACCCTTGTATCGGTCCTCAAGAGTGTTTATAAAGCATTTTGAAAGTAGTTGTTTTGAAAGTATGAAGTGTGTGAGAATTGTTTTAGTTTGTGAGAAAGTGATTACGAGCGATCTACCTAATCAAAGAAGTCTTTGTTATTTTCCTCCTCCTTTAGATAGTGCTATCCTACTATTAGTTAGTAGGAAGTCCTATTATTGGATGTGAGGGACATGCGTGGGTCATTGTACAATCATAAAAGTCAACTTGTAGGGCGCTTTAGCAATTGTCATAAGGGACTAAGATCGTTTACTGAAGGCAACATCGAAGGGTCATCGAGGGATTGCTATATTTTAACCGAGGGTCTTTGCTAAAGCATCCCACGTTCGAGGGACATGAGTGTTTTATCTGAAGCAACAAGTGAGATTAACCCTATAGGTGCATGCGTGTGAAGTGTTTTGATTTCAAGTATTTTTCTTTGAGATTAGGTTTGCTAGGGATTAATTTTAATCTTTCCATACAAACCCTAATTACTAACCGTAATAAGGAAAACTATAAATTTCCGAAATTAAATGTCCTACGCTATTACAACGCTTCGGGGATGGGGGTTACAAGTTTATGAATGGGGGAGGAAAACAATAAACCCTAATTTATCTATTACAAGCTTTGAGAATTTACAATATTGGGAAATATTAATGCGAAAAATAAAGTGTGCGAAGGTGGCGAGAAGGGGAAAGATTTAAAAACCCTAAAAAAGTTCTAAGTATTTTAAAAAATATTTTTGTTGTTTCTTTGTTTGAAAAATACTTGTAATGTGAGATAGAAAATTTAGACCTAATTCTGATTTTTATTTACAAATTAAAATAAGATAAAGTAAGATTAAATTAATTAATTTTGTTTATGAAAATTAAATTAATCAATTAAAACAAAACCTAAAGAATTATAAGTATTTAAAAAAATATTTTTGGGAGTCCTGTTTAGAAAAGATATTTGAAATATAAAACCTAATTCTAATTAAGTAAAATCAAAGTGATTAAATTAATTTTTATTTGTCAAAAATTAAATTAACTAATTAAAAACCTAAATCTAATTTTTTATCTTTTTTTAATGATTTTTTAAATCTAAAATAAAGTTAAAATTAAAAAATTAATTTAAACAAAATAAAGAAAATAAAAAAATGGGCCTGGGTGCTGTAAAAGGAAAAATGGGGGTGTTAGCAAATAAAAATGCCAGGTCCAACAAAAGTTTTTTTTGTTTGAATCAGTAAACAATAAAAAAAGGATGGGCCTGACGCTGTAAAAAGAAAAATAAGGGGTGAGAAATCAAAAAAATCCAGGCCCAACAAGGAAGTCCAGCACTTGTGCTAGATTCAATACAACTGGCTTCAAAGAATCCACAATGTATAGGTGAATATGAGGCATTTGATTTGATTTGATGGACATCTAATGGTGTTGAATTGAGAGTGTATCATTGCACGCTGGAGTTGCTTACACCTGATTAACAAAGAAAACATTGAAAAATAAAATGCCAGAGGCAGGGATCGAACCCTTGCCATGGCGTACTAACACCTTACAAACATACACGCTTGCCACTGGGGTGGTTGTATCATCCAGTTATGAAACAACCACTAATCAATATAATATAAACTCGTTTTCAAATATTTGAAAAGCCCACTTCTTCTTCTTCCTCACGCCAAACCTCGACATCACCATTTTTTAGTTTTCAAACTCTTCCATTTCTCAATCATTTTAAAATATGTAAACATGAAAGTTGCTTGTTTTTTCACCATGAATCCAACCATGCCATTAACATAAGCTAACACTCAAAGATTAAAGTGAATTTCTATTGGTACCAAAATGAACCCTAATTTATCAGAAACTTCAAATCAAAAATTCACATCACACAATCAACATAAATAAAAAGTAAGGACATGGTTAGTTTTAGGGGCATGATATCTATATATTTTCTTCAGAAAGCAAGTGCAAATGATGCTTGAATAAGGATTTCAAAGTTAGAGAAACTTACCTCTGAAGTGAGGATCGAGTTTGGAGTTAGAGAGCTCCTGGAGGTCTTGGGATGATCTGGATAGCTTCAGTGAACTTCCAGGAAGCTTTTGCAATGCTTACTTTGTGCTGAAAGTGTCTGAATCACTCCAACTAAGTCCAGTTGCAGAGCTCTATTTTTTAGTTTGGAAGATGATGAAGATGGTGTTACAGTGATGAAACTTTGAAGAAACTTTGAAGAACATGGTTCCAATGTCTTATACCATTCCTTCTAGAGTGGTTGAACACTTTAAACACGTCCCTCTGAGTTTCTTAGGTTGAGTGTGATCAGAACAAACAAGTTAGAGGCTCAAGAAGTTAACTTTGTGTATAAAGTGACTTTACAAGAATGGAAGTGTGAACTTTCTCCCCTTAATGGAAAAATGGATTGGACAAAGCTTTAATCACTTGGATCATAGCTCAAAAACTTGTGTAATCTTCTGATTATGGATAAATGTGGAGGTTAGAGGCCTTAAAAGTGGGGTTATGCAGCATGGCTTGAAGATTGAGTTATGAACTTGTCATAAAAATGACCTATAATGCAACCTTAGATACCCAACTTCATCTCTTCGATTATCATTTCTCAAGCATGATAAAATTGAGTTCTTGGACATTTTGGAAAGCTTGAAACATTGTATATAACTTTCATTTTGTGAGCTTTGGCTAAATCAAATGGGAACTTGGTGAAAAATGGCTATGAAGTTGGGACAAAAATCTTATCAAAACTTGTAAAAATTTCTCTAAGTTTTAGATAAAAACATCATGACTTCATGGGCCTATATATCCTAATCCAAGCATTTTTCGAACATCAACCCTCAAGGGAAAAGTTGTAGAATTCCCCATTCCCTACAACTTTCGTGTTGAAATTTTTCCTTGAATCATCTTTGCATCTTAGTAAAAAATGGCCATGAAGTAGTGACTTGTTAAGAATAAACCACTAAAACTTAGAAAATTTTCTAAGTGTTGGAAAATTTTCTATCTTTGACTTTTGTTGACTTTTTTATTTCTTGATGATCAAGTTTGATAATTTTGAATATCTTGATGATTCTTGACTTTTGAGTTCTAATGTTGACCAAAAAGTCAAAGTTTGACTTTTGAGTGACAATTGACTTTTCATGAGTTGATTCAATTTTTTCAACTAACAATCACTTGCATCTTTGGAAATGTCTTGAGACATATAATTAGGTCAAGATGTTGTATTTGAGTCCTTAAGATCACGCTTCAAGCTATTAGGTCATGCACTAGGTCAACAGTCAATGATCAGTCATCTTAAATTAAAACCCTAATTTTGACAATTTTGACCTTTGATGATTTGAGGGTTTTCCTTGAGGAATCATGTCCAAACCTTGATCAAATGATGAATATCACCTCAAAATGTTTATGTTGACAAAAAAATCTTGAAGTTTTTCTGCATATTGACCACAATTGACTTTTTACCAAATACAAATAATTTTCAGTCATCTGAGCAATTGATTGGGCAAATTTGTGATGCAAGACTTGAAACTTAACATGATCATTGTTGGGGAACTATGATGAACCATGAAAGTAATTTGAGGCATTAGAAGTCAAATTTCCCTTGAGAAAACCAAAACTCTAGTTATAGGCCAATGCTTAGGAGCTGAGCTTGTTTGATAACCTCTTGAGAACCCTTGAGTATTTTGAGAATCTTTAGAAGAATGTCTTAGATAAAATGGGAGTGCAAATTTTGGGGTACAATAACCACCAATATAAAAAAAACATCTAGAAAAGCATCTAGAGATCTCTGGATAAAGCTACAGACCAACCCAACAAACTAAAAATCATATACAAAACAGATACCACTATGTCAAATTACACAAAAGACGGATAAACGACTCTATGATTCTAGAGTAAAAAAGACAAGAGATACCCTACAAACCGAGAAATATCCTTCTTGTAAGTAAATTATCTCTCATAGAAATTCTATCCTGTAGGAGTTGTCGGGAGAAAATGATAACTTTAGATAGGGTCGAACTTTTCCAAATACTAGGAAGGACCAAATCCACTAACAGGACCCAGCGATCACTAGAAAATTTATGGGTGCGAAGGAATAAATACGCAGAGGCTATCGTATAAGAACTGCCTTTAGAGTGGCGTCATGGTTCATTATCTGTCTTGGTTAATGGTAGCGTAACAAATGGTTTTTGTGCAGGTAGAGGTTTAAGACAAGGGACCCCTTGTCCCCTTTTCTCTTTGTCATTTCTATGGAGGAGCTTACTGCTCTCATGAAGAAGTTGGTGTAAATTTGAGATTTTAGGGGTTCAAGGTCAATGAGCAGTTGAGAATTGACATTCTTCAATTAGCTGATGACACGATTCTTATGGGGGAAGGTACGCGGGTAATCTTTGAGGGGTGAAGGATTTTCTTAGAGGTTTTGAATTGATATCAGGGCTCAGTGTCAATTTCTTCAAAAGAAAGATTTACGACATTAATGTGGAAGTCTTTCTTGTAGGAAACTGAAGAATGGAAAAACACAAGAATGGAGGATTTGAATTGGGGTTTTCAAAATTAAAACAGTAGACACATTGGTTATCCTGGTTCGTTTGAACTCAAACTACTCCAGTCCACCCGCCAAGGTGATTTCGCCTCTCTTAAATGAGGTCTTAATCCACTATCAAATCTTGATTACAGAGATATAATGACTATTGTCAATATCTTCTTGAGTTTAAACCACAACTCAGTTTTCTCAAGGTATTACATGATAAAATAATCCATAGTGTGTACAAAGATGTTTTCTAAACAAAACTATATCACTACAATGATGTATACACAATTGAAAAGCACAAGATAGAATAGGGTAATAAGATTTTTGTTTTTTCAGTGTGTAGTAGAGTTATGTATGATTTCTTCTTCAAGTCTTCTTTATATAGGCGATGCATGAGAGACATGAGAATATGCTTTTGGAAGGTTGATAATGTGTAGTAAATGTACTTTCCAAAAATAGAGATCTTGTCTTAATTCAGCCGTTACTTTTGATTCGTAATGAATAAATTGTAACGCTTTAGAACATGCTTTCTTGGGATCATATCAGAAGATGAATATTACCGTTGAGACTTCTTTTGTTCTTCCATAACTTTACGTATCAAATATCAGAGTTTTGCTCGCAGTGTTTGGTTCATTCAGAAGTTGTAACATTACAACTTCTTCATTTAAGCGTGTTCCACATATTTGCTTCTAAGTATGATGAGTCATAACAGAGCTTCAAAAACGTAACTCTCTCATCTTCTATGCTTCTTACATCAGAATTTCCCTGCATATTATAGAGCACATTTGTTCTTTATATATATATATATATATATCATGTGTTTGTTATCATCAAAACTCTTACAAGGATGTAGAACCAAACTATGTTCTAACAATCTCCCCCTTTTTGATGATGACAAAAACTTATATATTTTGATAGATTTATTAAGAACATACAAAATTAAAATCTCCCCCTGAGTTGAATACTGAAATAAAGAAAAAATTACTTCCCTGAAGATGTTCTGATCAGAGCTTTGTGATGGAGGTTTTGATGCGTCCACGACAGAAGTTACTTTCAGAGGTTGCTTTTTAATAGATTTTTCCTGTTTACTTTCAGAGGATAAAAATAGAAGTTATGATATTCAAAATGTTTGAGACTGAGTATCGATACTGTTATATTCAAAATAACTTACATTCTCCCCCTTTTTGTCAAGAATCAAAAAGCAATAAAAACCCGTAAATATAATAGAATGCATTTTGTACTCAAAGAGGATTAAGATAGGCAAAGGATGGTAGATAAATAGAAGATAGAAATGAGAAACAAATTGCAGAAATAAAACATTTTATCAGAGCTAAGGTTGAGGAGGTGGAAGTCGTGTGGACAAGGCTTCCAATAAACTATTGATATGACTGTTCGATTCCTCTTGTTTCCCAATCATCCCCTTAATTTCCCTAGTTTCATCCTGCTTGTCTAACCTTTTCTTAAACACATAATTTTATTTCTTCAACTCCTCCCAAGTTTTTAGCACAAGAGAAGATGAGGTTGTTTCAGCAAAAGAGACCACATTCTCAGAACTTACTGCAACTGATTCTTGCTCAGGAGTTTCTTCGACTACCTTGACTTTGTCTTGAAACATGACCAAAGGAAGAGGTTCAGGAGACAATTCAATAAACTCTGAAGTCTGAGGGGCTTCCCAAGGGGTTTTGTCCAGCAGAAGGAGAGGTTTCTTTACCCACTATCGCATAACTTAATCCTTGAAAATTTTCAGGCGATCGCAAAAGTTCTGTTGAGAAATTTCATAGCTGAGCTCCTTTAGCTTCAAAGATTCAGAGTTAAACCATTTCCTGAACTCATTCCAGTGAGAATTAGAAGAAGATGGATTGAGATTCTCCGTGCAAGCTAGCTTTAGGGAGTTAAACCATTCCTGTATTTCTGTTTCAAAAATCAGCAAGGATTTGCCAACATCTGCTTTGGATATTTTTGGTGTTGGTTTGGGAACGTCAATTTTCTAAGAGCTTGTGTGTCCCAAGCTTTTAAATCAATGATTTTTATGGGGGGTTCTTCTAGGTGGTTATTTGGATAGGGAGAATCAGAAAGATTTATAGGTGAGTTGGATGGTGTTGAAAGATATGGAGATGGAAGATCTGGGATGGAGAAGGTTTGCGATGTAGTTGTGGGGATTATTGGTGGTTGAGAGATAGCGAGAGAGCAAGTGATGCCGGGGATGGATATCATGGTATCAGAGTCAAGATTTAGATTTTCATTTTGGGGAGCGTCAAACAGTGGATCAAATTGATCAATATGAGAGAGAACTTGTGCAAGTTCTGGAAGAGTCTGATCAAAATGGGTAGAAGATAGATTAATCAGAGGATTATTTGGAGGTATTGAAGTGTTAATATCTAGGTCTAAATCATCAAGGGCTTAAGGAGATGGATATTTTGTGGGCTTTGGAGATGAGGGAGTTTCAGATGTTGATAAAAATATTGATTCAATAATAGAAACAAAAGACGAGTTACTTTCCTTTTTGGCAGCTTTGGGGATCTTCTGAGAAGTTCCTTCTCCAGTTGCTTTCCTTTTTCTTAATTTTCTGGGAGCAACTTCCAGAGGTTGTTGCCTTAGATTAAGAATGTTCATATCTGGAATTGTACCATCACTCTTGCAGGCTTCCAGATACCTGAGAACAATGTCTGGAGATGAGTCTGCTTGAGTGAAGAGGGGAAAATCCTTCAGAGGCACTCTTCTGGTGGTGATGACTTCCTTGGTGGTGATTGTTGGGTCCTTCTTAATAGTTTCAATAATCTTCATCTTCTTTAGATACTTGGTGTTTAGAGGCTTTCTAGAACAAGCTTCAAGAACATTAGCTTGTTAAGCCTCAGTCAGATGTTCTATCAGTCTGTTTTCTGTCAGAATATCTAAAATGAGTCTTCCCAGAGGGATCCAATCACTCATTTTTATTTCTTCTTCTCTTGTTTCTTTAACATTGGTCTTCAGATGGTTGAACATAAGGTATGGAAAATGAACATTTGCTTTGGTGGCGATGAAGTACAGAAGTTACTGTTGATCAATGTTGATATAGTCTGGAGAGCTGGTAGGCTTCCTGTGATTAATGCATCCCATAATTATTTTGGACCAAATTCTGAGACAATCCTTGAGATTTCTCGCAACGTTTGGTGCATTCAGAAGTTGGAACATTAGAACTTCTTCATTAAAGCGTGTTACACATATTTTCTTCTAAGTATGATGAGTCACAACAGAGCTTCAAAAACGTAACTCTCTCATCTTTTATGCTTCTTACATCAGAAGTTTCCTGCATATTAAAATGCATTATTAGAGAGCATATTTGTTCTTTATATAAATCATGTGTTTGCTATTATCAAAACACTTACAAGAATGTAGAACCAAACTATGTTCTAACAACAACTTTTTTTTTCTAAGCTGCTGTAGGGATAAACATCCTTTCAAATTGAGTGAAATTCAAGTAGGAGACAATCTTATGAAATTGAGTATGTGGAACTCAATGGTTGACAAAATTAGGAAAAGATTGTCAACATAGAAAGCTAGATTCTTGACTCTAGCACGGAAGGTGACTTTGATTAACTTAGTCTTCAATTCCATACCTCTTTACACTCTATCTTTCTATAAGGCTCCGATTAAAGTTTTGAAAGAGATTTATAAAATCCAAATCAATTTCCTTTGCAATAGGTTGGAAGATAGGAAATCAATACATTAGGAGATTTATAAAATCCAAATCAATTTACTCTACAAGGTTCCGCCAAAAATTATTTGCTTCGATTGGAGAGTTCTTCTCAACAGAATCACTACCAAGGACTAGCTTGTGAAGAGGGGAGTAGCGTTCACAATTCATGAAACATCATGCGTTTTGTGCTTCGCTATCAATGAAAATTTGTACCATATTTTGTTTCACTGTGCGATTAGTATTCAGGTTTGGAATAACATTGATAATGGCTTGATGTGGATTATGCCATTGACTTAGCTTCTGTTGAAATCAACACTAGAATCAGCTTCGACAATCATGCAACCAGGTTAAAGAGCTTTGTTTCTAGAGGCGTTGAAGGTATGTTTTGGTTAGCAACTTCTTGGAGTCTTTGGTCAATTAGAAATAACATTTTATTTCAGGGAATTTTTTTTATCGTTAATGATATTATCCTGTCAATTAAGTTGTTTGCTTGGAGTTGGGTCTCTAGAGAAAAGTCTAATTGTAATTTTTTGTATAATTAGTTTACCGCTCCGCTAATCTATTACCGAACACGTCAATCTATTTTTGTTGGCCGACTTGTTTGCTCTCTTTGTTCGGGTTTCGAGTATCCCTTATACTCGCTATTAATATTATCTCATTGCATATAAAAAACCATCACTTGTCAGATTATATTTTTATCCTATTTGCCTTAAAAAATCACTTGTATGACAAGCAAAGAGTAAATTCCATAGCATGATATATATATATATATATATATATATATATATATATATATATATATATATATATATATATATATATATATATATATATATATATATATATATATATATATATATATATATATATATATATATATATATATATATATATATATATATATATATATATATATATATATATATATATATATATATATATATATATATATATATATATATATATATATATATATATATATATATATATATATGTTCTGGACTGGGCCCGTCCTGGCCCAAGAGCAAGAACGAAGGCCCAATCCAAGCAACTCTTCAAGGAGCGCGCGCCCGAAGATTCCCGCCAGCGCGCCGATCAGAAGCTGCAGTCGTGCCCGCCGTTGCCCGCGAACATGGTGTCCTCGACCACGTGAACTCCAGCTCGAGCCCAGCTCGAGCACCCTCCTCGTAGGGCAGACTCTGACCGTTACCCCATCACCTGAACTCCGGAAAGACCGCGTCCTCGTCCCTCCTCATTTCTCGCAGAGCATCACCAGGAAGGAGACCACGTGCGGGTCCCCACTACACACGTAGAATCTGGCAGTCCCTTTATTGGGTCAGTCCTGGTCGGCCCAATGAAAGGACCTTGGCCCCGCGCTGGGGGCTATAAATACCCTCTGTCCCCAGAGGGTCAGGTATTCATTCTCTTACCCATACATACACTTTTTGCCTGCTCGTACCATCACTCACTTTAGCATAGGAGTGCCTTGCAGGTACCCCCCCCCCCCCCATCTCACTTAACTTCCGCTCAGAGCCAGTTGTGACGATCCAAGTCTGATCAGGTAAGATCAGTTGGAGCCGTCTGTGGGAAACTAGCTTCCCCGTCTTGCAAAACCTCGAAGACCAAAGCTCAAATCACCTACTACCGTCATGGCTGAGCAAGTTCGTGATGACCAAAACATCCGCGTCGTCGACACCAACAACAACCTCGCTGATAAGAATAGACTCACCGACAACACCGGTAACCCCGGTCATAACACACTCCCCGGGGGAACCGCCCCCGGGCCCTCAATCCATCGCGACGGAGCTACTACCTCATCCTCCTCAGTCCCTCCGCCGCTCGAAGAAGACAACGCAGCTCCCACAAACTATCGAGCTGCCCAATTTCAGGAAGTCCCTATCCCCGCCGGGGCAGATGCCACAACCCGCGCGCTATTCGCAGCAATCAATCAGACGAATTACCTCATCTTCGCCCAAGGGGAAAGATTGAGGGAACTAGAAGACGATCGAAGACCCGCGAGGAGGCACAAGAGGCCCCAAACTCCACCTCCTCTAGTAATAGAAGTACATGTCCCATCTCCCCCGCGGAGACAATACAGAGACGCCTCCCGAAGCTCGTCACCCCGACCCTCGGGGAGACGACCCCCTTTGGAGAGGCAACCCGTCATTGAAGTCGGGGGGCGCGACCACGCCCCCCCCCCCTAGGACCAGAGAGAAGACACTCCGGAGACAGGCATGGAAGAATTGATCAACGAGCACCACGCTCGAGAGATGCCCAGTACGACCAAGACCGTTGGGCACGACAATACTACAGGTCCCCATCCCTGTCCCCGGAGAGAAGTGACGAGGACGACCCCCGCGGTCCCCTGTCACAAGCCATCATGGAGGCGCCCATTCCCCCAGGCATGGAGAAGCCTCCACATCTAAAGGAATACGACGGAGTCGCGGACCCGGTCGACCACATAGACGGGTTCGAGGCTATGCTGCACTACCACAATGTCGAGGGACCCATCAAATGCCGGCTGTTCCCCACGACCCTCAGGAAGGCAGCAATGGATTGGTATAAAGGCCTCGCACCAGGATCAATCACCTCGTGGAGAAACCTGAAGAACCAATTCATAAGTTCGTTCACGGCGTCTCGGTGACACCCAAAGACCGAGGCCGCTCTCGAGGCCATCATCCAGAGACAAGATGAAACCTTGAGAGAGTTTATTAATCGCTTCAATCGCGAAGCCATACAGGTCCCCTACGCGGACCATATGAAAAGATACTTGCTGGAGAGAGGGCTCCTCCCCGGCACAGAATTCAGAAAGGAAGTGGGCATCGAGCCACCTAGAACATTCGATGCCCTCCTCGAGAAGGCCCGGACGTATATGGATTACGAGGAAAGGGAGGCGGCCAGCAGAGCCTAGGACCCCAGTGTGATCGGTGGATCTGGAAATGACTGTTTAACGCTGGTTCGCGAAATGTCGCGGAAGCAAGAGTCGCCACCGTCTTTTATTTTCTCCAAATGGAAAGGACAAAAGCACAGAAAAATTCCTTAAAGAGATTGCTCTCGGTTCGGGAGGTAGGTTATAGAAAGGGAAGGTGTTAGCACCCTTTCTATCCATGGTTATCCATGGGCTCTTAGATACTTGCTCAATGTGTTTTCAAAATTGTTTGTTCGCTTTTCAATGTGGGTTTAAAAAAGTTTCTTTGAAAAATTTCAGATCGACTCGTACGTCAGAGTGTTTGAAAAGTTTGCTTTGAAAGCTTTTGAAAATGTGTTAGTGAAAAGTCTTTTTTGTTTGTTTTGAAATTAGAGCAAGTATCCTTGAGAACCTACCCACCCTAAGGAATTCGTCTGTGTAGATGTCCTTTAAAGTAGTGCCATCCCACCATTGGGAGGTAGGTAGCACCACCGTTGGAGGTGTTCGGGTCAATTCAAGTTTTAGGGACGTGGTGATCACCAGAGCAATGGGAAGACACCTTAGAAGCTACCCTCATGCCAGGTTCCCGGATCATGAGGACTTACTAAGACGTCCTCTACTCGACGATCACCTTTCGAAAGGCAACAGTGAGGCGTACCCTAGGGGTGGTGTGTGCGATTCGTGTGTCGTTTTCAGATATTTGTCTTGTCATGTTTATTTGTGTTCTACGCTTGATTTTAATTAGGGCCATTCATTCTTGCATGCTTATTTAACAGTTATAAAGTTTGCGAAAAAATAAATCTAAGGCTATTACAAATGGCGCGGGTCCACATCGCCAAAATTAAACCGGACCCGATTTGACGGAAAATAAATAAAATAAAGAAAAGTGCGAGAAGTAAAGTTGTTACAAGGCTTTGGGACATGTACATAATTATAATAATCGACATAAAATAAATGCGCAATTAAAATAATTAAAACAATGGGCGTTGGACCCTTTTTGCAAAAAAATTAAATTTAATGAGGAATTAGAATTAAAATTAAATGTTTTTGGTATTTTATGTTTTTTTAAAATTTAGAGGAGAAATTAATTAAAATTAAAAAGGAAGCGTCAAACCCTAATTCTAATGTTTTTTAAGTTTATTGTGAAAATATTATATTAACCTAAATTAAACCCTAATTTTTACTTATGTACATTTAATTATAAAAATAAAATAAATAAATACTATTGTGATAACAAGGAAAAAAAAAAGGTATAAAAATTATCAATTAACCTAATTCTATATTTTTTTGGATTTTTAGTTATTAAAAGGAATTAAAATGGAAACCTAATTAAAACTAAATATTTACATATTAATTTATTAAAAACAAAATAATTAAAATAAAATAATTATTAAATTTTTGTCTTTTTCTGAATTTATGATGTTTTTGTATTTTGTTAAAAAAATAATTTAATTAAATAAACATAACAATTAAAACAAAGAATAAAAAATAAATAAATAAAAATAGTGAAGGCAAACCAGGGGGGGGGGGGGGGGGTAGCCCCAAAATTGGAGGTAAGGCCTAGCATTCTGGCCCAATTCTGAAGCCTCCTTTGACCTTTTTTGCATAGCGCGTGGGTGTGTTGACCTGAGAGTAGCGTGTTCCTCCATCCTCAGCCTTGTGATTGTGGACGTTGGGCACGTGTATGGCTTGATGGTGAGGGAATATGGTGTTTTTCATTGTGAGCGCTGCATGGAATGAGGTACAGAAAAATAACATGAGAAATATGTGAGACCTGGGGTTTGAACCCAGGTCATGAGAGTCACAAGCGTGTATACCTGCCAGCTGAGCTATTGAATTTCAATTAATATATTATAGCGAATAAATAACAAAAGGCAAAACCAACGCATAGTGGAGGGAACGCGCGAAATTTCAAATGAACGTATCACTGGCTGCCACGGCTTCTTCTTCCTCGCGTACCTGAAAAATAAAACACAATAGCAACGGTTTTAACGCGTTGCTTTAAGCATGCTATGGGAAAATAGCGAATAGGGCTATGGTGGTCATAAATTCATCGCGAATAGTGTTTCCTTTTCGTCCATGCTTGCTGAGTATGACTATCATGGTATGGAAGGCTAATTTTACTTGGTTTGGGAAACCCCAATTTTGAAACCTGCAAACCCTAACATTTAACAATGGCAAAATCGCCTATATTGCACAAAAATGAAATTAATTGGTATGGTTAGCTTGGAAACTTCATACTGAACAAGAATTCATCAATCAAAATGCAAAAAGATGTATGAATTGTGATATGCGATTTCAAAAGTTTTGTGACACAGTTCGAGTTCTTGATACCGATTCAGGGTGTTTTGGTGGTTGATATTGATTGGAATGTGATCAGGAGTCCACGAGCAAGCTTTTGGAATGGGTATTAGGGCTTAAAACCACCTAGAATACTGAATTCAGTTTTGAGTTTTTTGGCAATTTTTCCAATGTTGCAATGAGGTTTCTTGCGCAGCTTAGAGTCTAAGACAATTAGGTTTGTGATCCTGAATATGTATAGAAGCTTTTAGGTCAATAAAATTGAACAAAATCTCATGAATTCAATGATTTGCATATTTGATTTTGTAAAATCTTTTTGAATCTTTTTCACATGGTTCTTTGTGTCAATTAGCTCCAATCACACCAATTCTTTCCATAATTGAACAAGCACGAAATATTGAGAGTAGAATGTGCACAAAAAGATTTTTTTAGGTCAAGTTTATATTTTCTATATATTTAAATGATTTAAATGAATTAATATTAATATAAATTCAAATAAATAATTAAAAAATGAGAAAATACTTACCCTTGGGCTTAATGGTCGTGCATAGGCTTGGCATGAAGAAACTTGGAAGAGAAATGGGCCCATTAGCATTTTTGGATCATTTGCATCAATGTTGACTTTTCAAAATTCCCAAAACTTTCCCAACTCCCACAAGGCATAACTTGCTCAATTTTTAAGCTTTTCACATGTTCTTGGACATTTTGGAAAGGTCTTTGAGTCCTTTAACCAATGCCTTTGGTCCCATGTCATTTTGATTTACCAATCTCAAGTTATGGCCTTTGACTTAAAGTCCCTTTTTGTTGACTTTTGAAAATGACCTATAATGTTGAAATTGATAACTTTTTGTGAGAGCATTTCTTGGACTTGGAATATGAAGATGAGTTGTAGGAAATGTCTTTCTCTTAAAAATGAGCTTTGGATGGAATTTTTATGATAATCCATGTGAAAGTTATGCCCTGGTCAATTTCAATTGACTTTTTCAGCTGTCCAAATATAGCAACTTTTGCATCTTGATGATTTTCTGAGCCAAATTTTGAGAATCATGATCAAGCATTGATCAAATGATGTTTGTGGCTTCAAAATGATATGTTGACCAAAAATTTGAACTTTTGACTGTCAAATGACCATTTTGCCCCTACAGTTGACTGTAGTGCAATCTAGGGTTTTGACTGTGCAATTTTGAGCTGAATGCCTTGAAACTTAATATGAGGATACTTGACCATCTTTGTAGGCATATGAGACTTGATTGGGTCCTTGAAAACTTCCTTTCTTTGATCAGAACACAAACCCTAGTTTTGACTGTATAGGAGACAGTTGAACTGCATAACCCTTGGGGAATTTTGTGACCTTGACTTGACAAATCTTGGAGAATATGGGAGGGCAAATTTTGGGGTACAACAGTTGCCCCTGTTCAATCTTCTTAGACCTGAGGATGCAGATTGGCTGACGTGCCTTTCGTAATCCGATGGTAAAAGAGGATTGGACACTAGAGTGCCCAGAAATTTGCGCTCACATAGTGGCAGTGATGGTGGAATGGGCTTATAGATGCCATTTGGAGATTGCTGGATAGGATGATGGGCTTATAGATGCCATCTGGATGTTGATCGCGTAGGAGATTCCTTAGCGAGAACCTGCATACCTGCAAAAGAGAAAATGAGTACCTGACACGTTGCAGGAGCTGATTTTAGATGCTTGGTATAGATGTGTCCTGACTGGTTACAGGAGCTGAGTCTGGAGCTTCAAACGCTGATGAATGAACCAGGGATGGTTACTGCCTTAGCATGGATGGTAAGAGAACCTTGGGCGATTTTAACCTCAACAACGCTCGTTGAGAAAAATCTTGGGTGATTTTAACTTCAACAACGCTCGTTGAGAAAAATCTTGGGTGTCTTCTACTGGGATAAGAATCAGGGAGATCTTAGGGTCGATCTGACTGAACCAGAGGAGGCCTTTGACTGGATAAGCATCAGGAAAATCTTAGGGTCGATTTAACTGAACCGGACAAGGTCTTGGAATATCTTCAACTGGATAAGCATCAGGGAGATCTTAGGGTCGATCTGACTGAACCAGAGAAGGCCTTTGACTGGATAAGCATCAGGAAAATCTTAGGGTCGATTTAACTGAACCGGTCTAGGTCTTGAAATATCTTCAACTGGATAAGCATCAGGGAGATCTTAGGGTCGATCTGACTGAACCAGAGAAGGCCTTTGACTGGATAAGCATCAGGAAAATCTTAGGGTCGATTTAACTGAACCGGTCTAGGTCTTGAAACATCTTCAACTGGATAAGCATCAGGGAGATCTTAGGGTCGATCTGACTGAACCAGAGAAGGCCTTTGACTGGATAAGCATCAGGAAAATCTTAGGGTCGATTTAACTGAACCGGTCTAGGTCTTGAAATGTGATTGAGACTTTAAACTGCATCTTTCATGAAAGGTAAAGGTTAGTCATATGCAATGCATGATATGGATCAAGCAATGATGTTCTCAACATAAAGGAGACTTGCATGATGCAGTGCGTTATGCATGCTATGATGATGTATGTGAAGTTTTATGTATGTTTTCGTCTAGGAAAGTGAATCCTTGACGGGTGCCGGGAAGTTGTATCCTGGGCTGACGTTGAAGAATAGATTTTGCTTCCGCTGGGGATGATAACTGCAAGAATACCGGTAGGAGAAGATAACTCCGTTGAGGAATAAACTTGGCAAATGAAGAGTCTGCGGGGAGAAAAGATACTCTAGCGACTATGCTGGGAAGCGGTACTCTGTGGGGATAGAGATGCTTTGCTTGAATTATTGAGAATGACTTGCTGAGGATACCGTTGTTATATGAAGTGTTGACGGACTTCGCTGGGGTAAGAAGACTTTGTTGACGACGCTCTTTCCATGGCTTTTGGCTGAGGATAACCCAGTTATATCCTGTTAAGGAAATAACTCTTTAAATAAAGCCGGACGACGCGTTCGTGCTCTGTGAGGATAAGCTTCCAGAATTTACTGGGGGTAAGCTTACTGCTTGGGGAGATATGAATTCCAACTTTCCTGGGGAAACTGGGTTGGACTGGACTCTTTGGGGAAGTTTTGGACTGCGGGGAAGTGATTCCTTTGAATATTGGTATGCCGCCGGGGAACAATCTTTAGACCAAGACTGTCGGGGATGCTTGTTAAGAACATATGTATTGCTGCTGGGGAATGTTTGAGATCGGCTGGAGGATACTCAATTTCCTTGATATTTGATGATTTGCTTGGAGAAGAATGTATTGTTTTACTCTCTGGGGAACTAATATGTACTGGTCGTGTTCTTTAGCTGAACCTACCTTGGTACCTTGGAGGATAGAACATTTAGACTGCTCAAACAATTCTTTTATTGCCCCTGTTTCTAGTGTCACCTGCAATGAATTCCTTTGTTTCGTATGCAAATATTTATGAGTTAGCAAATTATTGTCAATGCGTATATCACAAATTGAACCTTGGACGTTCTTCGCAAAACAAAACAGAAAAAAGAAAAACACTTGGCACGTTTAACTGAAAATATATTTGTATTGATTTTTGAATGGCCTGTGAATAGGCGTTTTGTGTACAAGAGGCTGACGTCCTAGTAAGAGGAACGCCGCCGATCAAAAGAGTTTATACAAGTTTTGTACAAAAGAAAATAAAACAGCTGTGTGAAATATGAATGATCCCACTGGGTTTCAACTCTGCTATTGCCTTTATAACCCTGAGCGTCTCATCACTTGATGACCTTGGTTGAAGGTGAAGCTGACTGATCGATGCCGTCTGAACTTGATGTAGATACCGGATTCTGGATGCAAAGTGATCAACGAGACATAGTATTACGCTTTATCCCTAACTTTTGCCTGGACCGCCCTTTCGGGTTTTCAGTCCACCGGGATACCCCTTTTTGCCCAAGCCGCCTTTTCAGGTTTTCGACTTGCCGGGTGTACAGATTTTTTTATTTTCATCCCTTCATTTTGCCCGAACCCTTTTGGTTCGACGGGAAGCCCTAATTTTTGCCTAGGCATGTCAGCCTAGCGGGTCTTTTTCATGCGTAGTATTTTTTAACTATGTCTGCATTGGCGGGGTGAGGAAGGTCGTCACCATCCATGTTGGTTAATATCATTGCTCCTCCTGAGAACACATGTTTAACCACAAATGGCCCTTCGTACGTAGGGGTCCATTTGCCCCTTGGATCACTCTGAGGAAGGATGATTCTCTTGATAACCAGATCCCCAACTTGATATTCCTGCGGCCTGACCTTTTTGTCAAATGCCCTGATCATTCGTTTTTGATATGTCTGACCATGAAAGATAGCAGCAAGTCTCTTTTCGTCAACGAGGTTGAGTTGATCAAGTCGTGTCTGGATCCAATCATCTTCGTCTAGATTTGCGTCCTTCATTATCCGGAGAGAGGGTATTTGCACTTCGATTGGCAAGACTGCCTCCATGCCATAAACCAGAGAGAAAGGAGTTGCCCCGATTGACGTCCTAGCTGAGGTACGGTACCCATGCAGAGCGAACGGTAACATCTCGTGCCAATCTTTGTAGGTTACTGTCATTTTCTGCACGATTTTCTTGATGTTCTTGTTAGCTGCTTCTACAGCCCCATTCATCTTCGGTCTGTAAGGAGAAGAATTGTGGTGCTGTATCTTGAACTGTTCGCAGAGCTCAGCAATCATCTTATTGTTCAGATTGGTACCGTTGTCTGTAATAATCCGCTCAGGGACGCCGTACCGACAGATCAGGTTGTGCCGAATGAACCGTGCCACAACGGTCTTGGTCACTGTAGCATAGGATGCTGCTTCAACCCACTTCGTGAAATAATCAATCGCCACTAGGATGAAGCGATGTCCATTGGATGCTGTAGGTTTTATCTCGCCGATCATGTCTATGCCCCACATTGCAAACGGCCAAGGCGCAGTCAGAACATTCAAGGGAACGGGAGGAACATGCACCTTGTCTGCATAAATCTGGCACTTGTGGCATGTCCTGGAGTGTTGATAGCAGTCAGCTTCCATTGTGGACCAATAATATCCTGCCCGTAGGATTTTCTTAGCCATAGTATGTCCACTGGAGTGTGTACCAAAGGTCCCTTCATGCAGCTCTTCCATGATTCTTTCTGCTTCAGTCTTATCCACACAACGCAGTAAGGTTGAATCATGGTTTCTCTTGTACAAGATGCCGTTGCTTAGGAAGAACTTGGCTGCAAACCTCCTCAGGAATTTCTTATCATTGATGGAGGCACCTTCAGGGTATTCCTGAGCTTCCAGATATCTCTTCACTTCGTGGTACCAAGGCTTCTCAGTCACTAACTCAGTTTCGAGATCACAACAGTATGCCGGTTCGTCCAGTTTCCAGATGATGATCCGGGGAGCTTCATTATCCCATTTGATCTTGAACATTGAAGACATTGTAGCTAACGCGTCCGCTAACTGATTCTCTTCTCTTGGAAAGTGTTCAAAGGTTATCTCTGTAAAGTGGGGAATCAGGGTCAACACACATTCTCTGTAAGGAATCAAGTTTGGATGTTTCGTATCCCACTCTCCTTTGATCTGATTGATCACTAGAGCGGAATCTCCGAAAACACTTAGAAATTTGATCCTTAGGTCGATCGCAGTTTGAAGACCCATGATACACGCCTCATACTCCGCCATGTTGTTGGTACAGTTGAAACATAGCCGGGCAGTGAGTGGAGTATGAGTACCTTGTGGAGATATGATGATGGCGCCGATACCATTTCCCAAAGCATTGGAAGCTCCGTCAAAGTGCATAGACCATCGGGATCCTGGTTCAGGTCCTTCATCCGGTCCAGGTACTTCACAATCAGTTACAATCATGATGCTTTCGTCCGGGAACTCGAAGTTCATGGATTGATAGTCATCTACAGCTTGATGAGCTAAGTGGTCTGCCAATACACTTCCCTTGATGGCTTTCTGGGTTGTGTACTGAATGTCGTATTCCGTCAAGATCATTTGCCATCTTGCAATTCTCCCAGACAGAGCAGGCTTTTCAAATATGTACTTTATAGGATCCATCTTTGAGATCAACAAGGTAGTGTGGGTCAGCATATACTGTCTCAGCCGGCGAGCAGCCCATACCAAAGCGCAGCAAGTTTTCTCAAGCAGTGAGTATCGGGTCTCACAGTCGGTAAACTTTTTGCTAAGGTAATAAATGGCATGCTCTTTTCGGCCAGACTCGTCATGCTGCCCCAGCACACACCCCATTGAGTTGTCAAGCACTGTCAGATATAGTATCAGAGGTCTCCCTTCAACCGGTGGCATAAGGATAGGTGGTTCTTGGAGATACTCTTTGATTTTGTCGAAGGCAGCCTGACATTCATCGTTCCAACGTACTACCTGATCTTTCTTCAGCAGCTTGAAGATTGGCTCACAGGTAGCAGTCAGATGAGAGATGAATCGAGCAATATAATTCAGGCGTCCTAAAAAGCCTCTGACTTCCTTCTCTGTCTTGGGGACTGGCATCTCTTGAATAGCTTTGACCTTAGCAGGGTCCACTTGAATACCTTTATCACTGACCACGAAGCCTAGCAACTTCCCAGATCTTACCCCGAAGGTGCACTTGTTCGGGTTCAATCTCAGTTTGTACAGTTTCAACCGATCGAACAACTTCTGTAGATGATCTAGATGCTCTTCCTCAGTCTGGGACCTAGCGATCATGTCGTCCACATACACTTCTATCTCGTGATGGATCATGTCATGAAATAAGGCAACCATGGCACGTTGGTAGGTTGCCCCAACATTCTTTAATCCGAACGGCATGACCTTGTAACAGAAGGTGCCCCACTGAGTAACAAATGTAGTCTTTTCCATGTCTTCAGGTGCCATCTTGATCTGATTGTAGCCTGAAAAGCCATCCATGAAAGAGAATACCTTGTGCTGAGCTGTATTATCAACAAGGACATCAATGTGAGGTAAGGGGAAGTCATCCTTGGGGCTGGCCCTGTTCAGATCCCTATAATCAACACACATTCTGACCTTACCGTCCTTCTTAGGTACCGGCACCACATTGGCAACCCACTGAGGGTAAGAAGTCACTGCAAGGAAACCGGCATCAAACTGTTTCATGACTTCGGCTTTAATCTTTTCGGACATCTCTGGACGCATCCGACGAACCTTTTGTTTAACTGGAGGGCAGTCTTCCTTGGTTGGCAAGTGATGGACCACGATATCGGTATCCAACCCGGGCATGTCTTCGTAGGACCAGGCAAAGATCTCCATATAGTCATGCAGCATCTTGGTTAACCGTTGCTTCATGCTGAGCTCTAGGTTAGCACCAATCTTTACCTCTTTTCTATCTGTCTCAGTACCCAGGTTTATGGTTTCCACTGGCTCTTCATGGGGTTGAATTGCCCTCTCTTCCTGAAGCAACAGTCTTGCAAGCTCGCCAGGCACTTCGCAATCATCTTCACCTTCGTCTTCGGCTAAGTTGATCGGATTTTCGAAGTCATAATTGGCATTAGCAGAGTTGTTATCAGTAAGATCCAGAGTGGATTGGAACCTATATGAGTGAGTGTGTGTGTAAATACAGCTGTTTTGAAAATTATGTAAAGGAAAAGAAAGAGAGAAAAGGAACTCAATATTTGCAATGCGAAAAATACGTCCAAGATTTTTATTTATGATATATGAAATGACAGTTTGTATGCCCTCACAAATAGAACCACGGTGCCTCGGGTAAGCCACCGGGCCATAGAGTTTATCATTGTTTATTACAAAATAACAAAACAAGGGAATTTATTACTGCGTCACAAAGGTAACAGGGGTATGATCCTTTGCACTCCAATTGTTCAATCCGTCTTCGGCCGTCGGATAGATCCAGCTGTTGAATTCAGCTTCGTCCACTTCATGGTCCTCCCCAACAGCATTCACCTCTGAGCTTTTAATAAATACCGGAGGTCTTCCGATCTTTGCTTTCCTCATAGCTCTCTGACCTTCTGAGGTAAAACCCAGCCCAAGTTTATCAGTCTTCTGGGTGAAGTCTGGAAGTCTGCCCCAGTCGGCACATTCACCCTTCTGCACCACAGCCCTGGCATCCTTTAGGGAAGCCATCTTCAAAGGACCACCTGCTTCTGCTGTTTCTGTTGCAATTGGAAACACCTCCTCGAAATGCTGAAAGGGGGTTTCAATAAACTCCCCATCCATCTCAATGTATCTGAACGAGTTCAGGTGGCTCACCATGTATTCTTCCTCTCCTTGCACGGTGACAATCTTCCCTCTGACGGGGTACTTCAGCTTCTGATGCAAGGTAGAGGTCACTGCCCCAGCCTTATGTATCCAGGGTCGACCCAGCAGGCAAGAGTAAGATGGACGGATATCCATCACATAAAAAGTGGAGTCGAACACCTGAGAACCCACACGAATCGGAATGTCAACCTCCCCATGGACCATCCTCTTTGAACCGTCAAAGGCCCTGACGATGATGTTGCTGGGTTTCAAATCCAGGCCTTCACAATCTAGACGATCCAGAGCCTTCTTGGGTAGCACATTCAAAGATGACCCAGTATCAACCAACACATGTGCCAGGGTGGTGCCCCTGCATTCAATTGAGACATGCAGAGCATCATTATGGTCTCTCCCCTTTGCGGTCAAGTCAGCGTCTGAGAAACCCAAGCCATTATCTGCCGTTAGACTTGCTACGCAATCAGTGAACTGGACTGCAGAGGTTTCATGTGGCACATGGGCCGTCTTGAGGAATGAGATGAGGGCCTTTGCATGGGCCTCGGAGCACAGCAGTAAAGAGAGCATGGAGATCTTGGAGGGCGTATGCCCCAGCTGTTCCACAACATTAAAATCGCTCTTCTTTATAATCTTCAAAATCTCCTCCATCTCTTGTGGGGAGGCCTCAGCAGCTATGGGTATGGGTGCCTCCATCTGGGCAGGCTCAGTTTCAATTCCCTTGCCCCGAGCATTGGATGACTCGGCAGCAGGAGAAACAATCGGATCAGCAGCAGGAACAACAACTTGATCAGTAACGGGAGTAGGTGTACTTGCAGGAATTATCAGGAGCGGTCTTCGGGCAGCAGGCGGTGCAATGTCAGGCGAGAAGAGCCTGCCACTGCGGGTAACTTTGGCTGGGCCTGTGATGTCACAGATGCTGGCGCCAGCGTTGGGTTCTTGTTTGATCCCGTTTATATATACATCTGCCCCATAGTGCCAAGGGACAGCTTTGTTAGATACATAGGGCAGGGGCCCAGGAACAGTGATAATAACAGGTGCAACGGTCAGAATTTGAGTGGGCTTCTTCTGGAGAGCCGGGATGGGGTTGTTGAAAATAGTCACCACAGAAACTTCTTCCACTGGGACCAACTGAACGGCAGACTTCTTGAATAGAATCTCCTTGCTATCCATTAAGCTTTGGATGCCTAATTTTAGCAAGGGACAACCAGATGGGGACACGGCACAGAATAGGCAACCCTCACTACAACCCGGAAATAAACCGGCCTGCAGTAGGTTCTTCTTGACGATCTTTAGAGGAGTGGCTAGATCATCCACAGAAACAGCATAAACGTCTTCATTAACAGCATTTACCCCGTGCTGAGGCATAGGGGCAGTAACTACATTCGGCTTTGCAGGCGCCTCGAATTGTATCTCCTTTGCGTCGATAAGGTCTTGCACCTTATTCTTCAACACCCAGCAGTCATCAGTAGAGTGCCCCGGGCTTTCTGAATGATAAGTACAACGAGCATTCGAGTTGTACTTGGGGGATGCAGTATTTGGAAACTTCGGCGCCTCCCTGACAGTTACTAAATTAGTTGAGAGCAACTGTGGCAGGATCTGCGACAAGGTCATGTTTAAACGGGAGAATTCTCTCCGGGGTCTTTCCACCTTCTGAGTATTGTTTGGCCGGGGAGCGGCAGCAGGCTTAGCAATCATTACCGCACTGACAGATTGGCGGTGTTCATTTCTCTCTGATCTCCTGGAACCATATACGGCGCTAGACTCCTTCTTGAAGGGTTTCTTCTCAGCACTGGATGATGCACCCTTCGGAATTTTTCCAGATTTTAACCCAGCTTCAATCCTCTCTCCAGTCAAGATTAAATCAGTGAAACCAGCAGAAGAATTCCCAATGAGATGGTTGAAAAACGGCCCAGATAGGGTTCCCAAGAACATGTCAACCAGCTCCCGATCAGTCAATGGTGGCTGCACCCTGCCAGCCAGGTCTCTCCACTTCTGAGCGTACTCCTTAAAACCTTCGCTTGCGCCTAACGCCATACCCTGGAGTTGGGTACGTGTGGGGGCAAGGTCGGCATTATACTGATACTGCTTGTAGAAAGCAGTAGCCAGCTCCTCCCAATTACGAACTTTGGTCCCATCCAGCTGATAGAACCATTCGAGATGAGTCCCTGAAAGACTCTCCTGGAAGAAGTGGATCCATAGATTCTTGTCCGCAGAGTACGGCTGAATTTTCCGAACATAGGACCTTAAGTGCAGCTTGGGACAAGACGCCCCGTCATATTTGGAGAAGGTTGGTGCTTTGAACTTATGCGGGATAATCACACCAGTCGACAAACCCAGATCTCCGAAATCCAGCCCAGGTGCCTGTTGCACCTCCATAGCCTTCAACCTGTCTTCCAATTGTTTATATCTGTCATCTGAAGGAGGGTACTGCTCCTCATCAAAATCCGTCTCGTTGTCGGAGACCACTGGAGTAGGAATCTTTACTTCTGCCTGAGAAGGACTCTTGCCAACAGAAGAACCAGCCTCTTCATGTTGCAGAGTATTGCCAAACCTTCGGCCCGAGTTGAACAGAACAGTTCTTCTCTTCTTCTTCTTCTCCTTCTTCAGGAGCATAGCCTTCAGTTCTTCTTGGCCTTTAGCCAGCCCCTTGATTAATTCTTGAAACTGCGCATTCTGCGCCTGGAGAGCCTTGATTGATGTCTCGGTTGATTCAGATCCGGGATTCATGATGCTGAAATAAACAGCGAAGAACTGTAAGCAACCTGAAAAGGGGAAAAACCTGCTATGCACATGATGTATGAAATGCGTATGCAATGCATTCAAGGGTTCGAAAGTTCAAATTCGTTGTAGACAAGAAAAGAACACACGTTATCATTAAAGAAAATCATTGTTTAATACATCAAGGCCTCATGGGCAAAAGGTACAAACATCAAGTCAATCCCAAAATACACTGCGCATCCTCTTCGGAGCTATGTAGGTGTTGAGATTCCTCTCTTCATGCAACAGGCGGGTGAGCTCCAAGACCTTCTTTTCACTGGCATGCAGACTAGTCTCAAGAGAATTTCGCTCTTCCTTAAGCTGGATCCAGCTCTTCTGCATCTCTTCCCAGGACGTGGGCATATCAGGGTGCTGAATAATGTGGGACACTTCCCCTTCCAAGACTGGTTCTTTGATTACTGGGAGCATGTGAGGATAAGGCATCACTAACTTCTGAGAGCGGGCGCGTACCCATTTGAGATAAGGCTCCAAAGGGATGGAGTTCCTGTGCCCCAGTGTTTTGCTGTCTATCCTACTAGGCATCCTCCAGGCTCTGATAAATCTCTGGCGAAGTCCTTGAGTATCATTGTCGAAGTCAAAAACTATGTCAGGAATTAACATGTCATGAGGACCGTCCCTCCGAGCATAACCAAACTGTCTCCAAGCCAGGCATGGGCTGTAGGTAATACCTCCTCTGATTCCAAGTAAAGGAACATTAGGGTACTCCCCACAACGATCAATGATAGTGACATCTCCTCTGGATCTAGGACACCAATGTATATCTGCATGTGTAAGAGTCATCAACCGTTGTGACCATCTCAAACCCCGCTCATTCTTCAGGACTGATTGTGGAAGGTGCGAAATAAACCACCTTCCCAGGAGAGGAGTGCAACACATAAGGACACCTCTTTTTCTCATGGTTCGAGTGTAACATGAGTGAAGGATGTCCCCCAGCAACGTAGGTATAGGATTCCTGGACATAAAGATCTGAACGGCACTGATATCAATGAGCTGATCTGGGTTAGGGAACAACACCAAACCATAGACAAGGAGGGCTACCACTTCTTCAAAAGCTTGTAGGTCAAGGGAGTTCCAACATTCAAGGGCCTTTTCAAACAGAAACCTGGCTAAGAACCCTTTGATACCACTTCTGACTTCCCAATGTCCCTTGAGGTCAGATGACTGTAGGTGCAAGGCTTTAGCAATCTCTTCCAGCTTTGGTTCCTTTTCTGTACCGTTGAAGGGTAGCTGATCAAGGATAGGGATCTTCAGGAGCCGGGAGAACTCCTCCAATGTAGGTACCAACTGATAGTCCAAGAAGGTAAAGCAGTGATGCAGAGGGTCAAAGAATTGGAACAAGACCTTTATCATATCTTCCTCAATGTTGGTGTTGACCAAGCTGATGAGGCTTCCATGCCTTTCACTGAATGAAGAGTTCTCGGGAATCCTGGATATAAGCTCCTTAAGCTGAGGAGGGATCCTTACAAGATTGACCTGAATTGTCTTTCTACGAACAATTTCCATGTCCTACAAAATAAGAACAAAGATGAAAATTCGAACCCCTGAAATGGTTAGTCAATGCATATGATGCTGAATGATGTCATGATGCAATGATTAAACACACCACAGATATTTACAAAGACAAACATGTAAGGCACACAAGGCACACAAGACAAGCCCTTAAGGTTTAAGGCCAGCATGAGGTCTGGGTAGTACCCTCTTGAAGTTGGTGGGTTCAACCTGTCCTAATCAAAGTAACCGGGTTCTAAGGTTCCCAATATCACGGGATTGCTTTCATTGTTCATCGTTTCGATTTAGCCACTGAACTGGCGACCGAAATATTCCAGGAAAGCAACCCTCAATTGAGTGTAGTATCGAGTATCAACCAACCTCGGACTGCACCAAAGTCAGTTATCTCACTACCCTAAAGAGGCCAAGATAGTTCAATTAAGGTTCCTAAGGTCTGTTGATGCTTCACGACACCACGCGGAGGCCCCGTACTCTCCTTGACTGAACTCAAGGGTTACCGGTACACACCAAAGTGCCACATCAACGTAGCAGACTGTTTCAACCATGTCGGTATACCCCGCACAGTTCCCTCACAGCCTTGTTGCTACTTTCTAAGAAAGGTATCCCCCAGATCCGGGTTAGGATCTATAGAACTCCCAAGCAACCCACAATAATAAAGCAAGCAAAGAAGACAATTGAAAACATATTTATGAGCTAGCCCTAAGGTACACCTCACTTTAAGATTTTCCCCAGCAGAGTCGCCAGTTCTGTGATCGGTGGATCTGGAACTGACTGTTTAACGCTGGTTCGCGAAATATCGCGGAAGCAAGAGTGCCACCGTCTTTTATTTTCTCCAAATGGAAAGGACAAAAGCACAGAAAAATTCCTTAAAGAGATTGCTCTCGGTTCGGGAGGTAGGTTATAGAAAGGGAAGGTGTTAGCACCCTTTCTATCCATGGTTATCCATGGGCTCTTAGATACTTTCTCAATGTGTTTTCAAAATTGTTTGTTCGCTTTTCAATGTGGGTTTAAAAAAGTTTCTTTGAAAAATTTCAGATCGACTCGTACGTCAGAGTGTTTGAAAAGTTTGCTTTGAAAGCTTTTGAAAATGTGTTAGTGAAAAGTCTTTTTTGTTTGTTTTGAAATTAGAGCAAGTATCCTTGAGAACCTACCCACCCTAAGGAATTCGTCTGTGTAGATGTCCTTTAAAGTAGTGCCATCCCACCATTGGGAGGTAGGTAGCACCACCGTTGGAGGTGTTCGGGTCAATTCGAGTTTTAGGGACGTGGTGATCACCAGAGCAATGGGAAGACACCTTAGAAGCTACCCTCATGCCAGGTTCCCGGATCATGAGGACTTACTAAGACGTCCTCTACTCGACGATCACCTTTCGAAAGGCAACAGTGAGGCGTACCCTAGGGGTGGTGTGTGCGATTCGTGTGTCGTTTTCAGATATTTGTCTTGTCATGTTTATTTGTGTTCTACGCTTGATTTTAATTAGGGCCATTCATTCTTGCATGCTTATTTAACAGTTATAAAGTTTGCGAAAAAATAAATCTAAGGCTATTACAAATGGCGCGGGTCCACATCGCCAAAATTAAACCGGACCCGATTTGACGGAAAATAAATAAAATAAAGAAAAGTGCGAGAAGTAAAGTTGTTACAAGGCTTTGGGACATGTACATAATTATAATAATCGACATAAAATAAATGCGCAATTAAAATAATTAAAACAATGGGCGTTGGACCCTTTTTGCAAAAAAATTAAATTTAATGAGGAATTAGAATTAAAATTAAATGTTTTTGGTATTTTATGTTTTTTTAAAATTTAGAGGAGAAATTAATTAAAATTAAAAAGGAAGCGTCAAACCCTAATTCTAATGTTTTTTAAGTTTATTGTGAAAATATTATATTAACCTAAATTAAACCCTAATTTTTACTTATGTACATTTAATTATAAAAATAAAATAAATAAATACTATTGTGATAACAAGGGAAAAAAAAAAGGTATAAAAATTATCAATTAACCTAATTCTATATTTTTTTGGATTTTTAGTTATTAAAAGGAATTAAAATGGCAACCTAATTAAAACTAAATATTTACATATTAATTTATTAAAAACAAAATAATTAAAATAAAATAATTATTAAATTTTTGTCTTTTTCTGAATTTATGATGTTTTTGTATTTTGTTAAAAAAATAATTTAATTAAATAAACAATAATTAAAATAAACATAACAATTAAAACAAAGAATAAAAAAAAAATAAATAAAAATAGTGAAGGCAAACCAGGGGGGGGTAGCCCCAAAATTGGAGGTAAGGCCTAGCATTCTGGCCCAATTCTGAAGCCTCCTTTGACCTTTTTTGCATAGCGCGTGGGTGTGTTGACCTGAGAGTAGCGTGTTCCTCCATCCTCAGCCTTGTGATTGTGGACGTTGGGCACGTGTATGGCTTGATGGTGAGGGAATATGGTGTTTTTCATTGTGAGCGCTGCATGGAATGAGGTATAGAAAAATAACATGAGAAATATGTGAGACCTGGGGTTTGAACCCAGGTCATGAGAGTCACAAGCGTGTATACCTGCCAGCTGAGCTATTGAATTTCAATTAATATATTATAGCGAATAAATAACAAAAGGCAAAACCAACGCATAGTGGAGGGAACGCGCGAAATTTCAAATGAACGTATCACTGGCTGCCACGGCTTCTTCTTCCTCGCGTACCTGAAAAATAAAACACAATAGCAACGGTTTTAACGCGTTGCTTTAAGCATGCTATGGGAAAATAGCGAATAGGGCTATGGTGGTCATAAATTCATCGCGAATAGTGTTTCCTTTTCGTCCATGCTTGCTGAGTATGACTATCATGGTATGGAAGGCTAATTTTACTTGGTTTGGGAAACCCCAATTTTGAAACCTGCAAACCCTAACATTTAACAATGGCAAAATCGCCTATATTGCACAAAAATGAAATTAATTGGTATGGTTAGCTTGGAAACTTCATACTGAACAAGAATTCATCAATCAAAATGCAAAAAGATGTATGAATTGTGATATGCGATTTCAAAAGTTTTGTGACACAGTTCGAGTTCTTGATACCGATTCAGGGTGTTTTGGTGGTTGATATTGATTGGAATGTGATTAGGAGTCCACGAGCAAGCTTTTGGAATGGGTATTAGGGCTTAAAACCACCTAGAATACTGAATTCAGTTTTGAGTTTTTTGGCAATTTTTCCAATGTTGCAATGAGGTTTCTTGCGCAGCTTAGAGTCTAAGACAATTAGGTTTGTGATCCTGAATATGTATAGAAGCTTTTAGGTCAATAAAATTGAACAAAATCTCATGAATTCAATGATTTGCATATTTGATTTTGTAAAATCTTTTTGAATCTTTTTCACATGGTTCTTTGTGTCAATTAGCTCCAATCACACCAATTCTTTCCATAATTGAACAAGCACGAAATATTGAGAGTAGAATGTGCACAAAAAGATTTTTTTAGGTCAAGTTTATATTTTCTATATATTTAAATGATTTAAATGAATTAATATTAATATAAATTCAAATAAATAATTAAAAAATGAGAAAATACTTACCCTTGGGCTTAATGGTCGTGCATAGGCTTGGCATGAAGAAACTTGGAAGAGAAATGGGCCCATTAGCATTTTTGGATCATTTGCATCAATGTTGACTTTTCAAAATTCCCAAAAATTTCCCAACTCCCACAAGGCATAACTTGCTCAATTTTTAAGCTTTTCACATGTTCTTGGACATTTTGGAAAGGTCTTTGAGTCCTTTAACCAATGCCTTTGGTACCATGTCATTTTGATTTACCAATCTCAAGTTATGGCCTTTGACTTAAAGTCCCTTTTTGTTGACTTTTGAAAATGACCTATAATGTTGAAATTGATAACCTTTTGTGAGAGCATTTCTTGGACTTGGAATATGAAGATGAGTTGTAGGAAATGTCTTTCTCTTCAAAATGAGATTTGGATGGAATTTTTATGATAATCCATGTGAAAGTTATGCCCTGGTCAATTTCAGTTGACTTTTTCAGCTGTCCAAATATAGCAACTTTTGCATCTTGATGATTTTCTGAGCCAAATTTTGAGAATCATGATCAAGCATTGATAAAATGATGTTTGTGGCTTCAAAATGATATGTTGACCAAAAATTTGAACTTTTGACTGTCAAATGACCATTTTGCCCCTACAGTTGACTGTAGTGCAATCTAGGGTTTTGACTGTGCAATTTTGAGCTGAATGCCTTGAAACTTAATATGAGGATACTTGACCATCTTTGTAGGCATATGAGACTTGATTGGGTCCTTGAAAACTTCCTTTCTTTGATCAGAACACAAACCCTAGTTTTGACTGTATAGGAGACAGTTGAACTGCATAACCCTTGGGGAATTTTGTGACCTTGACTTGACAAATCTTGGAGAATATGGGAGGGCAAATTTTGGGGTACAACACCCAGGACTCGCAGATCTAGCAACAACCCGCACTAGGAAGCTGCTCCTCGTCGACGAACCGGGGAGAAAAGAAAAGAGGACGGACCCCGAGAAGTCTGAGAGCAAAGAGGACCCTCAGGGCGTTTTACCGAATACACTCCGCTCACAGCTTCCCGCGAGCGCATTTTGGCGGAGTGTGCCAGCACAAACTTTAAAGACGGCGGCGTCAAACGCCCCCGACCTGCTCCCGCCAAGCCCGGAGCAGACAAGAGCAAGTATTGTCAGTACCATAGGAGCCATGGTCATCTGACTGAAGATTGCGTCCACCTCAAGGACGCCATCGAAACCTTCATCAAGGGAGGGAGGCTCGCCCAATACCGGTGAAACGATGCTCCTCGTCGTGACGCTCGGGAGGCAAGAGAACCGGAGGAAGACGCCCGACCATCTGATGAGTCGGCCCCTGTCCAGACCATCTTCTCCGTCACCAGACCCAAGGACTTCTACGTCCCCGAGCACCTGCAGGAGCCGCTCACAACAAACAGCGGGTGGGAATACTTTCCCTCCGCCACGGTCATCAATGGGGGAGGATTCAACAACCTGACTATCAATTCGGCTAAAAGAAAGCTGGATGAACTGGTCGACGCGGCACCTCCGCAAACAGTGACCTTTGAAAGGGTAAAAGGCAGGTCGGAGCCTATCACCTTTTACCTGGAAGATCTCCCCAGAGGAGCCCCCAACGCAGTCATTCCCCTGCTGATAAGAACAAGAATGGCTAACTTTGATGTGCACCGCATCCTCGTCGACGAAGGAAGTTCCGTCGACGTGATGTACAGTCAATTGTTTCGGACTCTGCAGCTGGACAACTCGCATCTCTCGCCATATGTAGGGTCGGACTTACAGGGCTTCAACGGATCGACCTGCAAGCCTTGGGGATATGTCGAGCTCATGGTTACCTTCGGTGAGGGCACGACGACAAGGCAGGTTAAAGTACGCTTCCTCGTCATCGACTGCCCGTCCCTCTACAACTGCATCCTGGGGAGACCAACACTGGCTGAACTGACAGCGGTACCCTCCATCGTCCACTTGAAGATGAAGTTCTACACCAAGAGGGCACGGGTAGCTACCATCCAGTGGGACCTAGCCGCTGCTCAGAGGTGTTTCAATGCTGCATCTAAGGGACGCGACACTTTCGACACCAGGACAAGGCCCGCTAAGAGACCGACGATGACACGACAGGAGCCCGAAAAAATAGAGCCCGCCAAAGAGGAAGACTAGAGAGCTCCCCCAAAGGTCGACTCCATAGCTATGGATGCTCGTTTCGAACAGGACGAACCTCCCAACGGCGAGCAAATCCCCCTCCGACCAATCCCGGACGGGGACTTTGAGCTCGTCCCCCTCGGTGCAGACCCGAGCAAGGGAGTGAAGATTGGCATTGACCTCCCCGACCTGGCGAGGAAACAGATCAAAGCCTGCTTGCGCGAGAATGCTGACCTGTTCGCCTGGAGCACCGCGGAGATGCCCGGACTCGACCCTGAGGTCGCCTGTCACCGTCTCGCCATAGATCCTTCCGCTAAGGTCGTAGTACAACGTAGGCGTAGGCAATCTCCAGAGAAAACGGAGGCTGCTGAAAAAGCTGTAAAAGACCTCCTAGAGGCGAATTTTATTTCTGAAGCCCGGTATTCAACCTGGCTGTCAAATGTTGTACTAGTTAAAAAGAATAATGGAAAATGGAGGATGTGTGTTGACTATACCGATCTCAACCGGGCTTGCCCGAAGGATGCTTTCCCTTTACAGAACATAGATATGCTGGTCGACAACTCAGCCGGCTATAAGACGTTGTCGTTCATGGATGCCTATTCGGGCTATAACCAAATCCCAATGGCCATGGGCGACAAACATTGCACGGCCTTCATGACCAGCTCGGGCAATTATTACTACAACGTAATGCCCTTTGGACTAAAAAACGTAGGGGCAACTTACCAACGTATGATGAACATGGTGTTCCACAAGCAGATTGGAGACATGCTTGAGGTCTACATGGACGACATGATCGTCAAATCCCGAGCAGACACCGATCATGCAGCACACCTCAAGGCAGTCTTTGCCCAAGCAAGACAATGTAAGATGAGATTCAACCCCGAAAAATGCACGTTCGGAGTCAAGGCGGGGAAATTCCTCGATTTCTACCTGACAAAACGAGGAATCAAAGCCAATCCCGACAAATGTCGAGCATTCTCTGACCTCCCGACACCAACGTCGAAGAAATCAATACAAGTCATGAACGGCATGCTCACGTCATTGTCCCGCTTCGTCGCAAGATCCGCTCAGCACGCCCTCCCCTTCTTCAGACTCCTTCACAAAAAGGCAGCCTTCGAATGGACCGAGGAATGTGAACGGGCACTGCGCCACCTAAAACAAAGTCTATCTCAACCTCCCGTGCTATCTCAACCAGTCAACGGGGAGCCATTATTCCTATACTTGGCCGTCTCAAACGAAGCCGTCAGCGCGACTCTCATCCGCGAGACCACCGACGGGCAGAAACCTGTGTATTTCACGAGCAAAGCCCTATAAGGACCCGAAAGCAGGTACCAACAGATAGAAAAAGTGGCTATAGCCCTCGTCAACGCAGCGAGGAGACTCAGACACTATTTTCTGGCCCACACGGTCATCGTGCGAACCGACCAACCGGTGAAACAACTCTTAGGTCGACCTGACATGGCAGGCCGAATATTGAAATGGTCCTTAGAGCTCTCCGAATTCGACATCCAATACGAGAGCAGGAAAGCTCTGAAAGCACAAGCCCTGGCCGCCTTCGTCGCGGAAATGACCGCTCACGACCCGCCCACAGGGAAAGAACACAAATGGACCATCTTCGTCGATGGAGCCTCCAGCTCGTCCGGAAGCGGCGCGGGGATCCTCCTGGAAAATGAGGAAGGCGTAGTGATCGAACACTCGTTAACCCTCTCCTTCCCGACATCCAATAACCAGGCAGAGTACAAGGCCCTGCTCACAGGACTAAGGCTAGCCGAGGACCTAGGAGCCCGCAAGATACAAATCTTCACGGACTCACAGCTCGTTGCTTCCCAAGTCCAAGGGAGTTACCAAGCCAAAAACGACAACCTCGTCGAATACTTAAACTTAGTCAAAAAACACATGACAAAGTTTGAGCGAGCAGAAATATCACACGTCCCGCGCGAGCAAAACACAAGGGCAGACATATTGTCCAAACTCGCATGCACGAGAAAGAAGGGCGGAAACAAATCCGTCATACAAGAATCCCTGTCATGCCCGAGCATCGAGAGGTCCTAGACACTAGTCGAGGTACACGCCATAAGAGACGCCTCGTCCTGGATGACCCTGGTGTACAATTTTATGACAAAGGGCGAACTCCCCTCGGACCATACAAAAGCAACCATCACGAAGTGGCGAGCATGCTCCTACGTAGTGCTCGAGCATAAACTATACCGCAGGGGATTCTCCATTCCCCTCCTGAAGTGCATCGATGAATCCACAGTCCCCGAGGTGCTACGAGAGATACACGAAGGGATTAACGCCCAACACATGGGCGGTAAGTCACTGGCGAGGAAAGCCCTTCGAGCGGGGTACTATTGGCCGACAATGCAGCAATACACCAAGGAACACGTTAAGAAGTGTGACAAGTGCCAGAGGCACGGCGACATGCACCTCGCTCCCCCTCACGAGCTGAGCATACTGTCATCCCCGTGGCCGTTTGCATGGTGGGGGATGGATATCCTCGGTCCTTTCGTACAAGGAACTTACCAAAACAAGTTCCTCATTGTGGCCGTGGATTACTTTACGAAATGGATAGAGGCCGAGGCTCTCGCGAAGATCACCTCGCACAACATCCTCCGTTTCTACAAAAGAAACATCCTCGCCAGATTCGGGATCCCGAGAGCACTGGTCACCGACAACGACACCCAATTCACCGACCACGGATTCCAAAACTTCGTCACCAAACTGGGAACAAAACAACACTTCACCTCGGTTGAGCACCCTCAAACCAACGGGCAAGCCGAGGCCGCTAACAAAGTCATCCTCCGAGGACTCAAACGCCGACTCGGCGAAGCTAAGAGAGGCTGGGTCGAGGAGCTGCATAGTGTCTTGTGGGCATACCGCACCACGCCCCATTCGACGACGGGCGAGACCCCTTTTCGACTGACATACGGCACGGAGGCCGTCATCCCAGTAGAAATCAGGGAACCCTACAGGCGGACAGAAACTCCCCTCGACAAAGAAATGAACGAAGAGGCACTCTGGGACGAACTCGACTTAGTCGAGGAAATTCAATCGGGGGCGGCCTTGCACGAGGCCACCCTAAAACAACGAGTGGCCCTGCGTCACAATGACAAGGTCATTAAACGCGAGTTCGAGATCGGCAGCCTGGTGTTACGAAGAAACCAGAAAGACTCCCGCGAAGGGAAATTGGCCGCGAACTGGGAAGGGCCTTACCGCGTCCACGGCACCACAGGTACCGGGGCATACTACCTCGAGCAACTAGACGGAGAACCATTGCCACGACCCTGGAACGCTGCTAAACTAAAGCAGTACTATAGTTAAAAAACCCTTAACACCAAGGACTCTCGTCGTCGACCATCCACATCCAGTCAACGGAGAGAAATGTCTCGACCACGTAGATAGGCCAAGGTACGGGCCTAATCTACGCCCAAACGACATAACGTTGTTCAGCCAAACGAGCACGAACGATAGTGCCCGACATGGACACCTCAATCGAGCTCCACCGTCGAAGTACCCATATGGCAGAACACCCAGCTCACGATGGGCAGTTCACGCCACGGGAAAGCGACACCGACCTGGGTCATACGCCCGAGCAAGCAGCTTTACTCTGCACGACCGACGCATTTCGAAGTACGTCGGACCACCAAATGGGTCGAAAGAATCACCACTCGAGGACGTAACTTAGGAAAATTTCGCCACAAAGTAACAGCCGAGCACAGGCGAGCCCCAAGGAAATAACTTAGGCAAATTTCGCCACAAAGTAACAGCCGAGCACAGGCGAGCCTCGGGGACATAACTTAGGTAAATATTATCAAATATAAAAACTTAGACATGAGCAAATATTAAAGGTCAAAATAAACGTTCATTCAAAGGCTCATAAGCAAAAACAACTAAAAATAAACCGACCAAGAAAGCCGGCGATGTTCAGAAATTACAGGCACGGTGTGATACGGTGGGAGAACTGACTATGGTTTTGCGTTTGTTTTCGCAAATGTTTCGGTTGAGCAAGAGTCGCCACTGACTTTTTATTTTATCCTAAGGAAAGGTTTAAAAAGCACAGCAAAAACCTTTGAGATATTTTTTTGGGTTCGGGGAGTAGATTATAGAAAAGGAAGGTATTAGCACCCTTTCTATCCATGGTTATCCATGGGCTCTTAGTTACTTGCTTAGATCAACTTGCCTTAATTCTTAATTGTTGGAAATGGTGCTTTGTGTGTGTGGGTTTGAAAAATGTTTTGAAAAGAAGCCAATGTGATGGCAACCTTTGTAATAATCCATGTTGGGATGTATACAAAGGTGTGTGTCTTTTGAAAAGGTTTTCATTTGTTTTTTGAAAGTTGTTTTGAAAGTGTGGTTTGAAAAATAGGCAAGTGTTTTGTTTTGCAAGTTTGATTCAAGTGACTAAGAGTTTGTCTACTCCTAAATTTCTCAACGATTTCTCCTATGTTTTTAACCCTTTTAACAATTTTGTTCCACCATTGCATTTGGTGGACAATCTTGTGTTAGGATGTGAGAGGGACGGGCGCGGGTCATCGTTTAGACCATAATTGCAATGGTGCCAAGTATCTTTGGGCAATCTTTCCTTGAAAGGGACTTGATCATTTTTTAGGCAACTTTCGAAAGCGTCATCGAGGGACTATGATCATTTGATTGTTTTGTTTTTCCCAAAGAGGCCTAACATGCAATATTGCCCATTATTGAAGGCAACAAGTGGAATACCCTAGGGATGAAAGTGTGATTGGTGTTATCCATTTTCATGCTTGTTTATCTTGAATTTAGGTCAAACTATTTTTGTTGTTTTTGATTTGCATACAAACCCTAATTCTAACATGGCATAATTAGAAAGCATAAAAATGCGAAAAATAAAGTTCCTAAGTTATTACAACACAATATTTGGGAAGGGGGGTACAAATGTTCAAATGGGGGGTATTTTGACAAGGAATTTAAACCTAGACTATTACATCAAATTGGGAATTATCAAATCAGTTAATATACAATAATTAAACAAAAAGGGAATAAATATGCAAGATGCAAAAATGTTTTTTATATGTATGAAAAAAAAGTGTTTTTTATATGTCAAATAAACAAAATAAAAAGTATTATTTTTTTGGAGTTTTTATGTATTTAGGGCAAAACCCTAATTTATTAATTAAAAGGTATTAATTGTTTAATATATACAATATTTATTAGTTATGTACAAAAATAAAATAAAAATGAAGTATATTTGTAAAAAAGGTATTTTTAATATTAAATATTAATAAGAATAAAAATGAATATATTTTGTATTTTTGTCCTAAATATTCTAATAAATATATATGTATTTGTATTATTTACTAAATATATATTATATATACAAAATAATAATATTTAATATTTATAAAAAAAAAGTTAATTTTATATAAAATATTTTCAGAAGATAAAATAAAATAAAAATTAGAAAATAAATGTGTTTGCATTATTTTTTTTAGTTATTTTAAATAATAGTATTTATATATTATTTATGTACAAAACTAAATAAAGACTAATAAATATCAAAATAAATGCAAAAAATGTGGAAAAAATGATTTTTATATTTTTTTCATACTTAAATAAAAATATAGAAATAAAATCAAAAGGAAAAAATGGAAAATGATAAGTAAAAATCAAAATGGGTCAGGGGGGTTCAAAAGTAAAAACATGGTGTGAAAAGGAAAAACAGTCCTGGCACAGCCCAGAACCTATCTTCTTCAACCTTCAGCAAACCTTTTTCAAAAAACGTGCGCTTTGTACATGGATTCAAACATCCTGATTCCTGGACTTTTAATGAAAACTCACAACACAAAAAATGTCAAGCATCTTCTCACGAGTTCATACATATAAAGAACATGATTTAACTCTCAGAAATGAGAGAGAATTTCTTCTCCCCCAATTCTTGACCTAGTTTTTGTTCCAAGTTCAGACATCAAATTCTCATAGCACACATAACATAAATGAAAACTAATTATATGGGCATGTTCAGGGCTATGAATGTGACATAATTTCTTCACAAACCTAAAGCTAACAATGCCTGGATAGAGAGATAGAAGTCCATGAACTTACCTGTTCAGTTGGAATCGTATCTGATGATGGAGGTGTTTTCAATGCAAGGTGATGATTGGTACAACTTCCTTGATGTCCAGGGATGCTATTCCAAGCTTTACTTTGTTTGGAAACCAAGAGAATCATGTTATGGAACTTCAACTGCAAAACAGAAAAAATGAAAATGGTGATGTTGATTGGGAGTGTTACAGGTCGTGTTTGAGGCTTGGAATATTTTCAAGGGATGATGTGGGATGTGTTTGAAGTGATTTTAGCAAGAATGCATGAAAGGATTGAGCTATGGAACTCAATCTGCAGCAGGTACCCTGTTTGGGCAGTTTGAGGGTGATTCTGTGTTTGAGAAGGCAATGGAGATGGTTGGCTCGTGTTTTAGCTTAGGATTGATGATTGGAAAGTGTTTGATAACTTTTCCTAAGCTCTGGTTCACAGGAATGAGAGTTGTGTCTTGTTATGCTATGTTTCTTCAACTTTAAGCAACAAAGTGTCCGCTTGAGTTTTAGACTGAATGAGGCCCCCCTAATGTGCTTCTAACCTTCCCCTTGATCAGTGTGTTTTGTTCATAAACTTGTGCCAAAAGGATTTGCACTGTACTTGCTTGGATTGCTAATTGACATAAAGTTCTACTTTTGCAAAAATGGACATTATGCTTTTTCTATTTTGGGACTAAACCTTTATGTAATGCTTGAACACATAAAATATGGTCTTGGCACAATGAGTTAGCATTAAATTTATGAGTGTATATGGGATATATGACCTGTACTCAAGAAATGCAAGCTGAGTTCAAAATTGCCTAAGTGTATGAACATGTAAATTGGTCATAACAAAAGTGAGTTTTTCCCAACTTGCCAAATTCGATTCTCCCTAACCATGAGGTTGTTTGATGAGTTCTTGGACATTTTGGAAATATTGGAATGTGTACTACAATCCATCTTTGAAATGCAAATTGAAATTCCAAGTGGAAGTATGTGAAAAATGGTCTTGAAGTTAGGCAAAAATCCTGCCTAAAATAGGTCAAATTTTCTCTAAGTTAAGAATGGTTTGGTACCCTTGTTCCAAAAATTGTAACTTGAGCTACAAGCTTCTTTTGAGGAAACTTTGTGAATCAAAGTTGTAGATTTTGCAATGGACTACAACTTTCATGTTTTAACTTTTCCTTGAATCCAAATGAATCTTGGTGAGAAAGTGGGACAAAGTTAGGAAAAAATTAGGGTTTTTCATAACTTTGAAAAATTCTAAGTTATGAAAAATCTTCATTTCAAACCCTAACTTGCAATTCTTGATTTCTTGATGAACAAGTTTCATGATTTTGCATGTTTTGATGAAAAATGAATCTTGACACTTGATTTTGACCAAAAAGTCAAAGTTTGACTTTTCAGTATACAGTCAAAATTGATCAATTGACTGGGAAATTCAACGGTCAATCTTGTGCATTTGGGATCTTTTGAACTTGTTGAGTATGTAAAGACAATTCCATGGGGTCCTTGAGTCCATATGTGAGCTTGGTTTGCCATTGGTTAGGTCAAACAGTCAAAAATTGGCTTTGTGCAATCAAAACCCTAAAAATGACCATTTTGCCCTTTTGGTGATCTGATCAAATTTCTTGTGGAATTGTGATCCAAACATGATCAAATGGTCCTTGTGAGTTAATAATGTTGATGTGGGTCAATTTTCATGAGATTTGACTGTCAATTGGCCACAGTTGACTTTTTCCCCAATACATTTGATTTATAGGTCAACTGTCCAATTGACTGGGCAAAGTTTGGAATCAAGACTTGAAACTTGGTATGGATAAACTTGGGAGTCCAACATGAAGCATGAAAGTCATCTTAGGCATTTTAGGTCAAAACATCTTTGTGCAAACACAAACCCTAATTTGGGTCAACAGTGCAAGGAGAAGTCTTGAGCAGAGGAAACCCTAACTGGATCTTGAGCTCCAAAGGTCTTGTGATGAGAAAATGTTGAGAAAATGGGAGGGAAAATTTTCGGGTACAACAGTTGCCCCTGTTCAATCTTCTTGAACCTGAAGAGTTAGATTGGCAAGTTTGCCTTTCGTGACTCGAGGGTAAAAGGAGATTGGACACTAGAGTGCCCTGAAATTTGCACTCGCATGTTGGAGTATCAGCAATGTGATGTCGGGAATGGGCTTATAGATGCCATTTGGAGAGATGGTGGATAGGGAGATGGGCTTATAGATGCCATCTGAAGTGTTGATCGCATAAGAGATTCCTTAGCGAGAACTTGCGTATTTTGAGAAAGACAGATATTTTCCTGGCTTGTTACAGGTGTTGATCTTCGATCTCTTCATGCAGATATGCCCTGGCTTGATACAAGTATCAAATCTGGAATTAGTTGTCAACAGATATGCCATGGCTGGATACAGGAATCGAATCTTCAAACTCTTCAGATGTGCCCTGGCTGGATACAGGAATCGAATCTGGAAATAGTCGTCAACAGATATGCCCTGGCTGGATACAGGAATCGAATCTTCAAACTCTTCAGATGTGCCCTGGCTGGATACAGGAATCGAATCTGGAAATAGTCGTCAACAGATATGCCCTGGCTGGATACAGGAATCGAATATGGAAATAGTCGTCAACAGATATGCCCTGGCTGGATACAAGAATCGAATCTGGAAATAGTCGTCAACAGATATGCCCTGGCTGGATACAGGAATCGAATCTTCAAACTCTTCAGATGTGCCCTGGCTAGATACAGGAATCGAATCTGGAAACTGATCACTCACAGATGTGCCCTGGCTAGATACAGGAATCGAATATAGAATTGTGACAGTTGAAAGTAGTTGTCTTTTGGGTTGTCTTTTTCCCTGAAAAGGCAAAACATCAGTTGCATGCAATGTCATGATGTATGAAATGCATGATGTCATGATGTTCCAAATGAGATAGTGTTGTATGCACTTTATCATGTATGTAAGCAATATGTATGAAATGTGAAATGTTTATGAATGTATTTTCGTCTAGGAAAATAAATCCTTGACGACCGGCCGGGGAGTTGAATCCTGGGCTGACGTTGAAGAGTAGAGCTCTTTGCTTCCGCTGGGGATGATGGTTGCAAAAATACACCGGTAGGAGAAGATGACTCCGTTGGGGAATAAACTTGTTGGAGAGATCACTCTGAGGGGAATTACTCTGTGGGAAGATATACTTCGCTGAAGTTTTGATGAGAGCTCCGCTGGGGATAACAATGATAAACTCCGCTGGGGATTCTGTTGATAAGTTATGTTGGGGAACTTTGATGAACTCCGCTGGGGATAGGAAGAACTTTGCCGAGGACGATCTTCCGTGGTAATTAGCTGAGGATAACCCAGTTATAAGCCCTTGTAAGGAATAACTTTGAATAAAGCTCGGGAGAGACGTCCGTACTCTGCAGGGGATAAGCTTCCAGAATCTACTGGGGATAAGCTTCAAGGCCTGCTGGGGATATGAATTCCACTTTCCTGGGGAAACCTTCAGAATGTACTGGTAAATGGTTCCACTGGGGTGTCTGTATTCTGCCGGGGAACAATCTTAGATCAAGACTGCTGGGGATGGTTGCTGATGAATACCTATACTCCGCTAGGGTAATGTTGATATCTTATGGGGCTACCCAACTCCCTTTAGACTGACCGTAGACTAACTCTGCTGGAGGAGAGTAATGCTGACTTGCTAGGGGAACGGGGTGCCTACCGTAGGGCTGATGATAGACTAAATCTTCCCTGGGAGGGTATTGCTGATTCTTGTCTTACTCTGTGGGGAGTTGAGGTAACTTGGTCATATTCTTTAGTTGATTCTTCCTTGGTACCTTGGCGGACAGAGCAACTAGACTGCATTAGACAACTCTACATTGCCCCTACTTCTGATGTCACCTGTAATTAGTCATTTGTTTCATATGCAAGTATTTAGCAATTTTAATGTCAAATGCATATATCAGAAATGAACATTGGACGTTCTTCGCAAGACAAAATAGAAAAAGGAAAAACAATTGGCAATTTGTTTGGAAAAGTGAACTTGTATTGATTTTGAAATTTGCCTGTAAATAGGCGTTTTTTGTACAAGAGGTCGACGTCCTAGTAAGAGAACGCCGTCGAATGACATAAAGTTTATACAATTTTGAAAAGGAAACAAAACAGCTATGTGCATAATATTCCCACTGGGTTCCAACTCTGCTATCGCCTTTATGTCTCCAAGCGTCTCATCACTTTGTTGCTTAGTTGAAGATGAAGCTGATTGATCGATGCCGAAGTCTGAGCCAGATAGTTGATGCCGAATTCTGGATGCAAGGTGATCCAATGAGACATAGTGTTACGCTTTATCCCTAACTTTTTCCTGGACCGCCCTTTCGGGTTTTCAGTCCACCGGGATACCCATTTTTGCCCAAGCTGCCTTTTCAGGTTTTTGACTTGCCGGGTGTACAGATTTTTTTCATTTCATCCCTTATTTTTGCCCGAACCCTTTTGGTTCGCCGGGAAGCCCTTATTTTTTCCTAGGCATGTCAACCAAGCAGGTCTTTAATTCATGCGTAGTATCTTTTTACTATGTCTGCATTGGCGGGGTGAGGAAGGTCGTCACCATCCATGGTGGTTAGAATCATGGCCCCTCCCGAGAACACATGTTTAACCACAAATGGCCCTTCGTACGTAGGGGTCCATTTGCCCCGGGGATCACTTTGAGGAAGGATGATACGTTTGATTACTAGGTCCCCAACTTGATACTCTTGTGGCCTGACTTTCTTGTTAAATGCCCTGATCATCCGTTTCTGGTACGTCTGACCATGACAGATAGCGGTGAGTCTCTTTTCGTCAATTAGATTTAATTGATCAAGCCGAGTCTGGATCCAGTCATCTTTGCTCAAGTCTGCCTCCTTCATTATCCGGAGAGAGGGTATCTGGACTTCAATTTGCAAGACTGCCTCCATGCCATAGACCAAGGAAAAAGGAGTTGCCCCGGTTGACGTCCTTGTTGAGGTACGGTACCCATGAAGAGCAAATGGTAACATTTCGTGCCAATCTTTATAGGTCATTGTCATCTTCTGCACAATCTTTTTGATATTCTTATTAGCTGCTTCTACAGCCCCATTCATCTTCGGCCGGTAGGGAGAAGAGTTATGGTGATGTATCTTGAACTGTTCGCAGAGCTCAGTGATCATCTTGTTATTAAGATTGGTACCATTGTCTGTAATGATTCTTTCCAGGACGCCGTACCGACAGATCAGGTTATGCCGAATGAAACGTGCAACGACGCTCTTGGTTACGGTGGCGTAGGAAGCTGCCTCAACCCACTTCGTGAAGTAATCAATTGCTACTAGGATGAAGCGATGCCCGTTGGATGTCATTGGTCGGATCTCACCGATCATATCGATGCCCCACATTGCAAAAGGCCAAGGTGCCGTCAGGACGTTCAGAGGAACCGGAGGGATATGCACCTTATCAGCATAGATCTGGCATTTATGACAAGTTCGAGATTGTTGGTAACAGTCGGCTTCCATTGTGGACCAGAAATATCCTGCCCGAAGGATTTTCTTTGCCATGGTATGTCCACTGGAATGTGTTCCGAATGTACCTTCATGCAGTTCTACCATGATCTTCTCTGCTTCAGCCTTATCCACACAACACAGTAGAGTTGAATCGTGGTTTCGTTTGTAGAGAATGTCGTTGCTGAGGAAGAATTTTACCGCGAACCTTCTCAGAAACTTCTTATCGTTGACAGACGCACCTTCAGGGTATTCCTGAGCTTCCAAGTATCTCTTCACCTCATGATACCAGGGTTTTTCAGTCACCTCTTCGGCCTCAAGATCGCAGCAGTATGCAGGTTCGTCCAACTTCCAGATAATGATCCGGGGAGCCTCGTTGTCCCATTTGACTTTGAACATTGAAGACATCGTAGCTAGCGCGTCTGCTAACTGATTCTCCTCTCTTGGGAAGTGTTCAAAAGTTATCTCCTCAAAGTGGGGAAGCAAAGTCAACACATACTCCTTGTAAGGAATAAGATTTGGGTGTTTCGTATCCCACTCGCCTTTGATCTGATTGATCACGAGAGCGGAATCTCCGAAGACACTCAGAAACTTGATCCTTAAATCGATTACAGCTTGAAGACCCATGATACATGCCTCATATTCTGCCATGTTGTTGGTGCAGTTGAAACACAATCGGGCGGTGAGTGGAGTATGAGTGCCTTTGGGGGATATGATCACAGCGCCGATGCCGTTACCCAAAGCGTTCGAGGCTCCGTCAAAATGCATAGACCATCGGGATCCTTCCTCAGGTCCTTCATCCGGTCCAGGTACTTCACAATCAGTTATTACCATGATATCTTCGTCCGGAAATTCAAAGTTCAATGATTGGTAATCGTCCACAGGTTGGTGTGCCAAATGGTCTGCCAATACACTTCCCTTGATTGCTTTTTGAGTTGTGTACTGGATATCATATTCTGTCAAGATCATTTGCCATCTTGCTATTCTTCCAGACAGAGCAGGCTTTTCGAATATGTACTTGATTGGATCCATTTTTGAAATCAGCAGAGTAGTGTGAGTCTACATATACTGTCTCAGCCGGCGAGCAGCCCATACCAGAGCGCAGCAAGTTTTCTCGAGCAGTGAGTACCGAGACTCACAGTCGGTAAACTTTTTGCTCAGGTAATAAATAGCGTGCTCTTTTCGGCCAGACTCGTCATGCTGCCCCAACACACACCCCATTGAATTATCAAGCACTGTCAAGTATAGTATTAGAGGTCTCCCTTCAACCGGAGGCATAAGAATGGGTGGTTCTTGGAGATATTCTTTTATCTTTTCAAATGCAGCCTGACATTCATCGTTCCAACGTACTACTTGATCTTTCTTCAATAATTTGAAGATTGGCTCATAGGTAGCAGTTAGATGTGAGATGAATCGGGCAATGTAATTCAGTCGTCCTAGAAAGCCTCTGACTTCTTTCTCTGTCTTGGGAGTTGGCATCTCTTGTATGGCTTTCACCTTGGCAGGGTCCACCTGAATACCTTTATCGCTTACAATGAAACCTAGTAATTTTCCAGACCTCACCCCAAAGGTGCATTTGTTTGGGTTCAACCTCAGCTTGTACAACTTCAGTCGGTCAAACAGCTTCCGCAGATGGTCAAGGTGTTCCTCCTCAGTTTGGGACCTTGCGATCATATCATCAACGTACACTTCAATCTCATGGTGGATCATATCATGAAATAAAGCAACCATGGCACGTTGGTAGGTTGCCCCAGCATTTTTCAACCCGAATGGCATGACCTTGTAGCAGAAGGTGCCCCACTGAGTCACAAAGGTAGTCTTTTCCATATCTTCAGGAGCCATCTTGATCTGATTATACCCTGAAAAACCATCCATGAAGGAGAATACCTTGTGTTGAGCAGTATTGTCAACAAGAACGTCGATGTGAGGTAGGGGGAAGTCATCCTTGGGGCTTGCCCTGTTTAGATCCCTGTAATCGACACACATTCTGACCTTACCGTCCTTCTTTGGCACTGGCACCACGTTGGCAACCCACTGAGGGTAAGAAGTCACTGCTAGGAACCCGGCATCGAATTGCTTCATAACCTCAGCTTTGATCTTTTCGGACATCTCTGGACGCATACGGCGGACCTTTTGCTTTACTGGAGGGCAGTCTTCCTTGGTAGGCAGGTGATGAACCACAATGTCGGCATCTAAACCAGGCATTTCTTCGTAAGACCAAGCGAAGATTTCTATGTAATCATGCAGCATCTGGATCAATCGTTGCTTCACGCTGAGTTCTAGATTGGCACCAATCTTGACTTCTTTTCTATCTGTCTCAGTACCCAGGTTCACTGTTTCCACCGGCTCTTCTTGCGGCTGAATGGCCCTCTCTTCCTGGAGTAGCAGTCTTGCGAGTTCACCAGGAACTTCACAATCATCTTCACCTTCGTCTTCGGCCAAGTTGATCGGATTTTCGAAGTCATAACTGGCAGTAGCAGAGCTGTTACCAGTGAGATCCAGAGTGGATTGGAACCTGTATAAGTGAGTGTGTGTAAATATAGTTGTTTTGCAATATATAACACAGAAAGAGAAAGAGCACAAGATTTGAAATGCAACAAACTTCCAATGTTTTGATTAATGATATATGGAAATGTCATACAAAAAAAGCCCTCACAAATGGAGCTACGGTGCCCCGGGTAGGACACCAAGCCAATAAAAGTTTCAACATATTGTTTGTTACAAATTGAAAATCAAAAGAGTTCATTACTGCGTGACAAATGTAATAGGTGTAAAATCCTTTGCCGTCCAGTTGCTTGGTCCGTTGCTGGTTGTTGGAGAGATCTAACTGTCAAATTTTGCTTCCTCTACATCCTCCTCGATAGCATTCACCCTTGGGTTGGTGATGAACACCGGAGCCTTTCTGGTCCTTTCTTTGCGAACAGCCCTCTGAGCCTCTGCAGTGAAGCCCAACCCAAACTTGTCGGTATTTTGAGTGAAGTCAGGAAGCTGACCCCAGTTTGCACACTTGCCTTTCTCGATTATAGCCCGAGCATCCTTCAAGGAAGCCATCTTCAAAGGAAAGTCTTCTTCAACCACTGTCTCAGCTGACGCCAACGTTGGAGGTACCTCCTCAAAATGTTGAAAGGGGGTTTCAATAAACTCCCCGTCCATCTCGATATACCGGAATGAATTCAAGTGACTAACCATGTATTCCTCCTCACCCTGCACAGTAACAATCTTCCTTTTGACAGGGTATTTGAGCTTTTAGTGTAGAGTGGATGTTACTTCCCCAGCCTTGTGAATCCAGGGTCGACCCAACAAACAGGAATAAGATGGACGAATATCCATCACGTAGAACGTTGAGTCGAAGACTTGGGAACCCATACGAATAGGAATGTCTACCTCACCGTGCACCATCCTCTTAGAACCGTCGAAGGCTCTAACAATGATGTTACTAGGTTTCAATTCCAGGCCCTCACAATCCAACCGGTCTAAGGCCTTCTTGGGCAATACATTCAGGGAAGAACCGGTGTCCACCAACACGTGTGCGAGAGTAGTGCCCCTGCATTCTATGGAAACATGCAGGGCATCATTGTGACTCTTCCCTTTGGCGGTAAGGTCAGCATCCGAGAACCCCAAACCATTGTCAGCTGTCAAATTAGCCACACAGTCAGTGAATTGATCTGCAGATGTCTCTTGCGGCACATGGGCCGTTTTCAGAAATGAAATCAGGGCCTTAGCGTGGGCCTCTGAGCACAGCAGCAATGATAGCATAGAGATTTTGGAGGGGGTATGCCCCAGCTGTTCAACGACATTGAAGTCGCTCTTTTTAATGATTTTAAGGATTTCCTCCATCTCTTGCTGGGAGGCTTCGACAGCGGTCTTTTTTGGTGCCTCCGTCTGGGCAGGCAAATCGGTAGCAACTTCTTTGCCCCGAGCATCAGAGGACTCAGCGGCATAGTAGACACAAGAACTTGATTTGGAACATGCACACTTGCGGGTGTGATGATAAGAGGTTTTCGGATAACTGGTGGTGCAATGTCAGGCGAGAAGAGCCTGCCACTGCGAGTAATCTTGGCGGGACCAGTGATGTTACTGATACTGGTACCGGTGTTGAACTCCTGCTTCACTCCAAGCACATACACGTCTGCCCCATAATGCCATGGGACAACCTTGTCAGATTCATAGGGGAGGGGCCCTGGAACGGTAATGGTAATGGGTGCAATAGACATAATTTGGGCTGGCTTCCTCGGGAGAGCCTTGGTAGGATTGTTAAAAATTGTGACGACAAATACTTCTTCAGCGGAAACAAGCGGAACAGCAGTTTTCTTGAACATAATTTCTTTGCTATCCATCAGGCTTTGGATGCCTGATTTCAGCAGCGGACAACCGGTAGGGATAACAGCACACAGGAGGCAACCCTTGCTACAACCCGGAAATAAACCGGCTAGCAGTAAGTTCCTCTTAATAGTTAATAGAGGGGTAGCAACATCATTCACCGAAACAGCATACAAATCTTCCTCAATGGCATTTACTCTATGCTGGGGCATAGGAGCAGTTACAACATTTGGCCTCTCAGGCGCCTCAAACTGAATTTCCTTTACATCGATAAGGTCTTGAACCTTATTTCTCAGGGCCCAACAATCATCAGTAGTATGCCCGGGGCTATCAGAATGATAAGCACAACGGGCATTTGGGTTATACTTAGGAGATGCAGTATTCACGACCTTCGGAGCCTCTTTGATGGTCACCAAGTTGGTTGATAACAGTTGCGGTAAGATTTGTGACAAGGTCATACTCAGCCGAGTGTATTGCCTCTTGGGCCTCTCACCCCTTTGTTGATTGTACTGCTGAGGAGCAGCAACAGGTTTTGAAATTACCAAGGCATTGCCGGCTTGGCGGCTTTCTGGCTTGACTTGTCTTCTAGGACCATAGACGGCACTAGCTTCTTTCTTGAAAGGTTTCTTCTCAATACTTGCGGAGGCGCCTTTCTGTATCTTTCCTGACCTGATGCCAGCTTCTATCCTTTCACCCGTCAGGATCAAATCCGTAAACCCAGCGGAGGAATTACCAACCAGATGATTGAAGAATGGACCAGACAAGGTCCCTAGAAACATGTCAACCAACTCACGATCAGTCAAAGGAGGCTGCACCCTGCCAGCCAAATCTCTCCATTTTTGTGCATATTCTTTGAACCCTTCTCCCGTTCCTAGAGACATACCCTGAAGTTGGGTACGCGTAGGAGCGAGGTCAGAATTGTATTGATATTGTCTATAAAATGCGGTCGCCAAATCTTCCCAATGTCGGATACTGGTTCCATCTAGCTGATAGAACCACTCAAGTTGTGACCCCGAAAGGCTATCTTGGAAGAAGTGGATCCAAAGATTTTTGTCTGCCGTGTAAGGTTGGATCTTCCTTACGTACGACCTGAGATGCAGCTTTGGACAGGAAGCCCCGTCATATTTGGCAAAGGCAGGCGCCTTAAACTTGTGTGGGATTACCACCCCAGAAGATAACCCTAAATCTCCGAAATCCAGCCCCGGCACATTCTGAATCTCCATGGCACTCAAGCGGTCCTCTAATTACTTGTATCTGTCAGCAGCGGGAGGGTATTGTTCGTCATTGTAATCCGTCTCGTTGTCAGAGACTGCAGGACTAGGAGCTCCTCCCCCTTGGGGACTGTCTTTCTCTGCAGAGGAAGTAGTTGGATCAGCCTTGTTATGGAGTGTGTTCCCAAACCTGCGTCCAGTATTGAACAACGCAGTCCTCTTCTTCTTCTTCTTCTTTAGGAGTAGAGCCTTCAACTCTTACTGACCTTGGGCCAGGCTCATGACCATCTCTTGAAACTAGGCATTCTGGGCCTGGAGGGCCTTGATTGCTTGCTCACTGGATGATTCTGGATTCATGATGACTGTTCAAAATAAACAGCGAAGAAGATTAAGCAACCTGTAGAAAAAAAGGTACCTGTTATGCACATGATGCATGAGATGCTATCTATGCAATGCATTCAAGGATTTTAGAAATTCACAATTTTTGCAGACAAAAAGAACGCACGTCATATTAATAAGAAGAAATTTGTTAGTACATAAGTGCCCCATGGGCCAAATATTACAAAAACAACTTCTTAAGGTAAAAAGACGTTGCGCATCCTCTTTGGCGCAATGTAGGTGTTGAGGGCCTCTTGCTCATGGAGTCGGCGGGTGAGCTCTAGAACCTTCTTCTCGCTGGCGTAGAAGCTGGCTTCAAAAGTGTTCCGTTCCTCCTTGAGTTGGATCCAACTTTTCTGCATCTCCTCCCACGATGTAGGCATGTTAGGATGGAGGATGGTGTAGGGAACCTCTCCTTCCTTGACAGGCTCTTTAATCACAGGGAGAACATGAGGATAAGGCATCATTAGACTCTGGGCTCGGGCTCGTACCCACTTGAGATAAGGTTCAAGAGGGATGGAATTCTTGTGTCCCAGTGTCTTGCTATCAACCTTGTTGGGCATCCTCCAAGCTCTGATGAATCTTTGGCGAAGTCCTTTCGCATCGTTGTCGAAGTCAAAAACTAGGTAAGGAATCAACATGTCGTGAGGGCCATCTCTTCATGCATATCCAGCCTCAAAGCTAGGCAAGGGTTGTAGGTGATACCTCCTCTGATTCCAAGTAAAGGAACATTAGGAAACTCTCCACAATGATCGACGATGATGACATTTTCTCTGGACCGAGAACACCAATGTACATCAGAGTGAGTAAGAGTCATCAACCGTTGGGACCACCTTGAGCCTTGGTCATTCTTCAAGACAGATTGTGGAAGGTGCGAAATAAACCACCTTGCAAGGAGAGGAGTACAGCACATGAGAACACCCCTCTTTCTCATTGTTCGTGTGTAAAATGAGTGAAGAATGTCCCCAAGCAATGTTGGTATTGGATTTCTGGATAAGAAGATTTTAACGGCATTGACATCTACCAGCTGGTCAGGATTTGGGAACAAGACCAACCCATAGATAAGGAGTGCCACAATTTCTTCAAAGGCTTGTAGGTCCAATGAATTCCAACATTCTTGTGCCTTCTCAAACAAGAATTTTGCCAAGAAGCCTTTGACACCGCTTCTAGTTTCCCAATGCCCCTTGATGTCAGAAGGCTGTAGATGTAATGCTCGAGCAACATCTTCAGGCTTTGGTTCCTTTTCCGTACCGTTGAAAGGTAGTTGATTGAGGATAGGAATTCTCAGGAGTTGAGAAAATTCCTCCAAAGTGGGCACCAACTGGTAGTCGGGGTAAGTGAAACAGTGATGAAGAGGGTCAAAGAACTGGAATAGCACTTTCATCATATCCTCTTCAATGTTGGTGTTGACTAAGCTGAGCAGTCTACCATGTCTTTCACTGAAGGATGAGCTTTCCGGAATCCTTGATGTGAGCTCCTTGAGTCGAGGAGGGATCCTCACAAGATTAACTTGGATGGTTTTTCTGCGAGGAATTTCCATGACCTACAAAACAAGAACAAAGATGAAGATCTAAACCCTTGAAGTGGTTAGTAAATGCATATGATGCTTTATGATGTTTATGATGTATGCACAAACATATGTACAAGCAAATCACGCCAAACCCTAGTTTCAGGCTTGCATGGGGTTTCATAGGTAAGTGCCCTCTTGAGTGTAGTTGGCTTAAAAACCTGTCCTATAAATAGTAACCGGGTTCTAAGGAGTTCAATATCATTGGATTGTTTTCATCGTTCATGGTTTTGGTTTAGCCACTTAACTAGCGACCAAAATATTCCAAGAAAACAACCCTCAATGAGTGTAGTATCGAGTATCTACCAACTTCGGACTGCACCAAAGACGGTCATCTCACTACTCCTAATAAAAGGCCAAGATGGTCAAGTAAGGTTCTAGGTCATTAGTGCTTAGTGACATCACTCAGCGGCCCCGTACTCTCCTTGATTGAACTCAAGGGTTACCGGTACTCACAAATATGTCGCACTAATATAGCTATTGCTTCGACCGTGTCGGTATACCCCGCACAGTTTCCACAACGTATTGCTATCTATGAATGTTTCCCAAAAATCCGGGTGTAGGATTGTAAACCCAAACAAGAGAGCCAAGATATAAAGCAATCAAACAAATAATTAGTCATGCAAGAGGGTGATCTAAGCCCTAAGGTTACTCCACTTTTAAATTTGTCCCCAGCAGAGTCGCCAGTTCTGTGATACGGTGGGAGAACTGACTATGGTTTTGCGTTTGTTTTCGCAAATGTTTCGGTAGAGGAAGAGTCGCCCCCGACTTTTTATTTTATCCTAAGGAAAGGTTTAAAAAGCACAGCAAAAACCTTTGAGATGTTTTCTTGGGTTCGTGGAGTAGATTATAGAAAGGGAAGATATTAGCACCCTTTCTATCCATGGTTATCCATGGGCTCTTAGTTACTTGCTTAGATCAACTTGCCTTAATTCTTAATTGTTGGAAATGGTGCTTTGTGTGTGTGGGTTTGAAAAGTGTTTTGAAAAGAAGCCAATGTGGTGGTAACCTTTGTAATAATCCATGTTGGGATGTATACAAAGGTGTATGTCTTTTGAAAAGGTTTTCATTTGTTTTTTGAAAGTTGTTTTGAAAGTGTGGTTTGAAAAATAGGCAAGTGTTTTGTTTTGCAAGTTTGATTCAAGTGACTAAGAGTTTGTCTACTCCTAAATTTCTCAAAGATTTCTCCTATGTTTTTAACCCTTTTAACAATTTTGTTCCACCATTGCATTTGGTGGACAATCTTGTGTTAGGATGTGAGAGGGACGGGCACGGGTCATCGTTTAAACCATAATTGCAATGGTGCCAAGTATCTTTGGGCAATCTTTCCTTGAAAGGGACTTGATCATTTTTTAGGCAACTTTCGAAAGCGTCATCGAGGGACTATGATCATTTGATTATTTTGTTTTGCCCAAAGAGGCCTAACATGCAATATGGCCCATTATTGAAGGCAACAAGTGGAATACCCTAGGGGTGCAAGTGTGATTGGTGTTGTCCATTTTCATGCTTGTTTATCTTGAATTTAGGTCAAACTATTTTTGTTGTTTTTGATTTGCATACAAACCCTAATTCTAACATGGCATAATTAGAAAGCATAAAAATGCGAAAAATAAAGTTCCTAAGTTATTACAACACAATATATGGGAAGGGGGGTACAAATGTTCAAATGGGGGGTATTTTGACAAGGAATTTAAACCTAGACTATTACATCAAATTGGGAATTATCAAATCATTTAATATACAATAATTAAACAAAAAGGGAATAAATATGCAAAATGCAAAAATGTTTTTTATATGTATGAAAAAAAAGAAGTGTTTTTTATATGTCAAATAAACAAAATAAAAAGTATTATTTTTTTGGAGTTTTTATGTATTTAGGGCAAAACCCTAATTTATTAATTAAAAGGTATTAATTGTTTAATATATACAATATTTATTAGTTATGTACAAAAATAAAATAAAAATGAAGTATATTTGTAAAAAAGGTATTTTTAATATTAAATATTAATAAGAATAAAAATGAATATATTTTGTATTTTTGTCCTAAATATTCTAATAAATATATATGTATTTGTATTATTTACTAAATATATATTATATATACAAAATAATAATATTTAATATTTATAAAAAAAAGTATATTTTATATAAAATATTTTCAGAAGATAAAATAAAATAAAAATTAGAAAATAAATGTGTTTGCATTATTTTTTTTAGTTATTTTAAATAATAGTATTTATATATTATTTATGTACAAAACTAAATAAAGACTAATAAATATCAAAATAAATGCAAAAAATGTGGAAAAAATGATTTTTATATTTTTTCATACTTAAATAAAAATATAGAAATAAAATCAAAAGGAAAAAATGGAAAATGATAAGTAAAAATCAAAATGGGCCAGGGGGGTTCAAAAGTAAAAACATGGTGTGAAAAGGAAAAACATTCCAGACCCAACCCAGAACCTATCTTCTTCAACCTTCATCAAACCTTGTTCAAAAAACGCACGGTTTGTACATGGATTCAAACATCCTGATTCCTGGACTTTTAATAAAAACTCACAACACAAAAAATGTCAAGCATCTTCTCACGAGTTCATACATATAAAGAACATGATTTAACTCTCAGAAATGAGAGATAATTTCTTCTCCCCCAATTCTTGACCTAGTTTTTGTTCCAAGTTCAGACATCAAATTCTCATAGCACACATAACATAAATGAAAACTAATTATATGGGCATGTTCAGGGCTATGAATGTGACATAATTTCTTCACAAACCTAAAGCTAACAATGCCTGGATAGAGAGATAGAAGTCCATGAACTTACCTGTTCAGTTGGAATCGTATCTGATGATGGAGGTGTTTTCAATGCAAGGTGATGATTGGTACAACTTCCTTGATGTCCAGGGATGCTATTCCAAGCTTTACTTTGTTTGGAAACCAAGAGAATCGTGTTATGGAACTTCAACTGCAAAACAGAAAAAATGAAAATGGTGATGTTGATTGGGAGTGTTACAGGTCGTGTTTGAGGCTTGGAATAGTTTCAAGGGATGATGTGGGATGTGTTTGAAGTGATTTTAGCAAGAATGCATGAAAGGATTGAGCTATGGAACTCAATCTGCAGCAGGTACCCTGTTTGGGCAGTTTGAGGGTGATTCTGTGTTTGAGAAGGCAATGGAGATGGTTGGCTCGTGTTTTAGCTTAGGATTGATGATTGTAAAGTGTTTGATAACTTTGCCTAAGCTCTGGTTCACAGGAATGAGAGTTGTGTCTTGTTATGCTATGTTTCTTCAACTTTAAGCAACAAAGTGTCCACTTGAGTTTTAGACTGATAGAGCCCCCCCTAATGTGCTGCTAACCTTCCCCTTGATCAGTGTGTTTTGTTCATAAACTTGTGCCAAAAGGATTTGCACTGTACTTGCTTGGATTGCTAATTGACATAAAGTTCTACTTTTGCAAAAATGGACATTATGCTTTTTCTATTTTGGGACTAAACCTTTATGTAATGCTTGAACACATAAAATATGGTCTTGGCACAATGAGTTAGCATTAAATTTATGAGTGTAAATGGGATATAGAACCTGTAATCAAGAAATGCAAGCTGAGTTTAAAATTGCCTAAGTGTATGAACATGTAAATTGGTCATAACAAAAGTGAGTTTTTCCCAACTTGTCAAATTCGATTCTACCTAACCATGAGGTTTTTTGATGAGTTATTGGACATTTTGGAAAGCTTGGAATGTGTACTACAATCCATCTTTGAAATGCAAATTGAAATTCCAAGTGGAAGTATGTGAAAAATGGTCTTGAAGTTAGGCAAAAATCCTGCCTAAAATAGGTCAAATTTTCTCTAAGTTAAGAATGGTTTGGTACCCTTGTTCCAAAAATTGTAACTTGAGCTACAAGCTTCTTTTGAGGAAACTTTGTGAATCAAAGTTGTAGATTTTGCAATGGACTACAACTTTCATGTTTTGACTTTTCCTTGAATCCAAATGAATCTTGGTGAGAAAGTGGGACAAAGTTAGGAAAAAATTAGGGTTTTTCATAACTTAGAAAAATTCTAAGTTATGAAAAATCTTTATTTCAAACCCTAACTTGCAATTCTTGATTTCTTGATGAACAAGTTTCATGATTTGGCATGTTTTGATGAAAAATGAATCTTGACACTTGATTTTGACCAAAAAGTCAAAGTTTGACTTTTCAGTATACAGTCAAAATTGATCAATTGACTGGGAAATTCAACTGTCAATCTTGTGCATTTGGGATCTTTTGAACTTGTTGAGTATGTCAAGACAATTCCATGGGGTCCTTGAGTCCATATGTGAGCTTGGTTTGCCATTGGCTAGATCAAACAGTCAAAAATTGCCTTTGTGCAGTCAAAACCCTAAAAATGACCATTTTGCCCTTTTGGTGATCTGATCAAATTTCTTGTGGAATTGTGATCCAAACTTGATAAAATGGTCCTTGTAAGTTCATAATGTTGATGTGGGTCAATTTTCATGAGATTTGATTGTCAATTGGCCACAGTTGACTTTTTCCCCAATACAGCTGATTTCTAGGTCAACTGTCCAATTGACTGGGCAAAGTTTGGAATCAAGACTTGAAACTTGGTATGGATAAACTTGGGAGTCCAACATGAAGCATGAAAGGCATATTAGGCATTTTATGTCAAAACATCTTTGTGAAAACACAAACCCTAATTTGGGTCAACAGTGCAAGGAGAAGTCTTGAGCAGAGGAAACCCGAACTGGATCTTAAGCTCCAAAGGTCTTGTGATGAGAAAATGTTGAGAAAATGGGAGGACAAATTTTGGGGTACAACACACGGGCACGCAGGCCCCAAAAAATATGCACGGGCACGCAGGCCCCAAAACCAACTACCAATAAACAGGCGCGCGGGCCCGACCAGAATTCCACAGCTAGACTTTCCCGGGGCTACCAGCATCCACGACAGGAGACTCGGGAGGAGGCACAACCTGGCCGTCGATGATCTGGGACATGAAACTCACCCCCTCGGTATTCAGACCCGGATTTAATAAAGTGAGTTGGCTAACCGCGGCCTCAAAACCATCCGCCAAGGCACCAACACAGTCCGTTTCGAGGAGATGAATGCGCGCGACCAGATCCGAGCGACTCTGCAAGGGGGCTGTTTCCTCCGACTCATCTTCAGCATGGAGCATAGCGGCCTTCAGATCCTCGACTTCTTTAGCCAGATGCTCGTTGTTGGCCTCCAAGCGTTCCCGATCCAGTCGAAAACAGTCCCTCTCCTCCGTAACCTTCCCCGAGTTCTCCTTCTCCACGGCCAGCAACTCGGCTTGCTCGTGGAACATCTCCTCAGATCGCTCCAGAGCAGCCTTCAACTTTCGAGAGCCGGCAGCGAGGGCAGCTTTCTCCAGCTCCAGTTCCCTGACGCAGTCAGAGTCCGCCGGCTCCTCAGCGAGGACAAAGGCCATCTCGACCATCTTAACCATCCCGACCATACTGGCGGCCAGATGTTTTCTCTAACTTTCTTTGTTTAGCCGCCTGATGGTCTCAGCCTCCTCGACACTTACTATCAAGGGAAACCCCTCGAAAAAGCCTTCCTCTTTAAAGCAGGGGGGAAAGCCAAAGGCCCTCACTGCGACAGACTCGTCGCTGACCTCCGGCTGGCTCTCTACCTGGTTTCTCTTCCTCGGTATCAGATCGGTGGGCTGCTCGATGTTTGGAGAGTCCGGGGATCCGCTAGAAGCATCACCCGAACTAGTCGATGGGCCCATCCTTGTTGCTTGTGGAGCTCGCACCAACCTTTTGTTGACTTTCTTATCCTGTGTCAATTTTAAAAGCCTCTCCTTTCGTCCGGCCATATTGCCTGCAAAAAAGAAAACCTGGATTAGTTACGAGCAAGTAACAAACGAAGAAACTAGAACAAAACTATAAGACAAAAAGCAACCTAGTAGGTTCGCAGCCTGCCCGTAGGACTGGCACTCGACAAGCGCCTTGGTATCTATAGGACGGGCCTCGAAGGTCGGGTAACCTTCCTCGTCAAGAATGTCTTGTCCCTCCCTTGTGGCCCACCGGGCAGGGAAGAAACTGTCAACGTATTTGCAAAGGGTACCGTAGGCTTCCTCGTCCTTGGTACTCATCCCTCCCGCGGGCGTATGGTAGTGCCCGGTACCATGCTCGTAATGGCGCGAGCACCAATGCAACAGGAACTTAGCTACGCGCCCCAACACCGGGCGACCCTCGTCGTCCATAAGAGGCTCCCCGTTGTCGTCGGCCACTGCGGTCTCTTCTTCATATACATAAGTCAAAGCAGTCTGGGTGATCGGTCGCACGACATACCATTTGTCCTTGAAACCCTGGACCGAATCCATGTACATCCTGAACAGTCTCTTCGACTGTTTCAGGGAAACCCAGTTATGCCTGCCTCCTTGAGACTGGTGTTGCAAATGAAAAACTCTGAAGAAGATAGGGATGGTCGCCCCGATCCTTAAAAAGCGACATGTCAGCTCGAACGCCCGAAGAAAGGCGATCGAGTTGGGGTGAAGCTGCGAGGGGGCCAAGTCCAGATGACAGAATACCCCGACCTGGAAATCACTAAAAGGGAGCTTGAGTCCGAGGTCCTTGAACGCGATTTCATACATGGGAAAACCATACTCAGAGAACTCCGAGCAGATCCGCGCGTCAAGAGACGGTCTTGTGACAACAAAGTTTTTCTAGAAGCCCGACTGACTACCGCCGTGTTCGATGATAGTGTATGCGCTCCGACTTCGCCGACTATATGCCGAGGCAATCCCTCTGGGCTCGACGCCCACCCAATCCAGCGAAGGATCATCAATGGTATCAACTAGAGTTTCATTATCCTCAGCACTCTGGCCCTCGACCTCGTTGCACCCCAAAGACTCCGGTTCGTCAGCCATTTTACCTGCAAAGCACAGGAAACCGGTGAAATTCGAGAGCAAATCCATACGCTCGCCATAACTGACGGGAAGAAGGGCACGACAAGCCAAGACACACTCCGCGCGCGTTAAAACATTGAGGACTCAAACAAGATCCTGGTCTCACCTCCCCGACACTAAGGTGCCACGACGAGTTGTCCTACATACTTCCTAAATGGGCCAACATCCCGACCAGTCATGAGTACGCCGACCTAAACTACGAATATGACGAGCAAAATCATGAATCCTAAACCTAGAACTATGGGTTTACCGGGCAGTATCATGTGTTATGCGCCTAAAACCATGAAGATCCCAGGCAGCATCGCAAGTCACGTACCTAAAGCTATGCGTTTACCGGGCACAAACATGCGTTTACCGGGCACAAACATGAATATACCGGGCGCAAACACGAATGTACCGGGCACTAATCCCAGATACGGGTTTCTAACATATAAATAATGGAAAAAATTACCTACAACAGAGAAAAATATGAGGGATAAACGCTTACTTGGAAGTTAAGGAGGATGTACGACAGTAGTGAAGAAAATCGACGGCGGAAGGTACGGTGATCTTGCGAAATTCTGGAAAAACAGCGGCGACAAAGACAGAGGAAGAAGGAGAAGCGCGAAGAGGAAAAACAGATTATGGGACCCAAGGATCCTATTTATAGGGATGACGTGGAATACGAAACGTCGCCCCGGGGAACCACGAGCTTCCCCTCCTCGACGTCTACTCCCCTAGGCAATGATGGCTCTACTTTCACTAGGGTGGCGTCACGGTTCCCAAGGGTTGCCTCGTGTACCCAACGAACACAGCCCGCAAAGAATCCCCCGAGCACGCCTCGAAAAGGATTACCCCACGAACGCAACTCATGAGAATCTCCTCGAGCAACCACGGGAAGCAAATATCCTGGGTCGGGCATCAGACCCCGTGACAAAGGCGAGCTGAGGTCAAGTCATAACTCCTGCTCCAGGAGCCACGACTTGGGGGGCTCCTGTTCTGGATTGGGCCCGTCCTGGCCCAAGAGCAAGAACGAAGGCCCAATCCAAGCAACTCTTCAAGGAGCGCGCGCCCGAAGATTCCCGCCAGCGCGTCGACCAAAAGCTGCAGCCGTGCCCGCTGTTGTCCGCGAACATGGTGTCCTCGACCACGTGAACTCCAGCTCGAGCCCAGCTCGAGCACCCTCCTCGTAGGGCAGGCTCTGACCGTTACCCCATCACCTGAACTCCGGAAAGACCGCATCCTCGTCCCTCTTCATTTCTCGCAGAGCATCACCAGGAAGGAGACCACGTGCGGGTCTCCACTACACACGTAGAACCTGGCAGTCCCTTTATTGGGTCAGTCCTGGTCGGCCCAATGAAAGGACCTTGACCCCGCGCTGGGGGCTATAAATACCCTCTGTTCCCAGAGGGTCAGGTATTAATTCTATTACCCATACATACACTTTTTGCCTGCTCGTACCATCACCCGTATTTAGTAGATAAAGAACAAGAGAAAATTAAAATTAAATATTGTTATGATTTTTTTTACAAGGGGATATTGTTATGAGTTGATCAAAAGAAAAAGTGGTATTATTATATCTTTAAACTCTTTTTATATTCATTAAAAATACATAAGTTTTTTCAGTTTGATAAGAATTGAATTATTAGTACACATTTTTCCACGTATCAATCAATTTAATTGATGCATATTTCAGATAATTAAACATATTGTGTCATATAATTTGTTTAAAAATTAATAACTACATGTTTACATATTAAAAGAACTGATTTATTACCTTAAAATTTTAAAATATTAATTTATTACAAGAATCTAGTTTGAAAAATACACTTTATGCTTTATATTATTTATAATATTTGTGACAGGAATATGGATATTGTTTAGTTATTCGTTTGAGACGTTATTTCCCAGATAATCATAAAGTAATACACGTTGATGATTCATGCCTTCTTGGTAGACAATGTGCATTCTTTACTTGCTTTCTTACATTTAATAGCAAATGATTGGATATAAGTTTCTTTGACGTAAGTTACTACGTAAGTTTGATAAGGACGTCTCATCAAATCCTATAAGTTTGACATTTTTTTTTTGTTGGACTCTGAACAACTGATTAACAGAATTGACATCAAAGTTGTTGTTGGTTAAATTTAAATTAATTTTGGGAAAATAAAAAATTAGATTCTCTTGGGTAGTGAAAAAATTTATTTTTTAGGGACTTCTACATAATTATTGCGGTAACTCTTAATATTTTATCATGTGACTCTATATAAATCACTGTATCTCATTGTAAAATTTAGTTGGACAAAATCTATAAAGAAAAGACAGTTAACAGTCCACTCTCATTCTCTCATATTTCTTCAAATTAGTATCAGAGCGCATGACAAATATGATGGGTCAGATGCCACTGTCATGACTTTCAAAGTCGAACTATGAAGACCGGAGCATCCAGATGAAGGCGCTGCCAGGATCGTTAGATGTATGGGAAGTGACTAACGATGGGTTTGAAGAACCATCAAATACGACCGCATGCACAGCTGCTCAGAACAAGGCGTTGAAAGAAACACGAGCAAGGGACAAAACAACATTGTACATGCTGTTCAGAGCAGTTGATGAATCGGCCTTCAAAAAGATTGTTGGTTCGACTACGTCGAAGGAGGCGTGGGACACACTTAAAAAGGCTTTCAGAGGAGCTGATAGAGTCAAGAAAGTTCGCTTGCAAACTCTTCGAGGAGAAATGGAGAGAACAAAGATGAAGGAGACATAGTCCGTATCAGACTATATTACTCGTGTGCAGACAGTGGCAAATCAACTCAATCGAAATGGAGAAGCAACGTCTGATGCTCGTATTGTCGAAAAGATTTTGAGATCTTTGATAGGCAAATTTGAAAATATAGTATGCACAATAGAAGAGGCGAAGGACCTTTCAACAATCATTATCGAAGAAGTCGCTGGTTCGCTTGAGGTACATTAACAACACAAAATAAAGAAGAAAGAGGAGGCACTTGAGGGTGCAAAACCCAACAGAGATGAAAAGACATTTTTCTCTCAAAATTGGCGTGGGAGAGAACATGGTCGTGGAGGACGTAATGGTGGTCGAAGTTACCAAAATAATAACTTCAACAGAGAATAATCAAGCCAACAAAACTGGAAAGGCAGAGGACGTGGCCAGAGAGGTGGTAGGTCGAATTACAACAACATCGAATGTTACAAATGCAACAAACATGGACACTATGTGAAAGATTGCAACTCCTACAGTTGCTACAACTGGTAAAATGGGACATCTTGCAAAAGACTGTCGATCCAGAAGAAAGGTAGAAGAAAGAACAAACCTTGCCCTAGAAACATAATCAAATGAAGGATTTCTGTTAATGACTCAAAAGGAAGCAGAAGCAGAAAATGATACTATGTGGTACCTGGACTCAGGAGCAAGCAACCATATGTGTGGTCATAAGCATTTGTTCAAAGACATAAAGAAAATCGAAGACGGTCATGTTTCGTTTGGAGATGCGTCGAAAGCAAGAGTCGAAGGAAAAAGGAACAATTTATTTCTTGCAGAAGAATGATTTGGTAGGATCAATCCAAGACGTGTACTATGTACCAAACCTAAAAGAAAGTATTTTGAGTATGGAATAACTCACTGAAAAGGGCTATTCGATTCTCATGGAAGATCGAAGGCTGCATTTAAAAGACAAGTCAGGACATCTGATTGCTCAAGTCGAAATGGGGAGGAGTCGAATGTATAAGTTGAATTTGAGAAGCATTAGAGAAAAGTGTTTACATGTCAATATCAAAGACCAAGCATCCCTGTGGCATCTTCGATTTGATCATCTACACCAGGCTGGACTAAGGAGGTTAGCAAAGAAAAATATGGTGCATGGACTGCCAGATGTAGAATTCGAAGGAAAATTATGTGAAGAATGTGTGTTTGGAAAACAGATGAAAACTTCATTGGAAGGCAGAATATCAGGCCAAACAAATTCTGGAATTGATCCACACTGACATATGTGGACCAATTACCCCATAATCCTTCAGTGGCAAAAGGTACTTCATATCCTTCATTGATGATTTTTCAAGGAAAACTTAGGTGTACTTTCTGAAAGAAAAATCTGAAGCCTTCAAAGTATTCAAGAAGTTTAAGATAATGGTTGAAAAAGCAACAGACAAACACATCAAAGCCTTTCGATCAGACAGAGGTGGGCAATATACTTCGACGGCCTTTATGAAGTACTGTGAAGAGCAAGGCATAAGAAGATTTCTGACTGCAGCTTACTCACCCCAACAAAATGGTGTAGCAGAAAGGAAGAATCGAACAATCCTTGACATGGTTCGATCAATGCTGAAGAGCAAAAACATGTCGAAGGAGTTTTGGGTAGAAGTTGTACAGTGTGCTATCTAAGTTCAAAACAGATGTCCACATTCGAAGCTGGGAGATTTAACACCTCAAGAAACTTGGAGTGGTCGAAAGCCAATTGTGTCTCACTTCAAAGTGTTTGGAAGTGTGGATTATGCACATGTGCCGAATCAAAGGAGAACAAAGCTGGAAGATAAGAGTTAGAAATACATACTCATTGGGTATGACGAAAAACTAAAGGTTACAGACTCTTAGATCCAATAAATAAAAAGGTGATAGTCAGTAGAGATGTTTGAATAAACGAAGGAAGCAAATGGGACTGGGAAAATTCGAATGAGGTTGCGGTCGAAGTACCAGATGCTATATCGAAAGATACTTCGACAGATCTAGAAGACTCTGATGATGAATAAGGACCCTCACAGCCTAGGTTGCGAAGCTTACAAGACTTGTATGAAAACACAGAAGAAGTACATCTTGTATGTTTATTGGCATACATTGAAGATGTTAGCTTCGAAGAAGCAATAAGAAACAAAAATTGGAAGGATACTATGAATGAAGAAATTAAGGCCATCGAACGCAATGATACTTGGGAACTTGCTGAGTTACCAAAAGGAAGTCAAACAATTGGTGTAAAATGGGTGTTTAAGAAAAAGATGAATGCACAAGGTGAAATCGAAAGATTCAAGGCGCGACTTGTGACGAAAGGATACAGGCAGAAAGCAGGAATCAATTATGATGAAGTCTTCGCACCTGTTGTGAGAATGGAGACTATTCGACTGCTCATATCTCATGCTGCTCAATACAAATGGAAAATACATCAGATGGATGTCAAGTTAGCCATTATGAATGGCGTGCTCGAAGAAGAAGTTTACATCGAACAACCCCCTGGATTCATGAAAATTGAAAATGAAGGAAAGGTACTAAAGCTGAAGAAGGGACTTTATGGGCTGAAGCAGGCACCACAAGCATGGAACACTCGAATTGACACATACTTCAAAGAAAATGGATTTCAGCAATGTCCTTTCAAACATGCCTTGTATGTGAAAAAGAAAAAAGAGAAAATACTGCTTATTGCTCTCTATGTTGATGATTTGATTTTCTTGGGCAACAATACTCAGATGGTCTAAGAGTTCAAATGCTCAATGAAAAAAGAATTTGAGATGACTGACCTAAGCCTGATGAAATATTTTCTTGGTCTTGAGGTTCAACAGGAAGAAACAGGAATCTTCATCTCACAAGAAAAGTATGTGAAATATATCCTGAAAAGATTTAAGATGTATAGCTGCAATCCTATTTCGACACCAATGGAGCAAGGAGCAAAGCTTTCGAAATTTGATGGGGGAGAGCGTGTCGAAGCAAACAAATTTTGAATCTTGGTGGGAAGTCTTCGATACCTCACATGCACAAGTCCAGATCTCTCGTTGAGTGTTGGAATTGTGAGTTGCTTCATGGAAGAACCAATTGTTGCACACTGGAAAGCTTTAAAGAGAATCCTTCGATATGTCCAAGGAACTGTGTCACTTGGAATATTCTATTCGAAAGCAGAAGAATACAAGTTAATTGGATAATCTGATAGCGACTGGTGTGGTGACATTGATGATCGAAAGAGCACTCCAGGCTATGTATTCTTCATGGGAAACACTGCTTTCACCTGGCTTTCAAGGAAGCAACCCATTGTAACTCTTTCGACCTGTGAAGCAGAATATATAGAAGCATCCTGGTGCGTGTGCCATGCAATATGGTTGAGAAGACTGCTGAGCAAGATGGAATTGAAGTAGAAAGTTGCAACAATGATTCAAATTGACAATAGATATGCAATCGAACTGGCGAACAATCCAGTTAACCATGAACGAAGCAAGCACATTGATGTTCGATTCCATCTCATTCGAGAACATGTGAAGGATGAAAGCATCGAACTAAAGTATGTTACAAGAAAATATCAAGCAACAGACATCCTCACAAAACCACTGTCGAAGGAGTTTTTCGACAAAGGCAAGAAAATGCTAGACATGATGAATCGAAGGAATATTTGAATTTATGGGGGAGTTTTATTGGTTAAATTCAAATCATTCTTAGGAAAATCAAAAGTCAGATTTCCTTGGCAGTGGAAAAACTTATCCCTTAGGGACCTAGACATAGTTATTGCTGTAACTTAATATTCTATCATGTGATTCTATATAAATCACACTGTATCTCATTATAAAACGTAGTTGGACAAAATCTATAAAGAAAAGACAATTTACGGTCCACTTTCATTCTCTCATATTTCTTCCGTTGTGGTCCTGCAGCTTATTTAATTTGTCTAAAATTAAATAGGTATTGGAATGAAATTGATAAAGAGTTTTGCATTTAGAAATTCGTCTAAAATTTAATTCATGTGTTTTAGAAGATACTATAGACTTTGATTTACGATTTTATTAATAGTTTTTCATTACATCTAAAGAGCCAGTTATAGCAAGGCGGTTTCCGGTCAGTGGAAGACGATTTCCAACACGTCGGCATGCAATTTTTGATGCATCTTTCTCTCTTTCAAGACAGATTTTCAAAGGTTTCAACGATAATGGATTTTATTGAGATGATTTAAACTCTTAATCCTTGAATTAGTGACCAAATTAGAGTGGACATTTCAGGTTGAAACATTGTTTTGGGGGTTTGTACCTCCTTCTACCTTGTTTCATAGTTCTTGAAGTTTTCTGGAGTACTTGAGTATGAGTTTAAATGGGGTAGTTGGGTAATTGAGTAATTGGGTATATGCCCATAATTTGTTTGATCGGATAAGGAAGAAAGAAGAATAGTAAAATCTTGTAAACAAGGTGTGATAGTGAAAATGATGGGAAGGAGAATCAGGTACAAAATGTTAGAAAATCGTTTAAATCTACTCTAGGTCAAAAGAGGAGTTTTGAGCATCGTTGACATGGAAAAACATTTCTATTTAGTCACATTTACCAATGAAGAAGATCAAAATCTGGCTCTCACATAAGGACCTTGGTTGACTTATGACCATTACCTATCAGTGAGAGAATGACGTGCCAATTTCTATCCCATTAGCAACACAATAGAATATATGATGGCCTGGGTTAGAATCAGTGGATTGCCCATTGAGTATTATGATGCGCGTGTGCTTTCATTCATAGGAAATGGCATTGAAAAAAGGGTGAAAGTCGACAAGAATACTCTATCTAAGAAAAACAGGGAAATATGCTCGATTATGCATTCAAGTGGATTTAACCAAAACCCTGCTGGCTATGTTTTTCCATTAAAGGCAAACATTACAAAGTTGAATATGAGGGATTACATAATATGTGCCTAAGCTGCGGAAAATTTGGGCATCATTTGGAAGGATGCATGGAGAAAAGAGCTCAAGGAACGGATTAGAGAAAGGATGAAACATGGGAGGGCGATAAAGGAACAATTCAAAATCTTCGTGTTGAATTGTAGATAAGTTGAAAATAAGGAGTTTTTTTTTGTGTTTGTATGAAATACATCCGGGGTAACAATCCTGATGTATTCATTTTCACTGAAACCAAATATGACCTTATAAATTTAAGACAAAAGTTTAGAAGGATGGGATATGCATGTTACATTTATTCAGGCGTGAGGGGTTATGCTGGGGAATAACTATGTCTTGGAAAGAAGATAAAGTGTCTATGAGAATTGAACAAGTTCACTTCCAATATATTCATGTTAGGATTATGAAGCAAGGAGACAAAGAGTGATTTCTTACTACAATTTATGCGAGGAAGAGCATAAAGATATTGTGGTTGAATCTCAAAGATATTGCTCAAAGCATGATAACAGGATGGTTGATATAAGGCAATTTGATTGATATACTCAAAGCTATAAATAAAAGGGGGATGGGGCAAGCCTACATCTTTCAGAAATTGTAAACTCTTCAGGAAGAGAATCAATGATCGTAAGTTTATTGTAGCACGTAATGAAATGTAGCAATAAAAATCTGAGACTAAGTCATTAATTGACTTAACTCAATATCTATGAAAGTCACCACCTTATTGTTTTCAAAGGGAAAATTGGAAAAGAGTGAATAAAACCCAAAATAATATAAAATAGGGATTAAGGTACGGGGGTGAGTTATGCAAAGGGAACGTATTAACACCCTAAGCATCTATGGTACTATGCATGATCGATTTTGTTTGTTCTAATCAAAGAGTGTCTTATCTAAAGGCTTACTTGCTAAAGGGAATGAATGAAAGAGTATTTACAAACAAAAGAAATATTTTTTTATTATTGCGTCCGCCACAATTGCAAATATTTGTGACTACGTACGTACCACCTTCGTGTAATAAGGGATCAGGACACTCGTAGTTCTTCTAGAAAAGAAAAAAATTTGATGTGTTAGTTGATTTTAAATGAAGAGACAAGTCATCATTTTTAAGGAGAAGATTCGTCTAATCACTCACAAGATATGAGAAAGAGAGAGACTACGCACCAACATGAGAAATAATTTGAGAACACCTCTAGTACTCAAGTGGAAATGTCGACAACCATGAGAATAGAAGAATAACATCTTGATTATAAATGAATCATGTCTAATCTTGAAAAGATTTTATAGTGAAAAAATGCACGAGAGCACACAAAGGTTTGAATGAGTTGAAGTATTTTGTTAGCATGAAAAAAGATTTGCGAATTGAATCGTAATAAAGTCTGAAAATAGAAGAAAGAGCAAGGTTCCAGAATGCACCCCCTCACCGGTCCTCATAAGACTCAAATGTATATGACTCACATCTTTATTTGTTAAGTGTTTTGAGTTTTGATTAAGAAAAAAAAGAAGTTTGAGAAAAAATTCGCTTGACAGAGTCAATGTTTATTATGAAAGTAGTCAAGTTTGACAAACAAGAAGGTTTTGAAAAAAAAGATGAGAAGGTTTTGAAAATTGAAGAATGAAAGGAGATGAGGAGGCTATACTATGTACAAGAAAGTAAAAGATAGGGTAAAAAAGGTCTAACCAAATAAGAAGCCAATGCTTGACATAGTAAAGTAAATAAGAATTCTCATACTTTGGATTAAAAGCCACAAGTAAAAAATAAATCAAAAGTGTATCAGACATCAAGTGAAAATGAATCACAAGCGGAGAATGCATCAGGTGAAAATAAATCACAAGCGAAAAATGCAACAGTTGAAAATAAATCACAAGCGGAGAATGCATCCAATAAACTCAAGGAATCAGATAAGCGCAATACATCGGATAAGAACTCCAAGTATCATATAAGAGTCCTTACATCAGATAAAATTTCCAACAATCAAACAAAAACAGGATAATAGAGATACAATCCGAACGTGTCAACAAGAAAATACTTAAACATGGATCCTTTGAAATTTTCATATGATATATATATATATATATATATATATATATATATATATATATATATATATATATATATATATATATATATATATATATATATATATATATATATATATATATATATATATATATATATATATATATAAACAAACTTAATTCCAAAGCCTAAAAAAAACATTTTTTTTAATTCTTTTCAATATTAAAAACTAACAACTTAAATAAAACTCTCCTTTTTTATGGTTTTTTTTTGTAAGAAATAGTAAATTTCTTTTTCTTATAAAAGAACCAATATATACTTTTTCCTTTAAGCCAAAAACACTATATTAAAATCCAATCCGGTATCAGTCACGAATTCACAACAACATAATTCACATAAACTAGTAGGATAAATCCAACTATCAGCTTGAAGAATAGCATGATCACATGAGATAAGCACAGTAGCTTCCTTGGAAAACAAAGAAAATAAGATGAACTTAGAAACCTACTATTGCTATAAACAAGATATTAGTAAAATAACCTGTAGAAAAATTAAAGAAAGAAAGATAAAGAACAAAATGTGGAGAAAGATTGTTACTCATGTAAAAAGATTAAGGATTTTCCTATCTATTCATTTTCAATCAAATGACACCTATCCTAATAAAATAAACAAATAAAAACAATCTACCCATGAAAATACCAGTAGTAAAAAAAATTAACATGGGACATTAAACTCACTATTAGAAGTTAACATGTATTCTAATTATAAATTAACTCTCACATAGCATCAACACCACACTGAAAATCGAAAAAAGAAAAACAACATTACCATTAACTAAAAATGAACCAAACAATATCATACTCAATTTCAACAATAACAAACCATAACTATGTTATCTCTAACTTCCTACTATAAACCCATAACATTATTACTATCAATTTAACAAAAACAATACTACAAATTAAACTAAGTAAAAAAAAAAGTAAAAATGATCTGCGCAAAATACAAATTCATAAAACAATCAGATAAATGTGAAAATTTAAAATATTTTTTCTTTAATTTTTCTCACAGTGTCAAATCGTTTTTAACCGTCTGCTTGTAAAACATTGATATTATCGACATATAATCAATTTGGCGAAATGCATAAAACGTGTAAAGATATAAAAATGTATGAAGTGAAATAACGAGTATTTTTCAACTATAAAACGATACAAATGTCAATTTAAATTGACTTTTAGTCAACTTAAATACGACTAATAATGCAAAATGTGATGAATGAAGATGTTTATTGAAGATTGTGACCAAATAACAAAATATGATATGATAATGCGATTTAAAAAATTTAGGGACGAAATTTAGAGTACAACAGTTATCAATATGACTTCTTCTAGTCCCAAGTTCACTTGGCGAGGTCATGCATATCAAGGAAATCTCAGAATCTATGAAAAACTCGACAAATCCTTGTGTAATAACAAATAACATATTCATTTTCGGATGCTCAAGTCAAGGTGCTTCCTCGAGTGGATTACATATTCCATCAGTAAAAAATCATAGAACAAAAATCAAATCGATCAATAAAACGAATTAAAACAGACGTATAAATTTGAGATTTCACACCTTCCACCTTTATTGGCAATATTGCTTCACTTGCTATCATGGATATTACCTCAGAAACAAGAGTCTTAAAAGATATCTCCCTAAACTGCTGCAAATCAACACTATCATACAACACACATTGTAAAATGGAACTTTCCGAAAATCGTTTAGTGGTACTATTTCAAACACCTAACATAAAATTAATCATATACTAGTTTACGAAGCACAAAGAGCTCATAGAAAGTAAGTCTTGAATAAGAACCTAACCTCATAATTCGGTTGGCATGTTTTGGATTGATGGATAAAAGCAAAAAAAAAATTCACTACACATGTAAGAGAAACAAGCAAAGCACCTCTGTTACAATTAGAGCAAAAATCACGATGCACGATATCGAGGAGGTGGAAGGAAACTAGTGATAAAAGAAAATGGAGTTATTGAGATACTCACTGTTTGCAAAAGTTTCCATCATTTGATTATGGAGTCTCTGCGTGCAATTTTAGAGAATCTTTTGGTTTTCACAACGAAAGGAGTATAACAGCCGATTGCGGAATCGTGGATTATAGAGCAGCAAAAAATCTGAATGCAGAACTGTGGTTGGGAATTTGTGATTGAACGATGCAAAAATGATGATTCAAATGATTGGTATAGTAGATTATTAGGGTTCCATATTGAAGAGGTGTGATTCTAATTTCAAATCATTGTTAGGGTTTGAATTTGAATGAAATGAATAAATTGATACCGAAAGGGTCTACGGAAAACTTAACAAAAGAAAGAAAAAAAAGAGGAATTTAAAATCGAGGCGTTGAGGAAACTGCAATTTGGAGAGTAAAGGTTAAATACGAGAGATAGTTGAGTTCAACCTTAGGGTTTCCTTGAAGAACTACCAATGAGGAGATGAATAATGATTTTTTTTTCTTTTTTTAATTCATACAGTAATATTATTACTATAATTATTGTTATTATTGGTTTTTTTAAAACAATATTACTATTTTATTTAATATTAATAAATATTTATTTTATTATATAGATAAGAGAATGCAAAAAGGGGGAAGAGTGAGACAAACGTGTTCCATACTAGTGTGAAAATTTTAGAAAAAATTAAGTAAATAGCGGTGGTTGAAACGACCATTTAATTACTAATGTTACAATCGTTTAGTAAAACTGTCATGACCAATAGTGAATTATGGTGATTTAAACTGATTCTTGTAACGTCTGATATTTAATTAATTATTTAATTAAATTATTTTTGAATTATTCGTTGAAATGTGTGAGATGTTGCTAAGTTATTATTTGATTGATTATTTTAGTTGATTAATGTTAGCAATAATATTAGAATAATATAAGATTAAGTTGTTGGGCGTATTTATATGGTGGTACGTAGTAAGGTGAGGGTGTGTAAGTTAGTCTCAATAGGATTAATGAAATAAGGTTAAGTTGATATAAGAATTAGGTTAATTAGAAAGATTAAGAAAGTTTTGGACAGTAACGTAGGAAGTTGCAGAGAAGAGGAATAGGGAAACGAGGCAAAGCTAGGTTTTCGATTGGAGAGTTAGAGCGATCTTTAAGTCAAGGTAAGGATGAAGTTCATACTCTATAATGTGAATTGTGATAGATATTATGTAGGGATTGAGTTGTGCAAAATTGTTTCTTTGTGCGTATAATTGTTGTAGCTGTATCTGAATTTGTTTGTTACTATGTGGTGGCTACTTATGAAATTGTCTGCATAGTTATCCTGTACAATCGATGAAATATCTTTGTTGGCAATTGTTTCTTTCTATTGATCTATTTGTTGTATACTGTGTTGTATCATGTTGTTGTGAACATGCTGATAATCAAAGGAAAATTTGGAAAATTATGTGTTAGTATCAGTAACAGACTGAAGTCTATGAGGGGGCTGGAAAACATGTTGTGCCGAGGGGCAGGGTTATTGTGCCAGGGGGCACATATTTTTCTTATTTCCTTTTTGCTCCTGTGCATGCTAATTGATTAATTATTTCATTTAACATTCTTAGCATGATAATTAGAGTTCTTAAGGTAATTTATCCCCCCTAAATAATTAATGGGTTACTAATAGATATAAGTTAGTAGCAGGAGAGATAGTAGAATTAATAATTAGCAGAGAACTATTAATAAGGTTATCAGTAGAAGTAATGTAATAGAATTTTCAGTAGCAATATTGGTAATAGATTAATAGGAGAACAAATTAGTAGCTAGTAACAAAGATGAAATAATTAATAAGTGACTAGCAGTTAACCATATGAAATTGGAGATAGTAGTGCATAATCAAAAACATTAGTATTTTAGCAGAAAACTACTTAGTCAGATATAGTCTAATTGCCCGAATAATTACGCAGGACGTCGTAGTATATTTTGGTGATACGGTATATTGTATACTTTGTTATAATTTGAGAATTGACAGGTGATAATGAATTTTGTTGAGATGTCTCTAATTATTGGCCGATATTAAGTTGTAGACTTATGGTCAATGTCGAATTGAGTTGAGTTGTTGTTGAATTATTGTTGTTGTTATTACTACATTCATACTGTTGTCACATACATAACACACTACAAGAAAATGCTTATCCAGCCACATGATTTTGCCACGTGATTTTCATGTGGCTAAATAAAGTCAGTTGCGACGTGAAAATCACGTGGCAACGTGTTTTACTAATATAATAAAGAAGCATTAAGTGTGTCAGTTTTTTTTTTGTGTTAAAAAAAGTTGCGACGTGGGCTTCACATCGCTAATTAAAATATCATAAAAAATAAATTAATCACAACTTCCAACACTGGCGTGTTCAGGTTTTGAAGAAAGAGAAAACAGTTGTTTGATTGTTGCGACGTGAAAATCACGTGGCAACGTTGCAGCGTGATTTTCACGTTGCTACTTGCTTTATATGTTTTTTATCAAAACGCTCCACAACACACAGTAGTGTTTCAGTTTTTGTTAAACTTCTTCTTCAACCTCCTCCTTCCATATTCCTCCATACCCATTTTCTTCTCCAAAATTTTTTCTTCTCCACACTTAAATTCCTACAATCTCCATACATTGTTGTTGTAAGGTAACTTCAATTCAATGTTATTTATACTTTGTTAACAGCTTTTGATGTGTTATTTGAATATAATTTTTTTTCAATTTTTCTTTGAATAGAGAAGAAGAATACTGATAGAAGTATAGATTGCAAAAAGGGACAAGAAGATTGAAGGAGTTACAAGATAAAAGGTATGTCTTGAATTTTTTTTTTTTGAAATTAGTATATTTTCTGAATTTGATTAATTTTTAGGTTATATATATTTTCTGAATTTCATGAATTTGCATTGGGTTAAAATTGTTGAATTTGGGTTATATATATTTTCTGTATTTGGGTTAAATTTTAGGTTTAATTATTAGTTTATAATAATTATTAATTATTAATTTGTGATGAATGAGTTTAATTATTTTAGGAGTTTAAGTTTTTATATTTTTAGGAGTTTATAAATTTTTAGTGTTTAAATTAAATTTTTAGGAGTTTAATAAGTTTTTAAATTTTTAGGAGTTTATAAAATTTAGGTATTTAAATTAAATTTTAATTGTTTAAAAATAAATAAATATTTTTAGGAGTTTATAAATTTTAAGTGTTTAAATTAAATTTTTAGGAGTTTAAGTTTTTAAATTTTTAGGAGTTTATAAAATTTAGGTGTTTAAATTAAATTTTAAGTGTTTAAAAATAACTAAATATTTTTAGGAGTTTATAAATTTTAAGTGTTTAAATTAAATTTTTAGGAGTTTAATAAGTTTTTAAATTCTTAGGAGTTTATAAAATTTAGGTGTTTAAATTAAATTTTAAGTGTTTAAAAATAAATAAATATTTTTAGGAGTTTATAAATATTTTTGAAAGCATATATTTATCTTTAATTGTATATGTTTAGGATTATTATTAAGTTGATTAATTAATATTTCTAATTAAATAGGTTTTGATTATATAAATTTGCAGTAAATGAAATATTATAGGTATTATCGTAGTTGGATGTACGATAGACTATATCCAGGAAGACGCGCACTTAAACCCAATTTTATAAACGGAGTTAATGGTTTTATCGCGTGGACGTTTGCCCAGGAACGTTGTCGAAGTGAAGGAGGAGTTAGGTGTCCTTGTCTTAAATGTGGATATGAATATATAATTAGTGACCCATAGGAAATAACACGTCATTTGCATAGGAAAGGTTTCATTGAAAATTATTGGGTTTGGACGTATCATGGTGAAACACTGCCGAGTAATGTACCAGAGACTAGCAACACAGATGCTTCAAGTAGTCAACCGGTTATGCAACCACCTATTGAATTTGAAGAAAACTTTAATCTGATAGGTGACATGGTTGGTGATGCTTTTGGTGTTAACGTGACCTATGATCAACCTGAAGACTTTGATGGGGAAGAGTTGCCGAACGAGGAAGCGCAGAGATTTTATCAGTTGTTGAATGAGATGAATACGCTGTTGTTTGAGGGGTCATCAGACTCAAAGCTATCAATGTGTGTGAGATTATTGGCCGCCAAGTCAAATTGGAACGTTCCTGATCAGTGTTTAGAGCACTTCGCAAAAATGATGTTGGACTCAACTACAACGAAAGACAACTTGCATGCGAGTTTTTATGATGCAAAGAAGTTGGTGCCGAAGTTGGGTTTAAGAGTAAGAAAGATTGATTGTTGCATTAATGGTTGTATGTTGTTTTATGACAACGAGTTTGGTACTCAAGATGGATCGTCAGAGGAATGTAAGTTTTGTCATAGTCCAAGATATAAAGTTCGCAATAGAGCCATTAACAGTAACCAAAAACGTGTGGCAGTAAAGTCCATGTTTTATCTTCCGATAATACCAAGGTTAAAAAGAATGTTTTCTTCAATGCACAGTGCAAGTCAAATGACATGGCATCATACAAACAAAACAAGCCCAGGCAATATGTGACACCCATCTGACGGCCATGCATGGAAGCACTTTGATGAGGTACATCCTGATTTTGCCGCCGAACCTAGAAATGTCAGGCTTGGATTATGCTCTGATGGTTTTGCTCCATATGTCCAAGCGTCCGGAAGTGCGTATTCTTGTTGGCCAGTTATTGTAACCCCTTACAATCTCCCTCCTGAGATGTGCATGACAAAACCATACATGTTTTTGACGTGCGTCATTCCAGGACCGTCGAGTCCAAAAACCAGAATTGATGTGTACTTACAACCTTTAATTGATGATTTGAAGAGGTTGTGGAATAATGGAGAATGGACTTATGATATATCCCGTAAACAAAACTTTTCTATGTGAGCTGCCTTGATGTGGACCATTAACAACTTTTCAGCATATGACATGTTGTCTGGTTGGGGTATGCATGGCAGAATGGGTTGTCCGCATTGCATGTAATGCATTAAGGCGTTTACATTGGAAAAAGGGGGGAAAAGCTCGTGGTTTGACTGTCACCGCAGATTCCTACCATCAAATGATCCCTTTAGAAAAAACAAGACAAATTTCAAAAAGGACGAACGGGTAACAGATCTGCCTCCGCCTCGATTGGCACCAGTTTCTATATGGAACCAAGTTTGTGAACTTCCAAAGTTTACAGATACTGACAAAGCATGTAGAATTTAAGGATATGGGGTCACACATAATTGGACAAAAAGAAGTATATTTTGGGACCTCCCTTATTGGAAAGATAATTTATTGCGCCATAATCTTGATGTTATGCATATTGAGAAGAATTTTTTTGATAACGTATTTAACACAGTGATGGATGTTAAAGACAGAACAAAAGATAATGTGAAGGCTAGACAAGACATGGAAATTTGGTGTAATCGTAAAGAGTTGGAATTGAAGCCTCAATCAAATGGAAAATTATTTAAACCCAAAGCTTGTTTCAGTCTGACCCCCCAAGAAGCTAAAGCGGTTTGTGGATGGCTAAAAGGTTTGAGAATGCCCGACGGGTATTCTTCAAATTTAGCAAGGTGTGCTGATGCTAACACTGGGAAGTTGCATGGTATGAAAAGTCATGATTGCCATGCTTTTATGGAACAATTGCTACCAATTGCGTTCGGTTCTCTACCCAAACATGTGCTTAATCCACTCACTGAAATTAGTTAATTTTTTAGAGATATTTGTGCGTCAGCTTTAAGAGTGGATGACATCATTAAGTTGGACCAAAATATTCCAGTCATTCTCTGTAAGTTGGAACAAGTATTTCCGCCTGGTTTTTTTGACTCCATGGAACATCTACCTGTGCATCTTGCATATTAAGCTTATCTAGGAGGACCTGTTCAATATAGGTGGATGTATCCGTTTGAAAGGTTCATGGGTGATTCAAAGCGATCAGTGAAAAATAAAGCTAGAGTTGAAGGATCAATATGTGCACATTACTTGCATCAAGAAACTTCACATTTTTGCAGTCACTATTTCAAGCACTTGATGTTAACTCCAAGAATCATAAGGAATCCTGTAAATGTTATCCAAAGAATTCAGTACACCTTATTAGTCTTCAGGCTTCCAGGTCGCCCCTCTGGAAAGAAAGGTGAGAATTGGTTGACCCAACAAGAAATGCAATCTGCACATGTTCATGTCTTGATCAACTGCATTGAAGTTAAACCATATCTTGAGTAAGTATAATCCAACTTCTTAATTTTCTTTACAGTGTGAATATAAAATTGATTACCTTGAAACTTATAGTGTGTTTCTTTTTAGGGAATTTAACAACGCCTATTTTGATAGTACCGGTGTACAATCAACATCTGGTGTCATTCATGCCCAATTTCTAACATGGTTCAAGGAGAAATTGTATAGGGTTGTTGCACCGACTCCAGAAATACTCCATTTGAGAAACTTGTCTAATGGCCCTCGTCAAAGTGCAAACAAATAGCACACATACTTCGTGAACGAATATAAATTTCACACTCATGAATGGACTGAAGGGAAAAAAACCATAAACGGTGGCGTTTTTGTGAAAGGAGTTACAGATGGTGGTGAAGATGACTTCTATGGTTTTTTTAAACATATCTACGAGTTAGTATACAATTACTTGGACTCGGAAAATAAAGTTGTCTTGTTTTATTGTGAATGGTATGATCCAACTAGAGGCACAAAAATAGATAAGACATATGGTACTGTTGAGATTCAAATGGACCGGAGGTACAAAGAGTACGACCCTTTCATAATGTCAAATATTGTTAGGCAAGTTTATTATGTTACTTATCCTTCATTTGTGCCACGTAAACGACAATGTTGTGTTGTAATAAAAACAAAACCATTGGGTCATATTGAAACTGACGATCTAGTGGAGGATGTTGCTTACCAAGTTGATGAAGTTGAAGTTAATGATGTGATTCCAGATGAACACACTACAAGTTTGTCTGATACAATGGTTGAGGGGAATCAAGTTGATGAGGATGAAGATCATGAAGATTCTGGATCTGAGGATAGTATCACATCAGATGACGATGATGAAATGGATGATGAGCATGACGATTTAGAATAGTGAACCTATATTCATGAGAATTGTGTCTTGTAATTTTACTTAACGAACCATTTATTGAATGATTTAATGAATATGTATTCATGAGAATTGTGTCTTGTAATTTTACTCAAAGAACCATTTATTGAATGATTTAATGAATATGTATTCATGAGAATATGTATATGTTAACTTGTATTTTCTTTAATTAGGTAAAAATGCCACCCAAAGATAATAAGGGTAAAGGTCCTAGTGATAGTGGTAGGAAGCCCAGGCGTCCAAGGGTAGTAGTATGCCAGTCGCCTCACTCAACCACGTGTCCTCCCCCGCAGAGTCAGGTTCATCATATGTCCATGGACAGTACTATGCCATTTACTCCATTACTATCATCTCAGAGTCCTCTTCAGTTCCCATCTGGGAGTACATGTTTTATTAGTCCATCTGGGGCCCCACCTGGTTTACCATTCCAGCAGACACATGTGCCCTCATCCTTCCAGCAGACACAGGTGCCCTCATCCTTCCAGCAGACACAGGTGCCCTCATCCTTCCAGCACAGTTTTCCATTTCCCACACAGATTCCCTCATTCGTGCAACGGCCTGGAGGATCCAGCACCCCACTTCCTACACAGATGCCCCCATCCGTCCAGCAGCCTGGATGATCCACCTCTTCATGACCCACACAGACTGGTCGCACCCCCACATCCCACACAGAGTCGGATGATGACGATCTTGGTGTGGATGATGATCAGATAGGAGTACCATGCTTCTATGTCGAATAAAATGACCCATGTGTCGAGCAATTACAAAGGAAAAAATCCTATGTCTCGTTCACAGTGGAGAAGATTCCAAAGACAGCGAAAGGTCGAAAAAGAGGCAGCTGGACCTCATCCAGAGGTTAGCACCAATGTGCAGAGGAAACAAAGGAAGCCTCTAGATAGAAATCTTATGCCTTGGACGGAGGAATGTGGGTCGAATGATGAAGACGGCTCCGATTCTAGTGACAGTTTAGACATCATGGTGAATGTCATATCCGTGTTACCAAAAGAATACAACCGTGAGGTCGAAGTCGAAGAGACTGACCTAATGGTTGAACAAGAAATGGCTAGACACAAGCCAGTATGTTACTATGTAATGAACAATGGCCGCGTAGAAGAACAAAACGCATTTTTTGAGCCACCAACAGAGGCAATGAAGAGCCATCTGAAACCCCTGTTCATTAGAGCAAAGATAAGGGAGATAACTATAAATAAAATTTTGGTTGATTGTGGAGCGACCATCAATATCATACCAAAATTCATGCTGGAAAAGTTAGGCAAGGGAGATGCTGACATAAAGCCACATAACATGGTCCTATCCAACTATGAAGGGGGCATTGGCACCACAATGAGTGTCATACAGCTAGACCTCAAAGTAGGATCAATCCTCCGACCCACCATGTTCATGGTGATTTCAGCAAAACCCAACTACAATCTGCTCCTAGGTCAAAAGTGGATACATGGCATTGGAGCAGTGCCATCTTCGATGCACCAAAGGGTCACAATATGGTGCCCCGACGGCATTGTGGAAAACGTTGAAGCAGATCAGAGTTATTACTTAGGTGAAATCAATAGTGTCGGAAAAAATAGTTTCGACAGAAATTTGGCTCATATAGGGCCATGCAATCCACCTTAGTTTGATTTAACCCCAACTCCTAATGCCTTCTGCTCCCTATACCTACACTCCGACTACGGCTTTCAGTGGGATAGAGAAGACTTATCCAACATCGACTTTGGGAGAGTTGATGACATACGACCAACAGGCTGGGGAAGCAAGTTTGGTGATGATGACTGAGTCACAAACTCTGCAAAAAATTTCGGCGTATGTGGCCGAAAGTAGAATGAGAACGGCCTTGGAGGCTGAAGTTAAGTATATGGCTTTCAAAGCCAATGAACAAGTCCTTTCGAAGATAGGACCTGGGAAAGATTTCGACCCAGAGCCTCCCGACTTAGGAACGAAAGACCTTCGAGATCAGAGGTTAGAAGCCATCTATGACGATGAACCTCTAGGTTTCGAAAAGGACCCGCTGGCGAACAATGTTAAAATGTTAGCGCTAGATCCTCTAGAAGAGGTAAATCTAGGCGAAGGTCCTGTGAACAAGCCAACGTACATAAGCACAACAATGGATCCAGGACTCAGGGTCGAAATGATCCAATTGCTAAAAGAGTTCAAGGATTTCTTTGCATGGGATTATGACGAGATGCATGGTCTCGACAGAAGTTTGGTAGAACTGCAGTTGCCAATAAAGCCTGGAAAGAAGCCCGTTAAGCAGACTCAAAGACGGTTTGCTCCAGAGATTTTATCAAAAATCAAAACGGAAGTCGAAACGCTGTTGAGATGCAAGTTCATACGAATGACCAGGCACGTCGAATGGATTGCAAATATTGTTCCTGTTATAAAGAAAAATGGTACCTTAAGGGTGTGCATCAATTTCAGAGATCTGAATGCTGCAACACCCAAAGACGAATATCAAATGTCAGTGGCGGAAATGCTTGTGGATTCTGCCGCTGGTTTCGAGTACATGAGTATGCTTGATGGCTACTCTGGATATAATCAAATCTTCATTGCTGAAGAAGATGTGTCGAAAACGGCATTCCGTTGCCCTGGGGCCTTAGGCACTTATGAATGGGTAGTGATGCCCTTTGGCCTAAAGAATATAGGGGCAACGTACCAGAGAGCCATGAATTCAATCTTCCATGATTTTATTGACACTTTCATGCAAATTTATATTGATGATATTGTTGTCAAATCTGTTTCAGGGAAGACTCACATGGATCATCTTCGACAATCCTTTGAGAGGATGAGATGCTACGGCCTGTAGATGAATCCTCTAAAATGTGCTTTTGGTGTCAAAGATGGAGATTTCTTAGGTTTTGTGGTCCATAAAAAGGGCATTAAGATAAACCAAAACAAGACCAAAGCTATCTTGCAAGCCAAAGCGCCAACTAACAAAAAGGAATTACAATCCTTACTTGGGAAGATAAATTTCCTAAGGAGATTTATATCCAACCTTAGTGGGAAAACGCAAGCCTTTTCGCCACTACTTCGACTCAACAAAGGAGGGTTTGAATGGAGGCAAGAACATCAAGAGGCCTTCGACAAAATCAAAGAGTACCTCATCAAACCACCTATTTTGGTGCCTCCTTGTCAAAGTAGAAGTATGAGACTGTACATAGATGCGTCTGATAAAACTTTAGGGAGCATGCTGGCTCAAGAGGATGAACATGGCGTCGAAAGGCCCATATACTACCTCGGTAGAGTTTTAAACGATGCAAAAACTAGATATAACGAGGTTGAAAAACTATGTTTATGTCTATATTTTTCATGTACAAAACTTAAGCAATATATAAAGCCAGTTAATGTTTATGTTCAAGTATATGTTGTCGAAACCCATTTTGCACAGTAGAATTGGAAAATGGGAACTTGCATTAACTGAGTACTCATTAACCTTTATGCCTCTCAAGGCTATGAAAGGTCAAGTGGTAGTAGACTTTATAGTTGACCATTCAATACAAGAAGGATCACTGAATTATTTGGAGATCGAACCGTGGAAACTGTACTTTGATGGTTCTAGTTATAAAGATGAAACTGGAGTCGGAGTCCTTATTATTTCTCCAAACAAAATTCCAACAACATTTAAGTACAAAATAGATGGGGATTGCTCTAATAATGAGGCTGAATACGAAGCGTTAATCGCAGGCCTTGAAATCCTGTTGGAATTGGGGGCAACTCAGGTCGAAATAATGGGAGACTCAGAGTTAGTCCTAAAACAAATTACGAAAGAATACAAGTGCATAAAAGAAAATCTTATCATGTATTTCATAATAGCCAGACGGTTGTTGAAGAACTTCGAAGTAGTTAACATTCGACACATACCCAGATTGGAAAATCAAGTAGCTAACGACTTAGCACAGATTGCCTCCGGGTATAAAGTTTCGAAAGACAGGCTACAACAAGCAATCAAAGTTAGGGGGAGAGTAACTTCCAATAAGTTATCTCCATTGGATTTAAGGACCACAATGTTGGGATGCACTGATCATGAAAATTTTGAAATTTCGTTCATAGATAATCTAACTGAACAAGATTGGAGAAAACATGTGGTGGATTATTTATAAAATCCAACAACTTCGACAGAACGAAAGATAAAGTACAGAGCACTGAGTTATGTGTTAATGGGAAATGAGTTATTCAAGAAAACACCAGAAGGTGTGCTTTTGAAATGCCTAAGTGAAACAGAAGCATATATAGCTCTTTCGACCACACACACTGGGGCATGTGGAGCACACCAAGTAGGCCAAAAGATGAATTGGTTATTATTTCGACAAGGATTATATTGGCCCACTATGTTAAAGGATTGTGTTGAGTTTGCAAAAGGATGCCAAGAATGTCAAAAACATACAGGAATTCAACATGTGCCAGCAAGCGAACTTCACTCGATTGTGAAGCCTTGGCCTTTTAGAGGATGGGCTTTAGATCTTATTGGAGAAATTCGACCAGCATCTTCTAAAAGCCAGAAGTATATATTGGTGGGCATTGATTATTTTACTAAGTGGATTGAAGCAACCCCTTTAGTAAATGTAGACCAAGAGAATTTCATTGAATTCATTAAAAAGTACATCATATATAGATTCGGAATTCCTGAAACGATAACTACAGACCAAGGGTCAGTCTTTACTAGTCGAAAGATGCAAGACTTTGCTGTGGAATTGGGGTTTAAACTGTTAACGTCTACACCTTATTATGCACAAGCTAATGGCCAGGTCGAAGCAGCGAATAAAATAGTGATCAGTTTAATCAAGAAACACGTGGGAAAGAAACCCAGAAACTGGCACAAGACGCTAGACCAAATTCTATGGGAATGTCGAACTTGTCCGAAAGAAGCCACGGGAACAACACCATTCCGCCTAACATATGGTCATGATGCAGTGTTGCCAGTGGAAATCCACCTGCAGGCGACAAGGATTCAGTCACATCATGATATTCCTTCTGAAGTCTATTGGAATATGATGTTAGACGAACTAATTGACTTAGACGAAGAAAGGTTGAAAGCTCTAGATCTTTTGAGATTGCAGAAGAAGCGAGTGGAGAAATCCTATAATCGCAGAGTGAATTATAAGACATTTCAACCTAAAGATCTAGTTTGGAAAGTAATTCTTCCAATGGATCGAAAAGATAGGAATTTGGGAAAATGGTCTCCTAAGTGGGAGGGACCTTTCAAGATTATTCAGGCTTTCTATGGTGGAGCCTATGAGATTGAAGAGTTAAGTGAAGCTCAAAGACTTTTGAAGGTGAATGGTAAATACCTGAAAGCGTATAGACCTATGCTTCAAGAGGTAAAAATAAGTAATATATAGTCACTGTTGAATAGAGAATGCCAAAATGGAAACTTAAAAATTTCATTAAAAGTGCCAAAATGGCTCTGAAATTGTTACAAACAAGTGATTACATAAATAAAAGAAACAAAGATTCAAAAGGGGAGATTGGCCTTAATCTGAAGATACTTGATTCTTTGCAATTCTAGGCGTCGATCACATAGAGCCTTCGATTGATGTAGGGTCTCGAGCTTAACATCAAGAGATTGGGCTCGATCAGCGTGCCTTAACCCTTCAGCCAGTTCCTCTTGGCTCTCTGATTCAGTGTTAACAGCAAGAAGTTCCTCCTTCTTTTTATCGTTGGCAACAATTTTAGCTTCCAACTCTAAAATCTGCACCCTCAGTTGAGCAGTGTCTTGGTCTATCTCTTCGACCTCCTTTTGCCTAGCCTCCTGGGCCTTCGACAAATTCTTTACCTTAGAAGTTGACTCGGTAGGAGCATGCCAGGCAGCAGCCACTTGACCATTGGCTTCTTCAATCTCACGATTAAGAGTCCTTTGACGGTTATAATCCGCTGATACTTGGTCAACAATGGAGATTAAGTCCAAGATTACACTGGCCACGTCCGAAGAAGCAGCGAGGAGATCGACAGCCTTCAGGGTAGTTTTCAGAAAAGAAGGCGCCGCTGGTTCCCTCTCCAAGGTTAACATCAAATCTCTTTTGAAGATTTGTGCTTTAACTTTCTGAAGAGCCTCGTTGAGAGGAGAGGTCGAAGTAGATCTTCCAGATGCAGTTGAGGCACTATGATCAGAGGAACTTTCTCGACCTTCTAGAATTGCAGTCAGATAACCTAAAGGATTTTTCTGTCTTACTAAGGCCAAATCCTCCTTAGTTCTGGATCCCGTCGAAGGGACACTTTCGTTGGCAGTAACAACCACGTTGGCCACTTGATCTGGAATTGCTTCAGTGCCTGGAGGATTCTGGTTTCCTTCAGTAGAACCTTCTCCGCCACCAGCTCCTGGGATCCCTTCATCCTCCCTTGCTGTCTGTGATACGGTGGGAGAACTGACTATGAGTTTTGCGTTTGTATTCGCACTTGTTCGGTTGAGCAAGAGCCGCCACCGACTTTTTATTTTATCCTAAAGGAAAGGTTAAAAAAAAGCACAGCAAAAACCTTTTGAGATATTTCGTGGGTCCGGGGGGTAGATTATGAAAAGGGAAGGTATTAGCACCCTTTTCATCCATGGTTATCCATGGGATCTTAGTTACTTGGTTTTTAGATCACTTGCCTTGATTTTCGATTGCTTGAAAATGGTGTGTGTGTGTGTGTTTTGAAAATGTTTTTGAAGAGATGCCTTGTTTTAGGCAACCAATGTATTTGACTCGTGTTTGAGTGTTTTACAAAAGTGTGTATCTTTTCGAAAAGATGTTTCAAATGTTTTTGAGAGTTTGTTTGAAAGTGTGCATGAAGTGTGGTTTTTTGAAAAGAAGGCAAGTGTTTTTGCAAGTTGATCTCAAGTAACTAAGAGTTTTGTCTACGCTTATTGTACTCAAAGGTTTTCTCTATGTTTTCAACCCTTTTTTTAACAATTTTATTCCACCATTGAATTTGGTGGACAATCTTGCGTTTTAGGAAGTTTAACAGGACGGGCGCGGGTCATCGTATGGACCATGAATGCAATGGTGTCAAGTGTCTTTGGCAATTTGCTTTGAAGGGACTATGATCATTCCATTTAGGCAACTTTCGAAAGCGTCGTCGAGGGACTTATGATCATTTGAATTCGTTTTGCCAAAGAAACTCGACGTGCAAGCATGGCCCATCTTGGAAGGCAACATGTGGGATTACCCTAGAGGGTGCAAGTGTGATTGTGTATTGATTTCATGTATTTGTCTTGTATTAGGTTATCTAGCGTTTGATTTTATGTACATGCAAACCCTAGGTCTAGCCATGGTATAATTTGAAAGCGATAAATTGCAAGAATTTAAAGTCTACGCTATTACAAATAGTATCCGGGAGTGGGGGTACAAATTCACAAATGGGGATGAGACTTTAGGAATGTAGTATCCAATAAGTTACAACCAAATCGAATCGCGATAAAATGTAAACAATGTATATCAATGTACAAGAATAGTAATTGTATGTATATCAAGTGTATAATGTAAAATGTATTGTGTAAGTGTACGTGTGCGTATGAGATTTATTTACAAGTTAGAGATGTGAATTTAAATGTGTATTATTAAGTATTGTTTAACTTAAAGAAAAGAATTAGAATATTTGTTTAATTAGTCTTTGTAATCTTGTATATTTCTTTAATATGTACAAAAAGAAAATTTAAGAAAAGAAAATATTCTAAGTTTGAAAATTGTCATTTTTACATTTTGATATAAAATGTATCTTTATATTTTGTGTTTGATATATACAAAAGAATATTTTAATTAAATGTTAAGAATTTAAATTATGTATGTTAGAAAAATGTATTTTATTGATTATGTACAAATATAATATCTTTGAAAAAAAGAGAAGTATTTATCTTAAGAAAAATTAATATTCTATGTATAAAAAATTAAAGAAAATGTAAGTTTAATTATAGAGAAAAAATATTATTTTTATAAGTTTCTATATAAAATTTTAATTATGATATATATATGAAAAAATATTGTTAGTGAGAAAATTGGATGAAAAACAAGAGTTATGTTAATTTATTTAACAAAAGAAAATAAAAAAAGTTTTATACTAAAAAAGATTTGGAGTTTTGAATGGGCCTTTGGGAGCATTATGGCCCAAACAGAAAAAAATGAGGGGGGTGTGAATTGGGGACGCAGTGGGCTTAAGCACAGGAAGGGCAAGGCCCAAGTTTTTGAACGATTTTGCTTAGGTTTAATTGTTTTTGTTTCATTTTGGAATAAGCTTAGGGTTACATTGCTAAGCGGCGCCGTTGCTAGTTCCACTTCGTCTTCTCCGTTTGTTTCCTTCATCTCTCCAACCCAGGGCCACTGATCCCCTTCAACCTTCGACTACCGGGCGCCACTTCCGTCCTCATCTCCTCACAGTTGTTCAGTTAAAGATGGCAAGAAAGGTAACGAGCTTTTGGACACTTTAAGGTTCTTTTTGATTTATGTCTTTGCATGTTATGATTCCTTGATTATTGAATCTGATTTTGTGTTTTACTGTCGTTTCTGTGAGCGAAAAAGGGAAGGGAAGGGGTTTATACCTTAGGCTTTGGGGAGATGGAGACGAGGCGGACCGGAGGCGCTGAGGATGGCCGGAGGGCGGAGGTTCGATGATGATGGACTTGGAACCCTGGTTTGTGTTAGGTTTTGTGATGTCTCTCTGAAAACCCTTATATCTTCTTTCTTCTTCTCTTTTACTGCATGCTTCTGCTTATGTATGATGATTATTTGTATCTTTGATCTTCTTCTCTCTGTTTCCTTGACGCCTCTGTATATTTGCTAGCCCAATGATGAGCTCCCTGAGTTCTGAGGGCCCTGAATGTATGCTTGAATATGCTTCTTTTCCTCGTCTCTGAGTTGCCTTTTGGAATACTTGTTATATGCTGAGATTGATGCCTGTGATGTTGATTTTCTGAGGCTTTTGTGTTGCCTATTCTTCACTTCTTTCTCTCTCGCTTCTGCTGCCTTTTTGTGTATATTGGCCTATGATGAGGGTTTCTCTGAGGCTTTGTGTGGGCTTTGATTGGCTTGACAGTGATTTTAGGTTTCACAGTTTATGCTGGCTTTCGTGTTTGGATAATTTTGTTTAGGCTTTGAGCTGGGCAGGTTTTGGACCTATGTTGGTTATGGCCTTAGGCATATGCTTGACAGGGTTAATGCTTGTTGGTGAGGCTGGTTGTTTCTGGTTTGGATGTACAGGTTTTTAGCTTTGGACTTACTTAGGCCATTTGACAGTTTGAAGGGTTTACAGGTTGTGGCCTTTTGAACTGGTTGGTTTTTGCTTCAGGTTAGGCCTTGACAGGTTCTGCTTCAGGTTAGGCCTTGACAGGTTTATGCTTAGGCAGGTATGAGGCACAGGTTTAATGCTGGTTTGATGTTACTGGCTTTAGTTTGACAGTGGTTTATGTTTGAATGGCAAGGCTTGGGTGAGTTTATCTGGTTTATGCTTCCTCTTGTGTTTGAGTTGAATGGTAAGGCTTGGGTGAGTTTATCTGGTTTATGCTTCCTCTTGTGTTTGAGTTGAATGGTAAGGGTTTTGAATGTTTTGGCTCAGATTGGTGTTACAGGTTCAAGGCTTTGGATGTTTACTGGTTTGGCTGGAGGTCCTTACAGGTTTTTGAACCAAGGCTTTTTGTTTAAGGCCTTCTCTTTCTGGTTTAATATGCTCTCTTTTGTTTTATATATCCTCCTACTGTTTTATTGACCAAAAAACTTTATATTTTCTTTCCCCCTTTTTATCCACTGTGCTATTGCAGTTTGTTGTATATTTTCTTGCCTAAAGCCTCAAAGCCAGTAAGCCTAAACACTTCTTCTTTCTTCTCTCTCTCCAGTACACTTTTAAGCATTAAAATATGTTATGCTTTGTACTTTCCTGAAAGGGCAATTTTTGGGAAATGATGAAAAGAATATGTTGCTTGCATATCATGCTTTCTCTGCATTTTTTATCTCTTCTTTTGACAGCTTCTTGTACTTTTGTATCTTTTGATATCTTGCCAAATCTTCTTTTTGACAGCTTTGGTAGCCTTTTGGATAGTTTGGGATTTTTGACAGAAAGTTTGAATTTGGACTTTTAGTTGTACATGCTGTTTGCTTTTGAACTATGCAGTTTGACAATTTTGACTTGTGCATTCTTTATATTTGTGCATTCAAAGTTTAGCAAATAAATATTCGTCCCTCTTTGTGAACCGGGAGAAATCCCGTGATTTGCAGAGAGGGTTAACTGATCCCAATCAGTTGCCCTTAATGAAGAACTCTTTTTTATCCGTCTCCTTAATTCAATTTATCTGTTTCTAACTTTTCTTCCTTTCTTTTGCAGATAAAAAATTGAATGGAGAGGGGTATCACTAAATGAAGAATGAAGAATTGGAGACTTTAGGAATACTTAGAAAAAATAGGATAGTTTTATTTTTATTTAAATTTAAATAAATGTAAAATCATTGTTGTAAACAACAAAACAATTGTACAATTAATTTAAAAAATCTTTAAAAGTTTCTTTATCCAATTAATTCTTTTTCCTCCTTTTTCAATTATTTATTTATTATTTATAGTTCTTTAAATTAAAATAACTGAAAATTAAATTCCAGCTATTTAATCTTTAGAATAATAAATAATTAACTAAACATTGATCAAAATAATAAACTTGGCGCTTCCAACATCCAAAGCAAAGCACAGTCAAACACAATAACTGATTAGACGCATTCCCCTTTTTACTGATTTTTACCAAACACTGCAAAATTCAAACTGAATGTATCCTTTTTACTGATTCAGTCAAACAAACGTGAATTCAATCCAAATGCATTCTTTATATTGATTAAGTCAAACAATGCGAATTCAAACCAAATCTCGGAATAACTTGCAAAGTGCTGTAGAATTTGAATCCTTCTGAGAACGTGCATGAACAACCCTAATTCCTGATTAAATGCCAAAGAAGCGTTCGCCTGATCAAAGTTGAGCCAAAATCAACCAAAACCCTAAACCAACTGTTTGAAACATTCTAGAGCCCTGAAAATCAGTAAAACCCTAATTGTGTCTGACTGGCGAGAAAAGTCTGTTTGACCGATTCTTGAGCCAGTTTAAAAAAAATCAGGAAACACCTGAAGTTGTTATTTCTTGAGGAAAAATGCGAGGGCAAATTTTGGGGTACAACAGTTGCCCCTGTTCAATCTTCTTGAACCTGAATAGTTAGATTGGCAAGTTTGCCTTTCGCGACTCGAAGGTAAAAGGAGATTGGACACTAAATTGCCCAGAAAATTTGCGCTCGGCGATGTAATGTTAGAGGTGAATGGGCTTGAAGATGCCATTTGGTGATGGGCTTAAAGATGCCATCTGATGCGATAGAATCTTGTCGGGGGATGGGCTTAGAGATGCCATCTGAGAATGGGCTTAAAGATGCCATTTGGTTATGGGCTTAAAGATGCCATCTGGTGATGTTGAACTGTATGTCAATGGTGAGTGGACGAGTATCATAAAGGCACCCATGTTTTGGAACATCTCTGAATTGGGGGTCCGAGCAAGCAATAGATTGACATCCATGTTTGGAGAATCCGTAAACTATTTTTGAAGTTGAGATTGAATAAGCAATAGAGCCACATCCGTTGTTGGGAAGCGTCCGTAAATTGTTTTCAAAAGTTGAGAAGAGTCTGAACAAGTGATAGGTTAACATCCGTTACTGGAGAACCCGTGAACTGTTTTCAGAAGTCATGAAGTTGAATAAGCAATAGAGCAGCATCCGTTGTAGGGAAGCGTCCGTAAACTGTTTCCAAAAGTTGCATTTGAACAAGCGATAGATTAACATCCGTTGTTGGGAAGAATCCATAAACTGTTTTCAGAAGTATTGAGAAGAATCTGAACAAGTGATAGGTTAACATCCGTTACTGGAGAACCCGTGAACTGTTTTCAGAAATCTTGAAGTTGAATAAGCAATAGAGCAACATCCGTTGTTGGGAAGCGTCCGTAAACTGTTTTCAAAAATTGCATCTGAACAAGTGATAGATTAACACCCGTTGTTGGGAAGAATCCATAAACTGTTTTCAGAAGTTGCATCTGAACAAGTGATAGATTAACATCCGTTGTTGGGAAGAATCCATAAACTGTTTTCAGAAGTCTTGAAGAGGAACCGGTGTAGGGCTTCCTGACGATGCGTTCATGTAAAACTGCATTGGAACAAGTATCAGAATGTTGCCGTGTTCGGGTCACATCTGAACTATTTCTGGATGAAAATCGGAAGATGATCTTTGTCTGTCGGCTGATCTTTCCTGAAAAGGTAAAGGGTTAGTCGTATGCAATGTTATGATGCATGATGCAATGTATGTGACATCAATGTTTATGACATGAATGTGATGAATGCGCATGTAAGCTGACGAGCTATCTTGTTGAGGATAAACGAATCCTGGATGGATGAAGGTAAAAGAATCTTGACTGTTGCCGGGGAGAACAACTCCTGAGTTGCTGCTGTGGAGGGCAAGGATCTTCAATTGTTAAAAATGAAAAGTCTTGGGTCCACTGTTGGGGAAATCAGAAGCTTGGGTTATATGCCAAACTACTGGGGACTTCCTGTTTTGAGAAGATCTGTGTAGGATTTCCTGATGATGAGTCCGTGTAAAACTGCATCGGTTTTTTGAACACTTTTGACATTCTAATGCCCCAAGTGGTGATGTAGATAATTTCCTGGCTTGTTACAGGTGTTGATCCACAATCAGTCGTCCACAGATATTTTCCTGGCTTGTTACAGGTGTTGATCTGGAACTAGTCGTCAATAGATATGCCCTGGCTAGATACTGGAATCGAATCTTCAAACTCTTCAGACGTGCCCTGGCTAGATACAGGAATCGAGTCTGGAAATAATCGTCAACAGATATGCCCTGGATGAATACAGGAATCAAATCTTCAAACTCTTCAGACGTGCCCTGGCTAGATACAGGAATCGAGTCTGGAAATAGTCGTCAACAGATATTCCCTGGCTGGATACAGGAATCGAATCTTCAAACTCTTCAGACGTGCCCTGGCTAGATACAGGAATCGAGTCTGGAAATAGTCGTCAACAGATATGCCCTGGCTGGATACAGGAATCGAATCTTCAAACTCTTCAGACGTGCCCTGGCTAGATACAGGAATCGAGTCTGGAAATAGTCGTCAACAAATATGCCCTGGCTGGATACAGGAATCGAATCTTCAAACTCTTCAGACGTGCCCTGGCTAGGTACAGGAATCGAGTCTGGAAATGTGATAGTTGATTTGTTGAACACTTTTGACATTCTAATGCCCCAAGTGGTGATGAAGGAGTCTTGAATCAGATTACTCTGCATATTGAGAGATTTCTTGAAATCTTGACTGGAATGCCCCAGGTTAACTGAATTTTGAAAGATCTGTTTGGACCTTGACTGGACTGCCCCAGGTTAATTGGATGGTGCTATGTCATGCCCCTTGTTGATAAGAGATTTGTCGTTGGAAGTGTTTTCCTTTTGAAGTGATTTTGCTCACTGAGAGAGTTTTCGTTCCTCCGAACATTCGCTGTATGAAATTCTTCGCTGTCAAACAAAAAGCCAAATGTAGACAGTGATATTCAAGCAATGCAAAGTTTATGTTTGTCTCGAAGTTTTGCAAAATGAGTTTTTTAGCAGAAAACTTTTTTATAAGACAGATTAACACAAGATTTAGAGCAAAGCCTTACAGGAGTCAGGATACCTTTTGTAACAGTATGCTTTCGAACTAACCCATGCTTCAATTAGGACTTTTGAAGGGTTGTAACGTGGCTTGGTTCACGGTTTAAGAAACAAAGGATAAAGGCTCAAAGTATATTTGTACCCACCCGCTCTTCGTGATGTTCTTCATACCTAAGCTCAGTTAATTGTGCGTCACACTCTGTTTTGAGTTTAGAACGACTTTTGGGCGATGGTTCACCAATTGAATTTGGGGAGACAGTCATCATCTCCTTTTTTCTTTTTCAACATTTTTCATGTTATTGAGGATTTTGTAATGACCTCACTATTTTGATTTTGATTTGTTATCCTTAACTTTTGCCTGACTGTTCCCATTTTCGAGATTACAGTCAGCGGGATGCCCCAGCTTTCTTAAGCCTCCTTTATAGGTTTTGGCTTAGTGGGCTTTTTCTCTTTTGAGAGATTGACTGTCCATGTGATAGGGAACCACCCTTGTCTTTTGATTCCAAAGGAATGCTTTCTTTTTTTTTTGACGTCGTTCATTGTATTATGAACTAAGAGTTTGCGACTTCAATGCGCGTTTCTCTTGAATTAACTGAGATACTACCCTGCCCCAGGTTTATATCAAAGGTTTTGATTGTTTAGAACAGAAAACTCCTACTTCTTTGGCTCGAAGGGGTTGACTAGGGATTATCCTTCTTATAACTCCAGTGTTTGGGGATTGAAAGAAATGCCTGTACATCATCAGCAAGGTCTGTTCAAAAGCATACTGTATAAGATTATGGTATTGTTTCGTCATCCTTCCTCTAAAGGCTTACAGCTTTTTATCAAGAGTCAAATATCATAAAGCATAAGAGTAGTGAAACGAATGGATGAATTCAAGACAAACATATGCAATGCATTAATGAAAACAAAGTTTAACATCAACAGATAATTGTTTGACAGCAAAAGAAATTACAACTTTGAAAATTCAAAAAGAAGCAAAAGTCTTTCAGCTTGAGCTTCGTCACTTCAGGTGGAGAACCCTTTAACGGAAGATTTTCATCTCGCCGTCTGGCATGAATTCCAGCACTCCAATGTCGATCAGATCTTGAATCTTGTTCTTCAAGGCCCAACAGTCGTTGGTGTCGTGTTTCGGGCTGTAGGAGTGGTAAACACAGAATGCGTCGGGACGATAGTTAGGAGAGGAGGTATTGAGCTTCTGAGGAGGATCCCTTAAAGTAAGCAGGTTGACCTCCAACAGGCGCTTCAGTATGAAGAATGATGGTATTTCAGTCTCCGTGAACTGTCTTCCCGACGTTTCTTGCTTACGCCGATTACCCCGTTGATGCTGGCGAGGTTGTTGATGGGCTTGTGACCCTGAAGCAAGCAAAGGAGCCTTCCCCTTGTCTTCTTGAGTGGATGGAGGCTGAGCGGTGACTTGCTCTTCAACCTCAGATGTTTGCCCCAGTTGGTTGTTTGGAAGCAGTTGGCGGACAAGAACTCTGAGTTCCTCTTGTCTTTGAGATAGGTCTTGGATGAGAGCCATCTGGCCCACCAACTGTCCCATCACTTGGGTCCTTAATATTGTCAGATCAAACTGCATCTCTGCAAGCTGATCACTCCTGGCCTTGTTTGAATTCTCCAAGCCCTTTGTGAGGAGAGCTTTCATCTCTTCTTGCCCCAGAGACAAGTTCAGGAACATCTCCTGCAGCTGAGCAGTCTGGTCTTGGATGTCTTTGACAGAACTTTCTAGAGCCATCTCTTTACTGAAATAAACAGTATGAGAGTAAAGAAACCTGAAAAAGGAAAGACTGTCAAAATGCAATGCATGATATGTGGATGCATGCTTTCAAGGATCTCTTGGGGTAAACACCAGAAAATGTTAGAGGTTGAACTTCGATCTTTGATTGGAGAACTTTGCACCGGTGGATGTCTTTCCACTAGAATCAAGCTCACCATGTCGAGTGGGTCATAGCCACTGATTCAAGTTGTTGTACTTGATCTTTGTTTGGAGGATTTTGTATCGGTGAATGTCTTTCCACGAGAATCAAGCTCACCATGTCGAGTGGGTCATAGCCACTGATTCAAGTTGTTGTACTTGAACTTTTTTTGGAGAACTGTACACTGGTGGATGTCTTTCCACGAGAATCAAGCTCACCATGTCGAGTAGGTCATAGCCACTGATTCAAGTTGTTGTACTTGAACTTTGATTGGTATTGGTTAGAGGAGAAACCTCTTGCCCCTTTGGTAGACGTCTGGTTCAACGTAACCCTGCACCAAAAGAACCTTCGAGATCCTTGAAATGGTTATTTGAAAATGCTATGGTATGATGTCATGATGTTATGTACATGTATGCAAAAGCAAGTGAGTGTATGTACAGGCAAACATATTCACACAAAGCAAACAAGTCCTTAGGTTTAGGCTTGCATGGGGTTGTAGGTAAGTACCCTCTTGAAGTTAGTTGGCTCATCCTGTCCTAAAATAGAAACCGGGTTCTAAAGAGCTCAATATCATTGGATTGTTTTCTGTGTTCATTGTTTCGGTTTAGCCACTTACTGGCGACCAAAATATTCCAAGAAAACAACCCTCAAATGAGTTTAGTATCGAGTATCTACCAACTTCGGACTGCACCAAAGTCGGTCATCTCACTACCCCTAAAAAGGCTAAGATGGTCAATTAAGGTTCTAAGAGTTCATTAGTGCTTCACGACATCACTCAGCGGCCCCGTACTCTCCTTGATTGAACTCAAGGGTTACCGGTACTCACAAATATGTCACACTAACATAGCTTACTATTTCAACCATGTCGGTATACCCCGTACAGTTCCCTCACAGTTTTTTTGCTATTTACCTAAGAAGGTGCCCCAAATCCGGGTGTAGGATTTACAACAAACCCAAACAAGAACCCAAAAGATAAAGCAATCAAGTCAATCAAAGCAAGAAAGTAAAGGTGATCTAAACCCTAAGGTAACCCCACTTTTAAGTTTATCCCCAGCAGAGTCGCCAGTTCTGGCGATACAGTGGGAGAACTGACTATGAGTTTTGCGTTTGTATTCGCACTTGTTCGGTTGAGCAAGAGTCGCCACCGACTTTTTATTTTATCCTAAAGGAAAGGTTAAAAAAAAGCACAGCAAAAACCTTTTGAGATATTTCGTGGGTTCGGGGGTAGATTATGAAAAGGGAAGGTATTAGCACCCTTTTCATCCATGGTTATCCATGGGCTCTTAGTTACTTGGTTTTTAGATCACTTCCTTGATTTTCGATTGCTTGAAAATGGTGTGTGTGTGTGTTTTGAAAATGTTTTTGAAGAGATGCCTTGTTTTAGGCAACCAATGTATTTGACTCGTGTTTGAGTGTTTTACAAAAGTGTGTATCTTTTCGAAAAGATGTTTCAAATGTTTTTGAGAGTTTGTTTGAAAGTGTGCATGAAGTGTGGTTTTTTGAAAAGAAGGCAAGTGTTTTTGCAAGTTGATCTCAAGTAACTAAGAGTTTTGTCTACGCTTATTGTACTCAAAGGTTTTCTCTATGTTTTCAACCCTTTTTTTAACAATTTTATTCCACCATTGAATTTGGTGGACAATCTTGCGTTTTAGGAAGTTTAACAGGACGGGCGCGGGTCATCGTATGGACCATGAATGCAATGGTGTCAAGTGTCTTTGGCAATTTGCTTTGAAGGGACTATGATCATTCCATTTAGGCAACTTTCGAAAGCGTCGTCGAGGGACTTATGATCATTTGAATTCGTTTTGCCAAAGAAACTCGACGTGCAAGCATGGCCCATCTTGGAAGGCAACATGTGGGATTACCCTAGAGGGTGCAAGTGTGATTGTGTATTGATTTCATGTATTTGTCTTGTATTAGGTTATCTAGCGTTTGATTTTATGTACATGCAAACCCTAGGTCTAGCCATGGTATAATTTGAAAGCGATAAATTGCAAGAATTTAAAGTCTACACTATTACAAATAGTATCCGGGAGTGGGGGTACAAATTCACAAATGGGGATGAGACTTTAGGAATGTAGTATCCAATAAGTTACAACCAAATCGAATCGCGATAAAATGTAAACAATGTATATCAATGTACAAGAATAGTAATTGTATGTATATCAAGTGTATAATGTAAAATGTATTGTGTAAGTGTACGTGTGCGTATGAGATTTATTTACAAGTTAGAGATGTGAATTTAAATGTGTATTATTAAGTATTGTTTAACTTAAAGAAAAGAATTAGAATATTTGTTTAATTAGTCTTTGTAATCTTGTATATTTCTTTAATATGTACAAAAAGAAAATTTAAGAAAAGAAAATATTCTAAGTTTGAAAATTGTCATTTTTACATTTTGATATAAAATGTATCTTTATATTTTGTGTTTGATATATACAAAAGAATATTTTAATTAAATGTTAAGAATTTAAATTATGTATGTTAGAAAAATGTATTTTATTGATTATGTACAAATATAATATCTTTGAAAAAAAGAGAAGTATTTATCTTAAGAAAAATTAATATTCTATGTATAAAAAATTAAAGAAAATGTAAGTTTAATTATAGAGAAAAAATATTATTTTTATAAGTTTCTATATAAAATTTTAATTATGATATATATATGAAAAAATATTGTTAGTGAGAAAATTGGATGAAAAACAAGAGTTATGTTAATTTATTTAACAAAAGAAAATAAAAAAAGTTTTATACTCAAAAAGATTTGGAGTTTTGAATGGGCCTTTGGGAGCATTATGGCCCAAACAGAAAAAAATGAGGGGGTGTGAATTGGGGACGCAGTGGGCTTAAGCGCAGGAAGGGCAAGGCCCAAGTTTTTGAACGATTTTGCTTAGGGTTAATTGTTTTTGTTTCATTTTGGAATAAGCTTAGGGTTACATTGCTGAGCGGCGCCGTTGCTAGTTCCACTTCGTCTTCTCCGTTCGTTTCCTTCATCTCTCCAACCCAGGGCCACTGATCCCCTCCAACCTTCGACTACCGGGCGCCACTTCTGTCCTCATCTCCTCACAGTTGTTCAGTTAAAGATGGCAAGAAAGGTAACGAGCTTTTGGACACTTTAAGGTTATTTTTGATTTATGTCTTTGCATGTCATGATTCCTTGATTATTGAATCTGATTTTGTGTTTTACTGTCGTTTCTGTGAGCGAAAAAGCGAAGGGAAGGGGTTTATACCTTAGGCTTTGGGGAGATGGAGACGAGGCGGACCGGAGGCGCTGAGGATGGCCGGAGGGCGGAGGTTCGATGATGATGGACTTGGAACCCTGGTTTGTGTTAGGTTTTGTGATGTCTCTCTGAAAACCCTTATATCTTCTTTCTTCTTCTCTTTTACTGCATGCTTCTGCTTATGTATGATGATTATTTGTATCTTTGATCTTCTTCTCTCTGTTGCCTTGACGCCTCTGTATATTTGCTAGCCCAATGATGAGCTCCATGAGTTCTGAGGGCCCTGAATGTATGCTTGAATATGCTTCTTTTCCTCGTCTCTGAGTTGCCTTTTGGAATACTTGTTATATGCTGAGATTGATGCCTGTGATGTTGATTTTCTGAGGCTTTTGTGTTGCCTATTCTTCACTTCTTTCTCTCTCGCTTCTGCTGCCTTTTTGTGTATATTGGCCTATGATGAGGGTTTCTCTGAGGCTTTATGTTGGCTTTGATTGGCTTGACAGTGATTTTAGGTTTCACAGTTTATGCTGGCTTTCGTGTTTGGATAATTTTGTTTAGGCTTTGAGCTGGGCAGGTTTTGGACCTATGCTGGTTATGGCCTTAGGCATATGCTTGACAGGGTTAATGCTTGTTGGTGAGGCTGGTTGTTTCTGGTTTGGATGTACAGGTTTTTAGCTTTGGACTTACTTAGGCCATTTGACAGTTTGAAGGGTTTACAGGTTGTGGCCTTTTGAACTTGTTGGTTTTTGCTTCAGGTTAGGCCTTGACAGGTTCTGCTTCAGGTTAGGCCTTGACAGGTTTATGCTTAGGCAGGTATGAGGCACAGGTTTAATGCTGGTTTGATGTTACTGGCTTTAGTTTGACAGTGGTTTATGTTTGAATGGCAAGGCTTGGGTGAGTTTATCTGGTTTATGCTTCCTCTTGTGTTTGAGTTGAATGGTAAGGCTTGGGTGAGTTTATCTGGTTTATGCTTCCTCTTGTGTTTGAGTTGAATGGTAAGGGTTTTGAATGTTTTGGCTCAGATTGGTGTTACAGGTTCAAGGCTTTGGATGTTTACTGGTTTGGCTGGAGGTCCTTACAGGTTTTTGAACCAAGGCTTTTTGTTTAAGGCCTTCTCTTTCTGGTTTGATATGCTCTCTTTTGTTTTAAATATCCTCCTACTGTTTTATTGACCAAAAAACTTTATATTTTCTTTCCCCCTTTTTATCCACTGTGCTATTGCAGTTTGTTGTATATTTTCTTGCCTAAAGCCTCAATGCCAGTAAGCCTAAACACTTCTTCTTTCTTCTCTCTCTCCAGTACACTTTTAAGCATTAAAATATGTTATGCTTTGTACTTTCCTGAAAGGGCAATTTTTGGGAAATGATGAAAAGAATATGTTGCTTGCATATCATGCTTTCTCTGCATTTTTTATCTCTTCTTTTGACAGCTTCTTGTACTTTTGTATCTTTTGATATCTTGCCAAATCTTCTTTTTGACAGCTTTGGTAGCCTTTTGGATAGTTTGGGATTTTTGACAGAAAGTTTGAATTTGGACTTTTAGTTGTACATGCTGTTTGCTTTTGAACTATGCAGTTTGACAATTTTGACTTGTGCATTCTTTATATTTGTGCATTCAAAGTTTAGCAAATAAATATTCGTCCCTCTTTGTGAACCGGGAGAAATCCCGTAATTTGCAGAGAGGGTTAACTGATCCCAATCAGTTGCCCTTAATGATGAACTCTTTTTTATCCGTCTCCTTAATTCAATTTATCTGTTTCTAACTTTTCTTCCTTTCTTTTGCAGATAAAAAATTGAATGGAGAGGGGTATCACTAAATGAAGAATGAAGAATTGGAGACTTTAGGAATACTTAGAAAAAATAGGATAGTTTTATTTTTATTTAAATTTAAATAAATGTAAAATCATTGTTGTAAACAACAAAACAATTGTACAATTAATTTAAAAAATCAATAAAAGTTTCTTTATCCAATTAATTCTTTTTCCTCCTTTTTCAATTATTTATTTATTATTTATAGTTCTTTAAATTAAAATAACTGAAAATTAAATTCCAGCTATTTAATCTTTAGAATAATAAATAATTAACTAAACATTGATTCAGCGTTGATCAAAATAATAAACTTGGCGCTTCCAACATCCAAAGCAAAGCACAGTCAAACACAATAACTGATCAGACGCATTCCCCTTTTTACTGATTTTTACCAAACACTGCAAAATTCAAACTGAATGTATCCTTTTTACTGATTCAGTCAAACAAACGTGAATTCAATCCAAATGCATTCTTTATATTGATTAAGTCAAACAATGCGAATTCAAACCAAATCTCGGAATAACTTGCAAAGTGCTGTAGAATTTGAATCCTTCTGAGAACGTGCATGAACAACCCTAATTCCTGATTAAATGCCAAAGAAGCGTTCGCCTGATCGAAGTTGAGCCAAAATCAACCAAAACCCTAAACCAACTGTTTGAAACATTCTAGAGCCCTGAAAATCAGTAAAACCCTAATTGTGTCTGACTGACGAGAAAAGTCTGTTTGACCGATTCTTGAGCCAGTTTAAAAAAAATCAGGAAACGCCTGAAGTTGTTATTTCTTGAGGAAAAATGCGAGGGCAAATTTTGGGGTACAACACTGTCACAGTTTCAGCAACAGGGATACTTTCCTCTTCATTCTCTTGCACATCAACCAACTGAGCCCTAGTCTCCTCTTGATTTCCTACAACTTCTTCTTCATTGGCTTCTTCTATGGTTTTGCGCTGAGGTTCAGAATTTGATTTACTTCGTCAGCTGAACTCATGAAAGAGCCTTTCGCTGAAGAAGGCCTATAAGTAGGCTCCCGTTCACTATTCAAGAGGGTGACAGAGTCCTTGACAGGAGTAGGAATTTGTTTGGAAGTGCCAGTAGTGTCCTGGAAAATAAAAGAAGTTTGTTTCTTTCAGAATCCTCATAAAGCAAAAAAGGGATTCGAGAAATAAATGATGGTCTGTCGAAGCAAATACCTGGACTGGGATTTCAGCACTGGGACTGGAGTTATCACTCTCGCTAGGATTGTTTAGCCTGGCTATTACTTCCTGTTCAGTAGGCTCGTTGATGACTACAGGCGGATGCCTCCCAGCTGCAGTCTTAATCCTAATTTTGGGACGAGTTTCAACGGCAGGAACGGGTTTCTTTAATCTTCGTCTCTGCAAAGGAACGGGAGGAGACTCCTCTTCTTCGTCGCTAGAGATTTGGATCTCCTGAACCTTCCATTTTTTGGGGGTAGTTTTCTGAATACCCAAAAAGACAAGTCAAAGGAATCAGTATCCATGTTAGACAATCATAGAAAATAAAGGTATGGAAGAAAGTGAATACCTTGGGAGAGGGGTTGACGGTGGAATCTCCCCCTTTTGTGCTCTCAGCAACCTTCTTTGAAGTAGTTCTCTTGACAGCTAAACAGAAGACAAGAAAACTAAAGTTAATCGAGCATCGAATGACAAATCTGAAACGAAGAGAAAGAGAAGAAGTAATACCTTTCTTGATCCTGTCGAGAACCATCTTAAACGCCTCACGAAGGTGGTGGGCGAAGTCCTTCTCATCGAAGAACTCTTCATCATAATACTGTTTCCACCATCCCTCAAAATTAACAGAACTCAAAAAATTAAGGTTAAAATTGAAGAGGGTCAGTATAGTTCGACCGATGTACCTACCAATATGCTTGGTAGCAGTATCTTCGGAGTATTCTGCATTGTAAAAAAATAGCAGCTTCTCTCGAGGATAAATAGGTGAAGGAAGTGACTGAACAATACCAAATTGTCGAGAGACAAGGTTTGGTTGATAAGCGATCAAGCTCAAATGATTTTTTGAGCTCTTGAATCTCAATGGCATGATCCTAGGACAAAGAAATGATTCCCACGTGCTCACGTATTCATTAGTCACGTCTTCCTCCTCATTCGAAGGAAATGGTCTGGTGAACCATTCTGGACCAACTTTTCGACTGGCAAAAGGAGCCATGGTCGAAACAAAGCGTTTGCGCTCCGCAAACATCATCACGAAGCTTGTGAAAGCCTTCTGGAACTGTTGGCCTTCGTCAGTAGGAGTCAACAGTGCAAGCCTGGTGCCTTCGACCCTCCTGTTTAGGATTTCTGGGGCATCCTCGTTAATCTTATTCTTTTGAGGAAGAAAAGGTTCAAAGGTAGCATTGAGCCAATGTTGGAGAAGCCAAAAGGGACCAGATAGCAGCAGGCTCCCTGTCCCCTATAACCTTGAGTTGAGTCACACCATTACTGATGGACTCATATAGATTGGCCAAAATCAATTCGGCCAGGCAAAGGGGATATTTGTGGTGAAGCTGTGTCGCAAGTGTGAGCATCTTCTTCGTCACCTGAAGTGACTTAGTGCAAAAAATGAAACGAGACAACCACATGGCCAAGAAGGCTATATGCTCCACCTCCGACACAGTGTTGGAGGCTTTGTCGTGGAAATGGTTGATAAAGGTTGTGTAGGTGGGTTTTGTAGTAGCAAACCCAATAGTATCCTCATACAAGTCTTCAGGGTCGAAATAGTCGCCAGTCGGTCGAAGACCGGTGATTGAAGCTATGTCGAATAGAGTGGGGGTCATCATCCCACAAGGAAGATGAAAGGTAAAATGTGAGCTATCCCAGAAATACAGTGAAGATACCAGCATGAGGGGACAGTAAGGCAATCCCGTCTTCGACAGCATCACCGAGTCATAAATGCCCATTTCCTTCCAGACGGAAGCTTGCGCCTTCTCCATCTTATTCAACCAGTCTGAATACTATGAGGAGAGGTTAGGGCTTGATCGAAAGATTCGGTTCCCTTTGTTCATGAATTGGAGGTTGATATCCTCTATAGTCTGAGCATGCTGCTGGTTGGCTAGAGTAGCGTCTTCAGGGTCATCTCTAGGCTTCTTCGCGCAACCTATGGGTCTGAGCCTTGGGTGAGTAAGGAAGAAGGCACGATTATTCAAGGGATTTTCGACGCACGAAGACAAAGGGCCAGACATAGCATACATGTCTCCACTGTACCTAATGGGAATGAGGAGCTGAGAATCATATGCTTTTAGCCACTCCCTAGTCATGGGTTCAGCAACGTACCGGTCAATCGAGGAAGGAGAAGGGTTAGTGGAAAAGACCTCTGGTGGGTTTTGGACATCGTCAGTGTTTTTAGGTTGAGGATTGTTTTGTGCATTGGAGAGAAAGGCCATTGTTGGAGGTTTGGGAGAAAACGAAATTGACAGTACAAAGTGTTTGAAAGCAAGAGATTTGGAAATGCTGGAAATGGTAAAAGTTCCAAATAGAAAGGTTCAGAAGTATTTATAGCCTTCAGAGAGGGATATGTCTTGTCAAGGCAATTTAATGTTTTGCAGATAGTGGGGCACGTGGCAAAGTGTGAAGCGGTTACCGTGCAGGCGTTGGGAAAGGTTTTTACATGCTTACCTAGGTTATAGGAATATGGTCATCATGGCAAGCGTGGTAACGACAGTTAGAAGAGACATCTTGGAAAAAGAGTAATGATGGTTTTCTCAAGAGCAGCAGCTGTTGGAAGACGAAAAGCACACGTCAAAATCTTGTGGACAACTAGAAAGACAGGTGTCGAATGGAAAGATCAAAGAATGGTTATTTCTTTGAGCGTCGAAATAGACATTCTTGGGGGGCAATTTGTTGGCTCCCAAATTCGACACTTACTATATTTGGTCTTTTAGACCAAAAAGCTGGAATGAACCAAGTTAAGAAGAATGCTTCAACATATGGAATAACTTAGGAAAAAGATCTAAGTTACATTTGAGCCTTCGACCAGGGCTCACTTTCAGGTCTTTTCGACCGAAGAGGACTTATGTCCTTCGACTGATAGAAAATATCCTCGCTTTGACACATGATACGAGGGATATTTGAATTTTGAATTATTGGAGGGAAAGGCAGTTTCACCAGCGGCTAAGAAGAAGCAACGTGGCTGAAAGTCATAGGTCGAGGGACATGCAGAAGACACTTGTCTTCATTTTAGCGCAGAATGATCCCTCGACAGTTACTCATTTTTTAGTATAAATTAGGAAACCTGTGTATTTTGTGGGTGTGTTCAACCTATTGTACTAAGTCACTCAAACATTATCCAAGTAACCGCTGCGTGAGAAAGGATAAAACTGAGAAATGTACGTTGGAAACACCTCTTTTTATTAATGAAAGTCTTTTACATTACTTTACTATTATCTTGCAAAGTTATCTTTTTTACTTCTTTTACTTGCATTTCTACATTTCTGCCTACTTTTCCAAAATCTCAAACATCTTTTCTCTGGGTCGAACGTGTGTTCTTCCTACTTATCCATCTTACATAAAAATTAGCATATGTTCTGGGATTAATCTGATCGATCCCGTAAGTAAATCAAAAAGAACATTCCTTTTTGGAGATCAGCGGTTGTTTACAAAAAACAACGGTAAACACCTTATCATAATGATTTTCCAAACATCCATTGTAATAAATTTAAGGTCCTGGGTTCGATTCCCAGATACACTGTGTTGATATTTTTCTTCTTCTAGAAAGCGCACGAGATATTATAACGGTTATGACTATAACCGTTATTAAATATTATGCATAATTAACCAATATTATCCTACTTTTATAATTAATCCCAATTTTTTAAATTATATTATTGTTCACTATATCACAGTAGAAAATAAAACTCACATTTGTGATAAATCTATCTGAATAATTATAATTATATCATATTCATAATACCACATAACTGTATCATATTTAATTATACCATACACAAATATCCTACAATTTATCAGAACAAACAATCTATAATTAAACATTACATTTCAATGCTAAACCCTGTTGCAACTATTGTCCTATCAAGCATATCTAGATTCCCGTCCATTTCAATGCTAGTAATAGTATTGCAGTAGCTTAACCCACATCATATTTTCATAAACTATCACGCAACAAAATATACTCTAACTCTTCTCATTGGCTTAATTTAAAACATACTCCTCTGCTAAATTTAAAACATACTGGAAATGTTAGTTGTATGTTTTAAATTTAGCGGGAAGCTTTTATTGCTCTTATTCATCTTCATTTAGATTATCTCGGCCCTTTTATTTTTGTTGTCAAAGATTTTGCATACTCCTCCTTCAAAGTGAAGTGTGTAGCCTCTCTCCATCATTTGGCCAATGTTTAGAAGATTTTCTTTAAGGTTGGGTACTAGTAAGACATCATGGATGAGTTGCGTACCTTTATCTGTATCCACCATGACAGTGCCTATTCCTTTTGATTCAACCACACTACCCTTTCCCAGTCGAATTTTGACTTTGACAGACTCATCAATGCTTTTGAAAATAGTCTCATCCTTGGCCATGTGATTGCTACATCCACTATCGAAGTACCAACTTCCTCCTTTTTCTTTGACTGAGTCTTGAGTGTCATAGAACATACATTATTCTTGATCATTCTCCTCTGCGATATTAGCTTGATGCATATTTTTGTTGCGATAATTTTTCTCTACGCGCCCAAACTTCTTGCAATGGTTGCATTGTGGCATATTACAGAACCAACAATTTTTCTCTCCGTGGCCCAGTCTTTTGCATATAATGCATGGAGGATTTTTATTTGTTTTATTCTTAAGGAAATTCCTAGAACCTTCTCTTCTTCTTGAAGTTTCTCCATAATTTTTCTTTCCTCCATTTTCTTTGTTTTGGGGATGAAATTTGAGCTTTGAGTGGAAGACATTTTCAAGTGTATCTTCTTTATGCCTATGCAGTCTTTGCTCATATGCTTCAAGAGAGCCCAGGAGTTTTGTCACTGATAGAATGGACAGATCTTTGGTTTCTTCAATCGTTGTCACGATTGAGTCAAACTTTGGTGGCATAGTAATTAGAATTTTCTCAACAATTTTCTTGTCAAGAATGTCTTCCCCAAAAGCTTTCATTTGATTAACTATGTCTTTAACTTTAGAATAGTTATCTTTAACTGTCTCAGACTCCTTCATCTTCAATAGTTCAAAATCTCTTCTTAGAGATTGAAGTTTGACAGCACGTACCTTAACGCTTCCTTGAAACTCCTCCTGCAATGTGTTCTACGCTTTTTTGGCAGTCTTAGCTCCCATAATTCTTGGGAAAATTGCATCAGTTACCGCTTGTTGCAAGGTGAATAATGCCTTTGAATTTTTCTGTTTATTTTTCTTCAACTCTTTTTCTTGAGCTGCATTAAGAGCTGAAGTATCTGTGGGAACAATGAATCCTTCTTCTACTATGTCCCTTAAATCTTGAGAAGAAAAAAATGTTTCCATTTTAACACGCCATAAATCAAAATTTTCACCATTGAAAATAGGGACAGAAATAGTTGATGATTGAGTGGTGTTATCAATGTCTTAGAAAAATATTAGAGTGGTTTAATAGTACAAGGGAAATTTTTGAAGTAGTTGGGAGGAATTTGAAATGATATGTATTAATTTAACTACGCCCAATGTATGACCGAGCGTAGCTCTGATGCCACTGTTAGTAGTGGTGTAGTTGATAGTTGATAGAAGATAGTTTTAGAGAGTTGTTTAAAAAGAAGGCTTTGTCATTGATTTCTTGGATGATTTATTACAAGATACTAAATGTCTATTTATAGGCTCAAGTCACCAACCTCTCAATGGTGGTGAATGTTTCTACATTACTTTAGATTTTTCTAGAGTTTTCATGATATGTTAGTATCATGATAGTTCTAGGTTCTTCTATCTTTTACATACACTTATAATTTTAGATTATTCTACCATACTCATATACACTATAGTTTCTAAGGTATTCTACCATTACCATACATATTATATTTAGAATATTCTAGAAATTTATAACAATTTCAACAGAATTGCAACCTTGAACAATAAAGTATAAAACTAACTACACTAGTAAATTGAAGTAGTGGCTCACATCTTCCTCACCAAAAGTGTGACTTTGCTGGCGGTGAGGGGCTTCGAAATAAATCCTACTAATCTTCACTTATAGCTTAGCAAAATATTATCCAATCTTGCAATACATGCAACTGCATATTAAGAATAACAGTCAGTGCCTTAAATAGGGTTAATAGAAAAAAGCATGAGATGCCACATCAAAGCTTTCTCATACTAGCATATTCATCAAGTTCATGGACATCAACTATGTTCCCAAATTAGTGGGAAAGATAAAAAAATCAGCACATGAACAAATAAGTGCACAGAATCTTGAACCAATCGACAAGCAAAGGTAAAGCTCCCCCACATGTTTAATTGAAAACATAAACAACGGTGAATTGGCCAATCTTAACAACAATCCAACCTAGATTAGTAAGTTAGTCAATAATAAGTCATTTGAGAACATTGTAGCTAGCATTGTATTTAAACCCTAAATTTGTGTTAAACTTACAAAGATCCTAAAATAATCTTAGATTCCAAATTGCGAGACTGAGAATTGCGAGGGCTTGAAGTCACCAGCATAGGAAGTCGGAAAAACATTCCTTGTGTGAGGGCTCCGTAATTTCCGTCGAGGAATGACGTTGTGGCTGGACTTCAAAGAAGAACTCTGATTTGTTTTCTCTAAAACCCTAGATTAATAGTTAAGCTTCTTTTTAGCTAGTTTTGAATGGATTGAATCTGGAATTTTTCGTCGGACTCTGTTGGGGGTCGGAAAGGTTGGTAGAAAGAGCCTTTGATAATTACCCTCCTTGAAGGGTTCATGTTGGACTGGTGATTCCTTGAAGGTCATATCAAGGAAGAGAGAGGATGTTTTTGTCTGCTCGATAATATTTGTCGAGGGTGATATCAAAAAAAGTTGAAAACATTGTATTTTTTAATTTCCTAAAAAGACAATAATAGCTTTATATTGAAAGCGCTAATACAGCAGTGCCCCAAAAATAGTGTTTTCTCACAACCGATATAGCATCACTCTACTTTTTTTTTTGTTTTTTTTCTAAACACCTCTATAATAGCGCCCGAAAATAAGTCGCTATTATAAGTATATATGGGTAACATTTAACAGCGTTTTATAAAAAAGTGCTATTAATGTTATGCTATTGTATTGTGATCGTGTAGGCATGCCAAAATAAATATCTTATTTTGATAACTGCTTTGAAACTGATTTAAAGGTACTAATACTTAGTTACACCTTGTAGACTAAATTTACTTTGCATATTTTAGTCTAAAATTTGACTATGAAGCCTCATTTTCAGTTTAGCATTGATGAAGCCATGGTAAAGAGATATTGCAAACTTAGCATTTCGAAGAAGTAGGCTGCACATAAAGAAAATTTGTGGACTAATTTTTATGATCCATCTCAAACCCAAGATCGAACCAAATGTAAGTTCTTGTTCTTATCTTTCAGTTTTACTATTCCATTAATAAGATTAACTACTTTGATTTATCAATGATATGTTAAGTGTTATAAGGTACACTATTATGAATGATAAGACCCCTAAGTGTGAATTTTAATGTAGATTATACACAGTAAAGAGTTACTGCGTGTTTATTTTTCTTGTAATATTCCATTATTTTTCTTGTTTTGGATGCTGATTTTTTGAGTAAACCTTAATGTTACTGCTATTGAAACTGTTTTGTTTTTAGTCATGCGTGTTTTCTTTTTTAAAGTTTTGTATTCATTCCTTCATAACAAAGTGATCAACTACTAGCACTTTTTGTGTGTAATTTGAATATTTATTTCACATTTTGATATTAATGTTTAATGCCTAAATTATTATTCAAATATTTTATCTAATTAATTGTTTAATTTATACTTTCAGCCAAGTGAGATTGCAAGTGTGTCTAATTCACTGTTGGTTGCAAGAGGATTTTGTGGTGCTAACAATATTTGATGTGGGTTTTAATATGAAGATTGAACAAAATTGATATTGATTATATGTTTTCATTATGTTCACTTTTGATAAATATTTTCTTTTATACTAGCTATTATGATTTTGTGTTTGATTGTCACAATTAGTATAACACCAGATATTTTGAACTATACATTAGTGTGGTGCATTAGTGTGGTGTTATATGTTAGATTTATTCATAAATCTTATAATTTCTATTAATATATAAATCAAGAATAAAATTCTAAATAAATTTTTTAAATTCATATTTGAATACAATTATGAGAATGAAAGTGGAAGCGTGTTTGAATTTGTCGTTGAGATTAATCGAAGATTTGGAGGTATGTGATCTTCTAATTTGTAGAGTTCGTTATGCCTCTTTGATTCTCTTCTGATGGGATGAAGAGAGAATTCTTAATAAGCCATTTTGCGCTGTCTACAAATGGAGATCATAACTCCTATAAATAACCTTAGGGTTATTTCTTAGTTTTCAACAAATTAGACATTGACTTATGGTATCTACACAATAACCTAACATTTCATGACATTTATGCTTTTAAGAGACTTATTATTAATAAGACCACTATAACTTTGGCTAATTACATAATGGTCCTAACGCATGTAATATTACATTTGTGACCCAAAAATTCTAACAATCTCCCACTCGTCACATATGTAATCACACACTTGTGTTAGATTTTATGAACTCAAAATTTGGCATTATATTCCTTAAGCATGTCCAAATTATCTCGTCCATTAGTCATGTCAATATATAGTCATGTCCATCATGAAATGTGTAGCATGAAAATCACATAAAATTGGTCTGTATATGTTGATTTTCAATTAGTCGTACTTAGCGAGATCACTCAATAACTTTGTTGTACAAAATGCATGTAAATTGCTGAATATCAAACCTTATTAATTTGGAAAATATCCAAAATCATACTATGCATACATAATAATAAAACATAGAACATAAAATTCATAATCTACTATCATGGAGTTTTTCCCCAAATGTTTTATTGAAATTTGTCCACTTTGTAACTTTTCTTTAACAACTAGGAACTAGATGTCGATGTAGTTTGATTTGGTCGAGCTCCTATTATTGTTGTAATACAAGACGATTAATTTATTGGTATAGTATAACTTAAGTGGCATTTCACATACTTCCATAATTCGCAGCCTAGTGACAAAATTCCTCAGCCAAATCCCATGGTTGGATGCATCATAACATGCTATAAACTATGTTGTCATGGTGGATGAAGCCGTAAGAGTTTGTTTAGCACTGTGCCAAGAAACTGCACCAGTAGCCAACCTATATATTTAGCCTGAATTTGATCTTTTAAGGTTTTGGCATCCAACAAAATCTGAGTCAGAGTATCTAGTGATCTCTAACATATCTGACCTCTTATATGTGAACATATAGTCTTTTATTCTCTTTAAATACCTCATAAACTTTTTTCCTACTTTCCAATGATCCATTCCTAGATGGCTCAAATATCTACCTAGCATCCATTGAGGAATGTCGTCTTGACATTCATTTGATAGATTTCTATATCATAATGTGTAACAAGAGTTATGATTGTCCTAAAAGAGTCTTTCGATAAAACAAAAGAGAAAGTCTCTTTAAAGTCAATCCCTTCCTTCTGAGTATAATCTGTAATCATAAGACGAGTTTTATATCTTTCCACATTACCGTTAGAATCCCGTTTGATCTTAAAAATCCATTTGCAATCAATGAGTTTCACACCTTTTGGTAATGGGACAAGTTCCCAAACCTTAGTGTCTTGCATGGACTTATACCCCTTCTTCATTGCTTCAATTCACGTACCATCATTTTCCTCATGTTCTTGAAGAAAGACTATGTAATCATCCAGAATAACATTTCTTCTTTTTCTAATGTATCTTTGCAAAAGTATTGGTTCTTGTAACACCTATTCTTGAGGATTTTGAGTTTGTTCTTTATGAATTACCAAATTATCTTGAGTGGGAGGAAAATAAACAATGTCTGGTGGAGGTTTCATACGTGCTTGATCAAAAGCAAATGTATGAATCGGTTCTGGAATTATTATTGATTCTTCCTCTAAAATAAAGTCTGCAACTTTATTCTTCCCCCCATACTAAATATCCTCAAAGAATATCTTTCCACTAAATATCTTTCAGAATAACCAATAAAGTAGCTGCTCTTTATTCGAGGACAATTTCGTTTCATTTGGCCTATAATGCCTTGCCTTAGCTGGAATTCCCACACATGAAAATATTTTAAACTAGGATTTCTCCCAGTCTAAAGCTCGTAAGGTGTTTTGACAGTTGTTTTTGTTGGTACTCTATTTAGAATGTAAGTTGCAATATTTAGTGTCTTTCCCCAGAGTGACTCTGGGAAGGTAGAATTACAAATCATACTCCTTATCATATCCTGAAGAGTCTGGTTTCGTCTTTCAGCAATACCGTTCATGTTAGGTGATCCCGACATGGTGTACTATGGGACGGTTCCAAATTCAAGAATTTTCCATAGGAAGCTATTATGTCAAGCAAATAAAGTTTATCATGAATCATAAGTGAACCAGTTCCAACAATATTTAAATTAAAAGAAAACTTCAACATAGTATTCCCAAATGAACACAAATAACTTGATTTGTCGAAATAAACCAAAATTAAATTTTGTCTAAATGACGGAACCACAAAAGTGTCTTTCAAATCCAAATAAAATCTGGTACACACTAACAATATAAAATTCCCTATAGCTTCCTCCTCCACCAACTTGCCATCTCCCACAAAGATGTATCTTTCAACATCAATTGACTTTCAGTAGTTTAGGCAACCCTTTATTGAAATACTGATGTTAGTAGTTTCACTACACTCTAACCACCAAGTGTTTCCAGATATTGGGTCTAAATTGATCTCAAAACAAACCATTGCACGACCCATGCGATTGGAGCGATCCAACTTCTGATAATATATCCTTTGTTCAAAGGAACCAAATTCCGAAGGAGAAGGTGGTTGCTTCATCCTTAATGCAAGGTCAAAATACATGCAACCAAGAACAGTTTCTAAGTTCTCATTCCATTTCTTAAAGAAGAGAGCTTCCTTCATTATCCACTTTAATCGAGAATGATTTTTCTGCACTTGCAATCTATCAAATGAACAAAAATACAACAAAAACAATAACCTAAACAACCAACATCAGCACCATTATATGAGATAGATTTCAAGGGCAAAAAAATATTTTGTTCTATAAGAACATTGAAGGTTTTTTCTATCTTGTAATTCATCCCAAAGAATGATGCTTGCGAGTTTTGGGACGGCTACAAATAATTAATGATTAGGTTAATTTTTGTTACTTTTATAGTGAAATTTGATTAGTCGATCCCTCGGTTATATCAAAAAACAAAGGGTTAATTGTTTTAATTTACGATTATAATCAAAATAAAACATAAATTATAAAATTTTGGACTCGAAGCGCTTCCATATTAGTTTTATCCGTCGTATATATTAGAAACCAAGGTAAGTTGTTATTTTTATAATTAAAAAAATAAAAAACATTGCGCGCCTAGAATTAATACCTCGCTGTTTTCTTGGATGACGAGAAAGCTCTATCATAAAATGTGTTATTTATTATAGTGTCAGTCAACATAACTTGTAGAGGGATAATCACATTGTACATGTGTCTTACTATGAGGGCTATTCCACACAAAGGTAGTTCCTAGGAAATAACTCACGGGATTGAAACTCTTATGTCATCCTTATTTGAGACTCTCACAAATATAACACTACAAATACTATATGAGTATTAAAAAAATTTGACCCCTAAATTCGTGGGTCCTATGCCATCACCTCATGGCCTTAGTCTAAGGCTGACCCCGGTAAGTATAGGCCACTATCACTATTGATAGGGCCAGAGAAACACACAAATAGAAGTACAAAGAATTGAAAAATTACACTCTCCCTTAAAATACATTAATTTGTTCACTGGATAATCAAGCTCTTGATGAACTCATATTTTATCTTTCTTTAATTTAATCTGGATTTGCTTATACTATTGTTAAAATTATTTTATTACATTTTTGTATCATTTTTCTTCGTCTTTCGTATCTTTAATCTCAATAAAGTCAATATTATTGTTATATTTTTAAAGGGAAGATCTCGTTGTAGTTAAAGTTTTCCATTTTAAAATATCTATCTATTTATATCTATTAAATTTAGTGTATCAAATTATCTTGTGACACTTCAACTTCTATTATACAACACTTCAACTCATTTTTATGCAACATCATTTATTTTTCTATGTGGCATCTTTCATAATCCATCTTCAATTTTCAAAAATTAAAATATAATGTTACTCTCTATAGAAGGTTACGGGCTTGAATCCTCAAAAATTCAAAAATACAATAATCTAATATTTATTTATTAATTTTTATCATTTCAAAAATATCATACTAATTTACTCGCAATAAACTTATTATTAATACTTTAATGCAATACATTATTAAATAAATACAATAAAATTTTAATTAAATATCAACAAATTATTTTACAACATACAACTAATTTGCTCATATATATTATTTTCATAAAATTTATAGAATACTATTTATATTTATGTTCAAATAAATTCTTAATTATAAAAATGAATGAAAAGATATTTTGATAATTTTTTTACATAACATTTCTAATATAATTTAAGATTCTTTTAATTTCAAAAAATAGATGAAATGATAATTATTCATTGTATATTTTAATTAAATAGAATTATTTTTTAAAGACGTTATTGGATTTAACGTTTAATTTTAAAATCATATCCCAAAAATCACATATATTCTTTTCTTGCATATTGATAAATAATTTGATGTTTAACCATTTACAATAATTCATCCTTATTTTAAATAATATATGAAACAAAGATATTTTTGATCTTTTTTTTATTATATATCCTAATAACACAATAATCCTCAAACTAAATATATTTTTTAATATTTCAAAAATAAAAGAAATCCTAGGATCAACATACTTTGAAATAACATTTGCTTTATTTATATTATAGCAACAAAAGCATAAAAAAATACTTTTAATGTTAACGTATATATTCCACAATTTTTTGGAATAAAATAACTCTTGATTGATCTAGAATTATATTAGAGAATGTCACACAATTACCGAATCTATATATTTCATCTCTACATTTTTCATATAACAATAATTTCTTAATTATAAAAAATAGAAGAAACGAATTTTTGATACATTTATTTACTTAGTTTCTCTAAAATAATTTAACAATCTTTCAATTTTAAAAAAATCTATAAGATAGCACTTCTTCATAATATATTTTACAATAAATAGTACTCATTTAAATATGGAATTGAATTTAATGTCTAATTTTAAAATCACATTGTAAAAATAAAAATACGATACAAGACATATATTATTTTTTTTGCATATTGATAAATAGTTTGGGGTTTGTTCTTTTATAATAATTTATCATTAATTTATATAAAATTTGAAAGAAAGAGATTTTGCATCATTTTTAAATAAATATCCTAACAACACAATAATTATTCGAATTAAATATATATAATCTTTAAAATATCAAAAATAAGTATCCTAACAACACACATTAAAATATTTTTTGTTTTCTTGAAATCAATAAAACAACACTTAAAAAATACTTTTAACGTTAAAACATGTATTCTGCAATTTTTAAGAGTTAAATTAAGAGTCGCGCATTACACATATAAATCTAATTAAATAGAAAAGGTTATCATTTAGACAATTACGACATTAATATATATATACTCAATTTTAGAACAAACATATATGTGTGATATTTTTATTATTTTTCATTGAGAATACAAATCATTTTATTGTCATAATTTATACCCATCAACTTCGAAATTCAGAGGAACTAACATGTTCATAACAACATATAGAATGCACAGACATCAAACTCTAGACTTAAGTAATCTCTTTAACTTATTCTTTATCTATATAATGAAACTTATTTGGACTCTTATTTTAACTTTTATTCTTCATTACTTATTTTTGATTGGGTTATAAGCCTTTGCATTTATTGCACACACCCCATACATTTTACCAGTGTTCCTTTTTACAAACACATAACCATCAATTCCCCAACTCGTATCCCATGAATTCTTCATAATCCAATAATCTTCACCTTTTAACGAATCATAACCCACTATTAACATGGAGTGATTTGTTTTTGTAGAATTAACCGGGCAATCGGGACCCTTATATATTCCCTGCCAATGAACCATAAGATGTAAAAGGACTAAAAACATTGTTGATCCGTTGTTGGAATCTAACTCCTAAACATTAAAACTAAAAACATTATATAATGACTTACATGGGTGTAATCCTTAAAATCTCGTGTGACATGAAAACTCACTTTAATTGGTTGCTTAACAACTGCACACAATAGTCCCTCCTCTGATTGGTTCACATGATTAAATGAATTAATGGCACTAAATGGACTATTTTGAATCTACAGTTCATAAACAAAGGAGGAGGTTAAATTAATATAACCAGCTGTAAGAAAGATATATAATGATATTTATGACAGATATTAAGAACCTGTGAGGCTTTACAAATAGTTCCCTTCACTGCCGTATAATTATAATCACTCTCCAATGCAACTCCTTCGTTTCCTATAACCCACTCGAACGCTTTGATCGAAGATCCACCTTTACAACCATTACTTTTAGAACAATCCAGAACCTCTTGTTCTGAAAAGTTAAGAAGCTTCCCTGTCTCTATTGCAACTATTCCTTCAATGGCACCTACAGCCGCGAATGCCCAACAAGAACCTAATAAAAACAAAATGCAATTTGATCAATATCTCGTTTTAAAATATTTACAACAAACAAACCTTCGTTTCCTATCTTTATAGTTACCACAATGGCCTTGATTCTTAACAGGAGTGACAGCTCCTTTAGACCTCCAATCCAAGGATGAAGGTGGATCGCTACATGTTGAGTCATGAACATCATCGTTCATCACAATATCCATGCTGTCATCATCGTTCATGTTTATGTATGTTTCTTTGAACTCCTCGAAGCTCCAGTCCGCAAACTTGTTCAGACCAAGAACAGCACTATGAGGTGACTCTCTCTTTGCATTACTCTCTACGATATACTTCAAATTTGTAACAAATGTGTCAAATTTCTTTGCCATCTCTTCTAGACCATTGTATACTCGTCCATGTTGTTTCTTCCATTGTTGGAATAATTTTAAAACTTCATCTTCATTAGGAAGTTTATCAAGTTTAAGACCTGATAGAGAGGAGTAGTTATTGGTTGGGATCTCATGTTTTGAGGATTTATTTAGATGTGTAGGTTTCTTTTTCTGAATCGCAAAGAATAAACATAAGCATGCAGTGAAGATAATGAATAGGAGAAATCGGTTAGAGGTGTAGGAAATCCTCATCTTTGTAGGGAAAGATGTGTATTGTTTAAATGTCAGTTCCAAATATTTATATAATATGAGTTGAGATGTCAAGCTCTATTTCATAGTTTATATTTTTTGGTGTCATGAAGTCAATGGTTTTCAAATTGCAGTTTTCCACCACAATTACGTATGAAAATTAGTGTTATTGTAATGGTCAATGCAGCAATAACTCAACAATTACATATGAAAAAGTAAAAAGAATTTTGTGAATTAGCCAAAAATATGGACGTATGGAGTGGGGTATGTTCTGCCTAGTCTTATTTTATTAATTCATGGAATGTATCGTCTCTTTTCTTAATCATATAATGCATATTCTCATTTTATTATTTTATTATTTGATGGAATGTATCGTCTCTTTTCTTAATCATATAATGCATATTCTCATTTTATTGCGTTCGATCTGAGATCTTGATATTTTCCAAATCAAAATGTCAATGGTTCTCATTATATTATATTAGGGTGTATCCTCGTGTACCCTTGAACTTAGTTGGCTACTGATATATTTATCCAATTAAATAAGGTTATTCATTATCATATTATTTTTTAAATTATTTTATTTAAAATATATTAAATTTTTTAATTAATTTGTATTAAATATACCAGTACCTAACTATTTATCACGAGTATTTAAGAATTTATCTGCTTAAGAATAGAAGAAGACATCCACGATGAACGATGTTAACATGTGACGTACTCTAGTTATGTAATTGACACATTTTTGCTAACAAATTTATCATGGAAATAATTATAAGAGTTAAAGGTTTTTGTGAGATATTGGATTGAACTCCATTAAATTGAAAGGTAGTTTTTGGTTCGACAAAATTTATGCATGCCGTTGAAGTATATTTACATGTTGGTGTCGAAGACCTACATACTGTAGTCAAAGTGTGTTCTAGTATGTGGGTATCAAAATGTTAGGATTGTTAGTATTTCGAATTGGGCCTTTTTGTCATGTCTAATTGTTTAAGTTAGTTTGCACAATAAGTTAACTTGTAATGAGTTTTTTGTGAAAAATTCTATTAGTTTATTATGTTAGGTTTATTATAAATAGCATACTAGTCTCTTATCTTTTTATACTGTAAATTCTAATTTAGGGTTAGATGGTTATTTGTTATTCTTGTAACACTTGTAATCTTGTTTGAAGAGAAAGTAAAGAATATCAGTTAATAACCAATTACTGTTGTTCTTCGTATTTTCCTTTCTTTTTTATCCTTGTGGTTTTCTTTCCTTGAAGAACCATGTTATACTTTGTTTCAAAGGTATCGTGTTTCACAATAAATTAGTGCGGTGAGCGTGGAGAAGATGCCTTCAAGAAAGTATGATATTAAAAAGTTCACTGGAGTGAACGATTTCGGTCTGTGGCGCATGAAGATGAAAGCCCTACTGGTTCAACAAAGTTGTTTGGAAGCGTTGAAGGGAGCAGCGGCCATGGATGTTGCGTTAACGGAAAAAGAAAAGACGACCATGATAGAAAAAGCTTACAACCTAATCTTGTTGAGCCTTGGTGATATGGTTCTTCGACAGGTATCAAAGAAGGCGGCGACATCAGGGATATGGGTGAAACTTAAAAGTTTGTACATGACCAAATTGCTGGTAAATCGACTATACATGAAGCAAGCTTTGTATTCATTCAAGATGATTAAAGAAAAAGTGTTAGCTGAGCAGTTGGATATGTTCAACAAGCTGACTCTTGATCTTGAAAATATTGATGTAAAGATCAACGATGAAGCGTTGTTGCAATTGTGTGTTTTTCCCAGAACACATGCTCACTTCGAAGAAACTCTCTTGTATGGAAGGGAGTCCCTGACCTTTGAAGATGTTCAATCAGCCTTGTATTTTAAGGACTTGAACGAACGAAAGGAGCATAAACCTTCGACGGTTGGTGAAGATTTGACTGTTAAGGGAAAATTCTTGCGAAAGGATGGTAAGTTCGACAAGAAGAAAGGTAAAAGTCAGCAGAAGTCTTATAGTGGAGAAACATCTGATATTCGATGATATCATTGTATGAAAGAGGGTCATACAAGAAAGGTGTTCCCTAAAAGCCTAAAAGATCATGGATGTAAGGATAATGTGTAGCAGTAGAAATGTTGAGACTAAGCCATTGGATTGACTTGACTCGTACAGATCAAAATAAAAATTGTCACCGCTCTATATTATTTTCAGAGGAATTGGAAAAGAGAAAATACTCCCAAAAAGACGGGAGAGAATCTAGGTACGAGGGTTGGTTGTTCAAAGGGAAGGTATTAGCACCCTCTTTGAAAATCTGTGTATTTTTGCTATAAAAGATGTATACAAAAATATATGATGGAGATGAGAAAATAAGATTTTTTTTACAATTTTTGCATCCTCTGCAGTTACGAATCTTTAGTGCCTACATACCACCTTGCGTGCAATAGGGAATCAGGGTACTCGTAGTTCACCATAAAAATTTTAAAATACATGTGTGTTGGTTAATTTTAAGAGAAGAGACATAATCGTCAGATCTGAGTGGAAAACATACTTACTACCTAGGATTATAAGAAAGGAGAATTTGCATCATCTCAAAGTGGAGGATATAGCTTGGATTTTAAAATCAACAAAGCCTCACTCAACACCCAAGTGGAAAATATCTCACTTCACTACATATCATAGAAGTATAGTAGCTTGCATCACTACAAGAATCAACAAGAGTCAAATCTTTTATGAAAAGTTTAAAGTAAAATTCCCAAGGTGGCAAAAATGATTTGAATGAGGTTAATTGACTTTTAGTCTTCTCGAAAAAAAAAAGTCAAAGTATAATTAAATTGATTAAAGTTTGATTAAGAAAAGATTTTGATAATGCATGTACCTAAGTCCAATTTTATTATGAAAGTGATTCAAGTTAGAAAACAAAAAGAGTTTTGAAAAGGAGGGAGCAGATTTTTTAAATTAAAGAAGATGGAAGAAGATGAATGGACTATCCTAAAGCATAAGGTAAAAGCCAAGGAAAATAATGATCTAACCAACAAGAAGCTAACACTTGACATAAGAAATCAATGTAGATTTCTCATCCTTTGGATTGAAACTAAATAAGCAAAGATACTAAACGTCTGAGAAACCAAGCTTCAGATGAATTAAGTCTTCACAAAAAATAGACAGAGTAACGGCTGTATACAGAGGAGTTCTCAATCATAGATAAAGCACATGATCAGAATAACCTGCACACAAAGAAAATCAATCCAATATCTTGGGGTAAGCCCCAAGTACTTCAGATAAAATAACAACAGAGTCACAGGTCCCAAAGAGTCAAGACTTCTAATCCTAAGTCCAAGAGGTTCACTACTCCATAATGTCAATGATAGTAACCAATAGTCCAAGTAACCTTAAACTTTTTTAATGTTCAAGTTGATTATTAAGTGTTTTTAAAAATAAAATCAAGACTCAAGTGAGCAAAATAAAAATGACATAAAAATAAATGCTCAACTGAGCAAATATAAAAATGTTATGGAATATAAATGCTAAAATAAAAGGTGCATAAAATTAAAGGCGTAAAAATAAAAAGGCATAAAGTAAAAGCGTAAAGTAAAGTCAATTTTTAGTGAATTAGAAGTTAGAGGTTAGTTGAATGACCCTCTTAAAGTTTGTATTGAAAACTCATTAGAAGATTGATAAAATCAAAACCTCTCAAAAACAAGTTTCATTTTCTTTTTATCAAGTATATCATTCATTTCAAGTGTTTAAAGCAACCACATATGATCAACAATGTTAAAATGATTCACTTAGACCAAATTTCATGAATTCCATTAGAGGATTTATAGAATGAAAGCCTCCTAACAATAAACTTCAAAGTTATTGGATCCAACGTTTCAAATTAAACATACTTCGGTTTGCAAACATAGGTTTGGGGCACGAATGATCATTATTCGAATCGGGACAAATCTAGCGCTATGTTAAGCAATCATAAGTAGACTTATATAGAAGTCGCACCTATTTTCAAGTTGGACAATAGCAATTTATGTACCACATGTTAGAGAAATGATATGTAGATTACTCTCCATCAACATCTAGTACAATTAAGAAAGAGATAAGATGAAGAGAGAGTGAATGTATCCGATAAAATTAGGGTTTCAAACATCATCACATTATTTATTCATTTTGGTGGATTTAGTTTTTCAATCTATCAACATCCAAGATTCAATGAGGTTGAGGAACTTGTCCCAAAATTATACTCATATCAGGACAAAACAAAAATTATAACATAATATTTAATAAAACAATATTTAAATGTTTAATAAAAAGGAAATAATTGGTAAAATACACAAAGTATATTAAAATACCAAATAAAAAGTACACAAACTATTTTTAGAATTTAAAGAAATAAACAAATAAAATCAAAATTTGTAAAAAAATAGTAAAATCACATATAAAAATAAAATGAGGTTACTAATATTTGTCAAGAGGTCATTGGATCCTTCCATATTTTTTTTCAAAATTTTAAAATTTTAAAATCAAGAAAATTATTTTTAAACAATTAAAACAATTCAAATAAAGTGAAAAAAATCATAAAATACCAAATCATAAAATAAAATTGTGAAAAACTAAAAATCAGAGACAAAATAAAAAGTTTTTTTGAGAATTTTTTTCAAAATTTTAGAAGTTGAAATGGATTTTTTATGAATTTTTGAAGTTTAAAACAATTAAAATATAAAATCAGAAAATAAAAATAAAACTAAAAAGATTTAAACCATTGGATCAATGTCAAAACGTGTTAGCAATTAAATTCAAGGGATCTGGTGCGTTGTGTATGATATGGACATTAGTGAATAAACCGCTGAATCATTAATTAAAAAAATTTGAAAAAAACAAGTGGCCCATTGTCATTGGTTGAGAGATGACACGTTGGTCATTTTCAACCTCCAGCCATGTGCGAATCGCAGGTCTCACAAACTGTAAAATCAGGAGCTCAGACCGACATCATTCGCTTCGTCTCTTCAAGACGATTTCAATGGTACCCTCGCGAAACATTTATACTAACCACAACTTAGTCGATTTGAAAAAACCCATAAGGAAACAACTGAAAAGGGATTTTAATATTCATGATCAAAACTCACTTCCAGTTAAAAACCAACGATGCTATAAGTATCAGAGTGATGAGAGCTATATTATAACAACAAATTTGGAAAGAATTGATGGAGGAATCTACTTGCTGAAGCTCAACTTCAGAGCTCTGAAAGTTGACTTGGCTAGCACAATTTAGGACACTTAAAGACTTAGTTCTTCTTCTGTTCGCTTCAGTGAAGTTCAAGGATGAATAATCAATAAGAAATTGGATCGAAGCATGATTTAAAGCCAAATTAGAAGTTGCAGAATTGAGAGGAATAAAAGGAGTTCAACATGGGATCTTTGTCTCTCTAAAGCTTATCCAATGAGTGGAATATTATCCTCTATTTAAATGGAAGTGAATGGAATAAAGAGGAGAGGTGGATGATAAAATTTGATTTGAAATCGTGCACACGAGCATCATGAGTAAAGTGTGACTTCAAGTTTTTAAAACTCAACCATTCATTGCGTTTTGATGTGATAAAAATTTCAGGAAACTTAGTTAATCATGTTTAAACATCAAATGCGTGACAAAATTGTATTTAGAGGTTACACTAATCTATTTACAATCTGACTGTAAATGAAACTTTAACTCCAAGGTACCAACTTTGAATCCATGGTGCACACAACTCAATAGGCTTTAGGGCATAATTTTTGAAGCATTTGAAAGATGAGGTTACAATCTTTACTATGTGCAAAGAAAGACATCATTTTGAGATATGATCAAAAAGGTATGATCAATTGAAATCGTGAAAAACACATTGACTTTTGTACTTATAAATATTTCTAAGTGTTAAACTTTAAAATAACCTATAATGTTCTTCCAAATTACATGTCCTTCCACTCAAACTTGGATCTTGATATCTGAAGATGCCATGGAGTAGACCTCTTGAATTGAAGTGTGGAATTTATATCATTCAAAAATCATAAAAATTGAAAGAGTTCTGGACTTTGGAAGATGATGAACAAATTTGGGGAAATTCACAAAAGACTTATAATCTTTTCAAATATTCAACCACTTTCCAAGCATCTTCAAGTCTTGCACATAAAAAAAAAAAGTTGTAGTAGACATCCAAAAAATTATTATGGAAATATAATGGGTTCAATGAGATAAAAATTGACCAAGTTATAATCATTTAAAGCCAAACCCTAAAATTCAAAGGCCTTTCATGGAGACTTGTAATCTCTCTCAACCATTAGTGATCTTTCTTTCAAAATTAGCCTTAGATTTTTGAAGAGAGCTTGTTAAGGACTCTTTGAAGAGAATCATGGATTTGGAATCAATAAAAAATCTCAAAAAATGAGCAAGATATGGTCCTTAGAAGTCAACAAACCCTGGCTCAAACAGTGTCAAAATGACTTGAAACCCCTTTCAACTTTTGATGATTTTCTTGCATAATTGGATCTTCTCATGTGAAGAGGGGTCGTTGTTAATGATGATAAAAATCCATAGAAAAAATAACCAACTTAAAATGTTGAAAATTGAGAGATTTATACACTTGTGATCACTGAATCAAGCATTTTCTCAATTAGGTCAAACTTGTTGAGCCAACCTCGAATCTCTTTGAAATGTCTTGGAAAAATAAAGCATGTTGAATCATAAGAGGCCTTGAAATGTTATTTTCTTGAAGCACAATCAAAGATGGAGTTTAAGTCTCAATGAAGTTTGTTGAAGAAGGCATGTAAATAAACACATGAACTTATGAATCTTCTTAATGAATTCCACCACCAGCTTTGAGGAGATATTGACCTAAATGAAGTGAGCGAACTCCTTAAACCACAAATATTTGACATCATAGACATGGCCTTGAAACTTGAGCTCTTGCAATCCATTCAAGAAACATTTGACTGAGGACCATCCCTCCAAACCCTCGGTTAGATGGTGAGAAGAATGAAATTGTGATCACCTGCAATATGAACATTCAAAAAAAAAATACACATATTGATGTTAGTTAACAGAAAACATGTACAAGATACACATTTCAAGATGCTTGGTGATCCCTCAAGAGATAACTTAAAGATATGATAAATTAGAAAGAGAGAACCAACCCTAATGTGTGATCTTGATGTATTAATAAAAGTTAGATGATGAGAAATCTTAGGGGCAAAAATTAGGGTATGACGTAATGGCAACGCAACTATTGTTCATGATGATTTTGATTCATCTGATGTTATTGTGGTTTCGAGAAGCAACTCATCAAAGGAGTGAATTATAGATTCTGGATGCACTTGGCACATGACTCCAAACAAAGACTTGTTCGAAGAGCCATGTGATCAAGATGGTGGATCTATATTGTTGGGAAATAAAAAAGCTTGCAAGATTGCAGGTGTTTGATATGTGAGAATTAAGCTCCATGATGAGTCAATAAAGTTGTTGACTGAAGTTAGGTATGTACCTGATTTGAAGAGAAATTTGATTTTTCTATGTGAATTCTACAAGAAAGGATATGTTTTCCATGGTGATAAATGTATCCTAAGAGTCATGAAGGGCTTGAAGGAAGTCTTGAGAGGAGTGAAGAAGCAAGTCCTGTATACCTTTGAGGATGAATTATAAGGGGTTCGACAAATATTGCATCCATGAAACCTTTGTCGCAGACAGAAATTTGGCACATGAGATTGGGACATGTCAATGAAAGGGGTCGGGTTGAATTAGGGAAACAAAATTTTCTTGGTGGAGACAAAGTCGAAATGTTGAAATTTTGTGAACCATGTGTACTTGGAAAATCTTGTAGAGTGAAGTTCAACAAAGGCAAAGTAAGAAACATAGATCCCTTGATTACATCCATGTTGATCTTTGGGGGCCTGCAAGGTGTCACTCACATTCAGGAGAAAGGTATTTTCTATCCATAGAAGATGATTATTCCATAAAGTTATGGGTATTCATTCATAAGACTAAGGATGAAACTTTTGAGAATTTCAAAAGTTGGAAGACTATGATCGAATATCAAACTGGCAGAAAGGTGAAGAGGTTGAGAACCGACAATGTCCTTGAATTTTGCAATGAGGCTTTCAACAACTTTTGTGCTGCATCTGGTATTGCAAGGCACAAAACTATGGCAGATGCTCCATAATAAAATGGTTTGGTTGAAAGGTTTAATCAAACTATTTTGGAGAGATTTAGATGCATGGTGACTAGTGCTGGGTTAAAAAAGATGTTTTGGGCTGAGGCTATTTCGACAACTACATATCTAATAAATAGATGTCCTTCGATTGTGTCAGATATGAAAACACCTGAAGAAATTAGGTCGAGACATCCACCAAATATCGACAAACTGAAAGTATTAGGTTGTGTAGCCTATGATCATATTAGGCAAGACAAGGCCAAACCTAGAGCTCTGAAATGCATGTTCATGGGATACCCTGAAGGAGTCAAAGCTTACAGGCTATGGTTCCAAGAGCCAGGTCACATAAGGTTTATAACCATTCGAGATGTAGTTTTCAATGAAGCTGGATTAACTTTCAAGAAAACTGATGATGTTGATCGAAGTGCAGAAATATCTGATAAAGAGCTAGAACAAGGAGAGATTCATGTCGAGGTGGAGTAAGTTGAAGCTGAATTACGTATCCCAAATGAAGTCGAAGAAGAAGCATAAGATGTTAAGAATGTTGAGGAAATTGTTAATGACTACCTATTGGCAAAAGATAGGACGAGAAAATTCATCAAGCAACCTCAGAGACTTGGGTATGCAGATCTTATAGCTTAAGCCTTAATCTCTTCAAGTGAGGTTTTAGTAGAAGAACCTAAAGACCATAAGGAAGTTATGAGAATTCGAAATAAGACTAAATGGATGAAGGCCATGGAGGATGAGATGAAATATCTTCATGATAACAACACTTAGGAACTGATCAAAAAACCTGTTGGAGCCAGGTTAGTCAGTTGTAATGGATTTTCAAAATTAAGGAAGGAATCAAAGGAGTAGCGTCGAAAAGATACAAGGCAAGGTTGGTTGTAAGGGGTTTCACTCAGAAAGAAGGTGTCGAATTTAATGATATGTTTTCTACTGTTGTGAAACACATGTCCATTCGAATGTTGCTTGCCATGGAGGCACAGTTCGACCTTGAACTGGAACATATGGATGTGAAGACTGCGTTCTTGTATGGTAATCTAGATGAGACAATCCTGATGAGGCAACCTTAAGGGCATGTCGAAAAGGGAAAGGAAGATTATGTGTGCAAGTTAAGCTCATGGAACGCATAAGTTTCAATAGAAGTCAGTTTGGCCACTGTGTTTACTTCATATTTTGACCTGGTAATTCAGTTTCTATTTTGTTACTTTATGCTGATGATATTCTCATAGAAAGCAACAATATCAAAGATGTAATGAGGGTGAAGGCTAAGCTCAATAAGGAGTTCAACATGAAAGATTTGGGAGTTGCATCCAGGATTCTTTTGATTGACATTCAAATAGATAAAAAGTAGTCGAAATTTTGCTTATCTCAAGATGCATACCTATGAAAGATTCTTGACAAGTTTAGTATATTGAATTTAAAGCCTATTGTGACTCCAACAAAACCTCTATTCAAGCTGAGTATAGATCAGTGTCCTAGTACTGAGATCAAAAGAGCTTATATGAATAGCATCCCATATGCTAATCTAGTAGGTTCTTTGACGTATGATTTGGTCTGTACTAGACCCGATATGGCATATGTAGTAATTCTTGTAAGCAAGTATATAGCGAATCTTGGAAAGGCTCACTAGCAAGCATTGAAGTGGATTCTAAGGTACATAAATGGGTATCTGAACAGAGTCTTAATTTATGGCGAAGCCTTGGGTGAAGATATTAAAGCAGTAATCGAAGAATATGTTGACTCTGATTATATATGTTATATGGATTCCTGAAAATCTATTTCAGGATATGTTTTCACTATGTTTGGTATAACAATTACTTGGAAAGTAACACTTCAAAAGGTTATCACATTATCAATCACTGAAGTGGAATATATTTCTATAATTTGATGTTGTGGAAGAAGTATTATGGCTTGAAGGTTTTGCTAATGAGATGAAAGTTCAAGGGAAAATTATCAGTGTTAAATAGGATAGTCAAAGTGAAATACACTTGTTGAAAAATCCATCCGATCATAAGAGAACCAAACACATTGATGTGAGGCTGCATTTCATCAGAGGGGTAACCGAGTGTGGAGAAGTCCAAGTACTGAAGGTTTCGACATATCACAATGCTGCTGATATGATCACTAAGACATTGCCCAGTTGCAAGTTTTTCCACTGTATGGAGTTGATAAAGCTGCATAAAGAAATCTAGTTTGCTCATTGATATTAGATTTAGTTCCAAGATGGAGATTTGTGAGATATTGGATCGAATTCTATTAGGTCGAAGGGTAGCTTTTGGTTCGACAGACCTATATACTGATGTCTTTGAAGTATGTTCACATGCTGGTGTCGAAGACCTACATACTGTAGTTGAAGTGTGTTCTAGTATGTGGGTGTCGAAATGATAGGGTTGTTAGTATTTCGAATTTGGCCTATTTGTTATGTCCAACTGTTTAAGTTAGCTTGCACCCTAAGTTAGCTTGTAATGGGTATTTATGAAAAAGCCAATTGGTTTTTTATGTTAGGTTAATTATAAATAGCATACTAGTCTCTCATCTTTGTATACTGCAAATCCTAATTTAGGGTGAGAGGGTTATTTGTTATCCTTGTAACACTTGTAATCTTCTTTGAAGAGAAAGTAAAGAATAGCAGTTAATAATAAATTCTCATTGTTCTTCGTATTTTTCATTCTTTTATATCCTTGTGGATTTCTTGCATTGAAGAACCTTGTTATACTTTGTTTCAATGGTATCGTGTTTCATAACAGGTTTATTATTTTTAAAATAATTTTGACTAAATTATAGTTTTGGTCCTTCTATTTTAGTCAATACACGAAATCTATCCCCCTATTTTTTAAACAGTCCTAAACAAATTCTCCCATTTTTCAAATTTAATTATCAGAATCCATAATTTTAACTCTCAATTTCATACATGTTAAAATATAAATAGCTTGATCCAATGTCTGTGCTAGCTGGTCTGAAGACCCCGATCTATATATTCAACTCTACTCGTAGAAAGAAAAAGTGAACTAATAATTTGAATTTTTGAGGGTTTTTTTAAATTCAAACTTTCATAGCACTATAATAAAATATATATATTTTTAATAAGCACTATAAATTATATATTTCGTAAGAACCTCTTACCTCAACCATTTATTTCATCGAGATAATATTTATTCATTAGACGCATTTTATTTTTTATTTTAATTTCTAAATAACTTTCCCTTGTTTAAGAGTATTGACCTAGTGTAATGTGAAAGAGGGACAAACTTCACATTTCATCTCTAGCAACACTAATACAAATAATACACTATAGATATAAGCAGCGCTTCTTTAAAATGTAAAAACGCTGACTTAAGACCACTTTAGACAACAATTTTATATAAAAGCGCTACCATAAGGCACCATTAGCAGGGCTTTTTGATAAAAGCACTGGTGTTAGACAAAATTAGAAAGCACTTTCTTCTAAAAGTGCTGGTGTAAGTCATCATTAAGTATCACTTTTTGTTAATATCCACTGACCAAAGTGCACTTTAGACAACAATTTTAAGTGTTGTGTAAATCCTCTTTAGATGACGTTTTTAAAAAAAAATGTTGGTTAAAGCAATCATTTGGCAGCAGTTTTTGCTAAAAGCGTTTGCTTAAGTCATCATTCACTACCAAAATCGCGCATGAATTGCAAGGGTTTTTTAACACGTTTGCGGGGGTTTTCAACTTCCACAAATTGTTTTTCGGGATTTATAAAAACTTTCATTTACACGATTCCTACAAAATATATACAGGGTTTTGAATGGCTATTGGTATCCTTGATAATAAACTGCGGCAGCTTTATTTTGGAGGTTTAAAACCCCCGAAACTCGAGTAAATATATTTAAAAAAAAATTAAAATATTCATACATTAAGTGTGGTTTTTTTTCTTCCAAAAGGCATAGAAATATTAATACAATATATCCAATTATCAGAAATGCTCATGATAGAATGAACAGCAAATATCACAAGTTTAGAAAATTTGCAACATTCTTACACAAAAAATAAAGGTAAACATGACTCCATTTGTAAATGTGCATCTAATAACTCTTGAATACTTCAAGTGTGGCTAGAAAAAATGTCTCCCTAATTCTTTTAAGTACCCATTTCAATTGTCCAACTTTGTGCTTCATCAAAACACACCAGCAATTAAAGGAGTATCGATCTGCATAAAAGACTAGTGTCATCATTATATAATCATCACAAAATTTTAACAAGAAACAACCATACTGGCTAGCTAAAGCTACTAATCTAATAGTATGTCTCCTTTACGTGAAATCAAGCTTTCCAAGTGTTTTGATGAAGACAAGCTAGCATGCAAAAATGAATGGATCAAGATAGAAGATTTATCTCAAGCAAAGATTCATTGATCAAGATCAACATTTCAAGACTTATGGCTTAAGGTATGTGAAATTTTTGATCTTATGCTCTTAGTGCTCAAAAATATTTTTAATCATGCATTTACTTTATTAAAATAATATTTTGAGTATATACTATGTATGATTGAAGAAGGATGTTTTAAATTGCTTAAAATCTTTGAAAATAATGATTTTTCAATTTTTGTACACAAGCAATTGATTGTCATGCTAGGACAATCGGTTGCATCCAAAAAACATTTGCTTCTGTTTGAAAACAACCGATTGTCATCTAGCAGCAATCAATTGTCATGTGTTCTATTTTCAAATTTTTTGAACGTTGGCCTATGAGAAATCGACTGCTCCTCAATGACAATCGGTTGTCATAGTTATATTTTTCAAATTTTTTAAACATTGCTTTTACAGCAATCAATTGTTGCTTTAGTGCAACCGGTTGTTGTGCTTCAGATTTTGAAAATTTTCATTTTTCCAGCAACTTTTTGTAACACCTTTTCATGGAAATCTTTGTATCTTTTCAAATACATTCTTTTAGTAAAAATGATTTAAACATTGCTATGATTCATTGAAGAGGTATTACTACACTATAAATTATTTTTGTTTAGAATTTTGAAAACAACAACAAATAAAACAACAATCACTAACAATTATTATTTTCTATTCTTTGAATCATACTCTTTATACTCAAGATTTTTGTTCATCATTTTCATATGCATACTGAAAATTATTCTTGAGCACTTAGAAGAGTATTCCATCTTAAATTTCATATTGAATAGAAAAGATCAATCAAGTGATTGACATTGCTCTTTCATTATTCAAACTCTTATACAAATCAAACAAACTAGTGTATACTTGTTTTCAGGATTGTTGGAAACAAGAAAGACACTTAGGGAGGATTGCTCTCTTTGTGGTCTTAGTGAAAATCCAAGAGGATTGTTCTTGGTCCAAGAGGATTGTTCTTGGCTTGTTAGGTAATCTTTGTACAAATTACCAACTATAAGGAAATCTCTTTCATGTTGAAAGGGGACTGGAGTACTCTCAGACTGTGAGGGGAACCAGGATACATCTCTGTGTTCTTTACTTTCCGCATTTACTGCTTTCATCACTTATCAGAAAAAGAAAGAAAAGAAACTCGTGCAAAAATATTTATACAATTCAGAAAAAGTTTTAAAGAACCTAATTCACCCCCCCCCTCTTAGGCGCATCTGAACTTACAATTGGCATCAGAGCAGGTTATAGGTAACCTGTTCCTACTAGATCCAGAATGGCTTCCACAAACAACAAATCTGTATTCAGAGACGGTGGCAGTAGCAACAAGTCTCCTCTATTCTGTGGTGAATATTTTGATTTCTGGAAGATCCGTATGAAGGCTCATCTAGAAGCACAAGGAGAAGAAATATGGGATGCTGTCCAAAATGGTCCTTTTGTTCCGGTAACTGTAGTAAACGGCGTTGGTTCATCAAAGCCTAAAACTACATGGGATGATGATGATAAGAAAAAGGTCTTGTATTACAAAAAGGCAATAAACCTCCTTCAAAGCTCACTTAGTATGGATGAATTCTTCCGTGTCTCAGCATGCACAACGGCAAAAGAAATTTGGGATACACTGGTTGAAACACATGAAAGAACAACTGAAGTAAATAGATCGAGACTTAATACGTTAAGTCAAGAATATGAATTGTTCCACATGTAACCCGGAGAATCCATTCTTTATTTACAAAAGAGATTTGTGCATCTAACAAATCATCTAAGAGCACTTGGAAAAACATTGACTAATGATGAATTGAACCTAAAAGTGCTCAAATCCTTGACTAGAGAATGGCAACCAAAGGTAACGACAATCTCAGAAAAGAAGAGTCTCGCTACTATGAAATCCGCAACCTTGTTCGGAAAACTTCAAGAATACGAGACAGAACTTGGTAGATTGGAAAAGCGTGAAAATCAAGAAAAGAAGTCTAAGAACATTGCCTTGAAGATTGAATCCAAGGAAGACGAAAAGAAAGATAATCCTGATGAAGATGAAAACTTCATGCTTCTCATTAGAAGACTTGGAAAATTCTTTGGTAAAAATGACAAATCCTTCTCGCACTCAAAGAAGAAGAAACACTTCAAGAAGAAGGAAGGATCCTCATCAACACAAGAAGTTACTTGTTATGAATGTGGTAAACAAGGTCACATCAAACCAGATTGTCCAAAACTTTCAAAGAAAAGTGGCTACAAAGGCAAGAAGGAATTAAAAGATAAGAAAGCATATGTTGCATGGTAAGATGTTGAACTGAGTTCGTCATCCGACTCCGATAGCGACGAAAGTGCCAATCTTGCATTAATGGCCTCACACCACTCCGAAAGCGAAGATGATGAGGTTAGTAACGTATTCTCTCTTTTTGATTATGATGCGCAAGGTGCTATAAATAAACTGTTAAATGAATGCAAAATTCTGTACAAAACTATCTCATCACAAAAGAAACAAATTTCATCGTTGGAAGAAAAATGTGGATCTATTGAAAAAGATCTCAAAGATGAAAAGCAAAAAGTTAGTGATGAAAAAAAAAATTTGTATGCACAAAGTGTGAATCTCTCTCTTTCCAAATTGTCCAATTGAAAAGGGTTATTGAAAGGTATGAAAAAGGAAAAATGGTATTAGAAGGTGTTCTTAGCCAACAAAGATACTCAAATAACAAAAGTGGTCTTGGATACTCAAAATTTTCAAAACCAAGCACCAACAAAATCATCTTTGTCAAGGCTAGCGATCAACCAACCAAAGAGAAAGAAATCACTCCCAAAATAGTTCATCACTATCCTAAAAAGAAAATACCCTCTAAGAAGAAATCTTATCGTTCTAGTTATAGAAGTAAATTTGAACCTACTTGTTTTTATTGTGGTATTCAAGGACACACACCTAATGCTTGTTATGTTAGAAACTTTGGCATAGCAAATGGGCATTATGTGTGGGTTAAGAAAGGAACTAATTATGAAGGACCCAAAGAAACTTGGGTACCTAACAAAACCTAATATTCTTTTGTAGGTAAGCTTGACGACCACTTAAAATCTATGGTATCTCGATAGTCGTTGTTCCAAGCATATGACGGGAGATATCGACAAATTTTCACATCTAACGCTTAAGGCCAAGGGTTATGTGACGTATGGAGATAACAACAAAGGAAAGATTCTTGGAATAGGAAAAGTTGGTGGTCCATCTTTCACATCAATTGAAGATGTTCTTTATGTTGAAGGACTAAAGCACAATCTTCTAAGTATTAGCCAACTATGTGACAAAGGCTTCAAGATCAAGTTCACTAAAGATGAATGTTTGATAGAAGATGAAGTCACACATGAGGCTAAACTTAAAGGTAAAAGAGTAAATAATATTTTTATGATTTCCCTTAACGATTTGTCTTTGAAGGTTAGATGTCTCATGAAAAACAACAACGACTCATGGCTATGGCACAAAAGAACCGCTCATATTCATATGGAGCATTTAAACAAATTGATTAAGCATGACCTTGTTGTTGGACTTCCTAAGATAAATTTCATCAAAGATAGACTTTGCGATGCATGTCAAAAGTGAATGCAAACAAAATCAACTTTCAAATCCAATAATGTGGTGTCCACTACTAGGCCACTACAATTGCTTCATATGGACTTGTTTGGCCCTTCTAGAACGATGAGCTTCGGAGGTAATGTATATGCTTTAGTTATTGTTGATGACTTTTCTAGATATACTTGGACACTCTTTTTAGTGTAGAAAAATGATGCAGTTAAGGCGTTTCAACAAGATTGAACCTCAAAGATGCTTGCTTGAACATGGCGTCTGTTTCTCAAATCGAACCTTCCAAAGTCGACGACACATTAGGAGACGACCAATGGATGATTGCTATGCAAGAAGAATTAAATCAGTTCGAGAGAAATCAAGTTTGGGAACTTGTTCCTAGACCAAGTGACAAACACATCATAGGTACAAGATGGGTGTTCAAAAACAAACTTGATGAGAACAGTATAATTGTCCGAAACAAAGCAAGATTGGTAGCCCAAGGATAAAACCAAGAAGAGGGAATTGACTTTGAAGAAACTTTCTCTCCGGTTGCAAGGTTAGAAGCTATCCGTGTTTTACTTGCTTACTCTTGTTCACTGAATTTTCAGCTTTACCAAATGGACGTCAAAAGTGCATTCTTAAATGACTACATCAATGAAGAAGTATATGTCAAACAACCCCCGTGCTTTGAAGACTTCAAGAATCCTTCACATGTCTTTAAGTTGAGAAAAGCTCTTTATGGCTTAAAACAAGCACCGAGAGCATGGTATGACAGACTCAGTACATTCTTATGCGAAAAAGGTTTCGAGAAAGGTAAAGTGGATAAGACCTTGTTCATAAAGAAGATCAAAGGTAACACTTTATTAGTACAAGTCTATGTTGATGATATTATATTTGGTTTAACTAGCCAAGATTTGTGTGAAGAATTCTCGTTGATGATGCAAGGAGAATTTGAGATGTCTATAATGGGCAAGATGAACTATTTCCTTGGATTGCAAATTAAGCAACTGAAAGATGGTATCTTCATCAATGAATCAAAATATTGCAAGGAACTTTTGAAAAAGTTTGATATGGTTAATTGCAAATAAATGCACACGCCAATGGGCTCCGATACTTATGTTGATCAAGATGAATCCGGTATTTCCATTGATATTACTAAATATCGAGGCATGATTGGCTCACTGTTATACTTGACGGTAAGTCGTCCTGACATTATGTTCAGTGTATGTCTGTGTGCACGATTTCAAGCAAACCCGAAGGAATCTCACCTTATGGCGGTAAAAAGAATCATGAAATATCTCAAAGGAACAACCAATGTCGGCCTATGGTACCCAAAAGGTAATATATGAAATTTAATCGGTTATTCTGACGCTGATTATGCAGGATGTAAAACAGATAGAAAAAGCACAAGTGGCACTTGTCACATTTTGGGAAATGCATTAGTCTCTTGGGCATGCAAGAAACAAGCTTGTGTGGCTCTTAGTACGGCCGAGGCGGAATACATTGCAGCGGGTAGTTGCTGTGCGCAAATTCTATGGCTCAAGCAACAATTCCGTGACTACGAACTCGACCTTGGATGCATTCCACTCTGATGCGACAACACAAGTGCAATCAACATTACAAAAAATCCTGTGATGCATTCTAGAACAAAGCATATCGACATTCGACATCACTTTCTTCGTGATCATGTACTTCAAGGAGATGTCGAAGTCACCTTCATGGATACGCGTAATCAACTAGCAGATATCCTCACTAAACCATTGGCAAGAGAACCATTCTTCAAGATCCGAAGAGAGCTAGGTATCTTGGACGAAAATGACATTGTCTAATTAAGGTACATGGCTATGATCTTAATCTTGAATTTATGGTAATATATCATGATCCATGTTTTTATTACTAAATTTTTTATATATGACCATGAAATCCCCAAAAATTAAGTATTTTTTCACTTTTTTACTAATGACAATCGGTTGTCATAAAGTGACAATCGGTTGTTGCTAAAAAATTTTAGCTTCTATTTTCACAACAATCGGTTGTCACTCCATGACAACCGGTTGCTCTCTCAATTTTTTTGCCCCTGTTTAAATTTTCAAAGGGTGCAATCGGTTGTCATCAAACAACAATCGATTGCACAGTTCAAAATTTTGAATTTTATTTTTATTTTTTTTCAGTTACACTCTCTTTTATTCTTTCTCTTCCATTACCATTACTATTATTTATTTTGTACAAGATTCTTATTCTCTTTTTGAATGTTTTAAGTGTTTGGTCAACAACTTTTTAATGCCTAGTCCTTTCCTATGCCACAATTTTTTGGATACTTACACACTCAAGAATCTCTATGCTACAAGTCTTTATTGTTTTTGACTAAACCATTGAATGTTTTACCTAACCATTGCATGCCTTACCTATCCATTGAATGCCTATCTATCTATAAAAGCCCAACCAAAACCTAAACTTCATATATCCTCTTTTGTCTCAAGAAACCCTACAAACACCAAATACCCTTTCCCCTTCCAATTCTCTCATCCCTCACCATGTCAACATCAAAGAAAGGCAAGGGAAAAACTTCTTCCTCATCTCAAGGTGATGATATCTCAAAACGCATTCCATCAAGAAGCCAAAGGGAAAGATTTGTGTCTCACTTTCAGAAGATGACGGTTCTTCTACCAAGGTTCGGTAATCTTGACAACTTCTATTCCGAATGCTTTAGTTTTCTAGCTTTATTTAGATCTCAAGGGATATACAAGTTAATTGGTGTTAATGAACCCATCTACCCCACTTTGGTTAGGATTTTCTACAGTAATCTAACCATTAGTAGAGGATGAATGATTTTAAATGTCAAAGGGGTTCCTATAGAACTCACAGTGCAGAATTTTGGTGAAGCTTTGGGTATTCCATATGATGGTGCTTGCATTAAACTTCTCTCAAATGCAAATCTGCCTGGCTACAGCAAAAGAGACTTCTACTATGGAATTGCAAGAATTCCCGAGCGTGATTTTATTTAGAAAAGGCAGAGGCTTATTGGTGGAACTTCGGAGAGGAACTCTTGGTCTGCAGGAATTCTCACTATTGATGATCGTTTGATCCACTACTTTTTGGCGTATGTGGTTATGCCAAAGTTCTCAAATATTTCCAATATCAATGATTGTGAGATGCAAATTCTGTATGCGATGAAGAATGGGATTCAAATCAACTGGTCTTATGTGATTCTACATCATATGGCACTACATAATGAAAATGCTTCTGCTTTGCCCTATGGCTCCTGGCTTACCCTTGTTTTTGAGAAGTTCAATGTTCCCTTGTTTGGTGAACACATGGTGCCTATGACTAACCCCAAACATGAAATCACTCCGAAGAAAGTATGTAATACCAAAACCGGCGTCAAATTTGATCCGATTAATAGAACCATCACATACATTCATACTCCTCCACAAAACCAACCTCCACAAGAACAACCACTTCAAAACCAACCTCCATAACCATTGGAAAACTCTTACAATCAAGTTTTTGACTACCTTCAATACATGAACAACAACATGAACAATCAATTTACTCATCTCTATGCCCATACCAATGTCCCTCCTTATGAAGCTCAACCTTATCATTACCCTTTCATTCAACCTCAAACCAATGAGGGAAATGATGGTGAAGATCAAGATGATGAAGACCTTGTTGAAGGAATGAATGATTAGTTTTTCAGTTATTATATTTCTTAGTACTTTATGTTCGTATGTTTTATGTCATTTTTCTAGTTTCGTTTAAGACACTTCATGTATTGTGATCCCTTTCGTTTTGTGCACTTTGTTTCTGTTATATCTATGTATGCAAACTTTATTTATGCTATGTTGTTTCTATGTGCAAAATTTTTATGATCTTCTTTCCCATTCCTTTTTGCTAATGACAAAGGGGGAGAAGACTTTGTAGTTTCTTTTGTGTTTCTCTAACCCTAATTGCAGCAAGCAAGCAATCTTCAAAACCCTCATGCAATAGATCAAGGGGGAGTCTTTGACTTAGGGGGAGTTTTTAAACAACTTGATTAGAGAAAACCAAGATGCACTCCAAACTTCAAGCAATGGTTGTCATCATCAAAAAGGGAGAGACTGTGAAATCAAGCTTTCCAAGTGTTTTGATGAAGACAAGCTAGCATGCAAAAATGAATGGATCAAGATAGAAGATTTATCTCAAGCAAAGATTCATTGATCAAGATCAACATTTCAAGACTTATGGCTTAAGGTATATGAAATTTTTGATCTTATGCTCTTAGTGCTCAAAACTATTTTTAATCATGTATTTACTTTATTAAAATAATATTTTGAGTATATACTATGTATGATTGAAGAAGGATGTTTTAAATTGCTTAAAATCTTTGAAAATAATGATTTTTCAATTTTTGTACACAAGCAATCGATTGTCATGCTAGGACAATCGGTTGCATCCCAAAAACATTTGCTTCTGTTTGAAAACAATCGATTGTCATCTAGCAGCAATCGATTGTCATGTGTTCTACTTTCAAATTTTTTGAACGTTGGCCTATGAGCAACCGATTGCTCCTCAATGACAATCGGTTGTCATAGTTATATTTTTCAAATTTTTAAACATTGCTTTTACAGCAATCGATTGTTGCTTTAGTGCAACCGGTTGTTGTGCTTCAGATTTTAAAAATTTTCATTTTTCCAGCAACTTTTTGTAACACCTTTTCATGGCAATCTTTGTATCTTTTCAAATACATTCTTATAGTAAAAATGGTTTAAACATTGCAATGATTCATTGAAGAGGTATTACTACACTATAAATTATTTTTGTTTAGAATTTTGAAAACAACAACAAATACAACAACAATCACTAACAACTATTATTTTCTATTCTTTGAATCATATTCTTTATACTCAAGATTTTTGTTCATCATTTTCATATGCATACTGAAAATTGTTCTTGAGCACTTAGAAGAGTATTCCATCTTAAATTTCATATTGAATAGAAAAGATCAATCAAGTGATTGACATTGCTCTTTCATTATTCAAACTCTTATACAAATCAAACAAACTATTGTATACTTGTTTTCAGGATTGTTGGAAACAAGAAAGACACTTAGGGAGGATTGTTCTCTTTGTGGTCTTAGTGAAAATCCAAGAGGATTGTTCTTGGTCCAAGAGGATTGTTCTTGGCTTGTTAGGTAGTCTTTGTACAAATTGCCAACTATAAGGAAATCTCTTTCATGTTGAAAGGGGACTAGAGTACTCTCGGACTGTGAGGGGAACCAGGATACATCTCTGTGTTCTTTACTTTCCGCATTTACTGCTTTCATCACTTATCAGAAAAAGAAAGAAAAGAAACTCGTGCAAAAATATTCATACAATTCAGAAAAAGTTTTAAAGAACCTAATTCACCCCCTCTTAGACGCATCTGAACTTTAACTTTAAATAAGGCACACACAAGATATATGATGCAGTTCGTCTTTACAAATATTAATTACACTATTCATAAATCAAGGCATATTCATCATTGAGATAATTCCAAAATTCTAGAATATGCAACAAGCATATGAGAAGGACAGAGGTAATCTATGGTCAGCTTATTTTAAAAAAATAAATCAATGTTTCAGCAAAGTCTAGAGCAACAAATATATGCTAAGTATATGCTCAAATATATGCAACAAATATATGCTAAGTCTATGCTCAAATATATGCTAAGTATCCTTAAAATAATTTTTAAAACCTCTAATCTAAAAAAATTGCAAAATTCATTGAAACAAAGGAAGACACATTCAATACTGAAAAGTACCACTATATTCATCAAAATCACATCAAATACTAAGAGGAACAAGCAGGAAAATAGAACAAAAACATTAGACATTGATGTTTTATCATTTCTTGAGAGTTGAGATAGATAGAGATGAAAGTGAGGCAGCGAAGAGGGATCTTGAAGCCGAAAGAAAAGCATAAGGACAATTTTCAAAATATGTAACTGTAAGAAGTCAATTCAATTTAGAAATTTCCATATGAATATATAAGCATCATTCAATAATTAATGAACTAAGAATAAAGAAATAGGTAATAATCATATAGGAAAGCCCTAACATATACTAAAATTAACATATTCTTGAATTTAAAATCACCTATTGTGAAAACTAAAAACACTCCATTTTCAACGAATTAAACTATAAATTGTAAGGTTTAAATTTGAATGTCAACAAATAATTGGTGTAACTTACCTTCAGCGAAATAACAACTATGACATCGCAACTAGATAACAAACTACAAACTAGAATTGTTGAGTCTCTCTCCCCGAAGAAAAAAAACGTGAAGTATAATGAGATGAAAACTCTTCAAACTCTTTGATTATCCAATTTTATTATCTGGTTCTTCATTTGAAAGATCAAAATTGAAAGAAAAAAATAGTAAAATTCAAGAAATAAATACAAACATTTGAATGACAAAATTACATTACTTGGATGCTAAAATATTTTTCCTACTTATGGATGGATTATAACAAGACTTACGGCCTGAGTCTTAGGAGTTAGGATTGAGAGATTTCTTTTCGGTGAGTTCGATGAATCATATTTGTTATTTCTTTGAAATTATGATTGACATGAATTTTGGTAAAATTAACTTTGCAGCAACATGTTGAACAAGATATTTCAACTTGCAGATTCAACATGTCGAATATGATATCCTAGCCAGAAGTATAAGACATTTGATCTGTTACAAATTTGTAGTTTGTAAAATGTTTCAACTTGCAGTTTGAACACGTCGAATGTGATTTCCTAACTAGAGGAGCGGGACATCTGGTCTGTTACAGTTTTATAATTTGGAAAATATTTCAACTTGTTGTTTGAACATATCGAATGGAATGTCCTAACTAGAGGAATATGACATCTGGTCTGCTACAGTTGGCAGGTTGAATTCAGCTGGTGTTGGTTAACTACTAAATATTCTGAGAATATTAAGTAATCCTATGTGGCGTCCAAGATTGAGGAATCAAAGATTTTTTTTGATTTATTCAGTTTTCTAAATGTTGAGACATTATAGGAATGTTGAGAAATTTTAGGAAAGTTATGATTAAAGTCCTATTTTTATGCAGAAGATTCTGCACAATTGTAGAAGCTGATATGTTGCGATTTGAAGTCCAAATCTAGTTGCGAAAAGGGTTATAAATTGAAGGGTATTAACCTAAACTTTATACGGGTCTAGTATGTAAAAGTATTAGGGTTTCATCTGTGTGCCACTCTCTATAGAGTTGGTCTGTATTATATGTGAGTCTCTCTAATATCATGTTGATAGAAGAGTAAGATTGTTCTATTGAGTTGTACTTACGGTTAATCATTCATAAGCTTGTAAGCAAGAATGGTTATGTGTCTTTGAAGAGTGGCGTTCAAGTTATTATTGGCTATCAAGTTTGATATCATTGTGGTGATTGGAAGTGAGATGTCGATTTATCATATTTAAAATGTTTCTAGGTAAAAGTTACATTGAGTAGGGAATAGGCGAGAAGTTATAAACATGAGAGTTTAGCTTTGAACTAATACTGATGATAATGGACTTCCTTCTTGACTTGGTAGTCCCCAGAGTAGGTGTGTCAATTCACCAAACTGGGTTAACAATTCCTTGTATTCTTTACTTTTTTGCACTATGTTTATCGCTCATATTTTTCATTGTGTGCATATTCAGAGAAATGTGTCTCGATATCTTTTAGGACATCTTTGATCTGAATACCATGATTTCAATTGGTATCAGAGCAGGCATCCTGTTCTGTTTCTGGGTGAGATCCTGGGAAGATACTTTCTGGTTCAATGGGCAAGAAAGAAGGTTATTACTGAAAATATGTTTCAACTTAGACAATTCATACTGTTTTTTGGATGATACCTTGAGTAGGATCATTGATTATGTGTGACAGGGTATGTAATGATCATATCAATAGCCGTTGGGGCATGGTGATTTGGTGGAGAGTTGTTGTGTTGTGTTTGATTTATTTTCAAACCTCTTATCCTGTATCACCTAGATTGTGGTGCATGTGTACAAGGGTGAATTAAGTCGTGCTTGAAGGTTGTTTGAGGAGTTTTTGATGTGTGTTTTGCTGTATATATTTCTGTCAGAAAACTCCCGGTGGATTGTGTGTCTCTAGTGTTTAGGTTGTAGAAAGGTTTGTTCTTGGAATACCAAGAAGGAAGAGCATTATGATTTGTTCTCCTCTGATGATTTATCTTATGATGGTGTGATACCTGGATGACAGCTTCAACCAACTTATTAAAGTTACCAAAGATACTTGAGGTTTATCTCTAGTCCACTCATAAAGGAACTTAAATGAGTTTGATGAGAATATGAATAGAAGTTGATCAATATTAAGAGAATTTGTGATCATGTACATGCATGGGTATTCCTAGTTTATGACTAAATTAGGAAAATGGACATGACCTTGTTGTTGATATTTTGGATGGAAGAAAAACTTCTATTGAAGACCTTGAAAGTGATCAAGGAATGTTTTGGTTTCCATGGAAGGAGTAATGGCTTCAGAACCAATATCATCAAGATGTTGATTAGAAAAGGAAACTGATGTCCTAACAGATGTTAGAACATGATATTAGCTGGTGTGCAGATTCCTGTTGCATAACATACTCTCTGGGTGTTAAACAAATGTGTATGGATCACATATTTTTGGAACTTTCTCCTAAATTGGAAGAGGAAGTATTTATGTTATGTGTCTAAGGAGTTTCTATCCAAGAAACATGTCTTAGATAAGTGGGATGATTAAATGATGATCAAGATATTGATTACTTCCTGGTTCAATTTATTTCTGATCCAAGAAAGTATGGGTGTAGAGGCTGAACTTTATTTTCTAGTGAAAATTTAACATGTTAACCAAATTTGTTTTGGAGGCCGGTTCAAATGTAGAGGATATTCTCTCTATCATCAAGAAGATTCCTCTGATCAAAAGGATCAATGTTTGTGGAATCTTGCAAATGGCTACTTTGCTCTAATGGAACAAATTGAGTTGAAAAGGGGGGAGTTCCTAATCTGGAGTTGGAAGACCTTGAAGAAATGTCAGATATAATGTCTTGACATCTTTGTGTTGAGAATTTATTTTTCTCTATAAGCCTGGCTGGTGTTTCTCATAAACAGGATGAAGGTTGTTTACTCAAACTTGGTATTATTATCAACTCTATAAGAACATGGAATTCCTGTTTTGTCATGGTGAGAAAAGACATTCAAGGGGTTGTGTGCTACGAATATGTATCAACCTAATTGGTTGATTGGTGTTTGTTTTGCTTTGGAATGTCATTTAAATAACCTAGGATGAGGATTTTAGATTTTTTTTTCTGGAGATAGTAGAAGTTGGTTGTCTTATTAGAGACCAAATAACCATGGTTCTTAAGAAAGGATCCTTGTTATCTGTATGAGAACTTCCTCCTTAAGCTGGAGCACAGTTATGTGGTTTCCTCACATGATGGAGCATTAGTTTTTGTAAGGATTAAAGAGCATCCTTGAGTCTAGAAGGATTGTGAAAAGCAGACTTATTTTGAACACTCTACTAGTGGCTTATAATGATCAATAAATGCCATGTTTGTTTTAATCTGCTCTAGATACTTGTTAGAGGGAATCTCCTCTTGAGGTACAAAAGGATGGCGTCTAACACCTTAAAGACAGACAGGAGGTATGGACATTGTGTGTATAAGAATAAGCTTTTTGAGGATTGCTTCTTCAGCTAAGGAAGTTTTTTTGTGGAGCTCATGATGGAAGTGCCGAGTCAAGTTAATGGCCTAATATGGCATGATTTGTGGTGTGAATGGTTGTCATGAAAATGTTTTTCATGAAGAAGAATCCAATAGTTCCAGATGTGTGCAAAAGAAGGATGTTAGACCAAATGTTCTACCTAGTGAGAAGGTAGTATTATCTTCTGATTGTATTTCTCAGAGGAAACTATGAAGGAAGGTTCGTGAGGAAATTTTCCTCTAGTGAGATTGTGCATGTGACTGATGGCAAATACTCTGATAGGAGTTGTGCATTTTTTTATTGTGTTGATGCAAAACTGAAATCTAAACACTATGTTTCAGAAAGTGTATGATAGTTTATATCTCTCCATGGTACTCTAGTGTGTGTTAGCTATTGAAGTTGTGTTCTTTGGAGATCTTCTTGTGTCAAGGACTTCTGTGCAAATGATGAGTTCTAAGGACTGTATATTAAGCTGATGTCCTAAATGATGTTGTTACATGCTTGTTGGTGGCTGTTCCTGGATGGTGCTTGGGTTTTTGAATTAGGATTTGAAATTTATGGTCTTGTCTGCAATGGTGAATGCATAATTATTGTCATGTTGAAGATTTTCCTTGTACCAAAAATTTCTAGTTGGTAAAGGGGAATTGTGTCAGATAATGTGATCTGATCAGAATGTTTTTGAGGAGGTGGTTTTTCTTTTGGTTAGATTACTTACCTTTGTCATATTATTGCTAAAAAGGGTTAGTAATATGTGTGTGCACTAACCACAAGGTTGTTCTTCTATTAAGTGGGATAACTTATAATTCTCTGATGTACTAGCAGATGTTGAGGGGGAGTCCTTGCTGTTCTGGATTGGAGTGCTTTCTAGAGTTGTCAGACATGATGTCCTGACATGTTGAGAACATAGTTTCTCTTTTGCTGTGTGATGTTGTATTGGGTAGCTTCTACTAACTAATTGTGTGTTTTATGAGCAAGGATTTTTTGGTTGTTTTAGCAAAAATTTGCCAAAGGGGAAGATTGTTATTTCTCTGAAATTATGATTGGCATGAATTTTGGTAAAACTAACTCTAAAGCAACATGTTGAACAATATTTTTCAACTTGCAGATTCAATATGTCAAATGTGATTTCCTAACTAGAAGTATAGGACATCTGGTCTGTTACAGTTTTGCATTTTGGAAAATGTTTCAACTTGCAGTTTCAACATGTCGAATGTGATGTCCTAACCAAAAGAGAAGGACATATGATATGTTACAGTTTTGCAATTCTGAAGATGTTTCAACTTGCTGTTTGAACATGTTAATTGAGATGTCCTAACCAGAAACCTAGGATATCTGGTCTTCTACAACTGACATGTTGAATTCAGTTGGTGTTTGTTAATTACTAAATTTTATGGGAATACTAAGTAATTCTATGTGGTGTCCAAGATTGAGGAATCATAGATTTTGTTGGATTTATTCAGTTTTCTAAATGTTGAGACATTATAGGAATGTTGAGACATTTTAGGAAAGTTCACTACTACGGAAAACCCAATTAACAACGGTTGTGAAAGATATATAAAAATGAGGGCCTAGGTGTTGTTATGTAGAGGATCGTTGAATATATGATACTTACAATCACGGCCCAGTAGCTGTTGTAATAAATTGGAAAGTGCAGCCCTTATCACAACGGTTTTCCAAATGTCTGTTGTGATAAATTTAATGGTCCTAGGTTTGATTCACGGATGCGCCGTGTTGATATTTTTTTCTTCTGGAAAGCGCACGAGATATTATAACAGTTATGACTATAACCATTGTTAAATATTCTGCAAATTAACATATATTATTCTGCTTTTATAATTAATCCCATTTTTTTAACCTGTATTATTTTTCATCATATCACAGCAGAAAATAAAACTCACATTTGTGATAAAGCTATCTAAATAATTATAATTATATCATATTCATAATACCACATAATTGTATCATATTCAATTATACCATACACAAACATCCTACAATTTTTCAGAACAAACAATCTACAATTAACACATTAAATAAAGACCTATAATTCATCATACATATCATAATTTTATCTCTTCGTGTCTTGTCTCTTGGTGTCTTGCCTCTTGGTGTCTTGTCTCTTGGTTTCTTGACTCTAATAACATATAATTTCAAATAATTATACTTGTTAATAAATTATACTTGGAAAATATAACATACATGAATGTATTATGAATAAATAAATTATGTACCTGTTAATTTTCCCAAATGTCTTCTTCATGGTCGATTCGAATAACATGGACAACATCTCCATCAACTTCATCAAATGAGGTAGGAACTTGTGTTATATAAGAAGTTGTGGACGAAATATCAAGACTTTCATCACTAAGAGGAATGTGTTTTCCTTGAAGTTAGATTGACCATTTCCACGATATGCTCGATGGGTCGGTAACATATAAAACTTATTTTGCTTGAGTAGCCATGATGAATGGTTCGGTCATAAAAGATGCCATGCCAAGGGTGATCCGGGTGAATCCTAATTTATCAATGTTTACACCATTACTATTATTGAGAAACCACTTTGTTGTACCCCAAAATTTTCCCTCTCCTTTCTCAAGACATTTCTCACAAGATCTCCAAAAGCTCAAGTTTGCACAAGTGTTGACTACGTCAAACCATCTCCTAAACACTTGTGCCTCAAAATAGGGTTTTGATTTTCACAAGGATAATTGTACTTCTAATGCCTCAAATGACCTTCATGGATCATTATAGACCTCCAATAATATTCACGTCATGTTTCAAGTCTTGAATCACAAATTCGCTCAATCAATTGCCAGATGACTAAAAATCAACTGTATTGGGTAAAAAGTCAACTATAGTCAACCTACAGCCAAACTTCGTGATTTTTGGCCAACATAAACATATTAAAGTCCTATTCATCATTTGGTCAAGTATTGATCACAATCCCTCAAGAAAAGCACTCAATTTACCAGAGGGGCAAAATGGTTAAAATTAGGGTTTTAACTGTAATTGACTGATCAGTGACTGTTGACCTAATACATGATCTAATGGATTGAAGCATAATCTCAAGGATTCAAATAATTTTTTTTACCTAATTTCATAGTTCAAAGCATTCTTCAAGATCAATGGATTGATAGTTGAAATTTGATCAACTGATGAAAAAGTCAACTATCACACCAAAAGTAAAACTTTGACTTTTTGGTCAACATTGAGTTTTAAAGATCACAATTCATCAAGAAATTAAAAAATATGAAGCTTTATCATCAAGAAATCAAGAAAATCAAAATTCCATGAAAAAAGTCAAAATTTTCAAGACTTGGAAAAATTCTAAGTGTTTTTATCCTTATAATTTTATAACTTCATGCCAATTTTTCACCAAGATGCAAGATGATTCAAAGAAAACTTTCAACATGAAAGTTGTAGATATTGATGAGATAGTGAAATAAATCAAATAAAATAGTGAAATAATGAAATAAAATCCAATGATTTGTTTTAGGATCATATCATAGGTCTAGAAACAAAAAGCATGTTTTGGCCAAAGTTATGGAAACAAAAAATCCAAATTTCAAATCAAATCTTCCTTTCACAAATCTTTAAGATTCTATCTAATTATGTTAACCTAATGCATTCTCATATATATATATATATATATATATATATATATATATATATATATATATATATATATATATATATATATATATATATATATATATATATATATATATATATATATATATGTACAACATTTCCAGAACAAAAGGAGGGGGTTTCGCCGCATAGAATACACATAAGAAGTTCCAAAATTTTGACAAAAAAGTGCCAATCAGATTGATATTTGCATAAGGTTTCAAGGAGCTTTGACGTTTGCAATCCATTCCTGGGGACGTTCTGAAGCTAACAACATCATTCTCACGCATCAAAGCATCCTAATTGGATCATTTGAATCAGTGTGCATTTTTTTGCATAAAATTAATTTCTGACATTTAGTTTGGTTATATTATTTTATGTTTGCTTCATATAACGAATGACCACCTGGCTCAGATGGTAGAGGAAGGGCTTGGAAAAGGGAGAGACTTGGGTCCCCAGGTCTGCAATGTTATATTTTTCTAATTGATTTCTTGCAGATTCAGTGTATTACCCTCCCAAGCGCCCACCATGGGCCAACCACATCATCACCATCAGATCTATCATCCCCAGATCCAACGCCCCTGGAAACGCTTCCACACCATGGACCTTTATACCACTACATCATTAGATAAGGCGCAAAGTTTCTGGGCCAGTCAGACTTGGGCTTTGCAAAAATTCAAACAACACCTTCCAGATTGGGTTCACACCCCCTTCAGGTCCATTCATCTCTTCTTTTATTATTTTTAATTATTTCAAAAATCATTTTTTCTATTTAACCATAAAAATCATAAAAAATCATAAAATTATAAATTAGGATTTAGAGTTTTTTTAATAAAAATATTTTTTGCAATTTAATTAAATTTTAACCTTATTTCATTAATTAAAATTAATTAGAGAATTAGGTTAAAATTCAAATTTTTTTCATAAAATACAAAAATATTTTTAATGAGCAATTAGGGTTTTTTAGGGTTAGAACTTTTTTCCCGTCTTAATTTTGCACGCTATTATCTTTTCCATACGATTTATTTTTTTACCACTTATGTAACTACGCTCGGTTTGTAATAGTTAGCTAGGTTTTTATTTTTTCATTTTTACTTTTCAGCCCATTGCTTATGCATCTACAGCAAAGCCCTGTAATAGCGTAGGACTTTATTTCTCGCTTTTTCTTTACATGCTTGTATATAATTGTTAGTAACTTAGGCATGTATAATAAGAATCAATTAATCAGTAGATCACAAATTGCAAGATAAACATAACTGAAAAAACACATTGTTGCACACTTGCACCCTTAGGGTATACCTCACTTGGTTGCCTCAGAAAATATGGTCATGTCCCTCGAACGTAGGGGTATCTTAGAAAAGACCCTCAATTCTAAATTCATCATAAAAGATCATGGTCCCTAAACGTCCCTCGAGTTGCCTACGAGAAATGATCTTGTCCCTGGATGTTGCCTATATGATGACAGTCCCTTCGAATGCTAAGATATCCTTACATGTTGCCTTCGATGACCATAACGACCCTTTAGATAGTCCCTCAACATCCAGCGATAGGGCTACCTGTAGGATATCACTATCTAAAGGAAAGGAGGAAAAGAACATCCTTTTTCGAGTAGGTAGACAGTACTTAATTACTTGCTCAAACCTAATTTTTTACACTTACACACTTTCAAATTTCTTTTCAAAAATGCTTTATCGCACTCTTGAGGACTGATACAAGAGTTATCATAAAGCAAACAAAAATCTTTCAAAACACAAATGAAAACAGTCTTCAAAAATGAGATAGTACCTAAGAGCCCATAGAAAACCACGGATGCAAAGGGTGCTAACACCTTCCCGTTCCATAATCTACCCCCTTACTCAGAAAATCTCGAAAAATGTCTTTTTATTTTCTTTTCACCCTTTCCTTTGTTGGATAAAAGAAAAGTCGATGGCAACTCTTACTTACCGCGGCATTTGCGAATACAAAAACACAAACCAGTATAATAGTCGGTTCTGCCACCGTATCACAGAACTGGCGACTCTGCTTGGGAATAATAATAAAAGTGGGGTTTACCTTAGGGTCTAGATCATTTCTAAATTGTTTGCTTGTTTGTTTGCTTTACTTTTAAGGTATTCTTTGGGGTTACTATAGGTCCTACACCTGGATCTGGGGAAACCTTTTAGGTAAGTAGCAATAGATCGTGGAAACTGTGCAGGGTATACCGACACAGTTGAAGCGATGGCTACGTTGATTCGACACTTTGGTTGGTATCGATAGCCCTTGAGTTAATCAAGGAGAATACGGGGCCGCTGCATGGTGTCATGAAGCGTCAAATGACCTTAGAACCTTAAATAAAACAACTTGGCCATTAGGACATAGTGAGATGGCCATCTTTGGTGTATTCCCAAAGTCGGCAGATACTCGATGCTACACTCATTGAGGCTTGACTCCTGAGTTTTGTTTGGTTGTGAGTCAGTCGCCTATCGAACGAAGCTTGTGGGAAAGGTCAGTGATATTGATATCCCTTAGAACCCAGTTACTATTTATAGGACAGGTTGAACCAATCCAACTTCAAGAGGGTATGACCTTAAAACTCATCCAAGCCTTAAACCTAAGGTTTTGGTGTGATTTGCTTGTGCTTGATATATATGTGATTTCTTAGCATAATCATACACATCATAACATCATGACACAACATTTCCTTAACCATTTTAAGGATGTCAAGGGTTTGTGATGTAAGTTATGGTAAATCAGACATCTATCAAGGGGAAAAGGGGATTTATTTTCCTCTAGATAATGCCGTCAAAAGATCAAAACTCAACAAATTGAGTCAGGGGCTATGACCCACTTGATATGGTGAGCTTGACTCACGTAGAAGGACACTCAATAAAACTAAGTTCTTCAATCGAAGATGCAAATGCTGACATTTTCTTGTTTACCCCGCGAGATCCTTGAAAACATTGCATACATATATCATACATATCATTGCATAAGCAGGTTTTAAAACAGATTTCTAATATCCTGCGCTGTTTATTTCAGCAATGACTCTAGAAAAAACAGTGAAGGACCTACAACTCAGAATGCACAGTTTCAACAGATGATCATGGCTCTGGCCAAGGGGCAAGAGGAACTGAAAGCCTTGATTGTGAAAGAGAAGACTAAGAAGCCAAGGAGGACAGCTAGTATGGTAAATCTGGGTAGGAGATTCAAAGGACCTCTAAAGCAAGTGGTTGAGCTTACATCTTCATCAAAAGAAGGTGATAATCAAGAGGGGGAGACAAGAGAGGAAGACCCTAGTTCGAGGGAATCTAACAATGAGATTGATTACAATGAAGAGCAGTATCCTCCGACCGAAGAAAAGTAAAAACAATTGGAAGAGAATTTAAGATCAATGGAAATCCAGAAGGTTCCTGGGCTGGATTTTGAAGAGCTGGGTTTGGTCTCTGGGGTTGTCATCCCACAAAAGTTCAAGGTGCCGGTGTTCTCCAAGTATGATGGGGTTTCGTGTCCCAAGATGCACCTCCGATCTTATGTGAGGAAGATCCAACCTCACACTGCTGACAAGGACTTATGGGTCCTCTTCTTTTAGGATAGTCTATCCGGAACTCAACTAGAATGGTTCTACCAGCTGGAAAGGGCCAACATTCATATTTGGGAAGACCTGGCTGCTGCTTTCTACAAGCAGTATCAGTACAACACAAACCATGCTCCCACCCGTACTCAACTCCAAAGTATGGCTATGGGTTTGAGCGAGGGCTTTAAAAACTACACTCAGAAGTGGATGGACTTAGCAAGAAGAGTCCAACTTCCCCTGTATGATAGGTATCTAGTTGATATCTTTCTGGGTACCTTGTCCGATCTATTTTTCAATCACCTGATTGGAAGCTCCTCAGTCGACTTTATTGAATTAATCTTGACAGGGAAAAGAGTGGAAGCTGGAATTAAGAGTGGTAAGATTCAAAAGGATGCATCCTCCAATGTAGTAAGGAAACCATGTTTTAGGGAAAAAGAGGTCAGTGCTATTTATAGTCAAAGGAATTAGGATAGAACTGAACGTCGTCCAGTGGTAGGGGCTGTTATGATCTCTAAACCTGCACCTACTCAACAAAGGAACAATCAGTCTATAGCAGAAAGGCCGGTAAGATAGTATAACCAGATAAACATGACTCTGTCTCAAGTTTCACCACAATTATTGAAGTCCAATCTAGTAAATTTAAAGGAAGACCCGAAGAATCCTAATACTGCCTCTACCCGCTACAATCTAAATATGTGATGCGCCTACCATTCTGAGACTCCGAGGCATGACACGAACGACTGATGGCTATTGAATAATAAGATGCAGGATCTGATCGAGACAAAGGAGATTAAATTCGATCCCCCTGAGACTCCTAATGTTATAACAGCACCCATGCCTAAGCACGGCTCAGGAATCAATGCTATTAATATTGTCTCCACCATGGATGATGCTGACAATGAGTATGACATGGATAAATGGATCTTCCCTACTACCAATGGTAGACCAAGTAACTGGGCGGCTAGAGACTTTGTACCATTTACTATTGATGAGAAGTAATTGTCTTTCTTGTTTTGGATATGTAATAAACAATATAAACTTTTTGGCCATGTGTCTTACCCGGGGCACAATGGTTTATTTGTGAGGGATATCATGTTTCATTTTCATATGGCCTTAATAAAGAATTGGACTTTTATGCATACAAATTTTTTGCTCTCTGATTTTTCTTTTCTTCCTTTACTTTGTCAATATAGTTATTCTCTTACACACACTCATGTATCAAACTGAAGATCTGTATCCATTATGGATCCCATTGATAACAGTTCTACTATTTCCAATTATGACTTTGGAAATATGATCAACTAAGTCGACGACGTAGGTGTGGAAGATTGTGAGGTACCTGGAGAACTTTCTACACTGTTACAGTAGGAAGAGAGGGCAATACAGCCTCATGAAGAGCCAGTTGAGACAATAAACTTGGGTCTAGAGGAAGACATAAAAGAAGTCAAGATCGATGCAAATCTAGGGCTTAATGTTAAATAGCAGTTGATACATATGTTGCATGACTATGTCGAGATCTTTTCCTGGTCATTTGAAGACATGCCAGGACTGGATACAGATATTGTGGTTCACCGTTTGGATTAAAGAATGCTGGGGAAACCTATCAGCGAGCCATGGTATCCTTGTTTCATGACATGATTCACCATGAGATAAAGGTCTATGTTAATGAAATGATAGACAGGTCTCAAACTGAGGAAGAACACCTTGATCATCTACAAAAGCTGTTTGATAGGTTGAAGACGTACAAGTTGAGGTTAAATCCGATCAAGTGCACCTTTGGGGTAAGGTCTGGTAAATTTCTAGGTTTCATTGTCAGTGACAAGGGCATTCAGGTAGACCCTGCAAAGGTGAAGGCTATACAAGAGATGTCGGCTCCTCGTACTGAGAAGGAAGTTAGAGGCTTCTTAGGACGCTTGAATTACATTTCCAGGTTCATTTCCCATCTAACTGCTACTTTTTAGCCAATCTTCAAACTCCTGAAGAAAGATCAAGTGGTAAAATGGAATGGCGAATGCCAGACTGCCCTCGAAAGAATCAAAGAATACCTTCAAGAGCCTCCAATTCCAATGCCTCCGATTGAAGTAAGACCTTTGATAATGTACTTAACTGTGTTAGATAATTCAATGGGGGTTTGTTATGGGGCAGCATGACGAGTCCGTTCGAAAAGAGCATGCGATATACTACCTTAGTAAAAAGTTTACTGACTGTAAAACAAGATACTCACTGCTCGAGAAAACTTGCTGCACTTTGGCATGGGCTCCTCGCCGACGAATATAATATATGTTGACCCACACTACTTTGTTGATATCTAAGATGGATCTGATCAAGTACATCTTCGAGAAGTCCGCTCTCTCCAGAAGAATAGCAAGATGGAAAATGATATTGACCGAATACGATATCCAATACATGACCCAGAAAGCAATCAAGGGAAGTGTACTATCTGGTCATTTGGCTCATTAGGCTATGGATGACTACCAGTCCATGAATTTTGAGTTCTGGATGAGAATATTATGCTAGTAACTGACTGTGAAGAACCTGGACCGGATGAAGGACCCGAGGAAGGATCCCGATGGACCATGGTTTTTGATGGAGCCTCGAACGCACTCGACAATGGCATCAGTGCTGTAATCATATCACTCGAGGGCTGTCATACTTCTTTCACCGCCAAACTATGTTTCAATTGTACGAATAATATGGCGGAGTATCAGGCGTGCATCATGGGTCCCAAAACTACTATTGACCGGAGGATTAATTTCTTGAGCATTTTCGGGGATTCAGCCTTGGTAATAAGTCAGATTAAAGGAGAGTGGGATACGAAGCACCCAAATCTCATCCCGTACAAAGAACATGTGCTGACATTACTACCACACTTTGAAGAGGTCACCTTTGAACATTTTCCACGAGAAGAGAATCAGTTAGCAGACGCGCTAGCTACTATGTCATCTATGTTCAAGGTCAAGTGGGACAACGAGGCTCCTCGGATCACTATTGAGAGGTTGGATGAACCAGCATACTGCTATGATATTGACACTGAAGAAGTAGCAGACAAACCTTGGTTTCATGAAGTAAAGAGGTATCTCGAGGCTAAAGAATATCCCGAGGGGGCATCTGTCAATGATAAGAAGTTTATGAGAAAGTTCGCCGCAAAGTTCTTCATCAGTAATGGAATCCTCTACAAGCGCAACCATGACTCCATTTTACTTCAGTGCATAGACAAGAGCGAAATAGAGAGGATTATGGCAGATTTACACAAAGTTCCCTTGGGAACCCATTCTAGTGGACATACCATGGCTAAAAAGATCCTACGGACAGGATACTATATGTCCACTATAGAAGCAGACTCTTATCAGCATTCCCGAACTTGTCACAAATGCCAAATCTACGCTGATAAAGTGCATGTACCTACGGTTCCCTTGAACATCTTGACGGCTCCCCGACTTGTAGCGATAAAAAATGTAGCGGGGTAAATCGGAGATCAAACTATTAATTAATTCGTCTCACAAAAGCAAGAGTCGCCATCGCGCTTTATTATTTCCAAGGGAAAAGGGAAAAGAGCGAAATAAAACCCTAAAATATGCAATGTAAAATAATACTTTAAAAAAAGTAATAAAAATACAAGGCATTTTTGAAAAGAGGTCTATGGTTCGGGGGTTGGTTATACAATGGGAAGGTATTAGCACCCAATGTATCTATAGTATTCTATAGGAACCTTTTGAAATATATGTTTTATAAAAATGTTTGTTTGATTAAAAATAAATTGTTTTGGCCAAAAATGGGTATGGACGAGTTTTTGAAGATACGACGACCTAATGTCGAAGTTTTGACTTAAAGGGTGTGAGTTTTGAAAAATTGAATATTTGGGAAAATTATCTTAAGTTTTTAATGAAATGAGGGTATTCTCACAATGTTTTTTTGATTACACGAAGTCGACAAAAAAATAAACAATTCCCTTGGATTTTTGCAAGCAACATGAAGATAAAAAAAATAAAGTATAAACACTCCAAGATTTTAAAAGAAAACCAAGAGAAGCCATGGAATTAAATTAAACTCAACCAACATGTATCATGGGAGGAACATCATAAGGGGAAATGAATTCAAAGAGGTAACTTGCAAACTTATCAAGAAACGACAAGTTAAAAAAACTAACAAAATTAACTAACATGCTGACCAAACGAAATATCAAGACTTAAATAAATTATAAAACTAAACTAATTAATTGGGTTATAAACTGAAAACGAAATAAAGGTCCAGCATAGGACAGAAATAGAAATCGAACAATGCACCTTTCGAACTCTTTTTTTCTCTTCGAACTAACCTCTTTCGAATCATTCGAACTCCCTCTTTCGAACTCTCTTTTCTCTCTTCGAACTCTCTCTTTCGAACTCTGCTTTTCTCTCTCTTCAAACTCTCTCTTTCTAACTCTCTCCTTCTGACTTCGAACTCCCTCTTTCGAACTCTGCTTTTCTCTCTTCGAACTCTGCTAAAACGAAATCGAACAACACCAATGACGAATCCCGCTCCATCAATTCGAACTCTTACCCTTCTAAATCTAAATTAAACACTCTGATCCCTCTATTCTAAATCGAACACTCACTGCTTCTGGCTTCGAACTCCCTCTATTCTAGATTGAAATCGAACACTCTGCTCCCCTAAATCTAAATCTAACACTCTGCTAGCTTCGAACTCCCTCTATTCTAGAATGAAATCGAATAACAACACTGATACTGGTTTCTAATTCTTCCTAAGTTAGAACGAACAACACCACTGCTACGGTTCGAACTCCTTCCTAAATCAAAACGAACAACACTACTGCTACTGGCTCGAACTCTTCCTAAATAAAAACGAACAACACTACTGCTACTGGCTTCGAACTCTTCCTAAATCAGAATGAACAACACCCCTGTTACTGGTTTCGAACTCTTCCCTCCCTAAATCGAAATCGAATAACAACACTGATTCTGGTATTTTCACGCAGTTTAAACAATAAATCAACAAGGCAATAAATATTCATGGCAAGAGAAACAACAATAACAATCTCAGGGGTTCTGATTTATTGAAACATCAACAACGAAAAATGCAGCCACAACAACTAGTTCACAGTGTATGTCATTATAACAAGCATGGCAACAGATTTGAGAAAAAAAAGTGGTAAGGAAACTTACAAGATCAGAGCAAGTCTGATGGTTTCGATTTTGATAATAAAAATAATATAGAAATCCAGAGATGAGGTAATATGCCTTTTTTTTAATTCCTCATGCTCTTCTGAAAATCTGCTTGTGCTTATTGATGATGGGTGGAACGGAAATGAAAAAAACAAAGTATGGTGGCTACTGTGTTGTTGAACAAAACGTGTGAGCCATGGAGGTTTGAAGGGAAACTGATGTAGATGATGGTGGAATGAGGAAGAGATGCTACAGTTTGTGGTTTTTTCGAAAGTGGCTTGCTGTTTGTGAGTTTGTGCTTGGTTCGAAACAGGCTTTGGTGAGGAGGGCAGGCTTATGCTTGGTTCGAAACGGGCTTTGAATTTGTGGTTGTGAGGGTTGTTTATGTTGTATGGTTATATAAAAGGTTGAATAAGGAAGTTTGAAAGAGCTTCTGAGGTAGTGAACGAAATTGAAGGTTGCATGGAATGAAGGTTTGAGTTTGCTTCTCCAAGTTTTCTTTTTTGTTTATGAACTATCTTTTTTTACCCTTTCCACTTAAACGAACAATAATATGCAAGTTTTTGTGTTTTTATCCTTTGTTCCCTGCGTGAAATCCCTTTCTCTCCCTTACTGCCTGTTTATATAGTGAAACAAGGATGAGGTTTTGGGAGGGAATATTTTGGTGAGTTTGAACATATGTAATAATCTGATTTCGGCACTTTTTTGATACAGTTTGGTGTGTGCCATTTGAAGTAATTCTTGGACAGATGTGCACAGGTTTGTTGTTGGTGGAGGCAGTTTTTTATTGTGGAGGCAGCGGGGATTTGGACCGTTAGTTGGGCATGGCTTGCGCATGGGGACCAACAGCATAGGACAAACTCATATGGACAATATTTATAATAATCATAATAATAAACAACAATGACAATAATAAAATAATTGTTAGTAAAACTAAGCTGAAAATGTAAAAGTGAAATAAAAGTTATTAATTTTTTTTTGTTTTTTCAAATAAAGTGATGCAAAAATATAAATTATATGTAACTAAGATTTTTTTGATAATTTTAAATTAACATAAAGAACTTGCAAAAAAATAAAAAATAAAAATAAAAGAATGTGAAATTACTATTTTTTTGAGATTTTTTACTAACTTAAATCTAAAAAACAAAATTTTAACTTAAATGATACAAGAACAAAAAACTAAATGAAACTTAAGGAAACTAATTTTTGTATTTTGAATATTTTGAACAAAAACATAAATAAAAAGAAAAATAGCATGAACTAAATATTTTTAGGATTTTCCTTTTTTTATGAAAATAAAAATAAAAGAAAAAAATGAGAAAAAAATGATTTAATAAAGTCAGACAAAAACCAGTTAAATTTCACTAAATTCAATACAATTTCTAACGTTCTATTTTTTTGGTGGATTTTCAAAGTATAATCATCTCTTGACTTGTAAAGAAAAGTTGTAGTTGTTGCAGAGCAGAATCATATGTGAAAGAACCACTAAAAAAATTGTCGAAATTTGAAGAAGTTATGAATTTTTGAAATCTAACTCGAGAATTGGCAAAAAGGTTGAAATGCTTGTGAACGCTTGCTATGTAACAATGCAGATGGGAGGTGGTATCTTAGGTCAAAATTTGGGGTATGACAGCTGCCCCTATTTAAGTTTCTTCTATCCAGAGATATGAAGATTAAAATCTTCATCTCGACGAGATTGAAGGTACTTAAATACATAATACGCAAATTTTGCCCTAAGATTCCGCCATTATGTTTATGATATGAATGTAGTATTTAAATTCACAAAGAATGATATTGCATGAGACAAGATAATGTTGGAGAAACCAAACACCAACAAACCATAGGAACATAGATTATACACTACCGGGGAAATGAGCCATCGACTTCAAATGATAGACTCTTGACGACGAATAAAAATTTGAGAAAATACGACCTCTGACCCTAACAAAGAAGGCATCTTGCATAGGCCACAAAACATATTACTGACCCAAAAATAACAGTGAGTTCCTAACTCAAGGTCAAAGATAGACAAAAGATGTACCAAATTTGCTGATAATGGATTACCGACTTCTAAAGGTAAAGATTCATAACAAACTTCTCTGCGAGATTTCCGGAGAGATACCAATTAATGCTGAAATAATAATGGTTTTAGATACACAAGCTGCTCAAATAAAGAAGCTGCCACTTGCTATCGTTCAAAGATGCTATGACATACAAGCTGTTCAAATAAAGAAGCTGCCACTTGCTGTCTTCCAAAACACTATGACATACAAGCTGCTCAAATAAAGAAGCTGCCACTTGCTGTCGTCCAAAAACTATGACATACAAGCTGCTCAAATAAAGAAGCTGCCACTTGCTGTCTTCCAAAAACTATGACATACAAGCTGCTCAAATAAAGAAGCTGCCACTTGCTGTCTTCCAAAAACTATGACATACAAGCTGCTCAAATAAAGAAACTGCCAGTTGCTGTCTTCCAAAAAAAAAATAACGTACAAGCTTCTCATGAAGAGCTGCCACTCGTCGTTTTCCGCAGGAAAAGAACGTACAAGCTGCTCATGAAGAGCTGCCACTTGTCGTCTTCCAAAAATAACTGACGCACAAGTTGCTCATGAAGAGCTGTCGCTTGTCGTTTTCCAAAAATAACTGACGCACAAGTTGCTCATGAAGAGCTGCCGCTTGTCGTTTTCCAAAAAATAATTCAGAAGAAAATTGCGATAACACTGCCAGAGAATAAAATCTTCGTCAAAGGGAACCATGAATCAATCCTTCCCGAGGAGATCAAATACTTAAATGTGCAAAATAAATGCACCATTCGTCCAGGTTGCCTAGCTTGCAGAAAACCACGAGATAGCCTATGCAAGAGACAACAACTCCCTCCAGGGATAAACCAGAGAGAAAACAGTCAAACAAGACTCCACCCAATGAGAAAATAACTTGATTGGGGATTCATCCTATCCAGAAATGGACAAGGAAGGCTAAATCAACAAATCATCCACGAGGATTAGCTCAGTTGGGGAATTTAGAAAGGAGGCACATTTTCTGCCTAAGCTAACATTCTACTTGGAAAGAACATGTACATTGTCTTAATAAACATAAACAAGGTATACGACCAAAAATCAACGGCAAATGTGAATATCATGCGTGATATAAGTGTAAATGAATGAATGAATGAATGTTATGCTGACGAAACAGGCAGACAAAATATCTTGAAGATGATAAGATATCACAAAACAATAGATACTCGGCCAATCTTAAAGAGACGGAAAATAACTGGAACTGGAACCACAAAGCAACGTCAGAGCGTATCACGCTACAAGGCTCAAATCTTCTGGGGAGGAAAGTATTCAAAACCAATCTTCTAACACCAATAGACCGCTGGCATGAGACAAAGCGTACCACACTTCAGAAATCTGCTCAAACCAAAACAACGCTTAATTGGAAAAGCTAGGGAGTCACCAAACTTAGTACCCCTAGAAACAAAAGTTTACACAACCAACATCTCGTGACGATCTTGAAAGAAAACAATGTTCATCATGCAAGGATAAACTACTGTATTGTTTTGCATTTCATGGCTTGACCATCCTCGAAACAACTGTTAACATTCCTTTCAGTATTCACGACACATTTTTAAAATAAGAATACTTTAAATAACTTTGTTTCAAATATTGCCGTAAAAAATTAAAATTTTGCCCACAAAAGGTAAATGCTCAAATTTCATTAATAAGATAGTAGTTCGCTAACAACGCGACTCCAACGGTTTACAAAAGTTTGGGAAATAGTACATGAAAGAAAGGGTTACACAAAAACAATGATCACTATTCTCCCTAACAACTTCGAATTCCGAAATGTGCTCAAATGCCACAACCGGTCTGACCAAAAACCTGCCTAAGCCGCCCCTTCGGGTTTTCAACTTAGCAAACTGTCAACTCAAACCTAGGCGAAATACTTCTTGACTGCATCGGAGTTCACGGAGCGCGGGAGCTCGTCACCGTCCATATTTGTGAGAATCATGGCACCTCCAGAGAAAACTTTCTTAACGACATACAGTCCTTCATAATTCGGAGCCCACTTGCCCCTAGAATCAGGTTGGAAAGATAATATCTTCTTGAGCACAAGGTCACCTTCTCTGAACTCGCGTGGTCGAACCTTCTTATCAAAAGCCTTCTTCATTCTCTGCTGATATAATTGACCGTGACACAACGCTGTCAATCTCTTCTCTTCAATTAAATTCAACTGATCATATCTACTTTGACACCATTCAGCCTCAGAAAGTTTAGCTTCCATCAACACTCTCATAGACAGAATCTCAACCTCCACGGGGAGTACTGCTTCCATACCATAAACTAGGGAAAATGGGGTTGCACCTGTTGAAGTTCGAACTGAAGTACGGTATCCATGTAAAGCAAACGGAAGCATTTCATGCCAATCTTTATAAGTTACCACCATCTTCTGGACAATCTTTTTGATGTTCTTGTTAGCAGCTTCAACTGCCCCATCCATCTTCGGCCTGTAAGGAGATGAATTATGGTGTTCGATCTTGAATTCTTCACAAAGCTCTTTCATCATCTTGTTATTCAAATTTGAACCATTATCGGTGATGATCTTGCTCGAGATGCCGTATCGACAAATGATCTGATTCTTGATAAATCTGACCACCACATGTCTGGTTACATTAGCATAAGATGCTGCTTCCACCCATTTAGTAAAATAATCGATCGCTACCAAGATGAAACAATGACAATTTGAAGCTTTGGGTTCAATCATTCCAATCATATCAATGCCCCACATAGAGAAAGGCCAAGGTGAAGAGATCACATTGAGGAGGGTCGATGGCAGATGTATCTTATCCGCATAAATATGGCACTTATGACATTTCTTGACATATTTGCAGTAATCAGATTCCATTGTCATCCAATAGTAACCAGCTCTCAACATCTTTTTAGCCATTGCATGTCCATTGGCATGAGTGCCAAAGGATCCTTCATGTACTTCTTGCATCAACATGTCTGCTTCATGTCTGTCTACACATCTGAGCAAGACCATGTCGTAATTCCTCTTGTACAATACTTCTTCATTGAGGAAGAAACTGCTTGCTAATCTCCTCAACGTCTTCCTATCTTTATTGGATGCCCCAGGCGGGTACTCTTGAGTTTGAAGAACACGTTTAATGTCATAGAACCACGGTTTGTTGTCGGTGACCTCTTCTACTGAGAACACATGAGCAGGTCTATCGAGGCGCATAACTCTGATTGTAGGCACATCGTTCCAACCTTTCACTTGAAACATTAAAGACAAAGTAGCTAAAGCATCAGCCATTTGGTTTTCATCTCTAGGGATATGATGTAACTCCACTTTGTTGAAAAAGGTTAACAATCTTCTAGCATAATCTTTGTAAGGGATCAAACTAGGATGACGAGTCTCCCATTATCCTTTGATTTGATTAATTACCAATGTCGAGTCTCCGTAAACATCAAGAATCTTAATCCTTAGATCCACTGCCTCTTCGAGACCCATAATACATGCTTCATATTCAGCCATGTTATTCGTACAGTCGAACTTCAATCTCGCCGTGAACGGGATATGAGTACCTCGGGGAGTGACGATGATTGCCCCAATTCCATTTCCATAAGAATTCACAGCTCCGTCAAATATTAGGCCCCAACGGGATTCAGGATCAGGTCCTTCTTCAGGTAATGGCTCTTCACAATCTTTAGCTTTCAAGTACATAACATCTTCATCCGAGAAGTCAAACTTGATGGATTGATACTCTTGAATTGGTTGGTGAGCCAAATGATTGGCTAAAATACTCCCTTTGATTTCTTTCTGAGTGTGATACTCAATGTCATATTCAGATAACAACATCTGCCAACGGGCTATTCTTCCAGATAAGGCGGGCTTCTCAAAGATATACTTGACCGGATCCATTTTGGAGATCAACCAAGTGGTGTGGTTAATCATATACTGGCGCAGACGGCGAGCAGCCCAAGCTAAAGCACAACAAGTTTTCTCAAGCAATGAATATCGAAACTCACAGTCTGTGAATTTCTTACTCAGGTAATATATGGCATCTTCCTTTCTTCCAGTCTCATCTTGTTGACCAAGCACACATCCCATGGAATCTTCCAATATAGTCAGGTACATAATCAAAGGTCTTCCTTCCACTGGAGGAATCAAAATAGGAGGTTCAAGTAAATATTCTTTGATGCTATCAAAAGCTCTCTGACAATCTTCTGTCCACACACATCTTTGGTTCTTTCGGAGAAGCTTGAAAATCGGCCCACAGGTAGCAGTCATATGAGATATAAATCTAGAAATATAGTTCAGTCTCCCAAGGAATCCTCTTACTTGTTTTTCCGTCTTGGGTGCGGGCATTTCCCGAATATCTTTGACTTTATCAGGATCTACCTCAATACCTTTCTGACTGACAATGAAACCCAGAAGTCTTCCAGAACGAACACGAAAGGTGCACTTGTTGGGATTCAGGCGGAGTTTATACTTTCTCAGACGCTGGAATAACTTCAATAAATGTTTCAAATGATCCTCTTCAGTTTGCGATTTGGCAATCATGTCATCTACATACACTTCTATCTCCTTATGCATCATATCATGGAACAAAGCAGTCATGGCCCTTTGGTATGTTGCACCAGCATTCTTCAAACCAAACGGCATTACCCGATAACAAAATGTTCCCCAAGGTGTAATGAAAGTTGTCTTCTCCATATCTTCTGGTGCCATCTTGATTTGATTATAACCAGAGAAACCATCCATGAAAGAAAAGACTTTAAACTTTGCGGCACTGTCGACCAATACATCAATGTGCGGTAAAGGAAAATCATCCTTTGGGCTAGCTCTATTCAGATCTCTATAGTCTACACACATCCGAACTTTGCCATCCTTCTTAGCAACAGGCACTATATTGGCTAACCATTGAGGATAGACCGATGTAACAAGGAAACCTGCGTTAATTTGATTTTGAACTTCTTCTTTGATCTTTTCAGCCATGTCGGGATGAGTCCTTCTCAACTTCTGCTTAATCGGCGGACATTCAGGTCTCAACGGCAAACGATGCTCCACAATATTATTATCCAAACCTGGCATGTCTTGGTAGGACCAAGCAAACACATCAACATACTCTCTGAGAAGCTCTAACATTTTCTCTCTGACCTCTGGGATAAGCAATGCTCCGACCTTGACTTCCTTTTTATCTTCTTCATCAACCAAATTGATCACCTCTATAGGCTCTGCAAACGGCTGAATAGTCTTTTCATCATGCTCAAGCAAACGGGAAATTTCAATAGGAATCTCTTCACTATCCTCTTCCTCGGCTCCGAACACAGGGAATTCAAAGTTGGGAGGGGGCATAAGATCATTGTTTTCAATGGTTAAGTCATGGATTAATCTGCACATATGATTATGCTTTATTTTAGAAATCGATTAATATGAATGTTGTACAAATGAAACAAAAGATTATTATATTTTCCTATTACTACCAATTAATTTTCATTACTATTTCCCAGAAAAAGTGAAAAATAAAACAGTAGTGGACAAAATAACATTTTTATTCATGATTTCAATACTTGAAACAAAGAGCCCAGACATTTTCTGTTTTGCGTTGGGCAGAGCAAAAGGATTTATTTTCAACATAGCCCGACACAAATACTCTTCGCCTTGGGCAGAGCGAAAGTTTTTTTTCAAAAATAAAACAAAACATTACTCAGAAATGTGCATCACAACAGGAACATCAACAATAATCCAGTTCTGGCAAACCACTCCATGCATTACAAAATCAGGTAAATCCTCTTCAGAATCGTCTCCTATTATAGCATCAACCTCAGGAGGTGTCGGATGGATAAAACGTGCGCTTCGAAAAACCTCTTGTATCGGACGGGTAACTATTTCCTGCTTGACTCTTGTAGACACGGGATGAAAACCAAGACCTTCTCCAGACTTGTTCTCAGGCAAAGTCAACACCTGGCCCCAACCTTCAGCCGAACCACTTTCAACCACACGTCGTGCATCTTCAAAAGAAGAAATAGACGTCCCTTGCTTCTTCACTTCATTATTAGCAACAGATAGATCTTGGAATTGGGTTCCAACATCCTCATCAACATCAATAAAAGAGAAAGATGACAAATGGCTCACCACCATAGCCTGCTCTCCACCAATCATTACCAGCTTTCCATGCCTTACAAACTTCAATCTCTGATGGAGCGTGGAAGTGACTGCCCCTGCATCATGGATCCATGGATGACCCAATAGGCAACTGTAGGCAGCACGAATATCCATTACTTGAAAAGTGATCTGAAAAGTAAAAGGACCAATTACTATAGGAAGATCCACTTCACCAATGACAGTCTTCCTATAACCATCAAACGCTTTGACAATTACTCCACTGGGTCTCATGGGAGCACCTTGATATGAGAGTCGAGATAATGTAGTTTTGGGCTTTACATTTAACGACGAACCTGTATCTACTAACACACTTGATAAAGTATCATTTCCACAACTGATTGAGATATGAAAAGCCATATTATGGTTCCTTCCCTCCTCCGGAAGCTCTTCATCACTGAAACCAAGATTGTTACACGAAGTAATATTTCCCACAATTCCATCAAACTGGTCAACCGTCACATCATGATCCATGAATGCATGGTCCAAGACCTTCATCAAAGCTTCTCTATGGGCACCAGAATCTCTCAGTAAAGCAAGCAAAGAAATCTTGGAAGGAGTTTGCAAAAGTTGGTCCACAATCTTGTATTCACTTCTCTTGATAAGCTTCAGAATCTCATCATCATCGGGGTGTGGGATAGGTTCATTGGATCGGCCTACCTCAACCCTGGGTTCAACATTTCTTGCTGGAATTTCTACCGGTATGGGCCTCCTGACTTGAACTTCTGGCCTCTTCAAAGGTACTGCTGCAAAGATACGCCCGCTTCTCGTAACTCTGCTCACATCATCGATGTTAACAAAAGATGGCCTTGTTGGTATAGGGACTTCTACCCCATTCTCAATCATTATGGCATTATACTTATACGGTATAGCTTGGTCTGAGTTGTAAGGCACAGGACCAGGTGGATAAATGATCAAAGGAGCAACAGGTGCAGTCTGACTGTCGTAAATGATCTCTACCGGTTCAGGCAAGTTGAATTATGGTATTATAACATTCACTTCATCCACCGGATCTCTGTCATGTGTAATAGTGATAACCCTCTGGTCTAACAATTTTTGAATGTCCTCCTTCACAATAGGGAAATCAACTTCTCTTGAACAAAATTCACAAACATCATAATCATGATGATGCCTAAAAAAGGCAAGTCTTCTTAAACTCTGATGTAACCTGATCAACGAATCTCTTATGTGTTCAACTTGAAAAACTCGAAACTTTCCCGGACAACCTTCCACCATATTCACTGATGTTGTCCCATGTCGAGGCAAAGGATTATCTCTAACATTCGGGTTAACATCCTTGAAAGACAAAATACCATTCTTAATCAATCTCTGCACATCCGCCTTTAGAGCAAAGCAATTTTCAAGGTTGTGCCCCGGCGACCCTTGATGATACTTACAAAACTGGTCTGCCTTGTACCACGGAGAAGTACTATCCGGTGCGACAGGAGGAGGCTTCGTCGTTATGAGGTTCTTTTTTATCAGAGCAGGGAACAATTCAGTATAAGTCATGGGAATGGCATCAAAGTGCAATTTCCTTGGTGAACGATTCTGGTTGTTAAATTGATAAGCCTGTTGTCGAGGCTGTTGTTGAAATGGCCGTTGTTGAGTTGGTGGGGTTTAATGAGTCGGGGTCACCAATGTTGGGCGGACAACCTAAGTGACTACCGCAACATGTGAGTAACCTCTCCTTGGTCTCCCAGGGAAAATCATACTGACATCTTATTCTTTCCTTTTAGGAAAAACACCTCCAAACTTCTTGATACTGATAGACGGACTTCCTTCTTTAACCAAACGTCCTTCACGAATCCCTTCTTCCAACCGCATGCCCATACTTACCATCTCGGTGAAGTCACTGGGTGCGCTGGCAATCATTCTTTCATAATAAAAGGAACCTAGAGTCTTCAAGAATATCTTTGTCATTTCTTTCTCCTAAAGATGGGGATAGATCTGAGCAGCAATTTCGGGCCACCTCTGGGCGTATTCCTTAAAGGAATCTCTGAGTGCTGTCCAAACCCATATACCACTTTAGAGCGACACCAGTCAGACTGTCTTGAAAGTAGTGAATTAACAAGTCATGATTATCAAAATATGTAGACATCTTTCTCACGTACATAGTCAAATGACTCCGTGGACACGAATCACCTTTATACCTTTCAAAGTCCGGCACTTTGAATTTGGATGGAATCTTTACATTTGGAACTAAGCACAGGTCATGAGCATTCTTTCCAAACAAATCCTTCCCATTTAACGCTCTGATCTCCCTCTGCATCTCTTGAAACTAGTCTTGAAATTCTTCCATTCTATCGACAAGACCCAAACTTTCAGCAAGCTCAGCATGATAAGCAGGTTCATTCATGTATGGCGTAGAATGAATCATAGGAGCGACAGTTGTCATCACCGGTTGAGGGAAAGGTGCCACAGGCGGCATAGCAGTTGTCTCCGGTTGAGGAAGAGACATGGTAGGTTGAACCAAAGGCTGTACGACAGGCTGATACCCTTCTGGCACAAAGTTATAAGGCATTCCCCACGGAAAACCTTTTGGCATCTGATGCTGAAGCGGAGAGTTGATTTGAGTCACAAATGTTGGAACGGAGACAATCTCAGAAACCACAGTAGTCGAAGTCTGAATCTCAGCAGCTGCAGTCGATGGCTGATTCTGAGAAGCCATCAAACTTTCCACCTGCGCAGTTAGTTTCTCCATACCAACACGAAGGGTAGCGACCTCCTCACGAAGCTCGTGGTTTTCCTGTTCTAGATCTTCCATCTTCCTCTGACGGTTGGCTCGAGTATCGTATTGATGAGACAACTTGACAATCTATCGGAGTGGAAAAAGAGACAAGGATAAGACTCTAGAAAACATGTGAAATGGAATGTTGGATGATGCATGATATGCGATGCAAATGATCACTTGTTTTGATAGTTTTCAAGGAACTTCGATAATTTTGCACACATCAATGGTAAAGGAATTTGGAATAACAAAAAACTCATTTCATTAATCAAAAGCGATAAATTACAACTTACAACTTTGGAACAACAAAACAATAAATTACAACCTTGGGATGATAACCCAATAATAAAAGCAGTAAATTACAACTTTGGAGCATGAAGCCCATAATGAAAGCAGTAAATTACAACTTTGGAGCATGAAGCCCTTTTACATAGTTTTACAAAATGACAACAGTAAAAATAAAACTAAGAACTAAAGATCACTCAGAGTCAACTTCGAGTGTTTCTCATTCCAAACTCCATAATACCTGAGATGTCTGCAAAAATAATTCTTAAGTTCCTTGAAAAACAAGTTTTTTACAAAAAATGTTGATGGATGCATGGATGAATGATAATGCAACAATTACACACAAGTTCACAAACATGGGGTTCAAAGGTTCAACGTTCGTGCATGGAGTCAAAGGTAAAGCCCACCCCAAGGTATGTACTAATGGTTTAATCACACCTGCAAGACAAGGTTCTAAGAGTTCCCGGAGTCTACATTTCTCCTTCGGATATTACCAACGTCTTGATTACTCAATAATTAGCAATATTCTCAAGAGAAACTCATCAGAGCGTAGCATCGCGTAACAATTACTTCCGGATTACTCCGTTATAATTTCCCCACTACACCTAAAAGGCCGAGTTGGGTTAGGGTTCTACGGTTCTCAATTTCTCTGGCTCCCAGGTCAAAAACAATAATGTCTTCCCGGTTACTCGGTAAACAAATATTACGTTCAAAAGGGCCTTCCATTGAGTGGGGGATTTCATGCCTCCTTCTTCGAAATTACTCCCTCAAAGTTAACATGATTATACTGCCCGTCCTATCCTTAAGTGTAACTTAATCCGGGTATAGGATTCGTCTTTTGCAAAAAACCCAAACAACCCCAATATGAACACATAATTAAACAAATCAAATAATAATAAAACAGATAAACAAACTAGGCTTAACCCACTTAGGGATAGACCAGCATGAGGTCAATCTCTCCCCAGCAGAGTCGCCAATTCTGTAGCGATAAAAAATGTAGCGGGGTAAATCGCAGATCGAACTATTAATTAATTCGTCTCACAAAAGCAAGAGTCACCACCGCGCTTTATTATTTCCAAGGTAAAAGGGAAAAGAGCGAAATAAAACCCTAAAATATGCAATGTAAAATAATACTTTAAAAAAAGTAATAAAAATACAAGGCATTTTTGAAAAGAGGTCTATGGTTCGGGGGTTGGTTATACAATGGGAAGGTATTAGCACCCAATGTATCTATAGTATTCTATAGGAACCTTTTGAAATATCTGTTTTATAAAAATGTTTGTTTGATTAAAAATAAATTGTTTTGGCCAAAAATGGGTATGGACAAGTTTTTGAAGATACGACGACCTAATGTCGAAGTTTTGACTTAATGGGTGTGAGTTTTGAAAAATTGAATATTTGGGAAAATTATCTTAAGTTTTTAATGAAATGAGGGTATTCGCATAATGTTTTTTTGATGACATGAAGTCGACAAAAAAATAAACAATTCCCTTGGATTTTTGCAAGCAACATGAAGATAAAAAAAAAAAAAAAGTATAAACACTCCAAGATTTTAAAAGAAAACCAAGAGAAGCCATGGAATTAAATTAAACTCAACCAACATGTATCATGGGAGGAACATCATAAGGGGCAATAATTCAAAGAGGTAACTTGCAAACTTATCAAGAAACGACTAGTTAAAAAAACCAACAAAATTAACTTACATGCTGACCAAACGAAATATCAAGACTTAAATAAATTATAAAACTAAACTAATTAATTGGGTTATAAACTGAAAATGAAATAAAGGTCCAGCATGGGACAGAAATAGAAATCGAACAATGCACCTTTCGAACTCTTTTTTTCTCTTCGAACTAACCTCTTTCGAATCATTCGAACTCCCTCTTTCGAACTCTCTTTTCTCTCTTCGAACTCTCTCTTTCGAACTCTGCTTTTCTCTCTCTTCAAACTCTCTCTTTCTAACTCTCTCCTTCTGACTTCGAACTCCCTCTTTCGAACTCTGCTTTTCTCTCTTCGAACTCTGCTAAAACGAAATCGAACAACACCAACGACAAATCCCGCTCCATCAATTTGAACTCTTACCCTTCTAAATCTAAGTCGAACACTCTGATCCCTCTATTCTAAATCGAACACTCACTGCTTCTGGCTTCGAACTCCTTCTATTCTAGATTGAAATCGAACACTCTGCTCCCCTAAATCGAAATCTAACACTCTGCTAGCTTCGAACTCCCTCTATTCTAGAATGAAATCGAATAACAACACTGATACTGGTTTCTAATTCTTCCTAAGTCAGAACGAACAACACCACTGCTACGGTTCGAACTCCATCCTAAATCAAAACGAACAACACTACTGCTACTGGCTCGAACTCTTCCTAAATCAAAATGAACAACACTACTGCTACTGGCTTCGAACTCTTCCTAAATCAGAACGAACAACACCCCTGTTACTGGTTTCGAACTCTTCCCTCCCTAAATCGAAATCGAATAATAACACTGATTCTTGTATTTTCATGCAGTTTAAACAATAAATCAACAAGGCAATAAATATTCATGGCAAGAGAAACAACAATAACAATCTCAGGGGTTCTGATTTATTGAAACATCGACAACGAAAAATGCAGCAACAACAACTAGTTCACAGCATATGTCATTATAACAAGCATGGCAACAAATTTGAGAAAAAAAAGTGGTAAGGAAATTTACAAGATCAGAGCAAGTCTGATGGTTTCGATTTTGACAATAAAAATAATATAGAAATCCAGAGATGAGGTAATATGCCTTTTTTTTAATTCCTCCAGCTCTTTTGAAAATCTGCTTGTGCTTAATGATGATGGGTGGAACGGAAATAAAAAAAACAAAGTATGGTGGCTACTGTGTTGTTGAACAGAACGTGTGAGCCATGGAGGTTTGAAGGGAAACTGATGTAGATGATGGTGGAATGAGGAAGAGATGCTACAGTTTGTGGTTTTTTCGAAAGTGGCTTGCTGTTTGTGAGTTTGTGCTTGGTTCGAAACAGGCTTTGGTGAGGAGGGCATGCTTATGCTTGGTTCGAAACAGGCTTTGAATTTGTGATTGTGAGGGTTGTTTATGTTGTATGGTTATATAAAAGGTTGAATAAGGAAGGTCGAAAGAGCTTCTGAGGTAGTGAACAAAATTGAAGGTTGCATGGAATGAAGGTTTGAGTTTTCTTCTGCAAGTTTTCTTTTTTCTTTGTGAACTATCTTTTTTTACCCTTTCCACTTAAACGAACAACAATATGGAAGGTTTTGTGTTTTTCTCCTTTGTTCCCTGCGTGAACTCCCTTTCTCTCCCTTACTGCCTGTTTATATAGTGAAACAAGGATGGGGTTTTGGGAGGGAATATTTTGGTGAGTTTGAACATATGTAATAATCTGATTTCGGCACTTTTCTGATACAGTTTGGTGTGTGCCATTTGAAGTAATTCTTGGACGGATGTGCACAGGTTTGTTGTTGGTGGAGGCAGTTTTTTGTTGTGGAGGCAGCGGGGATTTGGACCGTTAGTTGGGCATGGCTTGCGCAGGGGGACCAGCAGCATAGGACAAACTCAAATGGACAATATTTATAATAATCATAATAATAAACAACAATGACAATAATAAAATAATTGTTAGTAAAACTAAGCTGAAAATGTAAAAGTTAAATAAAAGATATTAATTTTTTTTGGTTTTTTCAAATAAAGTGATGCAAAAATATAAATTATATGTAACTAAGATTTTTTTGATAATTTTAAATTAACATAAAGAACTTGCAAAAAAATAAAAAATAAAAATAAAAGAATGTGAAATTACTAGTTTTTTGAGATTTTTTACTAACTTAAATCTAAAAAACTATAATTTTAACTTAAATGATACAAGAGCAAAAAACTAAATGAAACTTAAGGAAACTAATTTTTGTATTTTGAATATTTTGAACAAAAACATAAATAAAATGAAAAATAGCATGAACTAAATATTTTTAGGATTTTCCTTTTTTTATGAAAATAAAAATAAAAGAAAAAAAATGAGAAAAACATGATTTAATAAAGTCAGACAAAAACCAGTTAAATTTCACTAAATTCACAACAATTTCTAACGTTCTATTTTTTGGGTGGATTTTCAAAGTATAATCATCTCTTGACTTGTAAAGAAAAGTTGTAGTTGTTGCAGAGCAGAATCATATGTGAAAGAACCACTAAAAAAATTGTCGAAATTTGAAGAAGTTATGAATTTTTGAAATCTAACTCGAGAATTGGCAAAAAGGTTGAAACGCTTGTGAACGCTTGCTATGTAACAATGCAGATGGGAGGTGGTATCTTAGGTCAAAATTTGGGGTATGACACGACCCTTTGTTGTACCTCAAAATTTTCCCTCTCATTTTACTCAACACATGCTCATTGAAGTCCTCAACTTGCTCAAGATGCCCATGAATTAACCAGACAAATTCTCTTATAAGGCAATGAGCCTCAAACTAGGGTTTCCTTTTTCATAAATATGTTTCAGTACCAAGGGTCCCAAATGATTTCCATTTCCCTAATATGTTGTCAAGACCATCCATGCCAAGTTTCATGCCTTGCACAACAAGTTTGCTCAGTCAATTGCTCAAATGCCTAAAAATCAATTGTACTAGGTCAAAAGTCAATTGTGGCCCTCATGCAGTCAAACTTCAAGATTTTTGGGTCAACATCAACATTTTGAAGTAACATCCATCATTTGATCAAGTGTTGATCATGATTCCTCAAGGAATATCCCAAATTCATCAAAACTCAAAAGTTGCTAAATTAGGGTTTCTATAGGAAAAGTCAACCAAAATTTGACCAGGCATAACTTTCTCGTATTTTATCAGAAATTTCCCATCCAAGACTCATTTTGAAAAGGATTGAATTCTCTACAACTCATCTTCAGCCCTCAATTTCAATAAATGTACTCATGAAAAGATATAAATTCAAACATTATAGGTCCTCTTCAAAAGTCAACAAAAACACTTTTTGGGTCAAAGCTTATTACATAAACATGGAAGATCCAATTGAGATGAAACCAAAAGGGTTATTTAGAGGACATCCTAAGACTTCTAAAAATTCAAATAACACCCTCCTAGGGTAGAAATTGAGGAAGATATGCATTGTCAAAGTTGGCCATTTTTGGAAATTTGCACAAAGTCAACAATGCCCAAAATTGCATTTTCTCCACATGGGCCCGTCTTTTCAAGTTTAGAGCTTGTTCCTAAAATGGTCCACGACCCATGAACCACTCCATGCCTCATTCACTTATTTATTTAATTTATTGTGATTTTATTCATTTAAAATTCAAATAAAATCAAATAAAATCAAAATAAATCATATAAGTTGCTTTTGTGATGATTTTGGCATTGAATGAAGATGATATATGCTGTCAAACAAAGATCAAATCGTGCAAGGGGCTGATTGGAATGAAAATGGCATGATTTGGCTTGTTTTAGAAACAAATAATGCAAGGAAAAAATCAAATCTTTTCTCCATGATTTTTCAAGATTGCATCTGTTTTTGTTGACCTAATGCCTTCTAATACATATACACAATATTGCCAGACCTAAAAGGCACGAAAAGGCTGCCTCCACAAGTCCAGAAAAATTCCAACTTTTGACAAAAAAGGGGTGTTCGGCTTCTGATTTAGAAGGAGATTCAAGGTGTTTCAAGGCCAACAATCCATTCCTGGGAACCTCCTGAAGCTAGCAACATCATTTGCACGCATCAACACCCTCAGAATCAACCTACACAAGCATCACGGTTTGCCCTTATTCTTGAATTTGATTCTGACTATACGTGCATGATTAACAATTTCTAAGCATACCTTCACGTTTGTATCATCATTTAGAATGTATTTGTATGACTAATTATGAGTTTTGACGCATGTATGGACAACTGCCATTGTTAGGGTTTAAGGTTGCGTTTTATGGCTTTTTGATACAGTGAAAATTAGGGAAAAAGATGGATACCACATACTCACGAGATCAAAACTAGTTGATATGTATGCTTGGATTTAATTTATCTTGCTTGTTTGAGGTTTTTGAGATTTACAGGGTTACAGCTACAACATTTGTTCGTAGGTAGAAGGTCGTTAGCTAAAACGACAGTCCCACTAAAGGAGACGATCGTATGTCAAATCCCGGTTGGGTAATTTGAATTTGGCCTGCGCTTTTGGCATAAAGCTTAATATTTTCTTTATGTTTTATTTATGTTATTATCTTAACAAATAAACCAGTCAGCCCAGACATAAAGCAAAGCGCGTATGAAATGAAGGACCTGGGTTCAATCCCAAGTCCATACATTTTTCTTATTTTCTAATCTTTATATGCAGGATCTCATACTTCACTATTCCAAGACTCCATCATGCGCTCCAAATCTCAGCTGTTGGATCATCCCTTGATCCAGATCCAGCATCTAGCCACTATAGACCATGGTGAACCCCCATAGACCAACTGCACTTAATCTTGCACAGTCTCTGGGCCAACAAAAATGGGCCTATCACAAGTTTCAACAACGCACCTCCCAGATTACTACTTCACACCGGGCCCAATTTATTTCTTCTTTTTATTTTCTTTTATTTTATTTATTTGTTTAATTGTTTTTACAAAAAAAAACAAAAAATCATTTTTTTATAAAATCAAAAAAATCACAAAAATAGAATTAGGTTTTTTTTTATAATTAAAATTATTTTTTTTTAAATTAATTATTTTTAATTATTTCAACATTGATTATTTTGTTAAATAAAATTAATTAGAAAATTAGGTTTAATTTGCAAACTTCAATTATTTTTCTCAATAAAAAATTCAAAAATGTTTTCTTTAATTAATTAGATTCATTAGGATATTTAATTCTCGTGTTCCTCCTCTCACGAGTTTTATTTATTTATTTAATTTTCAATTAATGTAACTGTTGACGGTTTGTAATAGTTCCAAATTAGAGTTTTATTTACTATTTATCCCCAATTTTTGGTTATGTAACCCCCTCCCCGAGGCCTTGTAATAGTTAGGACTTTAATTTCTCGCATTTTTAAATTTCCGCAACTATGAACTGTCTAGATGTATGGATAATAGGCTTGCATGCAAAAGACAAATGAAATTAAAATAGCAGATCACCTTAATTGTGAAAAGATTAAATAAACTGAAATCAAACACATGCACATGCTCACTCCTAGGATTTGCCTCAGTTCGGTAGCCTTCGATAAACGGTCCTGAAGTATACGAAAATTTAGTGGTCGTCATCTAGTCCCAAAAGATAAAAAATGATCCATTCGAATGTTTCCTCGGAAAGATCTTTAAGACTTTAGGGTAACTACTAAGGTTTCCTAACCATTGCTTTTGTGACCGTAATTGTCCCTTCGAATGTCCCTTAAAACTCCAACGATGGGGCTACCTACTCCTTAATAGTAGGATAACACTGTCTAAAGGAAACGAGAACGAACAATATTTCTCGAGTAGGTAGAAACTCTTAAGTACTTGCTCAAAACAATAAAAAATCTTTTACACAAACACTTTCAAAACAGTTTTCAAAAATAACTTTGTCACACTCTTGAGGACAGATACAAGGGTTGCCATGAAGTTAAAGAAAAACTTTTCAAAACACACACAAACAATTTCAAAATGAGCAAGTACCTAAGAGCCCGTGGAAAACCACAGATAGAAAGGGTGCTAACACCTTCCCTTTCTATAATCTACCCCCCCGTACTCAGAAAATCTCAAAAAAGTTTTTTTCTGTTCTTTTTCCTTTTCCTTTGGTGTGATGAAATAAAAGTCGGTGGCGACTCTTGCTTACCGCGACATTTGCGGAAAAAATGCAAACCAGTATAACATTCGGTTCTGCCACCATATCACAGAACTGGCGACTCAGCTGGGGTGACAACTAAAGTGGGGTATACCTTAGGATCTAGGTCATTTTAATTGCTTCTCTTGCTTGCCTTGATTAATTTACTTTTAAGGGCATCTGTTTGGGTTATGTAGATCCTAAAACCGGATCTGGGAACACCTTTTAGGTAGGTAGCAATAAACTGTGAGGGAACTGTGCAGGGTATACCGACACGGTTGAAGCAGTAACTACGTTGATGTGACACTTTGGTTGGTACCGGTAGCCCTTGAGTCAATCAAGGAGAATACGGGGCCGCTGCGTGGTGTCATAAAGGGTCTCTTAGAACAAGTATGGTTCTGATCATATCTCAGAGTTTTGATGATAACAATAAAATATATTTTGTATAATTGATACTCTGATGAACATATTTCTTTGTTTCAGATAATTTTCTGACTGAAGTATTTTCTAAGGTGATAATCATTTTAGGTGCTGAGATGAATAAAAATGAAGAAGTTTTTTGATGAAAGAACTATTTATTTAGCGCACGTTCAGACGTTGGCTCTGATAAGAAGCAATTTAAAGCATCCTCTAATCTTAGCAAGTTTCCATGCAAACTCTGTTCTGAAGTATTTTGCAAGCAAGCTCTAATGAGAAGTTATTTGCAAGTAAATTCTGAAGCAAGATCTGAAGCAAATTCTGAAAGATTAAAGAAGAAAACAGTCTTGTAAAGTTTCAGAAAACAAGCTCTGAGAGTGCCGTTTGTTCATTTAATGCAAAGACGGCTAAAGCACGCAAGTGTCTCTACGCTAGTTCATTGAAAAGAACAATAATGCAAGCTAACACGCAAACATTAATTGCTCCTCACTTTTGAAGGCAGTAATTGTCGTTTTCCTCATGCTATAAATAGAAGATCATTTATTGCAAGCCAACTACCACGAACCAAGAAAAAACATCTTACGTGAAAATTATTCTGCTGCTCTCAAATTATTTTCTTACAAACACTTTGTTATTTTCTCAAATGCAAAACTTATCTTAGTGATAAATCACAGTTTGTGGTATAGCTTTCTAAGAAGCAATTTGTTTCACTATTGTAAAGATTTAATTCTTGTATTTGTTCTTTGAGAGACCAAGCTTGGTCATATTTCTCAAGAAGGCTAGGACTAGTTTGAGTCTTAGTGGTGTTAGTCACTTGTAAGTTTACTTGTGCATTGTATTGTTAGTCACAACAGTTTGGTTGTGTGATTGTAATCTGTTTGATTATAGTGAATTAAGCCCTTGTTGAGAAAGGCGAAATCACCTTGACGGGTAGACTGGAGTAGTTTGAGTTCAAACGAACCAGGATAAAAATAACTCTGTCTTTCCATAATTTTTGAGCTAGTAAGAAAAAGAAAAAGGAAAAACTTATTCAACCCCCCCTTCTAAGTGTTTTCTCACCCTTCAATTGGTATCAGAGCTTGACTCTAAACGCAAACACTTAACATTGTAAGAAAAAGATCCATAAGGAAAACACTATGGAAATTGAACAAAACAACAATAACTACACCAAACCTCCTGTGTTTGATGGAGAAGATTTTGAATATTGGAAAGATAGACTAGAAAGTTTCTTTCTAGGTCATGATGTTGATTTATGGGATATGGTCTTAGATGGTTACACACATCCTATAGAATCAGAAGGAAACGAGATTGATAGAAAGAATATGGATAGACAACAAAAAACAAATTTCAAAAGCCACCTTTCACCCTACCCTCTGAGAATATTTTTGCTCTGAACAAAACTCAACCACAAAATCCTACCCCCTCTGCTGAAAACACCATCATCATTTCTCCTAACGTCACACCACCCTTATCTCCAGAACTGCCAACGCCTAACTCACCAACGCTTTTACCTCCTCAATCTCCAGAACATACCCTTAATCAATCTCATGAACCATCTGAATCTCTTGAACCATCAGCAACACCTGAACCATCTGAAAATCCTAAAAAAACAGAAACACCTGAACAATTAGAAACTCCTGAACCAACTGACTTTCTGAAAATTGTAGTTAATTTTGAATCCCTACAATTTCTGAAAAATAAAACCTACAAAAAGGATGTTCCCAAACCTGTCCAGCCAGATGTAAATGTATGTTTTCAGAATTTTATAACACAAGTACAAGCTTGGATAGACCTGCTGAAGGCAGACTGCACCAGCAACGTGAACCCAGCAGCAACAGATCTTCTGTGGGAAACATTCAGACGGACATTAGATGATGAATCACTGAAATTTCAAGACATGTTTCATTCTCAGGTGCTTGAGATTTTCTCCAAACATCTGCATGCCTTCCAATCATAAGCTGTTGATACTTGGGACAAGAAGTCTACTCTACTGATTGCCAATGCTCTTGCTGATCAAATGGACATTTCAGAAGATGAGTCTGAAGATGCCTCTGAAGATTCAAATCCTCTGGAAATAATTATGTTTAATCAACCTTCTGCTAAAGCTAGACCCGAAGGTGTGCCAACTCTTATGGTTGATTTGGGAAATCTTCTCTCAAATGTTGTTCGTTCTGACTCAGTTGCTTCTACACTAAAGGTTATATCTGCTGAAGCTACTTCATCTTATGCTCCTACTTCACTTGTTATGGATACTCTGGATGAGCTTAAGAAGGAAAATGAAGCTATTAATGAGCGCTTGGACAAGTAGGATGAGACAAACAAGGAAATCAGAAATTGGATGATGCAGCAAGAGGAATCTTCATCTCAAATCAAGAATCTTATTTTGTCTCTTGTTTCTAGAAAATCTTAAGTGTCATTTTGTTTCTAGTTTTTTGTTTTGTTTTGTTCCTCTGAATCTTTTTATAAAAACCTTTTACGCTCTTTAATTCTTTTTATACTTTTTGATTATGACAAAAAGGGGGAGAAAATGAGTATTTTGATCTAATCTTTGATTAATAGTTATGGGACTAAGTCTCAAAAGTTACTAAAAAAATACAAAGATTTCTTTCTCTGTTTAAAGAATTTTGCATGTATCAATAAACTCTGGAAGGTTAATCATCTGAACATCATCTTCAAAATACTTGCTGAAGAAATCCTATAAGAAAAATCTCAAAGCTCTGAAGAAAAATCTCAGGAAGTTTTTCTTATACATCTATTTTTTTCAGAAGACGAAATATTTATTTCACGGGGAGATTCTTATCTCTTGTTCAATTTTTTTTCAAAACCTGAATATTTTTGCCATCATCAAAAAGGGGGAGATTGTTAGAACAAGTATGGTTCTGATCATATCTCAGAGTTTTGATGATAACAATAAAATATATTTTGTATAATTGATACTCTGATGAGCATATTTATTTGTTTCAGATAATGTTCTGACTAAAGTATTTTCTAAGGTGAAAATTATTTTAGGTGCTAAGCTGAATAAAAATGAAGATGTTCTTTGATGAAAAAACTATTTATTTAACGCAAGTTCTGACGCTGGCTCTGATAAGAAGCAATTTAAAGCATCCTCTAATCTTAGCAAGTTTCCATGCAAACTTTGTTCAGAAGTATTTTGCAAGCAAGCTCTGATGAGAAGTTATTTGCAAGAAAATTCTAAAGCAAGATCTGAAGCAAGTTCTGAAAGATTAAAGGAGCAAACAATCTTGTCAAGTTTCAGAAAACAAGCTTTGACCGTGCCGTTTGTTCATTTAATGCAAAGACGGCTAAAGCACTCAAGTGTCTCTACGCTAGTTCATTGAAAAGAACAATAATGCAAGCTAATACGCAAACATTAATTGCTCCTCACTTTTGAAGGAAGTAACAGTCGTTTTCCTCATGTTATAAATAGAAGATCATTTATTGCAAGCCAACTACCACGAACCAAGAAAAAACATCTTACGTGAAAATTATTCTGCTGCTCTCAAATTATTTTCTTACAAACACTTTATTATTTTCTCAAGTGCAAAACTTATATTAGTGATAAATCACAGTTTGTGATATAGCTTTCTAAGAAGCAATTTGTTTCACTATTGTAAATATTTAATTCTTGTATTTGTTCCTTGAGAGACCAAGTTTGGTCAGATTTCTCAAGAAGGCTAGGACTAGTTTGAGTCTTAGTGGTGTTAGTCACTTGTAAGTTTACTTGTGCATTATATTGTTAGTCACAACAATTTAGTTGTGTGATTTTAATCTGTTTGATTATAGTGAATTAAGTCCTTGTTGAGAAAGGCGAAATCACCTTGGTGGGTGGACTGGAGTAGTTTGAGTTCAAACAAACCAGGATAAAAATAACCGTGTCTTTCCATAATTGTTGAGCTAGTAAGAAAAAGAAAAAGGAAAAACTTATTCAACCCCCCATTCTAAGTGTTTTCTCACCCTTCAGCGTCGAATAACCTTAGAACCTTTAATTGCACAACTTGGCCAGTAGGACATAGCGAGATAGACGGCTTTGGGGTATTCCCAAGGTCGATAGATACTCGATGCTACACTCATTGAGGTTTGACTCCTGAGTTTTGTTCAGTTGCGAGTCAATCGCCTATTGAACGAAGCTTGGGGGAAAGATCAGTGATATTGAGATCCCTTAGAACCCGGTTACTATTTATAGGACAGGTTGAATCGATCCAGCTTCAAGAGGGTATGACCTTAAAACTCATGCAGGCTTTAAATCTAAGGACTTGGTGTGACTTGTTTGTTTCTTGCTATACATGTGATTTCTTAGCATAATCATGACATCATAAACATGGCATATCATACTAACCATTTCAAGGATTTTCTAGGGCTCATCTTTGCTTTGTTTTGTAGGACATGGCATCTGCCCGCAGGAACACTATCCAGATTAACCTTGTGAAAGTGCCTCCTCAACTAAAGGACTTAGCATTAAGGATTCCTGAAAGCTTTCCCTTCACTAAAAAACATGGTCGGCTGCTCAACTTGGTCACTTCAAAACCTGATGAAGAATTATTAAAAGTGCTATTTCAGTTCTTTGATCCTTTGCACCATTGCTTCACCATCCCGGATTACCAGCTAGTGCCTACTATGGAGGAATTTTCTCGATTATTGGTGGTACCTATTCTTGATCAGTTACCTTTCAATGGTACAGAAAGACATCCAAAGCCTGAAGATATTTCTTGAGCTTTGTCCTTACAACGATCCGATGTAGTGACAAATTGGGAAACTAGGGGAAGTGTCCAAGGAATACCGGTTAAATTTATATTCGAGAAAGCTCACTATTTTTGGGATACCCTGGATTTACAAGATTTTGAAGAGGTATTGGCACTCCTCATCTACGGGATGGTACTATTCCTTAACACGGACCAACTCGTAGATGTGAATACGATTAAGGTTTTTCTGTCTCATAATCTGGTGCCTACATTACTTGGGGATATTCTACACTCTCTACATGCTCTCACTCTAAAGAGAAGGGGGACCCTCCTGTGTTGCACCCCTGTATTGGCTAGGTGGTTTATTTCGCACCTACCAAGGTCTATTTTGAAGAATGAGCAGGGTATGAAATGGTCTCATAGGATGATTTCTATTACACATTAAGACATTCATTGGTGTTCACGGTCCTCGGAAGATGTTACCATCATCGATCGCTCTGGTGAATTCCCTAATGTCCCTCTCTTAGGCATTACGGGAGGAATCACTTATAACCCTTGTTGGCACTGCGACAATTTGGTTATGCGAGAAGGGGTGGTCCTCATGATACACTTATCCAAGGAATTGCCTTCGACTATGAGAATCATGCTCAGGGTTACCGTAAAAGGTTCATGCGAGCTTAGGGCATGGTACATAGAGTTGATAGCAAGACACTGGGGCAGAAGAATTCCGTCCCTCTTGAGCCTTATCTCAGATGGGTACGAGCCCGTGCCCAAAGTATTATGATGCCTTACCCATCCATCCTACCTATGATTATGGAACCGGTTGCTGAAGGAGACACTTCTTATCTTGTTCTCCATCCTAACATGCAAACTGATCATGATGAATTACAAAAATCCTGGGTTCAACTCAAAGAGGAGCAGGATACGTTTGAAACTCAATTCTATGCCAGCAAGAATAAGGTCCTGGAACTCACTAGGTTACGTCATGAAGAGAGGAATATAAACGCCTACATTGCACCAAAGAGGATGCGCTCCTGGGAGACCTAATTTTCTTTTTGCTTTAAGTTTTGTTTTGTTTGATTGTAAGCCTAAAAGGCACTCTTTGTAATAATCCGAACTTATTAATACTATTAACGTGTGTTTCTTTTGGTTAAAAAAATTTGAGCCTTTAAGAGTGCTTGAAATCATTGCATACGCATATCATCCATGACATACAAAAACAAGTACCATAACAGGTTTCTCATCTTCTTCACTGTTTATTTCAGCAATAATGTCTTCGGAACAAAGCATCAAGGATCTACAGGCACAAAATGCCCAATTTCAGCAAATGTTCGTAGCCGTAGCTAAGGGGCAGGAATATCTGAAGGCCCTTATTCTGAAAGAGAAAAAGAAGAAGAAGAAGAAGAAGACTGTCGGTGTCCTGAACCTAGGCAGAAGATTTAGGGGACCGTTGAAGCAAACGGTTGATCTGACCTCTTCATCCAAAGAAGGGGAGAACCAAGAGGGAGAAACAAGGGAGGAAGACCATAGCCCAAGAGTTTCTGAGGATGAATCTGACTACAATGATGAATAGTATCCTCTCGCTGAGGATAGGTACAAACAATTAGAGGATCGCCTAAGCGCAATGGAGATCCAAAGAATATCAGGGCTAGATTTTGAAGAGCTGGGTTTGGTATCTGGGGTAGTCATCCCACAGAAGTTCAAGGCTCCGGTATTTGCAACGCATGATGGGGTGTCTTGTCCCAAGCTTCATCTCTGTTCCTACGTGAGGAAGATTCATCCTCACACTGCTGATAGGAACTTGTGGGTCCATTTCTTTCAAGACAATCTGTCCGGGACTCAGCTTGAGTGGTTCTATCAGCTAGAGGGAACCATTGTCCGCAACTGGGAAGATCTAGCTGCTGTTTTTTACAAGCAGTATCAATATAACACTGACCTTTCCCCTACCCGTACTCAACTGTAGAGTATGTCCATGGGTACAAGTGAAGGTTTCAAGGACTATGCGCAGAAGTGGAGAGATCTGGCAGGGAGAGTCCAACCCCCTTTGTATTATAGGGAGTCAATTGACATGTTTCTTAGGACACTTTCTGGTCCATTCTTCAATCACTTGATTGGTAGCTCCTCAGCTGGTTTCACCGAGCTGATATTGACCGGAGAAAGGGTAGAAGCTGGGATCCGGAGCGGCAAGATATAGAAAGATACCTCATCAAGCTCAGTGAAGAAGCCCTTCACGGGTAAGAAGGAGGTCAGTGTCATTTATAACCCAAGAGGTCAGAGCAAAGCTAAGCACCGTCCAATGGTAGGGGCTGTGATAATACCTAGGCCTACGGCTACTCAATAACGAAACAATTAGTCAAGGGGGGAAAGACCTCAAAGGCAGTTCACCCAAATTAACATGCCATTGTCACAAGCATTGCAACACATGTTGAAGATGAATCTGATTATGGTGATAAACCCTCATCTGAACCCTAAGACTTCCTCTCCTAACTACAATCCGGATGCAAGGTGTGCTTATCATTCTGGCAGCTCGGGGCACGATACTAACGATTGTTGGGCGCTGAAATACAAGATTCAGGAATATGATTGACGCCAAGGAGATTGAACTCGACCCTCCTGAGATTCCCAACGTGATCACTGCTCCCTTCCCAAAACATGGCTAGGATTGAAAGCATTTTTGTCCATTTGAATTCTCAAGTTGTATTTTCTTTGCTTATTCGAACAATTATTGTCATGTCAAAACTTTATTATTTCATTAATGCATTACACATGTTTGTCTTGAATTAATTTGTTTTCATTATGCTTAAACTTATTTATACTTCCTTTTCGTGATATTCAACTCTCGATTAAAAGCTCAAAGCCTTAGAGGGAGGATGATGAAAACAATACCACAATCTCTACAATATGTTTTTGAACAAACCCCACTAACGATGTACATGCATTGTTTCAAATCCCAAATAGTGGACTTATAAGGAAGATAATCCCTAGTAAACCCCTTTTAGCCAAAGAAGTAGGAGTGTTTCTTTCACACAAATTAAAACCCTTAATAGTAACCTGGGGCAGGGTAGTTTTCTTAGTTAATTCAGAGGCGCATTAAGCCGCAATCTTCCGCTTCGCATACAATGAATGGCCTCGAAGACGTCCCTCTGAATCAGAAGATGGTGATGGTTTTGTGTAATCATCAAAGCAGGCAGTCATTAATTTGCAAAAGAAAAGCCCGTTAAGTCAAAACCTATGAAGGAGACTTAAGAAAAAAAACTGGGGCATCCCGCTGACTGTAATCACAAAAAGAAACAGTTCAGGAAAAAAAAGGATAACAAAATCAAAAAAGAAAGTGGTCCTACAAATCCTCAGCAGAAAGAAGATTACAAAAATGACCGCCTATTCAAAATAAACTTTTAGTATCTGAACCATCACCGGAACATCAAGGACAGTACTCCAGGACTCAACTGGGATTCCAAATGCGCAATTAACTGAATGTAGGACTGAAGGACATCACGAAGAACGGGTGGGTTCAAATAAATTTTGAGCCTTTATCCTTTGTTTCTTAAACTGTGAACCAGGACATGTTATAACCCTTAAAAGTCGTAGCTGAAGCATGGGTTAGTTTGAGAGCATACTGTTACAAAGGTATCCTGACTCCTATAGGACTTATTATGAATCTTGAGTTGATATCACATTCTGGCAGATTTTGTTTTACTACACAAAACACATGTTTAAAATTATTTTTTTCATGACGGACATGAGTCTTGCATTCTTTAAAGGATATTGTTTGCATATGACTAATTGTTTGACAGCAGAGAAATCCGCACAATGTATTTTCAATGAAAAGACATCCTTTCAATGGACAGAATCACCTCAGCGTGAAAGACACTTCCAATAACAGGTCTTCCATAAGCAAGGGGCATGATGTCTAACACACTTGGGACAATCTCTCCAAGAGTGCCAAATAACCAAGAGGCAGATCTCCATCTGAATCACTTGGGGCATTACGCAGACATTCCAGCCACGAGTCATATGCCATCAAGAAAACATTTTTGAAAGAACTACCACACAACACTATGGAAAATAACAACTCCCTACATCCTGAGAGCATGGACATAGTCGGAAAATACTACGCATGAAAAAAGACCCGCTAGGTTGACTGGCCTAGGAAAAAATAAGGGCATCCCGGCGAACCAAAATGGTTCGGGCAAAAATGAGGGTTGTGTTGTACCCCAAAATCTTCCCTCACATTTTACTCAACATATGTTCATTGAGATCCTCAACTTGCCCAAGGATGCCTAAGGATTGACCAGACAAATCCTCCTCCTAAGACAATGAGCCTCAAACAAGGGTTTTAGTCCTCATCAAGATGTTTGAGTTCCAAGGGTCCAAAATGATATTCATCGCCCTAATATTTTCTCAAGATCATCCATGCCAAGTTTCATGCCTTGCATAAGAAGTTTGCTCAGTCAACTACTCAGATGCTTGAAAATCAACTATATTAGGTCAAAAGTCAACTGTGGCCCACGTACAGTCAAACTTCAGGATTTTTGGTCAACATCAACATTTTGAAGTGATATCCATCATTTGATCAAGGGTTGATCATGATTCCTCAAGAAATTCCCCAAATTCATCAAAACTTAAAAGTTTCTAAATTAGGGTTTCTATAGGAAAAGTCAACCAAACTTTGACCAGGCATAACTTCCTCATACTTTATCAAACATTTCTCATACAAGTCTCATTTTGAAGAAAATCCATTTCCCTACAACTCATATTCATCCATCAAGTTCATTAAATGCACTCATGAAAAGATATAAATTCAGACATTATAGGTCCTTTTCAAAAAGTCAACAAAAACACCTTTTGGGTCAAAGCTTCTTACATGATCATGGAAGATCCAATTGAGATGAAACTAAAGAGGTTGCTTAGGAGACACCCTAATCTTTCTAAAAAGTCAGAGAACACCCTCTTAAGTTCAAAATTGAGAGAGATATGCATTGTCAAAGTAGGCCATTTTTGGAAATTTGCCCAAAGTCAATAATGCTCAAAATTGCATTTTTTTGCCAAATGGGCCTAACTTTTTATGCTTGCATTATGCTTCAAACATGGCCCACGAACTTTGAGCTCACTCATATATTTTTCTATTATTTTTATTATTTATTTTTATTATTTATTCATTAAAAGTCAAAATTAAATAAATAAATAATGAAAAATATGTAAGATATTATTGTAAATCTTTTTCTCATCAAATAAACATCAAAATGTGCTGGCAAATAAGAGGAGAATCATGGAAAGAGAGAAAGATTGGATTTGCTCCAAGAATGAGAAAAAAAATAAATCATTGAAAGCAAATATTTTCCTCATTGAAAGCATGGATTTCTTTCTTGTTTTGTTAACCTAATATGTTCCAATATATATAGACAACATTGCCAGACCTAGAACACACAAAAAATCTGCCTCCACACATCCAGAAAAAGCTCCAAATTTTGACAAAAAAGTGGTGATAAAGTTCCAATTTACAAGCCGATTCAAAGGGTTTCAAGGCCATCAATCCACTCCTGGGAACCTCCTGAAGCTAACGGTACCATTTGCACGCCTCAAAACTCCAAAAATCATCGTATAACATCATCACAGTTTACCATTTTTTTCAAATTCGTATCCATATATTCTTGCATTGTTAATATATTTTGATTACATATTCGTCTTCATATGAATGCCTAGAAGCTTTCTGCATATTTAATTTTTAGTTTTGATGCATCAATGCCAAATTGCCATTGTTAGGGTTTTAACCTCCTTTTTAGGGCTTTGAGATGCAGGGAAAATTGGACCAAATGAAGGTTACCATGATACTCGTGAGATCAAAACGAGTTGATATGTATACATAGAATTGATTTATCATTCCTGGTTTTGATTTTTGAGGTTTGCAGGGTTGTAGCTACAGTGGGCGTCCGTAGGTAAAAGGGTTGGTATCTAAAGCCACGGTCTAGGGAAGAAGAAGGTGGCGTGGTAGCCAACCACTGGCCAATTTAAATTTGTGCGCGTTTTTCAGGCATAACGCGTGCATAGTTATTATAATATTGTTTGTCTATTATATTACCAGATAAGCATTACAGCGCAGATGGCAAAGAGTATGGGCATGTGAAGCAAGGGACCTGGGTTCGATCCCAGGTCTAAACATTTTCTTATTTTCTGAACAATTCCTTACAGATCCAGCGTATCTTAATCCCTAGCATCCACCGTGCACCCCAAATCCCATCCCTAAGATCCATCATCATACAGATCTCACGCTCCAGCTCTGAGGAACCACCATGAACCATCAGGAGAGAGGTGCACTAGACCAAACGCCATACCCTGGTCCATCTTTGGGCCTAACATGAAATTTGGCAGCATACCCCCCAAATTGCTCAACACCAAGCCCAATTATAATTCTTTTCTTTATTTTTTATTTATTTGCCTTTAATTATATTTTACCATAAAATGATTTTTTTTTACTATTATTAAATCAGAAAAAATCACAAAAAATGGTAGAATTAGGTTTTCTATTAAAATTAGTTTTATTTTGGTAAATTAATTAATTTTGATTTGATTGTTTTCATAATTAAAATTAATTTGACAAATTAGGTTTAATTCGTAAATATTTTATTTTCTCAATAAAATACCAAAAAATGTTTTTATTAATTAATTAGATTTAGGTTAAGATTTAAGATATTTTTCTCAATAATAAAATGCAAAAAATATTTTCCTTTTAATTGATTTGATTTTTTTAGGACCTCGACTTCATTCTCGTATTTATTTTGTCCCGCGCGTCCTTATTTTCTTTATTCTTATTAAATATTGTAATTGTTCCCAAGTTGTAATAGTTAATTATGTTTACTTTTCCGCTTGTCATTTTTCCCGGGTTTTTGATCATGTAATTCCCTCCCCCAAAGACTTGTAATAGTTAGGGTTTTAATCTCTTGCTTTTAATTTCCGCAACTATTTAACTGTTAGATGTATGGACTATAGGCTTGCATGTGAAATATAAATGATTAATAGAGTAGAAAACCCTAATTGTGCAAAGATAATTAACTGGAAAAAACACACTCGCACATGTTCACTCCTAGGGTTTGCCTAACTTGGTTGCCTCAGAAATAATGGTCGTGTCCCTCAAATGTAGGGATACCTTAGCAATAACCCGCGAATCAAAATCATCATAAAGATCATAGTCCCTACTTGTCCCTCAAGTTGCCTATGAATTGATCTTATGACGATAGTCCCTTCGAAACGCTAAGATATCCTTACATGTTTCCTTCAGTTACCATAACATCCCTTTCAATAGTCCCTCATTATCCAATTATAGGGCTACCTACTCACTAATAGTAGGATAGCACTATCTAAAGAAAGGAGGAAAAGAACGTCCTTTTTCGAGTAGGTAGACAGTTCTTAAGTACTTGCTCAAACCTAATTTTTTACACCCACACACTTTCAAACTTCTTTTCAAAAACGCTTTATCACACTCTTGAGAACTGATACAAGAGTTATTATAAAGCAAACAAAATCTTTCAAAACACACTAACACAAACAGTTTTCAAAATGAGCAAGTACCTAAGAGACCATGGAAAACCACGGATGGAAAGGGTGCTAACACCTTCCCTTTCCATAATCTACCCCCCTTACTCAGAAAATCTCGAAAAAGGTCTTTTTATGTTCTTTTCACCCTTTCCTTATTGGATAAAAGAAAAGTCGGTGGTGACTCTTGCTTACCGCAACATTTGAAAACAAAAAACGTAAACCAGTATAACAGTCGGTTCTGCCACCGTATCACAGAACTGGTGACTCTGCTGGGGAATATGAAATAAGTGGGGTACACCTTAGGATCTAGGTCATTTTAAAATTGCTTTCTTGTTTTGCTTTTCCTGCTTTATATTCAAGGTTTTTTTTGGGTATTATTGAAGATCCTACACCCGGATCTGGGGACACTTTTTAGGTTAACAGCAATAGATCGTGGAGATTGTACGACGTAGACCGATATGGTTTAAGCGATGGTTGTGTTGGTGTGACACTTTGGTTGGTACCGGTATCCTTCGTGTGGAAACAAGGAGAATACGGGGATGCCGCATGGTGTCGTGAAGCACTAACAGACCTTAGAACTTTAGTTGAACAAAATTGGCCATTAGAAAGTAGTGAGATAGCCAGCCTCGGTATAAAGCTGAGGATTGGTTGATACTCGATGCTACACTCATTGAGATCAGACTTTTAGGATATTTCGGCTGCAAGAAAAGATTGCCTGAGCTGAAACAATACCCGATAAAGGATGATCAGTGATATTGAGAATCTTTAGAACCCAGTTACTTTTCTAAGACAGGTTTGAAACCAACTAAACTTCAAGAGGGTACTTACCTTTAACCTCATGCAAGCCTTTGAACCTAAGGTATATTATGTGTTTTGCTTGTGTGTGATTTATTCTGTTTGAACATAAAATCATGCACCATAACATAACATCCATTCTTATTACACTAACCATTTCAAGGACCAAGGGAATTTATCTTTGTTCTGTTTTGCAGATCATGGCTTCCGCTCGTAGAAACACAATACGAATCAGCTTTGTGAGAATGCTTCCCCAGCTCAAGGAGCTAGTATCAAGGGTTCCTTAAACTTCTACATTCACTAAGAGACATGGTCGACTTATCAACCTGGTCACTTCAAACTTTGATGAGAAGATGATGAGTGTACTCTTTCAGTTCTTTGATCCCAAGCACCACTACTTCACCTTCCTAGACTATCAGTTGGTGCCTACCATTGAATAATTCTCTCAACTATTAGATATACCCATTCTTAAACAGTTACCTTTCACAGGATTGGAAGAAGTTCCTAAGCCAGAAGTCATTGCCTCAACCTTGCATCTGAAACCGGTCGAGGTGGCATCCAATTGGGAAACAAGAAGCGGAGTCAAGGGTTTTCTAGCGAAGTTCCTATAGGACAAGGCCCATCTGTTTTGGGATGACATGGACTTTCATGCTTTTGAGGAGGTTTTGGCCCTTCTAAGATGTGAATGCTATCAAGATCTTCCTCTCTCGCAACCCCGTGCCTACCTTGCTCGGAGATATCTTGCACGCTCTCCATACTCGTACCATGAAGAGAAGAGGGGTTCTTATGTGCTGCATGCCATTGCTGTCGAGGTGGTTTATTTCTCACCTCCCTAAATTCGTACTGAAGAATGAAGAAGGTTTGGGTTGGCCGCAAAGGATAATGTCACTCGCTCATACGGATATTCTCTGGAATTCTCTAGCTATGGGAGATACTACTATTATTGACTATTGCGGGGAGTACCCTAATGCCCCATTACTTGGCATCAGAGGAGGCATAACTTACAACCCTTGTTTAGCTCTGCGACAATTTAGTTACGCTCGAAGGGATGGTCCCCATGAATTACTTATCGAGGTCATTATGTTTAACTATGAGGATGATGTTCAAGGATATCACCAGAGGTTCATACGAGCTTGGAGCATGGTAAACAGATCTGGCGCCAAGGCTTTAGGGCCAAAGGCTTCCATTCCTATGGAACCTTATCTCCAATGGGTACGAGTTCGCGCCCAGAAACTTATGATGCCCTACATGGCCGTTTTACCAATGATTGTTGAAACCACTACTGAAAGGGGTATTCCTTACACGGTTCTCCATCCTGATATGCCCGCTGATCTTGGAGAACTATAGAGGTCTTGGATTCAGTTGAAGAAAGAACGGGATACTTACAGGGATCAGTTCTATGCCCAGGAGAGGAAGGTTTTAGATCTCACAAGGTAGCTTCATGAGGAAAGAAGCCTTAATTTCTATCTAGGCACAAAGAGGAAGCATCCATGGGAAATTTGATTTTTCTAGTTATTTAGAATTGTTTTAATTGTAATGCCTAAAAGGAAATTGAACTTTGAATTCTACTAATAAAATCTTTGTTTCATTTTGGTTTGCAAATTTAAATTTCCCAAAGTCTTTGAAATCATTACATACGCATCCCATCCATAAACACTACATATACAGGTACCATTATAGGCTTCTCATCTTCTTCGCTATTTATTTCAGCAGAAATGTCTTCTGAATAAAGCATCAAAGATCTTCAGACACAAAATGCCCAATTCCAACAGATGTTCATTAATCTGGCGAGAGGGCAGGAGGATCTGAAATCCCTCATCCTGAAGGAGAAAAAGAAAAAGAAGAAGGTCTCTGGTATTCTGAATATGGGCAGAAGGTTCAGGGGGGCGTTAAAGCAACCAGTCGAGTTGACCTCTTCATCCAAGGAAAGGGAAAATCAAGAAAGAGAGACAAGGGAAAAGGACCCCAGTCATGAAGTTTCTGACAATGATACAAACTACAATGATGAGCAGTATCCTCCTACTGAGGATAGATACAAGCAGATGGAGGATCGTCTGAGTGCTATAGAAATCTAGAGGATACTTGGGTTGGATTTCGAAGAACTTGGATTGGTGTCGGGAGTGGTCATCCCGCAGAAGTTCAAGGCTCCAATTTTTGCAAAGTATGATGGGGTGTCTTTCCTAATACTCCATCTCTGTTCCTATGTAAGGATGATCCGGCCCCACACCGCTGATAGAAACTTGTGGGTTCACGTATTTCAAGACAATCTGTCAGGGACTCAGCTTGAATGGTTCTACCAACTGGAAAGAACCAATGTCCGAAACTAGGAGAATTTGGCCGATGCTTTTTATAAGCAGTATCAATATAACGCCGACCTTGCCTTCACTCGTACTCAACTCCCGAGTATGACCATGGGTGCAGCTGAAGGCTTTAAGGACTATGCACAGAAGTGGAGACACTTGGCTGGGAGAGTCCAACCCCTCTTATCTGGCATGGAGTTAGTCGATATGTTTCTTGGGACGTTGTCTGTTCCTTTCTTTAAACATTTGATTGGTAGCTCTTCAGCTGGTTTCAGCGAGCTGATATTAACAAGAGAAAGGGTAGAATTTGGGATTCGGAGCGATAATATACAGAAAGACGCCTCTTTGAGTTTAGTAAAGAAGCCTTTTACTGACAAGAAGGAAGCCAGTGCCATCTATAGCCCGAGAGGCTAAAGCAGAGCCGAACACTGTCAGATAGTAAGTGTTGTAATGATACCTAGACTTGCGGTTGCTCCACAATGCAACAATCAACAAAGGGCGGAAAGACCACAACGCCAATTTACCCGGATTAACATGACGTTGGCTAAAGTTCTACCCCATCTACTAAGATCCAACTTGGAAACCTTGAAAGAGGCTCCCAAGAATCCGAATACCACATCTCCTCGAAATAATTCAAATGCTCGGTGTGCCTATCATTCTGAGAGTCCTGGCCACAATACAAATGACTATTGAGCTCTGAGAAATAAGGTACAGGATCTGATCGAGGCTAAGGAAATTGAGTTCGATAATCCAGAAAAGCCCAATATCATAATTGCTCCCATGCCTAAGCACAATCATGGAGTTAATGTTGTTGATACCGATCTGTTTGTAACCTCAGTTGATGAAGTTTCTACTCCTCATATGACTATTAAGAAGAATTTGTTGTTGGCCAGTTTATTTCCGGGTTGTGGTGAAGGTTTCCACGTGTGTTCATCTATGCCTTCTGGTTGGCATTTGCTGAAAACATGTGTCCAATGCCTGATGGACAACAAAGAGATTTTGTTTGAGAAAACATTGATTCCAACAATTCCATGTGAAGATATTGCAATTATAACCATTTCCGCCAATCCTTCCAAGGTCTCCTCGAGAAGACCTATTAGGATTACATATGCTCCAGAAGTCGCTCCGTTAATAATCACCCTTCCTGGTCCTGTCCCATACGCTTTGGACAAAGCTCTCCCTTGGCATTATGGCACCGATGTCTACCATCATGGCGTTAAACAAGACCTGAAGAATGAAGAGGCCAATCCTGATGTCAGTAACATTGTCAGGACCGGTAAAATTACAAGAAGTGGAACGGTTTTCTCCCACGAGATTTCCCCAAGGACTGTCAATAGACCGATTGTTATTTCACCCTCTATGCGTACCGATGCTTCAACTACTACTCATGTTCTTACTCCAATTGTTACCTCTACAAGCGAGTCATCTGGTACCCGAGGAAAAGAAGTTATAGGTGAGCCTGCCCGAACGGAGGCACCTAGGAAAATTGTCGTAGAAGCCTCTAAGCAAGAGATAGAGGAAATTTTGAAAATAATCAAAAATAGCGACTACAATATGGTCGAGCAGCTGGGGAACACCCCCTCAAAGATATCCATGTTGCCTCTACTGTTGTGCTCCCAGGCCCATGCGAAGGCTTTGATCGCATTCCTCAAGATTGTGCACGTGTCGCAGGAGACCTCAGCTGATCAATTCAAAGACTGTGTGGCTAGCCTGACTGCTGACAATGGGCTGGGTTTTTTAGATGCATACTTGACACCGAAAGTGAGGAAGCATAATGATGATCTACATGTCTCGATTGAATGCAGGGGCGCCACTATGGCTCATGTGCTGGTAGATATTGGGTCTTCACTGAATGTCCTGCCGAAGAAAGCTATCGATCGATTAGATTGTGAGGGCATGACCATAAAGCCTAGTAACATTCTGGTAAGGGCTTTTGACAGGTCAAAGATAATGGTGCATGGGGAGGTGGACATCCCCGTCAAGGTAGGTTCTCAGACTTTTGAGTCCAATTTCTATGTAATGGACATCTGGCCATCATACTCTTGTTTGTTGGGTCGTCCTTGGGTCCATGAAGTTGGGGATGTTACTTCTACACTGCACCAAATGTTGAAGTATCCGATAAAGGGGAAGATTGTCACTGTACGTGGCGAAGAGGAGTATATGGTGAGCCACCTCAACTCTTTCAGATACATAGATATGGACGGGGAATTCATAGAGACTCCTTTCCAGAATTTTGAAGAGGTTCCCCAAATATTGGCATCGACTGAAACTACTACCAGTAACAATCCTCCTTTGAAGATGGCTTCTCTCAAAGACGCCAGAGCAGTGGTTGAAGAAGGTGGGTATACCAACTGGGGATAACTCCCTGATTTCACTCACAAAATTGACATGTTTGGTTTGGGCTTTACTTCAGGAGCTTAAAGGGATGTTCGACGTGCTCGAGCTGGAGGACCTCCCCTACGAATCAACAATCGAGGAATTAATACCATTGAAGACAATGAGGAAGACTCTGACATTGACAGCTGGATCTACCCAACAACTAATGGTGGACCGAGTAACTGGACAGCTAGGGATTTTATACCAATTTCTTTTATTATGTAGTAATTGTCTTACTTGTTTTTGAGATTTGTAATAAACAATTTAAACTCTACAACCTTGTGTCTTGCCCGAGGCACATTAGCTTTGTTTGTGAGGGATATCATGTGTCATTTCATATATCATCAATAAAACATTGGACGTTCCTTGCATACAAATTTTGTGCTTTTTGTTTTTTCTTTTCCTCTTTCACTTTATCAAAACAACTATACTCTTACACACACCCACGTCTCATACTGCAGATCCATATCCACTCTGTAAGTACGAAGTGCGCCTAAGAGGGGGGTGAATTACGTACTTTAAAAAATTCTGGTTTTAGTGATGATGGATATTATTTTTCTAGATTATGGTGAGTTTATTAAAGAGTAAAGTGCAGAAAAATAAAGAGACACAAGCGATATATCAAAGTTCCCCTCACAGTCCGAGAGTACTCCAGTCCCCTTTCAACATGAAAGAGATTTCCTTATTATGGCAAACTTAAACAAGAACTACCAAAAAAACCAAGAACAATCCTCTTGGACCAATAATAATCCTCTTGGATTTTCACTATGTTAACAATGAGAACAATCCTCTCAAAGTGACTTTTCACTTGTATCCAACAATCTTGGAAAGACAAGATTTATAGAACAACTTAAACTTATTTCCAACAATCCCGAAAAATAAGTAAGTATCTATCAATATTTGATTTGAGTGAGTTTGAGTAGTAATGATCACTTTGAGTGATTTAATCAATGAATTGATCTTCTCTTCCAATGATAATAATATACAATGAATCAAGATATATAATGCTCAAAGCTTTCTGGTTAACAATATGTGAAAGTGTGTAGAAAACTTATGTATGAAAGTGAAGAAAAGCTTGAGTTTGTATTTTGAAAATTCAGAAAATATATTTGGAAGAGGTGTTGAAAATGATTTTGAAAATGAGTATTTATATGTTCATAGAACCTTTTTGAAACATCGTAAAGTTTTGTAAATGAATCATGAACAATTGCCAAGATTGAGTGAAATGTTTCCATGAAAAGGTGTTATGAACAGGCATGTGCAAAGCTGCTGTTTTTCAAAATCGTGCAGCATGCAATCGATTGCACCCTCTGTGTAAATCGATTGCACGGGGTTTCAATAGATAAAAATTCAAATATTTTTAGTGTGCAATCGATTGCACAAGAGTGTAAATCGATTGCATGTGAAGTCAATAGCAAAAATTGATTGAGTGCAATCGATTGCACAAATAATGCAAATCAATTGCACTGTGAAACAGTAGCAAAAGATTTGAAAAATTGAAGCATGCAATCGATTGCACAACTATGCAAATCGATTGCACTGAGTAACAATATTAAAAGATTGGAAAAATTGAAGCATGCAATCGATTGCACAACTATGCAAATCGATTGCACTCAAGTAAAAAATGATTTTTAGCTTAGAAAAACTTGAGTAAAGATTTGGACAATATAAAATATTTCTTTTGACCATTGAGCATCTATGTCTTAAGTTCAAAGTAAGTATTATCATTATACCTTGAAATTTCCTAAGTGCTTTAACTGAAGACTTTATCCATAAATGCTTTTAGCTTGATCAATAATATTTTCCTTCTTTGTCCCTCATGGTTTGTCTTCATCAAAAAAAAAGTTCATTTGAGAAGCTTGATTTTACACACTCTGGATCTCATTGATAACAGTTCTGCTACTACCAATTATGACTTCGAAAATCCGATCAACCAAGCCGAGGACGAAGGTGAGGATGATTGTGAAGTGCCTGGAAAACTTGCTAGACTATTACAGCAGGAAGAAAGGGTTATACAGCCTCATGAAGAGCCAGTTGAGATAATAAACCTGGGCACAGAAGTAGACAGAAAAGAAGTCAAGGTCGGCGCAAATTTGGAAGTTAAGATCAAACAGCGGTTGATACAAATGTTGCACGACTATGTTGAGATCTTCGCCTGGTCATATGAAGACATGCTTGGTTTGGACACTGATATTATGGTTCATCGTCTACCGACCAAAGAAGACTGTCCTCTGGTTAAACAGAAGGTCTGCGGTATGCGCCCTGAAATGTCAGAGAAAATCAAGGCAAAGGTCATGAAGCAGTTCGACGCAGGATTCTTAGCTGTCACCTCCTACCCGCAATGGGTTTCTAATGTTGTCCCGGTGCCAAAGGAAGACGGTAAGGTACGGATGTGTGTGGACTACAAAGATCTGAACAAGGCAAGCCCCAAGGATGACTTCCCGCTTACCCAAATCGATGTTCTGGTTGACAACACTGCCCATCAAAAAATATTCTCCTTCATGGATGGTTTCTCTGGCTACAATAAGATCAAGATGGCTCCTGAAGACAACCTTCGTCACACAGTGGGGCACCTTATGTTACAAGATGATTCCTTTTGGGTTGAAGAATGTTGGGGCACCTTATCAGCGAGCCATGGTCTCCTTGTTCCATGATATGATTCACCACGAGATAGAGGTTTATGTTGATGACATGATAGCTAGGTCTCAAACCTAGGAGGAGCACCTCGATCATTTACAAAAGTTGTTCAACAGGTTGAAGATATACACGTTGAGGCTAAATCCAAACAAGTGCACCTTCGGGATAAGGTATGGAAAGCTTTTGGGCTTCATCGTCAGTGACAAAGGTATTCAGGTAGACCCCGCCAAGGTAAAGGCCATACAAGAAATCCTAACTCCCCGTACAGAGAAGGAGGTTATAGGTTTCTTAGGACGCTTGAATTATATCGCCAGGTTCATTTCACATCTAACTGCTACTTGTGAGCCCATCTTCAAGCTTCTGAAGAAAGATCAAGTGGTAAAGTGGAATGACGAATTCCAGACGGCCTTTGAAAGAATAAAAAAATACCTTCAAGAACCACCAATTCGGATGCCTCCGGTTGAAGGAAGACCTTTGATATTATACTTAACAGTGCTAGACAATTCAATGGGTGTATGCTGGAGCAGAATGACGAGTCTGGTCAAAAAGAGCATGCAATATACTACCTTAGCAAAAAGTTTACCGACTGTGAGACACGAAAATCACTGCTCGAGAAAACTTGCTGCACTTTGGCATGGGCTGCTCGCCAACTAAGATAGTACATGTTGACCCACACTACTCTGTTGATATCTAAGATGGATCCAATCAAATACATCTTCGAGAAACCCGCTCTCTCTGGAAGAATAGCGAGATGGCAGATGATCTTAACTGAATACGATATACAATATACAACCCAGAAAGCAATCAAGGGGAGTGTATTGGCTGATCATTTGGATCATTAGGCCGTGGATGACTACCAGTCCATGAATTTTGAGTTCCCGGATGAGAATATTATGCTGGTGACCGACTACGAAGAACCTGGACCGGATGAAGGACCTGAAGAGGGATCCCGGTGGACTATGGTTTTTGATGGAGCATTGAACACACTCGGTATTGGCATTGGCCCAGAAATCATATCTCCTAAGGGCTGTCATTATGGGTTTTAAAGCCGGTATTGACCTCAGGATCAAGTTCTTAAGTGTCTTCGGGGATTCAACCTTGGTGATAAGTCATATCAAAGGCGAATGGGATACGAAGCATCCGAATCTCATCCCATACAAAGAGTACGTGCTTACATTACTCCCACACTTTATGGAGGTAACCTTTGAACATTTCCCACGAGAGGAGAATCAGTTAGCGGACGCGCTAGCTACCATGTCTTCTATGTTCAAAGTCAGGTGGGACAACGAAGCTCCCCGAATCACCATTGAAAGGTTGGATGAGCCAACACACTGCTTTGAGGTTGATATCAAAGAGATAAAAGACAAACCATGGTTTCATGAAGTGAAGAAGTACCTCGAGACTCAAGAATACCTCTAAGGGGAATCTGTCAATGATAAGAAGTTTCTGAGAAGATTCACTGCAAAATTCTTCCTTAGTAATGGAATCCTCTACAAGCACAATCATGATTCTACCTTACTGCGGTGTGTAGACAAGAGCGAAGCAGGGAGGATTATGACAGATCTACATGAAGGTACCTTCAGAATCTATTCCAGTGGACATACCATGGCTAAGAAGATCCTACAGGCAAGATACTACTGGTCCACTATGGAAGCAGATTGTTATCAGCATTCCCAAACTTGTCATAAGTGCCAAATCTATGCTGATAAGGTGCATGTGCCTCCGGTTCCCTTGAACGTCTTGACAGCTTCGTGGCCCATTGCAATGTGGGGCATTGACATGATCGGAGAAATCAGGCCACTTCTTCCAATGGATATCGCTTCATCCTAGTGGCCATCAATTACTTCAAAAAGTGGGTTGAGGCGGCCTCCTTTGCTACTGTGACCAAGAACGTTGTGGCGCGGTTTATCCGACATAATCTGATTTTTCGGTATGGTGTGCCAGAGAGAATTATTACTGACAATGGTACAAATCTCAACAACACGATGATCACCGAGCTCTATAAACAGTTCAAGATACAGTATCATTACTCTTCTCCCTATCGACCGAAGAAGAATGGTGTTGTTGAAGCGGCTAATAAGAACATCAATAAGATTGTACAAAAGATGACGGTGACATACAAAGACTGGCATGAGATGTTACCATTTGCTCTTCATGGATACCGTACCTCAGCACGGACATCGACAGGGGAAACACCCTACTCTCTGGTGTATGGCATGGAGGCAGTCCTACCCATCGAGGTCCAGATACCTTCTCTCAGGATTATGAAGGATGCGCGTTTGAACGAAGACGACTAAATCCAGGCTCGACTTGATCAGCTAAATCTAATCGACGAGAAAAGACTTACCACTATCTGTCATGGTCATACATATCAAAAGCGAATGATCAAGGCTATTAACAAGAAGGTCACACGTCAAGAATATCAAGTCGGAGATCTGGTGATCAAGCGTATCAGATTGCCGCAAGGTGATCCCAGGGGAAAATGGACCCCTACATACGAAGGGCAAATTGTGGTTAAAAACATCTTCTCGGGTGGAGCTATGATTCTAACCACCATGGACGGTGACGACCTTCGTCACCCTGTCAATGCAAATATAGTGAAATGATACTACGCCTGATAAAAGACCCGCTAGGTTGACGGGCCTAGGAAAAAATAAGGGCTTCTCGGCGAACCAAAAGGGTTCAGGGAAAAATAAGGGATGGAAATAAAAAAATTTGTACACCCGGCAAGTCGAAAACCTGAAAAGGCGGCTTGGGCAAAAAAAGGGTATCCCGGTTAACTGAAAATACGAAAGGGCAGTCCAGGCAAAAGTTAGGGATGTAAAGCGTATGACTATGTCCCATTGGATCATCTTGTGACCAGACTTCGGTATCAACTATCAAGCTCGGACCGCACCAATCAATCTAATCAACTTTCGGCCAAGTAGCAAAGTGATGAGACGCTCGAAGACATAGGGGCAATAGCAGAGTTGGAACTCAATGGGATTGTTGCACATAGCTGTTTTCTTTTTACACAAAATTGTATAGCTTCTATTTTTACGGCCGCTTTCTCTTACCAGAGCGTTAGCCTCCTTGTACAAAAATTCCTATTATAGGCTAACTCCAAAAAAAGATTAATACAAAACATTTTCTCGAGAAACTATGAGTTTTCCTTTTTTGTCTTGTTTTGTACAAACGTCCAATGATTTATTTTTGACATATGCATTTGAATATGATTGAAGCTCATAAATATTTACATAAGAAATGAAAAAACAATTACTCGTAACTTATGAAACAGGGGAAAAAACAAGAAATGTCAAACCCGACAGTTACTCTGCCCAGCAGGTACTGGGACAGAGACAGCTTTGGAGCATAATCATCAGTACGTAAATTCCCCACAGAGTAAAATTATTCAAAAGCATTGATGTCGGCTTTCCCGAAATAGGAAGTAATCTCCCAAGCCAGGGTCATTCAGAAACCTGACAACTATATCCCCTAGCCAAAATTCATAATCGCGAGCGGGTCAGTAAATTTTATCTCCCAATCAAAGTTTATTTCTCTGGATACAAAATCTCAATCCCCGACAGAGCTCATTACTTTAGCGACGGAAATTCACTTTCCAAGTTGTTCTCTGCAGAGTTATTCTCAAACAGAATCTCTCCCTGACAGAATATTCATAAATAACAAAGAGTAAATCTCCAACATAGTCATTTCTGTTCACCATTTCCAGCGGAAGTAAAAAGATCGCGATCCTCTACAACAGTCATGAACCCTATACTCTCCAGCAGCAGTCAGGGATTTATTTTCCCAGACTCGGACATATTCCAATAGCATTTCATGTTCATACATCATGGCTTGCGCACGCATATCATATACAACATAATCTCATTTATTTTGAGAAGAGCATTTCATACATTACACATATGATTAACCCTGTTATCTTTTCAGGGAAGACAATTATCACCAACAATCCCAACAGTTGTACATGTCATATCTACAAATAGCCAGTGAAAAATCAATTCCCGAAGATCAAACGGGTCAACTAATCTCTATAACCAAAAACAAAGAAACCCTACTATCCAGGTTCCTTCTCATAGCCCTACTATATAGGGTTTCATTCCAAAGAAACCCTACTATCCAGGTTCCTTCTTATAGCCCTAGTGTTGTACCCCAAAATTTGTCCTCCCATATTCTTCAAGATTTGTCAAGTCAAGGTCACAAAATTCCCCAAGGGTTGCACAGTGCAAAAGGTCTCCTATCCAGCCAAAACTAGGGTTTGAGTTCTGATCGAGAAAATGAAGTTTTCAAGGGCCCAATCAAGTCTCCCATGCCTACAAATATGGTCAAGTATCCTCATATCAAGTTTCAAGGCATTCAGCTCAAAATTGCACAGTCAAAACCCTAGATTGCACTACAGTCAACTGTAGGGGTAAAATGGTCATTTGGCAGTCAAAAGTTTAAATTTTTGGTCAATATATCATTTTGAAGCCACAAACATCATTTGATCAATGCTTGATCATGATTCTCCAAATTTGGCTCAGAAAATCATCAAGATGCAAAAGTTACTATATTTGGACAGCTGAAAAAGTCAACTGAAATTGACCAGGGCATAACTTTCACATGGATTATCAGAAAAATTCCATCCAAAGCTCATTTTGAAGAGAAAGATATTTCCTACAACTCATCTTCATATTCCAAGTCCAAGAAATGCTCTCACAAAAAGTTATCAATTTCAACATTATAGGTCATTTTCAAAAGTCAACAAAAAGGGACTTTAAGTCAAAGGCCATAACTTGAGATTGGTAAATCAAAATGACATGGGACCAAAGGCATTGGTTAGAGGACTCAAGGACCTTTCCAAAATGTCCAAGAACATGTGAAAAGCTTAAAAAGTGAGCAAGTTATGCCTTGTGGAAGTTGGGAAATTTTTGGGAATTTTGAAAAGTCAACTTTACTTCAAATGACCTAAATTTGCTAATGGGCCCATTTTTCTTCCATGAATCATCATTCCAAGCCTATGCACGACCACTTGGCCCAAAGGGAAGTATTTTCTCATTTTTTATTTATTTATTTGAATTATTATTTATATTAATTCATTTAAATTATTTAAATACATGAAAAATATCAAACTTGACCTAAAAAATCTTTTCATGCATGTTTTACTCTCAATATCACGTGCACATCCTAATTAGGCAAGTTTTGGTTTGATTTGGCATGATTGAACAAAAATACACATGAAAAAGATTCAAAAAGATCTTAAGGAAATCAAATATGCAAATCATTGAAAGCCATGGATTTTATTCAATTTTGTTGACCTAAAAGCTTTACTACATATTCAGAATGATAAACCTAATTGCATTAGACTCTAAGCTGCGCTAAAAAAGACTTTGCAAACTTGAAAAATTGCTTGAAAAATCAAAAACTGAAATCAACTTTAGGGTTCGATTCAAAGCACCATTCTTGTCTCAATAGCTTCAGTGTGGTTCTCTGAACGTGTGCCAATCCCAAACAACAACCAAAGCTCCAAGAATTGGTAGTTTGAACTCAAACTGTATCAAGCAATTTTTGAAATCGCATATCATAATTCACGCATTCTTTTGCATTTTTATTTATGGATTCTTGTTCAGTGTGATGTTTCTAAGCTAACCAATGCCTTTGATTGAATTATTACACATTATATTCGATTCCACCATGTTTGAGATTCTAGGGTTTGCAGGTTTTAAATTAGGGGTTTTCAGACCAAGAAAAATTAGACCATCACAGTACCACCATTGCAATCAATGCATCTGGACGAAGAGATTGATGTAGTCGCGCCTAATTTATGTTTAGAATTGAGCTATTCGCTATTTTTCTAAAAGCTGCCTAAACCCACGCATCCAAAACTGTTGCCTTTGAGTTTGTGTTACAGGAAAAGTGAAGAAGACAACCTCGTTGTCAAAAAGTGATTGGCCGGTTTGAAAACTGGCGCGCTTAACCACTCACGCGTTTGTTTTTTCTTTTGTTATTTATTTACTATAATATATTGATTGAAACGTTGTAGCTCAGCTGGCAGGTGTACGCGCTTGTAACCCTCATGACCTGGGTTCATGTCCCAGGTCTACGCTATTTCAATATTATTTTTCATTCACAAATCCCATGCAGCGCTTATGTTGAGGGTCATCATGCACGTTCAAAATCCAAAGGTCCACGCGTCTTGGGAGATCAATCAAAAGGCAGGGATTCAAGGAACACAACAAACCATAGTCAACGCATCACACATGATTGAGAAAGTCCAACGAGACCAAGGCTTAATGGGCCAGTTTGCTAAGGCCTTACCTCCATCTGGGGCCTGAACCCCCCCCCTGGTTTGCTTTCATTATCTTTTTTCTTATTTCTTGTTTTAATTTTAATTTTTATTTTAATTACTGTTTATTTAATTAATTATTTTTTTTACAATACATAAAAAATGCATAAAAAATCCAGAAAAAGACAAAAAAATAATAAATATTTTTATTATAATTATTTTCTTGTAAATAAATTAACATATAATGAATTTAGTTTTAATTAGGATTTTTGCAATTTTAATTCTTTTTAATAAATCTAAAAGAGGTAGAATTAGGTTTAATTAACAATTTCCATTCTTTTTAATTTTTCCTTTTTATCATAATGTTATTATTTATTTATTTTCATAATTAAATTGTACATAAATAATTTAGGTTTAAATTAGGTCAAAAATTCAATATTTTCTTAATAACTAAAAATAATTAGAATTAGGGTTTATTTTAATTTCAATCAATTCCTTTTTCTTTTAAATCTTAAAACATACAAAAATACTAAAAAACATGTTCTTTTAATTTTTAATTGTAATTTCTTATTAATTTTAATTTTGCAAAAGGGTCCAACGCCCATTTTTTTTAATTGTTAATTTCGCGCATTTATTATATATCGTTTAAATAATCATGTAATTCTCCCAAAGCGTTGTACAATTTATACTTTTCGCACTTTTACTTTACTTCTTTACTTTCCGTCAAATCGGGTCCGGTTTAACTTTGGCGATGTGGACCCGCGCCACTTGTAATAGTCGTAGATTTACTTTCCCGCAAATATTAACTGTTAAATAAGCATGCAAGAATGAATGGCCCTAATTAAAATCAAGCGTAGATCACAATGAACATGACAAGACAAATATCAATGAAACTGACACACAAATTCGCACACACCACCCCTAGGGTACGCCTCACTGTTGCCTTTCGAAAGGTGATCGTCGAGTAGAGGACGTCTTAGTAAGTCCTCATGATCCGGGAACCTGGCATGAGGGTAGCTTCTAAGGTGTCTTCCCATTGCTCCGGTGATCACCATGTCCCTACAAACTCGAATTGACCCGAACACCTCCAACGGTGGTGCTACCTACCTCTCAATGGTGGGATGGCACTACTTTAAAGGACATCTACACAGACGAATTCCTTAGGGTAGGTAGGTTCTCAAGGATACTTGCTCTCTTCAAAACAAACTGAAATCTTTTCACACTGATATTTTTTCAAAAGCTTTCAAAAGCAAACTTTTCAAACACTCTGACGTACGAGTCGAACTGAAATTTTTCAAAGAAACTTTTTAAACCCACATTGAAAAGCAAACAAACCTTTTTGAAAACACATTGAGCAAGTATCTAAGAGCCCATGGATAACCATGGATAGAAAGGGTGCTAACACCTTCCCTTTCTATAACCTACCTCCCGAACCGAGAGCAATCTCTTTAAGGAATTTTTCTGTGCTTTTGTCCTTTCCATTTGGAGAAAATAAAAGACGGTGGCGACTCTTGCTTCCGCGACATTTCGCGAACCAGCGTTAAACAGTCAGTTCCAGATCCACCGATCACAGAACTGGCGACTCTGCTGGGGACTTAAACTTAAAGTGAGGTGTACCTTAGGGTTAGTTCATAACTGTGTTTTCAATTGTATTGACTTGTCTGCTTTAAATTTGTGGGTTGCATGGGAGTTACATAGATCCTAACCCGGATCTGGGGATACCCTGTTTAGGTAGCATAAGCTGTGAGGGACCTGTCCGGCGTATACTGACATGGGTGAAGCAGTGGCTACGTTGGTGTGGCACCTTGGTCTGTACCGATATCCCTCGTGTTGAAACGGGGAGAATATGGGTCTTCCAAGGAGTCATTAAGCACCAACAGACCTTAGAACCTTAAATGACCCAACTTGGCCATTAGAACAGTAGCAGTATGCTACGCCCATTGAGGCTAAACTCTCGTGATGGTTCTGGCCGCAAGAAAAGATTGCGATGCTGGAGTTATGACCGATTGAGGGTAGTCAATGATATTGGGATCCTCTAAGAACCCGGTTACTTTGATATGACAGGTATGAACCCACCAACTTCAAGAGGGTAATACCCAGACCTCATGCTGGCCTTAAACTCTAAGGGCTCTTTGTGTGACTTGTGTGCCTTCGTACTTGCCTACTTGCTTGTTAAACTGACACATGAACTACTTGCAGGTTTTGTTTATAGTCCTTAACTAGGACTCATAACAAGGTTTACCAAATTTCGTGCAGGTTTTGTTTATAGTCCTTAACTAGGACTCATGACAGGGTTTACCAAATTTCTTGCAGGTTTTGTTTATAGTCCTTAACTGGGACTCATAACAGGGTTTACTAGATCTCTTGCAGGTTTTGTTTATAGTCCTTAATAGGGACTCATAACAAAGTATACTGAATTTCTTGCAGGGTTTGTTTATAGTCCTTAATTGGGACTCATAACATGGTTTACCTACACGACCCCATGCATAGCATGACATCATACCATTGCATACATCCTAACCCATTTCAAGGATCTCAAGGGCTTGTGATGCAGGTCATGATGAACAATTATCCCAGCAAGGGGCAAAGAGGATTTATTTTCCTCTAGCCAGGGTTGTCAGGGGCTATGACCCACTGGATATGGTGAGCCTTTGACCCTTGAAGAAGGACTCTCAACAACATGAAGTTCCTTCAATCAAGTTACCGGTTCCCAACTCTAACAAGTTTCTCTGTTTACCCCGCGGGGTCCTTGAAATCATTGCATGCATGTCATACATATCATCGTATTACAGGTACCCTTTTCTCTACAGGTTGCTTACCTTCTTCGCTGTTTATTTCAGCCGATCATCATGAACCCTGAATCATCAGCCGAGCAGACCATCAAGGCCCTCCAGGCTCAGAATGCCCAGTTCCAAGGGTTGATCATGAATTTGACCCAGGGGCAGCAAGATCTGAAGGCTCTGCTTTTGAAGAAGGAAAAGAAGAAGAAGAGGGCTGTTCTGTTCAGCCCTAGGCGCAGATCTGGGAATACACCGCAAATTGAAACTAAGAGGACAACTCCATCTGTGGAAAAAAGCAGTCATCAAGAGGAAAGGGTGCCCAGTCCAGAGGTCTCTGACACTGAAACAGATTTCGACGACGAACAGTACCCTCCGGCTGAGGACAAGTACAAACAGTTGGAAGACCGGCTAAGTGCTATGGAGATACAAAAGGTGCCTGGCCTGGACTTCGAGGATCTAGGTCTGTCTTCTGGGGTAGTGATCCCGCGCAAATTCAAGGTACCTGCCTTTGCCAAATACGACGGGGCATCCTGTCCTAAGTTGCATCTCAGGGCTTATACAAGGAGGATCCAGCCCTATACAGCTGACAAAAACTTATGGATCCATTTCTTCCAAGAGAGTCTTTCAGGGACTCAGCTCGAGTGGTTCTATCAACTGAATGGAGCCAACATCCGTACCTGGGAAGACTTAGCCACTGCATTTTACAAACACTACCAGTATAATGCCGACCTCGCCCCCACGCGTACTCAGCTTCAGGGGATGTCTATGGGTACAGGCGAAGGCTTCAAAGAGTATGCTCAAAAATGGAGGGACCTTGCTGGAAGGGTACAACCACCTCTGACTGACCGCGAGCTCGTCGACATGTTCTTGGGGACCCTGTCTGGTCCATTCTTCAACCACCTAATTGGGAATTCTGCTGCTGGGTTTACAGATCTTGTCTTGACTGGGGAGAGAATCGAAGCTGGTATCAAGTCGGGGAAGATTCAAGAAACCGCACCTGCTGATACTCAGAAAAAGCCCCACAGTGGAAAGAAAGAGTCCAATGCTATACATGGTAAAAAGGGTCGTCATGATGCAGGGGCAATCCAGATTTCTGATCCCACGCCCGTTCAACCAAGAAAAAGCAATAGGCGTAGGATAAAGCATCAAGATAGGAAGTATACTGATATCAACATGTCTTTGTCTCAGGCATTACAGCAATTGCTGAAGGCGAAAATGATCACACTAAAGGATCCTCCTCAAAATCCTGACACTTCCTCTCCCAAGTACAACCCGGGTGTGAGATGTGCCTACCATTCTGACAGTCCTGGACATGACACCGACGACTGTTGGACCTTGAAGAACAAGATCCAGGATTTGATTGACGCCAAGGAGGTCGAGTTTGGACACTGATCCCACACCAAATCGTCGAGAATGTCTTTTGTTCAAATGTTCAAGTTGTATTTTTCTTTGATTGTTCAAACATTTATTCATGTTAAACATTGTTATCACATTAATGCATCGCTTATGTCTATTTTGAATCAATATATTCGCATTCACTATATGCAAATTGTTTTCATATTTTTTTCTGATGTCAAGCCTCTTGAGGGCGGATGACGAAAACGATACCACGATCTTTACAGTATGCTTTTGAACAGACCCCGCTGATGAGGTACAGGCATTGTTTCAAATCCTAAACACTGGAGTTATAAGGACGATAATCCCTCGTCAACCCACCTGAGCCAAAGAAGTAGGAGTTTTATTTTCGAAAATTGAAACCCTTAATCATAACCTGGGGCAGGGTAGGCTTCTCAGTTGATCCAAGTGCACAACGAATGGCACCAAATGAGTCTTCCCAAAAACAAAAGATAGTGATGGTTCAGAAAAATCATAAGGACAGGCAGTCATCATCAATAAAATCATAAACGAAAAGCCCAAGAAGTCAAAACCTATGAAAGGGACTTATGAAACTGGGGCATCCCGCTGACTGTAATTCCAAAAAGGAAACAGTTCAGGCAAAAAAATAGGGATAACAAAATCAAGGAAAAAAGAGGTCATACAAACCCTCAACAAAAACAAAAATGACTGCCTATTCAGAATAAATCATTAATATCTGAATCATCACTGGAAAATCAGAGCAAAGACTCCAACAAGGTCTAACGCACGATCAACTGAGTTTAGGTTTGGAGAACATCACGAAGAGCGGGTGGGTACAAATAATTTGAGCCTTTATCCTTTGTTTCTTAAACCGTGAACCAAGCCACGTTATAACCCTCAAAAGTCCTAGCTGAAGCATGGGTTAGTCCGAAAGCATACTGTTACGAAAGGTATCCTGACTCCTTAAGGCTTACAGTAAATACGGAGTTGACATCACGTTTTACAAACATTCACTTGTTTTATGAAAAAGAATGCATTTTCAAAATCTTCAAGACAGACATAAGCTTTGCATTTTTAACGTAACTTTGTTTGCATATGAATATTTGTTTGAACAGCAGGGAAATTCGCACAATGAATACCTAGTGGACAAAAGCACCTCCAATCAAGGGGGAGACATGAGCATGGTCCATCATCTGGGGCAATCCAATCAAGATTCGGAGAATCTCTCAAAGGCCAAATAGCCTGGGGCAAATCTCCGCCTGAGTCACTTGGTGCATTTCAACAACGAATCTGGCCTGATCAAACACCTTCTGGTGGCATGACAAAACACTTCTAACAGGGGAAACTCCCTACTTTCTGAGAACGGACATAGTCAAAAAAAAAAAAAATACTACGCACAATCAAAGACCCGCTAGGTTGACACACCTGGGCAAAAATAAGGGCTTCCCGTCGAACCAAAAGGGTTCGGGCAAAATGAAGGGATGAAATGAAAAAAAATCTGTACACCCGGCAAGTCGAAAACCTGAAAAGGCGGCTTGGGCAAAAATGGGTATCCCGATGGACTGAAAACCCGAAAGGGCGGTCCAGGCAAAAGTTAGGGATTAAAGCGTACGACTATGTCCTGCCATCCGTCTACCAGAAGAAGGTTTGTCAATCAACAACTATCAGCGCCCCACAGGTGCCTCCCCACAAGAAACAGGGGCAATAAAGGGTGGTCTAAGCAATCTGATTATCCTATCCTCCAAGGTATCAGGGTAGGTTCCGTTGAAGAACATAACCAATACAGTTCAATACTTCCCCAGAAGAGTCCAATCTAGTTCCCCAGGAAAGTTGGAATTCATACCCCCAAGCAGTAAGCTTATCCCCAGTAGATTCTGGAAGCTTACCCTCGCAGAACACGAACGCGTCGTCCGACTTGATTTAAAGAGTTATTTCCTTAACAGGATATAACTGGGTTATCCTCAGCCAAAAGCCACGGGAAGAGCGTCGTCGACAAAGACATCCTCAGCAAGTTACTATCAACATTCAGCAAAGCACCTCTCTCCCCACAGAGTGTTGCTTCCCAGCATGGTCGCTAGAGTATCTTTTCTCCCCGCAGAATCTTCCATTTGCCAAGTTTATTCCACAACGGAGTCATCTTCTCCTACCGGTATTCTTGCAGTTATCATCCCCAGCGGAAGCAAAATCAATACTTCAACATCAGCCCAGGATATGACTTCCCGGCACCCGTCAAGGATTTACTTTCCTAGACGAAAAACACATTCATAAAACGTCACATACATCATTATAGCATGCATAGACGCATCATATCACCCCGATCTCATTTATTTTTGAGAACATCTTAAAATCATGCAATTCATGCATTATGACATTGCATACAACTAATTCGTTACTTTTCAGGAAAGAACGATCAACAGATAAAAGTCTTTACCCGTTGAGGTAGTAATCGTCCCAGATTCCTTCATCATCCCGCTGAGGTAGTAATCGTCCCAGATTCCTTCATCATCCCGCTGAGGTAGTAATCGTCCCAGATTCCTTCATCATCCCGCTGAGGTAGTAATCGTCCCAGATTCCTTCATCATCCCGCTGAGGTAGTAATCGTCCCAGATTCCTTCATCGTCCTGTTGAGGTAGTAATCGTCCCAGATTCCTTCATCATCCCGCTGAGGTAGTAATCGTCCCAGATTCCTTCATCATCCCGCTGAGGTAGTAATCGTCCCAGATTCCTTCATCATCCCGCTGAGGTAGTAATCGTCCCAGATTCCTTCATCATCCCGCTGAGGTAGTAATCGTCCCAGATTCCTTCATCATCCCGCTGAGGTAGTAATCGTCCCAGATTCCTTCATCATCCCGCTGAGGTAGTAATCGTCCCAGATTCCTTCATCATCCCGCTGAGGTAGTAATCGTCCCAGATGCCTTCATCATCCCGCTGAGGTAGTAATCGTCCCAGATTCCTTCATCATCCCGCTGAGGTAGTAATCGTCCCAGATTCCTTCATCATCCCGCTGAGGTAGTAATCGTCCCAGATTCCTTCATCATCCCGCTGAGGTAGTAATCGTCCCAGATTCCTTCATCATCCCGCTGAGGTAGTAATCGTCCCAGATTCCTTCATCATCCCGCTGAGGTAGTAATCGTCCCAGATTCCTTCATCATTCTGCTGAGGTAGTAATCGTCCCAGATTCCTTCATCATATATTTGGAGTAGCAATCGTCTCAGATTCCTTCATCGTCCTGCTGAGTCAGATCGACCCTAAGATCTCCCCGATTCTTATTCCAGTTGAAGACGGTTCAAGACCTTGTCCGGTCCAGCTAAATCGACTCCCAACAGATTTTTCTGATAAAGATCCAGCAGAACTTATGGTCCCCTCTCCGGCAAGTGCGTGAGGTGGTAATTCCTTTTTCAGATGTTTCCCTCTCCGACGATGAGTGTGAGGTGATAGTCTCTTATGGTTCCCTCTCTGACAGTGTGTGAGGTGACAATTCCTTTTCCTATGATTCCCCTCTCCGGCGGCGAGTGAGGTGAGTCCCCTTCAGATTATAATGGCCTATGGTTCTCTTCCCGATATTGCAGAGATGGTAATTCCGCCAAGATTTTTCTCAACGAGCGTTGTTGAAGTTAAAATCACCCAAGGTTCTCTTACCATTCATGCTAAGGCAGTAACCATACCTGGTTCATTCATTATCTTTTGAAGCTCCAGACTCAGCTCCTGTAACCAGTCAGGACATATCTATGCCAAGCATCTAAAATCAGCTCCTGCAACGTGTCAGGTACTCATTTTTCTTTTGCAGGTATGCAGGTTCTAGCTAAAGAATCTCCTATGCGATCAACATCCAGATGGCATCTATAAGCCCATCATCCTATCCAGCAATCTCTAAATGGCATCTATAAGCCCATTCCCCCATCACACTGCTAACATGCGAGCGCAAATTTCTGGGCACTCTAGTGTCCAATCATCTTCTACCTTCGGATTACGAAAGGCACGTCAGCCAATCTGCATCCTCAGGTCTAAGAAGATTGAACAGGGGCAACTGTTGTACCCCAAAATTTGCCCTCCCATATTCTTCAAGATTTGTCAAGTCAAGGTCACAAAATTCCCCAAGGGTTGCACAGTGCAAAAGGTCTCCCATCCAGCCAAAACTAGGGTTTGAGTTCTGATTAAGAAAATGAAGTTTTCAAGGGCCCAATCAAGTCTCCCATGCCTACAAATATGGTCAAGTATCCTCATATCAAGTTTCAAGGCATTCAGCTCAAAATTGCACAGTCAAAACCCTAGATTGCACTACAGTCAACTGTAGGGGTAAAATGGTCATTTGGCAGTCAAAAGTTCAAATTTTTGGTCAATATATCATTTTGAAGCCACAAACATCATTTGATCAATTCTTGATCATGATTCTCCAAATTTGGCTCAGAAAATCATCAAGATGCAAAAGTTACTATATTTGGACAGCTGAAAAAGTCAACTGAAATTGACCAGGGCATAACTTTCACATGGATTATCAGAAAAATTCCATCCAAAGCTCATTTTGAAGAGAAAGACATTTCCTACAACTCATATTCATATTCCAAGTCCAAGAAATGCTCTCACAAAAAGTTATCAATTTCAACATTATAGGTCATTTTCAAAAGTCAACAAAAAGGGACTTTAAGTCAAAGGCCATAACTTGAGATTGGTAAATCAAAATGACATGGGACCAAAGGCATTGGTTAGAGGACTCAAAGACCTTTCCAAAATGTCCAAGAACATGTGAAAAGCTTAAAAAGTGAGCAAGTTATGCCTTGTGGAAGTTGGGAAATTTTTGGGAATTTTGAAAAGTCAACTTTACTTCAAATGACCTAAATTTGCTAATGGGCCCATTTTTCTTCCATGAATCATCATTCCAAGCCTATGCACGACCACTTGGCCCAAAGGGAAGTATTTTCTCATTTTTTATTTATTTATTTGAATTATTATTTATATTAATTCATTTAAATTATTTAAATACATGAAAAATATCAAACTTGACCTAAAAAATCTTTTCATGCATGTTTTACTCTCAATATCACGTGCACATCCTAATTAGGCAAGTTTTGGTTTGATTTGGCATGATTGAACAAAAATACACATGAAAAAGATTCAAAAAGATCTTAAGGAAATCAAATATGCAAATCATTGAAAGCCATGGATTTTATTCAATTTTGTTGACCTAAAAGCTTTACTACATATTCAGAATGATAAACCTAATTGCATTAGACTCTAAGCTGCGCTAAAAAAGACTTTGCAAACTTGAAAAATTGCTTGAAAAATCAAAAACTGAAATCAACTTTAGGGTTCGATTCAAAGCACCATTCTTGTCTCAATAGCTTCAGTGTGGTTCTCTGAACGTGTGCCAATCCCAAACAACAACCAAAGCTCCAAGAATTGGTAGTTTGAACTCAAACTGTATCAAGCAATTTTTGAAATCGCATATCATAATTCACGCATTCTTTTGCATTTTTATTTATGGATTCTTGTTCAGTGTGATGTTTCTAAGCTAACCAATGCCTTTGATTGAATTATTACACGTTATATTCGATTCCACCATGTTTGAGATTCTAGGGTTTGCAGGTTTTAAATTAGGGGTTTTCAGACCAAGAAAAATTAGACCATCACAGTACCACCATTGCAATCAACGCATCTGGACGAAGAGATTGATGTAGTCGCGCCTAATTTATGTTTAGAATTGAGCTATTCGCTATTTTTCTAAAAGCTGCCTAAACCCACGCATCCAAAACTGTTGCCTTTGAGTTTGTGTTACAGGAAAAGTGAAGAAGACAACCTCGTTGTCAAAAAGTGATTGGCCGGTTTGAAAACTGGCGCGCTTAACCACTCACGCGTTTGTTTTTTCTTTTGTTATTTATTTACTATAATATATTGATTGAAACGTTGTAGCTCAGCTGGCAGGTGTATGCGCTTGTAACCCTCATGACCTGGGTTCAAGTCCCAGGTCTACGCTATTTCAATATTATTTTTCATTCACAAATCCCATGCAGCGCTTATGTTGAGGGTCATCATGCACGTTCAAAATCCAAAGGTCCACGCGTCTTGGGAGATCAATCAAAAGGCAGGGATTCAAGGAACACAACAAACCATAGTCAACGCATCACACATGATTGAGAAAGTCCAACGAGACCAAGGCTTAATGGGCCAGTTTGCTAAGGCCTTACCTCCATCTGGGGCCTGAACCCCCCCTGGTTTGCTTTCATTATCTTTTTTCTTATTTCTTGTTTTAATTTTAATTTTTATTTTAATTACTGTTTATTTAATTAATTATTTTTTTTACAATACATAAAAAATCCAGAAAAAGACAAAAAAATAATAAATATTTTTATTATAATTATTTTCTTGTAAATAAATTAACATATAATGAATTTAGTTTTAATTAGGATTTTTGCAATTTTAATTCTTTTTAATAAATCTAAAAGAGGTAGAATTAGGTTTAATTAACAATTTCCATTCTTTTTAATTTTTCCTTTTTATCATAATGTTATTATTTATTTATTTTCATAATTAAATTGTACATAAATAATTTAGGTTTAAATTAGGTCAAAAATTCAATATTTTCTTAATAACTAAAAATAATTAGAATTAGGGTTTATTTTAATTTCAATCAATTCCTTTTTCTTTTAAATCTTAAAACATACAAAAATACTAAAAAACATGTTCTTTTAATTTTTAATTGTAATTTCTTATTAATTTTAATTTTGCAAAAGGGTCCAACGCCCATTTTTTTTAATTGTTAATTTCGCGCATTTATTATATATCGTTTAAATAATCATGTAATTCTCCCAAAGCGTTGTACAATTTATACTTTTCGCACTTTTACTTTACTTCTTTACTTTCCGTCAAATCGGGTCCGGTTTAACTTTGGCGATGTGGACCCGCGCCACTTGTAATAGTCGTAGATTTACTTTCCCGCAAATATTAACTGTTAAATAAGCATGCAAGAATGAATGGCCCTAATTAAAATCAAGCGTAGATCACAATGAACATGACAAGACAAATATCAATGAAACTGACACACAAATTCGCACACACCACCCCTAGGGTACGCCTCACTGTTGCCTTTCGAAAGGTGATCGTCGAGTAGAGGACGTCTTAGTAAGTCCTCATGATCCGGGAACCTGGCATGAGGGTAGCTTCTAAGGTGTCTTCCCATTGCTCCGGTGATCACCATGTCCCTACAAACTCGAATTGACCCGAACACCTCCAACGGTGGTGCTACCTACCTCTCAATGGTGGGATGGCACTACTTTAAAGGACATCTACACAGACGAATTCCTTAGGGTAGGTAGGTTCTCAAGGATACTTGCTCTCTTCAAAACAAACTGAAATCTTTTCACACTGACATTTTTTCAAAAGCTTTCAAAAGCAAACTTTTCAAACACTCTGACGTACGAGTCGAACTGAAATTTTTCAAAGAAACTTTTTAAACCCACATTGAAAAGCAAACAAACCTTTTTGAAAACACATTGAGCAAGTATCTAAGAGCCCATGGATAACCATGGATAGAAAGGGTGCTAACACCTTCCCTTTCTATAACCTACCTCCCGAACCGAGAGCAATCTCTTTAAGGAATTTTTCTGTGCTTTTGTCCTTTCCATTTGGAGAAAATAAAAGACGGTGGCGACTCTTGCTTCCGCGACATTTCGCGAACCAGCGTTAAACAGTCAGTTCCAGATCCACCGATCACACCTAGTATCCAGGCTTTCATTTCGAAGTAACCCTACGACCCAGGTTCCTTCTCATATCCCTGCTATCCAGGCTTTCATCCCGAAGAAACCCTACTATTCAGGTTCCTTCTCACAGCCCTACTATCAAGGCTATCATTTCGAAGTTACCCTACAACCCAGGTTCCTTCTCATAGCCCTACTATCAAGTCTTTCATCCCGAAGAAACCCTACTATCCTAGTTCCTTCTCATAGCCCTACTATCCAGGCTTTCATTTCAAAGTAACCCTACGATCCAGGTTCCTTCTCATAGCCCTACTATCCAAGCTTTCATTTCGAAGTAACCCTATGATCCAGGTTCCTTCTCATAGCCATACTATACAAGCTTTCATTTCTAAGTAACCCTACGATCCCGATTCCTTCTCATAGCCCTACTATCCAGGATTTCATTTCTAAGTAACCCTACGATCCAGGTTCCTTCTCATAACCCTACTATCCAGGCTTTCATTTCGAATTAACCCTACGATCCAGGTTCCTTTTCATAGCCCTACTATCTAGGATTTCATTTCGAAGTAACCCTATGATCCAGGTTCCTTCTCAAAACCCTACTATCTAGGTTCCTTCTCTCTTATCTCCAGACAACAGTTTACAACACTGTAAGACCCAGACTCGACCAGACACAGACAGTTTCACATTTCCCCAGTAGATTAATGGACAACCAAAGCTCCTATACTCTATCTCCCAAGACACAAATCTACTTTCCTCGGTGAAGTCCTCCTCAGTGACAGGTACGGGAATTCTCATAAAGGAATCTTTTATGCAACCGATATCTTTTCTAGATGGCATCTTTAAGCCCACTTCCGATATCACCAATCATTATTACATCATGCGAGTGCAAATTTCTGACACTTTAGTGTTCAATCATCTTCCACCTTCAGATTACGAGAGGCAAACCGACCAATCTACATCCTCAGGTTTAAGAAGATTGAACAGGGGCAGCTGTTGTACCCCAAAATTTTCCCTCACATTTTACTCAACATATGTTCATTGAGATCCTCAACTTGCCCAAGGATGCCCAAGGATTGACCAGACAAATCCTCCTCCTAAGACAATGAGCCTCAAACTAGGGTTTCACTCCTCATCAAGATGTTTGAGTTCCAAGGGTTCCAAATGATTTCCATTGCCCTAATATGTCCTCAATATAATCCATGCCAAGTTTCATGCCTTGCACAAGAAGTTTGCTCAGTCAACTGTTCAGATGCTTGAAAATCAACTATATTAGGTCAAAAGTCAACTGTGGCCCACATACACACAAACTTCCGGATTTTTGGTCAACGTCAACATTTTAAAGTGATATCCATCATTTTATCAAGGGTTGATCATGATTTCTCAAGAAATTCCCCAAATTCATCAAAACTCAAAAGTTGCTAAATTAGGGTTTCTATAGGAAAAGTCAACCAAACTTTGACCAGGCATAACTTCCTCATACTTTATCATAAATTTGTCATCCAAGGCTCATTTTGAATTAAATCCAATTTCCTACAAATCATCTTCATCCCTCTAGTTCAAGAAATACACTCATGAAAAGATATATATTCAGACATTATAGGTCCTTTTCAAAAAGTCAACAAAAACACCTTTTGGGTCAAAGCTTCTTACATGAACATGGAAGATCCAATTGAGATGAAACCTAAGAGGTTGCTTAGGGACACCCTAAGCTTTATAAAAAGTCTAGAACACACTCTTAAGGTCAAAATTGCGAGAGATATGCATTGTCAAAGTTTGCCATTTTTGGAAATTTGCCCAAAGTCAATAATGCTCAAAATTGCATTTTTTGCCAAATGGGCCTAACTTTTTATGCTTGCATTATGCTTCAAAAATGGCCCACGACCCTTGAGCTCACTCATATATTTTTCTATTATTTTTATTATTTATTCATTAAAAGTCAAAATAAAATAAATAAATAATGAAAAATATGTAAGATATGATTGTGAATCTTTTTCTCATCAAATAAACATCAAAATGTGCTGGCAAATAAGAGGAGAATCGTGAAAAGAGAGCAAGATTAGATTTGTTCAAAGAATGATAAAAAATCAAATCATTGAAAGCAAATATTTTCCTCATTGAAAGCATGGATTTCTTTCTTCTTTTGTTAACCTAATATGTTCCAATACATATAGACAACATTGCCAGACCTTGAACACACAAAAAAGCTGCCTCCACGCGTCTAGAAAAAGCTCCAAATTTTGACAAAAAAGTGGTGATCAAGTTCCAATTTAGAAGGCGATTCAAATGGTTTCAAGGCCATAAATCCACTCCTAGGAACCTCCTAAAGCTAACAGTACCATTTGCACGCCTCAAAAATCCAAAAATCATCGTATAACATCATCACGATTTACCATTTTTTTCAAATTCGTATCCATATATTCTTGCATTGTTAATCTATTTTGATTATATATTCATGTTCATATGAATGCCTAGAAGCTTTCTGGATATTTAATTTTTAGTTTTGATGCATCAATGCCAAATTGTCATTGTTAGGGTTTTAACCTCCGTTTTAGGGCTTTGAGATGCATGGAAAATTAGACCAAAAGAAGGTTACCATGATACTCGTGAGATAAAAGTGAGTTGATCAGTATGCTTAGAATTGATTTATCATGCTTGGTTTTGATTTTTGAGGTTTGCAGGGTTGTAGCTACAGTGGGCGTCTGTAGTTAAAAGGGTTGGTTTCTAAAGCCACGGTCCAGGGAGAAAGAATGTGTCGTGGCAGCCAACCACTGGCCAATTTAAATTTGCACTCTTTTTTCAGGCATAAGGCGTGCGTAGTTATTATAATATTGTTTGTCTATTATATTACCAGATAAGCATTACAGCGCAAATGGGAAGGAGTATGGGCATGTGAAGAAAGGGACCTGGGTTCGATCCCAGGTCCAAAATTTTTCTTATTTACTGAAAAATTCCTTGCAGATCCAGCGTATCTCAATGCCTAGCATCCAATGTGCGCCCAGATCCCATCCCTAAGATCCATCATCATACAGATATCACGCTCCATCTTTGAGGGACCACCATGAACCATCCGGAGAGAGGTGCACTAGACCAAACGCCAGACCTTGGGCCATCTTTGGGCCTAACAGGAAATTTACAACATACCCCCCAAATTGCTCAACACCAGGCCCAATTCTAATTCTTTTCTATCTTTTTTAATTATTTGCCTTTAATTATATTTTACCGCAAAATCATATTTTGTACTATTATTAAATCAGAAAAAATCACCAAAAAGGGTAGAATTAGGTTTTTATTAAAATTAGTTTTATTTTGGAAAATTAATTAGGTTTGATTTGATTGTTTTCATAATTAAAATTAATTAGACAAATTAGGTTTAATTCGTAAATATTTAATTTTCTCAATAAAATACCAATTTTTTTTTAATTAATTAGATTTAGGTTATGATTTAAAATATTTTTCTCAATAATAAAATACAAAAAACATTTTCCTTTTAATTGAATATATTTTTTTTAGGACCTCGACTTCATTCTCGTATTTATTTCGTCGCGCACGTCCTTATTTTCTTTATTCTTATTAAATATTGTAACTGTTCCCAAGTTGTAATAGTTAATTAGGTTTACTTTTCCGCTTGTCATTTTTCCCGGGTTTTTGATCATGTAATTCCTTCCCCCAAAGCCTTGTAATAGTTAGAGTTTTAATCTCTTGCTTTTAATTTCCGCAACTATTTAACTGTTAGATGTATGGACAATAGGCTTGCATGTGAAAGATAAATAATTAATACAGTAGAAAACCTTAATTTTGCAAAGATAATTAATTGAAAGAAACATACTCGCACATGTTCACTCCTAGGGTTTGCCCCACTTGGTTGCCTCAGAAATAATGGTCGTGTCCCTCGAATGTAAGGATACCTCAACAATGACCCGCGAATCAAAATCATCATAAAGATCATAATCTCTACTTGTCCCTCGAGTTGCCTATGAATTGATCTTATGACGATAGTCCCTTCGAAACGCTAAGATATCCTTACATGTTGCCTTCAATGATCATAACATCCGTTTCGATAGTCCCTCAACATCCAACGATATGGCTACCTACTCACTAATAGTAGGATAGCACTATCTAAAGGAAAGGAGGAAAATGAATGTCCTTTTTTGAGTAGGTAGAAAGTTCTTAAGTACTTTCTCAAACCTAATTTTTTACACCCACACACTTTCAAACTTCTTTACAAAAATGCTTTATCACACTCTTGAGGACTGATACAAGAGTTATCATAAAGCAAACAAAATCTTTCAAAACACACAAACACAAACAGCTTTCAAAATGAGCAAGTGCCTACGAGACCATGGAAAACCATGGATGGAAAGGGTGCTAACACCTTCCCTTTCCATAATCTACCCCCCTTACTCAGAAAATAATGAAAAGGGTCTTTTTTTGTTCTTTTAACCCTTTCCTTATTGGATAAAAGAAAAGTAGGTGGCGACTCTTACTTACCGCAACATTTGCAAACAAAAAATCCAAACCAGTATACCATTCGGTTCTGCCACTGTATCACAGGATGAAAACAAAAAATCGGTACATCCAGCAAGTCGAAAACCTGAAAAGGCGGCTTGCACAAAAAAGGGTATCCCGGTGGACTGAAAATCTGAAAAAATAGTCCAGGCAAAAGTTTGGGATTAAAGCGTACGACTATGTCCCATCATCTTGTCACTTTCCTATCAGTAGAAGACTTATCATCGGCAGTTACCAAGCACCTCATGAGTTGGGATAACACTCAAGCTATCCACAAAGCCTCCGCGTGTACTTTCTCCAGTAGGTGCAGGTGCAAAAAAGTCCTGATGTGAAGACATTGCCGTATCCTCAGCATGCATCCCCGTGACATCTACACTCCCTATATAGTAGAGGCAATTAAAGGTTTGACACCGGCTTCCCCAAACAGGAGTTACTCTCCCCAACTGGGTTCCTTCAGAAAACCGACATCTATATTCCCCATCCGAATTTCATAATCGCAAGCGGGTCATAAAGTTCTCTCCCGAACAAAGTTTATTCCTCTGAATACAGAAGCTCAATCCCCGACAGAGCTTATCCCTTCAACTGTGGAAGTCCATCTTCCAACAAAGTTAGTTCCCCGCATAGTTATTCTCAAGCAGAGTCTCTCCCCGACAGAATATCCATAAACAGGGAGCAAATCTCCAGCATAGTCATCTCCGTTCACCATCCCTAGCGGAAATAGAAGAACCACGGTTTTCTACAACAGTCAGGAATGCTATTTCCAGTACTCTCCAGCAACAATCTGGGATTTATTTTCCCAGACTCGGATATGTCACAATAGCATTTCATGTTCATACATCATGACGTGCACACACATATATTACATACATCATAATCTCATTTATTTTAAGAACATTATCACACAATGCATTTCATGCATCACATATAATTAATCATGTACCTATTCAGGAAAGATGGTTGTCATCAACAATTTCTAGCAGGTCCAAGATTAGCTCCTGAAACTAAACAGAGTAATTATCTGCGTGACCAAATGCAGCTTTACACGGGTTCATCACGAAGAAGATTTGCACGGGTCTCTCATAAATGCAGCTTCACACGAGCTTATCTTGAAAAATCTCACACTGGCTCCTTCTCATACATTTCCAAATAAAGTTTTACACAGACTTAGCCCGAAGTAGCCTTACCCAGGTTCCTTCTAAAGTTTTACACGAATTTATCCTAAAGAAACCTTACCCAGGTTCCCTCTCGGTTCAGATGCAGTTTTACCCAAACTCATCACGAAGCAACCTTACCCAGGTTCCCTCTTGGTTCAGATGTAGTTTTACCCAAACTCATCCTGAAGTAACCTTACCCAGGTTCCCTCTCGGTTCAGATGCAGTTTTACCCAAACTCATCGCGAAGCAACCTTACCCAGGTTCCCTCTCGGTTCAGATGCAGTTTTACCCAAACTCCTCACGAAGAAACCTTACCTAGTTTCCTTCCCTGTTCAGATGCAGTTTTACCCAAACTCCTCATGAAGCAACCTTACTTAGGTTCCTTCCCGGTTCACATGCAGTTTTACACAAAATCCTCATGAATCAACCTTACCTAGGTTCCTTCTCGGTTCAGATGCAATTTTACCCAAACTCCTCACGAAGCAACCTTACCTAGGTTCCTTTTTGGTTCAGATGCATTTTTACCCAAACTCCTCACGAAGAAACCTTACCTAGGTTCCTTCTTGTTTCCGATGTAGTTTTACCCAAACTCCTCACGAAGCAACCTTACCTAGGTTCCTTCTTGGTTCAGATGTGATTTTATCCAAACTCATCACAAAGTAACCCTACTATCCAGGCTTTCATCTCGAAGTAACCCTATTGTCGAGGTTACTTCCCATAAGCCCTAATATCCAGGCTTTCATCTTGAAGTAACCCTATAATCCAGGTTCCTTCCCAAAAGCCCTACTATCCAGGCTTTCATCTCGAAGTAACCCTACAACCCAAGTTCCTTCCCATAAGCCCTACTATCCAGGCTTTCATCTCAAAGTAACCCTACTATCCAGATTCCTTCTTATAGCCCTACTATCCAGGCTTTCATTTTGAAGTAACCCTACTATCCAGGTTCCTTCGCATAACCTTACTATATAATTTTCTTCTCTCTTTTTTCCAGACAATAGTTTACAACACTGTAAGACCTAGACCCGACCAGATACGGTCGATTTCACATTTCCCTGGTAAGTCGCTGTGCAGCCTGGACCCTGACCAGATATGCAGTTTACTTCCACCTCCTCAATTAGGAGTTAATTTCCCAGTAGAGTAATGGAGAACCGTATCTCCTATACTCTATTTCCTAGGACATAAATCAACATTCCTCGACGAAATCCTCATCAACGGCAGGTAGACGAATTCTCGCAAAGGAATCTCTTATGCAACCGATATCTTTTATGGATGGCATTTTTATGCCCATCTCTAACGATTCTTTGTCGACTTCCAAATGGTATTGTTGTACCACAAAATTTTCCCTCCCATATTTCTCAATACATTTCAAGTGAGGTCCTCAAATTGCTCAAGGAAGTCCAAGGGTTGACCAGACAAACTCTCTCCTAAGGTAGTCTACCTCAAATTAGGGTTTCAGTTTGCATCAAGATGTTGGAGTCCAAAGGATCCCAAATTCTCACCATTGTCCTAATATGTTCACAAGATCATCCATGTCAAGTTTCAAGCCTTGCAGAGGAAGTTTGCTCAGTCAATTGCTCAAAGGTCTGAAAATCGACTATGTTAGGGCAAAAGTCAATTGTGTCCTACATACAGTCAAACTTCAATATTTTTGGTCAACATCCTCATTTTGAAGTATTATTCATCATTTTATCAAGGTTTGATCATGATTCATTAAGTATTGCTCACAATTCATCAAAACTCAAAAGTTGCTAAATTAGGGTTTTGTAGGAAAAGTCAACTCAACTTTGACCAAGCATAACTTTCTCATAATTTATCAAAAATGACCCATCCAAAGCTAATTTTGAAGAGGATGTGATTCCCTATAATTCATCTTCAGATCCCAAATTCAAAATATGCACTCACAAGAAGATATGAATTTGGACATTATAGGTCATTTTGAAAAGTCAACAAAAACACCTTTTTTGTCAAAGCTTCATACATGAACATGGAAGATTCAATTGAGATGAGACCAAAAGGGTTGCTTATAGGACATCTTAATATTTCTAAAAAGTCAAAGAACACATCTCTAGGGTCAACATTAAAGGAGTTATTCATTGGTGAAGTTGACCCTTTTTGCAAAATTGCCAAAAGTCAAATGTGGCCAAAATTGAGTTTGTAACATGATCCACGACCCATGATCCTTCCCACTTGTAATTATTTTATTTTTGTCATTTATTTTGATTTTATTTCAATTAAATCAAATAAAATCAAAATAAAATCATGAAAATATCAAAACTAATCAAAGCTTGAGATTTTGTGCATGTTTAGTCCTGTTATACAACTGGAAAGAGAATCAAATCGTGCAAGCTTCATTTGGATACAAAAAGATAGGATTTGGCATAATTTCGAAATATTTTCATAAGGATCAAATCATGATTCAATCATCTTAATTGAAAAAGATTTGAAGCAAATTTTGAACCCTAATTCGTTATAGGGTACATATAGAACAAATGCAGATCAAAAGGGAAGAGATTAGAGGCGTGCAAAGGTGAAAACAACTTTCAAAAAAATCAAGAAAAGTTTTAAACTGTTTTCTCAATTCCAGGCTTCCTCAAGCCATTCCAGTCATACAAGTCGCTTCCGGGACGTTCTAGGATCCTATTACAATCCTTAGCAAGCTCCCTCAAGCCCAGAATTGCACTGTGTGATCGGTGGATCTGGAACTGACTGTTTTAAAGCTGGTTCGCGAAATGTCGCGGTAAGCAAGAGTCGCCACCGTCTTTTATTTTCTCCGAATGGAAAGGACAAAAGCACAGAAAAATTCCTTTAAAGAGATTGCTCTCGGTTCGGGAGGTAGGTTATAGAAAGGGAAGGTATTAGCACCCTTTCTATCCATGGTTATCCATGGGCTCTTAGGTACTTGCTCAATGTGTTTTCAAAATTGTTTGCTTGCTTTTCAATGTGGGTTTCAAAAATATTCTTTGAAAAGTTTCAGTTCAACTCGTACGTCAGAGTGTTTGAAAAGTTTGTTTTGAAAGTTTTTGAAAGTGTGTTGGTGTGAAAAGAGTTTTTGTTTTGTTTGAAATTAGAGCAAGTACCCTTGAGAACCTACCTACCCTAAGGAATTCGTCTGTGTAAATGTCCTTTGAAGTAGTGCCATCCCACCATTGAGAGGTAGGTAGCACCACCGTTGGAGGTGTTCGGGTCAATTCGAGTTCGTAGGGACATGGTGATCACCGGAGCAATGGGAAGACACCTTAGAAGCTACCCTCATGCCAGGTTCCCGGATCATGAGGACTTACTAAGACGTCCTCTACTCGACGATCACCTTTCGAAAGGCAACAGTGAGGCGTACCCTAGGGGTGGTGTGTGAATTGTGTGTCATTTTCAGTTTATTGTTTGTCTTGTCATGTATTGGTGATCTAACGATTCGATTTTATTTTTGGGCATTCATTCTTTCATGCATATTTATTAACAGTTATATATTTGCGAGAAAATAAATCTAAACTATTACAACTGGCGCGGGTCCACATCGCCAAAAAAAAACCGAACCCGATTTGACTGAAAATAAATAAAGCGAATAAATAAAAAGTGCAAGAATTTTAAATTACATGGCTTTGGGGCATATACAGAATTATTTAAACAATATAAAATAAATGCGCGAAATAAAGAGATTAAACAAAATTAGGGCGTTGGACCCTTTTACAATCAATTAAAATTAATCAAGGAATCTAAAATTAAAATTAAATGAAAAATAGTGTTTTTGTGTTTTTGTGTTTTTTAGATTTAAAAGAAAAAAAAGAAAAAAATTAATTAAAATTGAAATGCTAAACTTTAGTTTTAATGTTTTTTAAGTTTATTATGAAAAAAGATTTAATTTCTAACCTAATTAAATTCTAAACTAATTTATGTACAATTTTTGATTTATAGAAAATAAATAATAAATAATAATATTGTAGGAAAAAATTAAAAAGGATATAAAAAATTAATACTTAACCTAATTCTACATTTTTTTTGATTTTTATTATGAACAAAAGAATTAAAATTAAAATTGAAACCTAATTAAACTAAATGAGTTACATTTTAATTTATTTATAAAAGTAATCAAAATTAATTATATTTTTTTTGTCCTTTCTGTATTTTTAATGTTTTTATATTTTTGTAAGAATTAATTAAATAAAACAATAAAACATAACAATTGAAATAATAAATAAAAAGATAAAAAAAATAATCAAAGTTGGCAAACCAGGGTGGGGGAACCCCAATTTGGAGGGTGTTGATTGGAAAAGCCTGGCCCATTTTTGCTTGGATTGGTTGACTTTTCCAATCTTGTATGATGCTTTGACTGGCCTCCACCATATGCTTTTGTTTTGAACCCTTTGATAAGCCTCCTAGGACACGTGTGCAATAGATGAGGAGTGTGCATGGTATGTACTAACGTCAGCGCTGCATGGAACCTTGAAATGAAAAATAATATGAGAAATTGGCCAGACCTGGGACTTGAACCCAGGTCTTGAAGGTCACACGCGCGTTTTCCTAGCCACTGAGCCATTGAACATTAGTTAACATATTATGGTAAGAAAATAATAAAAAAACAAAACCAATGCATAGCACTTAAAAACGCGCGCAATTCAAATGAGCGTATCATTGGCTGCCACGACTTCTTCTTCCTCGCATGCCCTGAAACAAAACCCCTATGGCCACAGTTTTCACGTGTTGCCTTATCCCACCTAACAGAAAATAGCGAAGAGGTCCTCGACGCTCATAAATTGAGCGCGAGGGCTGGAATCTTTTCGTTAGGATGTACTGAGTGTGATAGCAATGGTCTTGAGTTCTGATTTTGCTTATTTACAAAAGCCCTAAATTAAGCTCTACAAAACCCTAGAACATGAAAATGGTAAAATCGTGTATGGCTTATGAAAATGCAATTAAATACCATGAACAGCTTGGAAACTTTGTGAGGAACATGAATATGTAATTAAAAATGCAAAAGGATGCTTAGAATCAAGAACACGAATTCAAAAATTTTGCTGTACAGTTTCACTTGTAGATACCAGTTCAAGGAGTTTTGGAAGATGTTATGATTTGGGATACGTTCAGAATTGTCTCAGGAAGCTTATGGTACAAAAATTAAGGCTTGAAAAGATCCCTAGCTTTGAAATCAGATTTGCATTTTATGGCCTATTTTCAAAATGTCCAATGGCTTTTTCAGCGAGCTTTTTGCTATGTTCTAGTTAGGGTTGGACTCAGTGATGATTATTGAATGGAATAGGCTTGCCATTTGACCTTAATCCATGCTTGAGAAAGAATTGGTCTTAGGGTTTCTTCCATTAACCATTTTCCTACTTTTTAGCCAAAACCTAGACCTAGTGTGCAAATGAACCTTAGCCTGATTTTTGAGTTGGTTCATGATACATAGGAATTGTCCAAGTTCATTTGACACGATTTCATTGATTTTTAAATTTTATTTGAATTTTCAAAGAATTAAAATGAATTAAATCATCAAAAATTAAATAAAATAAAAAAATCAATATTTGGTCTTGAAATCAACCATGGAACACGTGTGTGGCATGACAAGGATGAACAAAGTGAGAAAAATGGGGCCCTTTTGTCAAAATTGGATTTTCAAGGATAGTTGACTTTTGCCATTTCACAAAAATTTCCCAACTTCTACAAGGCATAACTTGCTCAATTTTTAAGATTTTCTCATGTTCTTGGACATTTTGGAAAGGTCTTTGAGTCCTTTAACCAATGCCTTTGGTCCCATGTCATTTTGATTTACCAATCTCAGGTTATGGCCTTTGACTTAAAGTCCCTTTTTGTTGACTTTTGAAAATGACCTGTAATGTTGAAATTGATAACTTTTTGTGAGAGCATTTCTTGGACTTGAAGTATGAATATGAGTTGTAGAAAATGTCTTTCTCTTCAAAATGAGCTTTGGATGGAATTTTTCTGATAATCCATGTGAAAGTTATGCCCTGGTCAATCTCAGTTGACTTTTTCAGCTGTCCAAATATAGCAACTTTTGCATCTTTGATGATTTCTGAGCCAAATTTTGAGAATCATGATCAAGCATTGATCAAATGATGTTTGTGGCTTCAAAATGATATGTTGACCAAAAATTTGAACTTTTGACTGTCAAATGACCATTTTGCCCCTACAGTTGACTGTAGTGCAATTTAGGGTTTTGACTGTGCAATCTTGAGCTGAATGCCTTGAAACTTGATATGGGGATGCTTGACCATGTTTGTAAGCATATGAGACTTGATTGAGCCTTTGAAAACTTCCTTTTCTTGATCAGAACCCAAACCCTAGTTTTGACTGTGTAGGAGACTGTTGCACTGCACAACCCTTGGGGAACTTTCTAGCTTGGCTTGGCAATTTCTTGAGGAATATGGGAGGGCAAATTTTGGGGTATAACAGTTGCCCCTGTTCAATCTTCTTAGACCTGAGGATGTAGATTGGCTGACGTGCCTTTCGTAATCCGAGGGTAAAAGACGATTGGACACTAGAGTGCTCGGAAATTTGCGCTCACATGTTGGCAATGAGGGTAATGGGCTTATAGATGCCATCTGAATGTTTTGATTGCGTAAGAGATTCCTTCGCTAGAACCTGCATACCTGCAAAACAGAAAATGAGTACCTGACACGTTGCAGGAGTTGATTTTTAGATGCCTGGTATAGATGTGTCCTGACTGGTTACAGGAGCTGAGTCGGGAGCTTCAAACGGCGATGCAAGAACCAGGGATGATTACTACCTTAGCATGAATGGTAAGAGAGCCTTGGGAGACTTTAACTTCAACAACGCTCGTTGAGAAAAATCTGGGGTGTCTTCTACTGGGATAAGAATCAGGGAGATCTTAGGGTCGATCTGACTGAACCAGAGAGGCCTTTGACTGGATAAGCAATCAGGAAAATCTTGGGGCGATTTAACTGAACCGGTCTAGGTCTTGAAATGTCTTCAACTGGATAAGCAATCAGGAAAATCTTGGGACGATTTAACTGAACCAGAGGAGGCCTTTGACTGGATAAGCAATCAGGAAAATCTTGGGACGATTTAACTGAACCGGTCTAGGTCTTGAAATGTCTTCCACTGGATAAGCAATCAGGAAAATCTTGGGACGATTTAACTGAACCAGAGGAGGCCTTTGACTGGATAAGCAATCAGGAAAATCTTGGGACGATTTAACTGAACCGGTCTAGGTCTTGAAATGTCTTCCACTGGATAAGCAATCAGGAAAATCTTGGGACGATTTAACTGAACCAGAGGAGGCCTTTGACTGGATAAGCAATCAGGAAAATCTTGGGACGATTTAACTGAACCGGTCTAGGTCTTGAAATATGATTGAGAATTTAACTGGATCTTCCCTGAAAGGTAAAAGTCAGTCATATGCAATGCATGATATGGATCAAGCAATGATGTTCTCAACATAAATGAGATTTGTATGATGCAGTGCGTTATGCATGCTATAATGATGTATGTGACGTTTTATGTATGTTTTCGTCTAGGAAAGTAAATCCTTGACAGGTGCCGGGAAATCGTATCCTGGGCTGATGTCGAAGGATAGATTTCGCTTCCGCTGGGGATGATAACTGCAAGGATACCGGTAGGAGAAGATGACTCCGTTGCGGAATAAACTTGGCGAATGGAAGATTCTGCGGGGAGAAAAGATACTCTAGCGATCATGCTGGAAAGCAATACTCTGTGGGAAGAGTGATGCCTTGCTGAATGTTGATAGTAACTCTGTTGGGATACCGTTGTTGTATTGGAAGTGTGAATTGACTTCGCTGGGGATAGGAAAGAACTACGTTGACGACGACCTTCCCTTGGCTTTTGGCTGAGGATAACCCAGTTATATCCTGTTAAGGAAATAACTTTTTAAATCAAGCCGGACGACGCGTTCGTGTCCTGCGAGGGGATAAGCTTCCAGAATTTACTGGGGATAAGCTTACTGCTTGGGGAGATGAATTCCATCTTTCCTGGGGAACCTGGATGGGACTCTCCTGGGGAAGTTTTGATATGCTGGGGAAGAATGCACTGACTTGCTGTCTCACTCTCTGGGGAACTTAAGATGCCTGGTTAGGTTCTTTAACTGAACCTACCTCGGTACCTTAGAGGATAGAACAATTAGACTGCTCAGACAACTCTTCATTGCCCCTGTTTCTGGTGTCACCTGCAATTAATTCTTTGTTTCGTATGCAAATATTTATGAGCTAGCAAATTATTGTCAATGCACATATCACAAATTGAACCTTGGACGTTCTTCGCGAAACGAAACGGAAAGAGAAAAACAGTTGGCACGTTTAACTGAAAAATATATTTGTATTGATTTTGAATAGCCTGTGAATAGGCGTTCTGTGTACAAGAGGCTGACGTCCTAGTAAGAGGTACGCCGCTGAACAAAAGAGTTTATACAAGTTTTGTACAAAAGAAAATAAAACAGCTGTGTGAAAGATGAATGATCCACTGGGTTCCAACTCTGATATCGCCTTTATACCCCGTGCGTCTCATCACTTGATGACTTTAGTTGAAAGTGAAGCTGACCGATCGATGCCGTCTTGATGTAGATACCGGATTCCGGATGCAACGTGATCTAATGGGACATAGTATTACGCTTTTATCCCTAATTTTTGCCTGGACTGCCCTTTCGGGTTTTCAGTCCACCAGGATACCCATTTTTGCCCAAGCCGCCTTTTCAGGTTTTCGACTTGCCGGGTGTACAGATTTTTCATTTTCGTCCCTTCATTTTGCCCGAACCCTTTTGGTTCGACGGGAAGCCCTAACTTTTGCCTAAGCATGTCAGCCTAGCGGGTCTTTTTTTCATGCGTAGTATTTTTTAACTATGTCTGCATTGGCGGGGTGAGGAAGGTCGTCACCATCCATGTCGGTCAATATCATTGCTCCTCCTGAGAACACATGCTTAACCACAAATGGCCCTTCGTACGTAGGGGTCCATTTGCCCCTTGGATCACTCTGAGGAAGGATGATTCGCTTGATCACCAGATCCCCGACTTGATATTCCTGTGGTCTGACCTTTTTGTTAAATGCCCTGATCATTCGCTTCTGATACGTCTGACCATGGCAGATAGCAGCAAGTCTCTTTTCGTCAATAAGGTTGAGCTGATCAAGTCGTGTCTGGATCCAATCATCTTCATTCAGATTTGCATCCTTCATTATCCGGAGAGAAGGAATTTGTACTTCGATTGGCAAGACTGCCTCCATGCCATAAACCAGAGAGAAAGGAGTTGCCCCGGTTGACGTCCTAGCTGAGGTACGATACCCATGCAGAGCGAACGGTAACATCTCGTGCCAATCTTTATACGTTACTGTCATCTTCTGCACGATTTTCTTGATGTTTTTATTAGCTGCTTCTACAGCCCCATTCATCTTCGGTCTGTAGGGAGAAGAATTGTGGTGCTGTATCTTGAACTGTTCGCAGAGCTCAGCGATCATCTTATTGTTCAGATTAGTACCGTTATCTGTAATAATCCGCTCCGGGACACCGTACCGACAAATCAGATTGTGCCGAATGAACCGTGCCACAACAGTCTTGGTTACCGTAGCATAGGATGCTGCCTCAACCCACTTCGTAAAATAATCAATCGCCACTAGGATGAAGCGATGTCCATTAGACGCCGTAGGTTTAATCTCGCCGATCATGTCTATGCCCCACATTGCAAATGGCCAAGGCGCAGTCAGAACATTCAGGGGAACCGGAGGAACATGCACCTTGTCTGCGTAGATCTGGCATTTGTGGCATGTCCTAGAATGTTGGTAACAATCAGCTTCCATGGTGGACCAGTAATACCCTGCCCGTAGGATCTTCTTTGCCATGGTGTGTCCACTGGAGTGTGTACCAAAAGTCCCTTCATGTAGATCTTCCATGATTCTTTCTGCTTCAGTCTTATCTACACAACGCAGTAGGGTTGAATCCTGGTTTCGCTTGTACAAGATGCCGTTGCTAAGAAAGAACTTGGCTGCAAACCTCCTCAGGAATTTCTTATCATTGACAGATGCTCCTTCAGGGTATTCCTGAACTTCCAGATATCTCTTCACTTCGTGGTACCAGGGCTTCTCAGTTACCAATTCAGTTTCGAGATCACAACAGTATGCCGGTTCGTCCAGTTTCCAGATAGTGATCCGGGGAGCTTCATTATCCCATTTAACCTTGAACATTGAAGACATTGTAGCTAACGCGTCCGCCAACTGATTCTCTTCTCTTGGAAAGTGCTCAAATGTTATCTCTGTGAAGTGGGGGATCAGGGCCAACACACATTCTTTGTAAGGAATCAAGTTTGGGTGTTTCGTATCCCACTCTCCTTTGATCTGATTGATCACAAGAGCGGAATCTCCGAAGACACTCAGAAATTTGATCCTCAGGTCGATCGCAGCTTGAAGACCCATAATACACGCTTCATACTCCGCCATGTTGTTGGTACAGTTGAAACACAGCCGGGCGGTGAGTGGAGTATGAGTACCTTGTGGAGATACGATTATGGCGCCGATACCATTTCCCAAAGCATTGGAGGCTCCGTCAAAGTGCATAGACCATCGGGATCCTGGTTCAGGTCCTTCATCCGGTCCAGGTATTTCACAGTCAGTTACTATCATAATGCTTTCATCTGGAAACTCGAAGTTCATGGATTGGTAGTCATCCACAGCTTGATGTGCTAAGTGGTCTGCCAATACACTTCCCTTGATGGATTTTTGGGTCGTGTACTGAATGTCGTATTCCGTCAAGATCATCTGCCATCTTGCAATTCTCCCAGACAGAGCAGGCTTTTCGAATATGTACTTTATAGGATCCATTTTTGAGATTAACAAGGTAGTGTGAGTCAGCATATACTGTCTCAGCCGGCGAGCAGCCCATACCAAAGCGCAGCAAGTTTTCTCAAGCAGTGAGTATCGGGTCTCACAATCGGTAAACTTTTTGCTAAGGTAATAAATGGCATGCTCTTTTCGGCCAGACTCGTCATGCTGCCCCAGCACACACCCCATTGCATTATCAAGTACTGTCAGATAAAGTATCAAAGGTCTCCCTTCCACTGGTGGCATAAGGATGGGTGGTTCTTGGAGATATTCTTTGATTCTATCAAAAGCAGCCTGACATTCATCATTCCAACGTACTACCTGATCTTTCTTCAGCAGCTTGAAGATTGGTTCACAGGTAGCGGTCAGATGAGAGATGAAGCGAGCAATGTAATTCAGGCGTCCTAGAAAGCCTCTGACTTCCTTCTCCGTCTTAGGAACCGGCATCTCTTGAATGGCTTTGACCTTAGCAGGGTCCACTTGAATTCCTTTATCACTGACCACAAAGCCTAGCAACTTTCCAGATCTTACCCCGAAGGTGCACTTGTTCGGGTTCAACCTCAGCTTGTATAGTTTCAAACGGTCAAACAGTTTCTGCAGATGATCAAGGTGCTCTTCCTTAGTCTGGGACCTAGCGATCATGTCGTCCACATACACCTCTATCTCGTGATGGATCATATCATGAAATAAGGTAACCATGGCACGTTGGTAGGTTGCCCCAGCATTCTTTAACCCGAACGGCATGACCTTGTAACAGAAGGTGCCCCACTGAGTAACAAAGGTAGTCTTTTCCATGTCTTTAGGCGCCATCTTGATCTGATTGTAGCCTGAAAAACCATCCATGAAAGAGAACACTTTATGCTGAGCTGTATTATCAACAAGGACATCAATGTGGGGTAGAGGGAAGTCATCCTTGGGGCTGGCCCTATTCAGGTCCCTATAATCGACACACATCCTGACCTTACCGTCCTTCTTAGGTACCGGCACCACATTAGCAACCCACTGAGGGTAAGAAGTCACAGCAAGAAATCCGGCATCAAACTGCTTCATAACCTCGGCTTTAATCTTCTCAGACATCTCTGGACGCATACGGCGGACCTTTTGCTTAACCGGAGGGAAATCTTCTTTAGTTGGTAAGTGATGGACCACAATGTCGGTATCTAATCCGGGCATATCTTCGTAGGACCAGGCAAAGATTTCTTTATAGTCATGCAGCATCTGAGTCAACCGTTGCTTCACGCTGAGTTCTAGGTCGGCACCAATCTTCACCTCTTTCTTGTCTTCCCCAGTACCCAAGTTTATTATTTCCACTGGCTCTTCATGGGGTTGAATTGCCCTCTCTTCCTGTTGTAACAATCTTGCAAGTTCACCAGGCACTTCGCAATCATCTTCACCTTCGTCTGCGGCCAAGTTGATCGGATTTTCGAAGTCATAACTGGCAGTAGCAGAGTCGTTACCAGTGAGATCCAGAGTGGATTGAAACCTGTATGAGTGAGTGTGTGTGTAAATACAGCTGTTTTGCAATATGTAAAGAAAGGAAAGAAAAGGAGCGCAAAATTTGAATTGTGAAAAACGTCCAATGCTTTTATTCATGATATATGATGGTGACAAACGAAAGCCCTCATAAATAAAACCACGGTGCCCCGGGTAAGACACCGGGCCATATAGTCTCAAATTATTGTTTATTACAAATCAAAAAACAAAGAAATTCATTACTGGGAGACAAAAGTTATGGGTGTAAAATCTTTAGCAGTCCAATTGGTCAATCCACCGTCGGCCGTTGGGTAGATCCAGCTATCGAACTCTGACTCTCCCACTTCATCTTCCTCTCCAATAGCATTCACTCCATGCTGAGTGATGAGCACCGGAGGTCTTCCAATTCTTGCCTTGCGCACCGCTTTCTGAGCTTCTGTGGTGAAACCCAGCCCAAACTTGTTAGTCTTAGGAGTAAGATCAGGGAGCTTGCCCCAGTTTGCACATTCGCCTTTTTCGATCACAGCCCGGGCGTCCTTTAAGGAGGCCATCTTCATAGGAGAAACCTCTTCATCTTCTGCTGCTGCCAAGGTTTGTGGTACTTCCTCAAAATGTTGAAAGGGGGTTTCAATGAACTCCCCATCCATTTCTACATATCTGAAGGAGTTGAGGTGGCTGACCATGTACTCCTCTTCCCCTTGCACTGTTACGATCTTCCCCCTGACCGGGTACTTGAGCTTCTGATGCAATGTGGAGGTCACAGCTCCAGCCTTGTGGATCCATGGGCGACCCAGCAAACAAGAATAGGACGGATGGATATCCATCACATAGAACTTTGAATCGAATACCTGTGACCCAACCCTGATTGGGATGTCCACTTCACCATGCACCATTCTTTTGGACCCGTCAAAGGCCCGGACAACAATGCTACTTGGTTTGAGCTCTAGACCTTCACAATCCAGCCTATCCAGAGCCTTCTTGGGCAGCACGTTCAATGAGGAACCTGTGTCAACCAGCACATGAGCAAGAGTAGTGCCCCTGCATTCAATGGAGACATGCAGGGCATCATTATGGTTCTTCCCTTTTGCTGTCAGATCGGCATCAGAGAAACCCAGGCCATTATCAGCAGTTAGGTTGGCCACACAATCGGTGAACTGGTCAGCAGTCGTATCTTGGGGTACGTGGGCAGTCTTTAAGAAAGCAATCAGAGCCTTTGCATGGGCCTCTGAACACAGCAGCAGTGACAACATGGAAATTTTAGAGGGGGTGTGCCCCAGCTGTTCTACAACGTTGAAGTCACTTTTCTTTATTATCTTGAGGATTTCTTCCATTTCCTGCTTGGAAGCCTCAACAATGGTCTTTGGTGCCTCCGTCCTGGCAGGCACATCAGCAGCAATTCCCTTGCCCCGAGTATCAGATGACTCAGCAGCAGGGGTGGATACTTGATCAGGGGGAGAAACAGGCACTCTGGCAGGTGTGAAGATCAAAGGCCTATGAATTGCTGGAGGAGCAATGTCTGGCGAGAACAGTCTTCCACTACGAGTGACCTTAGCAGGCCCGGTGATGTTGGAGACACCAGTATCAATGTTGCACTCTTGTTTCACACCCAGAACATAAACATCCGCCCCATAGTGCCATGGGACAGCCTTATCAGATTTGTAGGGTATAGGCCCCGGAACAGTAATGGTGATGGGAACATTCTTGTGAACTGACAAAATTTGTATAGGCTTCTTTGAAGGAGCCTCGGAATAGTTGTTAAAGATGGTAACGATCGACACTTCTTCAACAGGAGCAGCAGGAACAATAGTCTTTTCGAACAAAATCTCTCTACTATCTATCAGGTTTTGGATGCCTGACTTCAACAGAGAACAACCAGCAGGGGAAGCAACACATAGAGGGCAACTTTCGCTACATCCCGGAAATAAACCGGCTAGCAACAAATTCCTCTTGACCATCAACAACGGAGTAGTAACATCATCCACCGAAGCTACATACAAATTATCCTCAACAGCATTCACTCCATGCTGGGGCATGGGAGCATTTACAACATTCGGCCTCTCGGGCGCCTCAAACTGTATTTCTTTTGCATCAATGAGATCTTGAACCTTATTTCTTAGGGCCCAACAGTCATCTGTGTTATGCCCCGGGCTATCAGAGTGATAAGCACAGCGAGCATTTGGATTGAACTTGGGGGATGCAGTGTTGGGAAACTTTGGAGCCTCCTTGACAGTCACTAAATTGGTGGATAGCAACTGTGGCAGGATTTGTGATAAGGTCATGCTTAACCGGGTAAACTCTCTCCGGGGTCTTTCAAACTTTTGAGGATTAGTTGGCCGAGGAGCGGCAGCAGGTTTGGCAATCATTACCGCACTGACAGATTGGCGGTGTTCAGGTCGCTCTGTTCTCCGGGAGTTATATACAGCACTAGCCTCCTTTTTGAAGGGCTTCTTCTCAGTACTGGAGGAGGCAACTTTCTGTATCTTCCCCGATTTTATACCGGCCTCAATCCTTTCACCAGTCAGGATTAGATCGGTAAACCCAGCAGAGGAATTACCAATGAGATGATTGAAAAATGGACCAGATAAGGTCCCCAAGAACATATCTACCAGCTCCCGATCCGTCAATGGTGGCTGCACCCTGCCAGCCAGGTCTCTCCATTTCTGAGCGTACTCCTTAAAACCTTCACCCGACCCTAGCGACATACCCTGGAGCTGGGTACGCGTAGGAGCGAGGTCGGCATTATACTGATACTGCTTGTAAAAAGCAGTGGCCAGATCCTCCCAGTTACGAATGCTGATTCCATCTAGCTGATAGAACCAATCGAGGTGAGTCCCTGAAAGACTCTCCTGGAAGAAGTGGATCCAAAGGTTCTTGTCTGCTGTGTAAGGCTGGATCTTCCTTACATAAGAACGGAGGTGCATCTTGGGACAGGAAGCCCCATCATACTTCGCGAAGGCAGGTGTTTTGAATTTGTGTGGGATCACCACTCCAGTAGATAACCCCAAGTCTCCGAAATCCAATCCAGGTACCCGTTGAACTTCCACAGCCTTTAATCTGTCTTCCAGCTGTTTGTACCGGTCTTCAGCAGGAGGGTACTGGTCGTCATTGAAGTCTGTTTCAGTATCAGAGCCCACAGGAGTAGTGACCTCCCTTTCATGGTGACTACCTTCCGTCACAGATGGAGGAGTCCTTTCAGCTTCAACAACCAAAGTGTTCCCGAGTCTGCGCCCAGTGTTAAATAGCACAGTCCTCCTCTTCTTCTTAGTCTTCTTCAACAGCATGGTCTTTAACTCTTGTTGACCCTGAGACAAGCCCTTGATCAGCTCCTGAAATTGGGCGTTTTGCGCCTGAAACTGGACGTTCTGCGCCTGAAGAGCCTTGATAGCCGCATCGGTTGATGATTCAGGAGGGTTCATGATGCTGAAATAAACAGCGAAGAACGGTAAACAACCTGAAAAGAAGAGTATTTATGATGCACATGATGAATGATATGTGTTTATGCAATGCATTCAAGAGTTCGAAATTTCAAATTTGTTGTAGACCAAAAGGAACACGCGTTATTATTAAGAAAATCATTGTTTAATACATCAAAGCCTCATGGGAAAAAGTACAAAAAGATCAAATCACATCCAAAATATGTTGCGCATCTTCTTTGGAGCTATGTAAGTGTTGAGATTCCTTTCCTCGTGCAACAGGCGGGTGAGCTCCAAGACCTTCCTTTCACTGGCATGTAAACTAGTCTCAAGAGAATTCCGCTCTTCCTTAAGCTGGATCCAACTCTTCTGCATCTCTTCCCAGGATGTGGGCATATCAGGGTGCTGAATAACATGAGACACCTCTCCTTCCAAGGCAGGCTCTTTGATTACTGGAAGCATGTGAGGATAAGGCATCACTAATTTCTGAGAGCGGGCTCGTACCCATTTGAGGTAAGGCTCCAAAGGGATGGAGTTCCTGTGCCCCAGTGTCTTGCTGTCTATCCTACTAGGCATCCTCCAAGCTCTGATAAACCTCTGGCGAAGTCCTTGAGTATCGTTGTCGAAGTCAAAAACTATGTCAGGAATCAACATGTCATGAGGACCATCCCTCCGAGCATAACCAAATTGTCTCCAAGCCAGGCATGGACTATAAGTAATACCCCCTCTGATTCCAAGTAAAGGAACATTAGGATACTCCCCGCAACGATCAATGATAGTGACATCTTCCCTGGACCTAGGGCACCAATGTATATCTGCATGTGTAAGAGTCATCAACCGTTGTGACCACCTCAAACCCCGCTCGTTCTTCAGGACTGATTGTGGAAGGTGCGAAATAAACCACTTTCCCAGGAGAGGAGTGCAACACATTAGGACACCTCTTTTTCTCATGGTTCGAGTGTAACATGAGTGAAGGATGTCCCCCAGCAACGTAGGTATAGGATTCCTGGACATAAAGATCTGGACGGCACTGATATCAATGAGCTGGTCTGGGTTAGGGAACAACACCAAACCATAAACAAGGAGGGCCACAACCTCTTCAAAAGCTTGCAAGTCAAGGGAGTTCCAACAATCATAGGCCTTTTCAAACAGAAACCTGGCTAAGAACCCTTTGATACCACTTCTAACTTCCCAATGTCCCTTGAGGTCAGATGACTGTAGGTGCAAGGCTTTAGCAATCTCTTCAAGCTTAGGTTCCTTTTCTGTACCGTTGAAGGGTAGCTGATCAAGGATAGGGATCTTCAGGAGTCGGGAGAACTCCTCCAATGTAGGTACCAACTGATAATCCAAGAAGGTGAAACAGTGATGCAGAGGGTCAAAGAATTGGAACAGGACTTTTATCATATCTTCCTCAATGTTGGTGTTGACCAAGCTGATGAGGCTTCCATGCCTTTCACTGAATGAAGAGTTCTCAGGAATCCTGGATGTAAGCTCCTTAAGCTGAGGAGGGATCCTTACAAGACTGATTGGAATTGTCTTTCTACGAACAGTTTCCATGTCCTACAAAACAAGAACAAAGATGAAAATTCGAACCCCTGAAATGGTTAGTTAATGCATATGATGCTGGATGATGTCATGATGCTATGATTAAACACAGATATTTACAAAGACAAACATGTAAGGCACACAAGGCACACAAGACAGGCCCTTAAGGTTTAAGGCCAGCATGGGGTCTGGGTAGTACCCTCTTGAAGTTGGTGGGTTCAACCTGTCCTAATCAAAGTAACCGGGTTCTAAGGTTCCCAATATCACGGGATTGCTTTCATTGTTCATCGTTTCGATTTAGCCACTGAACTGGCGACCGAAATATTCCAGGAAAGCAACCCTCAATTGAGTGTAGTATCGAGTATCAACCAACCTCGGACTGCACCAAAGTCAGTTATCTCACTACCCTAAAGAGGCCAAGATGGTTCAATTAAGGTTCCTAAGGTCTGTTGATGCTTCATGGCACCACATGGAGGCCCCGTACTCTCCTTGACTGACTCAAGGGTTACCGGTACACACCAAAGTGCCACATCAACGTAGCAGACTGCTTCAACCATGTCGGTATACCCCGCACAGTTCCCTCACAGCCTTGTTGCTACTTTCTAAGAGGTATCCCCAGATCCGGGTTAGGATCTATAGAACTCCCAAGACAGTCCCATAATAATAAAGCAAACAGGGAAAGCAATTGAAAACACAATGATCTTAGTCCTAAGGTACACCTCACTTTAAGTTGTCCCCAGCAGAGTCGCCAGTTCTGTGATCGGTGGATCTGGAACTGACTGTTTTAAAGCTGGTTCGCGAAATGTCGCGGTAAGCAAGAGTCGCCACCGTCTTTTATTTTCTCCGAATGGAAAGGACAAAAGCACAGAAAAATTCCTTTAAAGAGATTGCTCTCGGTTCGGGAGGTAGGTTATAGAAAGGGAAGGTATTAGCACCCTTTCTATCCATGGTTATCCATGGGCTCTTAGGTACTTGCTCAATGTGTTTTCAAAATTGTTTGCTTGCTTTTCAATGTGGGTTTCAAAAATATTCTTTGAAAAGTTTCAGTTCAACTCGTACGTCAGAGTGTTTGAAAAGTTTGTTTTGAAAGTTTTTGAAAGTGTGTTGGTGTGAAAAGAGTTTTTGTTTTGTTTGAAATTAGAGCAAGTACCCTTGAGAACCTACCTACCCTAAGGAATTCGTCTGTGTAAATGTCCTTTGAAGTAGTGCCATCCCACCATTGAGAGGTAGGTAGCACCACCGTTGGAGGTGTTCGGGTCAATTCGAGTTCGTAGGGACATGGTGATCACCGGAGCAATGGGAAGACACCTTAGAAGCTACCCTCATGCCAGGTTCCCGGATCATGAGGACTTACTAAGACGTCCTCTACTCGACGATCACCTTTCGAAAGGCAACAGTGAGGCGTACCCTAGGGGTGGTGTGTGAATTGTGTGTCATTTTCAGTTTATTGTTTGTCTTGTCATGTATTGGTGATCTAACGATTCGATTTTATTTTTGGGCATTCATTCTTTCATGCATATTTATTAACAGTTATATATTTGCGAGAAAATAAATCTAAACTATTACAACTGGCGCGGGTCCACATCGCCAAAAAAAAACCGAACCCGATTTGACTGAAAATAAATAAAGCGAATAAATAAAAAGTGCAAGAATTTTAAATTACATGGCTTTGGGGCATATACAGAATTATTTAAACAATATAAAATAAATGCGCGAAATAAAGAGATTAAACAAAATTAGGGCGTTGGACCCTTTTACAATCAATTAAAATTAATCAAGGAATCTAAAATTAAAATTAAATGAAAAATAGTGTTTTTGTGTTTTTGTGTTTTTTAGATTTAAAAGAAAAAAAAGAAAAAAATTAATTAAAATTGAAATGCTAAACTTTAGTTTTAATGTTTTTTAAGTTTATTATGAAAAAAGATTTAATTTCTAACCTAATTAAATTCTAAACTAATTTATGTACAATTTTTGATTTATAGAAAATAAATAATAAATAATAATATTGTAGGAAAAAATTAAAAAGGATATAAAAAATTAATACTTAACCTAATTCTACATTTTTTTTGATTTTTATTATGAACAAAAGAATTAAAATTAAAATTGAAACCTAATTAAACTAAATGAGTTACATTTTAATTTATTTATAAAAGTAATCAAAATTAATTATATTTTTTTTGTCCTTTCTGTATTTTTAATGTTTTTATATTTTTGTAAGAATTAATTAAATAAAACAATAAAACATAACAATTGAAATAATAAATAAAAAGATAAAAAAAATAATCAAAGTTGGCAAACCAGGGTGGGGGAACCCCAATTTGGAGGGTGTTGATTGGAAAAGCCTGGCCCATTTTTGCTTGGATTGGTTGACTTTTCCAATCTTGTATGATGCTTTGACTGGCCTCCACCATATGCTTTTGTTTTGAACCCTTTGATAAGCCTCCTAGGACACGTGTGCAATAGATGAGGAGTGTGCATGGTATGTACTAACGTCAGCGCTGCATGGAACCTTGAAATGAAAAATAATATGAGAAATTGGCCAGACCTGGGACTTGAACCCAGGTCTTGAAGGTCACACGCGCGTTTTCCTAGCCACTGAGCCATTGAACATTAGTTAACATATTATGGTAAGAAAATAATAAAAAAACAAAACCAATGCATAGCACTTAAAAACGCGCGCAATTCAAATGAGCGTATCATTGGCTGCCACGACTTCTTCTTCCTCGCATGCCCTGAAACAAAACCCCTATGGCCACAGTTTTCACGCGTTGCCTTATCCCACCTAACAGAAAATAGCGAAGAGGTCCTCGACGCTCATAAATTGAGCGCGAGGGCTGGAATCTTTTCGTTAGGATGTACTGAGTGTGATAGCAATGGTCTTGAGTTCTGATTTTGCTTATTTACAAAAGCCCTAAATTAAGCTCTACAAAACCCTATAACATGAAAATGGTAAAATCGTGTATGGCTTATGAAAATGCAATTAAATACCATGAACAGCTTGGAAACTTTGTGAGGAACATGAATATGTAATTAAAAATGCAAAAGGATGCTTAGAATCAAGAACACGAATTCAAAAATTTTGCTGTACAGTTTCACTTGTAGATACCAGTTCAAGGAGTTTTGGAAGATGTTATGATTTGGGATACGTTCAGAATTGTCTCAGGAAGCTTATGGTACAAAAATTAAGGCTTGAAAAGATCCCTAGCTTTGAAATCAGATTTGCATTTTATGGCCTATTTTCAAAATGTCCAATGGCTTTTTCAGCGAGCTTTTTGCTATGTTCTAGTTAGGGTTGGACTCAGTGATGATTATTGAATGGAATAGGCTTGCCATTTGACCTTAATCCATGCTTGAGAAAGAATTGGTCTTAGGGTTTCTTCCATTAACCATTTTCCTACTTTTTAGCCAAAACCTAGACCTAGTGTGCAAATGAACCTTAGCCTGATTTTTGAGTTGGTTCATGATACATAGGAATTGTCCAAGTTCATTTGACACTATTTCATTGATTTTTAAATTTTATTTGAATTTTCAAAGAATTAAAATGAATTAAATCATCAAAAATTAAATAAAATAAAAAAATCAATATTTGGTCTTGAAATCAACCATGGAACACGTGTGTGGCATGACAAGGATGAACAAAGTGAGAAAAATGGGGCCCTTTTGTCAAAATTGGATTTTCAAGGATAGTTGACTTTTGCCATTTCACAAAAATTTCCCAACTTCTACAAGGCATAACTTACTCAATTTTTAAGATTTTCTCATGTTCTTGGACATTTTGGAAAGGTCTTTGAGTCCTTTAACCAATGCCTTTGGTCCCATGTCATTTTGATTTACCAATCTCAAGTTATGGCCTTTGACTTAAAGTCCCTTTTTGTTGACTTTTGAAAATGACCTGTAATGTTGAAATTGATAACTTTTTGTGAGAGCATTTCTTGGACTTGAAGTATGAAGATGAGTTGTAGAAAATGTCTTTCTCTTCAAAATGAGCTTTGGATGGAATTTTTCTGATAATCCATGTGAAAGTTATGCCCTGGTCAATCTCAGTTGACTTTTTCAGCTGTCCAAATATAGCAACTTTTGCATCTTTGATGATTTCTGAGCCAAATTTTGAGAATCATGATCAAGCATTGATCAAATGATGTTTGTGGCTTCAAAATGATATGTTGACCAAAAATTTGAACTTTTGACTGTCAAATGACCATTTTGCCCCTACAGTTGACTGTAGTGCAATTTAGGGTTTTGACTGTGCAATCTTGAGCTGAATGCCTTGAAACTTGATATGGGGATGCTTGACCATGTTTGTAAGCATATGAGACTTGATTGAGCCTTTGAAAACTTCCTTTTCTTGATCAGAACCCAAACCCTAGTTTTGACTGTGTAGGAGACTGTTGCACTGCACAACCCTTGGGGAACTTTCTAGCTTGGCTTGGCAATTTCTTGAGGAATATGGGAGGGCAAATTTTGGGGTATAACACACTGTAAGCATCTCACAACATCCATGCTTTCTTGAAATCGAATATCACCATTTTGTCACTTTTAGCATGATTTATTTGCATATTCTGAATCCTTGAATCATTTGCAAACTAATGGTAATACTTAATTGCATTTTTGTTAGCATACAACAAGTTTCCATGTTTAGGGTTTTAGTTTCGTTTTTAGGGATTTTGCTTGCAGGAACAATTAGCCATGGATAGTGGTACCATGATGCTCGTGAGGTTGCAACGAGTTGATTGGTACCACTGGTATTGATTTATCATGCGTGCATAGAATTTTAGAGGATCACAGGGCTGTACCTACGCCCAGATGACTGTTGGTAAAAGTCAGAACCTTTACCAACGGAGGGAGGAAGAAGAAGGGTAGCGTGGCATCCTGTGACTAGCCAATTCAAAATTTCGCGCGTTGTAAAATTATTATTTTGTTTTTCCATATAACTCTTGTTTGTTATTCCATGTACAAAAGAACAAGCTAGCTCAGATGGTCAGCGTGTGTGTGAAAAAGCCAAAGGGCCTGGGTTCAATCCCCATGTCCCCATATTTGTCAATATTATTTTGCACTATATGATTAGGTACATAGGCGCCCCATAAGTCCACCATGCACTACCTGCTTTCAGCCATCAGATTCCCAGTATGCCTAGATCCAACGCCTTATTCATGGAGGTCCATCACATGCCTAGTCAAGTTGAGCAACCCAGAATCTGGAAGGTCAAATGGGCTAGGCGCAATTGGGCCCAGAAAATGCAATTGACACCCCTCCCTTTTGCTGTTTGCCAGGCCCATTCTAATTTCTTCTCTATTTTTTCTTTTATTTAATTTATTTTGTTTATTTATTTTATAACACAAATTAATTCTTTTTTACAAAAAATCATAAAATCAATTTTCACAAATTTAGATTTAGGTTTTATTTTTATCAAATTTAATTTAATATTAGTTAAATTTAATTTTAGGACAATTCTAACCTTTTTGTAAATAATTTAAAATCAATTAGAAAATTAGGTTTCTTCTTGATTTAATTTTTATTTCTTTTCACAAAATAGTAAAAATACAAAAAATAGTTAATTTAATTATTTTTTCTTAAATAAAATTAATTAGTCATTAGGTTTTCTTTATCTATTCAATTAAACCTTATTTTCTCAAAAAATAGCAAAAACCACAAAAAATGATTTTTCTTTTAATTAGGTTTTGTCGGGGTCAAAACCCTAATTTCTCTCGTTCTTGATTCATCGCGCGCCTTTATTATTTTTTTTACGATATTAATGTAATTTCTCATGGTATGTAATAGTTTAATTAGGATTTTATTTTATTTATCGTTTTACGGGTTTTTGGCTTTGTAATTAATCCTCTTCCCCGAAGCCTTGTAATAGCGTAGTTTTATTTCTCGCATTTTAATGTTTGCAAATATTAAATGCTAGATGTATGATAATAGGATGGCATGACAAGACTGTATGTTAATTTAAAATGGCTAGCAAACCCTAAATGTGCAAAGATAATAACTGAAATCGAATCACGCGCACATGCGCACTCCTAGGGTATACTCTCACTTCGGTTGCCTTCGGTAAATGATCATTAAGTATAGGATATTTTTGTGGTCGCCCTCCTGTCTAAACAAAGATCAAATGTCCCGTTTGGAAATGTTGCCTCGGAAGGATGCCTCAGAAACGTCGCCTAAAAAATGTTGCCTCGAATATGATCTCAAGACATTAGGGTTATTACTAAGACGTCCTAAACTTTGCTTTAGTGATCATACGTCCCTTTCGAATTGACCCTTTACAACTCCAACGACGGTGCTACCTACTCTTTAATAGTGGGATAACATTTTCTAAAGGAAACAAGAACATAAACATTCTTTTTTCCGAGTAGGTAGATGCTAGTAGGTACTTGCTCAAAAATCAAACTTTTTTCACTTACACTTTTTCAAACAATGTTTTCAAAAACACTTCATAACACTCTTGAGGACTGATACAAGGGTTAAAACGAAGTAAAACAAAAACTTTTCAAAACATAAAAACACGGAAGAATATTTTTAAAATGATGATCAAGTACCTAAGAGCCCATGGAAAACAACGGATAGAAAGGGTGCTAATACCTTCCCTTTCTATAATCTACCCTCCGTACTCAAAATCTCGAAAAAAGGAATTTTTCCGTGCTTTTGTCCTTTCCATATGGATAAAATAAAATTTGGTGGCGACTCTTGCTTACCTCGACATTTTGCAAACACAAACGTAAAACACAAACCAACATTTTCCAAAACAGTCTGGTTCTGCCACCGTATCACAAAACTGGCGACTCTGATGGGGAATTTATAAGTGGGGTATACCTAAGGATTAGTTCATTATAAATTGCTTCTCTTGATTGTTTTGGTTGCTTTACTGTTAAAGGGTTTTGTATTGGGAGTTACTATAGATCCTAACCCGGGTCTCGGGACACCTTTTAGGTAATTAGCAATAAACTGTGAGGGAACTGTACGGCATAGACCGATACGGTTGAAGCAGTATCTATGTTGATGTGGCACATTGGTTGGTACCGGTATCCCTTGTGGAGAAACGAGGAGAATACGGGGCTGCTATGTGTGTCGTTAAACATCAACTGACCTTAGAACCCTTAATAGACCAACTTGGCCATTAGGAAGTAGTGAGATAGCCGGCCTCGGTGTAAAGCTGAGAACTGGTTAATACTCGATGCTACACTCATTGAGACCATACTCTCGAGATATTTCCGGCCGCAAGAAAAGATTGTGTGAGCTGAAACCATGACCGATGGAGGATGGTCAATGATATTGAGGACCTCTAGAACCCAATTACTATTGCTAGGACAGGTTGAAACCAACTGAACTTCAAGAGGGTAATACCTAGACCTCATGCAAGCCTTGAACTTAAGGGCTATTGTGTGACTTGTTTGCCTTTGCCATGTCTGTTATCTGCTATACCTGTTGTTTGTTTTACCATGACATCATGCATCATAACATAGCATGCATACTTAATTATACTAACCATTTCAAAGACCGAGGGGATTTATCTTTGTTCTGTTTTGCAGATTATGGCTTCTATGCGCAGAAACACCATCTGAGTTAACTTTGTGCAAATACCTGCTCAACTCAAAGAATTAGCCTCAAAAGTTTGAGACTTCTTCGTTCATTAAAAGACATGGTCAGCTTCTTAGCTTGGTTACCTCAAAGTTTTATGAGCAGATGATGAGTGTGCTTTTCCAGTTCTTTGATCATGTGCATCATTGCTTCACCTTCCCGGATTATCAGCTAGTTCCCACTTTAGAAGAGTTTTCTCACTTACTGGGCATATCCATCCTTGAGCAAATGCCCTTCACAGGTTTGGAAGAGACTCCTAGACTAGAAGACATTGCTTCAGCTCTATATTTGAAACGGGCTGATGTAATATCTAATTGGGAGACACGAAGCAGGGTTGAAGGTTTCTTAGACAAATTTATGATGGATGAAGCTCAGTTATTCTGGGATAATTTGGATTTCCAGGATTTTGAAGACATCTTGGCTCTCCTCATCTAGGGCTTGGTTCTCTTCCCGAATCTGGATTCTTTTGTGGATGTTAATGTGGTTAAGATCTTCCTGTCTCACAATCTTGTGCCTACTCTATTGGGTGATATCTTACATGCCCTCTACACTCGTACTATGCGAAGAAGAGGGACTCTCATGTGTTGCATGTCGCTGCTGGCGAGATGGTTTATTTTGCACCTCCCGAAGTCCGTGCTGAAAAATGAAGAAGGTTTAGGATGGTCTTACAGGATAATGTCCCTCGCCCATACAAATATTCTTTGGAGTTCCAAGGCTATGGAAAGAACTGTTGTCATTGATCATTATGGGGGATACCCTAATGTCCCATTGCTTGGAATCAGAGGGGGTATGACCTACAATCCATGCCTAGGTTTACGACAATTCGGTTGTGCTCGGAGAGACGGTCCTTATGAGATGCTTCTTACAGATATTTCCTTTGACTATAAGGAGGACGTTGACGAGCATCGCCAGAGGTTTATACGAGCCTGGGGCATGGTGAACAGATCGAACCCTCAAGAGCTAGGACCAAGGACTTCTCTCCCTATGCAGCCTTATCTCCAGTGGGTCCGAGCTCGAGCCCAGAAGCTTGGGATGCCCTATGAAGCTGTGTTACCAGTGATTGTGGAGCCTACCAATGAAGAGGGCATTCCTTATACAGTCCTTTATCCCTACATGCCCACTAATCTTGGGGCATTAAAGAGATCCTAGATTCAGCTGAAAGAGGAGATGGATACCTACCAGGAAAAATACCATGAGCAAGAAAGGAAGATCTTGAAGCTCTCCAGGCAACTCGAGAATCAAAGAACGATAAATGACTACGTCAGCACCAAGGGGAAGCGTCCATGGGATTTCTGATTTTGCTTTTTCTAGTTTAGATTTGCTTTTTCCATTTATTTCTTTGTAACGCCTCAAAGGCATTGTTGAACCTTTTTACCAGTTAATCTAATAAAGTTTTGTTTTATTTTTGGTTTGCAAATTTAAATCTCCCAAAGTCTTTGAAATCATTACATATGCATCCCATTATCATGCACACCATTACAGGTATCATTATAGGTTTCTCATCTTCTTCGTTGTTCATTTCAGCACGAAATGTCTTCCGATCAAGCTATTAAAGATCTTCAGGCACAAAATGCCCAATTTCAAGAGATGTTCTTGAGCTTGGCTAAAGGGCAAGAGGATTTAAAAGCTCTCATTATGACCTCGTCTCAAATTCTACCACAACTATTGAAGACCAACCTGGTAACTCTGAGGGAAGCCCCGAAGAATCCCAACACCAAATCTCCGCTATATAACCCGAATGCTCGTTGCGCCTATCACTCCGATGGCCTAGGTCATGACACAAACAATTGTTGGGCCTTGAAGAATAAGGTGCAAGATTTGATCGAAGCCAAAGAAATTGAGTTCGACGCTCCGGAGAAACCCCACGTCATAACTGCTCCATGCCCAAACACAGTCATGGAGTAAATGCTATAGACGATGATTTATTTGTGACTTCCATGGAAGGAATCTCTACTCCTTTGATGACAATTAAGAAGAATCTATTGTTGGCCAGTTTATTTCCGGGTTATGGTGAAGGTTGCCACATGTGTTCAATTCTACTTGCTGGTTGCTACTTATTAAAATCAGGTATTCAACGCCTGATGGATAACAAAGAGATCCTCTTCGAAAAGACTTTGATTCTGTTGGTTCCAATTCAAGATGTTGTCATCATAACCATTTCCTCCAATCCTTCCAAGGCTTCCTCGAGAAAGCCTATTAGGATTACACCCGTCTCAAGGTCACCAGAAGCGGAACACTCTTTTCTCCCGAGATTTCCCCTCCGACTGTCCACAAACCTGTTGTCATTCCATATGCTAGTACTTTAGCTACTATCCCAGTTCTTATTCCAGTTATCACCCCGGTCGCCGAGCCATATGGGACTCGGGGCAAAGAAATTACAGGTGAGCCTTCCCGGAAGGAGGCACCTAAGAAGATCATGGTAGAAACCTCTAAGCAGGAGATAGAGGAAATTATGAAGATTATCAAGAAGAGCGACTACAACATAGTCGAGCAGCTGAGGCAGACCTCGTCAAAAATTTCCATGTTGTCCTTGTTGTTATGTTCTGAAGCCCATGCAAAGGCTTTAATTTCATTCCTCAAAACTGCACATGTGCTGCAGGAGACTTCAGCCGATCAATTCAAAGATTGTATAGCTAGTTTGACTGCCGACAACGGGTTAGGTTTCTCAGACGCAGATCTGACTGCTAAAGGAAGAAATCACAATGATGCTATGCATGTCTCGATCGAGTGCATGGGCACTACTATGGCCCATGTACTAGTGGATACCGGGTTTTCATTAAATGTTTTTCCAAAGAAAGCATTAGACCGTCTAGACTGTGAAGGTTTGATTCTGAAGCCGAGCAATATTGTGGTCAGGGCTTTCAACGGGTCAAAAAGGATGGTTCACGGGGAGGTGGACATCCCTGTGAAAGTTGGATCTCAGACTTTTGCATACACCTTTTATGTGATGGATATCAGGCCATCATATTCCTGCTTGCTGGGTCGCCCTTGGATTCATAAGGCCGGGGCAGTGACTTCTACACTCCATCAGATGTTGAAATATCCGGTAAAGGGGAAGATTGTCATGGTACGAGGAGAAGAGGAGTATATGGTGAGTCATCTTAATTCCTTTCGCTATGTGGAGATGGACAGGGAATTCATCGAAACCTCTTGTCAGAACTTTGAAGAAGTCCCCCAGACTTTGGCATCGACTGAAGTTTCTACCAACAAACCTCCGATGAAGATGGCTTCCCTCAAGGATGCCAGGGCTGTAATTGAAAAAGGTGGATGTGCAAATTGGGGTCAGCTCCATGATTTCACGCAAAAAATTGACAAATTTGGTTTGGGCTTCACTAGAGGGGCTCAAAGGGCTATTAGGCATGCACAGATTGGAAGAACTCCTCTACACATCAGTAATCCGGGAGTTAATGTGGTGTAAGACAGTGAAGAAGATTCAGATATCAACAGTAGGATCTACCCTACAACCAATGGTGGATTGAACAAGTGGACGGAGAAAGACTTCATACCTGTTTCCTTTATTTCACAGTAATTGACTTTTTTTTAATTTTGTAATAAACAGTTTAAAACTTTACGGCCCGATGCCTTTCCCGAGGAACCTTGGCTTTGCTTGTGAGGGTTTATTATTTGTCATTTTCATATATCATCAATAAAAAATTGGACATTTCTTACATTAAAAATTTTGCACTCCTTGTTTTTCTTTTCTGTCTCTCACTTTATCAAAATAACTATGCTCTTACACACACTCACGTATCATAATGCAGATCCATATCCACTCTAGATCCCAATGATAACAACTCTGCCACTTCCAGTTATGACTTCGAAAACCGATCAACCAAGCCGAGGACGAAGGTGAGGATGATTGTGAGGTGCCTGGAGAACTTGCTAGACTGTTACTATAGGAAGAAAGGGCCATACATCCTTATGAAGAGCCAGTGGAATCTGTGAATTTGGGTACAGAGGAAGACATGAAAGAGGTCAAGATAGGTGCAAATCTGGAGCTTAGTGTCAAACAATAGTTGATACAGATGCTACGCGACTATGTTGATATCTTCACTTGGTCTTAGGAAGATATGCCTGGTTTGGACACCGATATTGTGGTTTATCGCTTTCCAACTAAGGAAAACTGTCCTCCGGTAAAATAGAAGGTTCGCCGCATACGCCCTGAGATGTCTGAGAAACTTAAAGCTGAGGTCATGAAACAGTTTGACGCCGAATTTCTAGCTGTCACTTTTACCCGCAGTGGGTTGCCAACGTTGTTCCGGTGCCTAAGAAGGATGGTAAGGTACGGATGTGTGTGGACTATAGAGATCTGAATAGGGAGAGCCCCAAAGATGATTTCGCACTTCCTCACATCGATGTTCTGGTCAACAACACCGTGCAACATAAGATTTTCTCCTTTATGGATGGTTTTTCTGGTTACAATCAGATCAAGATGGCTCCCGAGGACATGGAGAAGACAACCTTCATTACATAGTGGGGAACCTTTTGCTACAAGGTCATGCCGTTCGAATTAATGAATGTTGGGGCAACTTATCAGCGCGCCATGGTCACTTTGTTCCATGACATGATTCACCATGAGATTGAGGATTATGTTGATGACGTGATTGCAAGGTCCCAAACCGAGGAAGAACACCTTGAACATCTCCAGAAACTATTTGACAGGTTGAAGACGTACAAGCTAAGCTTGAACCCGAGCAAGTGCACCTTTGGGGTGAGGTCTGGTAAGCTTTTGGGTTTCTTCGTCAGTGATAAAGGAATTCAGGTGGACCCTACAAAGGTGAAGGCTATACGGGAGATGCCGGCTCCCCGCACAGAAAAGGAGGTTAGAGGCTTTTTGGGACGTCTGAATTACATCACCCGATTCATTTCACATCTGACTGCTACTTGTGAGCCAATCTTCAAGTTGATGAAGAAAGATCAAGTGGTAAAATGGAATGATGAATGTCAGACCGCTTTTGAAAGAATCAAGGAATACCTCCAAGAGCCACCAATTCTGATGCCTCCAGTTTAAGGAAGACCTTTGATCTTATACTTAACAGTAGTGGATAATTCAATGGGGTGCGTGTTGGGGTAGCATGACGAGTCTGGCCGAAAAGAGCATGCAATTTACTAACTTAGAAAAAAGTTTACCGATTGTGAGACCCGATACTCGCTGCTCGAGAAAACTTTCTACGCTTTGGCATGGGCTGCTCGCCGGCTGAGACAGTATATGCTGACTCACACCACTTTATTGATATCAAAAATGGATCCAATCAAGTATATCTTCGAAAAGCCTGCTCTTTCCGGAAGGATAGCAAGATGTCAGATGATCTTAACCGAGTATGACATCCAGTACACAACCCAAAAAGCAATCAAGGGGAGTGTATTGCCGGATCATTTGGAACATCAGGCCGTGGATGACTACCAATCCATGAATTTCGAGTTCCTGGATGAGAACATCATGTTGGTAACTGACTGTAAAGAACCTGGACCGGATGAAGGACCTGAGGAAGGATCCCGATGGTCTATGTATTTTGATGGAGCCTCTAACGCGTTGGGTAATTGCATCGGCACTGTGATTATATATCCTGAGGGCTGTCATACTCTATTCACCGCCCGATTATGTTTTAACTGCACCAACAACATGGCGGAGTATGAAGCGTGCATCATGGGCCTTCGAGGAGTTATTGACCTAAGGATTAAGTTCCTAAGTATGTTCGGAGATTCCATTCTCGCGATCAGTCAGATCAAAGGCGAGTAGGATATGAAGCACCCAAATCTTATTCCTTACAAAGAGTATGTATTGACATTGCTCCCACACTTTGAGGAGATAACCTTTGAACACTTCCCAAGAGAGGAGAAACAGTTAGCGGACGCGCTAGATACCATGTCTTCTATGTTCAAGATCAGGTGGGACAATGAAGCTCCCCAGATTACCATCAAGATGTTGGACAAACCCACACATTGCTGTGACATTGAGACTGAAGAGGTAACAGATAAACCCTGGTTTCTCGAGGTAAAGAGGTATCTTGAGTCTCAAGAGTACTCCGAGGGTGCATCTGTTAATGACAATAAGTTCTTGAGAAGGTTCGCTGCAAAGTTCTTCATCAACAATGGTATCCTTTACAAGCGTAACCATGATTCAACCTTACTGCGATGTGTAGACAAAAGCGAGGAAGAAAGGATCATGGCAGAGTTACATGAAGGTACCTTCGGAACTCATTCCAGTGGACATACCATGGCAAAGAGAATCCTTCCGGCGGGATATTATTGGTCCACTATGGAAGCTGATTGTTATCAGCATTCTCGGACCTGTCATAAGTGCCAAGTCTATGCTGATAAGGTGCATGTACCTCCAGTTCCTCTTAATGTTTTGACAGCTCCTTGGCCTTTTGCAATGTGGGGTATCGACATGATTGGCAAAATCAGACCTACTGTGTCTAACGGGCATCGTTTCATTCTGGTAGCAATTAATTATTTTACAAAGTGGGTTGAGGCAGCTTCCTTTGCTAGAGTAACCAAGAATGTCGTGGTGTGGTTCATCCGACATAATCTGTTATGTCGATATGGTATACCAGAGAGGATCATTACGGACAATGGTACAAATCTTAACAATACGATGATCACTGAGCTCTGCAAACAGTTCAAGATACAGCATCACAACTCTTCTCCTTACCGACCAAAGATGAATGGGGCTGTTGAAGCAGCAAATAAGAACATCAAGAATATTGTGCAGAAGATGACGGTGGCATACAAAGACTGGTATGAGATGTTACCATTCGCTCTTCATTGGTACCGTACCTCAACACGGACATCAACAGAGGCAACACCCTTTTCTCTGGTATATGGCATGGAGGTAGTCTTAGCCATTGAAGTCCAGATACCCTCTCTCCGGATTATGAAGGATGCAGGTTTGAGCAAAGATGATTGGATCCAGACCTGGTTTGATCAGCTGAACTTAATCGATGAAAAGAGACTTATTGCTATTTGTCATGGTCATACGTATCAAAAGTGAATGATCAAGGCTTTTAACAAGAAAGTCAGACGTCAAGAATATCAAGTCGGGGATCTGGTGATCAAACGCATCATACTACCGCAAGGTGATCCCAGGGGAAAATGGACCCCCACATACGAAGGGCCATTTGTGGTTCAGAACGTTTTCTCGGGAGGAGCTATGATTATAACCACCATGGATGGTGACGACCTTCCTCACCCCATCAATGCAGACATAGTAAAAAGATACTACGCATAATCAAAGTGTACACCCGGCAAGTCGAAAACCTGAAAAGGCGGCTTGGGCAAAAAAGGTTATCCCGGTGGACCGAAAACATGAAAGGGCAATTCAGGCAAAAATTAGGGATTAAAGCGTAACACTACGTCTCATTGGGTCATCTTGCAACCAAACTTCGATATCGACTATCAAGCTCGGACGATACCAATCAATCTGATCTACCTTCGGCCTAGTAGCAAAGTAATGAGACGCTCGAAGATATAAAGGCAATAGCAGAGTTGGAACCCAATGGGATTGTTTCACATAGCTGTTTTCTTTCTTTTTCACAAATTGTATAATTCCTATCTTTCGGCGGTGTTCTCTTACTAGGACTCAACCTCTTGTACAAAAACGCCTATTAAAGGCCAACTTTAAAAGATCAATACAATTCATTTTCACAAGAAATTTCGATTTGTTTTGTTTTGCAAGAACGTCCAATGATTCATTTTTGATATATGCATTTGATAATAATTGTTGCTCATAAATATTTGCGTACGAAACAAAATACAATTACTCGTAATTCCAGGAACAGGGGCAAACAAGAAATGTCCAAACCTTACAGTTGCTCTACCCACTAGGTACAGGGATGGAGCCAGCTTGAGAATGTAACTAAAGGTACATGCATGCCCCGCAGGGTAGGAAGTATCCGAAGACAGTGGTGTTAATTCTCCCCAAGAAGAGTTCATCTATCACCTACAATGGAAGATTATCCCCAATTGAGTTTATTTCTTCCACAGACAGAAATTCAATCCCCAACAGGATTCATTATGACCAGCAACAGTAATTCCTCCCCAGCTGAGGATATTTCTCTAGATCAACAGATCTTCTGGTAGAGTATCTCTTCCCCACAAAGTCATTCTCTCGCCAATTTATTCTCAAATCTTCTTCGGTCGTTACCCCCAGCGAGAACGGAGAACTCAACTCCTTGTATTCTCCAGCAGCAGTTCGGGATTTATTCTCCCCAGCTAGAGAACATCACAAGAACATTGCATATGCATACATCATGGAATCCGCATACGCATCATACAACACAATCTCGTTTATTTTAAAAGCATCATTAATCGATACATGTCATACATCATGACATTACATATGACTAACTCTTTACCTTTCAGGGAAAGATACAATAAAATTCTCTCAAGTTTTCTCTGGTTCAGTCAAATCAATGCTAAGATTTCTATTCCAGTTCAAGCTATGAAGCCCGGATCCGACCGGATAATATCTTGATTTCTCCATCATACTGTGAAGCCCGGAGAACAACCAGATAACACTACCAAGACACCATGAAGCCTGGAATCGACCAGATAGTGGTATATCCCGAATTCAAAGCTATGAAGCCCGGAAATCGACCAGAAAATAGTTGAATCCCTAGCAAGTTACTGTGAAGCCTGGAAATCGACCAGATAGCAGTACAAGACACCATGAAGCATGGAAATGACCAGATAATGGTGTATCATAAACGCAAGCTGTGAAGCTCGGAAATCAACCGGATAACAGTTTAACCATCAGCAAGTTATTGTGAATCCTGGAAATCGACCAGATAGCAATGCAGGATACCATGAAGCCTGGACACGACCAGATAATGGTATAAGACACCGTGAAGCCTGGATTACGACCAGATAACAGCAAAGGATACTGAAGCCTAAACACGATCAAATAACAGTATAAGGTACTGTGAAGCTTGGAATTCGACCAAATAGGAGCTTACCTGGCCAATTACTAAGAAGCCCGGAATCGACCAGATATTAGTATTGCCTTAAACTTAAGTTGAAGCCCGGATGCAACCGGATAACAACTTAATTCCTTCTGAAGCCTGGAGTACGACCAGATAAGAAGTGAGAAATTGCGAAGCCTGGATTACGACCAAATAACAAGTTTAATCTCATCCCCCCAGTAAGTCGCTGTGAAGCCTAGAGCACGACCGGATAGTAGTCGGTCTTATTTTCCTCAGCAAATCATTGTGAAGCCTGGAGTATGACCAGATAGCAGTTCATTTGCACATCTTCGACCAAGAGCTGGTTCCCCAGTAGAATAACGGACAACTGAAGTTCCTAAAATTCTATTTCTCCCAAGATGGAGATCAACATCCCCCAGCATAGTCTTCCTCAACAACACGTATACGGGATATCGCAAAGGAATCTCTTATGCAATCGACACCTCTTCTGATGGCATCTTTAAGCCCATCTTCCGACATCAACCTCCAAATGGCATCTATAAGCCCATTCCCAATATCACAAGACCAGTACCACTTCATGCGAGTGCAAATTTCAGGGCACTCAAGTGTTCAATCATCTTCCACCTTCGGATCACGAAAAGAAGAATGGCCAATCTACATCCTCAGGTTTAAGAAGATTGAACAGGGGCAGCTGTTGTACCCCAAAATTTTCCCTTCCATATTTCTCAATACATTTCAAGTGAGGTCCTCAAATTGCTCAAGGAAGTCCAAGGGTTGACCAAACAAACTCTCTCCTAAGGCAGTCTACCTCAAATTAAGGTTTCAGTTTGCATCAAGATGTTGGAGTCCAAAGGATCCCAAATGCTCACCATTGTCCTAATATGTTCACAAGATCATCCATGTCAAGTTTCAAGCCTTGCAGAGGATGTTTTCTCAGTCAATTGCTCAAAGGCCTGAAAATCGACGGTGCTAGGGCAAAAGTCAATTGTATCCTACATACAGTCAAACTTCAAGATTTTCGGTCAACATCCTCATTTTGAAGTATTATTCATCATTTGATCAAGGGTTGATTATGATTCATCAAGGATTTCTAACAATTCATCAAAACCTAAAAGTTCTTAAATTAGGGTTTTGTAGGAAAAGTCAACTCAACTTTGACCAAGCATAACATTCTCATACTTTATCAAAAATGACCCATCCAAAGATCATTTTGAAGAGGATGTGATTCCCTACAATTCATCTTCAACTCCCAAGTTCAGAATTTGCACTCACAAGAAAATATGAATTTGGACATTATAGGTCATTTTGAAAAGTCAATAAAAACACATTTTTTGTCAAAGCTTCATACATGAACATGGAAGACTCAATTGAGATAAGACCAAAAGGGTTGCTTAGAGGACATCTTAAGCTTTCTAAAAGTCAAAGAACACATCTCTAGGGTCAAAATTGAAGGAGTTATGCATTGGTGAAGTTGACCCTTTTTGCAAAATTGCCAAAAGTCAAATGTGGCCAAAATTGCATATTTTATCAAATGGGTCCAACCTTTTATGCTTGCATTGAGTTTGTAACATGATCCACGACCCATGATCCATCCCACTTGTCATTATTTTATTTTTGTCATTTATATTGATTTTATTTCAATTAAATCAAATCAAATCAAAATCAAATCATGAAAATATCAAAACTAATCAAAGCTTGAGATTTTTTGCATGTTTAGGCCTGTTATACAGCTGGAAAGAGAATCAAATTGTGCAAGCTTCATTTGTATACAAAAAGATAGGATTTGGCTTGATTTGGAAAGATTTGCATAAGGATCAAATCATGATTCAATCATCTTAATTGAAAAAGATTTGAAGCAAATTTGTAACCCTAATTAGTTCTAGGGTACATATAGAACAAGTGCAGATCAAAAGGGAAGAGATTAGAGGCGTGCAAAGGTGAAAAAACTTTCAAAAAAATCAAGAAAAGTTGCAAACTGTTTTCTCAATTCCAGGCTTCCTCAAGTCATTCCAGTCATACAAGTCGCTTCCTGGACGTTCTAGGATCCTATTCCAATCCTTAGCAAGCTCCCTCAAGCCCAGAATTGCATTGTAAGCATCTCACGACATCCATGCTTTCTTGAAATTGAATATCACCATTCTGTCACTTTTAGCATGATTTATTTGCATATTCTGAATCCTTGAATCATTTGCAAACTAATGGTAATAGTTAATTTCATTTTTGTTAACCATACAGAAAGTTGCCATGTTTAGGGTTTTAGATTCGTTTTTAGGGATTTTGCTTGCAGGAACAATTAGCCATGGATAGTGGTACCATGATGCTCGTGAGGTTACAACGAGTTGATTGGTACCACTGGTATTGATTTATCATGCGTGCATAGAATTTTGGAGGATCACAGGGTTGTACCTACGCCTAGATGATTGTAGGTAAAAGTCAGAACCTTTACCAACAGAGGGAGGAAGAAGAAGGGTAGTGTGGTATCCTGTGATTGGCCAATTTAAAATTTTATGCGTTGTAAAATTATTATTTTGTTTTTCCATATAACTCTTGTTTGTTATTCCATGTACAAAAGAACAAGCCAACTCAGATGGTCAGCGTGTGTGTGAAAAAGCCAAAGGGCCTGGGTTTGATCCCCAGGTCCCCATATTTGTAAATATTATTTTGTATTATATGATCAGGTACATAGGCGCCCCATAAGTCCACCATGCACTACCAGCTTTCAGCCATCAGATTCCCAGCATGCCTAGATCCAACGCCTTATTCATGGAGGTCCATCACATGCCTAGTCAAGTTGAGCAACACAGAATCTGGAAAGTCAAATGGGCTAGGCGCAATTAGGCCCAGAAAATGTAATTGACACCCCTCCCTTTTGCTGTTTGCCAGGCCCGTTCTAATTTCTTCTATATTTTTTCTTTTATTTAATTTATTTTGTTTATTTATTTTATAACACAAATTAATTCTTTTTTACAAATATCATAAAGTCAATTTTCACAAATTTATATTTAGGTTTTATTTTAATAAAATTTAATTTAATATTAGTTAAATTTAATTTTAGGAAAATTCTAACCTTTTTGTAAATAATTTAAAATCAATTAGAAAATTAGGTTTGTTCATGATTTAATTTTTATTTCTTTTCACAAAATAGTAAAAATACAAAAAATAGTTAATTTAATTATTTTTTCTTAAATAAAATTAATTAGTCATTAGGTTTTCTTTATCTATTCAATTAAACCTTATTTTCTCAAAAAATAGCAAAAACCACAAAAAATGATTTTTCTTTTAATTAGGTTTTGTCGGGGTCAAAACCCTAATTTCTCTCGTTCTTGATTTATCGCCCGCCTTTATTATTTTTTTATGATATTAATGTAACTGCTCATGGTATGTAATAGTTTAATTAGGATTTTCTTTTATTTATCGTTTTACGGGTTTTTGGCTATGTAATTAATCCCCCTCCCCGAAGCCTTGTAATAGCGTAGTTTTATTTCTCGCATTTTAATTTTCCCAAATATTAACTGCTAATTGAATGATATTTTAAGAATCTAACCATTTAAAAACTCCAAAAATTGAGAAAGTTATGACTTTATGAAGTTGGTGAAAATTCATGAGATGACCTATAATCTTTTGCACCCTTAGGGCATCCTCCATTCATTTTCAAACTTTGCACATAAAAGAAGAGTTGAAGCTCACATATTTGAGATCATTTTGGAAAAATAATGGACTCAAGGAGATAAAAATTTACCAAGTTATGATCTTTTAAAGTCACACAAGGGAATTTGATAGCCTATCTAGAGGACTTGTAATCTTTCTCACTCATTAGGCATCTTCCATATAAACTTTTCTTGATTCTTTTGAACTGATTTGTTGATAACCATTTAAAGAGAAGTATATCTTTGGAATCACTCAAAAATACCAAAACATGAGCAGTATATAGCCCTTAGAAGTTTAAAACCCTAACTCCTAGAGCACCAAAATGCCCTGGAAACCCCTTTCAATTTTGACAAAATTTCTTGAACAAATACTTTTTGTCATGTAAATAGAAGTTGTTGAGGATAATAATTATAAACCATAGCAACCATAACCACTTTGAAATATTAAGAATTGATAGAAATATGCACTTGTAATCAAGAAATTAAGAACTTGTCCAATTAGGCCAAACTTCTTTAATCAACCCATGTATCTTTGAACTATCTTTGCCAACTTGAGGCATGATGAATCATAATATACATTGTCATGATATTAATTCAAAACATATTCAATGATGACACTTGAATCTCAATGAAGCTTTGTTGAAGAAGGCATGGAAATAAATTCATGAACCTATAGATCAACTTGATGGAATGTGTTATGCTTTCACCTATAATATCATCAATTAGGGAAAACATTCATTGTATTTATTAGGTAAAAGTTAATCAATACAAAACATAGATGATCACAATATACAAGTCAAGGTGCTTGGTGATTCCCCATGAGCAAAGCTAAAGATAAGGAGAAAAACCAAACCCTAGTATGATCTTGTTGTGATTGGGTTGATATGAGATGATAGAGGGATCTTAGGGGGGAAAATTAGGGTACAATAGCTGCCCTTATTTAAGTTTCTTCTATAGGTAGATATGAAGGTTAAAATCTTCATGTCGACGCGATTGAAGATACTTAAATATAAAACAAACCCTATTTTTGGCCCTAAGATGCCATGTAATGTTTATGATTGTGCATGCAAATGATAAGATCTAAGGATGATACAATACACCACAGGGGATACAGAAAATAAAAGATCAAAAGAAGATTATACATGAAAAATAAGTCACTGGTAAACAAAAGCCTCGATTCTATTTGGGGTAAAGTTCAAAGAGAAGACAAACTAACATCAACTTGGACATTGAGGAGAAATAAAGGATAAAAGTGATAAACAGATAACAACAAACTATCCACTCTTAGAAAAGATAGCAAAAAAAGTAATGTAGAACAACTAGAGGGGAAAGGTGGTAGCATAATACCAACAAACATCAATATTAGGGCTGATAAATAATGATTGTCGTCAGTACGTATGACTGGAAACAAACAAACTTCTTCAGAGTAATGTGAATCTCAATGATGAACTATCTCCCACAATGAAGAGACTACCATCCATCGGAAAAAAATATCAACAACGAACTATCTCCAATAATGACGATACTACCATCCATTGGAGTAACAAATATCAACGACGAACTATCTCCCATAACGACAAGACTACCATTCATTGGAGTAACAAATCTCAACAATGAACTATCTCCCATAATGACGAGACTACCATTCATTGGAGTAACAAATCTCAACAAATAACTATCTCCCATAATGACGAGACTACCATTCATTAGAGTAAAAAATATCAACAATGAACTATCTCCCATAATGACGAGACTATCATTCATTGGAGTAAACAAATCTCAATAACGAATTATCTCCCATAATGACAAGAGTACCATTCATTGGAGTAAAAAAATATCAACAATGAACTATCTCCCATAATGACGAGAATACCATTCATTGGAGTAACAAATATAAACAATGAACTATCTCCCATAATGACGAGACTACCATTCATTAGAGTAAACAAATATCATTAATGAACTATCTCCCATAATGACGAGACTACCATTCATTGGAGTAACAAATCTCAATAACAAACTATCTCCCATAATGACGAGACTACCACTAATTGGAGTAATAAATCATTAATCTTCTTCGGGAATTAACAGACTTACTGGAGAGGTACAGGTTGCTCAAATAGAGAGACCGCCACTTGTTGTTATGAAAAGTTGTTATAATGACCGCCTGTGGAAAGAAATAGGGCTTCCTGGGGAAAGAAAATTCCAATATATCCATGTTGATGAGCAGAAGTCTTCACGTGAAAAATAAATGCACATTCACAAACCAGGGCTCAAAGCTTACAGAAATAAAAATAATAATGTTGATGGGGAGCACAGATTCAAACCAGAAATAAACCGGGGTGAAATAGTCAACCAAGATAGCTTCTGATAAGAAATAAAATCAAAAGCAGATCACATGTCACTTAGATAAAGAAATGAATATAAAAAATCTTCCATGAAGGATAACTCAGTGGGGAAATTGAAACAATATACACTTTCTGCTTAAACTTGACAATCTATTGGAGAGAGGATAACACAACTCTGCAAAGAGGGTAATATGTCAACAAAGTTATAATAAATGCAAATGAGAAATGAATTCTAATTCAGCTATGCATGATGTATGTATGAATGTTATCATGTGTATGTTGACAAAACAGACAAACAACACTAGGAACAACCAGAAAAAACCAACTTGAGTAAAGTCAACACTCGGCTAAACCACGTCCAAGGTGAAAATTTCTTAAGAAAGTATGCATCAACTGAGGAAATGAATTCCTATTTCACAACTTAAAATCCTTGGGAAGAAACGTAATCCTAAAATAATTAAATCAAAATAGTAAACGAAACAGATACATGGATATAACATCCTTCTCCAGGCTTCACAGGGGAATATCACACAGACTTCAATGGAGAAAACAATGTCTCCATGTTTAGACTTCCACTGGAGATTACAATATTGACTTCAGTAGGGAAGATGAAGACCTCATCATCGAGACATCAACTGGGGATCTCGTGATGTTTTTATTTGGGGAGGGCAACGCCATATCATCGAGGGAAACCCAACATACATTTTCAATATCAAGAGCGATAGTTACACAAACTTCCCTGGGGAGAAATTATGAAACCACACGGGGATAACAACTTTTAGAGAGAAACATTACTTCATCTTTACTTGGAGATTTTAGAAGTCAAATAATACAGCAAGAAATCAAAATTATGGGGATTTTAAATGAAACCCAGCGCTTGGCGGGAGAAAACCTAAAAAATTGTCAACTGTTTCAACACTTCTTATAAAGGATAATGCCCTTGTCTAGTTGCTTGGGAAACAAACAACAACACTAATGCCATTACTGCAAAGGAGCGACATTTTGCAAATGATTCCACCTCAACATGCAAAGGGGGGAAGGAATTTTGTCATATGAGCTAAGACCTTACTGGGGGATCTGGGATTGAGGCTTCAGACCATGCAAACCCAAAATCAAAATGAACCAAGATATGACTGGGTAAAATGGGATCTCAAACCCAACACCACATTATATCTCAATTGGTATCATCTCTAACTATATGAGAAACACAAGAAGATCATACACATACCAACAAAAGTGACCTGAGAGAACCTTCCTAGGGAATACATACTTCCAAAATTTCAGAGCTTGTCCATCCTTGAAATCACCATTTTTGTTTTTCTTGAGTCACAAAATCTAAAGTAAAAAGTAATTTGTAAATTATTTTCAAAAATCAATTCTACTATTCAATCTTTTTGTTTTGAAAATTACTATCAATAATAAATGGAGTCTTTGTAAGTAGAATAAAATAAGAAACCCAAAGAATTGGATAAAAGCTCAAACTTTATTAATAGAATGGTAGTCTACAAATGGAGAGACCCCATAGATGATTACAATGTTTGGAAAATAGTATTATATATTGGAAAAGATATATTGTAATACAATGACCAATATTCTCCCTAACAACTTTGAATTCCAGAGCAATGATTTTTGTTGAAGTATGATGAGAGTCCAAGAATATTGTTGCTTCAATTATCAAGTCTTGTCTGACGTAGTTACTTTCCAAGAAATAACTTTTTTTGCCTAAGTTTCCCTTGTGGGTTTTCAACCTAGCTGGAGAATTTATTCTGTTTATGTCTCTAATTTTTGCGTAGACCGCCCTTTCTGGTTTTCAGCCTACCAAAACGCTTCTTTTTGCTTAAGCCGCCCTTTTGGGTTTTCAACTTAGCGAGTTGCTCTTTTATTTGTTTAGGAAAAGTATTTCTTGACTACATCAACATTCATAGGATGTGGGAACTCCTCGTCATCCATAGTTTCAAGAATCAATGCACCGCCAAAGTAGGCTTTCTTGAAAACATATGGACGTTCAAAATTGGGAGTCCACTTGCCCCTAAAATCAGCGTTAAATGACATGATCTTCTTGAGCACGAGGTCCCCTTCTCTAAATTCGCGAGGCTTGACCTTCTTGTCAAATGCTATCTTCATCCTCTTCTAGTATAACTGACCATGACACAAGGTTGTCATTCTTTTTTCTTCTATCAAATTCAATTAGTCAAACTTGTTCTGGACCCATTGAGCCTCTGACAACTGGGTTTCCATTATCACACGTAAAGAGGGAATCTCAACCTTAAAGGGGAGCACTATTTCCACATCATATACAAGAGAGAACGAGGTTTCCCCTGGTGAAGTACAAACGGATGTATGGTATCCATGCAGAGAAAAATGGAGCATCTCATGCCAATCTTTATAGCTAACAACCATCTTCTGGATTATCTTCTTAATGTTTTTATTGGCAGCTTCAACAACCCCGTTCATCTTTGGTATGTAGGGAGATGAATTGTGATGGACAATCTTTAATTCTTCACAAAGTTATGTCATCATCTTGTTATTTAAATTTGTGTCATTGTCAGTGATAATCCTGCTTGGCACACCGTACCGACATATAAGATTGTTCTTGATAAAACGCACTACCAATTGCCTAGTGACATTAGCATATGAAGCTTCTTCAACCCATTTGGTGAAGTAATCTATTGCCACCAAGATAAAACAATGTCCATTTGACTCCTTTGGTTCAATTGTTCCAATCATGTCAATACCCCACATAGAAAAAGGCCATAGAGAAGAAATAACATTGAGTAGCATCAGAGGCACATGAATCTTGTCAGCATAAATTTGATATTTATGGCACTTCTTTACAAACTTGTTACATTCAGATTCCAATGTCAGCCAATAATAACCTGCCCTAAGCTTCTTCTTTGCCATCGAATTTCCATTGGCATGGGTACCAAAGGAACCTTCATGGATTTCATGCATCAACATGTCTGCTTCGTGTCTATCCACGCATCTAAGTAAGAAGATGTCATAATTTCTTCTGTATAGCAACTATTCATTAAGGAAAAAGCTACCTGCCAAACTTCTCAATGTCTTTCTATCTTTATTTGATGCACCATCTGGGTATTCCTGAGTTTGGAGAAAATGCTTGATATCATAATACCCAGGTTTTTCATCTACTACTCCCTTTATTGTAAATACATAAGCCATCATGTCCATACATCAAACGGTGATATGAGGCACATCGTTCCAAGTATTCACTTGATACTTAGAAGCCAGAGTTTCCAAAGCATCTGCCATCTGATTTTTATCTCTGGGAATATGATGGAATTCAACTTTATTAAAGAACGATAATAATCTTCTAGCATAGTCTTTGTAAGGGATCAAGCCAGGGTGACGAGTATCCCATTCTCCTTTAATATGATTTACAACCAAAGCTGAATTGCCATAAACATTTTTAACTTTGATTCTAAGATCAATGGCTTCCTCAAGACCCATAATACAAGCCTTATACTCTTCCATATTATTGGTACAATCAAATGTCAGACTTTCAGTAAAAGGAATATGTGATCCATGAGGGGTGATAATCACAACACCAATTCCTTTCCCATAGGCATTCACTGCTCCATCAAATACCATACCCCACGGGAGTCAGGATCTGGACCTTCTCCAGGAAAAGGTTCATCACGATCTTTTATTTTCAAGAACATCAAATCCTCATCAGGGAAATCATATTTGAAAGAGTTATACTTGTCAACCGGTTGGCGAGCAGGATTATCTGCCAACACACTCCTTTTTATAGCCTTCTGAGTATGGTATTTAATATCATATTCATACAACAGCATCTTCCAGCGAGCAATTCTCCTAGTAAGAGCAAGCTTTTCAAAAATATACTTAATTGGATCCACTTTGGAAATCAACCAAGTAGTATGATTCAACATATATTGTCGCAACCACTTTGCTGCCCAGGCTAGAGCACAACATGTCTTTTCGAGCATAGAATACCGTGACTCATAGTCACTAAACTTCTTGTTGAGATAATAAATGGAATATTCCTTCTTCCCTGTTTCATCTTGTTGTCCCAAAATACAGCCCATAGAATTATCTAACACTGTCAGATACATGATCAATGGTCTTCCTTCAACAGGAGGGAGTAGGATAGGAGGTTCAAGAAGATATTCTTTAATACTTTCAAATGCCCTTTGGAAATCATCTGTCCACACACAACATTGATCTTTCTTTAACAACTTAAAGATCGGCTCACATGTTGCAGTCATATGGGAGATATATCTGGAAATGTAATTCAACCGTCCAAGGAAGCCTCTATCTTGCTTTTTAGTTCTTAGTGCAGGCATTTCCTGAATAGCTTTTACTTTAACAGGGTCAACTTCAATTCCTTTTTGGCTGATAATGAAACCTAACAATTTCCCTGATCGAACACCAAAGGTGCATTTATTTGGATTCAAGCAAAGACGAAACTTCCTCAAACGCTGAAGTAATTTCAACAAATCTTCTATATGCCATTCTTCAGTGTAGGACATGGAAATCATATCATCAACATATATCTCATTTTCCTTGTGCATCAGATCATGAGATATTGTTGTCATAGCCCTCTGGTACGTTTCATCAGCGTTCTTCAACCCGAAGGGCATCACTTTGTAATAGAATGTTCCCTAGGGTGTGATAAACGTCATTTTTTCCATGTCCTTAGGAGCCATTCTAATTTGATTATATCTGGAAAATTTGTCCATGAACGAGAATACTTTGAATTTTTTTGTACTTTCAACCAACATATCAATATGTGGCAATGGAAAATCATCTTTTAGAGTAGATTTATTTAAATCTGTATAATCAACGCACATGCGAACTTTTCCGTCTTTCATCAATACTGGGACAATATTGGCAATCCATTGAGGGTACACTGATGTCCTAAGAAAACCAGCATTAATCTTCTTTAAAACTTCTTCTTTAATTTTCACTACCATATCAGGGTGAGTTCTATGCAATTTTTGCTTGATTGGAGGGCATTCTGGCTTTAGAGGCAAATGATGTTCCACAATATCAATATCCAAACCCGATATGTCTTGGTAAGACCAAGAAAATATATCCACATACTCTTTCAACAATTTAATCAACCTGCTCTTCACATCAGGATGTATTAATGCTTCAATCTTGACTTCTTTCAGATCTTCCTCTGAACCCAAATTGGTCGTCTCTAACGACTCTTTATATGGTTGAATGGAACTTTCCTTGTGCTCAAGCAACCGTGAAACCTCTTATGGAATTTCATCATATTCTTCTTCTTCGGCCTCATACACAGGATATTTAAAGTTGGGAGAGGGTGCAGGGTCATTATATTCAACAAGTTTTTTAATTAATCTGCATATATGATTTATGATTGTTTTTAGAAACTGACACATAGAGCAAGTGATTATGCAAATTTATTCACAGTTATTATTTATTTTGAAAGGATTTTTTTTCTGATTACCATTTTCCAAGAAAAAGCATAAAATAAAGACACAATTTGGAAATCAAAGACAACTCTTATTATTGATTTTAAAGATCAAAGCAACAAATATTCCCATACAATATCAACTTTCACCTTGGGAAAAGCGAAAGATTTTTTAAAATATTAACAAAAACAAATTACTTTGAGACATGAATGCAAGAGGGGACATCAATGGTGATATAATTCTGGACTCTAACTCTATGTGTCACATAGTTCGGTATCTCTTTCTCTGCTTCATCCTCCACAATAGCATTGATCACATAAACAGTTGGATAAAGATGGCCCCTGCTATAAAAGATATCCTGGTATTTTCTCAAAGCAGACTTCGACTTCATGTTCTTACCTTTATCATCCTTTGTTGTACCCCAATTTTTTCCCCTAAGATCCCTTATCATACTTTGTACATTTCGCACATAGCATTGGTCTCATGGTTATAAGATCGAAGCTCTTTGGCATTAGGGTTTCTCTCTATGAATTGAGTTTGCTATCTTACTCAAAATTGATTCAACTGGCGCTCTCATTCTTCTTGGTATGAGATTAGGGTTTTGGATCTCAAGAAGCATAGATGTCTTCGCTATTAGGTTTCCTCAAGATACAAATTTGTCTTCATTCAAGGTTCTTTCAAGGTTCTTTCAAGGAATAAAGGCATTACGGCCTAACTCAGCCAGAGAATCGAGATTTCTCTTCATTTTGTTTAAGCTTGGTAAGGATTCTTCTATGGAGGTTCATTGATTTAAAGTCTCACTTCAAGGCTGCATTGAGCGCTACTCTTCCCTTACTAAAATATTGCTTTGAGTTTTGTCAAGTTTATATATTTACCGTTGGGTAAGCTATGGGTTATGAGCTCATCCAGCTCATTTCATCAAATGGAGGTTGCTCGCTTCTAATGCAAGGGGACTAGAATCTGTGGATTTAATTGAGATTGAGGTACATAACCTTCATTAGGTCATATGATGCATCATGCATCATTAGTCAATAGTTTGGCTTGGGATTAGGGATTTCGAAGAATTAGGTTTGTTGTATGGCTTTAAGGCTCTTATCTTTGCACAAGCTTTTTTCGGTTGATTTCTCCATCAATCATTTGTTCGAATTAGGATTTTATTTCCTGGACTTCTTTATCATCAAACTACATGGATATTCTTTCTTCTCAACATCAGGTTGCCATCTGTCTTCAAGGCTTAAGAACTAGGGTTTGCATCTATTATAATTCAATGGGGATCACAGGATTAGGGCTCGATCTTATGGTTGTCTGGATCCTCTCCTTCTTCAACATTGTGCACTTATTTTGAATGATACAGTTTTGGTTCTCATCAAATACTTGTTACTTCACTTGCAAGTTAACTTGAATTACTGAGAGAAATTATTATTGATTTGGATTCGTTGGAACTTCTAATCATGCTCAGATTTAATATTGATCTAGGGTCTTATTAAGTTCATGATTTTGTTAATAGTTTATTCATTACAGTGCTTGGGTTACAAGACATGTGCGTTGGATTTTAAGCGAGGATTTAGATTACATGTTATTTTATGGATCATTTCAAGTCTGAAGGACATCTAAAGTTAACTTTGACTCTTGGTAAAAGTCAACCATGTAAGGTTGACTTCTTGACCAATGTCCATGACATGCTACTTTTTGGGCTTTCATCTCATTTCATGGTTTATTCAAACATGACTAGTTGAGAGAAGATTGATTTTATTAATTGAAGAAATGAAGAGGGATTAAAATTTCAAATTTAAAAAGTGGCAGGGAAAAGTATTTCATTCATTTCTTGGAAAATGATATAAAAGCCTTCACTTATATTACAATCATTGTAAGAAAAAGAGAAATTAAAGAGTTGCAAAAAGAGGGAAATTATTGACTATTGAATTTTGACCAACTGACTTTCTTACACCTAGTCTCTTCAAAAACTCAGGCCTATTCCTTCTAGTTTTCCACATTAGTCCATGATGATCTTCTTAATTTATGCCAAAGCCATCTTATCTCTTCATGCTCCGATCCCGTGCCAACACTCTGTTGTGATCCAAACAATCAAGTGCATATTATAAACAATCTGCCACAGATCTGCAGCATTCAAGAGGAACCAAATAACCATCAGACCATGGACAAAAACAGTTGCAATATCACATCACAAAACAATTAACTCAACAATCAATTTCTCAACAGAATCCTAACAACCATAACAGACCTAACTAACTTCCCTCTTAACTGTCAATACAGAAATAACAAAACAAAATTTCAACAAACTCTCAACAAAATTTCCTAACCCCTAAATGTCAAAACTTATTTCCAACTAACCTCTCAAACCCTCTAATAAACCTTCAACTAAATTCAGCAATTAACAAACTTTTCTTAACTGTTTTTTAACAGTTTTCAACCTCTAAAATAGATAACAGAATGTCAAACAGAAAAATACCCCTTAGCTAATTTTCTAACCACCTAACAGATTTCCAGCCAACCTTATAACAGTTTCCAGCTAACTTCTGAATTCCGTAACAAATAACAGAAAACCAAACAGAGGTTTCTAACAGAACTCTAACCTGTAACTAACTCTCACCCTCTCAACCATCAAAAACCAGTTTTCTAACTGCACTGCATAACCAGAAATCCCACCATGCAATTAGGACCTGAAATACTAAACTTTAACATAATTTTTGAAGCTCCCAACTAACCACATAATAAACTTCTAACCTCCTCAATCTAGACCCTTCAATCCTATAACAGATTTTATTAATCCAAGGGCTGAAATCGGATTCCATCTAACTAACTTTTCTAGATCTAACAGAAAGATAAAAAAACAGAAACTGACCCAATTGATTCTCCATTTTTTTCTGGGAGAATCAAAAAACTCTTCAACAACCTCTCTCTTCTCTTGTCATCTTCATCTTCATCATTCTTCAACTTCCAGAAGAATCACCAAAAAATATCTTGAAAAGTATCTCAATCTCCATCACCAAACTTCTTCATCTCCATACATCATCACCTTCTGTGATACGGTGGCCAGAACTGGGACTATTTTTAGGAATTGCTGGTTTGTGTTTTGCGTTTGTGTTTGCAAAATGTCGCGGTAAGCAAGAGTCACCACCGACTTTTATTTTATCCAACAAGGAAAGGAAAAAAAACACAGAAAAATTCCCTTTTTCGATATTTTGGGTACGGGGGATAGATTATAGAAAGGGAAGGTATTAGCACCCTTTCTATCCGTAGTTATCTACGGGCTCTTAGGTACTTGCTCATCATTTTCAAAATTGCTTGTGTGTGTTTGATTTGAAAAAGTTTTTTGACTTCGATTTAACTCTTGCTTCTGTCTTCAAGAGTGTTACGAAGTGTTTTTGAAAGCTTTGTTTGAAAAGGAGTGTAAGTGTGAAAAAGTTTGTTTGGACTGAGCAAGTACTTAAGAACTAATCTACCTACTCGAAAAAAAGAAATGTTCTATGTTCGTTTCCTTTAGACAGTACTATCCCACTATTAGTGAGTAGGTAGCACCGTCGTTGAAGTTTGAGGGTCAATTCGAAAGGGACGTACGGTCACTAAAGCAATGTTAGGACGTCTTAGTAGTAACCCTAATGTCTTAGATCAATTATTCGAGGCAACGATATCCGAGGCAACCATTCCAAGGCAACTTTTCCGAACGGGACTTTGATCTTTGCTTAGACAAGAGAGAGACCACTAAAGTATCCTATACTTAATGACCGTTTACCGAAGGCAACCGAAGTGAGAGTGTACCCTAGGAGTGCGCATGTGCGAGTGATTCAATTTCAAGTTTATTATCTTTGCACATTTAAAGTTAGCTAACTATTTTAAAGTTAATCATACATTCTTGTCATGCAACCCTAATATCATACATCTAACAGTTTAATATTTTGCGAAAATTAAAGTGCAGAAATTAAACTAGGCTATTACAAGGCTTCGGGTATTTACATAGCCAAAAACAAACCCTTTAAAAAGAAACAATAAATGAAAAATAAAAGTCCTAATTAATTTATTACAACTTGTGGGAAATTACATCAATATGGTAAAAATAATAATAAAGCGCGCGATGAAATTAAGAACGACAAGAAATTAGGGTTTTGACCCTTTCTAACCTAATTAAAAGAAGAAAAAAAGTTTTTGTTGTTTTTAATTATTTTTTAAGAAAAGAATTAGGTTTTTTTAAAATGAATACAAAATTAATTAACTAATTAAATTGATTAAAGAAAATAATTGTTTAACCTAATCTTGTGTTTTTTTTATTTTAAGAAAAAAGAAAATATAATTAAGTTAAATTAAAACCCTAATTGTTCTTAATTAATGTTAATTTATTTACAAAATAATTAAAGTTATCTAAAAATTAAACCTAATTAATTTTATTAATTTTTGGATAAAAAAATAATAAAATCTAAACTTAATTTGGTGAAAAGTTGATTTTATGAGTTTTTTTTATTGGTTAAAAAAATTAAATTTGTTAGTAAAACAAATAAATAAATTAAATAAAACAAAATATAAAAAGAAAAAAGAAAGAGTTATTGGGCCTGAAAAATGATTTGGGGGGTGTGAGAATCAGGTCCTGGGCCCAAAAGAATGTAAACCCACGTTGACTTCCAGAATCCCATGTATTGCTTTGACTAAGCTTCATGATGCTCCTTCGTTGATGGCCTTTGGATCTGGCCATCTGGCCACTTGGCAGGTTGGATGATGAGGTCATATGGTGGACCTTGGCCTTGTATGCACACTGGATTACCTGAAACAAAATAATATGGAACAATTGGGGGACCTGGGATTCGAACCCAGGCCCTAAGGCATTTTCCAATGACTGGCTACCATCTGCGCTAGTTGTTCTGTTTGTATATAAAATGAATAATAATGATAATATATAATAATGTGAACAAGGGCACCAAAATTCAAATAGGCCAATCCTATGGTGCCAGCTAGTCATCTTCTTCCTTTCTCCGTTGGTAAAAGTCCCAGACTTTTACCTACGGACGTTTGTCTGTCACTACAAACTAGGCTCGTTCCAAAATCCTCCATGAGCAATATAAATGACATGTAATTCCATGGATCGAACCGTCTTGTCATCCTGAACATCATGGTACCCTTTATGGGGGCTAATTTTGCCTGCACAAAAAAAATAGTGGTATTCAGGACCTGAGAGTGCTTGTTCTTGATTGGTTTTGCTTGTTGGGGATCCCAGGAAGCGATTGGGATGGTCAGGAGGCTTTAAAATTGCCTGGAACAATGAAATCGTGTCAGCACTTTGTTGTGATTTTTTCTAGTTTTTTTCTTATTCTCACGCCTCTTTCTAGCCTTCTTTTAGGTCTGCAATGGTTCAATATATATCAAGGACTGAATTAGGGTTGAAAAGCTGATCTCAATCTTCCTCCATCATTGCTTTTGATTTGGATTTGATACACTTGAAAATCTTGCTTAAAATAGAGCAAACTCAATATTTTTGTGCACACAAAGCCTTGGCACGAATTCAATCTTATGCTAGCTGGATGTAGGACCCGAAACATGTACAAGATCTTTGAATTTCAATGTTTTGGATTTTCTATGATTTGTTTTCATTTTAAATGATTTAATTCAAATAAAAATCAAAATAAATAATAAAAACAAGATAATGGCAAGTGGAAAGGGCTAGGGCTCGTGGACCATGTTGCCAACTCAAAACAAGTGCAAAAGATTGGGCCCATTTGGCAAAAATTGCAATTTTAGGCATAGTTGACTTTTGACCATTTTGCCAAAAGGGTCAACTTCACCAATGCATAACTTCCTCAATTTTGATTCTTCGAAGGTGTTCTTGGACTTTTTAGAAATCTTGATATGTCCTCTAAGCAAACCTTTCGGTATAATCTCAATTTGATATTCCATGCTCATGTATGAAGCTTTGACAAAAAAGGTGTTTTGTTGACTTTTCAAAATGACCTATAATGTCCAAATTCATAACTTCTTGTGAGTGCAAATTTGGAACTTGCAAGCTGAAGATGGATTGTAGAGAATGGCATCCTCTTCAAAATGATATATGTATGGGTCATTTCTCATAACATATGAGAAAGTTATGCTTGGTCAAAGTTGAGTTGACTTTTCCTACAAAACCCTAATTTAGCAACTTTTGGTTCTTGATGAATTGTGAGCAATCCTTGATGAATCATGATCAACCCTTGATAAAATTATGAATGATATTTAAAAATGAGAATGTTGACCAAAAATCTTGTAGTTTGACTGCATGTAGGCACAAGTTGACTTTTGCCCTAGCACAATTGATTTTCAGACCTTTGAGCAATTGACTGAGCAAACTTTCTCTGCAAGGCTTGAAACTTGACATGGATGATCTTGAGAATATATTCGGACAATGGTGAGAATTTGGGATCCCTTGGACTCAAGTATCTTGATGCAACATGAAACCCTAATTTGAGGTTGACTGCCTTATGAGAGAGCTTGTCTGGTCAACCCTTGGACTTCCTTGAGCAACTTGAGGATCTTTCTTGAAATGTTTTGAGAAATATGGGAGGGCAAATTTTGGGGTACAACATCTGCCCCTGTTCAATATTCTTAAATCTGAAGATGTAGATTGGCTTTTCTGCCTTTCGTGATCTAAGGGTTGAAGATGATTGAACACTAGAGTGCCCAGAAATTTGCACTCACATGATGTGGTGTCTGTCTTGTGATGTCGAGAATGGGCTTACAGATGCCATTTGGAAATTGCTGACAGGGATGGGCTTACAGATTCCATCCGAAGGGGTGTCGATCGTATAAGAGATTCCTTAGCGAGAGTCTGTATACCTGTTGTTGAGGAAGATTCTGCTGGGGAATGTTGATCTTTGTCTTGAGAGAAATAGAATTTTAGGAGCTTCGGTCGTTCGTTATTCTACTGGGAAATCGTCTCTTTTTATTTTGAGGAAAGTTGAATTTTAGGAACTTCGGTCGTCTGTTATTCTTATTGAGGAATCGTCTCTTCGTCGAAGAGGTGAAAATAAACTACTACCTGGTCGTGATCCAGGCTCCATAGTAATAAGACCGACTACTATATGGTCGTAATCTAGGCTTTACAGTGACTTACTGGGGAGATGAGATTAAACTTGCTATCCAGTCGTAATCCAGGCTTCGCAATTTCTCGATTCTTATCTGGTCGTAATCCAGGCTTCAGAAGGAAATGAGTTGTTATCCGGTTGCATCCGGGCTTCAACTTGAGTTTAAGGCACAATAATATCCGGTCGACTCCGGGCTTCTTATGGTGTTCAGAGGAAATCAAGATACTATTCGGTCGTAATCCAGGATTTTTAACTTATATTAAAGATATACCACTATTTGGTCGTAATCCAGGCTTCGCGGTGTCTTTGGCTGCTATCTGGTCGTAATCCAGGCTTCATAGTAACTTGTATTGCTATCTGGTCGTAATCCAGGCTTCACAATAACTTGTTGAGCTATTATCTGATTGTAATACGGGCTTCACGGCTTGCTGGGGATTAAACTATTATCCGGTCGTAATTCGGGCTTCATAGCTTAAAGATAAACCACTATCTGGTCGAATCCAGGCTTCGCGGTGTTTTGATACTGTTATCCGGTCGAATTCGGGCTTCACAAGATGCTGTAGACATCAAGGTACTATCCGGTCGTATCCGGGCTTCATAGCTTGAACTTGGTGAGAATTTGACTGTATCTTTCCTGAAAGGTAAAGGGTTAATCGTATGTAATGCATGACATGTATCAAGCAATGATGTTCTCAAAATAAATGAGATTGTGTTGTATGATGTGCATGCATATGTCATGATGTATGGATATGTCATGTTTTTGATGTTCTCTAGCTGGGGAAAATAAATCCTGGATTGCTGTTGGAGAGTGAAAGGAGTTGAATTCTTCGTCTCCGCTGGGGATAGTGAATGGAGATGATTGTGAGAATAATCCTGCTGGAGAATAAACCGGTGAGAAAATGATTATGTGGGGAAGAGATGCTCTGCTAGAAGCTCTGATGATTTGGTGGAACAACCTCGGCTGGGAACGAATTACCGTTGCTGGTGATGATAAACTCTGTTGGGGATTGAGTTTCTGTTTGTGAAAGTAATGAACTCCGCTGGGGATGATTTTCCAGTGGCGACTTCACTGGGGATAATCTTTTAGACTCTACTGGGGACAATCCTCCAGACTCTACTGGGTATAATCTTCTAGTGCAGGCAATAGATAAACTCTGCTTAGGGAGAATATTGTCGATTCATTCGCGGTTGCGAGCCTTAGCTGGGGAGAGTGGTGTCCTGTTCGGGACCGCTAATATCACTGTCTTTTTCTTACTATGTGGGGAGTGAATGTACCTTCAATCATTTTCTCCAACTAGGTATATCCCTATACCTGGCGGACATAGCAACTGTAAGGTTTGGACATTTCTCGTTTGCCCTTATTTATGATATTACGATTAATCATCTTTTGTTTCGCATGTAAATATTTATGAGCAGCAATCATTGTCAAATGCATATATCAAAAATGAACCATTGAACGTTCTTTGCAAAAGAAAACAGAAAAAGAAAACAATTTGAAATTTCTTTGTGAAAATGCATTGTATTGATTTTGAAGTTGGCATGTAAATAGGCTTTTTTTGTACAAGAGGCTGACGTCCTAGTAAGAGAACGCCGCCGAAAGATAGAATTTATACAGTTTGTTTAAAACAAAGAAAAACAGCTATGTGAATAACCCCATTGGGTCCCCACTCTGCTATTGCCTTTATATCCTCGAGCATCTCATCCTTTTGCTACTTGGTTGAAGGTAGATCAGATTGATTAGTGTCGTTCGAGCTTGATAGTCGATACTGAAGTAGGGTTACAAGATGATCCAATGAGACATAGTGTTACGCTTTAAACCCTAATTTTTTCCTGAACCGCCCTTTCGGATTTTCAGTCCACCGAGATACCCTTTTTTGCCCAAGCCGCCTTTTCAGTTTTTCGACTTGCCGGGTGTACAAATTTTTTATTTTCATCCCTTATTTTTGCCCGAACCCTTTTGGTTCGCCGGGAAGCCCTTATTTTTGCCTAGGCCAGTCAACCTAGCGTGGGTCTTTGATTATGCGTAGTATTTTTTCACTATGTCTGCATTGACGGGGTGAGGAAGGTCGTCACCATCCATGGTGGTTAGAATCATGGCTCCTCCTGAGAAAATGTTCTTAACCATAAATGGCCCTTCGTACGTAGGGGTCCATTTTCCCCTGGGATCATCTTGCGGCAGGATGATGAGCTTGATCACCAGATCCCCAACTTGATACTCTTGTCATCTAAATTTCTTGTTAAATGCCTTGATCATTCGCTTTTGATATGTCTGACCATGAAAAATAGCAGTAAGTCTCTTTTCGTCGATTAAGTTCAGTTGATCAAGCCGGGTCTGGATCCAGTCGTCCTCGCTCAAACCTGCATCCTTCATAATCTGATGAGAAAGGTATCTAGACTTCAACGGGTAAGACTGCTTCCATGCCATATACCTAAGAGTAGGGTGTTTCCCCTGTTGAAGTTCGTACTGAAGTTCGATACCCATGAAGAGAAAACGGTAACATCTTGTGCCAATATTTGTATGTCACCGTCATCTTCTGCACAATCTTCTTGATGTTCTTATTAGCCGCTTCAACAACCCCATTCATCTTCGTCCGGTAAGGAGAAGAGTTGTGATGTTGTATCTTGAACTGCTTGCAGAGCTCGATGATCATCGTATTGTTGAGATTTATACCATTGTTCGTAATGATCCTCTCTGGTACACCGTATCGACAGATCAAATTGTGCCGAATAAACCGTTCCACGACGTTCTTGGTTACTGTAGCAAAGGAAGCTACTTCAACCCACTTCGTAAAGTAATCAATAGCTACCAGAATGAAACAATGCCCGTTAGACACAGTAGGTATGATCTCGCCGATCATATCGATGCCCCACATTGCAAAAGGCCAAGGAGCCGTCAAGACATTCAGAGGAACTGGAGGTATGTGCACCTTATCAGCATAGACTTGGCACTTATGACAGGTTCGAGAATGCTGATAACACTCGGCTTCCATGGTAGACCAATAATATCCTTCCCGTAGGATCTTCTTTGCCCTGGTATGTCCACTGGAATGAGTCCCAAAAGTACCATCATGTAACTCCGCCATAATCCTTTCTGCCTCGTTCTTATCCATACATCGCAGCAAGGTTGAGTCATGGTTACGCTTGTAAAGGATGCCATTACTGATAAAGAACTTCGTCGCGAACCTCCTCAGAAACTTCTTATCATTAACAGATGCACCCTCGGGTACTCTTGAGCCTCAAGATACCTTTTTACCTCATGAAACCAGGGTTTATCTATTACCTCTTCAATCTCAATATCACAGCAATGTAAGAGTTCGTCCAACCTCTCCATGGTAATATGGGGAGCCTCATTGTCCCACCTGACCTTGAACATAGAAGACATAGTAGCTAGCGCGTCCGCTAACTAATTCTCCTCTCTGGGGAAGTGTTCAAAGGTTATCTCCTCGAAGTGCGGAAGCAAAGTCAATACATACTCTTTGTTAGGAATAAGATTTGGGTGCTTCGTATCCCATTCGCCTTTGATCTAACTGATCACGAGAGCGGAATCTCCGAACACACTCAGGAACTTAATCCTTAGGTCAATAGCTGCTCGAAGGCCCATGATGCACGCTTCATACTCTGCCATGTTGTTGGTGTAATTAAAACATAATCGGGCGGTGAACGGAGTATGACAGCCTTCAGGAGATATGATCACGGCGCCAATGCCATTACCCAAAGCGTTTGAAGCTCCATCGAAATACATAGACCATTGGGATCCTTCCTCAGGTCCTTCATCTGGTCCAGGTGTTTTACAGTCAGTCACCAACATGATGTTCTCATCCGGAAACTCGAAGTTCATAGACTGGTAATCGTCCACGGCCTGATGCACCAAATGATCCGACAACACACTCCCCTTTATTGCTTTTTGGGTTGTGTATTGGATGTTATACTCAGTCAAGATCATCTGCCATCTTGCTATTCTTCCGGACAAGGCATGCTTTTCGAAGATATACTTGATTGGATCCATCTTTGATATCAATAGAGTAGTGTGAGTCAGCATATACTGTCTCAGCCGGTGAGCAACCCATGCCAAAGCGCAACAAGTTTTCTCAAGCAGTGAGTATCGGGTCTCACAGTCGGTAAACTTTTTGCTAAGGTAGTAAGTAGCATGCTCTTTTCGGCCAGACTCGTCATGTTTCCCCAGCACGCACCCCATTTAATTGTCGAGTACTGTCAAGTATAAGATCAAAGGTCTCCCTTCTACTGGAGTCATCAGAATAGGTGTCTCTTGTAGGTATTCCTTGATCCTTTCGAAAGCGGCTTAACATTCATCATTCCATCTTACCACTTGATGTTTCTTCAATAGCTTGAAGATTGGTTCACAAGTAGCAGTCAGGTGCGAAATGAATCGGGCAATGTAGTTCAAACGTCCCAAAAAGCCTCTGACTTCTTTTTCTGTTCGAGGAGCTCGCATTTCCTGTATAGCCTTCACCTTTGCCGGGTCCAATTGAATACCTTTATCACTAACAACGAAACCCAACAGCTTACCAGACCTTACCCCGAAGGTGCACTTGTTCGAGTTTAACCTCAGCTTGTACATCTTCAACCTGTCAAATAGCTTCTGGAGATTGTCGAGGTGTTCTTCCTCAGTTTGGGATCTTGCAATCATGTCGTCAACGTATACTTCAATATCATGATGAATCATGTCGTGGAACAGAGCGACCATGGCGCGCTGATACGTTGCCCCAACATTCTTTAATCTGAATGGCATAACTTTGTAGCAAAAGGTACCCCACTGCGTAACGAACGTTGTCTTCTCCATATCCTCGGGAGCCATCTTAATCTGATTGTAACCGGAGAAACCATCCATAAAGGAAAAGACCTTAAGCCGTGCAGTGTTTTCGACCAAAACATCGATGTGAGGCAGAGGGAAATCGTCCTTGGGGCTTGCCCTGTTCAGATCCCTATAGTCAACACACATTCGAACCTTACCATCCTTCTTCGGCACTGGAACCACGTTGGAAACCCATTGTGGGTAAGAAGTAACTTCTAGAAAACCGGCATCAAACTGTTTCATGACCTCAGCATTGATTTTCTCAGACATCTCTGGGCGCATTCGGAGAACTTTCTGTTTCACTGGAGGACAGTCTTCTTTAGTTGGCAAGCGGTGTACCACAATGTCAGTATCCAACCCAGGCATATCTTCATAAGACCAAGCGAAAATCTCAACATAGTCTCATAGCATCTATATCAACCTTTGTTTGACACTATGCTCCAGATTAGCACTGATCTTGACCTCTTTCTTGTCCTCTTCTGTACCCAGATTCACTGATTCCACTGGCTCTTCATGGGGCTGTATGGCCCTCTCTTCCTGTAGTAACAATCTAGCAAGTTCCCCAGGCAATTCACAATCATCCTCACCTTCATCCTCGGCTTGGTTGATCGGACTTTCGAAGTTATAACCGGCTGTAGCAGAGTCGTTATCAGTGTGATCCAGAGTGGATGTGGACCAGTATTATGATATGTGAGTGTGTGTAAGACAATAGTTGTTTTAATAAAGTGCAAAAAAAGAAAAACAAGGATCACAGTATTTGTAATGCAAGAAAATGTCCAATGCTTTATTGATGATATATGGAAATGAAAAATATTAAGCCCTCACAAACAAAGCCACGGTGCCTCGGGTAAGACACCGGGCCGTAAAGTTTTAAATTTCTGTTACAAAACTCAAAACAAAAGTCTACTACTTTGTAATAAAAGAAACGGGCACGAAGTCCTTTATTGTCCAATTTCTCAATCCACCGTCAGTAGTCGGGTAAATCCAGCTGTCAAACTCAGACTTTTCATCATCATCTTCAATTGCATTCACTTCCGGATTACTGATACACAGGGGACGTCTTCCAATCCGCGCACACCGAACATCCCTTTGAGCTTCTGCAGTAAAACCCAAACCAAACTTGTCAGTTTTGTGTGCGAAGTCGGGGAGTTGACCCCAATTTGCACACCCACCTTTTTCAATAACAACCCGGGCATCCTTGAGGGAAGCCAACTTCATTGGAGGTTTGTCAGCAGCAATTTCAGTTGACGCCAGAATCTAGGGGACTTCTTCAATGTTATTACATGGGATTTCAATGAAATCCCCATCCATCTTCACATACTGAAAAGATTTAAGGTGGCTCACCATGTACTCCTCTTCTCCTCGTACTGTAACAATTTTCCCCTTCACTAGATATTTTAACATCTGATGGAGCGTGAAAGTCACTGCCCCAGCTTTATGAATCCACGGGTGACCCAACAAGCAAGAATAAGATGGTCGGATGTCCATCACATAGAATGTAGATGCGAAAGTATGGGAACCAACTTTAACAGGGACATCCACCTCCCCGTGCACCATCCTTTTGGACCCGTCAAAGGCCCTAACCCTAGTATTACTTGGCTTCAAAACCAACCCTTCACAGTCCAACCGGTCTAACGCTTTTTTGGGTAAAACATTTAACGAGGACCCAGTATCCACCAGTACGTGGGCCAGAGTAGTGCCCCTGCACTCTATCGAAACATGCAGGGCGTCATTGTGATTCTTTCCTTTGGAAATCAGATCCACGTCGGAGAAACCCAACCCGTTGTCAGCTGTCAAACTAGCCACAAAGTCTTTGAATTAATCAGCAGATGTTTCCTGCGGCACATGCGCAGTTTTAAGGAAAACAATTATAGCCTTTGCATGGGCTTCTGAGCAAAACAATAAAGATAACATGGAGATCTTCGACGGGGTTTTCCCCAGCTATTCGACTGCGTTATAGTCGCTTTTCTTGATGATTTTCAGAATTTCCTCTATCTCCTGTCTAGAGGTTTCTACAATAATGTTCTTCGGTGCCTCCATCCGGGCAGGCTCACTTGTGATCTCTTTATCCCGAGCGTCAGATGACTCGGCGAAGGGGGTAATGATTGGAACATGAACAGGGACAGTAGCAGATGTACTGGAAGGTGGAATAGCAACAGGTTTTCGAACAGTTGGTGGGGAAATCTCAGGAGAGAAAAGTCTTCTGCTTCGGGTGACCTTGCTAGACCCGACAATATTGCTGACATCAGTATCACCCTCTTCAACCTTCAAGTCTTGTTTGATCCCATGATAATACACATCGGCCCCATAGTGCCACGGGACAGCCTTATCCAAAGTGTACGGGATAGGACCAGGGATAGTAATGATCAATGGAGCAACTCTTGTAACGGGTGTAATCCTAACAGGCTTTCTCGAGGAAGCCTTGGAAGGATTAGAGAAAATGGTTATTATGGAAACATCTTCAACAGGAATTAATGGAACCAAAGTTTTCTCGAACAGGATTTCTTTGATATCCATCAAGCATTGAACACGTGATTTCAATAAATGACAACCAGCGGGCAGGATTGAACACAGATGGAAACCTTCGCCACAGCCCGGAAATAAACCGGCTGATAATAAGTTCTTCTTTACTGTCATCAACAGAGTAGAAACGTCTTCCACAAAGGTCACAAATGAATCATCGTCCACAGTATTTACTCTATGCTTGGGCATAGGAGCAGTCATGACATTAGGCTTTTCCGGTGTGTCAAACTCAATTTCTTTAGCTTCAACCAAATCTTGCACCTTATTTCTCAAGGCCCAACAGTTGTTTGTATCATGCCCTGGGCTATCGGAGTGATAGGCGTAGCGGGTGTTCGGATTATACAGCAGTGATGTAGTACTGGGATTCTTCTGAGCTTCCCTCAGAGTTATCAAGTTGTTCTTCAATAACTGCGGTAAAATTTGAGATAGGGTCATACTGAGCGGAGTATACTGCCTTTGCGGTCTCTCTATTCTTTGATGATTGTTGCATTGTGGGGAAACAGTTGGTCTTGATATTACTACCGCATTAATTGCTTGGCGGCGTTCAGGTCGGTTTTGGCTCCTTGAGCTGTAAACTGCACTAGCTTCTTTCCTGAAGGGCTTCTTCTCTATACTTTATGAAGCACCTTTCTGTATCTTGCCACTTTTAATACTAGCTTCAACTCTCTCCCCAGTCAAAATCAGTTCAGTAAACCCAGATGATGATCTTCCGATCAAATGATTGAAATATGGACCAGACAAAGTCCCAAGAAACATACCCACCAACTCCCTATCAGACAGAGGGGGTTGGACTCTTCCAGCAAGATCTCTCCACTACTGAGCATAGTCCTTAAAGCCTTCTCCTGCACCCATAGACATACCCTGAAGTTGAGTACGCGTGGGAGCAAGGTCGGCGTTATACTGATATTGCTTGTAAAAAGCAGCAGCAAGGTCCTCCCATTTGCGGACATTAGCTCCTTCCAATTGATAGAACCATTCAAGTTGAGTCCCTAACATACTATCTTGAAAGAAATGAACCCACAGGTTTCTATTAGCAGTATAGGGTTGAATCTTTCTGACATACGAGCGGAGGTGTAGCTTCGGGCAGGATACCCCATCGTACTTAGTAAAGACAAGAGCTTTAAACTTGTGAGGGATCACCACCCCAGATGCTAATCCCAAATCTCCAAAGTTCAAACCAAGTATCTTCTGTATCTCCATTGCACTCATCCGGTCTTCAAGTTGCTTATACATATCCTCGGCAGGAGGATATTGGTCTTCATCAAAATCCGTGTCATTATCAGAGACCATAAGATTAGGCCCCTTTCTTTCTTCTTGATTCTCTCCCCCTCAAGATGAATGGGACAAATCAGTTTCCTGTCGCAAATTGTTCCCGAATCTGCGACCCATATTCAGGAGGACCACCTTCTTCTTCTTCTTCTTCTTCTTCTTCTTCTCCTTCAAGATGAGAGTCTTCAAATCTTGCTGCCCTTTGGCCAGGTTCAGGAACAGCTCTTGGAATTGTGCATTATGTGCTTGAAGAGCCCTGATGGCTTGATCAGTAGGTGTTTCAGAAGACATGATTGCTGAAATAAACAACGAAGAAGATGAGAAACCTGTAATGGTACTTGTAATGAGGCGCATGGGAATGGAATGCGTATGAAATGATTTCAAAGAATTTGGGAGATTCAAATTTGTAAAACAAGAAATAAACAAACTTTACTAGATGAAACTTGTAACAATGTTTAACAATGCCTTTAAGGCGTTACAAAAAGAAATAATTGAAAAGAAAATTTAAACTAGAAACAATAAAAGACATCAGAAATCCCATGGTCTCTTTCCCTTCGTGCTGACATAATCATTGATTGTCCTTTCATTCTCAAGCTGCCTTGTAAGCCTCAAGATCTTCCTCTCCTGCTCATGATACTTCTCTCTGTAGGTATCCCTTTCTTCCTTCAACTGAATCCAGGATCTCTTAAATTCCCCAAGATCAGTAGGCATGTATGGATGGAGGACCGTATAACGAACACCTTCTTCATTAGTATGCTTTATAATCACCGGCAAAACAGCTTCATAAGGCATCCCAAACTTTTGAGCACGGGCTCGAACCCACTGTAGATAAGGTTGCATCGGGAGAGAAGTCTTCAGTCCCAACTCTTGAGGGTCAGACCTGTTTACCATGCCCCAGGCTCGTATAAAACTTCGACGATGCTCATTCACGTCCCCCTTGTAGTCAAAGACAATGTCTGAAAGAAGTAGCTCATGGGAACCGTCTCTCTGAGCGCGTCCAAATGGTCGTAGAGCCAAACAAGGATTGTAGGTTATACCCCCTATAATTCCATGCAACGGAACATTAGGGTATTCCCCACATAGATCAATGATAGCTACCCTCTCCATATCCTTAGAACTCCAAAGGATGTCCGTATGAGCAAGGGACATGATTCTATAGGCCCAACCTACACCTTCCTTATTCTTCAAAACAGACTTGGGGAGGTGAGAAATAAACCACCTCGCCAACAACGGCGTGCAACACACGAGGGTTCCCCTTCTTCGCATGGTACGAGTATAGAGAGCATGTAGAATATCACCCAAGAGAGTAGGAACTGGATTACGAGACATGAAGATCTTGACCGTATTCACGTTTATGAAAGAATATGGATTTGGGAAAAGAACCAAGCCGTAGATGAGGAGAGCCAAGATGTATTCAAATGCTTGAAAATCCAAGTTATCCCAGAACTGTTGAGCTTGATCCATCAAAAACTTAGCCAAAAAACCTTTAACCCTGCTCCGTGTCTCCCAGTTAGACACTACATCAGCCTTTGTCAAATGTAAATCTAAAGCAATGTCCTCAGGCCTAGGAACCTCCTCTAAACCGGTGAAGGGTGTCTACTCGAGAATGGATATACCCAAAAAATCAGAAAACTCCTCCAAAGTTGGGACTAGCTGATAATCCGGGAAGGTGAAACAATGATGCAATGGATCAAAGAACTGGAATAACACACTCATCATTTGCTCATCCAACTTTAAAGTGACCAAGCTAAGGAGATTACCATGTCTTCTAACAAATGAAGAAGTATCAGGAACCTTTGAGACTAACTCTCTGATCTGAGCAGGGATTTGCACAAAGTGGACTCGAATGGTATTTCTACGCATAGAAGTCATGATCTGCAAAACAGAACAAAGATGAATCCCCTCGGTCTTTGAAATGGTTAGTCTAATGAAATATGCATGTTATGTCATGATGCATGATGTCATGATAAAAACACACAATAGGTATCACAGATAGCAAACATGGTAAAGGCAAACAAGTCACGCAATAGCCCTTAAGTTTCAGGCTTGCATGGAGTTTAGGTACTATCCTCTTGAAGTTCAGTTGGTTCAACCTGTCCTAATAATAGTAACCAGGTTCTAAAGGTTCTCAATATCATTGACCATCCTCCATCGGTCATGGTTTCAGCTCACGCAATCTTTTCTTGCGGCCAGAACTATCTCGAGAGTATGGTCTCAATGAGTGTAGTATCGAGTATCAACCAGTTCCCAGCTCTATGCCGAGACCGGCTATCTCACTACTTCCTATGGCCAAGTTGGTCAATTATAGGTTCTAAGGTCAGTTGATGCTTAACGACCCATATAGTAGCCCCATATTCTCCCTGTTTCTCCACAAGGGATATCGGTACCAACTAATGTGCCACATCAATGTAGCTACTGCTTCAACCGTATCGGTCTACGCCATACAGTTCCCTCACAGTCTATTGCTACTTACCTAAAAGGTGTTCCCCAGATCCGGGTTAGGATCTATAGTAACTCATATACAAAGCCCATAAAAAATAAAGCAATCAAATCAAACAATAGAAAACAATATGATGAACTAATCCTAAGGTATACCCCACTTATTATTCCCCAGCAGAGTCGCCAGTTCTGTGATACGGTGGCCAGAAATGGGACTATTTTTAGGAATTACTGGTTTGCATTTTGCGTTTGTGTTTGCATAATGTCGCGGTAAGTAAGAGTCGCCACCTACTTTTATTTTATCCAACAAGGAAAGGAAAACAAAAAGCACAGAAAAAATCCCTTTTTCGAGATTTTGGGTATGGGGGGTAGATTATAGAAATGGAAGGTATTAGCACCCTTTCTATCCGTAGTTATCTACGGGCTCTTAGGTACTTGCTCATCATTTTCAAAATTGCTTGTGTGTATTTGATTTGAAAAAGTTTTTTGACTTCGATTTAACTCTTGCTTTTGTCTTCAAGAGTGTTACGAAGTGTTTTTGAAAGCTTTGTTTGAAAAGGAGCGTAAGTGTGAAAAAGTTTGTTTGGACTGAGCAAATACTTAAGAACTAATCTACCTACTCGAAAAAAAGAATTTTTCTATGTTCGTTTCCTTTAGACAGTACTATCCCACTATTAGTGAGTAGGTAGCACTGTCGTTGGAGTTTGAGGGTCAATTTGAAAGGGACGTACAGTCACTAAAGCAATGTTAGGACGTCTTAGTAGTAACCCTAATGTCTTAGATCAATTATTCGAAGCAACGATATCCGAGGAAACCATTCCGAGGCAACTTTTCCGAACGGGACTTTGATCTTTATTTAGACAAGAGAGCGACCACTAAAGTATCCTATACTTAATGACCGTTTACCGAAGGCAACCGAAGTGAGAGTGCACGCTAGGAGTGCGCATGTGCGAGTGATTCAATTTCAAGTTTATTATCTTTGCACTTTTAAAGTTAGCTAAGTGTTTTAAATTTAATCATACATTCTTGTCATGCAACCCTAATGTCATATATCTAACAGTTTAATATTTTGCGGAAATTAAAGTGCGGAAATTAAACTACGCTATTACAAGGCTTCGGGTATTTACATAGCCAAAAACAAATCCTTTAAAAAGAAACAATAAATGAAAAATAAAAGTCTTAATTAAGCTATTACAACTTGTGGGCAATTACATCAATATGGTAAAAATAATAATAAAGCGCGCGATGAAATTAAGAACGACAAGAAATTAGAGTTTTGACCCTTTCTAACCTAATTAAAAGAAAAAAAAAGTTTTTGTTGTTTTTAATTATTTTTTAAGAAAAGAATTAGGTTTTTTTAAAATGAATACAAAATTAATTAACTAATTAAATTGATTAAAGAAAAAAATTATTTAACCTAATCTTGTGTTTTTGTTATTTTAAGAAAAAAGAAAATATAATTAAGTTAAATTAAAACCCTAATTGTTCTTAATTCATGTTAATTTATTTACAAAATAATTAAAGTTATCTAAAAATTAAACCTAATTAATTTAATTAATTTTTGGATAAAATAAAATAAAATCTAAACCTAATTTGGAGAAAAGTTGATTTTATGAGTTTTTTTGAGTGGTTAAAAAAAATTAAATTTGTTAGTAAAACAAATAAATAAATTAAATAAAACAAAATATAAAAAGAAAAGAGAAAGAGTTATTGGGCCTGAAAAATGATTTGGGGGGTGTGAGAATCAGGTCTTGGGCCCAAAAGACTGTGACCCACGTTGACTTCCAGAATCCCATGTATTGCTTTGACTAAGCTTCATGATGCTCCTTTGTTGATGGCCTTTGGATTTGGCCATCTGCCACTTGGCAGGTTGGATGATGAGTTCATATGGTGGACCTTGGCCTTGCATGCACGCTGGATTGCCTGAAACAAAATAATATGGAACAATTGGGGTACCTGGGATTCGAACCCATGCCCTAAGGCATTTTCCAATGACTGACTACCAACTGTTGGCTGAAGATTTTGATGATATTATTAGAAGCAAAACAAATTGGACGTTTCGATCGAAATGAAACAAAACATCATGTTTCGAAATAGTAGAAGCAATGCTTCGAATGAGCATATCAAAGCTTAGAGCTTCGAGTGACAGTTATGAGAATATATCCAAAGAAGTCTCGAAATGACAACAAGGCTGTATCTAAGGAATGCGTTCGAAGCGAGGAAGTGCCAAAACATTTGAAATTCAAATACAAGCGGGATGTTCGAAATTTGAAATATATGCGCTGGAGCATTCAAAGATGCGTGGAAGCAAGAGAGAGGCATTGCTCTGCATGTTCTGAACGTGGCAGAATTTTATAGCAAGACCGTTATGGTCGAAGTAGTATAAATAGAAGTCTTAGCATTAGGATTTCGTGTGTCATATCTATTGTACAAAAACACTCAGTAATCATTCAAATTACCACATGGCTAGGGAAACGAATGCAAGAGCAATGTACGTATGATAACACCACATGTTTATGATTTAATGAAAACCCTTTATCATTTCCAGTACTTTCCTTTATCTTTATGTCAAATACCATTTACAAGCTTTCTCATTTAAAGTCTTTTTATTCGAAATCTTTTCACTGATGCCTTACATTTAAATGCTTTCTTTCCATTTCAAACACTTTACATTTCAGAAATTGTTATACATTTCATGCCTTTATCTTCAAACTTTTTTACTTAAAGCCATTTTACAGTTTTCTTGCATTAAACGCTTTCTTCACATTTCGAATCTTTTACATTAACTGTTTTTATAATTCGAAGTCATTTACTTGTCTTTTATGCAGTTTTTACATGTCTTTACAATTAACCTTTATTCATGCAATTTAGTTTCGCGCACATATATTTTGATTACACCTTTAGATCTTTAAGAGAGAAATCCAAATAAGTCAAACACCTACACAACATTCTAAATACCAACCATGAATACCTGTTCGATCATGAGAGTTACCCTAATGACCAACACGTCCTAGGATCAATCTAGTCGATCCTGCGAGTTACCAGAGAAATTGAATAACAGTCAGTAAGTTTATTCGATAGTTTGGAGGACTAGCGGTTGTTTACCAGAAATCATTGTAAACAAATTGGCACACCCGGTGGGACAAATCGTTGGACATTACGGAATTTAGAACAGAAATAAAGATTGTTGAGACGTAACCATTGTAAAAATACCCTCTGAGTGATAAGTTTGTTGTTTTATGAACCTAAGAAGTGGTAAAATAACCAACAGCAACCCACCCTTATCCAGAAGAAAACGTTTGAACAAGGTGTCTAATTCTTACAATCAACAAGGGGAACAAAATGCCCCACATACAACAGGCACTAATGTGTCTGCTTCGATGGGAACATCTAATGTGACCCCTTCGAATGCACAGTCTGTTTCATCTTCTACCAGTAATATAGCCACTAATGGAGTAAGTGGCATATCAACTAATAGTTCGATCTTAGGAAATACTGGAACCATTGGTTATCCTGGGGGATTTGTTCCACCATCAGGGACACAAACCCATTTCGCCACTCCACTAACTAGACCACCCGGTTTCGATGGTAATAGAACCAGAAATTCCTCTTATGGAATGCCAACATCTTTTATGGCAGGTTTACACAATTCCACATCAAATTCATCACCACAATTAGGGTCTGGGTCTGGGGCGAATCATTTATGACAAATAACCAAGGGTCAGTGGGTTATAGCACAATGCCTATTTTAACCACAGAAAACCAGTTGGCCTTTAGGCAATTGATGGATGACAGTAACCATAACATGATAGGGGTATTAGCACAGACTATGCAGGAAATGTTTGCCCCAATAGTACAAAATGTGACTGTGACAAACAGAGAAAACGCAGATAACATGAGTCGAATAGCAGATTTCTTTGCTCCCCCAGAAAGGCGTAGGCAGAATCAGGCGGGAGTTCGAGCAAACATGCCTGTTGTGGAACAAGTTGCTAACGACCTAAACTATAGACCACCTAGAGAGGAAAACTTGGGGGCAAGGGCACAAAGGCTAGAAGCCCCAATGATCCCAGGCCCACAAAGAGAAATTATGGAACCAGGGGCAAGGGTCGAAAGGCTGGAAGTCCCAGAGTTTCGAGAAGAACAACCTAGGGGGGTTGTCATGGTGGGTCGAAATCAAGATGCTGATGCTGTCGTTCATAGAATTCGAAACGATAACATCTTGGCAGAAAACAATTTAACCACCATGATAGAGAGAGTCATGGCCCAAAATGGCCTCAACACAGGAATTAGAAGGCCAAATTATGCTTCTCCTATATTAGATTGCATAATGCATGCTGATTTACCAAGGGGGTATAAAGTCCCTAAATTTACAAAGTTCGCTGGGGATACTAATGAATCAACAGTCGAACATATAGCCAGATATCTAACCGAAGCGGGAGATATAGCCAATAATGAAGACCTCAGGATCAAATACTTCCCAAGTTCCCTGACTAAAAACGCCTTCACATGGTTCACCACTTTGCCTCCTGGGTCTATTGATACTTGGGATCTTTTGGAGAGATTATTCCATGAACAGTTTTACATGGGACAGTCGAAAATAAGCTTGAAGGAATTAGCCAGTGTCAAGAGAAAGTTCACAGAACCCATAGATGATTATCTGAATAGATTTAGGCTTTTGAAATCCAGATGTTACACAGTGGTGCCCGAACATGAGTTAGTCGAAATGGTCGCTGGTGGCCTGGATTACTCTATTCGAAAGAAACTAGATACTCAATATTTGAGGGACATGGCTCAGTTAGCCGACAGGGTTCGACAGGTCGAAAGGCTAAAAGCCGAAAAGGCCAGAGTCTTTAAAAATAACAAGAAGGAAAGGATCTCCTATGTTGGAACTGAGGAAGCAGAAGATTATCCTGAATTCAAATTCGAAGAGGTCGAAATTGACCTCGCTGAATTAAAACAGGCACCACCTTACTCCTGCAAGTTATTAGTTCCCACAAAAGGGAAAGAGATTGTTGAAAATGAGAAAAGTGACAAATTCCCAAAGAAGGTTTATACCTTTGATGTCACTAAATGTGACGAGATTTTTGATTTACTTGTCAAAGATGGCCAACTCATTGTGCCATCAAATATCAAAATTCCTCCTTTAGATCAAAGAAAGAAGAGAGGATTTTGCAAATATCATAGTTTCCTAGGCCACAAAACCTCACAGTGTTTTCTTTTCAGGGACCTAATTCAAAATGCAATCAAAGATGGCAGATTGAAGTTTGCTGATAAAGCAAAAATGAAAGTGGACGAAGATCCTTTGGACGTCGCAGACACCAACTACTCCGAGCCTGCATGCATTGGAGAGATTAACATGGTGGAAGCTGACCAAAGTGATGTCCCAACAGGAGAGAAAGGTGCTGAAAACGAAAGTTGGGTGATGGTCGAAGTCGATAAGGAGGTCACTGAAGACGTCCAGAAGCAACCAGAGACTTCGATTGAAGCAGCACCTGTAGCTGTTGCAAAAGAAACCCAGGCTACTGAAGGCCAGGAAAATCAAAACCAAGAGTTAACACAGGTCACTGAAGGCCTGAGGCTAGAATTGGAGAAAGTCCAAATCACGAAGCCAACTTCCCCTCAGAAAGAAATATGGGACACTCTAGGGGAACCCAGTGGAAAATTTGACTATTTGGTCAAATATTCTGCCCCAGAGAGTTCGAAGGTCCACATTGAAGATATAAAACCCACAGGATGGGGAGATGATGAAGCTGAAGGGGAGGATGTTAAGGTGAACATGGTGGACATGGAAAGACCTCACTCTGAGATGGAGGAGGTAGAAAGATACTTAGAAAAAGAGAAGTATAAAATGGAGGATAATCATGCTGGAGATGCTAGTCTCAAGGATTACCTCATGACGTGCCACAAGGGAGATACAGGAATGATACTGTGCCCTAGGTGCAGCATCCTCTGCAATCAGAGAATCACTGCGAACTTCGAAAGGGTACAGAAGGCTCGAACTGGAAACAATTGGCGCCAGGATAACCAGCTATTCAAGTGTTATCCTAAGGCTGGAGAAAGTTTGCTGGAATTTGTGTTTCGCTGCTACAAAGGGGCAACCAAGTGCTTGATATGCCCAAGGTGTTCAGCTGTGTATGATCAAAGCATGGCCAGAGCCTTCGAAACAATTCCCTTCGCCCCTTGCTAGAACCATCAAGAAAATGTTCAGATGGGGCCACGTTTCGATAGCAAATACAAACAACGAAGGCCCGATAGTCCTCATCCCAGGGGTGCTCGAAGAGTGACGTTCAAACTCCCTGCTGAAGTGCCAACCGAAAGATGGCTGCAAGTCAGAAATGACAAAGGCAAAGACAGATGGAGAAACACCGAACGAAATGCACGCCATGCTATGACATACAGGAGGCAATTCAACATAGAAAAAAGGGAGGAGGTAAGATTAGAGAACTACAAAGGAAGGAACCCCATGTCGAGATCCCAGTGGCGAAGGCAACAGAGGATTCGAAAGGCTGAGAGAGAAGCTGTGGCAAATAAAGGGGTAACTTCAACAAAGAACCAGGGTGAATCTAGCACCAACAAACCCACACCAAAAAATCAAACTGAAGACAAACCTCCAGTTAATAGGAGGCTTTTCTCTGAAGTACAACTAGATGAACCAAAGGAATACACTCCGGGCCCAGAAGAAGACGAAGATATGATAACAGATAACTTCGAATCGGAGGGGGAGTCTTTGTTCAACCTAAACTGCAACGTGGTATCTGTGCTTCCCTGTGAATTTGGACAGGAAACTGAAATTGACGAATACGAGGAAGAAGATACCATAGATTTGATGAAGCATAGGCATGTGTGCTACTATGTGATGGACAATGGGGCTGTCGAGGAGTAAAATGCGTTCTTCGAACGTCTAGAACCTGCTATGAAGAACCATCTTAAGCCACTATTTATTCGGGAAAAAGTTGGTGCCCATGGCGTGAATAAGGTTCTAGTGGATGGGGGTGCTGCAGTCAATTTGATACCCCACTTCATGCTGAAAGGGTTAGAAATACACGAAGGGGACATCAAGCCCCACAATATGGTTCTATCCAATTATGAAGGAAAAGTGGGCAAAACACTGGGAGTGGTTCAGTTGGACTTGACAATAGGCTCAAGCTGTAGGCCCACCATGTTTATGGTGATCGAAGCCAAGGCCAACTACAACTTATTGCTGGGAAGGGAGTGGATCCATGGCGTAGGGGCAGTTCCTTCGTCAATGCATCAGCGACTAGTTCTATAGAGAGATGATGGGATCGTGTAAAACATCGAAGCAGACCAGAGTTACTTTATGTCAACAATCAATTTAGTTGACAAGAGGGATTATGATAAACATCTGGCAAAGATTGCTCTGTGTGTTCCAAATGATGAGATCAACGAAACCAGAAACACCCACTGCTACATGACCCTTCACCATGATGGCCTATACTGGGATAGAACAATAATCAGTGAAGAAGAGGGAGTCGAAAGTACTATACAAAGAAGGCCAGCAGGCTGGGACTTCGACAACCTTATCCATGACTGAGTCTACCTTTTTTGAAAGGATTTCAGCCTATATGGCTGAGAACGAATCAAAGGCGGCCTTAGAGGCTGAAATAAATAAATTAGCTGTAAAGATGAAAGAAATAAGCGGGAATGGCTCGAAATGCTCACCCTTTAAAGAACTTGAGATGGATCAAAGGTTGGACGCCATCTACGATAAAGAACCCTTAGGCTTCAAAAGGGACCCCATAGACTCAGGTGCCAAAATGTTGGCGCAGGATCCACTCGAAGAAGTCAACTTAGGGGATGAAAACACGAAAAGAATAACTTACATAAGTGCAAAACTTAGCCCAGGCCTCAAGCAGGAAGTAATCGAAGTCCTCAAGAAAAACAAAGATTGCTTTGCATGGGATTATGACGAAATGCCTGGTTTAAAGAGGGAGTTGGTCGAACACAGACTGCCAATCAAAGATGGCAAGAAGCCCATCAAACAAACTCCCAGAAGATTCGCACCAACGGTTCTCACAAAGATTAAAGCTGAGATCGAAAGGTTGCTGCGTTACAAATTCATCAGAACCACAAGGCTGGAGATTTCCTTGGTTTTGTGGTTCACAAGAAAGGGATTGAGATCAACCAAAACAAAACCAAAGCCATAATGGAGACGAAAGCACCTACGTCAAAAAGGGAGCTGCAATCTCTGCTAGGGAAGATTAACTTCCTCAGAAGGTTCATTTCGAATCTGAGTGGAAGAACCCAAGCTTTCTCTCCGTTGCTTCGTCTAAAGCAAGGCCAAGCCTTCGAATGGAACGAAGCCCATCAGGAGGCATTTGACAGGATAAAAAGATACCTCTCTTAGCCTCCTATCTTGTCTCCACCTTCATGGGGGAAGCCCATGAGATTGTACATATCTGCCTCTGAAGTTAGTATAGGTAGTATGTTAGCACAAGAAGATAGCAATGGTATCGAAAAAGCCATATACTATCTAAGTAGAGTATTGAATGATGCAGAGACCAGATATAGCAATTTAGAAAAGCTATTTCTCTGTTTGTATTTCTCTTGTATGAAACTCAAGTATTATATAAAGCCTGTTGATGTTTATGTTTCATCTCATTTCGATGTCATTAAACACATGCTTTCAAAACCAATAATGCATAGAAGAGTTGGTAAATGGGCTTTAGCCTTAACAGAATATTCTTTGACTTTCATGCCTTTAAAAGCTGTGAAAGGCCAAGTGATTTCTGATTTTATTGTGGACCATTCATTGGTTGAGCAGACTGCCATGAGTTACGTCGAAATGCAACCATGGAAATTATACTTTGATGGTTCAACCCACAGGAATGGAAGTGGTATTGGAGTCCTTCTAATTTCTCCTGAAGGAATTCCAACAAAATTCAAGTATAAATTAGATGGTCCTCGTTGCTCGAACAACGAAGCTGAGTATGAAGCGCTCATTGTTGGACTTGAATCTTTGTTGGAATTGGGGGCAACTAGAGTTGAAATTAAAGGAGACTCAGAATTAGTGGTCAAACAAATAACTAAGGAGTATAAATGCATAAAGTAAAAATTGATGATATACTTTGTCATAGTCAACAGGCTACTTAGGAAATTTGAATACATGGATATTCAACACATACCAAGAATAGAGAACCAAGAAGCAAATGACTTAGCACAGTTGGCTTCGGGTTATAAAGTTTCTACAAGGAACTTTAAGGATTTAGTTGAATTAAGGGGTAGAGTTATGGCTACTAGATTCACACCATCAGATCTAGAAAGTATGAAATTAGGATATGCTGAGAAACAGGGATTCGAAATATTGGCCATAAACACTTTATCAGATGCAGATTGGCGAAGTCCACTGGTGAGTTATTTAGCAAACCCAACTCTGAATGTGGATAGAAAGACAAAATATAGAGCATTATCATATCTCCTCATGGGGAACGAATTGTTCAAAAAGACCCAAGAGGGCGTATTATTGAAATGCCTAGGAGAAAGTGAGGCATACTTAGCATTGTCAGAAGTCCACAATGGGGCATGTGGGGCACATCAAGCAGGTCATAAAATGAAATGGTTGTTATTTCGATATGGCATGTATTGGCCTAGCATGCTCAAAGATTGTATAGACTTTGCTAAAGGGTGTGAGGAATGTCAGAAACATGCAGGGATTCAACATGCCCCTGCAAGTGAATTACATTCAATCATCAAACCATGGCCATTTAGAGGATGGGCATTGGATTTGATAGGAGAAATAAATCCTGCTTCTTCTAAAGGACAGAAATATATCTTGGTAGGAATAGATTATTTTACCAAGTGGATCGAAGCTATACCATTAATAGTTGCTGATCAAGAGGCTATTATTGAGTTTATACAGAAGCACATTATCTATAGGTTCAGATTTCCAGAGAGCATAACCACAGACCAAGGCTCTGTGTTTACTGGTAGAAAGATGCAAGAATTTGCCCAAGAAATGGGGTTTAGATTGCTAACATCAACGCCATATTATGCTCAAGCAAATGGTCAAGTCGAAGCAGCCAATAAAGTGATAATAGGGTTAATCAAGAAACATATTGGTAAAAAGCCAAGAAACTAGCACAAAACTTTGGACCAAATACTATGGGCCTGTAGAACATCTCCTAAGGAAGCTACTAACACTATGCCTTTCCAACTCACATTTGGTCATGATGCAGTGCTTCCAGTAGAAATTCATCTACAATCAGTTCGAATACAAAGACAAAGCGAAATCCCAGCTGCATTATATTGGGAGATGATGATGAATGAATTAGTGGAGTTGGACGAAGTTAGATTACATGCATTGGAAATATTGATAAGACAAAAAGAAAGAGTGGCCAGGACATATAACAAAAGGGTGAAAAGAAAAGCATTCATTATTAATGACTTAGTCTGGAAAGTCATATTGCCCATGGACAAGAAAAATAAAACACTGGGTAAATGGTCACCTTATTGGGAAGGGCCTTTTCGAATAGTAAAGGTATTCTCAAACAATGCATATGAAATCGAAGAGCTGATGGATGATAAACGTATCCTAAAGGTTAATGGGAAATATTTAAAGAAATATAAGCCACGCCTGCAGAAGATTCGAATAGTAACAATGTAGCCAAAATATTATAAATGCCAAAATGGCAAGATAAGATGCCAAAATGGCGTTGTTCGAATATTACATATAAAAAACCAAATTGTAATCAAGTGAACACTGAAATTTAGAAATAAGAATTATTCTTCAGTCTGTTGAAGGTACTTCGAAAAGATTCAAGTCTCTGTTGAGCGAAACGCCTGGCTCCTTCCAAGGTAGCCACTTCTCCCTTGAGTTGTTCTGCAGTTTCCATTTCTGCAAGACCCTGGTTGAGAAGCTCTTCGAATTGGTTACCAGCAGTATTGGTTTCGAAGGCTATTTGTTGTTCTTTAGCCTCTTTAACCTTCTGTTGAAGTTCCTGAATCTGCCTTTCCCAGAGAAGGATGGACTCAGCTCGAGCCTCATAATCAGTTTTGGCTTGCTTTAGATGCATAGCTTGATCCTCAGCTTCTTGAGAGAGTTTCGAAGCTTGTTCATAAGCAGCATCCATTACAGTGCATTTTTCTTGAACCTTTCTGGAAGCATATTCATCTTGGAGAAGGTAACCAGTTACGTTGTCCAGCAAAGATTGAAGATCAAATAAGATAGTACTAACTGGCAAGGAGCAGGTAGCAAGGTTGACTTTTGTAAGCAACTCCTTCATAGTGTAGCAAGAAGTGCTATCCTGTTTGAGCACTTCGAATATATCCACATTAAGAATTGTTTTCCTGATCATGTTAAGAAGTACAATTCTTTCATCTGTGGGAAGAGGATAGCTAGTCGAACTTGTGCCAGCCCTAGCAAGTGGAATGTCCCTTTGAGCCAGCTTCGCCTTCATGTACCCAATAGGGTCATTTCGTCTCAGGAGTGCAAGCTCCTCGTCAGTCATTCGAGACAAAGACGGTTGGGGGAGTTCCACACGTAGGGGAGTCACGTCCAATTCGACTTCCATGGGTTTGTTGGTTGTGTCACCATCCCCTTCATTCGTTTCGTGCTCATTATCTTCTTCATCGTCATCCAAGTCCACCACTTCGATGTCTTCTTTTTCGCTGCTATTTGCATTGGACTCTGTCCCAGCAGTCGAACCATCGTTGGCATCCTCCTCCTCAAACTCTTCTTCTGCAGATTCTTCGTTTCCTTGACCAGAATCAGCTTTCTCTCCTTCAGCATGAGTATCCTTTGGGTCCTCTTGAAGGGTTTCAAGAGGGGACTTTTGAAGAGAAGTTCTTTGCAAAGCCTCTGCAGATTCATGAAGTGGTGTTTCAGTTGTCTCTTTTAGAGGAGGGGAAGTACTCTGATCATCCTGCTGCTCAGAAGTCCCAGCCAGAACCACCATATTGGAGGAACCTTTGTTCTGTACAAGGTTGCTGGAGTCTCCTTGAGAAGAGGAGTTGAGCGGAGCAACAGCTTTTGATGGTGAGGTCGAAGTAGTGGAAGCTGGATTTAAGATATTCTGCAAGGAGCGAAAGAATATTAAAAGCATGCACCAAGGTAATGAGAAATTATTATTTTCAAAAAGATTTGAAGTTCAATTTACCTGTGGACTCTCGGAAGAGAGGTTGCTAGCTATGCGTTCCAACATTACGTTGGAGGTCGAAGATGGAATTTTGGATTTGGGTGAGGGAGCAGCATCCCTGGAATCGAGTCCAGAGACACTAGTTGGTACGGTACTCTTTGGAATATACTTCTTCTGCTTCTTCTTTGAAGCAGCTGGTAAGTTTCCTCCAGCCTTGGGGTCTTCCCCAGTGGTGTTTGATTTTCGCTTCTTGGGAGTGGTAGGCGGAAGTTTGTTGGTCTGAAAAGATTTAAACAAAGAGTTAGATGCAAATCATGAAACATTAGTGAATTCGAAACATCAAGGCTAAGTGATTACCTGTGGAGTTGGAACACTGGTTATTGTTGGTGTTGTTGTTGTTGTTGTAGCAATGGTTGTTGTTTCAGATGGAGTCACATTGTCAGTGGTTTCGATAGAGGCTTGAGAGGCGCTCCCTTCTTTCGACTTGGAAGTGGCTGTCTTTATCCTGATGGCTGAAAATCGAAACAATTAAGGCAAAAGTTAAGGATATGGAAAATGAAAAACGTTTGGGATTTTCCCAAGCATTCGCACCTGTGCCTTAATCAGATTTAATCGACATGGCAGAAAGTTCATAGCGAAGATGTCCTGGGAAATCGTGGAGCCAGTGTCAAGCCCATGTCACAGTCTCAGATGGCTTTGGTTTCTTTTGAAGATGTTTGAACATTTCTTTGCAAGTGAACCACCAAGGGTATGGAGGAAACCAATCCAGAGCCAGTTCTGAGGTAGGTAATCTAGGAAATTTAGGTGGATGCATTTCGAATGCCAACCTATACCTATCCTCAGGTGACAACCCTGAAGGAAGTTTTAACTTAGAAACTTTTTGTTTGAATTTTTCCTTCAAGGTCTCAGCCGCTTGATGCACAGTGGATTCCAAGTGTGTGGGATCATAAGTAGTTTCGAAATAATTTTGAAAAGCTTTAATCTCTTTGGCATGAGTGAACATACCTTTCTTGGTTGGTACCTGCACATCGAAGGCATCAGTTAGTTTCTGCTGAATTATAAGAGTATCGAACATATAAGTCTGATAAAACTTTGTCCACCATTCCAGAAACCCCTTTGCTGTAAGGTGTGTAGGTTCGAAAGTTATTAGCTCAAACTGAGCAAAGCCTTGGTATTGTTCTTGCTGTAGTTTGGCTTCCCGTGCCTTGAAGGTCCACCTAGAGGTAATGGCACTCTCAGTTTGAAATAAGGGTTCAGGAATTAGTTGGCATAAGCCAAACCGTCTCGAAACAAAATTTGGCTAGTAAGCGAAAAGGAAAATCTGATTCTTGGCAGGAGTTATTCTTGAAGAGATTAGTCTGGGTAGAAAAAGGCTCTCCATACATCTTGAATCTCTTTGCTCTTGACAACTTCTGAGAGAGCCATGGTGAGCCATGAAGGTCCATGAGCCCTTGAAGCAAAAGGCGCCATGGTCTCTTCGAACTTATGCCTCTTGGAGAATATCATGATGTACTTTGAGAATAGGACTTTGAAGTCATCCTTGTCGTCATTTGGAGTTAATCTTCGCAGCCTAGTGCCTTCGATTATTCTATCCGTTATTTCAGGGTCTCGTTCATCAATGGTGTTGGCAGTTGACAAGGAAGGTTCGAACATGGCATTTAGCCATAGCTGAAGTAACCAAAAAGGGCCAGCTAACAGGATATTCTTGGAGGTATGAGATTTTAGGCTCGAAACAGCTGACCTTAGGCTTTCATAAAGGTCAACTAAAAGTAGTTCACTTAAGCACACTCTCCGGTTCTCATGCAAATCCCTAGCTAGAGGAATAAACCTACTGGCTACCTGTAGGGATCTACTACAGAAGACATATCTTGACAGCCATAGGGTAAGGAAAGCAATGTGTTCTACATCAGAAACGATGTCTCCTTCAGCATGGTAGTGACTGATAAACTTTGAAAAACTTGCTAGTTTGACTTCGAAGTCGATTATGCTCGAATGTTCTTCGTTGTCAGGGATATATGTTTCTCCTACTGGTGATAGCCCAGTGATGGCCGCTATGTCAAAAAAGGTAGGGGTGATCATTCCACCAGGGAGATGGAAAGTATTATAAGTACTGTCCCAGAAATATAGGGACGCGAATAACAATGGGTGGCTGTAAGTAAAACCTAGCTTCGACAGCTTAATCAAGTTGTAGATACCTAATTCTTCCCATTGCTGGGATTTCTTAGCTTCTACCTTATTGAACCAGTTTTGACAAGCAGTGTCGGAGGTGGGGCAAGATCGAAACGGTTTGAAATTACTCTTTACATAGTCTAATACAAAAGGGTCCTTAGGAGGAACAGTTGGATTTTCCACGGTGTTTGAGCCTGAAGATTCTATTTCCTTAGGGGCGTCCATTTTATTAAACAGGGGTTTAAAATTATAGCAAACTGGGAAGATTTTCCTGGTGACTTTTAAAATTTCAAAAACAGTAAGAGGGCCCATTAAAGCTAACCTCTTACCAGCAGCGGTGGTATGAATAAGTACCTGGGATGCATAAAGCATTTCTTTCTCCTTCGAGATCATCTGGGGAACAAGAACAGATTGACCTTGGTGAGTGACAACCTTGCTTTCCATGGTAGTTCCTGCGGTCTTTCCTTTCTTTTTGGAGACCTTTTTTAGTTGGGATGAAGTAGAAGAAGACATTGTTGGAAGAATGTTAAAAGCTTAGGGTTTCGGTGAGAAAAGAAGGAGAAAAGATTCAGAATGTGGGAAGAAAAGAAAAAAGACTAAGTTGATGGTTTTTATAATGTGGAAGTTTAAGCATCCACTGAGTAAGGTTGTGATACGTGATAATCATGGGTTGGTTTGATGAAGAGGTGGCGTAAAGTTAACATTGGTAATAGGCGTGATTAAAGATAATCATTGTTTTGTAACTGCACCATACTGTGATATGGTTCAAGGCGGTTAAGGAATCTAAAAAGTGTTATGATTGACGTGACTGGAGTCAAATGCATTAAATGTTACGATGATTCGAAGGTCGCATCAAAATCTTGTGTATATGTTTAAAATAAGTATTTCTCAAAGGAATCGAAATACATATTTTAAAGGGGCATTTTGTTGGCTGAAGATTTTGATGATATTATTAGAAGCAAAACAAATTGGACGTTTCGATCGAAATGAAACAAAACGTCATGTTTCGAAATAGTAGAAGCAATGCTTCGAATGAGCATATCAAAGCTTAGAGCTTCGAGTGACAGTTATGAGAATATATCCAAAGAAGTCTCGAAATGACAACAAGGCTGTATCTAAGGAATGCGTTCGAAGCGAGGAAGTGCCAAAACATTTGAAATTCAAATACAAGCGGGATGTTCGAAATTTGAAATATATGCGCTGGAGCATTCGAAGACGTGTGGAAGCAAGAGAGAGGCATTGCTCTGCATGTTCTGAACATGGCAGAATCTTATAGCAAGACCGTTATGGTCGAAGTAGTATAAATAGAAGTCTTAGCATTAGGATTTCGTGTGTCATATCTATTGTACAAAAACACTCAGTAAACATTCAAATTACCACATGGCTAGGGAAACGAATGCAAGAACAATGTACGTATGATAACACCACATGTTTATGATTTAATGAAAACCCTTTATCATTTCCAGTACTTTCCTTTATCTTTATGTCAAATACCATTTACAAGCTTTCTCATTTAAAGTCTTTTTATTCGAAATATTTTCACTGATGCCTTACATTTAAATGCTTTCTTTCCATTTCAAACACTTTACATTTCAGAAACTGTTATACATTTCATGCCTTTATCTTCAAACTTTTTTACTTAAAGCCATTTTACAGTTTTCTTGCATTAAACACTTTCTTCACATTTCGAATCTTTTACATTAACTGTTTTTATAATTCGAAGTCATTTACTTGTCTTTTATGCAGTTTTTACATGTCTTTACAATTAACCTTTATTCATGCAATTTAGTTTCGCGCACATATATTTTGATTACACCTTTAGATCTTTAAGGGAGAAATCGAAATAAGTCAAACACCTACACAACATTCTAAATACCAACCATGAATACCTGTTCGATCATGAGAGTTACCCTAATGACCAACACGTCCTAGGATCAATCTAGTCGATCCTGCGAGTTACCATAGAAATTGAATAACAGTCAGTAAGTTTATTCGATAGTTTGGAGGACTAGCGGTTGTTTACCAGAAATCACTGTAAACACCAACTCGCTAGTTGTTCTTTTTGTATATAAAATGAATAATAATGATAATATATAATAATGTGAACAAGGCCGCCAAAATTCAAATAGGCCAATCCTATGGTGCCAGACAATCATCTTCTTCCTTTCTCCGTTGGTAAAAGTCTCAGACTTTCACCTACGGGCGTTTGTCCGTCACTACAAATTGGGCTCGTTCCAAAATCCTCCATGAGAAATATAAATGACATCTAATGCCATGGATCGAACCGTCTTGTCATCCTGAACATCATGGTACCCTTTATGGGGGGCTAATTTTTTCTGCACATAAAAAACAGTGGTATTCAGGACCTGGGAGTGCTTGTTCTTGATTGGTTTTGATTGCTGGGGATCCCAGGAAGCGATTGGGATGGTCAGGAGGCTTTGAAATTGCCTGGAACAATGAAATCGTGTCAGCACTTTGTTATGATTTTTTCAAGTTTTGTTCTTGTTCTCACGCCTCTTTCCATCCTTCTTTTAGGTCTTCAATGGTTCAATATATATCAAGGACTGAATTAGGGTTGAAAAGTTGATCTCAATCTTCCTCCATCATTGCTTTTGATTTGGATTTGATACACTTGAAAATCTTGCTAAAAATAGAGCAAACTCAATCATTTTGTGCACACAAAGCCTTGGCACGAATTCAATCTTATGCTAGCTGGATGTAGGACCTGAAACATGTACAAGATCTTTGAATTTCAATGTTTTGGATTTTCTATGATTTGTTTTGATTTTAAATGATTTAATTCAAATAAAAATTAAAATAAATAATAAAAACAAGATAATGACAAGTGTCAAGGGCTAGGGCTCGTGGACCATGTTGGAAACTCAAAAAAAGTGCAAAAGATTGGGCCCATTTGGCAAAAATTGCAATTTTAGGCATAATTGACTTTTGACCATTTTGCAAAAAGGGTCAACTTCACCAATGTATAACTTCCTCAATTTTGACTCTTTGAAGGTGTTCTTTGACTTTTTATAAAGCTTGAGATGTCCTTTAATCAACCATCTTGGTCTCATCTCAATTAGATATTCCATGCTCATGTATGAAGCTTTGACAAAAAAGGTGTTTTTGTTGACTTTTCAAAATGACCTATAATGTCCAAATTCATAACTTCTTGTGAGTGCATATTTTGAACTTGGGAGCTGAAGATGGATTGTAAAGCATGGCATCCTATTCAAAATTAAATTTGGATGGGTCATTTCTCATAAAGTATGAGAAAGTTATGCTTGGTCAAAGTTGAGTTGACTTTTCCTACAAAACCCTAATTTAGCAACTTTTGGTTCTTGATGAATTGTGAGCAATCCTTGATGAATCATGATCAACCATTGATCAAATGATGAATGATACTTCAAAATTATAATGTTGACCAAAAATCTTGAAGTTTGACTGCATGTAGGCCACTGTTGACTTTTGCCCTAGCACAGTCGATTTTCAAGCCTTTGAGCAATTGACTGAGCAAACTTTCTCTGCAAGGCTTGAAACATGACATGGAAGATCTTGAGAATATATTAGGAAAATGTTGAGCATTTGGGATCCCTTGGACTCAAGTATCTTGATGCAACATGAAACCCTAATTTGAGGTAGACTGCCTTAGGAGAGAGCTTGTCTGGTCAACTCTTGGACTTCCTTGAGCAACTTGAGGATCTTTCTTGAAATGTTTTGAGAAATATGGGAGGGAAAATTTTGGGGTACTGTGATACGGTGGGAGAGAACTGACTGTTTTTGGACCGCTGGTTCTCATTTTGCGTTTATTTTTCACAAAATGTCGCGGTAAGCAAGAGTCGCCACCGTCTTTTATTTTATCCAACAAGGAAAGGAAAAAAGCACAGAAAAAATCCTTTTTTCGAGATGTTTCTCGGGTCCGGGGGGTAGATTATAGAAAGGGAAGGTGTTATCACCCTTTCTGTCCATGGTTATCCACGGGCTCTTAGGTACTTGCTCAAAGTGTTTTCAAAAATTGCTTTTCTTTGTGTTTGTGGGTTTGAAAGGAGTTTTTGTTTGAAAGGTGTAAGTGCGAAAAGTTTTATTTTGTTTTGAAAGGAGCAAGTACTTAAGAGCCATCTACCTACTCGAAAAAGGAATTAAATTATGCTAATGCCCTTTGGACAATGCTATCCCACTATGAATGAGTGGGTAGCATCGTCGTTGGAGTTTAAAGGGTTAATTCGATTAAGGGACGTGTGGTCACTAAAGCAATGTTAGGACGCCTTAGAGGTAACCCTAATGTCTTAGATCATTTTTTCCGAGGCAACCGTTTCGAGGCAACTTATGATCTTTGGACAAGAGGGCGACCTCTAAAACTTCCTATACTTAATGATCACCTTCGAAGACAACCAAGTGAGGTGTACCCTAAGAGTGCGCATGTGCGAGTGTGTTATTTCGGTTATATCATCTTTGTACATGTCATGGGTGAGCTATGTTGATTTTAGGTTTAAACATTTGATCTTGTCATGCATTCCCTATTTATCAAATATCTAACAGTTAATAAGTTGTGGAAATTAAATTGAGGAAATTAAATCTAAACTATTACAAGGCATCGGGTATTTACATCGCCAAAAGCAACCCTTGAAATTAAAAGTGCGGAAAGTAAAATAAAGCGATAAAAATGTCCTATTTAAGCTATTACATTCCGGGAAACAATTACATCAATATGATAAATAGATCGCATGCGGGAAAATTAAATCGGGCGCATTTTCTAGGGTTTTGACGGTTTTTGGAAGAAAGTGATTTTTTTTTGTTATTTTTGGATTAAAAAGAAATTAAATTAAGTTGACAATAAAATAAATTAATTAATTAATTAAGGAAAAGATATTTTTGGATTTTTGAGTATTTAAAGAAATAAAAAAAATTTGGCCAAAGTTAGTAAAACCCAATAATCTAAATTAATTTTAATTATTTGCAAAAGATATTGAAATTATACCTAATTAAAACTAAGTTAATTAATTAGTATTTATTTACAAAAATAAAATGATGAATTTAATTTTAATAAATAAAATATATTTTTGTGTTTTTGTTGCATGAGGAAAAAATTTAATTGGTTAATTAGAAAATAAAAATAACAATAAACAATAAATAAATAAATAAATAAAAGAAATAACCAAGGAGTTTGGGCCCAGATTGGGGGTGAAATCTGCAATTCAGAGGACCATTTCAAGCAAGCCTGATTGACTTTTCTGGATTCCACGTATTCACTCTGACTAGGCACCATGGTGGATGTTTAATCTTGACCATCAGATTTGGCCTGGAGGCCATCTGGCGCCTGGAGATTTGAAGGAGTATGATGGACTATAACTCATGAAACACCCTGGAATATTTGTGGAAAAAAATCACAAAGTAATATGGTGGACCTGGGATTCGAACCCAGGTCCTGTGAGTCAATGAGCAACGCGTTTACCACTGCACCAGCGTGTTTTATTTGTTAACATATTAAGTAGCAATTATTATATGGAAAAACAAAACAAATGCCAGAATTAAAACAAAAAACGCGCGAATTATGAGTGGACGAATGGGGAGAAGCCACGCATTCATCTTCTTCGTTGGCCCCTGGATATTTACCTGCGGATTTATATCCGCAGCTAAATCCCTAGGTCGATCCTAAAATCAATTTCAGGCCATGGAAACTCAATCTAAAAACATAGTCATGCTCGTCTCCTTTCCTTGATCACGTCCATGTCCATTGTTTGCATCAATTTTGCCTGTAAAAAAAAAACCCAAAAACAACTTTCCAAAACCCTAGGTTCGGGTATGGGGATATGGCTCATGAAAACACAATCAAATGATGCAGAAAGTTTAGGAATTGAATGATAAGCATGATTATACCAAAGATTTATCCAAAAGATGCAGAAATATGGAGTCACGATTTCAAGTGCAGAGCGACTTTCAGGGAGACTTATAGTGCGATTGAGGAGGTTTCAGATTGTTAAGGATTGGTTTTGACTCAGTGGATGTCCAGCAAGAGGATAGCATTGAGATTTTGCTTTGAATCGGCCTCTAACAAGGATTTCAGTTTCAAGCTTTTTCAAGTTTTTTTCAAGTTTGCTTTTGATGTTTATGCAGCCTCTAGGTTCTGATGCTCGTGCCTTTGGTTTGTATAAGTAATATGGAATGAATTAGGTCAAGTTTTGGGCTTTGAATCCTTATGCATTGATGATTTAGGATTTGATATGATCCTCTATGAAAAAGCTTCCAAATTTATAAAAAAACCAATATTTTGTGCATGATATGGCTTGATACGAGTTTGAACATGTCCATAATGATAATTAAGACCTGTATCAATCAAAACGATACCAAGTGATCAATATTTAGATTTTATTTGGATTTAAATTGATTTAAAATGAATTAATTCAATAAAAATCAAATAAAATAGAAAAGTTAATAATTGGACACAAGACTGAAGATAGGACACGTGTGTAGTGTGACAAAATCAAATCAAGTGGAAAACAGTGGGCCCATTTGACAAAATTTGAAGTTTTGGGGATAGTTGACTTTTGGCAATTTTGGAAAAATGCCCAACTTCAACAATTCATAACTTTTTCAATTTTGAACTTTTGGATGTGTTCTTGGGCTTTTTAGAAATCTTGAGATGTTCGCTAACCAACCCTTTTGGTCTCATCTCATTTTGATATTCCATGCTCAAGTTATAAGCTTTGGCAAAAAAGCTGTTTTTGTTGACTTTCAAAAATGACCTATAATGTCCAAATTGTGAGTGCATTTCTTGATCTTGGGGTGTGAATATGGATTGTATGAAATTACATCCTCTTAAAAATGAGCTTTGGATGGGTCATTTCTCATAAAGTATGAGAAAGTTATGCTTGGTCAAAGTTGAGTTGACTTCTCCTACAAAACCCTAATTTAGCAATTTTTGAATCTTGATGAATCTTGAGAAATCCTTGATGAATCATGATCAAACCTTGATCAAATGATGAAATATCCTTCAAAATGAGAATTTTGACAAAAAATATTGAAGTTTCACTATTTGTAGGTCACAGTTGACTTTTGCCCTAGCAAAGTCGATTTTTGGGCCTCTTGAGCAATTGACTGACCAAACTTCCTCAGCAAGTCTTGAAATTTGACATGGATGAACTTGAGAACATATTAGGACATTGGTGAGAACTTGAGGTCATTTGGATGTAAGGACCTTGATGCAACACAAAACCCTAATTTTGAGATTGACTGCCTTAGGAGATGACTTGACTGTTCAACTCTTGAGCAAACTTGAGCCACTTGGAGACTTCTCTTGTAATGTCTTGAGAAATATGGGAGGGAAAATTTTGGGGTACAACAGCTGCCCCTGTTCAAACTTCTTAAACTTGAGGATATAGATTGGCTTTCGGGCCTTTCGTGATCTGAGGTGGAAGGTGATTGAACACTAGAGTGCCCAGAAATTTGCACTCGCATGAAGTGGTATCAGCATTGTGATGTCGTGAATGGGCTTACAGATTCCATTTGGAGACTGTTGATAGATGGTCTGAACCTCAACTGGAATACGAATCAGGGAGATCTTATCGGCGATCTGACTGAACCAGAGGAGGTCTTGGATTAATTTTGCATCAGAAAAATCTTTAGGAATCGATTCAATTAGACCAGAGGAGGTCTTGTCTTCTTTGACTGGATTGGCATCAGAAAAATCTTTAGGAATCGATTTAACTGGACCAGAGGAGGTCTTGTCTTCTTTGACTGGATTGGCATCAGAAAAATCTTTAGGAATCGATTTAACTGGACCAGAGGAGGTCTTGTCTTCTTTGACTGGATTGGCATCAGAAAAATCTTTAGGAATCGATTTAACTGGACCAGAGGAGGTCTTGGTGCCTTTGACTGGATCGGCATCAGAAAAATCTTTAGGAATCGATTTAACTAGACCAGGCAAGGTCTTGGATAACTTCAACTGGATCGGTATCAGAAAAATCTTTAGGAATCGATTTAACTGGACCAGAGGAGGTCTTGTCTTCTTTGACTAGATTGGCATCAGGAAAATCTTTAGCAATCTATTTTACTGGACCAGAGAAGGTCTTGTCTTCTTTGACTGGATTGGCATCAGAAAAATCTTTAGGAATCGATTTAACTGGACCAGAGGAGGTCTTGTCTTCTTTGAATGGATTGGCATCAGAAAAATCTTTAGGAATCGATTTAACTGGACCAGAGGAGGTCTTGGTGCCTTTGACTGGATCGGCATCAGAAAAGTCTTTAGGAATCGATTTAACTGGACCAGGCAAGGTCTTGGATAACTTCAACTAGATCGGCATCAGAAAAATCTTTAGGAATCAATTTAATTGGACCAGAGAAGGTCTTTGACATAGCTGAGAACTTAACTGGATCTTTCCTGAAAGGTAAAGGTCAGTCATATGCAATGCATGATATGGATCAAGCAATGATGTTCTCAACATAAATGAGATTGTATTATATGACGCGCATGTATCATGATGTATGGAAATGTGATGTTTTAGCTGGGGAAAATAAATCCCGGATAGTTGCTGGAGAGTAGAGTTGAATTCTTCGTTTCCGCTGGGGATGATGAACGAAGATGATTGTGAGAATAAACTTGTAGGAGAGGATGACTCTGTTGGGGAATAACTGATGAGGGGATTACTTTGTGGGGAATAGATGCTCTGCTGAGAATTCCACTGATAAGCTCCGCTGGGGATGGATTACCGTTGCTGGTGATATTGAATCTATTGAGGATTGAATTCCTGCTTGTGAAAGGAAAGAACTTCGCTGGGGATGATCCTTCAGTTGCGATTTGTTGGGGATAACCTTGTTAGACTTTTATGGGGATAAACCTCTGAGTTCTGCTGGGAATGATCCTTTAAACTTGGTTGGGGAGATTTATTTTTGTACTCCGCTGGGGGTAAATTTCCAGAGCCTACTGGGGATGATGATTCAAATCCGTTGGGGAAGCTTTTTCAGACCGTGCTGGGGAAATATTGACTCCACTGGGGTATCTTGTATTCTGTCGGGGAACATTCTTATACTCCGTTGAGGAATATTAAGACTGTCGGGGATACTCTTATACTTGCTGGGGGAATATTCTTATACTCCGCTGGGGAATATTAAGACCTTTTTTGTGCTAATGGTAGATCAACTTTGCTTGGGGAGAGCATTGCTGATTCGTTTATAGTTGCAAGTCTCAACTGGGAGAGCTATTATTACTGTCTTACTCTCTGCGGGGAGTGAAAGTATCTTAGCCATATTCTTCAACTGAATATACCTTGGTACCTGGTGGTCAAAGCAACTGTACAGTTCGGAAAATTCTTATTGCCCTTTTTTCTGATGTGACCCGTAATTCGTCTTTTGTTTCGCATGTAAATATTTATGAGCAGCAATTAATGTCAAATGCATATATCAAAAATGAACATTGGACGTTCCTTGCAAAACAAAACAGATAAAGAAAAAACAGTTTGAAATTTCTTTGGAAATGATTTGTATTGATTTTGAATTTTGGCCTGTAAATAGGCGTTTTTGTACAAGAGGCTGACGTCCTAGTAAGAGAACGCCGCCGAATAATAGAATTTACACAATTTATGAAAAGAAACAAAACAGTTATGTGAATAATTCCACTAGGTTTCAACTCTGCTATTGCCTTTATGTCCTCAAGCATCTCATCACTTTGCCACTTGGTTGAAGGTGGATCAGATTGATTAGCGCCGTCCGAGCTTGATAGTCGATACCGAAGTCTGAATGCAAGGTGATCCAATGAGACATAGTGTTACGCTTTGATCCCTAATTTTTTTCCTGGACCTCCCTTTCGGGTTTTCAGTCCACCGGGATACCCTTTTTTTTCCAAGCCGCCTTTTCATGTGTTCGACTTGCCGGGTGTACAGATTTTTTCATTTCCATCCCTTATTTTTGCCCGAATCCTTTTGGTTCGCCGGGAAGCCCTTATTTTTGCCTAGGCCAGTCAACCTAGCGGGTCTTTGATCATGCGTAGTATCTTTTCACTATGTCTACATTGACGGGGTGAGGAAGGTCGTCACCGTCCATGGTGGTTAGAATCATAGCTCCTCCTGAGAAAATGTTCTTAACCACAAATGGCCCTTCGTAAGTAGGGGTCCATTTTCCCCTGGGATCACATTGAGGTAGGATAATGCGCTTGATTACCAGATCCCCAACTTGATACTCTTGTCGTCTGACTTTCTTGTTAAATGCCTTGATCATCCGTTTTTGGTACGTCTAACCATGACAAATAGCGGTAAGTCTCTTTTCATCGATTAGCTTCAATTGATCAAGCCGGGTATGAATCCAGTCATCTTCGCTCAAACCTGCATCCTTCATAATCCGAAGAGAGGTTATTTGTACTTCAATGGGAAAGACTGCCTCTATACCATATACCAAGGAATAGGGTGTTTCCCCTGTTGACGTCCGAGCTGAGGTACGGTACCCATGAAGAGCAAATGGTAACATCTCGTGCCAGTCTTTGTATGTCACTGTCATCTTCTACATGATCTTCTTAATGTTCTTATTAGCCGCTTCTACAGCCCCATTCATCTTCGGTCGGTAAGGAGAAGAGTTGTGATAATGTATCTTGCACTGCTTGCAGAGCTCAGTGATCATCTTGTTATTGAGATTGGTACTGTTGTCCGTAATGATCCTCTCCGGTACACTGTATCGACAGATCAGATTGTGCCGAATGAACTGTTCCACGACATTCTTGGTTCCGGTAGCAAAGGAAGCTGCTTTAACCCACTTCGTAAAGTAATCAATAGCTACCAGGATGAAACGATGCCCATTGGACGTTGTAGGTCTGATCTCACCGATCATATCAATGCCCCACTTTGCAAAAGGCCACGGAGCTGTCAAGACGTTCAGAGGAACAGGAGGTATGTGCACCTTATCAGCATAGACTTGGCACTTGTGACATGTCCGAGAATGCTGATATCAGTCAGCTTCCATTGTGGACCAGTAATATCCCGCACGTAGGATTTTCTTTGCCATGGTGTGTCCACTGGAATGAGTTCCGAAAGTATCTTCATGTAACTCCTCCGTGATCCTTTCTGCTTCATTCTTATCCATACATCGTAGTAAGGTTGAATCATGGTTGCGCTTGTAAAGAATGCCATTGCTGATGAATAACTTAGTTGCGAACCTTCTCAGAAACTTCTTGTCATTAATAGATGCACCCTCGGGGTATTCCTGAGCTTCAAGGTATCTCTTCACCTCATGAAACCAGGGTTTATCCGCTACCTCTTCAGTCTCAATGTCACAGCAATGTGCAGGTTCGTCCAGTCTTTCGATGATAATCCGGGGAGCTTCGTTGTCCCAACTGACCTTGAACATAGAAGACATCGTAGCCGGCGCGTCCGCCAACTGATTCTCCTCTCTAGGGAAGTGTTCAAAGGTTATCTCCTCGAAATGGGGAAGCAACGTCAACATATACTTCTTGTAAGGAATGAGATTCGGGTGTTTCGTATCCCACTCGCCTTTGATATGATTGATCACGAGAGCAGAATCTCCGAAAACACTTAGAAACTTAATCCTTAGGTCAATAGCAGCTCGAAGACTCATGATGCATGCTTCATACTCTACCATATTGTTGGTGCAGTTGAAACATAGTCGGGCGGTGAATGGAGTATGAGAGCCTTTAGGAGATATGATCACTGCGCCAATGCCATTGCCCAAAGCGTTCGAAGTTCCATCAAAGTACATAGACCATCGGGATCCTTCCTCAGGTCCTTCATCCGGCCCAGGTATCTCACAATCAGTTACCAACATGATATTCTCGTCCAGGAATTCAAAGTTCATAGACTGGTAATCATCCACTGCCTGATGTGCCAAATGGTATGCCAACACACTCCCCTTAATTGCCTTTTGGGTCGTGTACTGGATGTCATACTCAGTCAAGATCATCTGCCATCTTGCTATTCTTCCGGAAAAGGCAGGCTTTTCGAAGATATACTTGATTGGATCCATCTTTGATATCAATAGAGTAGTGTGAGTCAACATATACTGTCTCAGCCGGCGAGCAGCCCATGCCAAAGCGTAACAAGTTTTCTCGAGCAGTGAGTATCGGGTCTCACAGTCGGTAAACTTTTTGTTAAGGTAATAAATAGCATGCTCTTTTCGGCCAGACTCGTCATGCTGACCCAGCACACACCCCATTGAGTTGTCGAGTAATGTCAAGTATAATATCAGAGGTCTCCCTTCAACTGGTGGCATCAGAATAGGCGGCTCTTGGAGATACTCTTTAATCCTTTCGAAAGCGGCCTGACATTCATCGTTCCAACGTACTACTTGATCTTTCTTCAGTAGCTTGAAGATTGGCTCACAAGTAGCAGTCAGGTGTGAGATGAATCGGGCAATGTAATTCAGACGTCCCAGAAAGCCTCTGACTTCATTCTCTGTTCTGGGAGCTGGCATCTCCTGTATGGCTTTCACCTTTGCCGGATCCACTTGAATACCTTTGTCGCTTACAACGAAACCTAGCAGTTTACCAAATCTCACCCTGAAGGTGCACTTGTTCGGGTTTAACCTCAGCTTGTACAACTTCAACCTGTCAAACAGCTTCTGCAGATGGTCAATGTGTTCTTCCTCAGTCTGGGACCTTGCAATCATATCATCAACGTATACCTCAATCTCATGGTGGATCATGTCATGAAACAAAGCAACCATGGCACGCTGATACGTTGCCCCAGCATTCTTCAGTCCAAAAGGCATGACCTTGTAGCAAAAGGTACCTGTGATACGGTGGGAGAACTGACTTGAGTTTTACGTTTTGTATTCGCACTTGTTCGGTTTAGCAAGAGTTGCCACTGACTTTTTATTTTATCCTAAGGAAAGGTTAAAAAGCACAGGAAAAAAAACCTTTTGAGATGTTTCGTGGGTTCGGGGGGTAGATTATGAAAAGGGAAGGTTTTAGCACCCTTTTCATCCATGGTTATCCATGGGCTCTTAGTTACTTGTTTAGATCACTTGCCTTTGATTTTCAATTGCTTTGAAATTGTGGTGTGTGTGTGTGTGTTTTGAAAATGTTTTTGAAGAAGATGCCTTGTCCTAGGCAACCAATGTAATGACTCGTGTTTGAGTGTTTTACAAAGGTGTGTATCTTTTCGAAAATATGTTTCAAATGTTTTTGAGAGTTTGTTTTGAAAGTGTTTGTGGAGTGTGGTTTTGAAAAGTAGGCAAGTGTTTTTGCAAGTTTGATCAAGTAGCTAAGAGTTGTCTACCCCTATTGTACTCAAAGGTTTTTCTCATGTTTTAACCCTTTTAACAATTTTGTTCCACCATTGTATTGGGTGGACAATCTTGCATTAGGATGTTTAACGGGACAGGCGCGGGTCATCGTATGGACCATGAATGCAATGGTGCCAAGTGTCTTTGGCAATTTTCTTGAAGGGACTATGATCATTTTGATAGGAAACTTTCGAAAGCGTCATCGAGGGACTTATGATCATTTGAATTATTTTGCCAAAGATACTCAACGTGCAAGCATGGCCCATTTTGGAAGGTAACAAGCGGGATTACCCTAGGGGTGCAAGTGTGATTGTGTATTGATTTCATGTATTTGTCTTGTATTAGGTTATCTAACGTTTGATTTTATGTACATACAAACCCTAGGTCTAACCATGGTATATTTGAAAGCGGTAAATTGCGAGAGTTTAAAGTCTACGCTATTACAAATAAGTATCCGGGAGTGGGGGTACAAATTTACAAATGGGGATGAGACTTTAGGAGAGTAGTGTCCAAATAATTTACAACCAAATCGAATTGCGCAAATGTAAAATATAATGTATAGCAATGTATAAGAATAGCAAATGTATATGTGTAGAGCAAAGTAAATGTATCAACGTATTTGTGTATTGTAAATGTGTAAGTGCACGTAATTTATTTACAAGTGAGATGTGAACTTAATGAAAAATTAAGTGTTTTGTTTATTTAATTGTGTATTCTCGTATTTTGTTAATATGTACAAAACAAAATACTTCAAGAAAAGAAAAGTATTTAACTTAAAGAAAAATTATGTATTGATGTAATTATGTACAAACATTTTTTAAAAAAAGTTTTAAGATTAAGAAAAAGAAAATGTTTTAAGTTCTATGTATTATGTATTAATGTTAGTGTATTTGTATTTAGTATTTTTATGTACAAAACTAAAGATTTAATCAAAGAAAAGAAAATGATTTTAAGAAATTAATGTTTTATGTATTTACATATGAATAAACGTTTAATTCAAAAGAAAATAAAATAAAATCTATTTTCCTACGTATTTATTGATAAAATATTATGTGCTTTTAATTATGCTAATAAAAAGGTAAAATAAAAAAAGTTTAGTGTATCATTTATTTATAAACAAAAAATGGTATATATTAGTTTAAATAAAAAAGGATAATAAATAAAAGGATGTTATTTTAAAACAAAAAAAAAGGAAAATGGGCTCAATGGAAATTCATGGCCCAAACAAGGTTTGAAGTGGTAATCAGTAAGGGGGTGCATTCCAAATTTGAGGGGTATGCGTGGAATTCGAAATGGGCTTTAGGAGGGAAAGGGCAAGGCCCATTGGCGTTTGACACAAACGTTTTAGGGTTAATTGATTTTTGTTTCAGAAAGAGGATTAGGGTTTGGTGTATACAGAAGCGGCGCTCATCTTCTTCGTCTTCACTTCGTCTCCTCCATTCTTCTCAAACCGGACATGGCTTACTGACGCCACTCCGTCCTCATTGCCAGGCGCCGTTCCCTCTCTCCATTCCCCATAGTCACGCATACGGCGACGATTGCAAGGTAATGATCTCAATGCTTATGTTTTTAGGGTTTCCAGTTCGTACGCGTTTTTTACTCCTTGATAAATTCTAATCTCTGAAAACTATCATTGTTATGTCAGGTGTGAAGGAAAAAAAGTGGAAAAGTTATACCTTTGTTGTCTTTTTGAAAATGGAGGAGAGAGCTGAAGGAGGCGCCTAGGGTGGCCAGACGGAGAAGGTAGTGGTGCTGAGCTAGCTTGGAAGTTCTGGTACTCGTATTTACCTATTAGATTGTTGGTTCAATGATGATGTTTGAGAATCTTGTATAAAAGTTGCCTCTCTTCTTCTCCAGTTGCCTCGCTTCTGTATGCTAGCTTATTGTTTCATTTCTTTTCCTTGTCTCTGTATGCTTTGTATGCTTCTGAGTTTGAGAAATATTGTTGTTGTTGGCCCAGTGATGAAGCAATTCTGAGGGTTTGTTGCCTTGAAATGCTGAGTTGCCTTGATCTTGAATATAGTTGCTTGCTGATATGCTAATATTGATGCTTCTTTATCCTCTTCTTCTTGTTGGCTTCTGCTTCTGTATGCTTGGATATTTGGTATGCTTGTTGATGTTGGCTATACTGAATATGCTTGTTGATGTTGGCTATACTGAGTATGCTTGTGAGTGATGGTTATGTTGTATTATTGGCCCAATGATGAAACCTTTCTGAGGGTTTGGTGGCTTTGATCTGACCAGGCCTGTGTTGAAAAGGGCTTGTATGTTTGATGCTCTGGTTTGGACTTGAAGCTTGATGCTTCTGGTTTTGGAGGCTTTTGGTCTTAGACAGTTTACAGGCTTTTGGTGTTTTGGTTATAGTTACGCTTCATGTTTTTGACAAAGGTTTCAGGCCTTAGCTTAGTATGCTTTAGGCTTTGGCTTCTGTGAACTATGCAAGATTTGGGCTTGTGTTTCAGGTTTGAAATAGGTTGAGGTCTCTTTGAAGGTTGAGTTGTTTAAGGCTTGACAGTTTGAGGTTTGGTTGTTTGATGTTCTTGGCCTTTGACAGGTTTAGGTTTGCATCAGGTAAGGTTTTGGTGATGCTGTTTATGTTTTTTTTGTGAACTGGTTTTAGGCTTCAGCAGGTTTTAACAGGGGGTTTGAAGGTTATGTGCTTCTGTTTGGCTTCAGCCGGTTGAAGGTTTGGTGTTGGTGCAGGTTTTATGTCTTGAATGTTTTTGGGTTGTGTTGATGCTGGATAGCCTTTGGTATTTTGTTTTGAGCTTCTTGATCTCTTTTTCTGCCCCCTTGTACTGTGTTATTACAGTTTATTTTATATATTTCTTCTTCAAGCCTAAGCCTGTAAGCCTATCTTCTCTTTCTCTCTTCTCTCTCTCTCTCTCTTGATAGACTAGACATCAATTTTATATTGTTTATGTTTGTCCTATGTTCTGAAAAGGTAGCTGGCCTTTGGAAAGTGATGTGATTTGAACATTGCTTGCAATATTGGTTTACTCTGCATACTTTATCTCTTCTTCCAGATTTTATGCTTCTTTGACAGCCCTTTGTACTTTGATATCTTGATATGTTTTTGGACAGCTTTTTGGATATCTTGTGGAAAGTTTGAAATTGGAACTTTGTAGTTCTAGTTCAGTTCAGTTCAGTTTGCCTTTGGATTTTGTTTGGCATTTTATGAACTATGCAGCTTTTTGACCATTTTTGAAATTGTGCAATTACAACTTTTGTGCATTTCATGTCTTTTTCTTTTGCAAGCATTTTTCATCCCTCTTTGTGAACCGGGGGAAATCTCGTGATTTGCAGAGAGGGCAATCTGATTCTGGCCAGCTGCTTTTAATGATGAATCCATTTTTTTATCTGTCTGTCTTTTTTAACTTTATCTGCTTTTGACTTCTTCTTTTCTTTTTGCAGATAAAAATCAAATGGAGAGGAGTAGCAGTGGAAGCTGAAGATTTGAAGACTTAGGAATTAGGATGAAATTTTATTTCAATTTTTAATCATTGTAACCATTATTATTATGAATACTTTGTAAATAAATACTGTATTCAAATAACAATTGTAACAAATAATTAAAGATGAATAAATATGAATCCTTTTGATCAGTTAATTCTTCTTTCAATTCAATGTTCATTTAATTATTTGAATTTCTTAAATTAAAATAACTGGAAGTATCCAATTATTCCGACTTAGAAAAATAATTAATAAACATTGTGGTCTTATCATTGAATCAATAATAAACCTGGCGCTCCAATTAAATAATGCACAGTTAATCAAACCAATATCCAGATATTTATCTTTTTACTGATCAAATCAGATACTGTAGATTCTCAATTTAAGTACCTCAGCCTTTATCTCATCTCAAATCAAATGCCTTAGCCTTTACTGATTAAACAAAACACTGCAAGTTCTTGATTCAAATGCCTCAATCCAAATCTCAGAGTAAACTGAAAAGAACTGTAAAATTAATTCTTTCTGCGCGCACAAAACCCTTATTCTTGTCTTAATTTTCACAGATGTGCCTGCCTGATTAAAACCTGAGCTAAACTCAAACAAAACCCTAGCAATTTGCTTGAACTGTTCCAGAGCCATGAAAACCCTAATTTTGTCCGACTGACGAGAAAAGTTTGTTTGACCGATTCTTGAACCAGTCTGAAAAATCAGGAAAAGTCCGAAGCTGTGATTTCTTGTGGAAAAATATGAGGGCAAATTTTGGGGTACAACAGTTGCCCCTGTCCAATCTTCTTGAACCTGAAGAGTTAGATTGGCAAGTTTGCCGTTCGCGACTTGAAGGTAAAAGGAGATTGGACACTAGAGTGCCCAAAAATTTGCACTCGGTGATGTCATGGTAGAGGGAATGGGCTTACAGATGCCATTTGGTGATGGGCTTAAAGATGCCATCTAGGGATGTGACAGAACCTTGTCGGGAATGGGCTTATAGATGCCATTTGGAATGGTGTGTCGATCGTGTAAGAGATTCCTTAGCGAGAACTTGCGTACTTGAGAAAGAAGGATAATTTCCTGGCCTGTTACAGGGGTTAATCTTCAGTCTCTTCATGCAGACATGCCCTGGCTGGATACAGGTATCGAATCTACAATCAAACGCTCACAGATATGCCCTGGCTAGATACAGGAATCGAATCTGGAAATAGTCGCCAACAGATATGCCCTGGCTGGATACAGGAATCGAATCTTCAAACTCTTCAGATATTCCCTGGCTAGATACAGGAATCGAATCTGGAAATAGTTGTCTACAGATATGCCTTGGCTGGATACAGGAATCGAATCTTCAAACTCTTCAGATATGTCCTGGCTAGATACAGGAATCGAATCTGGAAATTGTCGTCTACAGATATGCCCTGGCTGGATACAGGAATCGAATCTTCAAACTCTTCAGATATGCCCTTGCTAGATACAGGAATTGAATCTGGAAATAGTCGTCTACAGATATGCCCCGGCTAGATACAGGAATCGAATCTTCAAACTCTTCAGATATGCCATGGCTAGATACAAGAATCGAATCTGGAAATTGTCGTCTACAGATATGCCCTGGCTGGATACAGGAATCGAATCTGGAAATAGTCGTCTACAGATATGCCCCGGCTGGATACAGGAATTGAATCTTCAAACTCTTCAGATATGCCCTGGCTAGATACAGGAATCGAATCTAGAAATTGTGACAGTTGATAGTAATCATCTTTGGATTGACCTTTTCCTGAAAAGGCAAAACATTAGTCGTATGCATTGTCATGATGTATGAAATGCATGAGGTCATGATGTTTTCAAGAATAAATGAGATTGTGTGATATGATGTGTATATGCATGCGTCGTGGTGTATGATAATGTGATGAATGTATAAGAATGTGTTTTCGTCTAGGAAAATAAATCCTTGACGAATTCCGGGCACTTGTTGAATCCTGGGTTGATGTTGAAGAGTAGAGTTCTTCGCTTCCGCTGGGGTGATGGTTACAAGAATAAACCGGTAGGAGAAAATGACTCTGTTGGGGAATAAACTCGTTGGAGAGATTACTCTGCGGGGAATTACTCTGTGGGAAGAGATACTTCGCTGAGGTTTTGATGAGAGCTCCGCTGGGGATTCCACTGATAAGTTATGTTGGGGAATTTGATGAACTCCGCTGGGGATAGGAGAATCTTGACTGCTGAGGGGAATTAGATTCTGCAAGGCTCTCTAGTCGGGGATTACAAGAATCTTTTGAGTTTGAGAAAGAACCGGTGTAGGGTTTCCTGATGATGAGTCCGTGTAAAACTGCATCTTCTAACAGGTGATGAAGGAATTGTTGAACACTTTTGACATTCGAATGCCTCAAGTGGTGATGAAAGAGACTCTTTATGTAGATAATTTCCTGGCTTGTTACAGGTGTTGATCCACAATCAGTCGTCCATATAAATTTTCCTGGCTTGTTACAGGTGTTGATCTTTGTCCTGAGAAAGAAATATGGTTCCCTGGCTTGTTACAGGTGTTGATCTTCAATCTCTTCATGTAGATAATTTCATGGCTTGTTACAGGTGTTAAATCCACAATTAGTCGTCCACAGATATTTTCCTGGCTTGTTACAGGTGTTGATCTGGAACTTAAGAAAGGTTGGTCAAGGAGATACTGTCCTGGCTTGTTACAGGTGTTGATCTCTGACTTGAGAAAGAAAGATGGTTCCCTGGCTTGTTACAGGTGTTGATCTTCAATCTCTTCATGTAGATAATTTCCTGGCTTGTTACAGGTGTTAAATCCATAATTAGTCGTCCACATATATTTTCCTGGCTTGTTACAGGTGTTGATCTGGAACTTAAGAAAGGTTGGTCAAAGAGATACTGTTCTGGCTTGTTACAGGTGTTGATCTTTGACTGGAGAAAGAAAGATGGTTCCCTGGCTTGTTACAGGTGTTGATCTTCAATCTCTTCATGTAGATAATTTCCTGGCTTGTTACAGGGGTTAATCCACAATCAGTCGTCCACATATATGCCCTGGCTAGATACAGGAATCGAATCCGGAACTTCAAAAGGTTGCTTACAGACGTTCCCTGGCTGGATACAGGTATCGAATCTCTAAACTACTCATGCAGATATGCCCTGGTTAGATACAGGTGTCGAATCCACAAACAAATACTCACAGATATGCCCTGGCTAGATACAGGTATCGAATCTGGAATTGTGATAGTTATTCTGTTGGTGGTTGTAATTTCCAGCAGGTGATGAAGGAAAACTTCGGACACTTTTGACATTCGAATGCCCCAAGTGATGATGAAGGAGTCTTGAATCAGATTACTCTGCAAATTGAGAGATTTCTTGAAATCTTGACTGGACTGCCCCAGGTTAACCGAACTTTGAAAGATCTGTTGAAACCTTGACTGGACTGCCCCAGGTTAATTGGATGGTGACATGTCATGCCCCTTGTTGATAGGAGACTTGTAATGGAAGTGTCATCTTTTTGAAGTGATTTTAACTCACTTAGAGAGTTTTCGTTCCTCCGAACATTCGCTGTATGAATTTCTTCGCTGTCAAGCAAATAGCCAAATGCAAACAGTGATATTCAAGCAATGCAAAGTTTATGTTTGTCTCGAAGTTTTGAAAAATGCGTTTTTAGTAGAAAACCTTTTATAAGACAAAATCAACACAAGATTTTAGAGCAAAGCCTTACATGAGTCAGGATACCTTTTGAACAGTATGCTTTCGAATTAACCCATGCTTCAATTAGGACTTTTGAAGGGTTGTAACGTGGCTCGGTTCACGGTTTTAAGAAACAAAGGATAAAGGCTCAAAGTGTATTTGTACCCACCCGCTCTTCGTTATGTTCTTCAATCCTAAGCTCAGTTAATTGTGCGTCGCACTCTGTTTGAGTTTGGAACGGCTTTTTGGGTGATGGTTCACAAGTTGAATTGGGAGACAGTTATCATCTCCTTTTTTCTTTGCAACATTTTTCATGTTGTTGAGGATTTGTAATGACCTCTTTATTTTGATTTTGATTTGTTATCCCTAACGTTTGCCTGACTGTTTCTGTTTTCGAGATCACAGCCAGCGGGATGCCCCAGCTTTCTTAAGCCTCCTTTACAGGTTTTGGCTTGGTGGACTTTTCTCTTTTGAGAGATTGACTGCCTATGTGATAGGGACCCACCCTTGTCTTTTGATTCCAAATGAATGCCTTCTTTGTTGATGTCGTTCGTTGTATTACGAACTGAGAGTTTGCGGCTTCAACGCGCACTTTTTTTTTTAATTAACTGAGAGACTACCCTGCCCCAGGTTTATATCAAAGGTTTTGATTGTTTAGAACAAAAAACTCCTACTTCTTTGGCTCGAAGGGGTTACTAGGGATTATCTTCCTTATAACTCCAATATTTGGGAATTGAAAGAAATGCTTGTACATCATCAGCAAGGTCTGTTGAAAAGCATATTGTATGAGATTATGGTATTGTTTCGTCATCCTCCCTCTAAAGGCTTGCAACTTTTTATCAAGAGTTAAATATCATAAAGAAAACATAAGAGTAGTGAAAACGAATGGATGAATTCAAGACAAACATATGCAATGCATTAATGAAACAAAGTTTAACATCAACAGTTAATTGTTTGAAAATAAAAGAAATTACAACTTTGAAAATTCAAATGAAGCAAAAGTCTCTCAGCTTGAGCTTTGTCACTTCAGGTGGAGAACTCCTTAACGGAAGATTTTCATCTCCCCGTCTGGCATGAACCTCTGCACTCCAATGTCAATCAGATCTTGAATCTTGTTCTTCAAGGCCCAACAGTCGTCGGTGCCATGCCCCGGGCTGTAAGAGTGGTATACACAAAATGCATCGGGATGATAGTTAGGAGCGGAGGTATTTGGGTTCCGGCTAGGTTCCCTCAAAGCAGTCAGATTGACCTCCAACAAGCGCTCCAGAATCAAAGATGACGGTATGTCAGTCTCTGTGAACTGTCTTCCCGACATATTTTGATTACGCTGATTACCCCGTTGACGCTGGCGAGGTTGTTGTTGGGCTTGTGACCCTGAATCAAGCAGAGGAGCCTTCCCCTTGTCTTCTTGTCTGGATGGGGGTTGAGTGGTGACTTGCTCTTCAACCTCAGATGTTTGCCCCAGTTGGTTGTTTCGAAGCAGTTGGCTGACGAGAACTCTGAGTTCCTCTTGTCTTTGAGACAAATCCTGGATGAGAGCCATCTGGCCCACCAGTTGCCCCGTCATTTGAATCCTCATTGTTGTCAGCTCAAACTGCAGGGCTTCCAACTTATCACTACTGGCATTGTTTGAGTTCCCCTGGACCAAACCCTTTGTGAGGAGAGCTTTCATTTCTTCTTACCCCAGAGACAGGTTCAAGAACATTTCCTGCAGCTGAGCAGTCTGGTCCTGGATATCCTTGACAGTCCTTTCTAGAGTCATCTCTTACTGAAATAAACAGTATGAGAGTAAGGAAACCTGAAAAAGGAGAAATTGTCAAGATGCAATGCATGATATGTGGATGCATGCTTTCAAGGATCTCTTGGGGTAAACACAAGAGAATGTTAGAGGTTGAACTTTGATCTTTGATTGGAGTTCTTTTCCCCGGTGGATGTCTTTCCACGAGAATCAAGCTCACCATGTCGAGTGGGTCATAGCCCCTGATTCAAGTTGTTGCACCTGATCTTTGAAGGCATTTGTTTAGAGGAGAAAACCTCTTGCCCCTTGGTAGACGTTTGGTTCAACGTAACCCTGCATCAAAAGAACCCTCGAGATCCTTGAAATGGTTATTGAAAATGCTATGGTATGATGTCATGATGTTATGTACATGTATGCAAAAGCAAGTGAGTGTATATACAGGCAATCATATTCACACAAAGCAAACAAGTCCTTAGGTTTAGGCTTGCATGAGATTCAGGTACTACCCTCTTTCAGTTTCGTTGGTTAAGACCTGTCCTATCAAAAGTAACCGGGTTCTAGAGGATCTCAATATCACTGACTACCCACAATCGGTCATAACTCCAGCATCGCTATCTTTTCTTGCGGTCGGAACCATCGCGAGAGTTTAGCCTCAATGAGTGTAGCATACTGCTACTGTTCTATGGCCAAGTTGGGTCAATTTAGGGTTCTAAGGTCGGTTGATGCTTAATGACTCCTTAGAAGACCCATATTCTCCTCGTTTCAACACAAGGGATATCGGTACAGACCAAGGTGTCACACCAACGTAGCCACTGCTTCACCCATGTCGGTATATGCCGGACAGGTCCCTCACAGATTATGCTACCTAAAAGGGTATTCCCCAGATCCGGGTTAGGATCTATGAAACTCCGATGCAAATCCCACAAATGTAAAAGCAAACAAATCAAACAATTGAAAACAAAGGTGATCTAAACCCTAAGGTAACCCCATTTTTAAGTTTATATCCCCAGCAGAGTCGCCAGTTCTGTGATACGGTGGGAGAACTGACTTGAGTTTTGCATTTTGTATTCGAACTTGTTCGGTTTAGCAAGAGTTGCCATTGACTTTTTATTTTATCCTAAGGAAAGGTTAAAAAGCACAGGAAAAAAACCTTTTGAGATGTTTCGTGGGTTCGGGGGTAGATTATGAAAAGGGAAGGTGTTAGCACCCTTTTCATCCATGGTTATCCATGGGCTCTTAGTTACTTGTTTAGATCACTTGCCTTTGATTTTCAATTGCTTTGAAATTGTGGTGTGTGTGTGTGTGTTTTGAAAATGTTTTTGAAGAAGATGCCTTGTCCTAGGCAACCAATGTAATGACTCGTGTTTGAGTGTTTTACAAAGGTGTGTATCTTTTCGAAAAGATGTTTCAAATGTTTTTGAGAGTTTGTTTTGAAAGTGTTTGTGGAGTGTGGTTTTGAAAAGTAGGCAAGTGTTTTTGCAAGTTTGATCAAGTAGCTAAGAGTTGTCTACCCCTATTGTACTCAAAGGTTTTTCTCATGTTTTAACCCTTTTAACAATTTTGTTCCACCATTGTATTGGGTGGACAATCTTGCATTAGGATGTTTAACGCGACAAGCGCGGGTCATCGTATGGACCATGAATGCAATGGTGCCAAGTGTCTTTGGCAATTTTCTTGAAGGGACTATGATCATTTTGATAGGCAACTTTCGAAAGCGTCATCGAGGGACTTATGATCATTTGAATTATTTTGCCAAAGATACTCAACGTGCAAGCATGGCCCATTTTGGAAGGTAACAAGCGGGATTACCCTAGGGGTGCAAGTGTGATTGTGTATTGATTTCATGTATTTGTCTTGTATTAGGTTTTCTAACGTTTGATTTTATGCACATACAAACCCTAGGTCTAACCATGGTATATTTGAAAGCGGTAAATTGCGAGAGTTTAAAGTCTACGCTATTACAAATAAGTATCCGGGAGTGGGGGTACAAATTTACAAATGGGGATGAGACTTTAGGAGAGTAGTGTCCAAATAATTTACAACCAAATCGAATTGCGCAAATGTAAAATATAATGTATAGCAATGTATAAGAATAGCAAATGTATATGTGTAGAGCAAAGTAAATGTATCAACGTATTTGTGTATTGTAAATGTGTAAGTGCACGTAATTTATTTACAAGTGAGATGTGAACTTAATGAAAAATTAAGTGTTTTGTTTATTTAATTGTGTTTTCTCGTATTTTGTTAATATGTACAAAACAAAATACTTCAAGAAAAGAAAAGTATTTAACTTAAAGAAAAATTATGTATTGATGTAATTATGTACAAACATTTTTTAAAAAAAGTTTTAAGATTAAGAAAAAGAAAATGTTTTAAGTTCTATGTATTATGTATTAATGTTAGTGTATTTGTATTTAGTATTTTTATGTACAAAACTAAAGATTTAATCAAAGAAAAGAAAATGATTTTAAGAAATTAATGTTTTATGTATTTACATATGAATAAACGTTTAATTCAAAAGAAAATAAAATAAAATCTATTTTCCTACGTATTTATTGATAAAATATTATGTGCTTTTAATTATGCTAATAAAAAGGTAAAAGAAAAAAAGTTTAGTGTATCATTTATTTATAAACAAAAAATGGTATATATTAATTTAAATAAAAAAGGATGATAAATAAAAGGATGTTAGTTTAAAACAAAAAAAAAGCAAAATGGGCTCAATGGAAATTCATGGCCCAAACAAGGTTTGAAGTGGTAATCAGTAAGGGGGTGCATTCCAAATTTGAGGGGTATGCGTGGAATTGGAAATGGGCTTTAGGAGGGAAAGGGCAAGGCCCATTGGCGTTTGACACAAACGTTTTAGGGTTAATTGATTTTTGTTTCAGAAAAAGGATTAGGGTTTGGTGTATACAGAAGCGGCGCTCATCTTCTTCGTCTTCACTTCGTCTCCTCCATTCTTCTCAAACCGGACATGGCTTACTGACGCCCCTCCGTCCTTGTTGCCAGGCGTCGTTCCCTCTCTCCATTCCCCATAGTCACGCAGACGGCGATGATTGCAAGGTAATGATCTCAATGCTTATGTTTTTAGGGTTTCCAGTTCATACGCGTTTTTTACTCCTTGATAAATTCTAATCTCTGAAAACTATCATTGTTATGTGAGGTGTGAAGGAAAAAAAAGTGGAAAAGTTATACCTTTGTTGTCTTTTTGAAAATGGAGGAGAGAGCTGGAGGAGGCGCCTAGGGTGGCCGGACGGAGAAGGTAGTGGTGCTGAGCTAGCTTGGAAGTTTTGGTACTCGTATTTACCTTTTAGATTGTTGGTTCAATGATGATGTTTGAGAATCTTGTATAAAAGTTGCCTCTCTTCTTCTCCAGTTGCCTCGCTTCTGTATGCTAGCTTATTGTTTCATTTCTTTTCCTTGTCTCTGTATGCTTTGTATGCTTCTGAGTTTGAGAAATATTGTTGTTGTTGGCCCGGTGATGAAGCAATTCTGAGGGTTTGTTGCCTTGAAATGCTGAGTTGCCTTGATCTTGAATATAGTTGCTTGTTGATATGCTAATATTTATGCTTCTTTATCCTCTTCTTCTTGTTGGCTTCTGCTGCTGTATGCTTGGATATTTGGTATTCTTGTTGATGTTGGCTATACTGAATATGCTTGTTGATGTTGGCTATACTGAGTATGCTTGTGAGTGATGGTTATGTTGTATTATTGGCCCAATGATGAAACCTTTCTGAGGGTTTGGTGGCTTTGATCTGACCAGACCTGTATTAAAAAAGGCTTGTATGTTTGATGCTCTGGTTTGGACTTGAAGCTTGATGCTTCTGGTTTTGGAGGCTTTTGGTCTTAGACAGTTTACAGGCTTTTGGCGTTTTGGTTGCAGTTAGGCTTCATGTTTTTGACAAAGGTTTCAGGCCTTGGCTTAGTATGCTTTAGGCTTTGGCTTCTGTGAACTATGCAGGATTTAGGCTTGTGTTTCAGGTTTGAAATAGGTTGAGGGCTCTTTGAAGGTTGAGTTGTTTAAGGCTTGACAGTTTGAGGTTTGGTTGTTTGATGTTCTTGGCCTTTGACAGGTTTAGGTTTGCATCAGGTAAGGTTTTGGTGATGTTGTTTATGTTTTTTTTGTGAACTGGTTTTAGGCTTCAGCAGGTTTTAATAGGGGGTTTGAAGGTTATGTGCTTCTGTTTGGCTTCAGCCGGTTGAAGGCTTGTTGTTGGTGCAGGTTTTATGTCTTGAATGTTTTTGGGTTGTGTTGATGCTGGATAGCCTTTGGTATTTTGTTTTGAGCTTCTTGATCTCTTTTTCTGCCCCCTTGTACTGTGTTATTACAGTTTGTTTTATATATTTCTTCTTCAAGCCTAAGCCTGTAAGCCTATCTTCTCTTTCTCTCTTCTCTCTCTCTCTCTCTTGGCAGACTAGACATTAATTTTATATTGTTTATGTTTGTCCTATGTTCTGAAAAGGTAGTTGGCCTTTGGAAAGTGATGTGATTTGAACATTGCTTGCAATATTGGTTTACTCTGCATACTTTATCTCTTCTTCCAGATTTTATGCTTCTTTGACAGCCCTTTGTACTTTGATATCTTGATATCTTTTTGGACAACTTTTTGGGTATCTTGTGGAAAGTTTGAAATTGGAACTTTGTAGTTCTAGTTCAGTTCAGTTCAGTTTGCCTTTGGATTTTGTTTGGCATTTTATGAACTATGCAGCTTTTTGACCATTTTTGAAATTGTGCAATTACAACTTTTGTGCATTTCATGTCTTTTTCTTTTGCAAGCATTTCTCATCCCTCTTTGTGAACCGGGAGAAATCTCGTGATTTGCAGAGAGAGCAATTTGATTCCGGCCAGCTGCTTTTAATGATGAATCCATTTTTTTATCTGTCTGTCTTTTTTAACTTTATCTGCTTTTGACTTCTTCTTTTCTTTTTGCAGATAAAAATCAAATGGAGAGGAGTAGCAGTGGAAGCTGAAGATTTGAAGACTTAGGAATTAGGATGAAATTTTATTTCAATTTTTAATCATTGTAACCATTATTATTATGAATACTTTGTAAATAAATATTGTATTCAAATAACAATTGTAACAAATAATTAAAGATGAATAAATAAGAATCCTTTTGATCAGTTAATTCTTCTTTCAATTCAATGTTCATTTGATTATTTGAATTTCTTAAATTAAAATAACTGGAAGTATCCAATTATTCTGACTTAGAAAAATAATTAATAAACACTGTGGTCTTATCATTGAATCAATAATAAACCTGGCGCTCCAATTAAATAATGCACAGTTAATCAAACCAATATCCAGATATTTATCTTTTTACTGATCAAATCAGATACTGTAGATTCTCAATTTAAGTACCTCAGCCTTTATCTCATCTCAAATCAAATGCCTTAGCCTTTACTGATTAAATAAAACACTGCAAGTTCTTGATTCAAATGCCTCAATCCAAATCTCAGAGTAAACTGAAAAGAACTGTAAAATTAATTCTTTCTGCGCGCACAAAACCCTGATTCTTGTCTTAATTTTCACAGAAGCGCCTGCCTGATTAAAACCTGAGCCAAACTCAAACAAAACCCTAGAAATTTGCTTGAACTGTTCCAGAGCCATGAAAACCCTAATTTTGTCCGACTGACGAGAAAAGTTTGTTTGACCGATTCTTGAACCAGTTTGAAAAATCAGGAAAAGTCCGAAGCTGTGATTTCTTGTGGAAAAATACGAGGGCAAATTTTGGGGTACAACAGTACCCCACTGAGTAACAAAAGTTGTCTTCTCCATGTGTTTGGGAGCCATTTTAATCTGATTATAACTGGAGAAACCATCCATGAAGGAGAAGACTTTATGCTGAGCGGTGTTGTCAACCAGAACGTCGATATGAGGTAGAGGGAAATCATCCTTGGGACTTTCCCTGTTCATATCCCTATAGTCAACACACATTCGAACATTACCATCCTTCTTCGGCACAGGAACCACATTGGCCACCCACTGAGGGTAAGAAGTAACTGCTAGAAAACCGGCGTCAAACTGTTTCATAACTTCAGCCTTGATTTTCTTAGACATCTCTGGGTGCATTCAGCGGACCTTCTGTTTCACGGGAGGACAGCCTTCCTTGGTAGGCAGGCGATGAACCACAATATCAGTATCCAACCCAGGCATATCTTTGTAAGACCAAGCAAAGATCTCAACATAGTCATGTAGCATCTGAATCAATTGTTGTTTCACACTAAGCTCCAGATTTGCACCAACCTTGACTTCCTTCTTGTCTGTCTCTGTACCCAGATTCACTGATTCCACCGGCTCTTCGTGCGGCTGAATGGCCCTCTCTTCTTGGAGTAACAGTCTTGCAAGTTCACCAGGCACTTCGCAATCATTTTCACCTTCGTCTTCGGCTAAGTTAATCGGATTTTCAAAGTCATAACTGGCAGTAGCAGAGTCGTTACCAGTGAGATCCAGAGTGGATGTAGACCTGTATATGTGAGTGTGTGTAAATAGCTGTTTTGCAATATATAATAAAGAAAAACAAGGAGCGCAAAATTTGAAATGCAAGAACGTCCAATGCTTTTATTAATGATATATGAAAATGACACACATAAAGCCCTCACAAATGAAGCCACGGTGCCCCGGGTAAGACATCGGGCCATAAAGTTTAAAACATTGTCTGTTACAAATTCAAAACAAAAGTTTCATTACTGGGTAACAAAAGTAATAGGGATGAAGTCCTTTGCTGTCCAGTTGCTTGGTCCACCGTAGGTCGTAGGATAGATCCAACTGTCGAACTCATACTCTTCCACATTATCTTCAATGGCATTCACTCCCGAGTTGCTGATGAACACAGGAGGTCTTCCAGTTCGTGCATTCCGAACAGTCCTTTGAGCTTCTGCAGTGAAACCCAAATCAAACTTGTTAGTCTTCTTTGTAAAATCAGAGAGTCATCCCCAATTTGCACACCCACCTTTCTCAACAACAGCCCGGACATCCTTGAGGGAAGCCATCTTCATAGGAGAATCTTTAACAACAGTCTCAGCTGACGCCAGTGTCTAGGGAACCTCTTCAAAATGTTGGAATGGGGTCTCAATGAACTCCCCATCCATCTCTACATATCGGAAAGAGTTGAGGTGGCTAACCATGTATTCTTCCTCTCCTTGTATTGTCACAATCTTCCCTTTGACCGGGTACTTCAGCTTCTAGTGGAGCGTTGAGGTTACGGCCCCAGCTTTGTGGATCCATGGACGACCTAGCAAACAAGAATAAGATGAACGAATGTCCATCACATAGAATGTAGAATTGAAAACCTGAGAACCAACCTTAATCGGAATATCAACTTCTCCGTGCACCATCCTCTTAGACCCATCAAAGGCCCTGACAACAATGTTGCTTGGTTTCAACTCCAACCCTTCGCAATCCAACTGGTCTAGAGCTTTCTTAGGCAAGACATTCAACGAGGAACCAGTATCCACCAATACATGAGAGAGAGTAGTGCCTCTGCATTCAATGGAGACATGCAGGGCATCGTTGTGATTCTTCCCCTTAGTAGTCAGATCGGCGTCAGAGAAACCCAACCCATTATCATCAGTTAAATTGGCCATGCAATCTGTAAACTAATCAGTTGATGTCTCTTGTGGTACGTGGGCAGTCTTCAGAAATGTAATCAGAGCCTTGGCATGGGCCTCTGAGCACAGCAATAGTGACAACATAGAAATCTTGGACGGGGTTTGCCCCAGCTATTCAACTACATTGTAGTCACTCTTTTTGATGATCTTCAGAATCTCTTCCATCTCTTGTTTAAAAGCCTCAACAGTAATCGTCTTCGACGCATCCGTCTGGGCAGGCACATCAGTGGTGATCCCTTTGCCCCGAGTGTCAGATGGCTCGGCGACAGGGGTAAGAATAGGAACTTGATCAGGAATAGTAGCAGGGACACTGGCAGGTGTAATAACAACAGGTCTTCGGGTAGTTGGCGGAGAGATATCAGGTGAGAAAAGTCTTCCGCTGAGGGTGACTTTAGCAGGTCCAACAATATTCCTGACGTCAGTATCAGCATCCAACTCTTGCTTAACTCCATGAAAATAAACATCAGCCTCATAGTGCCAAGGGATAGCTTTATCAGAGGTGTAGGCGATGGGCCCCGGAACAGTGATGATTACAGGTGCGATTCTTGGAACAGATGTAATTCTAACAGGCTTCCTCGAGGGAGCCTTGGAAGAATTGTCGAAAATGGTGATAAGGGCAACTTCTTCAGTATGAACTAGAGGAACAACAGTCTTCTCAAACAAAATTTCTTTACTATCCATCAGGCGTTGGACACCTGATTTCAAAAGCAGACAACCATTAGGTAGAACAGAACACATACGACAACCTTCGTCACATCCCGGAAATAAACCGGCTAGCAAAAGGTTCTTCACAATCATCAAAGGGGTAACAATGTCATTCACAGAAACCACAAACGAGTCTTCATCTATAGCATTTACTCCATGCTTGGGAATAGGAGAGGTCACAACATTAGGCCTTTCGGGTGCCTCGAACTCAATCTCCTTCGCATCAATTAAGTCCTGTATCTTATTCTTCAAAGTCCAACAATCATCTGTATTATGCCCCGGGCTATCAGAGTGACAAGCACAACGGGAATTAGGGTTATACCTCGGTGATGTTGTATTTGGATTCTTTGGGGCTTCCCTTGGAATCACAAGATTGGTTTTCAGCAACTGTGGCAGAATTTAAGATAAGGTCATGTTGAGACGAGTGAATTGTCTTCGAGGTCTCTCGTCCTTTGGGTGATTGTTGTGCTGATGAGGACCAGCAGGTTTTGAAATAACAACCGCATTAACAGCTTGGTGGCGTTCAGGTCTATTCTGGTTTCTTGAACTGTAGACGGCGCTGGACTCTTTCTTAAACGGCTTCTTCTCGGTGCTTGATGAAGCACCCTTTTGTATCTTACCAGCCTTAATACCAGCCTCAATCCTCTCACCGGTCAAAATAAGCTCTGTAAACCCAAACGAAGAGCTTCCAATCAGATGGTTGAAAAATGGGCCAGACAGGGTCCCCAGAAACATATCCACAAGCTCCTGATCAGCCAAGGGTGGTTGTACTCTTCCGGCGAGGTCCCTCCACTTCTGAGCATAATCTTTGAATCCTTCACCCGTTCCCATTGACATGCCCTGGAGTTGGGTACGCGTAGGAGCGAGGTTGGAGTTGAACTGGTACTGCCTGTAGAAAGCAGTGGCCAAATCTTCCCAACTGCGGATACTGGCTCCATCCAACTGATAGAACCATTCAAGATGAGTCCCTGAGAGAATGTCTTAAAAGAAGTGGATCCATAGGTTTTTATCAGCGGTGTACAGCTGAATCTTCCTCACATATGACCGGAGGTGCAGCTTCGGACAAGAAACTATGTCATACTTATCAAAGGCTGGTGCCTTGAACTTGTGGGGAATTACTACCCCAGATGATAGACCCAGATCACCAAAGTCCAGACCAAGCACTTTCTGTACTTCCATAGCACTCAACCGGTCTTCCAGTTGCTTGTATCTATCCTCAACCGGAGGATACTGTTCTTCGTCGAAGTCCGTCTCGTTGTCGGAGACCACAGGGCTAGGAGCCCTCCTTTCTTCTTGACAATCTTTCCCTCCAGATGAGGTGGTCAAATCAACTTCATTTTGAAGCCTGTTTCCAAACCTAGGACAAGTGTTGAACAGGATGGTCCTCCTCTTCTTCTTCTTCTTCTCTTTCAGAATCAGGGTCTTCAGTTCTTGCTGACCCTTAGCTAGATTCATGAACAGCTCTTGGAATTGGGCATTCTGGGCCTGGAGGGCCTTGATGGCTTGCTCAGTTGAAGGTTCAGCAGACATGATGAGTGCTGAAATAAACAGCGAAGAAGATAAGAGACCTGTAATGGGTACCTGCTATGGAGTGCATGGGATGAAATGTGTATGATTATGATTTCAAAGACAATCGAGAGATTCAAATTTGTAAACAAGAAAGGAAACGCACTTTATTAGATAAACTTTTGAAATTCAAATTGTTCAACTGATTGCCCTTAAGGCGTTACAATAATGGAAATACTGAAAAGTAAATAAAAACTGGAAAGGAAATCAACAAAGGCCAATCAATGCTCCCATGGTCTCTTCTTGTCGGTGCGGACGTAGTCATTGAGAATCCGCTCGTTCTCCAACTGCCTAGTCAACTTCTGGATCTTTTGCTCTTGCTCGTTGAACTTCTCTCGGTAAGAATCCCGTTCTTCCCTTAGCTACATCCAGGATCTTTTCAGTGCCCCAATGTCAGTGGGCATATGAGGATGGAGGATGGTCGGAAGAACCCCTTCTTCATTAGCAACTTCAACAATGACAGGTCGGACGGCTTCATATGGCATACCCAGCTTTTGGGCACGGATATGGACCCATCTGAGATATGGCTCCATCGGGAGAGAAGTCTTTGGGCCCAGCTCATGTGGATCATACTGGTGAACTCTAACCCAAGCCCTTATGAATCTGCGACATTGCTCGTCGATATCCCCTTGAAAATCAAAGATGATGCTAGGCATTAACAGCTCATGTGGTCCTTCTCTTCTGGCACGCCCAAACTGACGTAAGGCTAAGCATGGGTTGTAAGAAATTCCTCCACAGGTCCCTATCAGTGGAACATTAGGGTACTCCCCACAGTGATCAATAATAGTCATCTCGTCCATACCCTTGAGAGTCTAGATGATGTCATTATGAGAGAGAGACATCACCCTATAAGCCCAGCCCATGCCTTCTTCGTTCTTCAGCACTGATTTGGGAAGGTGCAAAGTAAACCACCTTGCCAATAATGGATCACAACACATCAAGGTTCCCCGCTTTCGGGCAGTACGAGCATAGAGCTGATGAAGGATGTCACCCAAGAGAGTGGGTACAGGATTACGAGAGATGAAGATTTTCACCACATTCACATCCACAAACGAGTCAGAGTTCGGAAACAATACCAAGCCATATATCAGAAGAGCCAGAATATCCTCGAATGCCTTGAAGTCTAGACTATCCCAGAAGTAATTAGCTTTACCAACCAAGAACTTAGTCAGAAAGCCCTTTGCTCCACTTCTAGTCTCCCAATTAGCCATTACCTCCTCTTTGGTCATATGAAGGATTACAGCAATCTCTTCGGGCCTAAGAATCTTCTCCCAACCAGTAAACGGGGTCTGCTCCAGAACAGAGATACTGAGCAGCTCAGAGAACTCTTCTAAGGTGGGAACCAGCTGATAGTCTTGAAAAGTAAAACAACGGTACAACGGATCATAGAATTGGACTAGGACACTCATCATCTGCTCGTCCAATTTGGAGGTGACCAAACTGAGAAGATAACCATGTCTCTTGAGGAAGGAAGTAGTATCAGGCATCTTTGCAACCAAATCTTTAAGCAAGGTGGGAACCTGGACAAAGTTGATCCTGATGGTATTCCTACGCATGGGCATCATGATGACCTACAAAACAGAACAAAGATGAATCCCTCCTGTCTTTGAAATAGGTTAGTCCAATGCAGGGTGTATGCAATGTTATTATGTCATGATGTCATGATAGTAAGCACACCACAAGTATCCACAAATAGCAAACATGGTAAAGGCACACAAGTCACACAGAGAGCCCTTAGATTTCAGGCTGGCAAGGAGCTTAGGTACTACCCTCTTTCAGTTCAAGTGGTTTAAACCTGTCCTAAAAATAGTAACCGGGTTCTAGAGGATCTCAATATCACTGACTACCCTTGATCGGTCATAATTCAAGTTTAGCAACCTTTTCTTGCGGCCGGAATCATCGCGAGAGTTTAGTCTCAATGAGTGTAGCATACTGCTACTGTTTTATGGCCAAGTTAGTCAATTTAAAGGTTCTAAGGTCAGTTGGTGCTTAATGACCCCTTAGAAGACCCATATTCTCCTTGTTCCAACACAAGGGATATCGGTACAGACTAAAGTGCCACACCAACATAGCTACTGCTTCAACCGTATCGGTCTACGCCGTACAATTCCCTCACAGTTTATTGCTACTTACCTAAAGGGTATCCCCCAGATCTGGGTTAGGATCTATAGTAACTCCGATACAAGCCCACAAATATAAATCATACAAAGCATACAATTGAAAACACAATGATCTAATCCTCAGGTACACCCCACTTATTAATATCCCCAGCAAAGTCGCCAGTTCTGTGATACGGTGGGAGAGAACTCACTGTTTTTGGAATGTTGGTTCGCATTTTGCGTTTGTTTTTCGCAAAATGTCGCGGTAAGCAAGAGTCACCACCGTCTTTTTTTTTATCCAACAAGGAAAGGAAAAAAGCACAGAAAAATTCCTTTTTCTAGATGTTTCTCGGGTCCGGGGGGTAGATTATAGAAAGGGAAAGTGTTAGCACCCTTTCTATCCGTGGTTATCCACGGGCTCTTAGGTACTTGCTCAAAGTGTTTTCAAAAATTTCTTTTCTTTGTGTTTGTGGGTTTGAAAGGAGTTTTTGTTTGAAAGGTGTAAGTGCGAAAAGTTTTATTTTGTTTTGAAAGGAGCAAGTACTTAAGAGCCATCTACCTACTCGAAAAAGGAATTAAATTGTGCTAATGCCCTTTGGACAATGCTATCCCACTATGAATGAGTGGGTAGCATCGTCGTTGGAGTTTAAAGGGTCAATTCGATTAAGGGATGTGTGGTCACTAAAGCAATGTTAGGACGCCTTAACGGTAACCCTAATGTCTTAGATCATTTTTTTCGAGGCAACCGTTTCGAGGAAACTTATGATCTTTGGACAAGAGGGAGACCTCTAAAACTTCCTATACTTAATGACCACCTTCGAAGGTAACCAAGTGAGGTGTACCCAAAGAGTGCGCATGTGCGAGTGTGTTATTTCGGTTATATTATCTTTGTACATGTCATGGGTGAGCTATGTTGATTTTAGGTTTAAACATTTGATCTTGTCATGCATTCCCTATTTATCAAACATCTAACAGTTAATAAGTTGCGGAAATTAAATTGCGGAAATTAAATCTAAACTATTACAAGGCGTCGGGTATTTACATCGCCAAAAGCAACCCTTGAAATTAAAAGTGCGGAAAGTAAAATAAAGCGATAAAAATGTCCTATTTAAGCTATTACATTCCGGGAAACAATTACATCAATATGATAAATAGATCGCATGCGGGAAAATTAAATCGGGCGCATTTTCTAGGGTTTTGACCCTTTTTGGAAGAAAGTGATTTTTTTTTGTTATTTTTGGATTAAAAAGAAACTAAATTAAGTTGACAATAAAATAAATTAATTAATTAATTAAGGAAAAGATATTTTTGGATTTTTGAGTATTTAAAGAAATAAAATAAATTTGGCCAAAGTTAGTAAAGCCCAATAATCTAAATTAATTTTAATTATTTGTAAAAGATATTGAAATTATACCTAATTAAAACTAAGTTAATTAATTAGTATTTATTTACAAAAATAAACTGATGAATTTAATTTTAATAAATAAAATATATTTTTGTGTTTTTGTTGCATGAGGAAAAAATTTAATTGGTTAATTAGAAAATAAAAATAACAATAAACAATAAATAAATAAATAAAAGAAAGAAATAACCAAGGGGTTTGGGCCCAGATTGGGGGTGAAATCTGCAATTCAGAGGCCCATTTCAAGCAAGCCTGATTGAGTTTTCTGTATTCCACGTATGCACTCTGACTAGGCACCATGGTGGATGTTCAATCTTGACCATCAGATTTGGCCTGGAGGCCATCTGGCGCCTGGAGATTTGAAGGAGTATGATGGACTATAACTCATGAAACACCCTGGAATATCTGTGGAAAAAAATCACAAAGCAATATGGTGGACCTGGGATTCGAACCCAGGTCCTGTGAGTCAATGAGAAACGCGTTTACCACTGCACCAGCGTGTTTTATTTTTTAACATATTAAGTAGCAATTATTATATGGAAAAACAAAACAAATTCCAGAATTAAAACAAAAAACACGCGAATTATGAATGGACGAATGGGGAGAAGCCACACATTCATCTTCTTCGTTGGCCCCTGGATATTTACCTGTGGATTTATATCCGCAGCTAAATCCCTAGGTCGATCCTAAAATCAATTTCAGGCCATGGAAACTCAATCTAAAAACATAGTCATGCTCGTCTCCTTTCCCTGATCATGTCCATGTCCATTGTTTGCATCAATTTTGCCTGTAAATAAAAAACCCAAAAACAAGCTTCCAAAACCCTAGGTTCGGGTATGGGGCTATGGCTCATGAAAACACAATCAAATGATGCAGAAAGTTTAGGAATTGAATGATAAGCATGATTATACCAAAGATTTGTCCAAAAGATGCAGAAATATGGAGTCATGATTTCAAGTGCAGAGCGACTTTCAGGGAGACTTACAGCGCGATTGAGGAGGTTTCAGAGCTTGTTAAGGATTGGTTTTGACTCAATGGATGTCCAGCAAGAGGATAGCATTGAGATTTTGCTTTGAATCGGCCTCTAACAAGGATTTCAGTTTCAAGCTTTTTCAAGTTTTTTTCAAGTTTGCTTTCGATGTTTATGCAGCCTCTAGGTTCTGATGCTCGTGCCTTTGGTTTGTATAAGCAATATGGAATGAATTAGGTCAAGTTTTGGGCTTTGAATCCTTATGCATTGATGATTTAGGATTTGATATGATCCTCCATGAAAAAGCTTCCAAATTTGTCCAAAAACCAATATTTTGTGCATGATATAGCTTAATACGAGTTTGACCATATCCATAATGATAATTAAGACCTGTATTAATAAAAAAGATACCAAGTGATCAATATTTAGATTTTATTTGGATTTAAATTGATTTAAAATGAATTAATTCAATAAAAATCAAATAAAATAGAAAAATTAATATGGACACAAGACTGAAGATAGGACACGTGTGTAGTGTGACAAAATCAAATCAAGTGGAAAAAAGTGGGCCCATTTGACAAAATTTGATGTTTTGGGGATAGTTGACTTTTGGCAATTTTGGAAAAATGCCCAACTTCAACAATGCATAACTTCTTCAATTTTGAACTTTTGGATGTGTTCTTGGACTTTTTAGAAACCTTGAGATGTCCTCTAACCAACCCTTTTGGTCTCATATCATTTTGATATTCCATGCTCCAGTTATAAGATTTGGCAAAAAAGGTGTTTTTGTTGACTTTCAAAAATAACCTATAATGTCCAAATTTTTAACTTTTTGTGAGTGCATTTCTTGATCTTGGGGTGTGAATATGGATTTTAGTAAATTGCATTCTATTCAAAATGAGCTTTGGATGGGTCATTTCTCATAAAGTATGAGAAAGTTATGCTTGGTCAAAGTTGAGTTGACTTCTCCTACAAAACCCTAATTTAGCAAATTTTGAATCTTGATGAATCTTGAGCAATCCTTGATGAATCATGATCAAACCTTTATCAAATAATGAAATATCCTTCAAAATGATAATTTTGACAAAAAATCTTGAAGTTTGACTATTTGTAGGTCACAGTTGACTTTTGCCCCAACACAGTCGATTTTTGGGCCTCTTGAGCAATTGACTGACCAAACTTCCTCAGCAAGGCTTGAAATTTGACATGGATGAACTTGAGATCATATTAGGACATTAGGGAGAACTTGAGGTCATTTTTATGTAAGGACCTTGATGCATCACAAAACCCTAATTTTGAGATTAACTGCCTTAGGAGATGAATTGACTGTTCAACTCTTTAGCAAACTTGAGCCACTAGGAGACTTTTCTTGTAATGTCTTAAGAAATATGGGAGGGAAAATTTTGGGGTACAACAGGTACAACACCTTCACATTTCTTTTATAAAATCACCCCAATCCTCCTTTTCATCTGAGATTTTTTATCTCTTCATCAACAATTCGCAAGAAGGATTTCTCAACATGGCTTCAGTCATCACCGCATCTGCAACCTCTATACAATAGCTTCATCTTCGTTGCGTTTTCGACAAATTGCATCGCTATTAGATTTCCTATGATCAATAACATTATAAATTCCACATCATACATTGAACACAACAACAATTCACAGAGGCAAAAAAATACAGAAACAACAGAAATCATTTCGAATCGCTACGAAAGCACAGAAAGCAGAACTACGGATATGGAGAAGAAGAAGAATATAGCAAAGAATGTACCTCTGAATTTCTCAGCTTTGCCATTGAAGATGCACCGGACCGGTCTCCGGTAGGTAATATCTCTCAATATATTACTTTAGCATATGATGTGTGTTCGCCCTCTATGTTGAATCCAATCTGACATTACACGAATTATAACGAAGAAAGAGAGTCACGACCTCGGAGCTTTGAGATTGGAGACAGAAAGGTTCAGATGACAATGAGATGGAAAACAAAATGTAAAGTTGAGACAAAGGGTTGGGTCTTTTCCGATAATAATGGTTATGAAGGAGCAAAGAAGAGCTGAAGAAGGATTAGCGTCGCGCCGTATTGAGAGAAGGAAGGAGATCATATCCGAGTTGTGAACTGAAGGGTCACATAATTGAACCCTAATTTCATGATTCTTCCCCTTATCATTTGTTAGTTTTTTATATAAAATAATACATAAAAACTAAATAACTAAAAAATATTTCTTATTAGATTGGATTATAAACCGCTCCCCCCCCCCATTAGGCTCATGCTACCATTGTTTTTTTGGAGTCTAAAGTCTAGTGTACAAAAACTGTTTCATGGGATAATCATGTTAGGCCTAGTGCCCTTACTTGCAGCATACACCATGATTTAGGCCTTACACCCTCATGATTCCTCTATTTCTTTGTTAGATTTAAGACTTTTCCTTAATTTTTTTCTATATTTTTTTTATGACAAAAATTATAAAATGAATAAAACTTGTTAAAACTTCTTAGTTGACATTAAGAATAAATTCTTTATTTTTCGATAGAATTTTCCTCACATAAAATAATAAAAATACTTTTCCTTTTAGGTTTCCTATTCATATTTTTATAACGTCGTGCCTCGTTATTTTTGACGCATTTGTTCATTGTGCAAGGTACATTTTGGTGTTTTTGATCATGTAACATAACATGTTGTTATGTGATCGAAACATATGTCTTATGCTTGCTTCTGATGCGACACGACTTATTTCTCATCGTCCTGAGAAATTCATATCATATTATATGTTGTCCAGATGCATGTAATATTTTTTGATACTTTGTGTAGGAACTTCTGATTACGCGTTGCATTTGTAACACACATTTGCTTTTATCTTACTTGGATATCGCTTCTGACTTTGTTTCTTTCTTGGTGAAGCTTTCTCGATGTGTACTCCTTGCTTCTCCATTTCTTTCGTCCGCTCTTGATGATCCGCTTGCTTTTGGTTTTGATGCCAATTTTGTGTAATATTGTGGAATAAAAAGAGACTTAGATTTAAGAAGTTTCGAAGAAAATTAAGAGTGTAATCCCCATTGAGAAAGATTTAAGGAGGCATTTGGTAGAGTTTTCTTATTGTTTGTGTGGTTTTGAAGAGGCAACTAACCTTCTCTGTTAGATGTGTGTGGATTCCGATTGTGATTTATTTTCACATCGATGACGCTTCAACACCTATTCTGAATCTCTGATTGTGTGTTTGTTGATGCCAGCTCGTGTGAAACTAAACTTGTTTGAACCATCACCAAAACGTCATTGGAGTTCGAACGTATAATTAACTGAGTTTAGGACTGAAGAACATCACGAAGAAAGGGTGGGTACAAATAAAATTTGAGCCTTTATCCTTTGTTTCTTAAACCGTGAACCAAGCCATGGTACAATGCTTCAAAAGTCCTAATTGAAGCATGGGTTATTTCGAAAGCATACTGTTACAAAAGGTATCCTGACTCCTGTAAGGCTTTACTCTAAATCCTGAGTTGCATTTTCCTACAAAAATTATTTTATCTGCTAAAAATCATTTTCAAAACTTCAAACACAAGCATATACTTTGCATTATTTGAATATCGCTATTTGCATATGGCTATTTGTTTGACAGCGGAGAAATTCGCACGACGAATGTCCAGTGAACAAAAACCCTCTCAAAGAGCAAAATCATTTCTAGTGGGAAGACACTTCCAATAACAGGTCTCCTATAAGCAAGGGGGCATGGCGTGTCACTATCCAACACACCTGGGGCAGTCAAGTTAAGATTCCAAGAAATCTCTCAAGAATTGTTGAATATAACAGAGGAAGGTTTGTATCTAAATCACTTGGGGCATTGAACGTGAATCCCACCAAAGAGTTACATACAGTCAAATATTTCTTGGAAGTGCCACAAACACCTGCTACTAGGGGAAATGACAAATCACCCCCAAAATCTTGTTCATAGGATGACCCCCATCCAGGGTTTCAATTTCATAAGACTCCTCCCCAACAGACTGGCGACAGGGTTTATTTCCCCATCAAACTACAGATTCCCTAGCTTAAGTTTGCCTCTCTGATTTCTACAAATCAAGGGACCATAACTCCTCTTCCCCAGTAGAATTTTCTACAATCCCCAGTAAGTTACTGAAAAGCTTGGACCCGACTAGATATCAGTTCAACTTCATTATTTCTAGCAAGTTACTGCAAAGCCTGGAATCTGACCAGATAACAGTTAACTTCTTTATCCCTAACAAGTTGTTGTGAAGCTGGGAATCCGACCAGATGAGAGTCAACTTCATTATCCTCAACCATTTTATGCCAAGCCTGGAGTCCGACCAGATAACAACTAACTTCTTATTCTCTCCAGTCAAGAGATAACTCCCCAATAGAGAAATGGACAATCAAAGCTCCTGAACACTTTTCCCCAAACAGAGATCAACATTCTCCACAAAGATTTTTCAAGTTAAAATCAATATTCCCCAGTGGAGTTCTCCTCAAACAACAAAACAGGAATCCCTAGTGAAACATTTTAAGCAAAGTTTGAAGACACACCTACTCTTCAACAACATTCCGGGATTTGAAGCACTTGTCAATGATTTATTTTCCGAGGCAAAAATACATTTCAACAATACTTCACATTCATACATCATATAACATACATGATATATGCATGCAGCATAGCTTCGTTTTGAGAACATCATCACATAATACATTTCATACATCATGACATTGCATACAGATGACGTTTTACCTTTTTAGGGAAATGTCAATCAACAGATAGCTATCATCAACCTTTTCAAGTTCCAGATTAATACATGTAACAAGCTAGGAAAACTATCTGTGGACGAGAGATTGAATATTAATACCAGTAACAAGCCAGGAAAACCATCTACATAAAGAGATTGAAGATTAATACATGTAATAAGCCAGGAAAACTATCTTTCTTTCTCAGGTCTAAGATTAATTCCTGAAACAAGGCAGGGCAATTATCTACACGACTAGCTGAAGTAACCCTACCCAGCTTTACACAAACAATCTTACACAGATGCAGTTTTACACAGACTCATCATGAAGTTACCCTACCCAGGTTCCTTCTCATTTCCAGATGCAGTTTTACACGGACTCATCCTGAAGCAACCCTACCCATGTTCCTTCTCATTTCCAGATGTAGTTTTACACGGACTCATCCTGAAGCAACCCTACCCAGGTTCCTTCTCATTTCCAGATGCAGTTTTTACATGGACTCATCCTGAAGCAACCCTACCCAGGTTCCTTCTCATTTCCAGATGCATTTTTACACGGACTCATCATGAAGCAACCCTAACAAGGTAACTTCTTATACATTTTCAGATGAAGTTTTACACAAACTCATCATGAAGTTACCCTACCCAGGTTCCTTCTCATACATTTCCAGATGAAGTTTTACACAGACTCATCATGAAGTTACCCTAGCCAAGTTCCTTCTCATACATTTTCGAATAAAGTTTTACACAGACTCATCATGAAGTTACCCTACCCATGTTCCTTCTCGTACATTTCCAAATGAAGCTTCACACGGACTCATCATGAAGCAACCCTACCCAGGTTCCTTCTCCTTTCCAGATGGAGTTTTACACAAGACTCATCCTGAAGCAGCCCTACACAGGCCCATAATAAATTAAAGAATCAAAGACCTCTTCTTGCTAGATTTATTTCTTCCAGTTAAATACAGGAGACCAAAGACCTCTTCTGGTTAGACTTATCTCTTCCTGTTAAAAACAGACAAAAGACATCCATTATTTCAATGTAAATCAACCAAAAGATTTATCCTGATACTTTCTACAGTCACCCTAGATGGCATCTATAAGCCCATCACCAAAAACTCTCCATCATCCCTGAATGGCATCTTTAAGCCCATTCCCTACATGGTCAACAAATACATCATCGAGTGCAAATTTCTGGGCACTCTATTATTCAATCATCTTCCACCTTCAAGTCACGAATGGCAGACTGGCCAATGTAACTCTTCACGTTCAAGAAGATTGAACAGGGGCAGCTGTTGTACCCCAAAATTTGCACTCACATTTCTCAAGGATTTTCTCACAAGATCATCCATGACATCAAGTTTACAGCCTTGATACACCAATTTAGGTTTGGAATTGGCAAAAGGTCAAAATGGTCAATTGCACGCTGAAAAGTCAAACTTTGACTTTTGGATCAAAATCAAGTTTTAAGAATCATATTTCATTAATGCATGTTAGAATATGAAGTTTGTTTCATTAATAAAGTCAAAAATCAAAATTATGTTGAAAAAGTCAAGATTCTAAATACTTAGAAATGTTTCTAAGTGTTTAGGAAATATGACAAGTTTAGAGCTTCTGTCCATATTTTCATCATGATGTATGTTGATTCTGGAAGAACTTATAACACAAGAGTTATAAATTTCAATGAGATCTAAAACATTACGGAACAGAACATCTCCTAGAAATGCTGAGATTTCAAGTTATACATCCTTGAAAGCACGTCCATGACACTGAAGCATTCAGCAAATTCTGGGCATTTCCAAGACAGATATTGGTTACAACTTCTAGGTTAGTTTTCACGTAGGTTCAGCCAGAGTTTGAAAGAGTAATTCAAAGAAGGTCTGCGAAGCATGTTCAAAGCTTTTGAAAAGTCTGAGAACTCCCTTCAGAACATGCGGGAGCAAGGAGATTCAAAGTTCAGAAGTTGGATATTTGTTCAAAGTTGCGCTGATGCTGAACTTCTAATCCAAAATAAGCTATGATACATAAATCTCATATTGCAGGTTCCTGTTTTGACAAATCTCATCATCATTTAATGCTCACACCCAGTTTTGAGTCTTTATCCAAAGGATTCCCCCACGTGTGGCATAAAAGTACCATTGATGTCCTTGAAAAGCAAACTTTTGTACAATTTTACGCTGGGCCCATGCTTTGCTTTTGCCTCTGAAGTTACTTTTCCTTAATTTATGCTTACAAATCCAACTTAGGCACGACTAAAAGCTGCTAACCATCATACTTGTTTAACTTGCTTCAAGAACAAGTCAGCGTTCTAGCATGATGGTTGTACTCTTGACTTCTCCAAGCTACAAAATACTTTCCTATAAATTGAACTTCATTTTCAACTATAAAGAGGTCAAAAAAATTGAAAAGAAAACCCTTGAAACCTTGCTAAAATCTCCCAAGAACTTGAAGCTGCAGCCCAAATGCAAAACATGTTAGTCTTTGATTTTTGCATTCAAATTCCAATTTTCCTCAAGTGTCTCTCGACCAAATCATCAACATAGTTTCTGATACACATTTAGAAGTCATCCCAACTTCTTTTTTCAAACTGCAATTCCATCTCCACCAACTTCCATTTCAAAACCAGAATATTGTTCCTTGACTAGTCCAGAACGCTCCAGCCATGCATAGCTCAAGTTAAGGGTTGTTCCGGATTTCTGAGAACGTGAGGAAGTTGACCAGAACATCACAACAGTCTGAACTAGGTTTCCAATCACATAACAAAATCCAGAAGCAAGCGCATCAGAGTCAGAGTTTCTGCCTCTTATTTTTGTCCTTTCAGCCACGCGCTGATTCTGACCCCTTTTTCATCTTATCATTTTTATCATCATTCTATTTTCATTAATCAAAAACACCAAAAATATTTTATATTCACATACTTTATTTTATTTCTTTTAAAACTAAAAGATCAAAAATATTTTCTTAAACAAACTTATTTTCTTCTCTTAACAAAGACAAAACAAGTCCATTTCAATTCATGTACATTATTTCAATATGGTTGTAATAGATAATTAGGATTTTAATTTCTTGCAATCCCCATTTGTAAATTTGTACACCCCATCCCCCTAATGATTGTAATAGTGTAGAATATTTACTTTCCGCAATTTATCACTTTCATATAAATGCTAGTAATTAGGATTTGTATGGAAAGATAAAATCAACAAGTAGACAACCCTAATCAAAGACTAAATGCATGCAAATGAAACACATTATTCACACATGCACCCCTAAGGTTAACTCCACTTGTTGCCTTATAAAAATGGCCATGTTATGCATGTGGGATGTCTTAGCAAAAACAATCAAATACAAGATCATAGTCCCTCGATGACGCTATGAATGTTTCCTTTCAAATGATCTTAGTCCCTCAAAGAAAAATGATAAGATATCTCACAACATTGTTATCATGATCATACAATGACCCACGCCCGTCCCTTTTACATCCAAAGATAAGGCTTCTTACCAATCAATGGTAAGACGACAATATCAAAGGAAAGGAGGAAAAGAACAAAGACTTTTTGAGTAGGTAGAAACGTTCCTAGTTGCTTTCTCACTTTCAAAACAAACACACATCAAACACTTTCAAAACATGAAATATTTTCAAGAGTCCAACTCTTTGTATACATTCTTACAAAACGAGAACCATTACAAAGTTCGCCTAAACGAAGGCGCCTTTTCAAAAATACTTTCAAAAACTACCACAAAGCACATTTTCAAACAAAGAAAATGATCTAGCAAGCAACTAAGAGTCCATAGATAACTATGGATGAAAAGGGTGCTAATACCTTCCCTTTTAATAATCTACCCCCCGAACTCAAGAAAATAATCTCAAAGGTCTTTCCTGTTCTTTTCAACCTTTCCTTTTGGATAAAAGAAAAGTCGGTGGCGACTCTTGCTAACTGCAACAATTGCGATCAAACGCAAAACATCCCAAGTCAGCTCTCCCACTGTATTACAGATAACATCAGAACAAAATTTCTTTGTACTAGTACCAACACTTATAGTCCTTGAAATCGTATTCATCTCCTCGCATTTCTGACTCTGACTCTCTTATTTAAAAAATTCCAACAACTTTTACAATCACTTACAAGGATCCCGTGACAAGGTCTACAATAATTTGTTACTCTATCACCATTTAGACGACGACATCTTATGCAAGGGCTACCCAAACCGACAATTTCACAGTCCACCAGCAGCGCTGAAACATCACAACTTTCTAAATTTCATCTTCTAAAAACTATCCTTGTTACTTAACAATCACCTTCAGAAACATCAAGGATTTACACTTTACTCGTATACCAATAACCGTTACATTTCTCCTCATCCATCGAGAAGTAAACATCAACAATGTCTGGTCATCCTCCATCAAGACGTTCCAACTTGATTAACAAACAAAATCTTTAATCCATGTCACCTTCAGATTCGGGAAACAAAAAAACTTCAACAATACTTGCATTGTCGCCATACCGAACCAATTACAACTGAGACATATCCGAGAAGCAAAGCTTCTCCCCCACTTATCTTCAAACCAACTCCTGCATACAATCGATTGGAAAAGCAAACAAGTACCGACAATGTTTCACACACTTGTCACGTACTAAGGAACAAAAAACATTAGACAACTTGGCCGACGGGCCGACCTGCTCTGATACCAACTAATGTAACACCCCATTTCTACTCGGCGAATATTAATAAAATCAGAGTTATTAAATTTCAACATACAAATAGGATGATACACTTACAACTTATAACAACGACGTTTAATCGCATGTAACATAGATACATAACATTTAAAACTCAGATGAGCCGATAGCAACATAAATTAGTCTTTGAAAACAAAACAACTTTTATAACTTAAGCAGTGGAATCATAATTTTCAACTCAAATGACATAACATCTTTGTCCAACTGAAAATAACTTTAAAACAACAAGTACTTAACTAAATCAACTTAAAATTCAACAATTGATGTAATAACAACGATAAAGCTACAAGCGTTCATCCCTCCTAGTGTTACGTATCAGAGCGACGACACCGACTCGAATTAATGAAGGTAAACAACCTTCACTCTGGATTACCTGCACATTACCAACATCAGGGTAACATTGAAACAGAAGGGGTAAGATGTCTAACTATATAATTGAACGTAAGATAATCATTATATTAGAATCAACCCATGCAAAATCACCACTTTACAAGTTATAAACAACAACAATTACAACAAAATATCAACAAAATATAACGATTAATTCACCAACACAGCAACTCAAATATGAAACGAGGAATGCGACTTGTTTCAATGCAAATGCAAGTGGTACCAAAGAAGCAAAACTCCTAATTTAATAATCTTTCCAATTAATAGAGGCAGCAACAAGGCATAAGCCTTGAACTTGATATTTTCCAATCCAGGCCAACTTAATGAGCATCAGCTTCAACATGATATGCCATGGATGCAACAACATGATTAAAGTAACAATGACAATAACAATTCAACATAAATCAATGTTGGCCATAAACCTATCACATCATCAACAATAATTGAACTTAATTCGACATTGACCATAAGCCTACAACTTAGTCTTAGCCAATAAATAATGGCAACACAGCTTAATTGCTCACCTGCAATTTCAACAATTAATAAAAACAACATCACATCGACTTATATATACCAATACTATTATCGACCAAGTCCTATTAATTTACTTCTACTAAGATATTCCACTGGCCAATTGTTTTCAGTTAAATCAATTAAACTATTATTTTCCTGCTACCTAAGTTATCTTTACTGCTATCATATTTTAGTTACTAATGTTTCTGTTATTTACTACTAATTCTGCAACTAAAATCATACCAGTTACTAACTCTGTAAATTAATAATTATCCTTTCTAAATATCTACTACTTTTAATTTCATAAATTACTACTGCTAACAATTATCCTTATGATGTTTGCCATCACTAATTTTCTGCTAACATTTACTAACGTTGTTGCTTATTATTGTTAACTCTATAACCAACCAATTATCTCTGCTACATGTACACTTACTCTGCTAAATGAATTGAATTAATAACTCTACTACTTTAATTAATCTTACTGCTACTACATATTTTTTAATTGCTAATAATTAAACTAGTAAAGTAACAGGTCCAGGAAATAGATAGAACAACTGAAAAACAGAGTTTTAGGGACGTATTTCAAATACAGAATTACTGATTCCAACACAAAATTCTCCAAATCTTCCTTTGATGAATAGTATTTCATATGCCAGACCAACACAACATATAACCGCAGCCACATAATCCCTATAACAACATCAACATAGGATAATTTTCCCCCAACAAATTCATTTGACATCAAGACAACTTCAGCAATTTCAGAAATAACCACAACAATTATACATGCACAACAACAATGTTACACGACCTGATTCCAACATGCTATTCATCACAATTCTCATTATTGAGTCAGAACCCCACCCTTACGTTGGATTGAAGGTCGCTCTACAATTTTCATATCCATCATAGCTTTGTCTCTTTTCCTTGTTCCTCTTCTCCGCCACTTTCTACGTTACTGCTCCAAGATCTTCTTAATCTTCTAATTAACCTAATTTCCCATATCAACTTAACCTTATTTCATTAATCAAATTTGGGCATACTTACACACCCCCACCTTACTACATACCACCATATAAAAAAGCCCAACAACTTAGTCTTATATTATTCCATTAATTCCAATGTTATTATTATTATTATTATTAATCAACTAATTAATTAATTAATTAATAATCTAACAAGTTATACCAACAATTCTCAACATCTCACAACTTCAACAAATAATCCAAAAATAATTTAATTAAATAATTAATTAAATTAACGGGCGTTACACCCTCCCCTCCCTTCCCCTTCAAACTCTCAAACAAAGCCTAAGGGAGAATAATTTTTTGATTCATTGTACTTACATTAGTGTGCTTCTCTTGTCCTACTAAAAGTTATAGGGACCTATATTTACAAGGGTTGGCCCAAGGCTAAGGCCAGGAGTATGATGACATAGGCCCAAGAATTTATGGGTCAAATTTTTTTAATACTCGCATAATATTTGTATTGTTATATTTGTGAGGATCTCAAATAAGGACGACACATTGGTTCCCACCCTATGAGTTGTTGCTTAGGTACTACCTTTAGGTAGAATAAGGGCTAGCCATCATAGTAAGACACGCACAAAATATCATCATCCCTCTACCAGTTATGTTGACTGAGTCATACCATGATTTCTTGAAAAAACCTAGTCAAGAGCCTTCCCTAGTAAAAGGTTGGAAGATATGGTTGCTACACTTGAATCCATTCTAAAACGTTAAGATATTCTTAGTCTTCAAAATAATGCAACTCACCATTAATCATAGAGAACTCCATCAACCTCTTTACAAGACAGGTCTATCATATTAGGTAGGAATGTAGACAAAGATACCATACATAAATTACTCTTAGATGATGATAACATTGTTGTCACTATAAGAAATTTTATATTTATCAACGGTAAAAATTCATTGGTAAAAGTCCAAAATTCGTTGGTGAAGGCCAAATAAACTATACCAACGGTTACACTATTACAAATAACACATGTAATATCAGACGCGAAATGTGTTTTATCTCGGCATCGGAAGCGAGGAAAATAAGATCGTCATTAAAAATAAAGACTTGTCACCTCGGTGGTTAAAACACTGAAGGGTATTTTAATAGCACATAGATTCGATCCCCAACGTCCGCATTTTTATTACTTACAATTATAACACTTCATGTGTCTTGGTTATTTAATAAAAATGAGGGATAAAATAGTAGTATTTTTTTAATTTAAACTGGTTACATTGTTTACACGGATAATTAATAAAATATTTTATTTATAAAATACAATGTTTATCCATAATTTAAACTGATTACATTATTTACACATAATATCAATAAGAAATTTAATTTGTCCATGAAGAACCATATGCTGGAAACAATATATTTTTCTATTGTTTTTCATTGCATCTGTTTCTGATTTTAACAAAAAAAAAGGGTTAGATGAAAAAAGGGTTAGATGAAAAAAGAGTTAGATAAATAATGGAAAAATAAATATTTAAGAACACAAACCTTAAACTCAAATAATTTTCTGCTCTTGCAATCCATCATAGAGAATACTTCATAACAAAGACTCTTGCATGTCTTAAAGTGGAGGATAGTTTCTAGCGCTTCATATGACGTTCTATTATAAATTTTTGCTATTCATAGTGTTTTTATAATCGAAGTTAACTTAGGTTTCACGTAGATCAATAATGGAAGTGTCTCAATTGTTGATAGTCATGAAATGGACGACATGGATTTAATTAAGATTGTGACAAATATCATCAAACATAAAGCTAAAATATCCCCCCGGTTTTGAGAAAAACCGAGGTGCAAACAAATTTATTTTTAATTACATTGTTTACAGAGAATATTAGAAATACAATATATTAAAACAAATTCCTACTGCTCGAGGCTTATTGAATTAATAAAATCATAGCATTTATTCAACCTAGTTATGCAAATTAATAGTAAACCACACAAAATCATTAATCATCATTATTTTTAACATATAACACTGAATGTTCTTGAGAAGGAATTTTGTAGCGAACATGAAATCTATTGGCAAGTAGACAAAATCAAAGGAGAAAGTATTTTCAACAACAGATCTTTAGTGGAATCCAAATTTTATGGCATACTTTTATGTTGGAAATCCAAAAAAAAAAACCATAACATATCCATCTTCAGATATGTTATTTTAATTTATGCACTTGCAATCTATCTCGGAGATCTGTTCTTAAGCATATCTAGTTCAATAATTTTCATGGAAATGGAGAGTAGTAAATATTTCATGTATCTGGTGCGGCTAGAAATAGAGTAAAATTTGATAAACAGAGGTATTTATATTAAAAGTTGACTACTTTACCCCTCAGATTTAACTTATAACCAAGGTATATTATATTATCTATCACTTGGGCATTATGAAAAACCAAGGTGAAATGTATTTTTTATATTTTTTGACTTACATTGTTTACACAAAAAATTTTAAAATAAACCGTTGCTCATTTGAATGAATATTTTCACTGATATCCATCATCCTATTAGTTAAACTCGCTTCCTTTGATAATTTACAAAGAAGGGAGCTTAACTTCCTTTATTGTCTCCTTAAAGGGATAATGAGTTTTCTGCACTTGCAATCTATCAACACCAACAACAACATCAACACCAACAACAATATCAACCACATCAACACCAAGGCCGGAAAAACGTTTTGTTCTATAAGAACATTGAAGGTTTTTCCTGTCTTGCAATCCATCCCAAAGAATGATGCAATTTCGAGTTTGGGGCGACTACAAATAAGTAAGGATTAGGGTAAAATATGTTTGTTTTTTATAGTGTAATATGATTAGAAGACCCCCCGATTGTATCGAAACATCGAAAGGTTAGTTAATTTAACGTACAATTTTAATCAAAATAAAACATAAACTACAACAATTTTAATCAAAATAAAGGTTAGTTGATTTATTAGAAACCTGGGTAGGTTGATACTTTTCCAATTAAAAAACATAATACATGTCGCACCGAAGTTTAATATCTCGTTGTTTTTCTGATTGACGTGAAAGCTTCGTCATGAAATATGTTATTTATTATAATGACATTTGCTTCCGTCAATTATAATTCCTTATACCAACACCATTTTTTTGTCCCAATATTGTTACCAACGACTATTTGCAGGCATTGGACAAAGTCTTGGTGCTATAGCAATGGTTAAATACACTTTTTAATAACTTTATTCACCACGTATTTCTGTTGGTATTGGCCAAATTAGCCGTTGATATATGTCTCATTTTTTAAAAAGATATACATTTTTTGTAGAATTAATATTTTTAAATAATTATATTTTGGAAAAACATTCTACATAAAATTTAAAGCTAACATCAAATAAAATTTCAATTATAATGTCAAAATAGAAAGTCTTACAAATATATCAAAATAATGTCAATTATATAATACTAATTACCCAATATAAATACTACGACAACAAAAAAAAACACAACAACATATACAAGATAAAAGTTGTTTCTAATATTCATCTCTTTCATCTTCATTGGTGCGTGAACTTCGAGAAATTGTCTGGTTTTGGTCACTAGAAACATCTATAGTCTATTGAGAACAAAATAAAATAAGTTACAAACTTAACTTAATAAATATTTTCATAATATTCAAAATATGAACTCTAGAGTAAAATATAATTGTCTGGTTATTTCTTTTTTCTTTTATTTTGTTGTCGTTTTTACTAAAATTTAATGTATTTTGGTATTGTTGTAATCATGAATTTCTAATAGACTCATCATCAATATTAGTATAATGATTATTAGTTAATTATCAAACTATGAATATTTTACTTAGACATAGTAGTATAGGTTTCAGGGTATGTTTATTGGCTCTATTTAGAAGCTTATAATGAGATTAATAGGAAGAAACACATTGGATCTATTAGTAGAAGCTTATAAAGCACTATTTTGAAGCTTATAAGGAGATTAGTAGGATTCCAGTTGATACAATAGGCACAATAATGTTTAAAGGGAAACATCACACAATAGTTAGTTTCCAATCATGGATCTAGTGACTGTTAACCCCTACGGTTTGATATCAGCGGTTAGCTAAAACCCCCGCAATTAAACTATTGTAATACTATATGTGGGGGTTTTATAATTCCGGCAAATTATGTTGTGGAGGTCAAAAAACCCTGTAGAATGGTTAAAAAAAACCCCACAATCTAGGTGCCATGAGTTGGATCCATAAATGTTGATGATGGTTTGGAAGCAAGTAAACCATATTCTTGTAGATGATCAAGTGTGTACTTTCTTTGGCATAAGGAAATGCCTTAAGATGAGGGAGCAATTTTGAATCCTAGAAAATATTTGAGGTGACCAAGGTCTTTGATTGGGAAAGATGAATCTAAGTGTTTTATGTTCTTGATTTCATAGATCTTGTTACCTACAATCAGCAAATCAAGGACATATACAAGAATACAAGTGAAATTGCTATTGCTGAAAGCGGTATTAATGTCAAGTTGATTCAAAAACCAATTTTTAGATTATGCAATAGAGATGATAAGTTATGGTAGTGATTATAATAACAGGACTAAAAGTTTCATGATAGTCAAAACCCTTAGTTTGATTATAGCCTTTAAAAACAAGACGAGCCTTGTACCTTTTTAGGGATCCATTTGCAAAGTATTTCAATTTGAAAATCCAATTACAACCATTGGCTTTCTTACGGGAAGGAGGGGTGGTTAGAGTCCATGTGTTATTGGTGTTTAAGGCTTGAATTTAATTGAAGATAGCTTGTCTCCAATGAGGGTTGGTAATGGCTTCATTGTAAGATGAGGGTTCATAATTAATAGATAATTTTAAGATAAATAATTTATGATCATGAGATATATTATCATATGAAATGTAATGAGAGATCAATGATAGTCGTTGAGGTAAGTGGGGGGTTTTGATAGCCGATTGGATTTTCTAATGGGCTTGTCATAAATATGAGATTGGGGTGAATCAGTTTCAACTATATGTTCGATAATAGAGGCGATAAGAGAGTCATAGGGGATAAGACTATGTTGTTATGGTTCATTATTCATTTCATGATACTTGGGGTTTGGGATGGTAGATGGTGTTTCATCTAACTGTTGATCTAAGTAGTCTAATGTATAGTCTTGATAATCTTGATAATAGGGTTTATTTCTGATAGTGGAAATATTAGAAGGGAATATGATGTAAGGAAAAAGGTTCTCTATTAAACTGAAAAGTTGCATGAGTCCAAAAAATGTTGGGAAGATGGGATTGAAAAAAGAGAGCATGATTCACCCATTATAGGTGTTGATGATTTATTTCTAAAATCCCATTATGTTGGATTCATTGTTGAAGATAAATGGTTTTCATTGTGAATTCGAGCCCATTAATAGAATGTATTGTTTTGACTTTCTTGTTAAATTGGGTGAACACAAATTGAATACAAGATTTAATTAAATTATAAGTTTCAGTTTGTATTGCATGAGTTATATCCAACAAAATCTAGTATGATCATCCACAATGGTTAAAAAATGCATATGTCCATACATATATGAGGTATAGAAAGGTTCCCATATGTCCATATGGACCAAATAAAAATAATATACAACAATGTTAAAACTCTTATTGAAAAGGAGTATTTTTTGTTTGGCAAGAAAACAAGTATCACAGGGATAATAATGTTTTTCAAAATTGGGCAAAGATATAATTTTATTTATATCCTCAAGAGTATCCATAGATGGGTGGCCTAAACTTTTGTGCCACGAGTTACAAGAACTTGAATCATTTCTAAGGGAATTACAGGAAGAATTGAGCATATTAGTGTTTCTAACATAATCATTATTTGGGATGTATAGGCCATCACAGACACTGATCTTCATCAGGACACGGTTCCCCTGTATGAAGCAAGTAGTGGAATAGAAGTTAATGTGACATTAAAGGATTTTTGTCAATTTAGGAACATAGAGTTGGTTAAAATGTAGGAATGTATAAAACATCAAGAAGGTGAAAATATTTGTTAAAATAAACAGTTCTAGAAAAATTGTACATAATGAAGGCTCCATTGGGGAGCTTGCTATGGATGTGCGTGTAATAGTATATTTTTGGGTGAACATATGGCTGGATTAGCATGCGTGATTAATGGCCCCAATATCAATAATCCAATCATTTTTTTTGTGAATAATAGGGGAAGATTTATAAATAAAATAAAATAAAAAGCCACCACTCTTAAAGAAATAAACACCAAACCTATTTTTGCCGGGATTCGAAGCTTGTGTTCTAAGTTGTGTTTCCCCTCGCTTATATTCAGAAACCGGATGAATATTTGGTATTTATTTTTAAAAAATAAAATAAAATATGACACGTCTTGATATTATATCTCGATTTTTTATTAGGTGAGGTAAAAACATTATTATGAAATGTATTCAGTACAAAAAAACAACATATTAGCGGGGTGGATTTTCCGGGTGAAAATCACCTCACAAGTTAATTTACTTATGAGGGTGGGGTGTCTTTCACCCCCACAACGCAGTTTTTTTATTAAAAAAATAATAAATGTTTTTCATTCATGCAATAGATGGTCGGAAGGTTGAAATTGTTGAAAAGAAAGTTGCGAAGTAAAAGCCACACCGCAATTATGTTTAAAAAAATTTGGGGGGCATTTTAATAGTTCATTTACCAAGGAGTCAAGATGGCAGGTGACTATTACAGGCTTTTACTGACCCAGAGGTTGTGAATTGGCAAACATCTCACAAGTCCCAACGTGTCTTAGTGTTGCTTGGTGACAAATTGTTCCCAAGTGTTTTTAAAAAAATTGGGGGAAATTAGGAAATTAGATTTGGTATTTACTGATTGGACATATTGGCACAACGGCTCAACTTCGCAAGTCTCAACAGCTTTAGACGTTGCGATGTATTTTTCACCTTGGTACTTTGTTATAAATATCACCATCTCAGCTTCCTTCTTCACATTACAGATTTATCCCTTTTCACTTTTCATTCTCTCTTTCTCGGAGTTACAGTTCCACACATTCAAAGCCTCAAAATCTCCAAATCCTAAATTCTTAATACAAATCAACACTTTCAAAACTTAAATTATTTGTTGTTTCAAAGTTTATTTTATATTTTTCATCAAATTCATTATTAAAGTACACATATGAATTAAATTGTTTGTTATTTTATATTGAGTTGTATGAGCTGATTTAAATTATGTATTTTTATTGAAGTTTGTATGATATAAATAGCAATGGTTAGATTTGTGTTCAATATTTTACAATTTTTTTGGTGAAGTTTGTATGAATATGTGTGTAAATATGATGAAATGTTAGAATATAATTGTTAGAAACTATTAATATATTGTATGTGACCTTTTTAAGAATGTGGAATATTTAGAATTAGGTACACAATTTTTTTCTTAGTTTTTTCATAAATAAATAAATAATATATTAGATTTTACTTTATTATTTTTGTAAAACAAATTTATAATATACTATTTTAAATTTAAAAAAATTATATATATATATATATATATATATATATATATATATATATATATATATATATATATATATATATATATATATATATATATATATATATATATATATATATATATATATATATATATATATATATATATATATATATATATATATATATATATATATATATATATATATATATATATATATATATATATATATATATATATATATATATATATATATATATATATATATATATATATATATATATATATATATATATATATATATATATATATTTAAAATTGTAATATTATAAAACCATAAATAAATATTTGTAATATATTTTGGAAACTCGATATTATATTTATATTAAGCGAGAATGAGAATGATAATGGCAACGAGAATGACAATGACTATTTGAATCCATGAATTTAAATATTTTGAATTAACAATGAATTTAATTAATTATAGATTTTAAAATTAATTATGAATATAAATATTTTTAATTATTTATGAATTTAACATTTTAAATTAATTTCTGAATTTAAATTATATATTATATTTATATTATTATAAATATTAAAATTAATATTTAGAATAGTAATAATATATCATTTTTTTTATTACATTATTTGCGGTTTGCATGATACTATTCATTTGGCATTTTAAAATTTTTGCGAAATGAATTTCATTCAACAGGTAAAGTCAATTCAAAATTTGCCAAGTGAAGTTCACCTAACATCTTTCAATCTCAGCTCTGAAACCATTCTGCTCTATTACACGTATTTTCAACTCTAAACTCTTGAAAAGGGGTAGCGAAACGAGTTTCACCTGACAACATTACGAAGTGCTTTTCATCTGGCTAACTTGCAATGTGTTTTTCACCTGATAACTTTTTATGACAAATGCTTTTGCAATGTGTTTAGTCTATCCAACAATAGTTCAGTTACAGGGTGAAATTTGCATTTGTGATGTGTTTTACACGTGGCAAATTGCAGTTTTTGTTGTAGTGATTATTTATAGCAGTGTATATAAACTCACCACTGCATTCCACCTTATGATACAAATTAATTTTATTATGGTAAAACAGAACAATATTTCAAAACTTAATACACTACAAATTACCACAACAAGCTCATATCTGTCATTGAATTCAATTTTGAATTCCGTTCTAGCATATTTTAGATGTAGGATTGTACTGAATTTAATATATGGAGATCTTTTTACCCTTAATTTTAACAATAATGTATAAACTAACAATTTAAATATGCTTCTTCCTTTACATTTTCTTCCCTACTTTATGGTTTTTGGTTTTTGTTGCAGTGGTGGTTGTTGTACAGAGTCTAGTGAAATTGTTGGAGCTTAACTTCATCCAAATGTTATTTTTACACTTTTTTTAAGAAGATTGGGGAATTGATATTTCTTTCAAACTTGGTCTTCTTAGTCTTATTAAACATATAATTTCTTTTATTCTTTTTGGATATCTACATAGCAACATTGTATCTCCATTTATAATGCATTAACACTAGCTTTCCAAGCTTGCAAAACCGCAATCTCTTCTAACAGTTGTTGCAGCTAAATCTACTGGTGTCGATCTCAAGTATCCCACTGTCCCACTACAATCGAGTTCCAATGTTTCTGTTCGAAATTTACCATCAAGTAGATTCCTAATATCTAGAGTAATGACCTTGGGTGCTTAGGGTGAACTGCAAAAACTTGAGCAGGTAAATGACGCAAGCATACCAGAAATTTCTATTGATGAATGATATGTTTGTGTGTCTTCTGACTAAATTATTTCTCACCTCTCTGGATTAGCCTAGGAACATGACGCTATCACTAAAAAATTTTGTTTATTGTATCCTAGTAACAAATCCATAAATAGAAAGGATAGTGAGACAAGCATATCTCACTCCCAAGTATCACTCATGCATGCTTGTATACACTACAATATTTTCACCCTATCACACCGCCTAATTTATAGGAGGTAAAATAACTGTTTTCAGAGAGTAATATGCAACAAATTTCATATTTGCTTGCAGTAGCATATTTTTTTATAAAAATATTAGGCAACAACTCGAAACCGATTGTGTAGATAAAAATTTAACTTTTTTCTTTAGAATTTTTTTAAAACTGGTTATAATATAAAATTATGATTATTTTAATAACATATTATAAACCTAAATATCAATAGATCATATTTTAATAACATATTAATGTACTGTGTTAAAAAAAAACATATTAATGTATATATGTCACCTTCTCATTTTCTTTAATTAAAAATAATTAATTTGTAAAATTACTTTTCGCTGGAATCGAACTCTGTTCAAACAAAATCCGTTCTCTTTTATAAACCAGATCCTAAATAGAATTAATTTATATTTTAGGAATATCTTATTGATTAAATTTGTTAGAGGGTATTTTAGTATTTTATTATACCCTAATTATGTGTATAAATAGCCTGGTAGTAGGTACGTCAATGTAATTTATTATTCCTTATTTTTGTAGCCGTCATTCAATATATTTCTTTTGTCTTTCATCTCTCCTTTGTGCACCAACAATTGGTATCAGAGAACCAGTTCGAAATCCACGAGAAAACACGGAAAACACGAGTCAACAGTGAGGTATTGTGTGATTGAGAATTGTTTTTTTTTGTGGGTTTTGAGAAACACTGTGTTTTGGTGAATTTTTGCGTGAATTGCGCAAAGGTTGAAGATAAACGGAAACGCTGATATCAACTCCAAGCTTCCAGTGTTTGATTGTAAAAACTGGAATCGTTGGAAGATTCAGATGCGTGTGTTATTTGGCTCTCAAGATGTGTTATATCTTGTCACCGATGGCTATGATCTGTTAACAGCAGACGCAACAGAAGCACAGAAGATTACACCGAAGACGCTAAGGAAGAAAGATCAGAAGGCATTGTTCTACATCCATCAATGTGTGTGCGAATGTGTTTGAGAAGATTGTTGACTCTGAAACAGCAAAGGTTTCGTAGGACACATTGGTCAGATGTTACGGTGTTAACACATTAATGAAGAAGTTGAAGCTTCAGCCTCTCAGAAAGCAATATGAGAATCTCAACATGAAGGACAACGAGAAGGTTTCTGAGTATATCTCTAGAGTGATTCTAACACTAATGAGATGAAAGTTTGTGGAGAAACTCTTTCTGAACAAGTAATCAATGAGAAGATATTGAGATCTTTAACTTCTCAGATTGATTATATTGGGGTAGCAATTGAACATTCCAAAGATCTGAGCACCATGAGAGTTGAAGAGCTTCAAAGTAGTCTAGAGGCGCATGAGTTGCGCATGACTGAGAGAACTTCTGATAGGAAAGTAGAGCAGTAAGCTCTGAAGTAACTTCTGGTAAGATGTATCAGAAGCAGACTTGGTCAAAATCCAGGAAGAAAACTAATGATGGTCAAAGTTCAGAAGCTTCAAACTATGATAGGCAGAAGAATGTCCAGAAGGAAAAAGAAAAGTATGACAAGAAGAATGTTCAGTGTTACTGTTGCAAGAACTTTGGTCACTATGCCAAAGATTGCTGGTCGAAAAAAGAAAAGAAGTCAGAAGCCGCAAATATAGCCATAGGAGATTCTGATGATGAACCTGTGCTATTGTTGGCTTTTGAACCTAATAATATGAATTTATCAGAATGGTGGTATATGGGGACAGGGTCTTTAAACCATCTTACTGGAAACAAAAAATGGTTTGTTGATTTTGACTTTGGGAAGAAATGTGCTGATGATAAATACCTCAATGCATAAGGTATGGGAAATGTCAGAATCATTCTAAACAATGGGATAGCAGCAGTAATCCAGAATGTATAGTATGTAGTTGGAATGAAAAGCAATCTGATGAGTGTGGGCCAACTGATTGAGAAAGGTTTTTCGGTTACCATGACAAACAATCTTTTGAAGCTGTATGACTGTAATCAGAAGCTGATTTTGGAGTCAGAACAAAGAAGGAACACAATATTAAAGGTGAATGTTAGAACTGCAGACTCTGAATGTCTTAGTGCAACAAGTATTTTCAAGCAGAGTGAGATGTCGCATATAAGATTTAGTCATCTGAATTTCAGAAGCTTAGGGCATCTGAAATCAAAAAAGCAGGTACATGGAATTCCTACAATCAAGATTCCTGAGAAGTCATGCAAGGTGTGCAAGGAAGGGAAGCAACCAAGATTACCATTTACATCTGAAGTAGCTCCAAGAGAATAGTATTCCATGGGAGTAATGCTTTCTGATGTGTACGGTCCATTTCCAGTAGCATCAATTGGAGGGAATGAATACTTTGTGTCATTTGTTGATGAGTTCACAAGAATGACATGGGTATCTCTCATAAAGTTCAAACACGAGGTGTTTTCCGAGTTCAAGAAGTTCAGACTAAAGGTGGAGAATTAGAGTGGCCAGAATTTGAAGATTCGGAGAACTGATGGTGGTGGTGGTGAGTATAACTCCACAAAACTCAGAAGGTTCTGTGAGGAGAATGGAATTGAGCATGAGGTTACTGCTCTTTATACTCTTCAACACAATGGTCTTGCTGGAAGAAGAAACTGTACTTTGCTTGATATGGTCAGAAGCATGCTGAAAGAGAAGAAGCTTCCTCATAATTTATGTGGAGAAGTTGTTTCCACTGCATGTTATGTGCTCAACAGATGTCCAACGAAGAAGCTGGAGGAAATAGTACTTATTCAGAAGTGGAATGGAGATAAGCAAAGTGTTAGTCATCTGAAGGTGTTTTGTTCTGTATGTTACAAACATGTCCCAGAAGCCAAAAGACAGAAGCTGAATGATAGAAGTAAAGTAATGTTACTGGTGGGGTAACACAATACAGGTTCGAACAAACTTTATTGTCCACAAACTAACAAAGTCGAGTTCAGCAGAGACGTCATTGTAAAAGAATCAGAAGTATGGAATTGGGAAAGGTCTCGTCTTGACTATGATGAGAGAACTCCTGGAGAAAATTCAGAAACATATATTTCTAAAGCTCGTAAAGACTTTGACTTTGAAAAAGATTCAGAAGGTAAAGATGATTCCGACTCTGACTCTGATGGTGATTCTGACTCTGACTCTGATGGTGATTCAGACTCTGGGAATTTTCCATACTCTGAAGACAGTCATGGTTCTGGAGAAAGTCCAATTTCTGAAGCAAGAGCTTATGAAGGGGAAAGTTCTGGTGTCTGAGGTTCTGAAGGAGAAGTTATTCTGTGTGCAATATTAGTAGACTCTGAACCCGTGATTACGGTAGAGGCTCTTAAGCAGCAAGTCAGCATCAGTGTCAGAACTTCCAAAAGGCAAGAAAGCCATCAACGTCAGATGGGTTTTGAAGAAAAATCTAAAGCAAGATGGATCAATTGGAAAACACAGAGCAAGATTAGTAGCAAGAGGCTTTCTACAGAATCTTAGGCTGGATTACTCTGAAGTGTTTGCACCTGTAGCGAGACATGAAATAATCAGACTAGTGAATGCAATACCTGCTAACAAGAATTGGCCTCTGGTGCATTTAGATGTAAAATCTGCATTTCTGAATGATCCATTACAATAAGAGGTATACGTGTCACAACCTCCTGGATTTGTGAAAAAGAATCGGGAAGGGATGGTGTTCAAACTACACAAATCCTTTAATGGATTGAAGCAAGCGCCCAGAGCCTGGAATTTGAAGATTGATTCATTTTTCAAGGGACAAGGGTTTCAGAAGTGTGAGATGGAATATGGTGTTTATGTTTAGCACACTTCAGAAGGTAATATGATTCTGGTATGTTTATATGTAGATGACATATTTCTCACAAGAAGTTCAGAACTAGAGATAGCCGAGTTCAAGAAGGTTCTGATGAATTAGATTGAAATGACAGATCTTAGGAAAATGAGTTTCTTTTTAGGGATGGAGTTTATGTGCTCTGAGAAAGGAATCATTTTGCATCAGATGAAGTATAAACTTTAGCTTCTGAAGATATTTGAGCTAGAGAATTGCAAAATTGTAATCGCACCTGCTTATACGAATCAGAAGTTGGACTCTGATTCTGATGGAGAGGATGTGGATGCTACAACCTTCAACCAAATGGTTGGTTTTGGGGTATTTGTGTAATACAAGACCTGATAATTTCTATGCAGTTGAATGGTTAGAAAATTTATTAGTAAATCAAAGTGGTCTAATTACCAAGCTATTGTCGGAACTCTAAAGTATGTGAAGGGAACTCTGAAGTATGAAGTTTTATTTCCTTCTAGAAGGAAGATCGAATAAGAACTTCTGAGTTATTCAGACTCTGGTTGGTATGGAGGCAATTGACAGAAGAAGTACTTCTAGGTACTTATTCAAATTTCTGGGAGGTCCTATTTCTTGGTGTTCAAAGAAGCAACATATTGTTGCGCTGTCAACCTATGAAGATGAATATATTGCAGGAGCTCTTACTGCATGCCAAGCTGTGTGGATTCTAAACTTCCTGCAAGATCTGAAGATTGAGGTAGACAAACCTCTGAAACTGATTATTGATAACAAGTCTGCAATCAATCTTGCCAAGAACCCAGTGCTGCATGGGAGAAGAAAGCATATTGAGACCAAGTATCACTTTCTAAGGAATCAGGTTCATAGTGGAATATTAGAAGTTGTGCACTGTAGCACCCAGAAGCAGCTGAATGACGTTCTGAAAAAGGCTATCAAGACTGATCAATTTCTTCGTTTGAGGGATGAAATTGGTGTTGTCAATTTTGTGTAAATATAAATTAAGGGATGGTGTTGGAATTAATTTATATTTTAGGAATATCTTATTGATTAAGTTTGTTAGAGGGTATTTTAGTATTTTATTATACTCTAATTATGTTTATAAATAGCCTAGTAGTAGGTACGTCAATATAATTCATTATTCCTTATTTTTGTAGTCGTCATTCAATATATTCCTTTTTTCTTTCATCTCTTCTTTGTACATCAACATGATTCACTCTTTCAACTAAGAGCTTTGCCGCCTAGTACGTGATTTCCTTCAACTAAGAGCTATTTTTCCCTATTATACGATCTTTGGTGACAGTGTCTTTCGATTGTAATTTCAACAAGGTCTTTTGATTGGCATGGTAACAGTGTCCTTCGATTGGAATTTCAACAAGGCTCTTCGATTGGCATTCCAAAGGTTCCAGTCAAAGAACATGCAAAGAAGCATTCGAAGGAGGCCATCAGCCCATTCGAAAGGGAGCATTCGAAGGAAGCCATCAACCCATTCAAAAGGGAGCATTCGAAGGAGGCCATCAGACCTTCGAAGGGGAACATTCGAAGGTCAGTTACATAATCATTCAAAATTCAAAGAAAAGGAGACAAGATCCCATGTGTTTAGCCAATGTTAAAAATTCCTATTCATGGCTTTCAAACACAATCAAGGTTGTTTAAACCTTTTCCTTCTTGTCCCCTATACCCTCTCTATATAAAGAGATCATCAGTGTTGCAAACAGGGGGGAAACGGAAAAAACATTGGAGAGAGGCTGCCCACAAAATTCACCAAAGTTGCCAAGATTTTCCATGCAAAACCACCCTTCAGCAAAAGTAGCCAAGCCTAGAGGCCCCCAGATCGAAGGTGCTCACCTCCAGTAAACACCCAAATCAAAGACTCAATCTGTTGGTAAGAAAGGGTAAACTATCCAACCTCATATTTGCATAACACATCATTACTTGTTGTTACCTTCGATTTGCCATCCTAGATAGGGTCACAGGGACTGGGTTTAGCACCCAGGGCATGTTCTTCATTTGCTAACATTTGCTGCAGATTTAGCCTGAAAAGACCCAGCGTGCGCAGGATCAAAGAGCCTGGGGTTCGATACCTAGGCCCTGCATTTTATTTCACTAACATACTTTTGCAGGTATAGCATCCCAAATCAAAGGAGACACCTTCTCTGGATCGAAGCCATGGCCTTCTCAATTGAAAAAGACATATGCTGCCTGGATCAAAGGGCATTCCCTTTGCCCGGGATCGAAGGGCAATCCCCTTCCTAGATCGAAGGCTATTCACACCTCACTCCGTATCCCAATCGAAAGAAGGCCTTTCTCCTGAATCTAAAGAAGGCCAAATCTCTCCTGAATCGAAAGAACGCCACATTTCTTCTGGATCGAAGACCATAGTTCTCCCTGGGATCGAAACTCCTATTTTCCCCTTTGATCGAAGAGTGCCTTTTGCCTTTTATTTTTGTTTTCATTGACTGCTTTTTATTTTACATTAAAATAAAAAATCACAAAATATTAGGCTAGTTGTTTTTCCAACTAAATTAACTTTGTAAATAAATAAATTAATTATTTAAAAAAAAATTTCTTGAAATTAAAATTAAATAGACTTAGGTCTTATTTTCTTTTATACCAAAAAACAACAAAAAGATTTTCTTTTACTTTGCGCGCGTTTATTTAATTCCATATTTTACTATTATTGTATCTGTTTACCGGGTGTAATAGATAAAATTAGAATATTTACTACTTTATTCCCCATTATCCTTGTATTATGTAAATCCCCTCCCCGAAGCATTGTAATAGCGTAGGACCTCTATATTATGAATTTTACTGCTTTTCATATTAACCACTAGTAATTAGGCTTGTATGATAAGACTAATAATCAAACAGTAGAAAACTTAACAAAAAGACAAAAAAATAACTGTAAAACAACACAATTGAAAACAAGCACCTCTAAGGTACGCCCACTTTGGTTGCCTTTAAAAAACAGTCATAAGGCAGGAATGCTTTAGCAAATACCCGTCAAAATCAAAAGATCATAGTCCCTCGATGACCCTACAGTTGCCTTCTCGGTAAATGATCTAGTCCCTAAAAACAGTATTTCTAAAGCATCTCCATAATTGCCTTCGTGACTGTAACGTCCCTTTCGAATTGTCCCTCAAAACATCCAACGATAAGGCTACCTACTCACTAATAGTAGGATAACATTGTCTAAAGGAAAAGAGGGGAAAAAACAACCTTTTCGAGTACAAAAAGTAGATAACTGTTAGAAGTTTGCTCAAACATTTTGCACTTACACACAAATACTACTTTTCAAAAACAATTTAAAAACATTTGCTTTGTTAACACTCTTGAGGACCGATACAAGAGTTAAACACAAAGCAAATATCCGCACTAAGGCATCTTTCTAAACATTTTCCAACACGAAGCACAAAAGCATTTTAAAAAATGAGCAAACCTCTAAGAGCCTGTGGAAAACCACGGATGGAAAGGGTGCTAACACCTGCCCTTTACATAATCTACCCCCTTACTCAAACATCTCGAAAAGGTCTTTTTCTGTTCTTTTCACCCTTTCCTTTGTTGGATAAAAGAAAAGACGGTGGCGACTCTTGCTTACCGCATATTTGCGAACAAAAAACACAAAAACAAGTATATAAACAGTCGGTTCTGCCACCGTGTAACAATACCCAATGAAGAAGATGGTTGAAAAGACACCGCACGAGGCTTGGACAGGGTCAAAGCCAAATGTAAGTGATCTTAGAGTTTTTGGATCAATGTGTTTCAGGCATGTACCTGAACAATTTAGAAAGAAGATGGATTATCAAAGTGAAGTCATGGTGCCTATAGGTTATCATTTGGCTGTTGCATACAAGTTGTATTCACTAATTGAAGATAAACTAGTGATCAGTAGAGATGTTCTTGTATATGAAAGCAAAGGGTGGGCTTGGAGTCGAAGTTCAGTTTGACAATAATCAGACACATTCACAACTGTGTTCGAAGAAGATGAACAGAATGAAGCTTCGACAATTCGAAATGAACAAGGTGATAATTCGACTGGTCGAAATGAAGAACCACCTGTGCAGAATGAAAGAAGATCCACAAGAACAAGAACTGAGTCAACTAGGATAATTAGATATGAGAGATTTCCAGATCAAGAAATCGATGCAGATGGTGACTTAATTGAAGAAGCCATGATGATGGCTGAAGCAGAACCAATTGATTTGGGCGAAGCCTTGAGCAATTCGAATTGGTGTCAAGCCATGAAGGAAGAACTTAGAGCCATTGAGAAGAGTAAGACTTGGGAGCTTGTCGAAAGAACCAACAAGAAACCAATCGATGTGAAATGGATCTACAAGGTAAATTGAAGGCCAAATGGTGAGATTGAAAAGTATAAGACAAGACTGGTGGGCAGAGGTTTTCTACAAAACCTGGTATTGATTTCGATGAAGTATATGCGTCTATTGCAAGGATCGAGACAATCAGGATTGTCATTTTGATAGTTGCATGTAGAGGATGGAAAATGCACCAACTCGATGTAAAGTCAGCATTTTTGAATGGTCCATTGGAAGAAGAAGTCTACGTTACTCAACCACCAGGTTTCAACATCAAAGTGCAGGATTCGAAAGTTTACAGATTAAGGAAGGTTCTTTATGGCTTGAAGCAAGCTCCTAGAGCTTGGAATAAAAGGATAGATAGCTTCCTAATCACAGCAGGTTTCATAAAGTGTGTCTCTGAACATTGGGTATATGTAAATGATGTCGAAAGTGTCAATCAAATCATTTTATGTTTCTATGGTGATGACTTACTCATTACAGGAGCATACGAAGCTGAGATAATGAAGGTAAAGTTGAATTTAATGCAGGAATTCGAAATGTATGATTTAGGGAATCTCTCTCCTATTTCCTGGGAATGGAATTCAAAGACATCGAAGAAGGAGTTTTCTTGCATCAAACGAAGTATGCTCAAGATATACTGAAGAGGTTCAATATGAGCAACTGTAAGGCAGCTTTTACTCCATTAGAGACTGGAGCAAAGCTGAAAAAGGAATCGAATGATGAATTTGTAAGTTTGACCCTGTGATCAGTGGGAATGAGAACTGACTGTTTTGGAATGTTGGTTCGCGTTTGCGTTTGTTTTTGCAAAATGTCGCGGTAAGCAAAGAGTTGCCACCGTCTTTTATTTTATCCAACAAGGAAAGGACAAAAGCACAGAAAAATTCCTTTTCGAGATGTTTCTCGGGTTCGGGAGGTAGATTATAGAAAGGGAAGGTGTTAGCACCCTTTCTATCTGTTGTTATCCACGGGCTCTTAGGTACTTGCTCACTATGTTTTCAAAAGTTTGCTTTTCTTTGTGTTTGTGGGTTTTGAAAAGAGTTTTTATTTTGAAGAGAGTGTAAGTACGAAAAGTTTTGTTTTGTTTTTAAAGGAGCAAGTACTTAAGAACCTCTACCTACTCAAAAAGGAATTAAAATGTGCAAATGTCCTTTAGACAGTGCTATCCCACTATTGAGGAGTAGGTAGCACCATCGTTGGAGTTTTCGGGTCAATTCGATTTAAGGGACGTGTGGTCACTAAAGCAATGTTAGGACGCCTTAGTGGTAACCCTAATGTCTTAGATCATTTTATCCGAGGCAACCGTTTCGAGGCAACTTATGATCTTTGGACAAGAGGGCGACCTCTAAAACATCCTATACTCAATGACTACGTTCGAGGAAACCAAGTGAGGTGTACCCTAAGAGTGGCATGTGCGAGTGTGTCAATTTTCAGTTTATATTATCTTTACATGTCATGGTGAGCTACTGTTGATTTTAAGTAAAGATAGATCTTGTCATGCAATCCTAGTTAGCATACATCTAAACAGTTAATATATGTACATGAATTTAAAGTGTGGGAATTGTAAATCCTACGCTATTACAAGGCTTCGGGGAGGGGGATTATTTACATGTCCAAAATTGGGGGAATAAAGCAGTAAAGTGTAAAAGTCTTAGTTAAGCTATTACAAACCAGTAGGCAGTTACAATAAAATAAACGCGCACGAATTTGGACATAACCTCTAAAAAAATCCTAAGAATAAAATCTTTTTGTTGTTTTATTTTATTTTGGGAAAATGATCTAAATCTACTTAATTTTAGTTTTGAGAAAATGTTAAGATAATTAAAAGTTTAATTAACAAAGTTAATTTAATAAAAAAAACTAGCCTAATGTTTTTGTGGTTTTCTTTTTTAATTGATTTTATGTTGATTAAAAAAAGAAATAAAATAGTCAAAACAAAGATGAAATCGAAGGAACAGGCAATAAATCAAAAAAGGTATAATTCTGGAGGCCTAGGTCGAAAGAGGTGTGGGCTGTCTTTCGACCCAGTGAAGAGACTTGATCGAAGGTGCATAAGGGGCTGCACTTTGGGGGTGTTCGATCTGGATATGTCATCCTTCGATCTGGAAATCCTGGATCCAGTTCGAAACTAAGCTGCTAAGCTTCGAAACTCTGAATAGGATTCTGAGAATATATTTCCTGCAAAACGAGACAAATGTTAAAAGGTCCAGGGGGGATTTTACCCCCCCTGATTCGAATCTCCTCCCAATTCGGATTCTTCCTCAATTTGAACCTGCTGAATCTGGGTCTGGGTTTGTTTTATCCTGAGATTCGAAGGAGAAACTCAGATCGTGCCCAAGCAATGGCACAATCTCATCTTTGCGATGTAGCTTACATGCAACATAATCAGTAATAACAGGAATACATATGCAATGTGTATTTAAATGTCATGAAGGTGCAATTTTGGTTTTGCAAACCCTTACCAATTAAAGATGTATGATCTGTGGCACTGGGTGTGGAGATGTTTGCTGAATGGCTGCTTTGGCTTAGATGAAAATGCTGATAACCTTTGGTGGGTTTGTGGGAAGCGTATCTCCAAATCCTCCCTATTTCTTTTCTGTCTTTGTTCGTCCTCTGTAATGTGTCACTGGCCTCGTATTTATAGGAGTCTGAGGGTGCATGAAAATGGCAAGGGACAACCATTTAACCAGGCCTTTAAGGCCATGAGACAAGAATCAGACATATTAAAAGATTTCATTTTTTGAAATATTCATGTCTCTTTGGAATCTTGAATGAACCTGGACACTTTTGATTTTCGAATGCATTCAGGCCCTGCTCTTCGATTGGTCCTGATTTGAAAAGAAACCCTCTGGTCGAATCAGCTCTTGTGGAGTTAGGAACAGAAAAGGCAAAAATCTGGCCTTTAACTCAGGAATTGAATCCACAATCATCATTTAATTATTTCTATATTTGCAAGGAAAACATGCCATTTTCTCATGTTCAGTGTACCTGGACATGTTTTTTAAGTGCCCTCTTGATGGCCTCTTTTGAATGGCCTGGAAGGAGTTCTTCAAATGGCCCTTGTCCAAATATCAATCGAAGGGTATTTATTGAAATATCAATCGAAGAGTCCTTTGCTACGCCAATCGAAATATCTTGTTCAGATACCAATCGAAGGGTACTAATTAAAATTCCAATCGAAAGGCTTTTGTTAACAGGCCAATCGAAAGGTGTTGTTCATGCTAATCGAAGGACATGGTTAACATGCCTGTCGAAGCTGCCTTGACACAATGCTAAATCGAAGGATCCCTTGGCATTGCCAATTGAAAGGCTTGGCCCAGGGTGCCAAACGAAAAGGTCTTTCAGAATTCCAATCGAAGGCCTTGACACAATGCCAATCGAAGTGCTTGTCCATAACGCCAATCGAAGTGCTTGTCCATAATGCCAATCGAAGCATTTTTGGAATGTCAATCGAAGTTCTTAAAGCACCACTCAAAAAATTTCTTTTTCCTTAGGCAAGGGTTTGTGATTAACCATGCAGGGGGGAGACTTTGGAAAACACGAGAGGGAAAATTTTGGGGTACAACAGTTGCCCCTGTTCAATCTTCTTAAACCTGAGGATGTAGATTGGCTTGCGTGCCTTTCGTGATCCGAAGGTGGAAGATGATTGAACACTAGAGTGCCCAGAAATTTGCACTCGCATGGTGTAGTATCAACATTGTGATGTCGGGAATGGGCTTACAGATGCCATTTGGAGATTGTTGGTAGGTGGTTTTGTCTTCGTTGACGGGTTGTCTCTTCTGACGGGGTGTCTCCTTTGACGAGTTGTCTCCATTGACAGGTTGTCTCTATTGACAGGTTGTGTCCATTGACGGGTTGTCTCAGAAAAATCTTTAGGAATCGATTTAACTGATTTTGTCTCCATTGACTGGCTTCGCCTCAGAAAAATCTTTAGGAATCGATTTAACTGATTTTGTCTCCATTGACTGGCTTCGCCTCAGAAAAATCTTTAGGAATCGATTTAACTGATTTTGTCTCCATTGACTGGCTTCGCCTCAGAAAAATCTTTAGGAATCGATTTAACTGATTTTGTCTCCATTGACTGGCTTCGCCTCAGAAAAATCTTTAGGAATCGTTTTAACTAATTTTGTCTCCATTGACTGGCTTCGCCTCAGAAAAATCTTTAGGAATCAATTTAACTGATTTTGTCTCCATTGACTGGCTTCGCCTCAGAAAAATCTTTAGGAATCGATTTAACTGATTTTGTCTCCATTGACTGGCTTCGCCTCAGAAAAATATTTAGGAATCGATTTAATTGATTTTGTCTCCATTGACTGGCTTCGCCTGGCTTCGCCTCAGAAAAATCTTTAGGAATCGATTTAACTGATTTTGTCTCCATTGACTGGCTTCGCCTCAAAAAATCCTTTAGGAGTCGATTTAACTGATTTTGTCTCCATTGACTGGCTTAGCCTCAAAAAAATCTTTAGGAATCGATTTAACTGATTTTGTCTCCATTGATTGGCTTCGCCTCAGAAAAATCTTTAGGAATCGATTTAACTAATTTTGTCTCCATTGACATAATTGAGAATTTAACTGCATCTTTCTTGAAAGGTAAAGGTCAATCATATGCAATGCATGATATGGATCAAGCAATGATGTTCTCAACATAAATGAGATTGTATGGTATGATGTGTATATGCATGTATCATGATGTATGGAAATGTGATGTTTTAGTTGGGGAAAATAAATCCCGAACGGCTGCTGGAGAGTAGGGTTGAATTCTTCGTTTCCACTGGGGATGATGAACGAAGATGATTGCAAGAATAAACCTGCAGGAGAGGATGACTCCGTTGGGGAATAAACTGGTGAAGAGATTACTCTGTGGGGAATTACTCTGTGGGGAAGAGATAACTTGCTGAGATTTTAATGATAAACTCCGCTGGGGATTCCATTGATAAGCTCTGTTGGGGATTTTGATGAACTCCGCTGGGGATAGAAAGAACTTCGCTAGGGATGATCTTTCGGTTGCAACTTACTGAGGATAACCCGGTTAGACTCTTGTGTGGATAACCTCTGAATTTGGCTGGGGAGATACATTTGTATTCTGCAGGGGACAAGCTTCTAGAATCTACTGGGTAAGATGATTTGACTCTGACGTGGAAGCTTTTTTAGACTGCGCTGGGGCAATGACTCCATTGTGGTATCTCGTATTCCGCCGGGGAACATTCTTATATTTTGTTGAGGAATATTAAGACTACCGGGGATGCTCTTACGCTTGCTGGAGAATATATTTATACTCCACTGGGGAATACTAAGATCTTCTGGGAATACCAAACCTTTTCGGGGCTGACGGTAGACTAACTCTGCTTGGGGGAGAGTATGGATGATTCGTTCATGATTGCGAGTCTCGGTGGGGGAGAGCTACCATTATTGTTTTACTCTGCGGGAAGTGAAAGTATCTTAGCCATATTCTTCAGCTAAATATATACCTTGGTACCTGGTGGACAGAGCAACTAGACCGCTCAGACAATTCTTATTGCCCCTACTTCTGATATCACCTGTAATTTGTCCTTAGTTTCACATGTAAATATTTATGAGCAGCAATTAATGTCAGATGCATATATCAAAAATGAACATTGGATGTTCTTTGCAAAACAAAACAGATAAAGGAAAAACAGTTTGAAATTTGTCTGAAAATGAAATTGTATTGATTTTGAAGTTTGGCCTGTAAATAGGCGTTTTGTATAAGAGGCTAACGTCCTAGTAAGAGAACGCCTCCGAACAAATAGACTTTATACAATTTGTGAAAAGAAAACAAAAGAGCTATGTGAATAGTCCCACTGGGTTCCAGCTCTGCTATTGCCTTTATATCTTCAAGCATCTCATCACTTCGCTGCTTAGTTGAAGATGAATCTGATTGACTGGTGTCTTCCGAGCCTTATAGTTGATACCGAAGTCCGGAGGCGAGGTGATCCAATGAGACATAGTGTTATGCTTTAATCCCTAACTTTTGCCTGGACCGCGCTTTCGGGTTTTTAGTCCACCGGGATACGCATTTTTGCCCAAGCCGCCTTTTCAGGTTTTCGACTTGCCGGGTGTATAGATTTTTTTTATTTTCATCCCTTATTTTTGCCCGAACCCTTTTGGTTCGCCGGGAAGCCCTTATTTTTGCCTAGGCCAGTCAACTTAGCGGGTCTTTGATTATGCGTAGTATCTTTTTACTATGTCTGCATTGACGGGGTGAGGAAGGTCGTCACCACCCATGGTGGTTAGAATCATCGCTCCTCCTGAGAAGATGTTCTTAACCACAAGTGGCCCTTCGTAAGTAGGGGTCCATTTTCCCCTGGGATCACCTTGAGGTAGAATAATGCGCTTGATTACCAAGTCCCCGACTTGATACTCTTGTCGTCTGACTTTCTTGTTAAATGCCTTGATCATTCGTTTTTGGTACGTCTGACCATGACAAATAGCAGTAAGTCTCTTTTTGTCGATTAGATTTAATTGATCAAGTCGGGTCTGGATCCAGTCGTCTTTGCTCAAACCTGCATCCTTCATGATCCGAAGAGAGGGTATCTGAACTTCAATGGGAAAGACTTCCTCCATGCCATAAACCAAGGAATAGGGTGTTGCCCCTGTTGACGTCTGTGCTGAGGTACGATACCCATGAAGAGCAAATGGTAACATCTCGTGCCAGTCTTTGTATGTCACTGTCATCTTCTGCACAATCTTCTTAATGTTCTTATTTGCTTCTTCGACAACCCCATTCATCTTCGGCCGGTAGGGAGAAGAGTTGTGGTGATGTATCTTGAATTGCTCGCAGAGCTCAGTGATCATTTTGTTATTAAGATTTGTACCATTGTCCGTAATGATCCTCTCTGGTACACCGTATCGACAGATCAGGTTGTGCCGAATGAACCGTGCCACGACGTTCTTGGTTACCGTAGCAAAGGAAGCTTCTTCAACCCACTTAGTAAAGTAATCAATCTTTACCAGGATGAAACGATGCCCGTTGGATGCCGTAGGTCTTATCTCGCCGATCATATCAATGCCCCACATTGCAAAAGGCCAAGGTGCTGTCAAAACATTCAGAGGAACTGGAGGAATATGCACCTTATCAGCATAGACCTGGCACTTGTGACATGTCCGAGAATGCTGATAACAATTGGCTTCCATTGTGGACCAGTAATATCCTGCCCGAAGGATTTTCTTTGCCATGGTATGTCCACTGGAATGAGTTCCGAAAGTACCTCCATGCAGCTCTGCTGTGATCCTTTTTGCTTTAATTTTATCCATGCAACGCAGTAAGGTTGAATCATGGTTACGTTTGTAAAGAATGCCATTGCTGATGAAGAACTTTGCCGCCAACCTTCTCAAAAACTTCTTATCATTAACAGATGCACCCTCGGGGTATTCTTGAGTTTCAAGGTACCTCTTCACTTCATGATACCAAGGCTTTTCTGTTACCTCTTCGGTCTCAAGATCACAACAATGTGCAGGTTCATCCAATTTCCAAATAATGATCCGGGGAGCCTCGTTGTCCCACTTGACTTTGAACATAGAAGACATCATAGCTAGCGCGTCCGCCAACTGATTCTCCTCTCTTGGGAAGTGTTCAAAGGTTATCTCCTCGAAATGGGGAAGCAACGTCAATACATACTCCTTGTAAGGAATAAGATTTGGGTGTTTCGTATCCCACTCTCCTTTGATCTGACTGATCACGAGAGCGGAATCTCCAAAGACACTCAAAAACTTAATCCTTAGGTCAATTGCAGCTCGAAGACCCATAATGCAGGCTTCATACTCCGCCATATTGTTGGTGTAGTTGAAACATAATCGGGCGGTAAACGGAGTATGAGAGCCTTTAGGAGATATGATCACAGCGCCAATTCCATTACCCAAAGCGTTTGAAGATCCATCAAAGTACATAGACCATCGGGATCCTTCCTCAGGTCTTTCATCCGGTCCATGTGTCTCACAATCAGTCACTACCATGATATCCTCGTCTGAAAATTCAAAGTTCATAGACTGGTAATCATCCACTGCCTGATGTGCCAAATGGTCTGCCAATACACTTCCCTTGATTTCTTTTTGTCGTGTACTGGATGTCATATTCAGTAAAGACCATTTGCCATCTTGTTATTCTTCCGGACAAGGCAGGCTTTTCAAAGATATACTTGATTGGATCCATCTTTGAAATCAACAGAGTAGTGTGAGTCAACATATAATGTCTCAGCCGGCGAGCAGCCCATGCCAAAGCACAACAAGTTTTCTCGAGCAGTGAATATCGGGTCTCACAATCGGTAAACTTTTTGCTAAGGTAATAAATGGCGTGCTCTTTTCGGCCAGACTCGTCATGCTGCCCCAGCACACACCCCATTGAGTTATCGAGCACTGTCAAGTATAAAATCAAAGGTCTCCCTTCAACTAGGGGCATAAGAATAGGTGGCTCCTGGAGGTACTCTTTGATTCTTTCGAAAGCAGCCTGACATTCATCGTTCCAACATACCACTTGATCTTTCTTCAGTAACTTGAAGATTGGCTCACAAGTAGGAGTTAGGTGCGAGATGAATCGGGCAATATAGTTCAGACGTCCTAGAAAGCCTCTGACCTCTTTCTCTATCTTGGGAGCTGGCATTTCTTGTATGGCTTTTACTTTGGCAGGATCCACTTGAATACATTTGTCGCTTACAACGAAACCCAGCAGCTTACTGGACCGTACCCCGAAGGTGCATTTTTTTGGGTTCACTCTCAACTTGTACAACTTCAACCTGTCAAACAGCTTTTGTAGATGGTCAAGGTGTTCCTCCTTAGTTTGGGATCTTGCAATCATATCATCGACGTATACTTTAATCTCATGATGGATCATGTCATGAAATAAAGCAACCATGGCACGCTGATATGTTGCCCCAACATTCTTCAACCCAAAAGGCATGACCTTGTAATAAAAGGTACCCCACTGGGTAATGAAAGTGGTCTTTTCCATGTCTTCAGGAGCCATCTTGATTTGATTATAACCGGAGAAACCATCCATAAAGGAGAATACCTTATGCTGAGCAGTATTGTCAACCAGAACGTCGATGTGAGGCAGAGGGAAGTCATCCTTAGGGCTTTCCTTGTTCAAATCCCTGTATTCAACACACATTCGGACCTTACCATCCTTCTTCGGTACCGGAACCACATTGGCAACCCACTGAGGGTAAGAAGTTACTGCTAGAAAACCGGTGTCAAACTGTTTCATAACTTCGGCCTTGATTTTCTCAAACATCTCTGGACGCATACGGCGAACCTTCTGTTTTACCGGAGGACAGTCTTCCTTGGTAGGCAGGCGATGAACCACAATGTCGGTATCCAACCCAGGCATATCTTCGTAAGACCAGGCAAAGATCTCCACGTAGTCATGTAGCATCTGAATCAACCGCTGTTTCACACTAAGCTCCAGATTTGGACCAATCTTGACTTCCTTCTTGTCTGTCTCGGTACCCAGATTCACTGTTTCCACTGGCTCTTCATGTGGCTGAATGGCCCTCTCTTCCTGAAGTAGCAGTCTTGCAAGCTCACCAGGCACTTCGCAATCATCTTCACCTTCATCTTCGGCTAAGTTGATCAGATTTTCGAAGTCATAACTGGCAGTAGCAGAATCGTTACCAGTGAGATCTAGAGTGGACTGGGACCTGTATATGTGAGTGTGTGTAAAATAGCTGTTTTGCAATATATAATAAAGAAAGACAAGGAGCGCAAAATTTGAAATGAGAAAACGTCCAGTGCTTTTATTAATGATATATGAAAATGGCACACAAAAGCCCTCACAAATGAAGCCACGGTGTTTCGGGTAAGACACCGGGCCATAAAGTTTCACAATATTGTCTATTACAAATTTAAAACAAAAAGCTTCATTACTGAGTAACAAAAGTAATAGGGATGAAATCCTTTGTTGTCCAGTTGTTTGGTCCACCGTTGGTCGTAGGATAGATCCAGCTGTCGAATTCAGACTCCTCCACGTCATCTTTGATGGTATTTACTCCCGAGTTGCTAATGAACACATGAGATCTTCCAATCCTTGCACTTCAAACAACCCTTTGAGCTTCTGCAGTGAAACCCAAACCAAACTTGTTAGTCTTCTGAGTGAAATCAAGAAGTCGGCCCCAGTTTGCATACTCACCCTTTTCAATAACAGCCCGGGCATCCTTTAAGGAAGCCATCTTCATAGGAGAATCTTCAATCACAGTCTCAGCTGATGACAGTGTCTGAGGAACCTCTTCAAAGTGTTGAAATGGGGTCTCAATGAACTCCCCATCCATCTCTACATACCGGAACGAGTTGAGGTGGCTGACCATGTACTCCTCCTCCCCTTGTACTGTCACAATCTTCCCTCTTACCGGGTACTTCAACTTCTGGTGGAGCGTTGAGGTTATGGCTCCAGCTTTGTGGGTCCATGGACGACCCAGCAAACAAGAATAGGATGGCCGAATGTCTATCACGTAGAATGTAGAATTGAAGACCTGAGAACCAACTTTGATTGGAATATCAACCTCACCATGCACCATCCTTTTAGACCCATCAAAGGCCCGGACAACAATGTTACTCGGCTTTAGCTCCAAACCTTCGCAATCCAGCCTGTCTAGAGCTTTCTTTGGCAAGACGTTCAATGAGGAACCAGTGTCAACCAACACATGTGCAAGAGTAGTGCCCCCGCATTCAATGGAGACAAGCAGGGCATCGTTATGGTTCTTCCCTTTAGCAGTCAGATCAGCGTCGGAGAAACCCAAACCATTATCAACAGTTAAATTGGCCACACAATCGGTAAACTGGTCAGCTGATGTCTCTTGTGGAACGTGGGCCGTTTTCAGGAAGGTAATCATAGCCTTGGCATGGGCCTCTGAACACAACAACAATGACAACATAGAAATCTTGGATGGGGTTTGCCCCAACTGCTCAACTACGTTATAATCACTTTTCTTAATAATCTTCATAATCTCTTCCATCTCCTGTTTGGAAGCTTCAACAGTGATGGTCTTCGGTGCCTCCGTCTGGGCAAGCACATCAGTGGCGATCCCTTTTCCCCGAGCGTCAGATGACTCGGCGACAGGGGTAAGGATAGGAACTTGATCAGTAATGGCAGTAGGTACACTTGCAGGCGTAATGACAACAGGTCTTCGGACAGTTGGTGGAGCAATATCAGGTGAGAAAAGTCTACTGCTGCGGGTGACTTTAGCAGGTCCAGTAATGTTGCCGATGCCGGTATCAGCATCAAACTCTTGCTTCACTCCAAGAACATAAACATCTGCCCCATAATGCCAAGGGACAACTTTGTCAGAGGTGTAGGGAATGGGCCCCGAAACAGTGATGATCACAGGTGCGATCTTCAGAACAGATGTAATTCTAACAGGCGTCCTCGAGGGAGCCTTGGAAGAATTGTCGAAAATGGTAATGATGGAAACTTCTTCAGAATGATCGGATGAAGCAGCAGTCTTTTCAAACAGGATCTCTTTGCTATCCATCAGGTTTTGGATACCTGACTTCAAAGATGGGCAACTAGTAGGTAAAACAGAACACATATGGCAACCTTCACCACAGCCCGGAAATAAACCGGCTAGCAACAGGTTCTTCTTGATAGTCATCAGAGGGGTAACAATATCATCCGCAGAAACTACAAACAAGTCTTCCTCTACAGCATCCACTTCATGCTTGGGCATGGGAGCAGTTACAACATTGGGCCTCTCGGGCGCCTTGATCGGTCACCATTTCTAGTAAGTTTTCGCACCTTTTTCCGACAAGAATTCATAGTTTGGTAACACTAAACAGTAGTTGCACGTGTGTTTAGAGTAAGTTTTTGTATTTCTTTTTGTGTGATGTCTTTGTGTCTTATTGTCCTTTAAGTGTTGAAAAAGTACCATTTTATGTTGTGCTTGGTAGTGTTGATGTTCAGGTTGATACATGGGAGAAACGGAACTTTTGGCGCGCACAGGCGGATGAAATGGAGCCGGAAAAAGAAATTTTAAGAGGTCAACACGGGCCCCTGTGTGTAGCAACACGGCCCGTGTTGAAAAGTTCCTGGAAAGTGGATTTTGTGCCAGAAACAGAGCCTGCACACGGTCACCCGTATGCAGGAACACGGACCGTGTTGATCAAGCGAGCTGAAGCGTGGTTGCACTGAAGGGCAACACGGGCGCCCGTGTGCAGGAACACGGCCCGTGTTGCGGAGCGCGTGCTGATTCAAATTCCTGATTTTTTTTTGTGTACATCCAAGTTAATTCATTAAGGGTATTTTTGACACTTGGCTGGGGGCAGAGCCAGAGGACACTTTTAAAACATCTTTAGGGCAAGAAAGAAAGGGGGTTTTTGGGGATTGGAGAAAATAGAGATTACAGGAGAGAAGGATTGGAGAAGCAAGGTTACGAATTCTATGAATAACTAAATTCCCCACTTGCTAGGGGTTGGTTCTAATTTGGATCTTGTAATGATTATGAATCCTTAGTTTTTCGATTCAGATATTATGTTTCTTCAATTTAATTATACAATGATTTTTTGCATTCTCTTTCGGAACAATTGAGATTGACTTATGACTGATGAATATAGGACTATATTTGTTAGGGTTTGTGTATAATTTGGTTATAGTAGATATCTCCTAGGACTAGGGATACCCTATGATTATCATATATGACCTTGATATTGATTTACTTGAATGCATTATTATTCTTCTTGGGTATAGGGATTAATTTGCATGTTCAAGGGTTTTTCTCTAAGGACTTAGGAAAAACACTATAGAGGTTGATAATTGAAGTAACATAGATTTTTCTGAAAGAAATTGGGAATAATAACCTTTATAGGCCAAATTGACCGAACCATTCCCCTAGCTTGTTTAATTAAAAGAAAGTTAATTATTTTACATTGTCTTGTGTAGAGATCTTTTTCAAACAACAAACTTCTAGTTTTTGTCTACTTGATAAGACTGATATTTCGTATTTGCATTGCAATCCTTGAGATCGATATTCGTGAATTAAAAATCACTAAAACTACATTGACAAAATAGTACACTTGCTATTTTCCGATCAAGTTTTTGGCGCTGTTGCCGGGGATTGCCAAAATACGGAATTGAATTCTAATCAATTGGAATTTTATTGCTCTGCAATTAAAATTATTTTATGTTTAATTGTTTTTGAAATTTAGTGTGTGCTAATCTTTTGTCTAATCTTGTATGCGAGGTCAGGCCTCAGCAGAATTTCCTTTTGACGCAGAGATAGAAAGAACGTTTCACGCTCGGCGGAAGAAGGCTAGAGAAGCAAGACTGGCAGAAAGAGATAATCTGGACAGAGAGGAAGAAGTATTTGTTCATTCAGAAGAATCAGACTCGGAGACAGACACACTTTCGGACACTATGGGAGACAATCCTCCATAAGAGAGATTGTTGGGTGACTACGGAGCAACCAATGCACCAGCTGGTAGACACACCATTGTCAACCAACCGGTGAATGTTCCTAATTTTCAGCTCCACCCGAGCACTGTCACTCAGCTAGAAAGAAGATCCTTCTCTGGGAGGGTTAATGAAGATGCAAACAAGCATCTGCAACGTTTTCTGACTATGAGCACCACATTGAAGATAGATGGTCATACTGAAGAGCAGAAAAAGTTGCGGATGTTCCCATTCACATTGGCCGATGAAGCAGAAGAATGGTTCTATTCTCTTCCAGCTGGTAGCATAACAACATGGGAAGAGATGCAAACCGCTTTCTTGAATGAATACTTTCCAGCTTCAGTGTTCATTAGGAAAAGACATGAAATTCTGAATTTCAAACAAAGGGAGGGTGAATCAATGGGCGGCTCGTATAAGAGGTTCAAGAGACTTCTAGTGGCGTGCCCAACGCATAATCTGGATCACACTGAACAAATGCAAACTTTTGTTAATGGGTTGAGAATTCCAACGAAGCAGCTGATTGACACAGCATCCGGTGGCTCATCTAACTTCTCAACAGCCACTGGTATCAAGAAGATTATTGAAGCAATCGCTGCCAACGAACACTTGGAATTATATGACAGAGTTTCTAGCAAACCAGAAGGAGCGATAGACTTGAAATTGGATGCAAATAAGCAACTCAAGATGGAAGAGAAGATAGCTGCAGAAGTGGAGAAAAAGTTAAAAGCCATGAATATCACCACTCAGCAAGTAGCACAGATACAACAAACCCAAAGTGTTGTTTGTGATATTTGTGCAGGACCTCATTTGACAGCTCATTGTTTCGCAACTCCTCAACAGATTGAAGAAATCAAGTTCCTGAAGCAGAACAACCCGTACTCCAACACATATAATCCTGGTTGGAGGAACCATCCAAACTTTGGGTGGAGAGACCAAAAAGGGAACACTCAGCAGCAAGGTCAGGGACAATACCAAAATCAACAGCAGCAACAACAACAGGCTCCAAAGAAAGCAGATTGGGAGTTAGCTATTGAAAAAATGGCAGCTCACAACATTCAGTTTCAAGATGAGACCAAGAATAATCACAAGAATACTTCAGCCTCTGTTAAAAATCTAGAGGTCCAGATGGGACAAATAGCGCAGCAATTGGCGAATGTACAAGCACCTGGTGGTTTGCCTAGCTCAACTATGACAAATCCTAGGGACAACCAGGGAGTGAAGGCTGTAGTAACCAGAAGAGGTAAAGTTGTTGAAGATGCTGAGAAAGAGGTAATTGAGGAAGAGTTGCTTGAAGTGGATCTTGAGATTTGTGAGAACAAGGAGAAAGCTGAAGAGGTAACAACACCGGTGGTGGAAAAAGAAAAACCTAAGGATTCAACTCCTAAGGTTATTCTTCCTTATCCAGCAAGAGCCAAGAAGAAGGATGCCAATGAGAAGAATTTTGAAAAATTCTTGGAGTTGTTCAAAAAGCTGGAGATAAACATTCCGTTTTTTGAGGCTTTAGAACAAATGCCTATTTATGCAAAATTCATGAAGGACATCATATCAAAGAAGCGGTCCACTGAAACTGAACCAGTGGTGTTAACTGAATGATGTAGTGTTATTCTACAGGGACTAAAGATTCCTCAGAAAAAGAAAGATAGAGGTGCAGTCACTATTCGTTGTGAAATAGGTGACCGAACATTTAAAAAGGCTCTCATTGATCTTGGTGCAGGAGTGAGTCTCATGCCACTCTCAATATACAAGAAGCTGGGTATCAATTCTGTAAAAGATACAAGAATGACTTTGCAATTCGCGGACAACTCGATGAAAAAACCGCATGGGATTGCAACTGATGTTCTGGTAAGGATTGATAAGTTTGTTTTTCCTGTAGATTTTGTTGTTCTGGACATGCCTGAAGATGAGGAAATTCCTATAATTTTGGGAAGACCTTTTCTTGAAACTGGACGGGTGATGATAGACATGGAAGAAGGAATGATGACACTCAAAGTCTATGATGAGGTGTTGAAAATTAATGTTAGAGACTCAATGCGGTTTAAAGAAGAGATCGGGACAAGCAAGAACATTGAAGTGCTGGATACAGTTTTTATCAGATCCATTGAATGTCTGTCACCTGAATTACCTCTTGAAAGGGTGTTGAGTCAATCGATCTTCGAGAAAAATGAAGAAATAGATGAAAAGGAAGTCGAAGTCATAGATATGATGGAAGTTCAACCAAAATGGAATAAGCCTGGACCACACCGGTGGGAAGACTTACGCCAACCATCATCTTCTGAAGAAAATAAGGAAGTAAAAAAGGGGATAGAGTTGAAGCAGTTACCTGAAAACTTGAAATACATTTTTCTTGACTCAGAAGAGAAATGTCCTGCTATTATCAATTCGTCCTTGAAAGAGATACAAGAAGAGAAGCTGACGCAGGTCCTAAAGAAGCACAAGAGTGCGATAGGCTGGGCAATTGAAGATTTAAAAGGCATTAGCCCCACCGTTTGCATGCATAAAATCTTAATGGAAGATGATCAGAAACCGGCAGTACAACCGCAGAGGAGACTCAATCCAGCTATGAAAGAGGTTGTGCGCAAGGAGGTGGTGAAATTGCTAGATGCAGGCTTGATTTACCCCATCTCTGATAGCTCTTGGGTAAGTCCTGTACATGTCGTGCCAAAGAAAGGAGGAACAACTGTAATAAAGAATGAGAAGAATGAGATGATTCCGACTCGCACTGTTACCGGGTGGAGAGTGTGCATAGATTACAGAAGATTGAACACAGCCACCAGGAAGGATCACTTCCCGCTACCTTTCATTGATCAGATGTTGGAAAGGTTGGCAGGACATGATTATTATTGCTTTTTATATGGGTATTCGGGCTACAACCAAATTGCAGTAGCTCCAGAAGACCAAGAGAAGACCGCTTTCACATGTCCTTATGGTATTTTTGCGTATAGGAGAATGCCTTTCGGACTGTGCAATGCACCGGCTACTTTCCAAAGGTGTATGACATCCATTTTTGATGACATGCTTGAGAAGAACATGGAAGTGTTCATGGATGACTTTTCGGTGTTTGGACCTTCTTTTGATGAATGTTTGGTGAATCTGTCAATGGTATTGGAGAGATGTCAGCAGACCAATTTGATCCTCAATTGGGAAAAGTGCCATTTTATGGTGAAAGAAGGGATAGTGCTAGGCCACAAAATTTCTCATCGAGGAATTGAAGTGGATAAAGCTAAAGTGGAGGTAATTGCCAATTTACCCCCACCTGTGAATGAGAAAGGAATCAAGAGTTTCTTGGGACACGCGGGGTTCTACCGCAGGTTCATTAGAAACTTCTCGAAGATTTCAAAACCATTGACAAGTTTGTTAGTGAAAGACACTCCGTTTGTATTCGATGCAAAGTGTGGGGAAGCCTTCACTACACTGAAGAATAAATTGGTGACCGCCCCTGTAGTTATTTCTCCTGACTGGTCTCTACCCTTTGAGATCATGTGCGATGCAAGCGACATAGCAGTAGGAGCAGTTCTTGGGCAAAGAAAAGAAAAGCTCTTGCATGTAATCTACTATGCAAGTCATGTTTTGAATTCCGCCCAAATGAATTATGCAACTACCGAGAAAGAGCTGTTAGCAGTTGTGTATGCCTTCGACAAATTTAGGTCCTATCTTTTGGGGACGAAGGTAATTGTTTATACTGACCATGCTGCTTTAAAATACTTGTTTTCTAAACAGGAGGCGAAGCCGAGGCTCTTACGATGGATCCTGCTATTGCAAGAATTTGATCTAGAGATTCGGGGGATAGTGCCCGTATCAACTAGTTTACGGCAAAGCTTGCCACCTCCCGCTTGAACTTGAGCACAAAGCATTCTGGGCTACAAAATTCTTGAATTATGATCTAGCTAAAGCAGGTGAATCACGAATTCTTCAACTCCATGAGCTAGAGGAATTTCGTGATCAAGCCTATGAGAATGCTAAAATGTATAAAGAGCAGACCAGAAAATGGCATGATCAGAGAATACAACAGAAAGAGTTTTGGGAAGGCCAGTTGGTGCTCTTGTTCAATTCCAGGCTTAAACTGTTCCCTGGTGTGATCGGTGGATCTGGAACTGACTGTTTAACGATGGTTCGCGAAATGTCGCGGAAGCAAGAGTCGCCACCGTCTTTTATTTTCTCCAAATGGAAAGGACAAAAGCACAGAAAAATTCCTTATAGAGATTGCTCTCGGTTCGGGAGGTAGATTATAGAAAGGGAAGGTGTTAGCACCCTTTCTATCCATGGTTATCCATGGGCTCTTAGATACTTGCTCACTTGTATTTTCAAAATGGTTTGTTTGCTTTTCAACTGTGGGTTTTAAAAAGTTTCTTTGAAAATTTCAGTTCGACTCTTGTATCGGTCCTCAAGAGTGTTTGAAAAATTTGCTTTCGAAAGCTTTTTGAAAAGGTGTCGGTGTGAAAAGTATTTTTGATTTGTTTTTGAATTTAGAGCAAGTATCTAGAGTCGTCTACCTACCCTAAGGAATTCGTCTGTGTAAATGTCCTTGAAAGTAGTGCCATCCCACCATTGAGAGGTAGGTAGCACCACCGTTGGAGGTGTTCGGGTCAATTCGAGGTTTGGGACATGGTGATCACCAGAGCAATGGGAAGACACCTTAGAAGCTACCCTCATGCCAGGTTCCCGGATCATGAGGACTTACTAAGACATCCTCTACTCGACGATCACCTTTCGAGGCAAGGCAACAGTGAGGCGTACCCTAGGGGTGGTGTGTGATTTGTGTGTCAGATTCAGATATTTTATCTTGTCATGTTATTGGTGATCTAGCGTTTGTTTTTATTTTTGTCCATTCATTGTTGCATGCATTGATTTAGCAATTAAAATATTTGCGAGAAAAGTAAAGTTCTAAGCTATTACAAAAGGCGCGGGTCCACATCGCCAAAATTTCCAGAACCCGATTTGACAGAAAATAAAGAATTAAAGAAAAGTAAAGTGCGAGAAATTAATTACACGGCTTCGGGAGAGGTACATAAAAATTATACGAAAAAAGAAATAAACACGCGAATTAAATAAGAATTAAGAACGAGGGCGTTGGACCCTTTTTAATTAAACTAAATTAAACGATTATTAAATTAATAAAATTAAAAGGAAAAGAAATTGTCTTTTTGGTATTTTTGTATTTTATGATTTTAATGAAAAAGAATTAATTAAAATAAAATGCTAACCCTAATTCTAGTTGTTTTTAGTTTATTAAGAAAAGATTAAATTTTAACCTAATATTTAACCTAATTATTTACATGCCATTTAATTATTAAAATAAATAATAGGAAATATTTAATTATTATGAAAGAAAAGAAAAAGGGATAAAAATTATTATAAACCCTAATTCTACCAATTTTAGGTTTTTATTGAAAAAATGTTAAGATTAAACCCTAAATTAAAACTAAATGAATTAATGCAATTTATTTACAAAAAATACTAAAATAAAAATATTTATTAATTTTTCTCTTTTCTGATTTTTTGGTGTTTTTTATATATTATGAAAATATTAAATTAATAAAAGAAATAATAATTGAAAGAAAATAAAAATAATGAAAAAAAATAAAGAATGTAAAAAAGGTTTGCAAACCTAAGGGGGTCTGCCCCTGATTTGGAGGTTTTTCTTTAGCAATTTGGGCCCAATTACTCTTAGGCCTGGCTGACTTTTCCACTAACGTGCATAAGCGTTGACCAGGGTTTACCATGTTCTCCAAATCTGTGCCCTTGAATTGATGAAATTGAACGCGTGGACGGCTTGATGGAGGAACGTATGATGGTCTTCAGCGTTGAAACTGCATATAAACATTGATTGAAAAATAGCATGGAAAGAGTGAGGGACCTGGGGCTCGAACCCAGGTCCTGTGGTTTACCAATGCTTGTGCCTGCCAGTTGATCCAAGCGCTCACTTTGTTTATAATAAAACAATCAATTAATATCAAATAAAACAAAAACGTTAGTGGATTTTAGCGCGAATTTTTAAACGAGCCAACTATCGCCTGCCACATAACCATCTTCTTCGTGGTTGTGTTTTTTTTTTCTGAAACATGAAAGAGATTGGCAACGGTTTTACGTTGTTCCCTTAGGCACCTTTCTGAAAAATAACGAATAGGAATCCTCGCATTAGAAATTAGGCGCGAGGCATCTAATCTTTTCGTCCAAGCATGCTGGTTGCGTTTATGGCATTGTGACGTTCCAATTTTATTGTATTCAAAAACCCCCAATTCAAAACTTCACAAACCCTAAAAGACAACAATGGTGGAATCGTATATAGCACACAAAAACTCAATCAAAGTAGGTGGTTAGCTTCAGAACACATCAACTAGTATGAATTCATCAAAGAAACGCAATGAAAATGCCTAAATATGGAAACACGATTATGCATATAATTTGAAACAGTTTGAACCCCTTGTACCAATTCTGGGCGTGTAAGGGTTGGAAAATTATCCAGTTAGCTTCAGTGAGCCACGAGGAAGCTTTTGCAATTGGTTTCTTGCTCTGAATCGACCTCTAACCTTGTTTTCAGTTTTGAAATTTTTAGGCCAAAAGTGTGAGTTTGATAATGGAGTTTATGCGCAGCTGAGGGGTTTTTAGGATTAGGTTTAGCATATATATGTACCTGTGAATGATTAGGGTTAAAGAAATTGATCCAAAACCTTTGCATTCATGGTTTGTAAGATTTGATTTTTCAAGATCTTTTTTCAATATTTTTTCATGCTATTTTGACCTCAATCATATCCAATCACTTCAATTCCTTCCATATCTGATCATGCACGAATTATTGAGTATATATCATGCATAAAAAGATTGAAAAACTTAGGTTTAGTATTTTTCATGTATTTTATTTAATTAAAATGAATTATTAATAATAAAAATCCAAATAAATAAATAAATAATGAAGAAAAACTTCCCTTTGGGCCAAGTGGTCGTGCACATGCCTTGGATGATGAATTGTGGAAGAAAAAGAGGCCCATTAGCAATTTTATGTCATTTGAACCAATGTTGACTTTTCAAAATATCCAAAAATTTCCCAACTTCCACAAGGCATAACTTGCTCAATTTTTAAGCTTTGCTCATGTTCTTGGACATTTTGGAAAGGTCTTTGAGTCCTCTAACCAATGCCTTTGGTCCCATGTCATTTTGATTTACCAATCTCAAGTTATGGCCTTTGACTTAAAGTCCCTTTTTGTTGACTTTTGAAAATGACCTATAATGTTGAAATTGATAACTTTTTGTGAGAGCATTTCTTGGACTTGGAGTATGAAGAGGAGTTGTAGGAAATGTCTTTATCTTCAAAATGAGATTTGGATGGAATTTTTCTGATAATCCATGTGAAAGTTATGCCCTGGTCAATTTACAGTTGACTTTTTCAACTGTCCAAATAAGGAAACTTTTGCATCTTGATGATTTTTGAGCCTAGCTTTGAGAATCATGATCAAGCATTGATCAAATGATGTTTGTGGCTTCAAAATGAGATGTTGACCAAAAATTTGAACTTTTGACTGTCAAATGACCATTTTGCCCCTACAGTTGACTGTAGTGCAATTAGGGTTTTTGACTGTGCAATTTTGTGCTGAAAGTCTTGAAACTTGGTATGAGGATGCTTGACCATATTTATAGGCATGTGGGACTTGATTGGACCTTTGGAAACTTCATTTTCTTGATCAGAACAAAAACCCTAATTTTGACTGTTTAGGAGGCTCTTGAACTGTGCAACCCTTTGGGGAATTTTGAAGCTTGACTTGGCATTTTCTTGAAGAATATGGGAGGGCAAATTTTGGGGTACAACAGTTTCCCCTGTTCAATCTTCTTAGACCTGAGGATGCAGATTGGCTGACATGCCTTTCGTAATCCAAGGGTGGAAGATGATTGAACACTAGAGTGCCCGGAAATTTGCGCTCACATAGTAGCAGTGTGATGATGGAATGGGCTTATAGATGCCATTTAGAGGTTGATGAATAGGATGATGGGCTTATAGATGCCATCTGGATGTTGATCGCGTAAGAGATTCCTTAGCGAGAACTTGCGTACCTGCAAAAGAAAAATGAGTACCTGACATGTTGCAGGAGCTGGTCTTCAGATGCTTTGTGTAGATATGTCCTGGCTGGTTACAGGAATCGGATCTTCGAATTCTTCAGACGTGCCCTGGCGAGATACAGGAATCGAGTCTGGTAATGTTAGTCTCCAACGGATACACCCTGGCAAGATTCAGGTATCGGATCCTCGAACTCTTCAGACACACCCTGGCAAGATACAGGAATCGGATCTGGTAATGTTAGTCTTCAACGGATACACCCTGGCAAGATTCAGGTATCGGATCCTCGAACTCTTCAGACACACCCTGGCAAGATACAGGAATCGGATCTGGTAATGTTAGTCTTCAACGGATACACCCTGGCAAGATTCAGGCATCGGATCCTCGAACTCTTCAGACACACCCTGGCAAGATACAGGAATCGGATCTGGTAATATTAGTCTTCAAAGGATACACCCTGGCAAGATTCAGGCATCGGATCCTCGAACTCTTCAGACACACCCTGGCAAGATATAGGAATCGGATCTGGTAATGTTAGTCTTCAACGGATACACCCTGGCAAGATTCAGGTATCGGATCCTCGAACTCTTCAGACACACCCTGGCAAGATACAGGAATCGGATCTGGTAATGTTAGTCTTCAACGGATACACCCTGGCAAGATTCAGGCATCGGATCCTCGAACTCTTCAGACACACCCTGGCAAGATACAGGAATCGGATCTGGTAATGTTAGTCTTCAACGGATACACCCTGGCAAGATTCAGGCATCGGATCCTCGAACTCTTCAGACACACCCTGGCAAGATACAAGAATCGGATCTGGTAATGCTAGTCTTCAACGGATACACCCTGGCAAGATTCAGGTATCAGATCCTCGAACTCTTCAGACACACCCTGGCAAGATACAGGAATCAGATCTGGTAATTGGTCGTCAACAGATACACCCTGGCAAGATTCAGGAATCGGACCTTTAGTTGCGACCATTGATGGTAATCAATTTTGTACTTTTGTCCTGAAAAGACAAGCGTTAGTTGTATGCGATGTCATGTGGTATGACATGCGAGATGCTCTCTGAATACGTGAGATTGTATGTTCATGATGCGTATATGCATGCTATAATGTATGAAGATGTTTATGAATGCATTTTTTTCGTCTAGGAAAGTAAATCCTTGACGGGTGCCGGGAAGTCACTCCTGGGCTGATGTTGGAGAATAGATTTTGCTTCCGCCGGGGATGATAGTTGCAAGAATACCGGTAGGAGAAGATAACTCTGTTGGGGAATAAACTTGGCGAATGGATTACTCTGCGGGGAGCAAAGTACTCTAGCAATCTTGCTGGGAAGCAATACTCTGTGGGGAGAAAGATACCTTGTTGAGTTGTCGATAATAACTTGCTGGGGATACCATTGTTGTATCGGAAGTGTTAATAGACTTCGCTGGGGGTAAGAGGACTTCGTCGAGGACGAATTTTCCGTGGCTTTTGGCTGAGGATAACCCAGTTATATCCTGGTAAGGAAATAACTCTTTAAATAAAGCCGGGAGACGTGTTCGTGTTCTGCGAGGATGAGCTTCCAGAATCTACTGGGGATAAGCTTACTGCTTGGGGAGATAAATTCCAACTTTCCTGGGGAACTGGATTGGACTCTCCTGGGGAAGTTTTGAGCTGCGGGGGGAAGTGATTCCTTTGAATGTTTGGTGTACCGCCGGGGAACAATCTTTAGGTCAAGACTGCCGGGGATGCTTGTTTAAGGATATATATGCTGCCGGGGAATGTTGAGATCTGCTGGAGGATACCCAACTTCTTTAAGACTTGATAATAGCTTCGCTAAAGGAGAGTGTACTGATTTGCTGGCTCACTCTCTAGGGAATTAAGATGCCTGGTTGTGTTCTTCAGCTGAACCTACCTTGATACCTTGGAGGACAGAACAATTAGATCGCTTGGACAACTCTTTATTGCCCCTGTTTCTGAGGTATGAGAGGAAGACCTGTGAAGGAGTCTTTGACAACTGCCGTTTGACAAACCTTCTTTCTGATAGGCAAGTGACAAGAGGACGGGACATAGTCGTACGCTTTGATCCCTAACTTTTGCCTGGACCGCCCTTTCGGGTTTTCAGTCCACCGGGATACCCATTTTTGCCCAAGCCGCCTTTTCAGGTTTTCGACTTGCCGGGTGTACAGATTTTTTTCATTTCATCCCTTCATTTTGCCCGAACTCTTTTGGTTCGCTGGGAGGCCCTTATTTTTGCCTAGGTATGTCAACCTAGCGGGTTTTTGTTTCTGCGTAGTATTTTTTCGACTATGTCCACGTTCTCAGAATGTAGGGAGTTGCCCCTGTTAGAAGTGTTTTTGTCATGCCACTAGAAGATGTTTAATCAGGCAAGATTCGTTGTTGGAATGCCCCAGGCGACTCAGGCGGAGATTTGCCCCAGGCTATTTGGCCTTTGAGAGATTCTCCGAATCTTGATTGGATTGCCCCAGATGATGGACCATGATCATGCCGTGCCCCTTGATCGGAAGTACTTCTGTTCATTAGGCATTTGTCGTGCGAATTTCTATGCTGTTCAAACAAAAAGTCATATGCAAACAAAGTTATGTTAAAAATGCAAAGCTTATGTCTGCCTTGAAGATTTTTGAAAATGCATTCTTTTTCATAAAACAAGTGAATGTTTGTAAAATGTGATGTCAACTCCGTATTTACTGTAGGCCTTAAGGAGTCAGGATACCTTTCGTAACAGTATGCTTTCGAACTAACCCGTGCTTCAGCTAGGACTTTTGAGGGTTATAACGTGGCCTGGTTCACGGTTTAAGAAACAAAGGATAAAGGCTCAAATTTTATTTGTACCCACCCGCTCTTCGTGATGTTCTCCAAACCTAAACTCAGTTGATCATACGTTAGACCTTGTTTTGAGTCTTTGCTCTGATTTTCCGGTGATGGTTCAGATATTGATGATTTATTTGAAATAGGCAGTCATTCCTTTTTTTGGTTATTGTTGAGGGTTTGTATGACCTCTTTCTTTTTTATTTTTGTTATCCCTTTCTTTTTTTACCTGAACTGTTTCCTTTTTTGGAATTACAGTCAGCGGGATGCCCCAGTTTTGTAAGTCTCCTTCATGGTTTTTTGACTTATTGGGCTTTAGTTTTTTTTTTTTGAGATAATGACTGCCTTTCTTTATTGATTATTCGGAACCATCACTGTCTTTTGTTTTGTAAGGACCTCTTTGGTGCCATTCGTTATGCACTTGGACCAACTGAGAGACTACCCTGCCCCAGGTTATGATTAAGGGTTTTAAATTTCGAAAAGAAAAACTCCTACTTCTTTGGCTCAGAGGGGTTGACGAGGGATTATCATCCTTATAACTCCAGTGTTTAGGGATTGAAACAATGTCTGTACCTCATCAGCGGGGTCTATTCAAAAGCATACTGTAGATTATGGTATCGTTTTCGTCATCCTCCCTCAAGAGGTTTAGAATTATTAATTGAGAGTTGATCATCAGAAAAAATATGAAAATAATTTGCATATAGTGAATACGAATATATTGTTTCAGAACAGACATATGCGACGCATTAATGAAATAACAACGTTCAGCATGAGTAAATGTTTGAACAAAAGAAAATTACAACTTGAAAATCCTAATGAACAAAAGTATTTTCATTTCAGGGCTTGTTACTTCAAAAGGTGAGCCTTGGAGGGATGGTAGAAAAACTCAGCCTGACCATCTTGGGTGAATTCCAATGCCCCTTCATCAATCAGGTCCTGGACCTTGTTCTTCAGAGCCCAACACTCATTTGTATCATGTCCTGGACAGGCAGAGTGGTAGGCACACCTTTTATTGGGATCATAGACAGGAGATGCTGTGTTCTAGTTCTGGGGATGAGCCCTTAATGTGATCAGGTTCAATCTTAATAGGCGTTGTAAAGCTTGGAACAATGACATGTTGAGCTGGGTGAATTTCCTCCTGGGCTTGTCTGGATGAAGCTGGTGAGGTTGATGCTGAATTTGTGGCGCTGAAGCCATTTGAGGAGCTCTCCCCTTACCTCCTTGTCTCCAAGGTGGTTGAACGATGACTGGCTTTTTACCCTTAGACTTTTGCCCCAGTTGGTTACCCTGAAGCAGTTGGTTGACGAGAAACCAGAGCTCATCTTGTCTTTGAGCTAACCCTTGAATGGCAGTCACCTGCCCCAGCATCTGGACCTTCAATGCATCCACCTCAGCTTGTAGGTGTTTCAGCCTTTCATCCTCAGCACTGTTCCTGACCAAAGTCTCCACGAGAAGTGTCCTTAGCTCCTCCTTCCCCTTGGATAGATTCAGGAGGATTTCCCCAAACCGAGTCTCTTGAGCAAGAAGGTCCTGGTTATCTTGTTGGGAAGCCATTGTTGAAATAAACAGCGAGAAAGGTAAGTGACCTGCAACAAGGGTACCTGTTATGCAATGATGTGTATGACATGCATGTAATGTTTTCAAGGACCTCGCAGGGTAAACAAGAAAATTGTTAGCATTGGAATTTGTAGCTTGATTGAAGGAAACCCATGTTGTTGAGAATTCTTCTTCAAGGGTCAAAGGCTCACCATATCCAGTGGGTCATAGCCTGTGACTTTAGTCATCATGTCTGGTTTTGGTTTCCAGACAACCTTGGTTAGGGGAACCTTCTTCAAGGGTCAAAGCTCACCATATCAAGTGGGTCATAGCCCCTGACAACTTTGGCTAGAGGAAAATAAATCCTCTTTGCCCCTTGCTAGACGTTTGATTTATCATGACCTGCATCACAAGCCTTTGAGATCCTTGAAATGGGTTAGGATGTGTGCAATGGTATGATGTCATGATGCATGGGGTAATATGGGTAAACCCTGTTATGAGCCCTTATTAAGGACTACAAACCAAAACCTGCAAGAAACTCGTAAACCTTGTCATGAGTCCCAATTAAGGACTAAAAACAAAACCTGCAAGAAACTCAGTACCCTGTTATGAGTCCTAATTAAGGACTATAAACAAAACCTGCGAGAAATTTGGTAAACCATGTTATGAGTCCTAATTAAGGACTGCAAACCAAAACCTGCAAGGAACTTAGCAAACCATGTTATGAGTCCCAATTAAGGACTGCCAATAAAACCTGCAAGTAGTTCATGTGTCAGATAACAAGCATGCAAGTAGTCGAGTATGAAGGCACACAAGTCACACAAAAGAGCCCTTAGAGTTTAGGCCAGCATGAAGTTTGGGGTACTACCCTCTTGAAGTTGGTGGGCTCAAAACCTGTCCTATCAAAGTAACCGGGTTCTTAGAGGATCCCAATATCATTGACTACCCTCAATCGGTCATAACTCCAACATCGCAATCTTTTCTTGCGGCCAGAACCATCACGAGAGTTTAGCCTCAATGGGCGTAGCATACTGCTACTGTTCTAATGGCCACGTTGTGTCAATTAAGGTTCTAAGGTTGTTGGTGCTTAATGACTCCTCAGAAGACCCATATTCTTCTTGTTGCAACATAAGGGATATCGGTATAGACCAAGGCGCCACACCAACGTAGCCACTGCTTCACCCGTGTCGGTCTACGCCGGACAGGTCCCTCACAGCTTATGCTACCTAAACAGGGTATCCCCAGATCCGGGTTAGGATCTATGTAACTCACATGCAACCCAGAAATTTAAAGCAGACAAGTCAATACAATTGAAAACACAGTTATGAACTAACCCTAAGGTACACCTCACTTTAAGTTTAAGTCCCCAACAGAGTCGCCAGTTCTGTGATCGGTGGATCTGGAACTGACTGTTTAACGCTGGTTCGCGAAATGTCGCGGAAGCAAGAGTCGCCACCGTCTTTTATTTTCTCCAAATGGAAAGGACAAAAGCACAGAAAAATTCCTTATAGAGATTGCTCTCGGTTCGGGAGGTAGATTATAGAAAGGGAAGGTGTTAGCACCCTTTCTATCCATGGTTATCCATGGGCTCTTAGATACTTGCTCACTTGTGTTTTCAAAATGGTTTGTTTGCTTTTCAACTGTGGGTTTTAAAAAGTTTCTTTGAAAATTTCAGTTCGACTCTTGTATCGGTCCTCAAGAGTGTTTGAAAAATTTGCTTTCGAAAGCTTTTTGAAAAGGTGTCGGTGTGAAAAGTATTTTTGATTTGTTTTTGAATTTAGAGCAAGTATCTAGAGTCGTCTACCTACCCTAAGGAATTCGTCTGTGTAAATGTCCTTGAAAGTAGTGCCATCCCACCATTGAGAGGTAGGTAGCACCACCGTTGGAGGTGTTCGGGTCAATTCGAGGTTCGGGACATGGTGATCACCAGAGCAATGGGAAGACACCTTAGAAGATACCCTCATGCCAGGTTCCTGGATCATGAGGACTTACTAAGACATCCTCTACTCGACGATCACCTTTCGAGGCAAGGCAACAGTGAGGCGTACCCTAGGGGTGGTGTGTGATTTGTGTGTCAGATTCAGATATTTTATCTTGTCATGTTATTGGTGATCTAGCGTTTGTTTTTATTTTTGTCCATTCATTCTTGCATGCATTGATTTAGCAATTAAAATATTTGCGAGAAAATTAAAGTTCTAAGCTATTACAAAAGGCGCGGGTCCACATCGCCAAAATTTCCAGAACCCGATTTGACAGAAAATAAAGAATTAAAGAAAAGTAAAGTGCGAGAAATTAATTACACGGCTTCGGGAGAGGTACATAAAAATTATACGAAAAAAGAAATAAACACGCGAATTAAATAAGAATTAAGAACGAGGGCGTTGGACCCTTTTTAATTAAACTAAATTAAACGATTATTAAATTAATAAAATTAAAAGGAAAAGAAATTGTCTTTTTGGTATTTTTGTATTTTATGATTTTAATGAAAAAGAATTAATTAAAATAAAATGCTAACCCTAATTCTAGTTGTTTTTAGTTTATTAAGAAAAGATTAAATTTTAACCTAATATTTAACCTAATTATTTACATGCCATTTAATTATTAAAATAAATAATAGGAAATATTTAATTATTATGAAAGAAAAGAAAAAGGGATAAAAATTATTATAAACCCTAATTCTACCAATTTTAGGTTTTTATTGAAAAAATGTTAAGATTAAACCCTAAATTAAAACTAAATGAATTAATGCAATTTATTTACAAAAAATACTAAAATAAAAATATTTATTAATTTTTCTCTTTTCTGATTTTTTGGTGTTTTTTATATATTATGAAAATATTAAATTAATAAAAGAAATAATAATTGAAAGAAAATAAAAATAATGAAAAAAAATAAAGAATGTAAAAAAGGTTTGCAAACCTAAGGGGGTCTGCCCCTGATTTGGAGGTTTTTCTTTAGCAATTTGGGCCCAATTACTCTTAGGCCTGGCTGACTTTTCCACTAGCGTGCATAAGCGTTGACCAGGGTTTACCATGTTCTCAAAATCTGTGCCCTTGAATTGATGAAATTGAACGCGTGGACGGCTTGATGGAGGAACGTATGATGGTCTTCAGCGTTGAAACTGCATAGAAACATTGATTGAAAAATAGCATGGAAAGAGTGAGGGACCTGGGGCTCGAACCCAGGTCCTGTGGTTTACCAATGCTTGTGCCTGCCAGTTGATCCAAGCGCTCACTTTGTTTATAATAAAACAATCAATTAATATCAAATAAAACAAAAACGTTAGTGGATTTTAGCGCGAATTTTTAAACGAGCCAACTATCGCCTGCCACATAACCATCTTCTTCGTGGTTGTGTTTTTTTTCTGAAACATGAAAGAGATTGGCAACGGTTTTACGTTGTTCCCTTAGGCACCTTTCTGAAAAATAATGAATAGGAATCCTCGCATTAGAAATTAGGTGCGAGGCATCTAATCTTTTCTTCCAAGCATGCTGGTTGCGTTTATGGCATTGTGACGTTCCAATTTTACTGTATTCAAAAACCCCCAATTCAAAGCTTCACAAACCCTAAAAGACAACAATGGTGGAATCGTATATAGCACACAAAAACTCAATCAAAGTAGGTGGTTAGCTTCAGAACACATCAACTAGTATGAATTCATCAAAGAAACGCAATGAAAATGCCTAAATATGGAAACACGATTATGCATATAATTTGAAATAGTTTGAACCCCTTGTACCAATTCTGGGCGTGTAAGGGTTGGAAAATTATCCAGTTAGCTTCAGTGAGCCACGAGGAAGCTTTTGCAATTGGTTTCTTGCTCTGAATCGACCTCTAACCTTGTTTTCAGTTTTGAAATTTTTAGGCCAAAAGTGTGAGTTTGATAATGGAGTTTATGCGCAGCTGAGGGGTTTTTAGGATTAGGTTTAGCATATATATGTACCTGTGAATGATTAGGGTTAAAGAAATTGATCCAAAACCTTTGCATTCATGGTTTGTAAGATTTGATTTTTCAAGATCTTTTTTCAATATTTTTTCATGCTATTTTGACCTCAATCATATCCAATCACTTCAATTCCTTCCATATCTGATCATGCACGAATTATTGAGTATATATCATGCATAAAAAGATTGAAAAACTTAGGTTTAGTATTTTTCATGTATTTTATTTAATTAAAATGAATTATTAATAATAAAAATCCAAATAAATAAATAAATAATGAAGAAAAACTTCCCTTTGGGCCAAGTGGTCGTGCACATGCCTTGGATGATGAATTGTGGAAGAAAAAGAGGCCCATTAGCAATTTTAGGTCATTTGAACCAATGTTGACTTTTCAAAATATCCAAAATTTCCCAACTTCCACAAGGCATAACTTGCTCAATTTTTAAGCTTTGCTCATGTTCTTGGACATTTTGGAACGGTCTTTGAGTCCTCTAACCAATGCCTTTGGTCCCATGTCATTTTGATTTACCAATATCAAGTTATGGCCTTTGACTTAAAGTCCCTTTTTGTTGACTTTTGAAAATGACCTATAATGTTGAAATTGATAACTTTTTGTGAGAGCATTTCTTGGACTTGGAGTATGAAGAGGAGTTGTAGGAAATGTCTTTCTCTTCAAAATGAGCTTTGGATGGAATTTTTCTGATAATCCATGTGAAAGTTATGCCCTGGTCAATTTACAGTTGACTTTTTCAATTGTCCAAATAAGGAAACTTTTGCATCTTGATGATTTTTGAGCCTAGCTTTGAGAATCATGATCAAGCATTGATCAAATGATGTTTGTGGCTTCAAAATGAGATGTTGACCAAAAATTTGAACTTTTGACTGTCAAATGACCATTTTGCCCCTACAGTTGACTGTAGTGCAATTAGGGTTTTTGACTGTGCAATTTTGTGCTGAAAGTCTTGAAACTTGGTATGAGGATGCTTGACCATATTTATAGGCATGTGGGACTTGATTGGACCTTTGGAAACTTCATTTTCTTGATCATAACAAAAACCCTAATTTTGACTGTTTAGGAGGCTCTTGAACTGTGCAACCCTTTGGGGAATTTTGAAGCTTGACTTGGCATTTTCTTGAAGAATACGGGAGGGAAAATTTTGGGGTACAACACCTGGAAAGTTGAAGTCCCGGTGGTCTGGTCCGTTTGTAGTTCAGACGGTATTCCCTCATGGCACGGTTGAGATTAAAAATCCGAACAATGAGGATGTTTTCAAAGTGAATGGCCAAAGGTTGAAGCCCTATTATACAGGACAAGTACCGAGAGTCATTGATCATTTACGTCTCACCGACTGAGGTGGAGTCCGTCGAGCCATGCGACGTTAAACGAAGCGCTTCGTAGGAGGCAACCTACGTATTTTTACTTTAACGTTTTCTTGTGTTTTTGTGTTATTTTATTTTATTTTTGTAGGATGGTGTAAGACTTGGATCGGTAGAAGCAACTTCAGTCAAAAAGCATTAAGGAAATTCAAAATTGGTGTATATCAGAGAAGAAACACGGGTGTCCGTGTCCTGGCACACGGTCCGTGTTGAGCCCAGACCACAAGAGCGCGCAAAAGAAAAAAAAGAAGTGCAAAGTCAGAGCTTTCACACGGGTACCCGTGTTCGTACACACCGACCGTGTGACTGGGCGTGTTCAGCTTTTGAAATTTGTTCTTCTTTGATTTTAAGTGGACCCCACCTAAATAAAACCTGAATTATAACCTTTCTCTCACTTCATTCTCCCACTTTTCACTCATCTCCTCCATTGAAACCTAGCCTCAAGAGCTAAACAACTCACTTTTACACCATCACCCACTCATCAAAACACCAAAGTGCTTTTATTAAAGTTGTTCTACTCTTCATGCTCTACACTTTCACCGTTTTAGATTTTAATTTTGGGCAATTTTAATTTTCGAATTTTTTGTGTGTTGTGGTTTGTGTTTGTTCTCTCTTCTTTGTGCAGGAACATCATCATGCCTCCAAGGCGAGTAATCCGGCGTTCCAGTAGGACAGATGATTTCGCCGAGCCATCTGAACCAAGGCAAAGACCCCGCCGCGCTACGAGTCGGGCATCCGGACGAAATAGGACTGCGGATGACAACCCCCACGGTATTACCTTTGCTGACCCTAAGTACAAACAAAGGTATGATGTTTTGGTTCAGCGTAAGTTACTCCCGACCCGCTATATTTGTGAAGACACACTGGTTAAGTTAGGCCTTAAGGATGAGGTGTTCCGTATGTTTCATAACATCGGAATGTTGTCGTTTATGCTATTTGAGGCACCTACCTTTGAGGGCCTAACTCTTGAATTTTTTAGCACTGTTGAATTTAAACTGAAACACAAGTGGAATGGAACTGAAATGGGGTATTACGGTGATTTAGAGTTCTTTATGTTTGGGAACCAGCATAAGCTGACCGTAGAAGAGGTTGGGGCTGCCCTTAAATTGCCGTCATCTGGACCGGGGGCCCCGCCTGAGACATTCCCTGCTGCTGAATTTTGGGAGGCCATCACTGGAAAAGCTGGGTACAATCCTAGTTCTGCCAAGGCCTCGGGGATTCATAATCCTTGCTTCAGATATGCCCAGAAAGGTTTAGCGTTTACTTTGTTTGGGCGGGGAGATAGCACGGGGGTGTGTGCGAAGAGGGAGTTGTTTCTGTTACATAATATGCTGGAGGTAGGAAGGGTGAATGTGGCGGCATTTGCTACCAACCATTTGAAGCAAGTTGTTCATGCTTCGAATGGAGATATATTGGTAGGAGGAATGGTTACGCAACTGGCTGATTACTTGAATTATAGTCAGCTCCTAATAGAGGAACCCTCCCTACCGGGAAAGAAGATTGACATGACTACTCTTGTCAATCAAAGGATGATCGTAGTGCAGCCCGGGTATTACTCCCTGGTGATTCATGAGCAACACATTATGTCACTACCGGCACCTCATTGTATTTCTGTGGCAAACCGTGGTAATTGGTTATATGTAGCTACAGGTATGAACCTAGGAGAAAGTCCTCCACGTGGTCAAAATTTTTCAGGTAATGAAATGGAGGATAACGTTCAAGCTCCGGACCATCCTGACCAGCAGCACCCGCAATTCAACCAACAGTATGCCGGATCCTCCTCTATGACTTCAGATCAGTGAGGGTGGGTGCAAACTGAAATTGGTGCCATACGCACCGAACAGATGCGGCAAGGTGTTGAGCTGTTCAGACAAGGAACTGTGGTGGACGACGTCTAGACTATGATGCGACGTCTCGTGTTGCAATTCCCACAGGACCCTCCTCCACCACCTCAGTAGGCAGGTAGTCTCCGTCGCACTTGAATTTAAACATTGGGGTCAATGTTTAGTTCAGGTGTGGGGGAGGTTTTATTTTATTTTATTGTTTGCTTGATTATTTATTGTTCAGTTTCGTTCAGTCGATTTATTTGATTTGTTGCGTCTTTGTTTGTTTTAATTTGTGTTTTAGTTGTCCAATGCAGTACCGTCAGGGTGTTACCAGGTGATTGATAGAAGTCGGAAGGGAGCAAGCTAACAGTTAGTGGTTGAACAACACACACCACACTTAATCTCCACAGGCACCAGGGAAGTTAACACAATCCAGAGAAGAAGGCAGGACGCAAAGCATCAACATTGATCAATAGAGTGTTGTGGCATTTTTGCAGTTGAAAGAGAAATTGCATGACACCACCAGCACTGTGGAGCATGCAAGCTAAACCCACCCGGTGAGGTTACAGAGCCAAATTCGTGATTCCATATGAGAGTTCAGTCAGGTATGACGTTATTCACTTTGATTTTGCGTATTTTCCCTTAACACAAACACACCACGAAAACATACACTGAGGCAAGTTCTTTCTGTAACCCCGAGCATTTCTAAACCATCCTGTATGCATTGTATCCATAGTCACCCCCCTTGAGCCATTTTTTTATTTGTTCATATTGTTATTCATGTTACCACCCTTTCACCATTCATGTTATCGCTCGGCATTTGTGTTTTCATCTTGTAAATGTATGACAGAATCTAAGTGTGGGGTAATGTATCATTGAGTAAGGGGCAAGTGCAAAGAAAAAAAAAAGAAAAAAAAAAGGGAAAAGACTGTAGAAATCCAAAGAAAACAAAAGTATTTCAAGAATAAGAAAATCGAAGGAAATAGCCTTGACACTTGCCCACTTATTGGAAACTCCTTTAGAATGACTCTTAAAAGCTAAAATCAAGAGTCGGAAGTCTTTACCCCCATACTTACGATTCAAGGTCGTTAAGAGCAGAAATATGGACCCTACAGGAATGCCGAGCACCAAAACCCTTTGTCATCCCGTTCTTTGTTTATCCCACCAAACCTAAGCCACGTTACATCCCAAAGACCTCATGAATGTGTGTGTGATCTGTGTGTGTAGTGATTAGAGAATTTATTCAAAGTTAAAAGTAATATGCATACCTTGATACTGTGAGTGTAAACAGTTTAACCCGGAGAGATGTTGTGAGAATGTGAAAAGCTTGCAGGTAAAATAGTGCTCGGAGGTGGAAATGTGGTGGAAAGATTGACGGAAGATGCCATGGACTAGATTGTGAAGTGAGGGTGTTGTGGAGAAAGGAATCTTGTTGGTGACCTTTGTTCGCCTCAATACATCACTTGAGGACAAGCAATGAGATAAGTGTGGGGTTGTGATCGGTCACCATTTCTAGTAAGTTTTTGCACCTTTTTCCGACAAGAATTCATAGTTTGGTAACACTAAACGGTAGTTGCACGTGTGTTTAGAGTAAGTTTTCGTATTTCTTTTTGTGTGATGTCTTTGTGTCTTATTGTCCTTTAAGTGTTGAAAAAGTACCATTTTATGATGTGCTTGGTAGTGTTGATGTTCAGGTTGATACATGGGAGAATAGGAACTTTTGGCGCGCACAGGCGGATGAAATGGAGCCGGAAAAAGCAATTTTAAGAGGTCAACACGAGCCCCTGTGTGTAGCAACACGACCCGTGTTGAAAAGTGCCTGGAAAGTGGATTTTGTGCCAGAAATAGAGCCTGCACACGGTCACCCGTGTGCAGGAACACGGACCGTGTTGATCAAGCGAGCTGAAGCGTGTTTGCACTGAAGGGAAACACGGGCGCCCGTGTGCAGGAACACGGCCCGTGTTGCAGAGCGCGTGCTGATTCAAATTCCTGATTTTTTTTTGTGTACATCCAAGTTAATTCATTAAGGGTATTTTTGACACTTGGCTGGGGGCAGAGCCAGAGGACACTTTTAAAACATCTTTAGGGCAAGAAAGAAAGGGGGTTTTTGGGGATTGGAGAAAATAGAGATTACAGGAGAGAAGGATTGGAGAAGCAAGGTTACGACTGACGGAGAACTTCAAGGTGTCACCATTGAAGATCAAAGTCTAAGTTCATGTAATGTCAATTCCTTTTAATTTGTTAATCTTGAATTCTATGAATAACTAAATTCCCCACTTGCTAGGGGTTGGTTCTAATTTGGATCTTGTAATGATTATGAATCCTTAGTTTTTCGATTCAGATATTATGTTTCTTCAATTTAATTATACAATGATTTTTTGCATTCTCTTTCGGAACAATTGAGATTGACTTATGACTGATGAATATAGGACTATATTTGTTAGGGTTTGTGTATAATTTGGTTATAGTAGATATCTCCTAGGACTAGGGATACCCTATGATTATCATATATGACCTTGATATTGATTTACTTGAATGCATTATTATTCTTCTTGGGTATAGGGATTAATTTGCATGTTCAAGGGTTTTTCTCTAAGGACTTAGGAAAAACACTATAGAGGTTGATAATTGAAGTAACATAGATTTTTCTGAAAGAAATTGGGAATAATAACCTTTATAAGCCAAATTGACCGAACCATTCCCCTAGCTTGTTTAATTAAAAGAAAGTTAATTATTTTACATTGTCTTGTGTAGTGATCTTTTTCAAACAACAAACTTCTAGTTTTTGTCTACTTGATAAGACTGATATTTCGTATTTGCATTGCAATCCTTGAGATCGATATTCGTGAATTAAAAATCACTAAAACTACATCGACAAAATAGTACACTTGCTATTTTCCGATCACGCCTCAAACTCAATCTCCTTTGCATCAATCAAGTCTTGGACCTTATTCTTCAAAGTCCAACAATCATCCGTATTATACCCCGGGCTCTCAGAGTGATAAGCGCAGCGGGCGTTGGGGTTATACTTTGGTGACGTTGTATTTGGATTCTTTAGGGCTTCCCTTAGAGTCACCAGATTGGTCTTCAGCAACTGTGGCAGAATCTGAGACAAAGTCATGCTGAGACGGGTGAATTGCCTTCAAGGTCTCTCGTCCCTTTGTTGGTTGTGATGCTGAGGAGCACCGGCAGGTTTTGAAATAACAACCGCATTGATAGCTTGGTGGTGTTCAGGTCTATTCTGTCTTCTTGAACTGTAGACAGCACTAGACTCTTTCTTAAATGGTCTCTTCTCGGTGCTCGATGAGGCACCCTTCTATATTTTCCCAGCCTTAATACCAGCTTCAATCCTCTCACCAGTTAAGGTAAGGTCTGTAAACCCGGCTGAAGAGCTTCCAATCAGATGATTAAATAACGGACCAGACAGGGTCCCCAGAAACATATCTACAAGTTCACGATCAGCCAAAGGTGGTTGCACCCTTCCGGCAAGGTCTCTCCATTTTTGAGCATACTCTTTAAATCCTTCACCCGTTCCTATTGACATACCCTGGAGTTGGGTACGTGTAGGAGCGAGGTCGGAGTTATACTGATACTGCCTATAGAATGCGGTAGCCAAATCTTCCCAGCTACGGATACTGGCTCCGTCCAACTGATAGAACCACTCAAGCTGAGTCCCTGAGAGACTGTCTTGAAAGAAATAGATCTATAAGTTCTTATCAGCAGTGTAAGGCTGAATCTTCCTCACATATGACCGGAGGTGCAGCTTTGGACCGGAAGCTCTGTCATACTTGGCAAAGGCAGGTGCCTTTAATTTATGTGGAATCACCACCCCAAATGATAGACCCAGATCTCCGAAGTCCAGACCGGGCACCTTCTATATTTCCATAGCGCTCAAACGGTCTTCCAGCTGTTTTTACTTATCCTCAGCAAGAGGATATTGTTCTTCATCATAGTCTGTCTCGTTGTCGGAGACCATAGGGCTAGGAGCCCTCCTTTCTTGTGGATTGTCTTTCCCTCCAGATGAGGTGGTCAGATCAACTTCATTCTGCAGCCTGTTTCCAAACCTACATCCGGTGTTGAACAGGATGGTCCTCTTCTTCTTCTTCTTCCTCTCTTTCAGAATCAGGGTCTTCAAGTATTGCTGACCCTTAGCTAGGCTCATGACCAACTCTTGAAATTGGGCATTCTGGGCCTGGAGGGCCTTGATAGCTTGCTCAGTGGAAGGTTCAGTAGACATGATGATTGCTGAAATAAACAGCGAAGAAGATAAGAGACCTGTACTTGGAGACATGTTATGCATATGATGAATGGTATGCTATGTATGTATGTAATGCATTCAAGGGTTCAAAAATTCAAATTTGTTGCAGACAAAAAAAAAAGAACACACGTCATATTAAGAAGAAATTTGTTAGTACATAAGTGCCCCATGGGTGAAATATTACAAAATTCTTAATGTAAAAAGACATTGCGCATCCTTTTTAGAGCGATGTAAGTGTTGAGGGTCTCCTCCTCGTGAAGTCGGCGGGTAAGCTCCAAAACCTTCTTCTCACTGGCATAGAAGCTGGCTTCAAAAGTATTCTGTTCTTCCTTGAGTTGGATCCAACTCTTTTGCATTTCGTCCCATGATGTCGGCATGTCAAGATGTAGGATGGCGTATGGAACCTCTCCTTCCATAACAGGCTCCTTGATCAAGGGGAGAATGTGAGGATATGGCATCATAAGATTCTGGGAGCGGGTTCGTACCCACTTGAGGTAAGGCTCAAGGGGGGTGGAATTCTTGTGCCCCAGTGTCTTACTATCCACCTTGTTAGGCATCCTCCAAGCTCTGATGAACCTTTGTCGACGTCCTTGCGCATCGTTGTCGAAGTCAAAAACTAGGTCAGGAATCAGCATGTCATGAGGGCCATCCCTCAGAGCATATCCAAATTGTCTCAAAGCTAGACAAGGGTTGTAGGTAATGCCTCCCCTAATTCCAAGTAATGGAACATTAGGAAATTCTCCACAACGATCAATGATGGTGACATTTTCTCTAGACCGAGACACCAATGTACATCAGAATGTGTGAGGGTCATCAATCGTTGTGACCACCTTAAACCCGGCTCATTCTTCAAAACTGATTGTGGAAGGTGAGAAATAAACCACCTTGCTAGGAGAGGGGTACAGCATATGAGAACACCTCTTTTCCTCATTGTTCTTGTGTAAAATGAGTGGAGGATATCCCCAAGCAATGTAGGTATGGGATTCCTGGATATGAAAATCTTGACAGCATTCACATCTATAAGTTGATCAGGATTTGGGAACAAAACCAAACCATAGATAAGGAGTGCCACAATCTCTTCAAAGGCTTGTAGATCAAGAGAATTCCAACATTCTTGTGCCTTCTCAAATAGAAACTTTGCCAAGAATCCCTTGATACCATTTCTGGTTTCCCAATGCCCCTTGATGTCGGATGGTTGCAAGCGTAATGCTTGAGCAACATCTTCAGGTTTTGGTTCCTTTTCCGTACCGTTGTAGGGTAGTTGACTAAGAATAGGAATTCTCAGGAGTTGAGAAAATTCCTCCAAAGTAGGCACCAATTGATAATCAGGGAATGTGAAACAGTGGTGTAGGGGGTCAAAGAACTGGAAGAGAACTTTCATCATGTCTTCTTCGATGTTGGTGTTAACCAAGCTGAGGAGTCTACCATGTCTTTCACTGAAGAGAGAATTCTCGGGAATCCTGGATGTAAGCTCCTTGAGTTGAGGAGGGATCCTTACAAGGTTGACTTGAATTGTTTTCCTGCGGAGAGACTCCATGTCCTGCAAAACAAGAACAAAGATGAAGATCTAAACCCTTGAAATGGTTAGCGGATGCATATGATGATTTATGATGTTCATGATGTATGCACAAACACATGTACAAGCAAGTCACACAAAAACCCTAGTTTCAGGCTCGCATGAGGTTTCATAGGTAAGTACCCTCTTGAGTTTAGTTGGCTCAAAACCTGTCCTATAAATAGTAACCGGGTTCTAAGGAGCTCAATATCATTAGATTGTTTTCTATGTTCATCGTTTTGGTTTAGCCACTGAACTAGCGACCAAAATATTCCAAGAAAACAATCCTCAATGAGTGTAGTATCGAGTATCTACCAACTTCGGACTGCATCAAAGTCGGTCATCTCACTACCCCTAAAAAGGCCAAGATGGTCAAGTAAGGTTCTAGTTCATTAGTGCTTAGTGACATCACTCAGCGGCCCCGTATTCTCTTTGATTGACTCAAAGGCTACCGGTACTCACAAATATGTCGCACTAATATAACTATTTCTTCAACCGTGTCGGTATACCCCGCACAGTTTCCACAATGTATTGCTATCTATGAATGTTTCCCAAATCCGGGTTAGGATCTATAGAACTCCGATACAAGCCCACAAAATTAAAAGCATACAAAGCAATACAATTGAAAACACAAGTGATCTAATCCTAAGGTACCCCTCACTTATAGATATCCCCAGCAGAGTCGCCAGTTCTGTGATCGATGGGAATGAGAACTGACTATTTTGGAATGCTAGTTCGCGTTTGTTTTCGCAAAATGTCGCGGTAAGCAAAGAGTTGCCACCGTCTTTTATTTTATCCAACAAGGAAAGGACAAAAGCACAGAAAAATTCCTTTTCGAGATGTTTCTCGGGTTCGGGAGGTAGATTATAGAAAGGGAAGGTGTTAGCACCCTTTCTATCCGTGGTTATCCACGGGCTCTTAGGTACTTGCTCACTATGTTTTCAAAAGTTTGCTTTTCTTTGTGTTTGTGGGTTTTGAAAAGAGTTTTTGTTTTGAAGAGAGTGTAAGTGCGAAAAGTTTTGTTTTATTTTTAAAGGAGCAAGTACTTAAGAACCTCTACCTACTCAAAAAGGAATTAAAATGTGCAAATGTCCTTTAGACAGTGCTATCCCACTATTGAGGAGTAGGTAGCACCATCGTTGGAGTTTTCGGGTCAATTCGATTTAAGGGACGTGTGGTCACTAAAGCAATGTTAGGACGCCTTAGTGGTAACCCTAATGTCTTAGATCATTTTATCCGAGGCAACCGTTTCGAGGCAACTTATGATCTTTGGACAAGAGGGCGACCTCTAAAACATCTTATACTCAATGGCCATGTTCGAGGCAACCAAGTGAGGTGTACCCTAAGAGTGGCATGTGCGAGTGTGTCAATTTTCAGTTTATATTATCTTTACATGTCATGGTGAGCTACTGTTGATTTTAAGTCAAGATAGATCTTGTCATGCAATCCTAGTTAGCATACATCTAAATAGTTAATATATGTACATGAATTTAAAGTGCGGGAATTGTAAATCCTACTCTATTACAAGGCTTCGGGGAGGGGGATTATTTACATGTCCAAAATTGGGGGAATAAAGCAGTAAAGTGTAAAAGTCTTAGTTAAGCTATTACAAACCAGTAGGCAGTTACAATAAAATAAACGCGCACGAATCTGAACATAACCTCTAAAAAAATCCTAAAAATAAAATCTTTTTGTTATTTTATTTTATTTTGGGAAAATGATCTAAATCTACTTAATTTTAGTTTTGAGAAAATGTTAAGATAATTAAAAGATTAATTAACAAAGTTAATTTAATAGAAAAAACTAGCCTAATGTTTTTGTGGTTTTCTTTTTTAATTGATTTTATGTTGATTAAAAAAAGAAATAAAATAGTCAAAACAAAGATGAAATCGAAGGAACAGGCAGTAAATAAAAAAAAGGTATAATTTTGGAGGCCTGGGTCGAAAGAGGTGTGGGATGTCTTTCGACCCAGTGAAGAGGCTTGATCGAAGGTGCATGAGGGGTTGCACTTTGGGGGTGTTCGATTTGGATATGTCATCCTTCGATCTGGAAATCCTGGATCTAGTTCGAAACTAAGTTGCTAAGCTTCGAAACTCTGAACAAGATTCTTAGAATATATTTCCTGCAAAACGAGACAAATGTTAAAAGGTCCAGGGGGATTTTACCCCCCTGATTCGAATCTCCTCCCAATTCGGATCCTTCCTCAATTTGAACCTGCTGAATCTGGGTCTGGGTTTGTTTTATCCTGAGATTCGAAGGAGAAACTTAGATCGTGCCCAAGCAATGGCACAATCTCATCTTTGTGTTGTAGCTTACATGTAACATAATCAGTAATAACAGGAATACATATGCAATGTGTATTTAAATGTCATGAAGGTGCAATTTTGGTTTTGCAAACCCTTACCAATTAAAGATGTATGATCTGTGGCACTGGGTGTGGAGATGTTTGCTGAATGGCTGCTTTGGCTTAGATGAAAATGCTGATAACCTTTGGTGGGTTTGTGGGCAGCGTATCTCCAAATCCTCCCTATTTCTTTTCTGTCTTTGTTTGTCCTCTGTAATGTGTCACTGGCCTCGTATTTATAGGAGTCTGAGGGTGCATGAAAATGGCAAGGGACAACCATTTAACCAGGCCTTTAAGGCCATGAGACAAGAATCAGACATATTAAAAGATTTCCTTTTTTGAAATATTCATGTCTCTTTGGAATCTTGAATGAACCTGGACACTTTTGATTTTCGAATGCATTCAGGCCCTGCTCTTCGGTTGGTCCTGATTTGAAAAGAAACCCTCTGGTCGAATCAGCTCTTGTGGAGTAAGGAACAGAAAAGGCAAGAATCTGGCCTTTAACTCAGGAATTGAATCCACAATCAGCATTTAATTATTTCTATATTTGCAAGGAAAACATGCCATTTTCTCATGTTCAGTGTACCTGAACATGTTTTTTGAGTGCCCTCTTGATGGCCTCTTTCGAATGGCCTGGAAGGAATTCTTCAAATGGCCCTTGTCCAAATATCAATCGAAGGGTATTTATTTAAATATCAATTAAAGAGTCCTTTGCTACGCCAATCGAAAGATCTTGTTCAGATACCAATCAAAGGGTACTAATTAAAATTCCAATCGAAAGTCTTTTGTTAACAGGCCAATCGAAAGGTGATGTTCATGCTAATCGAAGGACATGGTTAACATGCCTGTCGAAGCTGCCTTGACACAATGCTAAATTGAAGGATCCCTTGGCATGCCAATTGAAAGGCTTGGCCCAGGGTGCCAAACGAAAAAGGTCTTTTAGAATTCCAATCGAAGGCCTTGACACAATGCCAATCGAAGTGCTTGTCCATAACGCCAATCGAAGTGCTTGTCCATAATTCCAATCGAAGCATTTTTGGAATGTCAATCGAAGTGCTTAAAGCACCACTCAAAAAATTTCTTTTTCCTTAGGCAAGGGTTTGTGATCAACCATGCAGGGGGAAGACTTTGGAAAACATGAGAGGGCAAATTTTATGGTACAACAGACCCTTTACAAACAAATCATTGGATCCTTGAAGTATCTTTACAATACTACATCAGATATCTGCCAAAGTGTAGGATTGTTGAGCAGATTTATGGAGAAGCCTCAAGAATGTAATCTCATCACAGTAAAAAGGGTGTTGAGATACATAAAGGGAACTATTGATCATGGTGTACTGTTACCAAAGAAATCGAATAACAACTCATACTTCAGTGGAGATCAAGATGAAAAGAAGAGTAATGCAGGATACATTTTCATGATCGATGGAGCTCCAATCTCCTGGAGTTTGAAGAAGCAAAGCATTATGGCTTTGTCATCATGCGAAGTAGAATATATGGTTGCATCATATGTTGCATGTCAAGCAGCATGGATCAAAATGCTACTTGAAGAACTCAGAATAATGGAATCAAAGATGAAGCTGTTTGTTGATAACAAGTCAGCTATAATCCTTGTTAATCATCCAGTGTGTCACGGTCGAAGTAAGCACATTGAAAGAAGGTATCATTTTCTGAGGGATCAAGTCAACAAAGGGAAGCATGAAATAAAACATTGCAAGACAAAAGTGCAACTAGCTGACATATTCACCAAACCTCTGAAGAAAATGAGGTTCGAAGAGTTAAAGAAAGGCATCGGGATGAGAAGTCTGAATAACATGAATTAGGGGGGGTGTTAGTTGGTTAATTCTTGTTATGTAGTTATTTGGGATTTTAATATGTGTATATGGGCCTAGGCATCTTGCCAATATAAAGGGCCATTGTGTTTGTAATAAGAGAGTAGTAGCTATAATACATTCAGTTAGATAGTTAGTTACACTTAACTAACTCATAATATTCTCTCTCTCTCTCTCTCTCTCTCTCTCTCTCTCTCTCTCTCTCTTGTTTTTACAAAATCATCTTTCTTGAAACCTTTGTTCCAACAAAGTTTTTTTTTTTAAAAATCAAACATTATGTTGACTTTAAATGTCGTGACGTGCGTTATGACATGCTATTTAAGATTTGATTAGACTAAATTGACGACAGAGATTAAAATTGTGAATAAAATATTTAAAAGGACTATTCTTTAAATAAAAAATTGACGACTAAAATAAATTATTGACATATTTATAAATACTTTAGGCATATTTAACTCAAATTATTTCGATGATAAACCCCTAGTAAAAATTGTGGCAGTTATATTGAAAAAACGATACACCAATCAATTATGTAGTTAGAGTCACTACGCCAAAAATAAGTTTTAGCAGCACATATACGAAAGCGCTTTTAGGAAAAAGCGCTGCTGTAGGTTTTAAAAAAAATTCTCTTAAAAAAAGCGCTTTCAAAGGGTGCCTTAAGAAAGCGCTTTTCAAAAGCGCTGCTAAAGGTCACCCTTAGAAAGCGCTTTTTGAGAAGTGCTGCTAAAGGGTTCCTTTCAGAGGGTACCTTAAGAAAGCGCTTTTCAAAAGCGCTGCTAAAGGTTAGCCTTAGAAAGCGCTTTTACAAAGCGCTGCTAAAGCTGGCCTTTAGAAAGCGCTTTTAAAAGCGCTGCTATAGAATATGCTACGAAAGCGCTTTTACATTAAAAAGCGCTGTTATAGGTGACCTTTAGAAAGCGCTTTTAAAAGCGCTTTCGTAGGTAGTTTTATAATAAAAATTAAAAATTCGTATCATCACTTTTCTATTGTTCTTCACGAAATCATCAAAGCCCTAAACCAGAGCTCTGCCGCCGTTAGCATCTACGAGGAGATTTTCGTCACGATCACCACTTGCCACTTTTCTATTCGTCATCAGGACCTCTGCCTCCATCTTCTTGTTTAGGACCACCGGGGCAGTTTCAGGACTTCTTCATCAGGACCTCCGCCTCCGTTCATCAGTACTCTTTCATCAGAACAACGACCACCACTTGCCACAAGAGAAACGCAAGGTGAAATAACAAAGTTTGCTGCATCAGAAATCACAACAATATACAACACAAAGTTACACAACTCAGCTCTAGGTATTTCAATTTCTAGTATAGTTTTGTATGAATAAATTGTTATATGCTTGCTTTGATTCTAATTTCTAGAGTAGTTTTGTATGAATAAAGATGTGACTATCTTCTAATAATTATTTTAGTTAATTCTATATAGGAATTTTGTGTAGCATTACTTTTTTCTATAGTGGTAGGGGAATGCATATGTGTTGGAGTTTGCAGGTCTGATGGTCAGAGTCGCTAGTTTATGCAGATTCTTTCACATTCCATATTAACTATATTATCGCAGATACGGTGTTTGTTGTGGTTGGGTTTTGATTGGACCATAATTGTGGTTTGGCCTTGTTGTTTGCCTACAACATATTGATAGTAAATACCATTCATTTCCTGCTCCATAGCTTACTCTATAGTTTAGTTTTGTAGAGTGTGTGTACGATTTTTCTCTCATACAACACAATGTAAATGTCATCTCTAAGTTTTCACATATAACAGACATATGAGTTAAATATGTACTATATGCACTATTGTAAACCAAAATATTTAGCCTCGCTATATATGTTTAGAAGTCAAAAGACTTTACGAGAATGAAGGAAGCATCCATGCAAATGTACATTTCCCCTATTTTCATCATTACTTGTAGCATACATTCCATTGATAGTACAACTGAACTGCAAAATTTTATCTTTTTTGAGTTTGAGTACACACATAATTTATGATTGATTTTGAGCAATGATAGTTTCTTGTTTATGGTTTCTTGTGTTATACTTGTGTACTAAAGTAGTTGATAGAATAAAATGAATTTAGTGAAAAGTATTGAGTATTAGTTTTGTTATATGGTTGTGCAAGAGCGAGTGCAATTTTTGAGTATTGGTTTTGTTTTCTAATTTATCATTTAGCTCAGATTGACTCAGAAACCGTAAAGCATGGATAAGACATGGATGTATTCCAATCGATTGTCGAAAGAGTACGAGAACGGGGTATCGGAATTCGTTAAGTTTGATGTTGCGCACGCCGAAGACCCCGGTCGAATGACATGTCCTTGTTTGTGTTGATGTTATGTGAATCAGGTTGATGCGTTTCAGTTGGCATCGCATTTAATACGGTATGGAATTGATAGAAGTTATACATGTTGGAATATGCATGGTGAGAAAAGTGACGGGAATGATGAATCGAGGGATAATAGGACCTATGCTTCAAACGAAAATGGCACAGATACATACGATTATGATCGAGTTGAAGAGATTGCAGAAGCCCTTGAAGAAGATCTTAATGATTGTCCCAAAATGTTCGAGAGGTTGGTAAGCGATGCAGAGAAACCGTTGTATAATGGTTGTACAAAATTCACAAGATTGTCTGTGGTATTAAAGTTGTACAACTTAAAGGCGGGCAATGGATGGTCGGATAAAAGTTTCACAGAGTTATTAGCCCTTATGAAAGATATGCTACCAGAGGATAATGTTCTCCCCAATCGAACATATGAGGCCAAAAAGATGTTGTACTCTATTGGCATGAGCTATGACAAGATACATGCCTGTCCAAAAGATTGTGTTTTGTTTCGAGACGAGTATGCATCATTAAATGAGTGTCCTAAATGCGGTGCCCCTCGATATAAGAAAAAGTTGTCTCCGGCAAAAGTCTTATGGTATTTTCCTATAATTCCGAGATTTAGACGGATGTATCGTATTGAAACCGATTAAAGACACTTAACTTGGCATGCAGATGAAAGAATTGTTGATGGAAAGTTTCGACATCCGACAGATTCACCACAGTGGATGAAAATTGATAATGATTATCCTGAATTTGGAAAAGAAGCAAGAAACCTTCGCTTGGCATTGTCTACTGATGGAATGAACCCACACGGTATTCAAAGTATATCACATAGCACATGGCCTGTGATTCTTATGATTTATAACCTACCTCTGTGGCTATGCATGAAGCGTAAGTACATGATGTTATCTATGTTAATTTCTGGGCCTAAACAACCAGGAAATGACATAGACGTATATTTGGAACCTTTAATCGAAGATTTGAAGATTTTGTGGGAGAACGGTGTGGAGGTTTATGATGGGTATAGGAAAGAAAGTTTCAACTTGAGGGCGATGTTGTTTGGAACAATTAACGATTTTCCAGCCTACGGAAATCTATCCGGGTATAACATTAAAGGTGAAAAAGCGTGTCCTATCTGTGAAGATGGAACCGATACGATGCGATTGAAACTTTGTCAGAAGAATGTCTTTCTCGGTCATCGTAGATTCTTAAATTCTAAACATCAATATCGTGGATGGAGAAAAGCGTTCAACGGAGATACCGAACAATGTAGAGCTCCGCCTGGATTGACAGGTGATCAATTATTTGAAAAGGTGAAAGATGTGATTATTCAGTTTGGCAAGCCTTTTGCACATAAAGTTGTTACAGGTGGGTGGAAGAAGAGGTCGATTTTTTTTGAATTGCCATATTAGAAATCTTTGTACGTAAGACATTTTCTTGATGTTATGCATATTGAAAAAACTGTATTTGACAGTGTTATTGGTACGTTACTCAATATAAAAGGGAAGTCTAAGTATGGTCATAAAGCAAGGGAGGACATGGTAGAGATGGGAATAAGAACTGAATTGGGACCCGTGAAAAAAGGAAGACGAACATATCTACCACCTTCTATTTACACTCTATCCAGAAAGGAGAAAAAAATATTGTGTAAGTTCCTAAGTGAGGTTAAAGTTCCAGAAGGCTACTCATTAGATATTAGAAGACTTGTGTCTATGCAAGACCTCAAGTTAAAGAGTTTAAAGACGCATGATTGCCATGTTATAATGGAACATTTTCTACTGATAGGTATACGTTCTATTCTTCCAAAAAAAGTAAGAAGCGCAATAACTAAACTGTGTTTTTTCTTCAAGTCAATTTGCAGCAAAGTGATCGATCCTGAGATCTTACCAACATTGCAAAAAGAAATAGTTTTTACTTTGTGTGATCTTGAAAGATTGAGATGTTTAGCATACGGTCCAAGTTTAGTTGTGTTTTCTTATAGCGCATATGCAATTAATGGATACACATTTTATACCAAAGAACAGGATGACAAAATAAATATGCAAAATAGTGGTGTCACCTTGATCGCTGAAGCAATGCATATATCAAGTGTGAAGGACTTAAACCCAAAATTTGCAAATCTGTCATATTTTAGGGTTATCGAGCGCATTTGGATGTTTGATTACGAGAAGTTTCAGATTCCTATATTTGGTTGCAAGTGGGTTGAAAATAATAATGGCATACGAATGGATAAGTCAGGTTTTTTGCAAGTGGATCTTAATAGGGTGGGGTACAAAGATGAGCCTTCTATTCTAGCCTCTCAAGTTAAACAAGTGTTCTATGTCAATGATCCGACAAGTACGAAATGGTATATAGTGATATTATCTAACAAAGTAATTGATGAAAGCATTGGAGATCAAAGTGATACTGGTGTTGACATTGAATCTTTAACCATAACTGATCAAAATGATAATGAATCATGTATTAGAAACGATCATAATGAGGGTATTTGGATCAATCCAACTGTCCGCGTTGTTAAGAGACGAGTAGAACACATTCCTACCAAGAAAAGAAAGAGACCTTAGTGAAAAGGTTAATAGTATATATAATTATAGCCTATATCATTCAATAAAATTTAATTTGTCATTTCATTTTTATTTGTCATTTCATTTTTATATTTGTCATTTCATTTTTATTTGTCATTTCATTTTTATTTGTCATTTCATTTTTATTTGCCATTTCATTTTTATATTTGTCATTTAATTTTTATTTTTTTTCATTATTACAGGTCAAATGGCTAGTAATCAAGAAAACTCAAAAGATGCAAATGCTCCTGAAAATGCTCCTGAAAATAGTCCAGAAAAGACTTCAGAAAAAGATATTACACGAGGTATAACTATTATGAGGGGAATCATCCGTGTTAGAGATAGAGGAGTAACATATAATGTAGATTGTAATGATAATGACCAACTAATTGGGTCTAATGCTGCAAAGTTGACAAGCTACATTGGTACGCTTGTTCGTATACACATTCCGATCACCACTCCTAGATGGAAAAGAGGAGAGTTGGATGAGGCTAAGGAGAAAGTTTGGACTGAGATAAAGGTACATATGTGGTTTTTGTTATTTGCTTTATCTTGATGATAATATGTTTTTAAATTTCTTTTACTAACACACTTTATGCGTATGTTTTTTTGTAGAGGTCTTTTAACATTGAAGATACCCGTAAAAAGTATATAATGGGTTTGGCTGGAAAAAGACACAGAGGGTGGAGAACATTTTTAACAAACAAGTATCTTAAAGATGATGAAGGAAATTTTCTTGAAGAGGATCCGGAACGTCCAAAGAAATATGAGAACTTCATTACACCTGAAGAATGGGTTGGTTTTGTAGGCCAAAGAAGAGACGAGAATTTCAAGAAAGTGAGTGCTATAAATCGCGAGAGAGCGTCAAAACCCGCATATCCATACAAAAAAGGGCGTTTGGGATATGCTAGCTTAGAGGAAAAAATTGTAAGTAAATATAAACTCTACGATCTTATTAATTCTCTCAATGTGTTATAATTGATGATCTTAAGACTTGTATCAATGCGTAGTTAGAAGAGACGAAAAGTGACGCAACATCACTACCGACATATTTGTTGTGGAAGGAAGCCCGTGTGGGCAAGGATCAAGTTGTTAATCCCGATATTCAACATGTGTATGATGAATGTGTAAGTATAAGATTGTGTCTTTAGTTAAATCAATTAATGTTTATTAATATTTAAATAATTTTTTATCTCCACTAATAATTTTCGATATGTAAATGAATTACAGGAGACCTTGTCGCAATCGGTATCCCCAGGTGAGGATCATCAGGATACCAGGAGCGTACTTAGTCGAGCACTAAATATTGCTGAGTATCCGGGTCGGGTGAGGGGTAAAGGTCATGGTGTGACTCCAACCTCTTTGTATAAGCATCCAAGGAGAAGAAATCCTAGCAATGCAGAAGTGATGCAAACATTGCAGGATTTACAAGCTCAAGTCCGTGAATTGCAGAAGGATAAAGAGAGATATATGGCGGAAAAGAGCAGTTCACAATTGAAAGAAACTAGTGACAAAGCTAGTATCAACTGTTATCATAAATTTCCCGAGGTAATTTTCAATATATATCCGTTATTATTATAGAATATTTTTAGTCACTTATAACGGTTTTTATTGGTTTAGGGCATTTCATCTTGCCATCTATACCTATCGTCGCCGACTTATCGACTAGTTGGCAAGGGAAAAGTCCATAACACTTCGGGAGATTTACTTCACCAAAGACCGCTTCCGGATGGACACATGAAAGTATCGGTTGGCATTGCTTTAGATATGGATGCGTTGCTGTCGGTACCTGACATTGTTGCTGAGACCACATTGTTGCGAGATGCAATAGGATCTTTTGTTGCATGGCCATCGGACCTCATTTTCATATATGATCAGGTATGTTGAAAACAATTATGAATCTTTAAGTCTTCAACTGTCAGTTCTGACCTCAGTTATTTCCACGGTAATTATAGACTCCTATAACACCCGCATCTAAGGGTAAAGGGATTTTGCGGCACGACGAGTCTGATGTATCACAAAAAGAGGTACGTTTAAAGTGTTAATTATATGATCCGAATAAAAAACTGCATAATTTTATAATTTAACTGAGTTTATATGATTTTTAGGTACCTTTTCAAGGGTCACAACAAGTGATCCAGAAAATCATTGGCGTACCACCCAAGAAAAGGGTGCCTACTAGATTTTTCCCTCGATACCGGCAGTGTCTTGAAACAATAGTGAGAACAACAAATTTGATGGATGGTGGTATTCGTCAAATGGATATGGATCAAGGTATCTTTGGTTTTCCTTGCACTGAAATAATTGGACATGAGGACGTGGAACAGATTTTCCGTCATAAAGAATTGGGCGTCAGTATTATGCACGCATACATCCGGTAACCCCATCTTTATATTATGTAATTAGCTGAAATCTTTTTTAAACATTTCAATGAATATAGTCTAATATTAATTATGTTTTTATTTAAGGCTGTTATATGACAAATTGATGCGCGGGAATCAATTGTCAAACAGATTCCATTTCGTGTCTTTCTCCCGTGTCAGCGGAGCGACAATTGGTAGGGAACCGAAATCAGTAAGAGAGCACTTAGTCGAAAGATTCATGGCAATTGGCAGTACAGAAAGCTTATGTCTTTGGGCGTATAATACTATTCCTACAGGGTTAGATTTTCATTCTAAGTTCATTTTAATATTTGTAATTTTTACGTAGAAAAATTTCTTCTAAACTGTTGTTTTAATTTATAGACGTCACTGGTTGTTGGTTGCTATCGATCCTATAAAAGAAGTGGTCTATTATCTGAATTCGGTTGACGGTGATTGGACAAATTATCCGAATATGAAGTTAATGATTGATACGTAAGTGAGATTATTCTAAATATTTGTGTGTATTTATATATTTAATTATTTCTGTGACATTGTTCTAAATATATATTTTTATTTTGTTAGAGCGATACAAGTATTCTGGTGTCAAAGAGAAGCTCGGGTACAATGGTCTAAATCAAACAACATTAATTGGATCAAAGTGCAGGTATATTAATTTCCACTATTTTGCTTATAATATTTATGCTATTTGATAAAACAATACAACTATATATTCTTATTTGTTTTTCTATGTAGTGTCCTCAACAGCAAAACGGTATAGATTGCGGATACTTCGTTATGCGGTTTATCAAAGAAATCATTCAACTGAATCAAATAGAGATTCCAGTCACGGTATGGATTTATAACTTATGATTTGTTTTATTATTTCTCGGATATTTCATATAATTTTTTACTTTTAACTAAATCATGCATATTATGTTTTGTTATGTAGTACTTCGATGAGTACAAATGTGCATATTACACGAAACTTCAGTTGGAAGAAATCAAAGAGGAATTGTGTCAATATTTTATTGAGCAGAGAATCATATAAGGACTGGTTTAGTTGTTGTTAGGGTTGATTTTGTAAGACTGATTTTGAGTTACAATGTTGATAACAATGGTTTATATATATTTTGAGGTACAAAAATGGTGTATATATATTTTGGATTACAATGGTATACAATGCATTACCGCTGTTTATGAATTACAGGTTATGACAACTGGTTTATATAAATAATATGCTGCAAACAATGCAGGTATATGAATTATATAAATTATACCTCTAAAAAAAACACCATATGAAAGCGCTTTTTGAAGAAAAACGCTGCCTTAGGTAGACCTATGAAAGCGCTTTTTCACATAAAGCGCTGTCTAAGGTAAACATATGACTGCGCTTTTCCAAGCAAAAGCGCTGCTAAAAGACAACCTATGAAAGCTCTTTTCCAGAAAAAAGCGCCACCTTAGGTAGACCAATGAAAGCGCTTCTTCATAAAAAAGCGCTGTCAAAAGCCTACTTAAGAGAGCGCTTTTTAGAAAAAGCGCTGCCAAAAACCTACTTAAGAAAGTGCTTTTTAGAAAAAGCGCTGCCAAAAGCCTACTTAAGAAAACATTTTTTAAAAAAGCGCTGCCAAAAGGCTACTTAAGAGAGCGCTTTTTAGAAAAAGTGCTGTCATAGATAGACCTACGAAAGCGCTTTTCATTAAACAAAAAGCGCTGTTAAAACCTATAGCAGCGCCACCTTAGAAAGTGCTTTTAAGCACTTTTAAAGGTCAAAAAAAGCGTTTTCGTAAGTCTTTTTTGACGTAGTGAGTATCTCACATGTTAGCACTGTTCATCGTGGAAGCCACGTTCTATTCTATTGCAATAACTATTTGTAATGTAATGAGAACCATTGACATTTTGATTTGGAATATATTAAGTTCTCAGATTGAACACAATAAAAGAAGACTATGCATTATATGATTAGAAAAAGAGACTATTCATTCCATCAAATAATAATAAAAGACTACGCATTCTATGATTAATAAAAGAGACTATACATTCCATAAAATAATAAAATAAGACTAGGCAAAGAGACCCACGATATTATCTATATTTTTGGCTAATTAACAAAAAAAAAAGATCTTTTTCTGTAATTGTGGAGTTATCGTTGCATTGATCATCACAATAGCACTCATTTTCATAGTAATTGTAGTGGTCAATTGCAATTTGAAAATCCTCAATAATTCCAATAAAATATTAATTATTTTCCTTTATTATTATTATTATTATTATTATTATTATTATTATTATTATTATTATTATTATTATTATTATTATTATTATTATTATTATTATTTATTATTATTATTATTTATTATTATTATTATTAATATTATTATTATTATATATTATTATTATTTATTATTATTATTATTATTATTATTATTATTATTATTATTATTATTATTATTATTATTATTACTATTATTATTATTATTATTATTATTATTATTATTAATATTAATTAAAAATAGTAAGAGGCAGTCTTAGGCTCTTTTTCTATAAAGTTTTTATTTGACAAATCCATAACTTTATTCTATGCAAAAAAAAAAAATCGACTTTTATTCATATTTTATATTAGATCAATATATTGGCTAACCATTGACTTCTTCATGATGCCAAAATTTTTAAACTACCAAGTAAAACATAACATCTCAAGTTATAGTCTATAAATATGTGGAACCCTGACTTTTAAAGAATACACATCTTTCCATATAAAGTTTTACCTTCACTCTAATTAAAGATGAAGATTTCCTACACTTCAAACCGACTTCTCATATTTATTATCTTCACCGCATGCTTATGCTTATTCTTTGCCATTCAGAAAAAGATACATGATAACGACTCCTCTCTATCAGATCTTAAACTTGATAAACTTCCTAATGAAGATGAAGTTTTAAAACTATTCCAACATTGGAAGAACCATCATGAACGAGTTTACAATGATCTCGATGTGATGGCAAATAAATTTGAAATTTTTGTTTCAAATTTGAAGTATATCGTAGAGACTAATGCAAAGAGAGAGTCAACTGAGAGCTCTCTTCTTGGTTTGACCGACTTTGCTGATTTGAGCTTCATGGAGTTCAAAGAAACATACTTGACCATGACCCCTGACACGGTTGATATTGTGAATGATTATGATAATGATGAGGTAACATGTAGTAACCCCCCTTCATACTTAGATTGGAGGAAAGAAGGAGCTGTCACTTCTGTTAAAAAGCAACGCACTTGTGGTAACTATAAAAATAGGAAACAAAGTTTAAATGTTGCAAATATTGTGAAAAGATTTTGATCAACTTGCGTTTTGTTTTTATTAGGTAGTTGTTGGGCATTCGCGGCTGTAGGTGCCATTGAAGGAATAGTTGCAATAAAGAAGAAGAAGCTTCAAGACCTTTCAGTAAAAGAGGTTCTGGATTGTACCCCCGAACCTAATAATTGTTCTGGTGGATCTTCGTTCGATGCGTTCAATTGGGTTATAGGAAACAAAGGATTGGCATTGGAGAGTGATTATGCTTCTTACAAGCCAGTGAAGGGTGTTTGCAAATCCAAAGAGGTTCTTAATATCAGTCATAAATATTATTTTATATATCTTTCTTACAGCTTTTTATTAATTTAACCAACTCCTTTGTTTATGAATTTTAGTCTCGGAATAGTCCAATTAGTGCCATCCATTCATTTCAGCATGTGGCCCAATCAGATGAGGCACTATTGTGTGCAATTGTTAACCAACCAATTACGTTGTATTTTTATGTCACAAAAGACTTTCAACATTACCACAATGTAAGTCGTTATATAATGTAGAGTTCTTATATATGTCCCTCCTTTATTTTGTTAAGACCCTTTAAATACCTAGGCTATATGACTATAATGGAGAACTTATGATCTATTGGCAGAAAATATATGAGGGTCCCAATTGCCCGGTTGATTCTACAGATGTAACTCACGCCATGTTAATAGTGGGTTATGGTTCAGTAGAGGAGGGTAAAGATTATTGGATCGTGAAGAATACATGGGGCAAGCGTTGGGGAAGGACTGGTTATGCGTTGGTAAGAAGGAACACTAAGAAAAAGTATGGAGTGTGTGGAATCAATGCATGGGCTTCTTTCCCAGTAAAAAATGACTGATGAAGAAAAAAAGTCAAAATAAGAGTCTAAATATGTTTCATTAAAGAATCACTTAAGTCTTTAGTTTGAAGTTTGGGTATTCTAGATGTTGTTATGAACATTTCTGTTCCTCTAAATTCCAAAGTTGTTGAGCATAAATCAATAAATCAATAAATGGTTTGTATTCTGTAATGATAAAATAATGAAAATATCACACATATATGTTTGTTCTGTTTTAACCATTAAACATTCTCTTGTAAGTATCGAAGTGAGTATAGAGCTCAATATCGTAATTGTCTAATTGATACCCTTTAATATTTAATAGATATGTTGAAATAGAAAGATTTAGGATAACAGTGTTTTTATATCTTATTTTATTAATTTATAATTTATTATTCAAACGTTATTTTAAATAATATTTTACCTTAAAGTTTATTACTTTTTATTTTTTCTTCCGTTATTACCTTTTTAAATTTTAAATATTTTAAATACACATTTAATTATTAATTAAAAAATATTTATTTATGTCATTTTACATTTATCAGTTAGTTAAACCATTAATTTTATCAAACATTTTAATTAACTTATCTGCAATCAGTCATCAACTTTCAGTTATAAGCTATAAGTTATCAGCCATGAACTATAAATTATAAACTATCATTTAATTTATCACCCAATTGTTAATTTTATCAAACAAAACCTTAACTACATCAAGATCTTCCTTTCAAAAATCTAACAATAATATTAACTTTATTGAGAGTAATGATATGTGAAAAAAAAAGAAAAATGATAGCTAAAATAACAGATCTCTAGCAATAAAATGATCGAAAAAATAGTATAAACAAATCCAAATTAAATTAAAGAAAGATAAAATATGAGTTCCTAAAGAACTTGTTTATATAGTGAACAAATAAATCTACTCTAAGGGGGAGAGTAATTTTTTGATTCACTATACTTCTATTTGTGTACTTCTCTTGTCCTACTAAAAGATATCTGGAACAGTTAATGTCAAAATACCAATCATCTTAGTAAAAGATTTAAGAAAGGTACGAGAGATAAGACAACAATCACCTTTCCTGAGCATTAACCATTGTTTGGTTAAGAAACACTGAACTTGATCTTCGAGAAAATAACCAAAAAATGTTAAAATCCACTTAACACATAAGAGATATCTTCAGTGTAAGTAAATCCTTTTAGCATGAGTAAAATGAATGTCCAACATAATGTTATGACATTATTAGCTCAGCTTGCCTTTTGATAACAATAGCCTTTTGTCACTTTGAGTTTTCTCCTTGCTGATTAGCTTAGAAGAAAATTCATCCTCCTTAAACTTCCAATCATCCTCCCTCTTGAAGAAACTTCTCCATCTGATATGGATCATCCTTACAAACTTGATCAACATATCAAGCTTTAGGACATAGCAGAAACATAGAGTAGATACGTCTTCATTCCCTTAAGACATAAGATCATAAATAAATCTCCTCTTATTTCTTCATAGTTGAAGACTCCCCTCATTCTAGATACAAATCATATAAACAAACTTCCAGCTCATTATGAGAAAAATCTTCAGTTCAAAATTCTTCATAAGAAGTCCATCATCCAATCAAAACAGTAAAAGAAAAAACCATACAATTACTCTTGAGATAAGTAAGGCATTCTGCTCTACAAAGATCCAAGATCTTCACATTCCTAGAATGTTAATACATTGATCTATACACTAATTCAAGCCTTTTCCTTTTAGCATCACATACCTGTTGAAGTCAGCACATGTGTTATAACACAAAGTCACGACATACTGTCAAATTTTTTCAACTCCTGATTGAATTGCCTTCTAAGGAACAGAAAGAAGAAACCCTTCATCAAAAAAACAAGTTTTTAGCAGAGTTGAAACAAAATCCATGCTTTCGTTTTTCTTTAATAGTTATAACTTCCATGTCAAATCTCTTATAGGAGACTTGATTTTCTTCTTCTCGATTAAACACTAAGATGTGCCTTTTGGAGTGGACTTGAGAATTTCCCAAGTATGTTTGACCATCTGAGATAATAAGTCTGAAGTAGAAACCTTATCAATTTATTTGATTATGAAATTGACAACTTCTAAGTCACATAGAGACAACTCATGCTCTCATCTTCAATCTTATCAGAACCATGATTATCCTATCCTGATAATTCTTCCAAAACAATGACTATCCAATGATAACCAGAATACAAACATTTCAGTCTTACACAAGGAACAAAAGTACCTAAAAAATTACTCCATAACGCTCACACATTAGACAAGGTGCCTACTCTGATACCAATTGCAAAATTTCTGGTATAAGCAAGACATGGAAATACATAAATTCCAACATCAGACCAATGTCAAGATAGATGTTACAACATCCATTCTGACATCATAAATAGTTTTATAACATAAACTTAAATAGTAGAATATATAAAGAACACAATGATATGTTAACCCAACTCAGTGTTAACTCACCTACTCTGGGGGCTACCAACCCAGTAAGGAAGTCTATTATAAGCAGTATTAGTTCAAAGATAAACTAGTCTCAATATTACAACTTCTTGCATAATGCCTACCCAATTCTACTTCTACCTAGGTCATCCATAGATCTGAGAAATAGACATCCCACTTCTAATCACTGCAGTGATAAAAGACAAATCCCAGTCAGAGGACTGTCTATAAATTAGTCACAGTCAGAATAACCTGAACAATAAAAACAAGAAGATCACACTTCCAAATTACAATACATAGCTTAGACTCTTGATCAAGAATAATACTTAGAGTTTCTTAAAAGCTTCCTCCAAGAATGATACTCAACTTATTTCTTAAAGGCTTCTGAGTGAGAACAATAAACCAACCACATGTATCGTGTGATACAAGGGTGACAAACATCTACACAATACACAAGACACTCTCAAAATCTAAGACTATTTTCTTTCCCTAATTTTACAATTGTTGAAAAATTAAAAGATACATTAGGTTAGGTCTTCTTTAAATACACTTCTTCAATCCATGGGCTTCGATATTATGAGTCCAAAAGTTTCTTGATCCATAAGTTGATAGTTGTATCTGTTGTGTGGAAAAATCTCCTTAAATCTTGGAACAACCAATACAAAGTTTCCTAATTAGTCTCAATCAACCAATTTAGTAACTAATGCATAGCTAGAGATATAAACTTGTTTCTTCAAACCATTTTTTCCAATTTGGCTTTTTACTTTAAAGTTTTCTTAAAAGATTAGACTCTTGTCAATCCTTGTAGTGATGCGAGCTACTATACTTCTACGATATGTAGTGAAGTGAGATATTTTCCAATTGGATGTTAAACGAGACTTTGTTGATTTTGACATCCAAGCTATATCATTCACTTTAAGATGACGCAAAATCTCCTTTCTCATAATCGTGGCTATTAAGTATGTTTTCCAATCGCATATGATGATGATGTTTCGTATTTTAAAATTAACCAACACACTTGTGTTTTAAAATTTTTAAAGGTGAATTACGAGTAACCTGATCCCCTATTGCACTGAAGGTGGTACATAGGCACTAAAGGTTCACAACCGCGACGGGTGAAAAAATTGTAAAAAAATATTTCTCTTCTCATCTCTACCATCTATTTTTGTATATAACACATATAGACAAAAATACACAAATTTTCAAAGAGGTTCCTGCGGAGTACTGTAGATGTTTAAGGTGCTAATATCTTCCCTTTGCATAACCAACTCCCATACCTAGATTCTTTCCCCCTCTTTTTTGGGTTATTCACTCTTTTCTCATTCCTTTGGAAATAATCAAGCGCGGTGGTGATTTTTATTTGATCTGTGCGAGTTAAGTCAATTCAATGGCTTAGTCTCAACATTTCTACCGCTACAGATACATCACCATCTTTGCTTATTTCTTCATCCTCTGGGGTATGATGTAAAATGTATCCTTATCTAGCCAATCTTTGGTCAAATTTCGAGGTGTTCCATTATTTAATAACCCTCTGATTCGAATGTACAAGACCTGTGTATTCTCGCACCATTCAATCGCAAAGTAATTAAATAGGGGCATCTGTTATACCCCAAATTTACCCGCCTATTTTTATTGTTATCTATAGCCGAGTATCCAGTCATTTAAAAGTCATTAGGTATAGAAATTTAAAATGTCTCTTTGATGTAATAAATAAAACTATTATTTAAAAACAATAAATTTATTTATTTTTCATCTTTGTTCACTTTATATCTATGCTTAATTTTTTTCAACGTTGATTTATTTAGTTTTGTTTATTTAAAAGGCATATTATAGTTTATTTTGAATTATTTATATATTTATTTTAAAATAGAAAATATTATACCATCCTTTTAAATTTTAAATTCTACTTTTTTTTAAAATAATTAACATAGCACAGTTGGTAAGGAAGTATCGATAAGAATATTTAACATAAGGTTGTGAGTTTAATTCTTGTTGTGCTACCTTTTATATTTTATTGTTCTTTAGTGGTTTTCTATTTAAAAAGGATAAAAAAAGACATTTTTAGATTAATTTATTATTATTTTGGTTTTTCATTTTAAGGCTATGTTAAATTTATTTTTTTATATTTCAAATATTTGATTTTTATGCACTTAATAGTTAAATTTGGAAAAATAAATAAAGTATTTTCGAATCAATATCAATATTCGGAATAGTCATAAACAATAATAGATTTAAAATTCTTGTTCACCAAGTTCTGGACCAAATTTCAATCAATTTCCAATCTTCAAAATCATGTAAAAAATAGATCAATCTCACTTGGTGCATTTTTGATATTTTTTGTTACTAACTATTTCTATTTTCTAATTATTTTCAAAATCACAAACATCATATTTTTTATTATTTAAATATTATTTTTCGTATTTCTAATTAATGTATTTTAAAAAATAATTAATTATTTAATTTGATTCACTTTTTTTTATCAAAATTGAATGCAAAAATTATAATAATTACTAAAAATATTATTAATTGTGTTCTTATTGGTCAAGGTATGTCAATTTGTATCATAACTCACTTCTGATTGGTCAGTTTGCTGACCAAGATAAAATTATAAACTTTGGGCTATACTTGGTGTAGACTATTTCCTTTTTGGGGTGTCCTTAACCTAATTTCAAATCTATAAATATGACTCTCTTCACCCTAAATTTTTCATCAGCAACCATTTGGAGACTCAATAATCATTTGCAGATCAATAACTCACTAGAGTTCTCCTAAAAGTTGTTGCTGTTGAAATCGAAGAGTAACAACAACTAAACCCTAAGGTCTCTATTCCATCATCAATCTGAAAAAAGAGGGATCTTGTACCGAAGGAAAAAAGGAGAATCTTGCACCGAAGGAGAAAGGAGAAAAGTCCAAAGAAAAGGAAAATAAGGATGTAGGGAGCAACTTAATTTGGTCATTGTATTCCAGGTTGGTCTTTTATATATCTTTAAGCATGTTTATGAATATTGTATTTGATGTAGATTAGAATTTATTCTTGTTTGAGATTTAATTTGATTGTTTGATTGTTATTTGTTTTATTAATGGTTTACGATACTCGTGTTTTTTTTATTATTATTATTTTTATAAAAAAAAACTTTTTCTCTAATCCTAAAAAGATATTTTTTTATTATTATTATAGAAAAAGATTTTTTTTTCTAAACCTTAAAATTCTTTTTTCTAACTTTAACTTTTCTTCTTATTATTAGTATTGTAATATGGTGAGAGAACTGACTTTTGGTTTTGCATTTTATTATAAATATTGCAGATAGCAAGAGTCGCCACCGACTTTTTTTTTATCCAATAAAGGAAAAGGTGAAAAGAACAGGAAAGACCTTTGAGATTTATCTGAGTTCGGGGGGTAGGTTATGAAAAGGAAAGGTGTTAGCACCCTTTTCATCCGTAATTATCTACAGGCTCTTAATCGCTAGCAAACTTTTGAAAATGCTTTGTGTTTGAAAATATTTTAAAAATCCCTAAGTGCCGCAATTTTGTATTGATTCTCGTATCATTAAGAATTCATACAAAATGTTTGTTTTGAAAATATTTATTGAAAAAAGTGTTGTTTTGTAAACAATATTTTGAAAACAAACATTTTGTATGCACTCTCAACGATACGAGATTCATTACAAAATTTTCGCACTTAGGCATTTTCAAAATATTTTCAATCACTTTGGAAAAGTCAAAATACTTAGAAAATCAAAAGTCAAAATCACCTTGGAAAAGTCAAAATTCTAAATAAGAAATTTTTCCAAATGTTTAAGAAATATGATAAGTTCAGAACTTCTGGCCAGATTTTCACCATGATGCAAGCTGATTCTGGAAGAACTTCTAACACAAGAGTTGTAGATCTCAATGAGATCTAAAACATTGCATAACAGAACTTCTTTTAGAAGTGCTGGGATTTCATGTTATACATCCTTGAAGACACGTCCCTGAAACTAAAACACTTAGTAAATTCTGAGCATTTTCAAATCAGAATTTGGATATAACTTCTGGGCCAGTTTTCACGAAGGTTCAGGAAGAGCTTGCAAGAGGTCTAAAGAAGGCCTACAAAGCGTGTTACAAGATTTCTGAAAAGTCTGAAAACTCCTTCAGAAAATGCTGGAGCATGGAAATTCAAAGATCAGAAGTTGGACATTTGTTCTAAATTACGTTGATGCTGAACTTCTGATCCAGATCCAAGCTGTGATGCATAATCTCATACTGCAGGTTTTCTGTTTTGATAAATCTCATCATCATTTAATGCTCACACCCACTTTTGAGTCTTTATCCAAAGGATTTCCACACGTGTAACATAGAAGTACCATTGTTGTCCTTGAAAAGAAAACTTTTGTACAAGTTTATGTTGGGCCCGTGCTCTACCTTTGCTTCTGAGGGTACTTTTCCATAATTCATGCTTACAAATCCAGCTTAGGCACGACTAAAAACTGCTAACAACCCTACTTTGTGCCTTGAACCATACTTGTTTGAACTTGCTTCAAGAACAAGTCAGCGCCCTAGCATATGATGGTTGTACTCTTGAATTATCCAAGCTCAAAAATCCTTTCCTATAAATGGAACTTCATTTGCAACTGTAAGGAGGTCGAGAATTTTAAAATTAGCATTGAAACTGTACTGAAATTTCAATGAATTGGAAACTAAAAACATAAACACAAAAACCTGCTAAGCTTCTGTTTCTTTTTTACGCCAAAACTCTAATTTTATTGCACATCTCTTAGACAAATCACCCACTCATTTTCTAATATACATTTAGAAACAATCCCAACTTCTTTTTACAGACTACAATTCAATCTCCACCAACTTCCATTTCAAAAATCATAACTTTTCTACTGTGCTTCTCCAGAACATTACAGTCATTCATAACTCAAGTAGAGGTTTGTTTCAGCTTTCTGGGAACGTGAGAAAGTTGACCAGAACATCATAGCAGTCAGATCCAGGATCTAGTTCACAGGATATTTCCAGCTGCAAGGTAAGCTTCTGCTGACTTTTCTCACATTACTTAGGCATTGGTAGGCTTGCATTTTAAAAAAAAAATACAATGTAGACATCCTGACTCTGATTTTTATAAATATTCATAGATTTCATGTACTTTTACATAAGTAGAGAAAATTTCAATTCATAATTTCTTGAGGAAATTAGGATTTAGAATTAGGACTACATGCTTGCTTCTGATTTACAGTCCTAATATTTTATGTTTCTGAAACCATGATGAAACCTGCTATAACTGTTATGTGTTCATTTTTCTGTTTTGTTGAGAAATGGCTAAGCTGCAGATACTCTGACTAGCATGGAGAAGGAGATGAAATTCATCATCAGAACTTACTTTGTAATATATATTTATGTTTTTGCTTCTAATACCGGATGTATAGCCACCCCAGTGGTAGATAGTGCATGCATGAAACGTTAGTGTTAAGGGTCCTGAGTTCTAACCCCAGAAACACCTTTTTTATGTTTATCTCCTGACATTTTCTACCTCATTAGTTGGATCAAAACTTATAGATAAACACCCCCCCATTTGTTTGTCAAAACAGTGACCCTGAACCAGAACATCTAGACATTCCCATCCAACAACTTTGACACTTCACTTACCCATTATCAGAACTTCTACGTTTCCAACTACATCAGAACTTCCAGATTTTCTCAACATCCAGAACTTCTGACCTTCCAGTAAAACTAGAACTTCTAGGCAGCCAGTTGCATCAGAAGTTCTAGGATTTCCATTGTTCCCAGTAACCCCAGAATTTCAATGTACTAAGACCCATAACTTCTAACCTTCCCCATTTCTGCTAACATGTTATTTCTGATTTGCAGCGCACCAGAGTCAGAATTTCTGCTCTCCCCTCTTTCAGCAATGCGCTAATACTGTTTCTTTTCCCTTTTATTATTTTTAATGTCACTTCTATTTTAATTAATTAAAAAAACCAAAAATATTTTTTATATTCATACACTTTGCTTTACTTCTTCTAAAACCAAAAGACTAAAAATATTTTCTTATGCCAATTTACTTCTTTCTCTTAAACAAAATAAAACAAATCCATTTTTTTTACATTTCTTGTACATTATTTCAATATGGTTGTAATAGATAATTAGGACTTTAAATTTCTTGCAATCCCCATTTGTAAATTTGTACATCCCATCCCCCTAATGATTGTAATAGCGTAGAATATTTACTTTCCGCAATTCACCGCTTTCATATAAATGCTAGTAAAATAAGATTTGTATGGGAAGATAAAATAAATAAGTAGACAAACCTAATCAAAGACTAAATGCATGCAAATCAAACACACTACTCACACATGCACCCCTAGGATAACTCCACTTGTTGCCTTATGAAAATGGTCATGTTATGCATGTGGGATGTCTTAGCAAAAACAAGCAAAATATAAGATCATAGTCCCTCGATGACACTATCTATGTTTCCTTTCAAATGATCTTAGTTCCTAAAAAGATAATGCTAAGATACCTTGCAACATTGCTAATCATGGTTATACGATGATCCACGCCCGTCCCGTTTACATCCAAAGATAGGGTTAGTTACCAAATCAATGGTAAGATAACAATGTCAAAGAAAAGAGGAAATGAACATGAAAGACTTTTGAGTAGGTATAATGCTCCTAGTTACTTGCTCACTTTCAAAACAAAACATCCTTGCTATTTTCAAAATAAACACCTACATTTTCAAAAACATCTTACAAACTTGAAAACATTTTCAAAAGATCAACATCCTTGTATACATTCTTACGAACGAGAATCATTACAAAGTTTTCCTAAACAATGGCCTATTTACAAAATACTTTCAAAAACCACACAAAGCACAATTTCAAACAAAAGCAAGTGATTTAGCAAGTAACTAAGAGCCCATGTAAAACCATGAATGAAAAGGGTTCTAATACCTTCTCTTTTCATAATCTACCCCCTGAACTCAAGAAATAATCTCAAAGGTTTTTCCTGTGCTTTTTCACCTTTCCTTTTGGATAAAAGAAAAGTCAGTGGCGACTCTTGCTAACCGCAACATTTGCAATCAAACGCAAAACACCCATGTCAGTTCTCCCACTGTATCACAGAACTGGAGACTCTACTGGGGAGTATTCTAAAAGTGGGGTTACATTAGGGTTAGATCATATTTACTTGCTTTCATTGTTTGACTTGTATGCTTTATATTATGGTTCTTTGTTTGGGTTTGAATCCTCTACCCGGATTTGGGATACCTTATAGGTAAGTAGCAATACATTGTGGAAACTGTGCGGGGTATACCGACATGGTCTAAGCAATAGATACATTAGTGCAACATATTTATGGGTACCGGTAGCCCTTGAGTTAATCAAGGAGAATACAGGGCCACTGAGTGATGTCATGAAGCACTAATGAACTTTTAGAACCTTTACTCGACCAACTTGGGCTTTAGGACGTAATGAGATGACCGACTTTGGTGCAGTCCGAAGTTGGTATATACTCGATACTACACCCATTGAGGTTTGGTTTTTTGGAATATTTCGATCTCCATTAAAGAGGCTTGTGCTGAAATAATACCCAAAGAAAAAAACCGGTGATATTGAGCTCCTTAGAGCTCGGTTACTATTACTAGGACAGGTTTGAGCCAACTAAACTTCAAGAGGGTATTTACCTATGAGACTCCATGTAAGCCTAAACCTAAGGACTTGTTTGCTTTGCTTGTGTATATTTACTTGTACATAACATCATGAACATCATAACATCATACTCATATTCACTAACCATTTCAAGGATTTTTGTATTTATCTTTGTTTTGTTTTGTAGAATATTAGTAGGGAATATCCACAATGTACTACAACTCCCTGCACAAACTTGCTTCACTCTTCAACCAATTCTTCACCAACCTGCTTCAAGCCGAAACCTAAGGAAAAACAATTACAACACCAAACTTCTACACAATATCATATCACCCTCCATTTCAGATATTACTAACGATAAACAGAGAACGACCATAATCCTGTAGCTTCAAACTCTCTTCAACATAACCTTAATATCCACCCTCAATACTGAAACCTCACCACGATAATTGTTTGACACCAGTCTCTTTTCAAAGAAGAGGAGTAAAGAAAAATTGAAGTAAAGAAGAAGCAGAGTAGAAGAGAAGTTACCAGGGAATATCTTCACCTCGAAAAACATTCGGAGTTGGGTTTTTTCTTCTAAACTCTCCAACCATACTTTCTTTGATATTCTTACTCATGCTTTATTTTGTGAATTACTTTCGGCAAGTATTGTTGGTCGATTTTGTTAAAACTGTTGTTACTTTGAGTGTGTTGTCATTTGTTTTATTCTTCCGAAACCTGGAAATGATCAAAAGAAACAAGGTGAGTTGAGTAAAGAATATAATGAGGGAAAAATCAAGAGAGAAGATTATACGCGATAAACTACAAAAAAACTTATGACTCATTCTCCTCGAACAGCCTCCCTCTACCTCATTCTATACTTACACGTATTCCCTGCAAACCTTAACTCAAACCCCCCACTTCTTCAATGCATTTAACTGCAACTGTAACAAAACCTGATCAACTCAACCTAGTCCCCATATTCTCACAGCCATCATTCCCATAACCTTCATCACAACTTCTCCCTCAAATCTGAAATCACCATAAACTCGACCCTAAAAAATCTCAGTTGTGATTTCCTTAACACCCTGTTTCACAACACCACAAACTTTCCTGCATTTGTTTACCTCAAACCTATACTAAAATACACAGAAATATACACACAAAAACTTAGAGAGAAAATAAATCATTGATTCATTCACAATAAACTCATCAAAAAAGAGCTTCAACAACTTCTTTCTTTCTGTGACAGAGAAGAAATTCATCCTGAATCCACAATCACGATTGTAGAAATCTTCTACTCTCTATAGGTAACATCCTCTTTAGCAATTAATTCAACCTACTGATACACACCTTCATCTTCTCGTATCCATGTAACATTAAACATAATAAAATGTCAACTCCTCACCTCTTTCTGCTTAGCACTCAACATGCGTTGAAAAGCGTAAAAGTAGAAGAAGGATGAACAAGAGTTCGCGAGGTCTTACCTGAGTTCTTATTATCGATGATGTCGGAGGCTCGAGCGGAGAAGTGAGATGGAGTCATTTATTGAAGTAGAGCGACTGGTGTGGAGTGATCGATGAGGACGACGAAGCCACGTTGAAACGCTAAACATTAAGGATGAGTCACGATCTAGAGTTTTCTAAGGTCAAATCAAAATTGAGTCCATGGAGGAGGCATCAGATTGGTGTCTGAACAAAGGGCTGCAGCTTTGTCTCGGAAATGAGATAAGAGCAGAGAGGGAAAACACGTTGGTTTTGCTGATGTTGAGGTGAACACCACCGAGAGAGAGTGACTCCATGAGGATGAAGAGGGTTTCTCTGAATTAGTTGAGTGTGAGCGATGGAACTGAGAGGGAGGAACAATTTTTTTTACAGATTTTCTTTCTGTTTGGAAAAGGAGGCGTTATCCTTGCCTGGTTTTAGGGTTTGCATAACCCATGTCCTCAAGCCCAATTATTTCATTTTAATCCTTATTTTGGGCCCTTGCTAAACCCCTTTCTCAGCATATTCTGAATTAATATACTATCATCCCATAATTTTACTTCATGCCCCCTTGGTATTTTAGTTTAGATTTCATCTCTTTTATGTATTTTTCTTAACTCTTTGATTTTAACTACTTAGTTTAATTCTTGAATTAGTTTAACTCTCAAGTTTTTTTTAGTTAATTTTATTAATTGAATTATTTTAATTTAATTTATTTTAATCTTTGTAAGTTTTTAATATTGTTTTAGTTTAGTTAAATCATTCTTAGTTACATTTCTTTACTTGATAAAAATCACAATAAACATTAGCTTTGTATTTATGTTATTTTGTTTTCTTTGATTACTTGGTTAATTGTCGATAACATGACCCAAGTGATTCTATGAAGGGATTAAGTTCATTTTGATTATTTAGTGTTGAATTAGACTTTAGAATTAACCTATGCATAATAACTAATTAGGATAGAAATTTCCCTTTCAAACACTCAACTTTAGGTCCCTTTGTACATAACAACATTAGGATAAACTTCCTATTTTAGATCTTGATTAAAACTTCTCATTCACAAATCAAAAATCCGAAAACATTTAAACATTATTCGAATTCATTTAAAACTCGCAAAACACTCAAAAAATCAAAACTTCCCCCAAAAGGGCATGTTATCTCCATTCTACCGTGATACAGATCGTGCCTATTGCTAGAATGAGTGCGTTAACATCGCCCACTAAAAAACACCAACAAACCAACATTTTCTAGAGGAGTTATGGTGTTCTGATTCCTTCACTGGATACGTAGGAAAAGGGTTGCGAGACCCTCGCGAACGCACTAATAAAAAACCATTTCTTTCTCCCTAGAAAATATAGTATAGATAAACACACCCTTAGAAGCAAACGAACAAAATGGATCTTGTTGAGTACAACAGATGTGAGGCGTGCTAATATCTTTCCCTCGCATAACCTACTCCCTTACCTTTTATCTTGGTCGCAAGACCATCTTATCCACCCTCTTGTGGTTTTCTCGATATTTCCCCTTCCTTCGCGATAAATAAAGTTTGGTGGCGGCTCTGTGTTTTTTGCCAGTAGCTTCAAAGGGCACAACACATTTCATCAATTTGATTTATAGGTTCATCAGTTTATTTCCATGCCTTCTTTAACAAAGTTTCATTGAGATTCAAGCTTCATCATTGAAGATAATTTAAAGTAATATCATGACAAGGTATACTACGATTTATCATGCCTCAAATTGAAGATACTTTAAAGTAATTCATGACAAGTTCTCTAGATAGGCCATTAAATTCCCTTATGTGACTTCAAAAGATCATAACTTGGTCAATTCTTATCTTATTGAGCCCATTACTTTTCCATAATGATCTTAAGGATGTGAAATTCAAATCTTCTTTTATGTGAAAAACTTGAAAATGGATGAAAGATGCCCTGAGAATGCAAAAGATTATAGGTCATCTCATGAATTTTCACCAACTTCATAAGGCCATAACTTTTTCAATGCTTTTTATTTTTGAGTGATTCAAGTTTCACAATAATCTTTAAGGAGTCCACTTAAATCTAGAATCAATGATTAAAGCTCAATTTTAAGGGAAGGCTTTTTTTGGAGTAAAAACATTATAGGACAATTTTTGAGAAAAACATAGAATTTTTCTAAGTACAAAAAGTCAGCATTTTTTTCTCAACTTTGACTCATCACAACTTTTAGCTCAAGCATCCATTTTATTCCATTCTTTGAACATTGTAAAGATTGTAACCTTATCTTTCAAATTCTTCAAGAATCATGCCCTAAGACCCATTTATCTATGAACACCATAGATCCAAAGTTGGTACCTTGAAACAAACTTTTTCTTCCAAGTCAGAATTTGAAATGCACAATTCATCTTCTAATCACTAAATTTTTGCGCGTTTTTACTTCTAATCATGTTTAACAATCTTCCAGAAGTGATTAGCACCTTGAAATGCAAGCTTGGTTGAGTTTTGTGAAAAATACGAGTCACATTTTTCATGCTTGCAACTTCACACGAATTTCCTCCAAACTTCATCATTCCACACGCTTGAGCATCCCATTTGCTTCCCTATAAATAAAGGGTTATATCTTACTCATTTACACAAGCTTTTAATATCTAATTGACCCCTTTTCAGACCCCACTCGAACTCTAAATTTGAATTTTTGACTTCTTGATTTCTCACACCAAAAGCTCCTTTCAGTTAGCTTCATTGAACTTCTCTGAAGCTAATCATACTCTTACCTTCAAGAATTGTGACCTAAATTGATCTATAGAAGTCTAATTTCAGAGCCACCTTTTTCTACTTTGTTCAGGTATATTTCTTGGTCAAATCGATCCAAATAAAAGACTAATCTACTCTCTCCATCTTTCTTATTCTTGTGCTTTTTACAATTTGTAATTTCATTGAGATTTGAGTGAGATATTCCAGAATTACGCGCTCTCTATTATTTTTGTATTTTCTCAATTTAAACCTTGCTCGTTATATATAAATTTGGCGCGGTGGTATCATTAGAATCATCTAGAAGTGACGAATCTAATGATAACGGTCTGATCCTCTAATTTTACAGTTTGAGGAATCCTAATCTAGGGCGTCTGGTGGTTGAAGACGACCTATGTGTCGTGCTTCAACCAATGAAAGCGTGACATGTGATTTGAGAGCCTTTGGATTTGATTACTTCTATTAGTCAGCCTCCACCCAACGCACCAGAATTTTAGTTGTTTTAAAATATTAAAAGGTGATCCAGTGCAATTTCCAAAGCTGGCCATGATATGCAAAGCGTGCCAGATCCTTTGGATCTGATTAATAGCGCGTTTTGACTCTCATTCAATGGTCCATATTTTTTTAAACTTTATATTAATTTCTATTTTTTACACCAAACTTCAAAAAATCATAGAAAATTCATTTCTGACTCAAAAATTATGAAAAAATTCACAAAAATATTTTCAAATATTCTCTTTCTGATTTTAATTTTATTTATAATTTTATTTTAAGATTTGATATTTTTAAAAAATTTTCCTTTATTTTTAATTGTTTATAATTATTTAAAAATACTTTTTGATATTTTTAAATTCTAAAATTTTTTATAAAAATCATTTTCCTCATTTCTGACTTTTCTGAAATTTTTCTATAATTTTATTTTGACTTCTATTATTTTTTATTTTTTTTACTTATTTGATTGATTTTAATTAGTTTAAAAATATATTTCTGTTTTAAAAAATTACCAAAAAATTTATAAAAATATTTGAATATAGTTTGCTATTGTGCCCTTTTATTTTCATTTTTAAAACAATTTAAAAATTATTTTTCCTTTTTATTTTATTCATTACAATTTTTTTTAATATATTCTGACTATATGATTGTTGATCATAATCTTCATTAACATCATTGGATCTTAGGTGTTGAGTTTAACTCCACTAAAATGGATAGATGATTTTAATGATAGTTTGATTAAATTTTTGATTCAAATATTTCCTCTCCCTCCTCATCTTATCCTTTTCTTACATGTGTTACATGTTAATAGAGGATGATCTACATATCATCTCTCCAAACATATGGCACATAGATTGCTATTGACCGGCCTCAAAATATATGCAACTTCTATATAAATCCACTTACGATTGCTTAATATAGCGCTAAATTTTGTCCCGATTTGAGAAATAATCATTTGTGGCCCAAAACTATGTTTTCAAGCCCAAATATGTTTAATTTGAAACCTTTGATCCAATAACTTTAAGGTTCATTGTTAGGAGGCTTTGGTCTTATCAATCCTCTAATGAATATTTATAAATTTTGGAACTAAGTGAATCATTTAAACATCGTTGATCATTTATTATTGCCTTGAGATTTTCAAATGACCGATATACTTGATAAAAAGCATAAGAAACTAGTTATTGAGAGGCTTTGATTTTATCAATTTTCTAATGTATTTTCAAATGCATGTTTCAAATTGGTCATTCAACTAACCTATAATTTCTAACAATTGACTTTATTTTATGCTTTTACTTTATACTTTTATTTTAAGCACATTTATTTTCAAATTTTCATTTCATGTTATTTTCATCTTTGCTCACTTGAGTATTTATCTTTATGTCATTTTTTTTGCTCACTTGGGCTTTTCATTCTCTTTTTGAAGATACTTAATAACCAAATTGAACAATAAAAAACTTTAATGTTATTTGAACTATTTGATTACTATCCTTGGCATTTTGGAGTTATGGACTTCTTGGACTTAGGATTAGAGACCTTGACCTACCTAGAGACCTTTGTGACTTCTATTGTTATGTTGTCTGGAGTTTTTGGGGTTTACCCTAAGACGTTGAGTTGTTTATTTTCTTTATGTGTAGGTTATTATGATTATATGTTTTGTCTGTGATTGAGAATTCATCTATATACAACCGTTACTCTGCCCAATTTTTGTAAAGACATAATGCATTTGAAGCTTAGTTTTCTTAACACTACAAGATAATGCTTATCCAGCCACGTGATTTTGCCACGTGATTTTCATGTGGCTAAATAAAGCCAGTTACGACGTGAAAATCACGTCGCAACACGTTTTACTAATATAATAAAGAAGCATTAAGTGTGTCAGTATTTTTTTTGTTTTAAAAAAAGTTGCGACGTGGGCTGCACGTCGCTAATTAAAATATCATAAAAAATAAATTAAACACAACTTCCAACACTGGCGTGTTCAAGTTTTGAAGAAAGGAAAAGAGTTGTTGGATTGTTGCGACGTGAAAATCATGTGGCAACATTGCGGCGTGATTTTCACGTTGCTACGTGCTTTATGTGCTTTTATCAAAACGCTCCACAAACACAGTAGCGTTAGTTTTAGTTTGTTTAAACTTCTTCAACCTCCTCCTTCCATATTCCTCCATACCCATTTTCTTCTCCAAAATTCTTCTTCTCCACACTTAAATTCCTACAATCTCCATACATTGTTGTTGTAAGGTAATTTCAATTCAATTTTATTTATACTTTGTTAACAGCTTTTGATGTGTTATTTGAATATAATTTTTTTTCAATTTTTCTTTGAATAGAAGAAGAATATTGATAGAAGTATAGATTGCAAAAAGGGACAAGAAGATTGAAGGAGTTACAAGATAAAAGGTATTTCTTGATTTTTTTTTTTGAATTTAGTATATTTTATGAATTTGATTAATTTTTAGGTTGAATTTGCATTGGGTTAAAATTGTTGAATTTGGGTTATATATATTTTCTGTATTTGGGTTAAATTTTAGGTTTAATTATTTAGTTTATAATAATTATTAATTATTAATTTGTGATGAATGAGTTTAATTATTTTAGGAGTTTAAGTTTTTAAATTTTTAGGAGTTTATAAAATTTAGGTGTTTAAATTAAATTTTAAGTGTTTAAAATAAATAAATATTTTTAGGAGTTTATAAATTTTAAGTGTTTAAATTAAATTTTTAGGAGTTTAATAAGTTTTTAAATTTTTAGGAGTTTATAAAATTTAGGTGTTTAAATTAAATTTTAAGTGTTTAAAAATAAATAAATATTTTTAGGAGTTTATAAATTTTAAGTGTTTAAATTAAATTTTTAGGAGTTTAAGTTTGTAAGTTTTTAGGAGTTTATAAAATTTAGGTGTTTAAATTAAATTTTAAGTGTTTAAAAATAAATAAATATTTTTAGGAGTTTATAAATATTTTTGAAAGCATATATTTATTTTTAATTGTATATGTTTAGGATTATTATTAAGTTGATTAATTAATATTTCTAATTAAATAGGTTTTGATTATATAAATTTGCAGTAAATGGAACATTATAGGTATTATCGTAGTTGGATGTACAATAGACTATATCCTGGAAGACGCGCACTTAAACCCAATTTTATAGACGGAGTTAATGGTTTTATCGCGTGGATGTTTGCCCAGGAACGTTGTCGAAGTGAAGGAGGAGTTAGGTGTCCTTGTCTTAAATGTGGATGTAGATATATAATTAGTGACCCAGAGGAAATAACACGTCATTTGCATAGGAAAGGTTTCATTGAAAATTATTGGGTTTGGACGTATCATGGTGAAACACTGCCGAGTAATGTACCAGAGACTAGCAACACAAATGCTTCAAGTAGTCAACCGGTTATGCAACCACTTGTGGAATTTGAAGAAAACTTTAATCTGATAGGTGATATGGTTAGTGATGCTTTTGGTGTTAACGTGACCTATGATCAACCTGAAGACTTTGACGGGGAAGAGTTGCCGAATGAGGAAGCGCAAAGATTTTATCAGTTGTTGAATGAGATGAATACGCCGTTGTTTGAGGGGTCCTCAGACTCAAAGCTATCAATGTGTGTGAGATTATTGGCCGCTAAGTCAAATTGGAATGTTCCTGATCAGTGTTTGGAGCACTTCGCAAAAATGATGTTGGACTCAACTGCAACGAAAGACAACTTGCCTGCGAGTTTCTATGATGCAAAGAAGTTGGTGTCGAAGTTGGGTTTAAGAGTAAGAAAGATTGATTGTTGCATTAATGGTTGTATGTTGTTTTATGACAACGAGTTTGGTACTCAAGATGGATCGTCAGAGGAATGTAAGTTTTGTCATAGTCCAAGATATAAAGTTCGCAATAGAGCCATTAACAGTAACCAAAAACGTGTAGCAGTAAAGTCCATGTTTTATCTTCCGATAATACCAAGGTTAAAAAGAATGTTTTCTTCAATGCACAATGCAAGTCAAATGACATGGCATCATATAAACAAAACAAGCCCATGCAATATGCGACACCCATCTGACGGCCATGCATGGAAGCACTTTGATGAGGTACATCCTGATTTTGCCGCCGAACCTAGAAATGTCAGGCTTGGATTATGCTCGGATGGTTTTGCTCCATATGTCCAAGCGTCTGGAAGTGCGTATTCTTGTTCGCCAGTTATTGTAACCCCTTACAATCTCCCTCCTGAGATGTGCATGACAAAACCATACATGTTTTTAACGTGCATCATTCTAGGACCGTCGAGTCCAAAAACCGGAATTGATGTGTACTTACAACCTTTAATTGATGATTTGAAGAGGTTGTGGAATAATGGAGAATGGACTTATGATATATCGCGTAAACAAAACTTTTCTATGCGAGCTGCCTTGATGTGGACCATTAACGACTTTCCAACATATGGCATGTTGTTTGGTTGGGGTACGCATGGAAGAATGGGTTGTCCGCATTGCATGGAATGCACTAAGGAATTTACATTGGAAAAAGGGGGGGGAAAGCTCGTGGTTTGACTGTCACCGCAGATTCCTACCATCAAATCATCCCTTTAGAAAAAACAAGACAAATTTCAAAAAGGACGAACGGGTAACAGATCTGCCTCCGCCTCGATTGGCACCAGTTGCTATATGGAACCAAGTTTGTGAACTTCCAAAGTTTACAGATACTGGCAAAGCATGTAGAATTGAAGGATATGGGGTCACACATAATTGGACAAAAAGAAGTATATTTTGGGACCTCCCGTATTGGAAAGATAATTTGTTGCGCCATAATCTTGATGTTATGCATATTGAGAAGAATTTTTTTGATAACGTATTTAACACAGTGATGGATGTTAAAGACAGAACAAAAGATAATGTGAAGGCTAGACAAGACATGGAAATTTGGTGTAATCGTAAAGAGTTGGAATTGAAGCCTCAACCAAATGGAAAATTATTTAAACCCAAAGCTTGTTTCAGTCTGACCCCCCAAGAAGCTAAAGCGGTTTGTGGATGGCTAAAAGGTTTGAGAATACCCGACGGGTATTCTTCAAATTTAGCAAGGTGTGCTGATGCTAACACTGGGAAGTTGCATGGTATGAAAAGTCATGATTGCCATTATTTTATGGAACAATTGCTACCAATTGCGTTCGGTTCTCTACCCAAACATGTGCTTAATCCACTCACTGAAATTAGTCAATTTTTTAGAGATATTTGTGCGTCAGCTTTAAGAGTGGATGACATCATTAAGTTGGACCAAAATATTCCAGTCATTCTCTGTAAGTTGGAACAAGTATTTCTGCCTGTTTTTTTTACTCCATGGAACATCTACCTGTGCATCTTGCATATGAGGCTTATCTAGGAGGAAAATGGTGCCCTCATCCTTCCAGCACATTTTTCCATTTTCCACACAGATGCCCTCATTCGTGCAGCAGCCTGGAGGATCCAGCACCCCACTTCCTACACAGATGCCCCCATCCGTCAAGCAGCCTGGTGGATCCACCTCTTCACGACCCACACAGACTGGTCGCACCCCCACATCCCACACAGAGTCAGATGATGACGATCTTGGTGTGGATGATGATCAGATAGATGGGAGAGATCTTCGAGGGGATGATAATCTGAGTGAGATTCATACCATTGATGGGGGATTTTAGATTTGGCCTGAAGGGAACTCGTAAGTTTCTTATTTATTGATTTTTATTTATAAGTACACATTTCCATTTTTAATATAACTTTATATAATTGATTATGCTAATTCAATTATTGTTGTTTTAGTTTCGGGCCGAGCCGGACTGCTACTAAGGTTATAAATTATATAATTCAGCAGAATTATACAAAATTTTTGAAGAGTTTTAGAGAAGTTTCCGATAAAGAAGAATGATTCAAGCAATTTCAGGTATAATTAATTTATTTCTTAAGTTATTTTTATTTAAATGACCTTTTAATTATTGTTATAATTTCTCTAACTATTTATTTTAATGTCATACAACATTGCAGGCGAAATGTGTTTGGGATCCCCTGAACCATAACAAAGTAAAAAAAATTATTTTGGCAGGAGTTCAAGACGACTATCTGACATTCTACGACGTGTTAGAGAGAATTGGCACCTTTTGGGCATTCGTCCCAAATGGATAGGCAAAGAAGTTTTTGAACAACTTCTTAAGTATTGAGAATCAGATGAATTTAAGGCTAAATCTGAAACTGCAAAGAAGATGAGGGCATCGGAAAAAGGGGGTTGCCTTAATGCTGTTGGAAATATTAGTACTGCTGAGCATGCTCGACGCATGGTAATTATTACCACTTTTTAAAGTCATATTTGGATTTATAACATATTATTAATTTAAGTTAATTTTTTTATTTAGGCTAAGCGTTTGGGGAGACAACCATTGATGACTGAGTTGGTTAAGGAAACTTGAACAAAGAAATCGGGAGGATTTATTGACGAGCGCATAAAAAAAGCCCTGGTAAGTAAATTTATGTTTATATATATATATATATATATATATATATATATATATATATATATATATATATATATATATATATATATATATATATATATATTTTAAAGCAATTTTGTGACGTGATTTTCATGTAGCAAGTGACATGTTGTGGCGTGAAAATTGAGTGACAACTGATAAGTTGTGGCGTTACAATCACGTGGCTATTTGTTTTTTATTTTTTTTATTTCATTTAATTTCATTAATGTTACTTATAAATTTAACTTGATTTTTTTATTTTATGTGTAGGAGGATTATCAGGCGTTTCTTGTAGAATTTCTGACCCATAATCCTCAGTATACTCCTCCTCCAGGAAAACCGGTTCATCCAGATGTGGATTTCTATATTTGGAGTCAAGTTGTTGGGGGAAAGGGGCCTAACGGGTGTTTTTTTGGTGGTGGAAATTTGGCGGACACCTTGAGGAGTGGGGATAGAAATCTGTATCAGAGAGCTGCAGACGGTGAAGGAGGGTCACGTCAAACAAATTTGACACCAGATCAGTTAGAACTGGTAAGACAATTGGCTAGACGCGAGTCCGAAGATCGTGAGGCGACATTGAAGGCTCAAATGGATGCTCAAATGGAGGCAATGAGGGGTGAACATAATAGACAAATTGAGGCAATGGCAAAGAGGCAGGCTGATATGGAGGAGCAAATGCGACAATTTATGCAAGCATTTGGTAGAAATCCCAACAGTGGTGGCCAAAATAATAACCACCAAAATAATGATGACTTTCTTCCCGACTTTTCCGACGACTCGAATGATTCTGCTTAGTTTTATTTTTATTTTGTATTTAGTTTTTTATTTGTGTAATATAAATTTATAATCATATTGTATATTTAAAAATATTATAAATTTAAATTTGAGTTTATTAAATTTATAATATTAAATATATTTATTTATACATTTAGATATATTTAGTTTTGTTTTTGATAATTTGATTTATAATATTGTATTTAATAAATAAATTATAATATTTAATTTATAAATTTAATAAAACAAAAAATAATATTAATTATTATAACAGAATTAATATATTTAAAACACAATTTTTTTTAAAAACAAGTTGCGGCGTGTTTTTCATGTCACTAATTAGTGACGTGAAAAACATGCCGCAACAGCAAACGTAAAGATAAATATAAACTGTCTGCTCTGCTCTGCTCTGAACACTTTCATCCTATAAAGTCTGTTGCGGCGTGAATTTCACGTGGCAACTTTGTGACATGCTTTTCACGCCGCAACAAGATTGTCATGCGTTATACAACGATGTGTTTCTTAAGGTGGCAAAAGTTGAATAGTGATGTGATTTGGGTGTTAGCGACGTGGCTTTCACGTGGCAAAACACAAGTTATTTTGTAGTGTAAGAGGCTTAATATTTTTGCTTGTTTGGTTTCAAATCCAAAGGATGAGAATTCTACATTGACTCATTGTGTCAAGTGTTGACTTCTTATTGGTTAGACGATTATTTTCCCTAGATTTTACCTTATGCCTTAGGATAGTTCCTTCATCTCCTCCCATCTTCTTTAATTTCAAAAATCTTCTCCCTCCTTTTGAAAACTCTTCTTGTTTTTAAACTTGAACCGCTTTCACCATAAACTTGGACTTAGGTCTATGCATTTTCAAAAATATTTTCTTAATCAAATTTTAAACAACTTAATCATATTTTCACATTTTTGTGAGAAGACAAAAGTCAATCAATCTCATTTAAACCATTTTGCCATTTTGGATTTTTAGTTAAACTTTTCTCAAAAGATTAGACTCTAGTCAATCCTTGTAATGATGCAAACTACTATATTTCTACCATATATAGTAAAGTGAGATATTTTCCACTTTGGTGTTGAGCGAAGCTTTGTTGATTTTAAAATCCAAGCCATATCCTCCGATTTGAAATGATGCAAATTCTCATTTTTCATAATCATGGATAGTAAGTATGTTCTTCCACTCAGATAAGACGGTAATGTCTTGTCTCTTAAAATTAACCACCGCACTTGTGTTTTAAAAATTTTAAAGGTGAACTACGAGTTGACTAATCCCTTATTGCACTGAAGGTGGTACGTAGGCATTAAAGATTCACAACTGCGACGGATGCAAAAATTATTAAAAAAAATTCTTTTTCTCATCCCCACAATGTATATTTATATACAACTTTTATAGCCAAAATACACAGATTTTCAAAGAGGTTCCTGCAGAGTACCATAGTTGTTTAGGATGCTAATACTTTCTCTTTGCATAACCAACCCCCAAACTTAGATTCTCTCCCCTTCTTTTTGGGTTATTCTCTATTTTTCCATTCCTTTGGAAACAATAAAGCGCGGTAGCAATTTTTGTTTGATCTGTGCGAGTCAAGTCAATCCAATGGCTTAGTCTCAATATTTCCACCGCTACACCTGGCTATTGACATTTTCAAACACACAAAGAATTTTTAAAGTGAGCTAGCGATTAAGAGCCCGTAGAAAACTACAGATGAAAATGGTGCTAAACTTTCCCTTTTCAAAACCTACTCTCGAATTGTGAAATCTTAAAGGTCTTTTCTGTTGTTTTCACCATTTCCTTATTGGATAAAAGATAAGTCGGGTGGCGACTCTCGCTATCTGTAACATTTGCGATAAAACACAAAACCAAGTCAGTTCTCCCACCATATTACACACTTTCTATGTTCATTCTTCTTCTCTTCTCTTTTCTCCATTCTCTTCTCTTTTCCTTTTCTCTTACCTTCTCTTGTTTTGATAATTCGCTTTCTAATTCTATTTTCTCTTCATACTAACTATATTTCACTAATGGGCATAACTCATCCACTCATTCTAATGTGACACTTAAGGTCCGATACTTAATAATGATATTCTGACACTTACTAATCTAATACACATATAACATATATTTCAATTAATTAATTATATTCACATAATCTACCAAAATCAAATAATAAAATAATTATCAAGTCAAATAATAATTATCATATAAAATAATTAATAAAATAACTAATAAAGAAAATCAGGGTGTTACATGAGACATGAAAGAACTTATATATAGCTTTGGACTCCCTCTTTATTAACATGTATATTTTCAACCAACCCCAACAATCTCCATCTTGATTGAAAATAATACATAAGCTTTCATTATCTTCACCAACAATCATACTCCACCATAAAGAGTATCAACATGTATATTTTCAACCAATCTCAACAATCTCCACTTTGATTGAAAATAATACATCAATTTTCGTTATCTTCACAGACAATCATAATTCACCATCAATAGTATAGTCACTTGAAACTACACCACTCATCTTCACCGACAATCACAATTTTAAAAAATATCATACTCTCTCAAGAAGAAAATTTTTCGCTTGAAGATAAATCACTTCAAGAATTTAACATTGTCATCACCGACAATCATATACTTTATCATGATGATAAATTTCACTTGAAGCTAAACCACTCTAAGAATTTCACATGTTAAAAATTAGGTTGAAACCTCATGGTGTAACTTTCTTGTTTGCAGAAAGCTCTTCAAACACCGACATAATCTGTGTAATCTTGATTGTATCAACACATCTTTGACTTGAACTTTCCACAAGTAAAAAAAATTCTTCTTCGAAACTCCAAAACCGGGAAAAAATAGAATTATATATCATTGATATTCTTTTTCTATCTTTCTTACACCCCTTCATATATATATATATATATATATATATATATATATATATATATATATATATATATATATATATATATATATATATATATATATATATATATATATATATATATATATATATATATATATATATATATATATATATATATATATATATATATATATATATATATATATATATATATATATATATATATATATATATATATTCTTATTGCTTTACAATTAATAATCTTTTTTTTATTTCAATTGCTATAATTATATCACCACGTAGATTCTTATTTTGATTTCAGATTTTCGACGGTTCTTAATAGACGATCAGAGAATAATATTATATAAAAATTGTTACAATACATAATATACCCTAAATTAACCAAACCCTCAATTAATCCAAGCTCCAATACACTCAAACTCTCAATTAAAGTATTTTTGACTGAAGCATTTTGTAACGAAGAATTTGTATTATATATATATAGCCTTGAACCCCCTCTTCCATCACAAAACTAAGCAATGTGTAACTTCAAAAATTCTATATATAGTTTTGGACTCCTTCTTTATTTACTATATTAAGCTAGAACTTCAACAATATGTATATTTTCAACCAACTATATTACTTATTATATACATTTACTATTTATAAGATATTGCGAACGCATAAGTCTAATTATTTTAAAAATTAACCACATCTTTAAACCTTACAATAATTTCATGATTAACAACACCAACCAATTATGTAGCACTGTTCATCGTGAAAGGCACGTTCTATTGTATTGCTATAAACATTTGTAATATAATGAGATCCATTGACATTTTGATTTGGAATATATTAAGATATCCGATTGAACACAATAAAGTAAGACTATGTATTATATGATTAGAAAAAGAGACTATGCATTCAATCAAATAATAAAATAAGCTTAGAAAGAAGAGACCCACGACACATCTATATTTTTGGCTAATTAAACAAAAAAACATTTTCCTATGTAAGAAAATCCTCATTAATCCCAATAAAATATTAATCTTGTATCTTTTATTATTATTATTATTATTATTATTATTATTATTATTATTATTATTATTATTATTATTATTATTATTATTATTATTATTATTTTATTAAGTATTATTATTATTATTATTATTATTATTATTATTATTATTATTATTATTATTATTATTATTATTATTATTATATTATATTATTATTATTATTATTATTATTATTATTATTATTATTATTATATTATTATTATTATTATTATTATTATTATTATTATTATTATTATTATTATTATTATTATTATTATTATTATATTATTATTATTATTATATTATTATTATTATTATTAATATTATTATTAATTATTATTATATATTATTATTATTATTATTATTATTATTGATTATTATTATTATTATTATTATTATTATTATTATTATGTATTATTATTATTATTATTATTATTATTATTATTATTATTATTATTATTATTATTATTATTATTATTATTATTTTATTATTATTATTATATTATTATTATTATTATTAGTTATTATTATTATTATTATTAATTATTATTATTATATTATTATTATATTTTATTATTATTATTATTATTATTATTATTATTATATTATTATTATTATTATTATATTATTATTATTATTATTATTATTATTATTATTATTATTATTATTATTAATATTATTATTATTATTAATTATTATTATTATTATTATTATTATTATTATTATTATTATTATTATTATTATTATTATTATTTTATTATTATTATTATTATTATATTATTATTATTATTATTATTATTATTATTATTATTATTATTATTATATTATTATTTTTATTATTATTATTATTATTATTATTATTATTATTATTATTATTATTTACAAAAAAATGGTAAGAGGGAGTCTTAGGCTCTTTTTCTATAAAGTTTCTTGTTAGACAAATTCATAAATTTGTTCTAGTTTTATCGTTTTTTTTTTCTTTCGTTTTTTATATGTGATCAATAAATTGGCTACCATTGACTTCATATCATGATTAAAAAAGATATAACTTAGAAGTAGAGCTTGACATCTCAAGTTATATTCTATAAATATGTGGCTCTGACTTTTAAAGAATACACATCTTTGCCATATAAAGTTTTATCTCCACTCTCCTTCTAATAAAAGATGAATCTTTCCTACACTTCAAACCGAATTCTCATATTCATTATCATCACCGCATGCATATGTTTATTCTTTGCCATTCGAAAAGAGAAAACCTTCAGATTGTGGGATCCCGACCAATAACTATTCCTCTCTATCAGGTCTTAAACTTGATAAACTTCCTAATGAAGATGAAGTTTTAAAACTATTCCAACAATGGAAGAAACATCAGGGACGAGTATACAATGATCTAGAAGAGATGGCAAAGAAATTTGAAACTTTTGTTACAAATTTGAAGTATATCGTAGGAGACTAATGCAAAGAGAAAATCAACTCATAGCTCTATTCTTGGTCTGACCAACTTTGCGGATTGGAGCTATGTGGAGTTCAATGAAACATACATGACCATGAACACTGATAACATGAATATTGTGAAAGATGATATTCATGATTTAACATGTACTAATCCACCTTCATCCTTGGATTGGAGGTCAAAAGGAGTTGTTACTTGTGTTAAGAATCAAAAGACTTGTGGTAGTTGTTGGGCATTCACAGCAGTAGGTGCCATTGAAGGAATAGTTGCAATAGTGACAGGGAAGCTCATCGACCTTTCAGCGCAGGAGCTTGTGGATTGTGACCCTGTGAGTTTAGGTTGTAATGGTGGATATTTGTATGACGCATACAATTGGGTTATAAAAAACAGAGGGCTTGCAACGGCGAGTAATTATCCTTATACAGCCGTGAAGGGTGCTTGCTCACAGGTTCTTTATTTCTATCAATATTATTATATAGCTTTCATAAATCAACTTCTCGTATTAATTTTATTTTACCATATAATTTGTTTATGAATTGTAGATTGCAAACAGTCCAACTAGTTCCATTAATACATATAATCATGTGGAGGTATCAGAAAATGGATTACTGTGTGCAGTTGCTAAGCAGCCAATTGGTATATGTATTTATGCAGCCGTACAAGAATTTCAACATTACACCAATGTAAGTCTTTATTTAATGTATCTAATTTATTAAAATAGGGTTCCAATTGTTTTTACCTATTTTTTTTACAACGTCCATTCACTATAACGGTTGTTTTCGAGTATTTTTACATTTGTTAACGAAGAACATGTATCCATTGGCAGGAAATATTTGAAGGTCGTGATTGCCCGGTGGATTCTACACGTATTACTCACTGCATGTTAATAGTTGGTTATAATTCTGTAAACGGTCAAGATTATTGGATAGTAAAAAATTCATATGGGCGTGATTGGGGAGTGAATGGTTATATGTATATCAAAAGGAACACTGGTAAAAGATATGGAGTGTGTGCAATCAATGCATGGGCAATAAGCCTAGTAAAATAAATGAGCAGATGAAAATGAAGAATATAAATTTTAACAATAAGGGAAACAGAAATTATACTTATGTGATTCTAGAGTTTGTTCTGTGGCTATTCTTGATGTTGTTTGGAACATCTCAGTTCTCTTGTTCAAGGTTGTTAAACATTTTAGTTCATATGGTGGTCTGAAGCATCAATGTATTTTGTTTTGTATTCTTATTCTACACTGTATGTCTGGTTTGTTTTTATTGGTGGCGAGATATCTCTTGTGTAGGTTTCCGTTTTCTTGATGTACCCACTTGGTATTTAATGCCTCTCCTTTTCATATAGAAAATTAGCCTTTAAAAAAATCTTACTATTAAAAAAAACACATTCCATTACTATTTTTTTTATTGGAGCCACATAATCAACTAAGGTAATATATATTTAATAAACACCTTTTATTTTTTATTTTTTAAAATTTTATATATAACTAAAGTCTCAATTGACAACTGTTGTGATAAGTTAACAGTAATATGTTTCGAAATTCAACCCCAGTAATTTTTTTTGTTAATAACACTATTACAAAAATATATATTTTATCACAATTCGAAAAAGAATTTATCTTGATTTCATATGTGAGGTAACAAAGGTCTTAAAAACTTGCTAGATTATCCTTCTATTTTTGTTTCATCGAGGAAAAAGTCGTAATAATTATTGGTTCGATCTCCACCAACAATATATTTTTATTTTCAAAATTATAAATCGCACATTACATACCTCTTAGTTTTTGTTAATATCCAAGGAAAAAAAGAAAGTATTTACGCCGGTTTGATATAATAACTAAAGAGTATAACTTATTTTTTGTCATTTATAATTTGTTTTAAATTTTAATTTTACTAGCCTGTAATTTTTTCACATTAATTATAAATTTTGTGGCAGAATTAGAACATTTTCTTTTATTCAGAACATAACTAAATATACACATACTATAAAATTACATTGTTTACATAACCAAATATATACATATATGAAATGTTACATCAAAAGAACATATACATATTTGAAAACAAAATCGTACATTGTTTAAAAAATCTATAATGATATTTAGGTTACAGAAAACCTCTATATCAAAAAAACCTATATATATTTGAACCTATAGATATTTGAACCTATAATGATAAAACCGAATACATGTATAACGAAAAATCTCTATACACTACTTACAACAACTAAGAAAAATTAGTGTTGGTGAGATTCATAAAAAGATAGGAAGACATCGGCCTAATAATAACGCGAAAAATATTGTATATGCGACTCGACTCATATGAATTCTAATATTGTTTTCATTTATTCATGTCATTTTATGCCGGTATTTTTATTTCATTTCAGCCACATGCTAACGAAGAGCTTCCATGCGAAAAAGAGTAAGAAACTGCCAAGATACTAAGAAGAATGGGAGAAAAGAGCCGAAAAAACCAGTTTTGGACCTGTGGCCCTCGCCATAGAAGCTGTGGCCCACTGTTTCCAGTGATTTCTGGTAAACAATCGCTAGTCTTCCAAACTATCGAATAATCTTTCTTACTGTTATTCAATTCCTCTGGTAACTCACAGGATCGACTAGATTGATCCTAGGACTCCTTGGATATTAAGGTTACTCTCACAATCGAACAGATATTCATGGTTGATATTGTATAGGAGTTTGGCTTATTTCGATCTCTCTCTAAAAGTCTAAAGATGTAATCAAAATGTGTGTAAAAACTAAGTTACACGAATAAATGCTAATTGTAAAGACATGTAAAACTGCATAAAAATGAAGTAAATGGTTTCGACTTACAAAACGGTTACCATAAAGGATTTCTGGAACGTAAAAGTTTGAAATGTGAAGAAAGCGTTTAATGCAAGAAATCTGTAAATGATTTTAAGTAAACATATGCGTTCGAAGGATAAGACTTGAAGGTAAATGTATGGAAAATATGACAGTTTTCTGAAATATAAAGTGCTCGAAATATAAAGAAAACATTAAAATCTAAAACTTTGAAGAAGAGATTTCGAAGTGAAAAAACTGTAAATAAGAAAACTCATAAATGTTGTTTGACAAAAGGAATAAAGGGAAGTACTGGAAATGGTAAAAGGTTTTCATTAAATCAGAAATACATGGTGCTATCATACATACATTTCTCTTGCATTCGTTTCCCTTGCCATGTGGTAGTTTGAATGTTATTGAGTATTTTGTATAATAGATATGACACACGAAATCCTAATACTAAGACTTCTATTTATACTAATTCGACCATAACGGTCTTGCTATAGGATTATGCCACGTTTCAAACATGCAGGACAATGCTTCTTTCATCTTTCCACGTGTCCCCAAATGCTCCAACACATAACTTTCAAACTTTGAAAGTCCCGCTTCCATTTGAATTTTAAATGCTTTGGTGTTTCTCCGTTTCGAACGCTCTTCCCAGACACAGCCTCACTGTTGTTTCGAAACTCCTTTAGATATGTTCTCATAATTGCCGTTCGAAGCTCCAAGCTTTGACACACTTATTCGAAACACTGCTTTTGCTACTTCGAAATATGACGTTTAATTCCATTTCGATCAAAAACGTTTAACTCATTTGGCTTCTAAATAATATTATCAAAATCTTCAGCCAACAAATTGCCCTTTTAAAATATGTATTTCGATTCTTATGAGAAATACCTATTTTAAACACCTACACAAGATTTTGATAGGACTTTCGAATCACCGTAACATTTAATGCATTTGACTCCAGTCATATCAATCATAGCACCTTTTGGATTCCTTAACCGCCCGGAGCCACTTCACAGCGTGGTGCAGTTATAAGTAATGATTATCTCTAAATCACGCCTATTACCTATGTTAACTTCACGCCACCTCTTCATCACACCAACCCATGATCTCCACGTATCACACCTCTATTCGGTGGATGCTTAAACTTCCCCATTATAAAACATCAACTTAATCTTCTTCTTTTCTTTTCACACTCTAAATCTTTCACACTCTGAATCTTTTACCCTCCTTCTCTCATAAAACAATCTAAGCTTTCAAACATCTTTCAAAATGTCTTCTTCTACTTCATCCCAACTCAAGAAAGTCTCCAAGAAGAAAGGAAAAACTACAGGAGCTACCATGGAAAGTAAAATCATCACCATCCAAGGCCAATCTGCTCTTGCCCCTCAGATGATTTCCAAAGAAAAAGAAATGTTGTATGCGTCACAGGTACTCATTCCTACCCACGTTGTTGGTAAGAGGTTAGCTTTAAATGGCCCTCTTACGGTTTTTGAAATATTGAAGGACACCAGGATAATTTTTCCCGTCTGTTATAGCTTCAAACCCTTATTTAACAAAATGGACGCCCCTAGGGCAGTAGAATCTCCTAGTTCAAATACCATAGAAACTCGAACTGTTCCTCCCAAGGACCCCTTTGTTTTGGATTATGTAAAAAGTAATTTTAAGCCATTTCGATCTTGCCCTACTTCTGATATTGCTTACGAAAATTGGTTCACGAAAGTAGAAGCCAAGAAATCCCAGCAATGGGAAGAATTAGGCATTTATAACCTGATTAAGTTATCGAAACCTGGTTTCACCTACAGCCACCCTCTGCTATTCGCGCCCCTTTATTTCTGGGACAGTACCTATAACACTTTCCATCTCCCAGGTGGAATGATCACCCCAACCTTCTTCGACATAGCGGCCATTACTGGGCTGTCGCCAGTGGGAGAAACTTATATACCCGACAACGAAGAGCACTCAAGCATAATTGACTTCGAAGTCAAGCTAGCCATTTTTTCCAAATTTATCAGTCATTATCATGCTGAAGGGGACAATGTGTCTGACGTAGAGCACATTGCTTTCTTAACCCTGTGGCTGTCAAGATACGTTTTCTGCAGTAGATCCCTACAGGTAGCTAGTAGGTTCATTCCTCTAGCTAGGGATTTACATGAAAATCGAAAAGTGTGCCTAAGTGAACTACTCTTAGTTGACCTCTATGAAAGCCTGAGGTCAGCTGTTTCGAGCCTCAAATCCCACACCTCCAAAAACATTATATTGGCTGGCCCATTTTGGTTACTCCAACTATGGCTAAATGCCATGTTCGAACCTTCCTTATCAACCGCCAATACCATTGATGAGCAAGATTCTGAGATAAGTGATAGGATAGTCGAAGGCACTAGGCTTCGAAGATTAACTCCTAATGATGACAAAGATGACTTCAAAGTTCAATTCTCGAAGTACATCATGATATTCTCCAAAAGGCACAAGTTCGAAGAGAGCATGGCGCCTTTTGCTTTGAGGGCTCATGGACCTTCTTGGTTCACCATGTCTCTCTCGGAAGCTATCAAGAGTAAGGAGATTCAGGATGTATGGAGAGCTTTCTTGCTGCCTAGACTCATTTCTTCAAGGATAACCCCAGCCAAGAACCAAATTTTTCTCTTTGCCTACCAACCAAACTTCGTTTCGAGGCAGTTTGGCTTATGCCAACTGATTCCTGAACCTTTGTTCCAAACTGAGAGTGCCATCACTTCTGGACGAACTTTCAAGGCAAGGGAAGCCAAAATACAGCAAGAACAATATCAAGGCTTTGCCCAATTTGAGCTGATAACCTTCGAACCTACCCATCTCGCGGCTAAAGGATTTCTGGAGTGGTGGATTAAGTTTTATCAAACTTATATGTTCGATACACTTACAATTCGACAGAAACTAATTGATGCCTTCGATGTGCAGGTACCAACAAAGAAAGGTATGTTTACTCATGCCAAAGAGATTAAAGCTTTCCATAATTATTTTGAAACTACTTACGACCCCACGCGCTTGGACTCCACTGTGCATCAAGCAGCTGAGACCTTGAAGGAAAAATTTAAACAAAAAGTTTCTAAGTTAAAACTTCCTTCAGGGCTGTCACCTGAGGATAGGTATAGGTCGGAATTCGAAATGCATCCACCTAAATTTCCCAGATTACCTACCTCAGAACTGGCTCTGGCTTGGTTTCCCCCATATCCATGGTGGTTTACTTGCAAAGAGATGTTCAAATATCTTCAAAGGAAACCAAAGCCATCTGAGACTGTGACATGGGCTCGATACTGGCTTCATGATTTCCCAGGACACCTTCGATACGACCTTTCTGCCATGTCAATTAAATCTGATCAAGGCACAGGTGCGAATGCTTGGGAAAATCCCAGATGTCTTTTATTTTCCATATCTTTAACCTTTGCTTTAATTGTTTCGATTTTCAGCTATCAGGATAAAGACAGCTGCCTCGAAGTCGAAGGAAGGGAGTGCCTCTCAAGCCTCCATCGAAACTACTGACAAGGTGACTCCACCCGAAACAACTACTACTGCAACCACAACAACAACAATAATACCAACAACAACCAGTGTTCCAATTCCAACGGTAATCACTTAGCCTTGATGTTTCGAATTCACTCAAGCTTTATGGTTTACATCTAACTTTTCGTTTAAAATTCTTTCAGACCAACAAGCTTCCTCCTACTACTCCCAAGAAGCGGAAATCAAGCACCACTGGGGAAGACCCCAAGGCTGGAGGAAACTTAAATACTGCTTCGAAGAAGAAGCCAAAGAAAGATACTTCTAAAAGCACTGTTCCGTCTAGTGTCTCTGGACTCGATTCTAGGGATGCTGCTCCCTTACCCAAATCCAAAAATCCACCTTCGACCTCCAACCCAACGTTGGAACGTATAGCTAGTAACCTCTCCTCTAAGGGTCCACAGGTAAATTGAACCTCTAAAAATTGTTTCTAATACTAACTTCTTATTACCTTGGTGAATGTTTTTCCTTAACATTCTGTTGTTCCTTGCAGAACATCTTGAATCCAACTTCCACCATTTCGACCTCACCATCCAGAGCTGCTGCTCCGCTCAACTCCTCTCCTCAAGGAGATTCCAGCAACTTGGTCCAAAATAAAGGTTCCTCCAATATGGCGGTTCTGGCTGGAACTTCTGAACAGCAGGATGATCAAGGTACCTCCATTCCTCTGAAAGAGGTAAACGAAACAATACTTCAAACGTCTGCAGAGGATTTGCAAAGGGCTTCTCTTCAAAAGTCCCCTCTTGAAACTCTTCAAGAGGACCCAAAGGACACTCAAACTGAAGAAGAGAAAGCTGATTCTGGGCAAAGAGCCGAAGAATCTGCAGACGAAGAATCTGAGGAGGAAAATGCTAATGACGAGGAAAATGCCAATGACGGTTCGACTGCTGGGACGGAGTCCAATGCAAATAGCAGCGAAAGGGATGGTATCGAAATGGTAGACTTGGACGAGGATGAAGAAGACCAAGAGCACGAAACGAATGAAGGGGATGGTAATGCAACCAACGAACCCCTAGAGGTTGAAACAAACGTGGTTCCCCTACGCGTGGAATTCCCTCAATCCTCTCCGTCTCGAATGACTGACGAGGAGCTGGCACTTCTGAGACGAAATGACCCTATTGGGTACATGAAGGCGAAGTTGGCTCAGAGGGACGTCCCACTTGCTAGGGCTGGCACAAGTTCGACCAGCTATCCTCTTCCCACAGATGAAAGAATTGTTCTTCTTAACAAAATTAGGAAAACCATTCTCAATGTGGATATATTCGAAGTGCTTAAGCAAGATAGTACTGCTTGCTATACTATGAAGGAGCTGCTCACAAAGGTCAATCTTTCCACCTGCTCCTTGCCAGTTAGTACTCTCTTATTCGATCTTCAGAATTTGCTGGACAACGTAACTGGCTACCTTCTCCAAGACGAATTTGCTGCCAAGAAGGTTCAAGAGAAACGCATTGCCATGGATGCCGCTTATGAACAAGCTTCGAAACTCTCTCAAGAAGCTGAGGATCAAGCTATGCATCTGAAGCAGGCGAAAACTGATTATGAGGCTCGAGCTGAGTCCATCCTTCTTTGGGAAAGGCAGATTCTGGAACTTCAACAGAAAGTTAAGGAGGCTAAAGAACAACAACTAGCCTTCGAAACCAATCCTGCTGGTAACCAATTCGAAGAGCTTCTCAACCAGGGGCTTGCGGAAATGGAGACTGCAGAACAACTTAAAGGAGAAGTGGCAACCTTGGAAGGAGCCAGGCGGTTCGCTCAGCAGAAACTTGAAACATTTCGAAGCACCTTTAATCGATTGAAAAATAATGCTTATTTCTAGATTTTGATGTTTATTTGACTATAATTTTGGTTTCTTACATGTAATATTCGAACAACGCCATTTTGGCATTTTATCTTGTCATCTTGGCTTTTTATAATATATTGTTTACGTCGTTACTATTCGAATCTCCCGCAGGCTTGGCTTATATTTCTTTAAATATTTCCCATTAACCTTTAGGACACGTTTATCATCCATGAGTTCTTCGATTTCGTATGCATTGTTTGAGAATACTTTTAATATTCGAAAAGGTCCTTCCCAATGAGGTGACCATTTACCTAATGCTTTATTCTTCTTATCCATAGGCAATATAACTCTCCAAACCAAGTCATTAATAATGAATACTTTTTTCTTCACCCTTTTATTGTATGTTCTGGCCACTCTTTCTTTTTGTCTCATCAAAATTTCCAATGCATGTAATCTAATTTCGTCCAACTCAACTAATTCATTCATCATCATTTCCCAATATAATGCAGTTGGGATTTCGTTTTGTCTCTGAATTCGAACTGATTGCAGATGAATTTCTACTGGTAACACTGCATCATGACCAAATGTAAGTTGGAAAGGCGTAGTGTTAGTAGCTTCCTTAGGAGATGTTCTACAAGCCCATAATACTTGGTCCAGAGTTTTGTGCCAGTTTCTTGGCTTCTTGCGAATATGCTTCTTGATTAATCCTATTATTACTTTATTTGCTGCTTCGACTTGTCCGTTTGCTTGAGCATAATATGGTGTTGATGTTAGCAATCTAAACCCCATTTCTTGGGCAAATCCTTGCATCTTTCTACCAGTAAATACAGAGCCTTGGTCTGTAGTTATGCTCTCTGGCAATCCGAACCTATAGATAATGTGCTTTTGTATAAATTCAATAATTGCCTCTTGATCAGCAACTACCAGAGGTATAGCTTCGATCCATTTGGTAAAATAATCTATTCCCACCAAGATATATTTCTGTCCTTTGGACGAAGCAGGATTTATTTCTCCTATCAAATCCAATGCCCATCCTCTAAATGGCCATGGTTTGATGATCGAATGCAACTCGCTTGCAGGGGCATGTTGAATTCCTGCATGCTTCTGACATTCCTCACATCCTTTAGCAAAGTCTATGCAATCTTTGAGCATGCTAGGCCAATACAAGCCGTATCGAAATAGCAACCATTTCATTTTATGGCCTGCTTGGTGTGCCCCACATGCCCCATTATGGACTTCAGACAATGCTAAGTATGCCTCACTCTCTCCTAGGCATTTCAATAATACACCCTCTTGGGTCTTTTTGAACAATTAGTTCCCCATGAGGAGATATGACAGTGCTCTATATTTTGTTTTTCTATCCACCTTTAGAGTTGGGTCTGCTAAATAACTCTTCAATGGACTTCGCCAATCTGCATCTGACAAAGTATTTATGGCTAGTATTTCGAATTCCTGTTTCTCAGCATATCCCAATCTCATACTTTCCAGATCCGATGGTGTGAATCTAGTAGCCATAACTCTTCCCCTTAATTCGACCAAATCCTTAAAGTTCTTGGTAGACACTTTATAACCTGAAGCCAACTGCACTAAGTCATTTGCTTCTTGGTTTTCTATTCTTGGTATGTGTTGAATATCCATGTATTCAAATTTCCTTAATAGTCTATTGACTATGACGAAGTATACCATTAAATTTTCCTTTATGCATTTGTATTCCTTTGTGATTTGTTTGACCACTAATTCAGAGTCTCCTTTAATTTCGACTCTGGTTGCCCCCAATTCCAACAAAGCTTCAAGTCCAACAATGAGCGCTTCATACTCAGCTTCGTTGTTCGAACAACGAGGACCATCTAATTTATACTTGAATTTTGTTGGAATTCCTTCAGGAGAAATTAGAAGGACTCCAACACCACTTCCAATCCTGTGGGTTGAACCATCAAAGTACAATTTCCATGGTTGCATTTCGACGTAACTCATGATCGTCTGCTCAACCAACGAATGGTCCACAATGAAGTCAGAAATTACTTGACCTTTCATAGCTTTTAAAGGCATGAAAGTCAACGAATATTCTGTTAAGGCTAAAGCCCACTTGCCAACTCTGCTATGCATTATTGGTTTTGAAAGCATATGTTTAATGACATCGAAATGAGATGAAACATAAACATCAACAGGTTTTATATAATACTTGAGTTTCATACAAGAGAAATACAAACAGAGACATAGCTTTTCTAAATTTCTATATCTGGTCTCTGCATCATTTAGCACTCTACTTAAATAGTATATGGCTCTTTCGACGCCATCGCTATCCTCTTGTGCTAGCATACTACCTATACTAACTTCAGAGGCAGATATGTACAATCTCATGGGCTTCCCCCATGAAGGTGGAGACAAAATAGGAGGTTGAGAAAGATATTCTTTTATTCTTTCAAACACCTCCTGGTGAGCTTCGTTCCATTCGAAGGCTTGACCTTGCTTTAGACGAAGTAACGGAGAGAAAGCTTGGGTTCTTCCACTCAGGTTCGAGATGAATCTTCTGAGGAAGTTAATTTTCCCTAGCAGAGATTGCAACTCCCTTTTTGACGCAGGTGCTTTCGTCTCCATTATGGATTTGGTTTTGTTCTGGTTGATTTCGATTCCTTTTTTGTGAACCACAAAACCAAGAAAATCTCCAGCCTGCACAAAAAATGCACATTTAAGGGGATTCATCTTTAAGCCATGTTTTCTCATTCGCTCGAATGATTGGCTTAAATGATGCAAATGTGTTTCTGCAGATATAGATTTGATGACTATATCGTCAATATACACCTGCATGAAGGTTTCAATGAAATCATGAAAAATTGAATTCATTGCCCTTTGATAAGTTGCCCCAGCATTCTTTAAACCAAAAGGCATCACCACCCATTCGTAGGTGCCTAAGGCTCCTGGGCAACGAAATGCTGTCTTTGCAACATCTTCTTCAGCAATGAAAATCTGGTTATACCCAGAGTATCCATCTAACATACTCAAGTATTCGAACCCTGCAGCAGAATCTACTAGCATTTCTGCCACGGGCATGGAATATTCATCTTTAGGGGTTGCAGTGTTTAAATCCCTAAAATCTATGCAAATTCTTAAAGAACCATTTTTCTTAATAACGGGTACTATGTTTGCTAACCATTCGACGTACCTTGTTGTTCTGATGAATTTGCAGCGCAGCAACCTTTCGATCTCAGCTTTAATTTTTGTGAGAACCGCTGGTGCGAATCTTATGGGAGTTTGTTTGATGGGCCTCTTGCCATCTTTGATTGGCAGTATGTGTTCGACCAACTCCCTCTTTAAACCAGGCATCTCGTCATAATCCCACGCGAAGCAGTCTTTGTTTTCCTTAAGGACTTCGATCACTTCCTTCTTGAGGCCTGGGCTAAGTTTAGCACTTATGTAGGTTACTCTTTTCGTTTTTTCATCCCCTAAGTTAACTTCTTCGAGTGGATCCTGTGCCAACATTTTGGCACCTGAGTTTATGGGGTCCCTTTCGAAGCCTAAGGGTTCTTTATCATAGATGGCATCCAACCTTTGATCCATCTCAAACTCTTTGAAGGGTGAGCATTTCGAACCCTCCCCACTGACTTCGTTCGTCTTTATAGTTGATTTATTTATTTCGGCCTCTAAGGCCGCTTTTGATTCGTTCTCAGCCATATAGGCCGAAATCCTTTCGAAAAAGGTAGACTCAGTCATGGCTAAGGTTGTCGAAGTCCCAGCCTGCTGGCCGTTTTTGTATAGTGCTTTCGACTTCCTCTTCTTCACTGATTATTGTTCTGTCCCAGTAAAGGCCATCATGACGAAGGGTCATGTAGTAGTGGGTGTTTCTAGTTTCATTAATCTCATCATTTGGAACACATGGAGCAATCTTTGCTAGATTTTTATCATAATCCCTTTTGTCAACTAAATTGGCAGTTGACATAAAGTAACTCTGGTCTGCTTCGATGTTTTCCACGATTCCATCATCTCTCCATAGAACTAGTCGCTGATGCATTGACGAAGGAACTGCCCCCACGCCATGGATCCACTCTCTTCCCAGCAGCAGGTTATAGTTGGCCTTGGCTTCGATCACCATAAACATGGTGGGCCTACAGCTTGAGCCTATTGTCAATTCCAACTGGACCACCCCCAGTGTTTTGCCCACTTTTCCCTCATAATTGGACAGAACCATATTATGGGGCTTGATATCTCCTTCGCGGATCTCTAATCTTTTTAGCATGAAATGGGGTATCAAATTGACTGCAGCACCCCCATCCACTAGAACTTTGTTCACACCATGGACACCAACTTTCGCCCGAATGAAAAGTGGCTTGAGATGGTTCTTCATTGCAGGTTCTGGACGTTCGAAGAACGCATTTTGTTCCTCAACAACCCCATTGTCCATCACATAGTAGCACACGGGCCTATGTTTCATTAAATCCGTGGTGTCTTCCTCCTCATATTCATTGATTTCGGTTTCCTGCCCAAATTCGCAGGGAAGCACAGACACCACGTTATAGTTCAAGTTAAATGAAGACTCCCCCTCCGATTCGAAGTTATCTGTTATCATATCTTCGTCCTTTTCCGGGCCTGGAGTGTATTCCTTTGGTTCATCGCGTTGTTCTTCAGAGAAGAGCCTCCTATTGACTGGAGGTTTATCTTCAGTTTGATTTTTTGGTTTGTTGGTGCTAGATTCACCTTGGTTTTTCATTGAAGTATCCCCTTTGTTTGCCACAGCTTCTCTCTCAGCCTTTCGAATCCTTTGCTGTCTGCGCCACTGGGATCTTGACATGGGGTTCCTTCCTTTGTAATTCTCTAATCTCACTTCCTCCCTTTTTTGTGTGTTGAATTGCCTCCTGTATGTCACAGCATGGCGTGCATTTCATTCAGCATTTCTCCATCTATCTTTTCCTTTGTCATTTCTGACTTGTAACCATCTATCGGTTGGCACTTCAGCAGGGAGTTTGAAAGTCACTCTTCGAGCAGCCTTGGGGTGAGGGCTATCAGGCCTTCGCTGTTTGTGTCTGCTGTCGAAACGTGGGCCCATCTGGGCAGTTTCTTGATGGTTCCAGCAAGGGGCGAAGAGAATCGTTTCGAAGGCCCTGGCCATGCTTTGGTCATACACAGCAGAACACCTTGGGCAAATCAAGCACTTGGTTGTCCCTTTGTAGCAGCGAAACACAAACTCCAGCAAACTTTCCCCAGCCTTGGGATAACACCTAAAAAGCTGGTTATCCTGGCGCCAATTGTTGCCCGTTCGAGCCCTCTGTACCCTTTCGAAATTCGCAACAATTCTTTGATTGCAGAGGATGCTGCACCTAGGGCACAATATCATGCCTGAATCTCCTTTGTGGCATGTCATGAGATAATCTTTGAGACTAGCATCTCCAGTGTGATTATCCCCCATTCTATACTTTTCTTTTTCTAAGTATTTTTCCACTTCCTCCATCTCAGAGCGAGGCCTTTCCATATCCACCATATTTATTTCCACATCCCCCTCTTTAGCTTCATCATCACCCCATCCTGTGGGCTTTATATCCTCAATCTGAACCTTCGAACTATCTGGGGCAGAATATTTGACCAAATAGTCAAATTTTCCACTGGGTTCCCCTAGAGTGTCCCATATTTCCTTTTGAGGGGGAATTGGCTGCGTGATTTGGACTTTCTCCAATTCCAGCCTCAAGCCTTCAGTGACTTGTGTTAATCCTTCGTTTTGGTTTCCCTGGCCTTCAGTAGCCTGGGTTTCTCTTGCAACATCTACAGGTGCAGCAATCGAAGTCTCTGGCGTATTCTGGATGTCTTCAATGACCTCCTCGCTGACTTCGACCATCACCCAGTTTTCAACTCCAGTACCCTTCTCTCCTGTTAGGTCGTCGCTTTGATCAGTTTCCACCATGTTGACCTCTCCAATGCATGCAGGCTCGGAGTAGTTGGTGTCTGCGACGTCCAAGGGATCTTCGTCCACTTTCATCTTCATCTTATCAGCAAACTTTAGTCTGCCATCTTTGATCGCGTTTTGAATCAGGTCCCTGAAAAGAAAACATTGTGAGGTCTTGTGGCCTAGGAAACTATGATATTTGCAAAATCCCCTCTTCTTTCTCTGATCCAAAGGAGGTATTTTGACATTTGATGGCACAATTAGTTGTCCATCTTTGACAAGTAAGTCAAAAATTTCGTCACATTTAGTGACGTCGAAGGTATAAACCTTCTTTGGGAATTTGTCACTTTTTTCATTTTCAACAATATCTTTCCCTTTTGTGGGAACTAACATTTTGCAGGAATAAGGTGGGGCCTGTTTTAATTCAGCGAGGTCAATTTCGACCTCTTCGAATTCGAATTCAGGGTATTCTTCTGCTTCCTCAGTCCCAACGTAGGAAATCCTTTCTTTCTTGTTATTCTTAAAGACTCTGGCTTTTTCGGCCTTTAGTCTTTCGACCTGTCGAACCCTATCGGCTAACTGAGCCATGTCCCTCAAATACTGAGTGTCTAGTTTCTTTCGAATAGAATAATCCAAGCCACCAGCGGCCATTTCGACTAACTCATGTTCAGGCACTACTGTGTAACATCTGGATTTCAAAAGCCTAAATCTATTCAAATAATCATCTATGGGTTCGGTGAATTTTCTCTTAACACTGGCCAGTTCCTTCAAACTTATTTTCGACTGTCCCATGTAGAATTGTTCATGGAATAATCTCTCTAAGAGAGCCCAAGTGTCGATAGACCCAGGAGGCAAAGTGGTAAACCATGTGAAGGCGTTTTTTGTCAAGGAACTTGGGAAGTATTTGATCCTGAGATCTTCATTATTGGCTATATCTCCCGCTTCGGTTAGATATCTCGCTATGTGTTCGACTGTTGACTCATTGGTATCCCCAGTGAACTTTGTAAATTTAGGGACTTTATATCCCCTTGGTAAATCAGTATGCATTATGCAATCCAATATAGGAGAAGCGTAATTTGGCCTCCTCATTCCTGTGTTGAGGCCATTCTGGGCCATGACCCTCTCTATCATGGTGGTTAGGTTGTTTTCTGCCAAGATGTTATCGTTTCGAATTCTATGAACGACGGTATCGGCATCTTGATTTCGACCAACCAAAACAACTCCCCTAGGTTGTTCTTCTCGAAACTCTGGGGCTTCTAGCCTTTCGACCCTTGCCCCTGGTTCCATAATTTCCGTTTGTGGGCCCGGGATTATTGGGGCTTCTAACCTTGGTGCCCTGGCCCCTAAGTTAACTTCTTCTCTGGGTGGTCTATAAATTGGGTCGTTAGCAATTTGTTTTATAACAGGCGTGTTTGTTCGAAATCCCGCCTGATTCTGCCTACGCCTTTCTAGAGGAGCGAAGAAATCTGCTATTCGACTCATATTGTCAGCGTTTTCCCTGTTTGTCACAGTCACATTTTGCACTATTGGGGCAAATATCTCTTGCATGGTTTGTGCTAACACCCCTATCATATTATGGTTACTGTCATCCATCAATTGCCTAAAAGCCAACTGGTTGTCTGTGGTTAGGATAGGCATTGTGCTATAACCCACCGACCCTTGGTTATTTGTCATAAACTGGTTCGCCCCAGACCCAGACCCTAGTTGTGGAGACGAATTCGATGTGGAATTGTGTAAACCTGCCATAAAAGATGTTGGCATTCCATAAGAGGAATTTCTGGTTCTATTCCCATCGAAACCGGGTGGTCTAGTTAATGGGGTGGCGAAATGGGATTGTGTCCCTGATGGTGGAACGAATCCCCCAGGGTAGCCAATAGTTCCAGTATTTCCTAAGATCGAACTATTAGTTGATATGCCACATACTCCATTGGTGGCTATGTTACTGGTCGAAGATGCAACAGACTGTGCATTCGAAGGGATTACATTAGATGTTCCGATCGAAGTGGACGCGTTAGTGCCTGTTGCATGTGGGCCACTTTGGTCCCCTTGTTGATTGTCTGAATTAGACATTTTGTCCAAACGTTTTCTTCTGGATAAAGGTTGGTTGCTGTTGGTTATCTTACCACTTCTCAGGTTCATAAAACAACAAACTTCTTAGGTTCCAACGTTTTTGTAATGGTTATGTCTCAACAATCCTTAATTCTGATATCCAATTATTGGTCCCACCAGGTGTGCCAATTTGTTTCCAGTGATTTCTGGTAAACAACCGCTAGTCTTCCAAACTATCGAATAATCTTTCTTACTGTTATTCAATTCCTCTGGTAACTCACAGGATCGACTAGATTGATCCTAGGACTCCTTGGATATTAAGGTTACACTCACAATCGAACAGATATTCATGGTTGATATTGTATAGGAGTTTGGCTTATTTCGATCTCTCTCTAAAAGTCTAAAGATGTAATCAAAATGTGTGTAAAAACTAAGTTACACGAATAAATGCTAATTGTAATGCTAATTGTAAAGACATGTAAAACTGCATAAAAATGAAGTAAATGGTTTCGACTTACAAAACGGTTACCATAAAGGATTTCTGGAACGTAAAAGTTTGAAATTTGAAGAAAGCGTTTAATGCAAGAAATCTGTAAATGATTTTAAGTAAACATATGCGTTCGAAGGATAAGACTTGAAGGTAAATGTATGGAAAATATGACAGTTTTCTGAAATATAAAGTGCTCGAAATATAAAGAAAACATTAAAATGTAAAACTTTGAAGAAGAGATTTCAAAGTGAAAAAAATGTAAATAAGAAAACTCATAAATGTTGTTTGACAAAAGGAATAAAGGGAAGTACTGGAAATGGTAAAAGGTTTTCATTAAATCAGAAATACATGGTGCTATCATACATACATTTCTCTTGCATTCGTTTCCCTTGCCATGTGGTAGTTTGAATGTTATTGAGTATTTTGTATAATAGATATGACACACGAAATCCTAATACTAAGACTTCTATTTATACTAATTCGACCATAACGGTCTTGCTATAGGATTATGCCACGTTTCGAACATGCAGGACAATGCTTCTTTCATCTTTCCACGTGTCCCCAAATGCTCCAACACATAACTTTCAAACTTTGAAAGTCCCGCTTCCATTTGAATTTTAAATGCTTTGGTGTTTCTCCGTTTCGAACGCTCTTCCCAGACACAGCCTCGCTGTTGTTTCGAAACTCCTTTAGATATGTTCCCATAATTGTCGTTCGAAGCTCCAAGCTTTGACACACTTATTCGAAACACTGCTTTTGCTACTTCAAAATATGACGTTTAATTCCATTTCGATCAAAAACGTTTAACTCATTTGGCTTCTAAATAATATTATCAAAATCTTCAGCCAACACCCACACAACACACTTCCAAAGTGTGGCCCTCACCATACATCATATGGCCCTCGCCACAACTCTATTACTTCAGCCACATATTTAACTTGTGTGGTCTTCTCTACTTCAGTACTCATGAAACCAGTCGCCCCTAATTCTTCTCCGCAAGCCGAGTCTCCCAGTTATTTCTCCATGAAACCACTAGTTCCTAATTTGTCTCCACAAAAGTTACGAGAATTTAGCAGAGAGATTATAAAAAAGGGCAGTTCTTCATAGTTGAAGAGGGGTTAGGTTTTTTTTTTTGAATATGAGGATTGTTCTTAAAATTTTAAGCAAAGAATTTACATGTAAAAGTAATAGATCTTCCGGCGTGGAAGAGCTATCAGAACTCTAGTTTTAGGAAATGTTTTTAATTTTATTCTTTTACCTGATTGTCAAGCATGCCGATAATATTCAAAATTCAAGTTTCTATTATTATACACAAATATAATTTCAGCAGTAATTCCTGTTTCCATTTTATTTCCAGGTTCCATTTTAATTTCTTATTTTAACTTTTTATGATTTCATCTTAGTTTAAATTAATTATTGTATTAAATCATGTTTTGTCTTATGTTTAATTATTGTAATAGCACATGTATGCTTAAAACTATGTTCGACTAAAAGTCTTGAGTCTGGTATATGAGTGTTGCCGTTTCTTACGGGACTCAGTGATAAGTTGGCTTAATTAGCTTTGTCACGAGAGTGAGAAGCTACATAGCACGATTTTGTCACCAGAGTGAGAAATTAAATAAGGTTCAAACCGGCACTGCAAGAGCGTGGGGATCAAACCAGATAGTAAAAATGAGAAATTGATTCCTAAAGAGAGCGGGAGCATTTTAGGGATCAATTAGAACTTGTTTATTTTTCAAAATGCGCTCCTTGATTCAAGTGGGCGAGCGAGAGCGTAATCCTACAGTTAAGAAGCGTGACTTTATTCAAGACCACGAGAGTGTGAGGTATTGTCTTTAAATTAACATTTTCTACGAAATACATTTTTAGTATAATTAAAAGTCATCGAGTTACAGAGTCCCTGAGGCACGCAAAATCCACATTCAGCCTCTCTTTTATTATATATTTCTTTAATATTATTTTATTCTTAGTTTTTCCTTAATCAATCATTCATTAGCCCTAGCTTTACAAAGCGATAATATGTTACAGTATGTTGACTTTGGTCTCTGTGGGTTCGATAATATTTTATATTACTTCAATATTTTTGTGCGTTTGTGGACGCATCATGTTTTTGGCGCCGTTGTCGGGGACAAATAGTCAATATTGTTATTTCCGTTGTTGCACCATATACACTAAGGCAATCTAACCTTAATTATTATGTATCACCCAATTTTTTCTACAACTCTCACTTTCAGTATTTTAAGGAATCACAAGAATCCCATAAATCCGACCTCGAAATACTAATGGAGGATTTCAATGCATCACTAACTCACCCTCACTCAAATTACCTCTATAACTACCAATCCCAACATTTCGAGGAGTGGCAAGAATCCCATAAATCCGATCTCAAATCATTATTGGATGATTAAAATGCGAGCTAACATATCCTCAACCAAATTTCCTCTACAATTTCCACGCCCAATATTTTGAGGAGTCGCAAGAATCCCAAAATTCCACTCTCGACACATTAATGGAGGATCTCACTGTGACACTAACTCATTCTAAGCTAAAAACCATGATGATGGAGCGCTTTGTGAAGACACATAATGTGACGCTCACTCACTTTGAGGAACCACGAGAATCCCATAATTTAAACCTCGAAATATCAATGGAGGATTTCAATGCGATGCTAACTCACTCTAGGCTAGAATCTATGATAAAGCATTATATAGAGACACAAACTGTCCAAAATGAAGAGCTAAGAAAACAAAGTCTCCATAATAATGAAATCCTTAGGCAGCTGTACAATGCAGTTGAGTTCCTCGCGACTCACAACATGGCACTGAAGACTCAAATCTCCCTGCTTGTACAAAATCCTCTAGGAACCTTCCCTGAGGAGCATGTGGATGTTGTAACAACCAGTAGTGCAAAAAAATCGAAAATCCTAAGGAGAGTGATAATGAGGCTGAAGAGAGTAATAATGAGGTTGAGAAGAGTTTTGTTGAGAAAAGAGTAGAGATTGAGAAAAATACGCCAATGCCATTCGAAAGGAAGGTTGTCAAAGAGGTAGAGAAGGAAACATTTATTGTTGTTCCTCCTCCCTATACCCCACCGATTCATTTCTAATAAAGGTTTATGGACACTAAGGTAAACTCCAAATCCAAAACGTATGTAGAGGTATTGGAAAATATTCACACCATTTCTCCCTTATTTGAAGTCTTACATAAAAAGGGAAAGTTAGAGGACCATGTTTTATACCCTAATTTTGCCCCTAAGATTCCTATATCATCTCATACCATCAATGCATCAAGATCACACATTAGGGTTGGTTCTCTCTTTCTACTTCATCCTATCTTTAAGTTTCCTCTTAATGGGTTTACCAAGAACCTTGAAGTGTGTATCTTGTACATGTGTTCTTTTAACTAACATTAAAATATGTATATATGTCTCTTCGAATGTTCATATTGTAGGTGATGACAAAATTTCATTCATCTCACCATCTAACCTAGGGTTTTAGGGTTGGCCCTCAGTGAAGTGGTTCTTCAATGGATTGAAAGAGATTAAGTTTCAAGTCCATGTCTATAATATGAAAGATTTGTGGTTCAAGGAGTTCTCTCGCTTTATTTAAGTCAAATTTTCCTCAAAGTTGGTGATGGCATTCATCAAGAAGATTCATAGTTTCATGTAATGACAAGATTTTTCCTACGTTAACCTAAATAAAAGTGACAAAGTAGGACAAATTTGGGGTATGACAAGAATGAGTACCAATGAACATATAATGAACCTACGATAACCTAGAACATAAAGAAAAGATTTTGACCAAAGGGGGATCGAACCATGCCCTCTCGTTTAACAAGCATCTCACTCACCACCTAGCCATAGTTGTTTCACATCAATTCAATAACACATAATATATATAAAACAAGCTAAATTCTAAAAATCATAAATCAACAAGAATTGAAAACGTGCATTAGTGGTAGGGTCCACAATTTTTGAATGGACCAATCAGAGAGAGGGAGAGAGCCACGCATGCCCTTGATCCCGGTCAGCGCCACCACCAGCGATTGAGCCACCTTCTTCTCCGGTGAGTCCAAATGCCAAACCTACAAAATCAAAGCAAATTGAAAAGGAAAAGCATCTCGTTCCATTAATTGAGACCTCACAAGTTCAATGGTGATGTTAGTTTTGACTGAGAAGGCTTGTAGCTAGGGTTTCGAAACTTTGAGTGCTTCGAGCCCTAGCAAAGGTGGATTGTGAAACCTGCATTCAAACTCAGAAGTAACGGTTCAAAATAATTCCAATCATCAACATGAGCATGAATATATGCATATAATTCATTTATATTGCATTAATAAGTAGTTTTAAATCTCAAAACATGAACAAATTACAGATGTTTGGTTGGAGAGTTCTGGGATTTTCTAGGCTTGAGTAGTGATTGGGAACGACTCCTGGAGGTCTCGGGAAGCTGATGGAATGCTCAAAGTTGATTGAAACCTGTTGGAGTAAAAGTTTACTCGTGCCCTAGTTTCTTTGCAAATTTGAATAATTAGGGTTGACTCTACAAGCTGCTATTCATGCTCCTTCTGGTCTGAGTATAATGAGTATATATAGAAGATAAGTTTAGGTCAAATGGTGGGCTTGGATACCTCATGAAATCACATCTTAGATTTTGTTTGAAAATAAATTTAGATCTTCCAAAACCAATGAAGATTTGATTCAAAAATAAGTCTACACGGTTTATAACATGGCCTTGGGCCTCCAAGAGATTCAGATCACAAGCCTTTTATGCCTTATATATTTATTTAACATTTATTTGATTTAATTTTGAATTTAAATTAATAAAAATCAAAATAAATGAAATAAAAATTAAAATGATGCATGAATTGACTTAGATGTCCTCTAAGGTTTCATGAACATGTTTGAACCTCAAAAGTTTGGCCCATTAGTCCAAAACTTCAAAATTATTCAATGAAAGTTTCATGCCTTTCTCCAAATTTTCTCAACTTGCACCAATCATAAATCTCTCAATTCTTGTCATATGAATGTGATCTTTGAGTTTTTGGAAACCTCAAGATGTCTCCTCCTCCTTTTATTTTTATTCTTTTTTCATTTGAAGTATTTAACTTGATGTAAATTTCCTTCACAAAAATTCTCTTTTTGGGTACTTTCAAAATGACCTATAAAATTTTGGCTCATATCTCTCAAATGAGTCATTTTTGGCCTTGAGCTTAGAGATACAAAGTTGTAGAGAATTGAATTCTTTTCAAGTTTGGATTTGGTTGAGAAATTTATGATAAAGTATGTGAAATTTGTTCTTGGTCAAAGTTTAGTTGACTTCTCCATAAGAAAACCCTAATTTAGTAACTTTTGACTTTTGATGAATCTTGAGTTTTCTTGATGAATCATGATAAAACCTTAATAAAATGATGAATGTGACTTCAAAATATTGATTTTGAACAAAAATCTTGAAGTTTGACTGTAGATTGATCAATGTTGACTTTTTACCCAATACAACTGATTTTCACTCATATAAGCAATTGATTGAGAAAACATGTGAAGCAAGGCCTGAAACCTGACATGAGGATTATTTGAAGCATATGAGGAACTATGAAACAAAATTGAGGCATTAGAAGCTCATTTTCTTTTGAGAAAAACAAAACCCTAGTTGTAGGTGAATTTCTTAGGAGGAGGACTTGGCTAATCAATCCTTGAGAAATCTTGAGCATTTGAAACTTCTATTAGCTCGAGGGAGTGTCTTAAATTAATTTGTCTTGAAAATGGGAGGGTAAATTTTGGGGTACAACATGCGGTGATGATTTTTATTTGATCTATACAAGTTAAGTCAATCCAATGGCTTAGTCTCAACATTTCTACCGCTACAGAAAACTAGTGACTTCACTGGGGAAGTATACATTCTCTAAGTGGGTTGATCCTATATTATTTTATTTGTGTATGTGATATTATTTGTTGTATATTATTTGTTGTATATATGTATGTCTAGATTTTTCTGGTTTTCAGGGTGCTTGGTGATCTCTTATAAGTTCTATACCCGGACTTGGGCAAACTTAAGATAGGATTGGTGGTATAGTCATGTTAACTTTGAGGGAAGAATCCTAAAAAAGGAGACATGATATCCCCCACTAAGTGGAGGCTCATTTGTCTGTAGTATTTGTTTACCGTGCAATCGAGAAGACGTGCAACTTTCCACCTTGGAGCCTGAGAAAATGAGGACCATAGAACCCTTAACCCATCTTAGCCTTTTAGGTGTAGTGTAGAGACTATGATGGAGAAATCTAGAAGTAGTTGTCACCTAATGCTACACTCAGACGAGTTTTTCCTTAGAATGTTACTAATTAACAAGCTAATCGGGAGGTTGGTAATATTCAAAGGAAGAATGTTGACTCTGGGAAATTTTTAGAACCTTGTTCGGCATGTGATAAACCATTAGTCCTTACCTTGTGGGTAGTACCTTTGACTTCATGTTCGTGACGTCGAACCTATGAACTCCCTTGTTTGTGATCTTGTGTGTGATTATTGCATCATCATGCATTCATGCACCCATGAGCATTCTTTAAACAGCTTTTCCAGAAACTTAAGGTTGACTATTGAAAATATCTCAGGTACTTTTTTGACCATGGATTTTGGAAGGAGAAAGACTCGGAAGTATAGTTTCAGGGATCCTAATATAGAGGAACTGGTAAATTTGATTCCTAAGATTGAGAGTTATATAGATTTCTAGAAGAAGTATGGAACAATTGTGCCTCTTATGAAACTCAAGATGAAGGAGGGTATTCTTTCTACATTGATCCAGTTCTATGATCCGTTGTGCTGGTGTTTTAATTTTCCTAATTATCAGTTGATGCCCATATTAGAGGAGTATTATTACTTACTTGGTTTACCTGTTACTGATTGTGTTCCTTTCGCTGGCTTTCAAGGAGAGCCTAAGTCTCATGATATTTCCATCATAACTCACTTTAGGAATTCTGAGATTGAGGAAAACATGACCACCAGAGGAGGAATCAGAGGTTTACATGCTCAGTTTCTAATGGAAAAAGCTTGTTACTTCGTCATGATGAAGAATACAACTGCTTTCGAGGCTATCTTTGCTTTGCTTGTCTATGGGTTGTTCTTGTTTCCTAACATCGACAAATTTTTGGATATTAATGTCATTAGGATCTTTTTGATTGGGAACCCATTCCTTACACTGCTATGAGATACTAATTATTCCATCTATCTTTGGAATTTCTATCAGGGAGGGATAATCATTTGTTGTACGCCGTTGTTATATCATTGGTTTATTTCTCACTTACCTCAGTCTTTTTCTTTTAGGGATATCAACAAGGAATCGCGTTGGGCACCGAATATTATGGTTCTCACTCATTCTGACATTGATAGGTATCATCAAGCTTATCATAATGTGTAGATTATTGATAGCTATGGTATTTTCCCCAATGTGCCTTGTCTTGGTAGAAAGAGAGGAATTGACTATAATTCCGTTCTTATGCATCGTCGGCTTGGATATCTGATGAGAGACAAGCCAGCCAATATTCATCTGAGTTGTTTCTTTCTCAAAGAAAGATAAGATCATAAGGAATATATGCATGAAGTCATGAAGGCTTGGCGCCATATTCATAGGAAGAGTAGAAAAGATTTGGGACCAAGAGGAGTTGTTTCCTTAGAGCCTTATCTCCGTTGGGAACAAGCAAGGGAAATTCAGTTAATGATGCCTCATTCTCGTGAAGAACATATATCTTCTATGTTTATGAGGACTAATCCTCCTATCTTAGATGATATGGAATAACTTCAGCTTACCTAGGTTAGGATGCAGCAAGAGAAAAAAGCATGGAAGAACAAGTACTAGACTTTGGAGGTGTCCTACTCAACAGAATTGAAAGAGAATGACGAGTTGATTGAGATTCTTGACAGTTATTTTATGGAGATGATGGAGAAGAAAGATGATTTATTTCCCTCTAGAGTTCATCCAGGTCCCGGTCACCCATTCTCTGATTCTGGTGGATGGAAAGAAGTTGCCGACAAGTATGCAAAAGAGAACAAGTAGTTGAAGTCTCAGCTTACAAGACTCATGGGAAAGCGTCAGTGTGTGCATAGATATTCATCATATTTGGCTCCTTATGATTTTTAAATTCTATCTTTATTCTCTTGTACTTAGGATTATTGAAACTTATACAAAAATCTGTCATCCATTCTAAAGTTATTAAAATGATATTTTTCAGTATTTCCTAACGTGTTATCACTTTAATATTTGAAATTGTTTATAATTCTTTGAGTTCCTTGAATAAACAAAATAAATCATGTGCATTTCATGTCATGTATCATTTTTCACATATTTTGGCATTCCTGCCTTTCACAGATCTCTTACTTGTTTCTCTACTCCGTCCAGTCGGCAAGTTGTCTCATTGCTACAATACTCGGGCTAATTCTAGAAAGAAGATGGAAAATCTTGAACAAGAGAATCATGAGTTGTGTCAAGAAGTTACTGCTTTGAGAGATGGTATGACCAACCTGACTGCTTTGGTAGAATCATTGATGGCTTCTCATAATCAGCCACCTAATCGCGGTTTTCTGGCTGTGTCAGATTACCTTTTTTTTTGTACATCTCAACTCATTCTATAAATATGTTGAACAATACACATATATTTTCATACAAAGTTTTCCTACAACCCAAACCCATTTCGATTCTTCATCATCTTCTCTGCATTTCAGAAAAATATACCAACATATTTAAGTATGTCCTTCAATATTGAGATCCCAACCAGTAAGTACTCCTTTATATTGGGTCCTAAACATGATAAGATTCCTAATCAAGATGAAGTTGTATAGCTATTTCAAGTAGGGAAGAAAAAAAATCACTACAAGAAATGTTTCTCCCAACGACATGAAGTTGTGACGTGATTATCACTTGGCTAAAAAAATATTGTTGTGACGTGATAATCACGTCACTAAAACTTTTTATATTAAAAAAATAAATATAACGTTCACATGGTGGATTTCTGAGTTTTTTTAAATAAAAATATTTGTGACGTGGGATTTACGTTGCAACCAAAAAGGTTATATAAAAAAAAGGCTCTAACGTTCAAATTGAGGGATTTTTGAAAATTTTAAAAAATTTAGCTGTGACGTGATTTTCACGTTGTAACATTTGAGGGGGGAAATATCTGACTTGGACTTGGCTTGGTTCAGCGTTGTGTAGACTAAACAAGTAATTTTTTTGAACATTGGGTGTGTTGCAACGTGAATCTTACGTGACAAGGTTGCGACGTGATTTTCACGTTGTTACGTGACGTATATACAAAGCGCTTTTGTTCACAGATCCATATCTCTTTTCCCTGCATTGTTGTTTCTTCTTCTTTCCTTCTCTATTTCCTCACAACTCTACTGTAAATCTCCCCAAAACTTTTTCAAATCTACAATTTTATTAATATTGGTAATTGTTTTATATAATTTAATTTCAGTATATTGATATAAATTTTTTTTATTGTTTATTATATTTTCTAATCATAATTTTGGTTTAATTTGTTTTTTCAAAATTGAAGAACATTGAAGAGAGTAAAACATTGAAGAAAAAGATTGATTGAAGGAGATTGAAGAAGAAGTATTTATGTAATTTTTATTTTTATTTTATTTTATATATAATTTGGGTTTTATTTTGTTTCTAATATTATTAGGATTTATTATTCTATTTGTATATAATATTAGTTTTAGTTTATTATGTTTATATATATTAAAAACAACATTTTTTATTCATATATATAGTTTTGGCTCTTTCAAAATATATATTAAAAACAACATTTTTTATTTTCTTTACTATATTCTGTTTTATTTTTCTTTCAAAATATACATTAAAAACTTTAATTTATAAATTTAAAATATTTATCTTAATATTCAAAACAGAATATAATAGTCAAAACAGAATATATATTTATCTTAATGAAAAAAATTTATATTAAAAAAAAAAACATTAAGACGAATATAATAATTGTATATAAAAAACATTATTAATTTTTAAAAATAGAATTATAAATAAAATATAATAAAAAATAAAATATTTTATATATTTATTTTAAAATAGACTAATTCATTTTTTTAAATAAATTATATATTAAAAGTAGAATATATTATTTATGTTGATCATTTTGTGTTCTACAAATTTGTACCAATATTTGTGATTCATCTAATAGGAACGCCGTGTGCGGACACTAATAGTGTTGTGTATAACGAGATTTTCGATAATTTGTAAATTTTTGAACAGTCGAGAAAGTTTGGATCATCCTAATGGAGAATGATGTCTAACTTTCTTGTTTTTGGAGTATGTTTTTTGTCAAGTCTAATGGTAGTTTGAGTCAAAAGAATTGCAACCACGCTCTCTGTCATGTGTAAAGGGAAACTCGTTTTTTTTCCAAAACCAAACACACAACTTACTAATGGTTAACGAAAAAGAAGTTCATGTTGTTATTATATAATAAAGACTTGGGTAGAGTTATGTTGTTTTCAGCCGTACGAAACAACAATAAATTTGAATTGTACCATCCTGTTATTTACCCATTTCGATACTTTTTAGCTTTTTAATTGGTTTCTCTTTTTTACCGAAGTTTCCATTCTTTTCTGATGTATAAACATGATAATGCCTCAAAATGCATGCAGGTTTTAATTGATTATTTTTTACGATTGTAATTATATCTACGATGATTATAAATTCATTGATAGTTACTAAAAATAATTGAGTGTTATTCATCGTATAAGTGATCAGAATTTGAAAGTGGACTCAGATGATAACATCGACTTGACTGAAAATTTATGGAGTGGAGGGGGGTGTACTTACAACGGTGATTAGTTTAGAAAATTTTCAAAAGTCTTAAATATCTTTCCGACTTTCTGAATATTTCGTTCATCCTATAGAATTTTTTAATTGATATTTTATATTTAAAGAATGTATGATTTTTTTGACAAATTTTAACAAATTCTATTCCTTTTTTATTAACATCATAATTCATAAATTAAAAAATATTTTATAGTTAAATAAATTAACTTTTTTTTCTGTGTGCTACTCATATCAAAGTCATATTATAATGTTAATGTTACTATAATTTTATTTATAAATTATAACTAGTTCTAAAATATTTTTTATTTAAAGAAATTTTTAACTCATGCCTCGCACAAGTATAAATATTAGTATATTATATATGTGTATATAAAATAAAATAAAATAGAATATAATGATATTTTATATTTCTTAAAAGAATAATATCGTTGTAAAAGAAATTATGGTTAATATATGTTTAATATATATAATTTCAAAATAGTTATAAAATTTAATTATATTTGCTATAGTTAAATGTTTATTTATAATTAATAATAAGACAATAATTGTATAAAATGTGCAGTATGAAATATGTTCGGTATAGTCATAGTTGGATGTACGATAGATTGTACTCAGAAAGACGTGCATTTAAACCCTTTTTTATAGAAGGAGTTAATGAGTTTATCACGTGGGCATTTGCTCAGGAATATTGTCGAAACGAAGGAGGAGTTAGGTGTCAATGTCTTAAATGTGAATGTAGACCAATAATTAGTGACTTAGAGGAACTAGCACGTCATTTGCATAGAAGGGGTTTCATTGAAAATTATTGGGTTTGGACGTATAATGGTGAAGAACTGTCGAGTAACATACTAGAGAATAGCAACACGTATGCTTCAACTAGTTGACCGCCTATGGAATATGATGAAAACTTTAACCTGATCGGTGAGATAATTGAGGATGCTTTTGGTGTGAACGTGACATATGATCAACCTGGAGATTTTGACATGGAAGAGTTGTCGAATGAGGAAGCGCAGAGATTTTATCAGTTGTTGAATATAAATACGCTGTTGTTTGAGGGTTCGTCAGACTAAAAGTTATTAATGTGTGTGAGATTATTGGCCGCAAGTCAAATTGAAATGTTCCTGATCAGTGTTTGGAATATTTCGCAAAAATGATATTGGACTGATCCACAACGAAAGACAACTTTCCTACAAGTTTTTATGATGCAAAGAAGTGGGTGTCGTAGTTGGGTTTAAAAGTAAAAAAAAATTGATTGTTGCATTAGTAGTTGCATGTTGTTTTATGACAATGAGTTTGGTACTCAAGATCGATTGTTGGAGGAATGCAACATTTGTAAGAGTCCAAGATATCAAGTTCGCAGTAGAGTCATTAACAGCAAACAAAAACGTGTAGCAGTAAAGTCCATGTTATATCTTCCGATAATACCAAGATTAAAAAGAATGTTTGCTTCAATACACAACCAAATAATATCATGCAAAGTTAAAAACAAAACTACTTTTTCAGCTCCAACTAGTTCATGCACCATTCCAATTTCCATAGATACTTTCTTTGTGTGTTCCTAAATCTTTCTGAGAAACTCACACTACTACGGAAAGCACATACAATAATCATTGTGAAACACATATAATAACGAAGACGCGTCAGTTCTTAGGTAGTATGTGATTATATGCATGATACTTTTCACAACAGGTGAAGGACCATTGTGATTAAATAGGTAGTGCATTCTATATCACAACACAAGTATCAACAATGTTTCGCACACATTTCACATACTAGAGAACAAACAACATTACATAAACTTGACCGGAGTGACCGACCGACTATGATATCACAATATAAGACACTAAACCCCGAGACATATGTCAATAAAATAATTACTCGACAATTTAAGGTGTCACTAACAACATTCACTTAAATATGACATTATCATTTAGAAACATGCAGGGGAATTATAAAATCATACAACACCTGTCATCACTTTCTCACCTTCACTTAGGTTATCAACGCAACGGAATCACATAAATCACAGTAATAAAACAAAAGAAATTTTGTTTTGATCTTTTAAAGACTTAACTTTCATTAAATAAATCAAATAGAGTTATAATATCCAACTCATAGCAACTTCGAAGCAACTCAACATAAACAATATTAAACTTCAACGTAAATAAGTAATCAATTTCCAAACATATACACTACGCCAAACAAGACATTAGACATCGCTTTTTTTGGCTTTAGACAACGCTTTAAAGTGGTGTTTATTCCAGTGCTGTTGTAGGTAAAAGCGCTGCTAAATCCCCCCTTTAGCCAACACTTTTACTTTTAAAGCGCTGCTAAAGACCCTATTTAGCCAGCGCTTTGACTTTTAAAATGCTGCTAAAGGTCCCCTTTAGCCAGCGCTTTTTCTGAAACAAAATTTTTTTATTTAAAAAAAGCCCCTTTAAGTTGCGCTTTTAATGTTAAAGCATTGTGTAAAGCCCCCTATAGGTAGCGCTTTTTCTGAAATAAAAAAAATACAAAACAACCCATTTAGACAGCGGTTTTAATGTTAGAGCGTTGTCTAAAGCCTCTTTTAGACAACACTTTTTTTAAAGCGCTGCCAAAGGCCCTCTTTAGCTAGCGCTTTTTCTGAAACAAAAAAAGTTTTAAAAAAAAGATCCTCTTTAGGCAACGCTTTTACAGTAAAAGTGTTGTCTAAAGGGGGCCTTAGTGTTGGCTCCTAAATTCGACACCTTTGTTTTGATTGATGGCAGCCATTAAAAGCTGAAAGATGCTTTCGACTGGCTAAGCCTGTCGAAGTGCCCGTCGAAAGATGGCAAAATACTTAGAAGATTTCTTCCAAGGAAGAAGGCTGATTGCCTTCGACGTCGAAGGAGTTTTCGTCGAAGACGTTTCTTGATGAAAGTGTTCGATGGTCCAGAGTGAAGCAGTTTGAAATTCAAAGCTTTGGGGGGAAAACGGTTTCCAGCAGTTACTACGTGCAAACGTGCAAGGATCTGGAGCGTCGAGCATGGAGAACGTGCCAAGTGGCTTAATCTCGAAGCAGTGTAACTGCCCGACGGTTACTTGGATTGTTTTAGTATAAATAGGAGTAGACATGTAGTTTCTCGGGGGTGTTCACAAATAGATACATAGTCACTCATTTAGATTCAAGTACCCAGTGTGAGCGAAAGAATTGTTGAGAAATGTATGTGTGAAACACCAATTTTATCAATTAAAGTCATTTACTTTTCCAGTATTTTACTTGCTTTTCTCCTTTAAATTCCTGTCGAACCTTTACTTTAAAGCCTTGTTTATTTTACCAAGCCTTTCCTTTATGCAATTTACTTGAAACATTTTACTTAAAGCCTTATCCACCTTAATCAAACTTCAAAATCAACCTATGTCCATAGGATCAATCTGATCGATCCTGCGAGTAACCAAATAAGTAACCATTTGGAGGATCAGCGGTTGTTTACCAAAACCCAAGGTAAACAAATTGGCACACCTGGTGGGACTGTGTGTTGATTGTTGAAAAATAATCTCATCTTTTCGAGTTGTATGTTATTGAGGAGTGGTAGAATATACACTAACGATAACAATACTGCCAGAAGAAGGGAAGAGATGGCGAATCCGCCAAACAATAATGAAATCCCACAAACGAGTGTGGGAGCAACGGTTAATATGACCGTAAGTGAAGCGACGAATGTTGGTTCGACACCAGCAGTGTCAGTCACAACCACGGGGCCAATAACTTCGTTTTCAGGCCCCAGAATACCTTTGGGAACTCCCCCTCCAAGGGGAAATATAGGCACAAGGCCTGTGGTTCCCCCAAGATTTATTCCATTCTATGGTATGCCAACTTCTGAAGTGGCAAGCCTGACGAATGCTGCGTCCACTTATTCAGACCCTTTCGTGAGTGCCTCTTCGCCACTCCAAGGCTCTGGAGTAGGCATGGCGAATAGAAATAGGACCCAACTCTTAGGAGGAACGTCCCAAGTAGCCCATGGCCTTACAAATGCCTCGACAGCAGTCTTGAGGCAACAGATGGACGAAAGCAACCATGATATGGTGCAAATGTTGGCACAAACTTTGAGTACAGTGCTAAATCCTCTAATACAAAATACTACTCAATCGAATCAGCAAGTTACAGCGCAAATGACGCGTTTGGCTGACTTCTTTGGAGTACCCCCACCTATGCGACAGCCCCAAAGGGCGCAAACAAGAGGAAATCAGGGGATATTTGTAGAGGAAGAAACCACCATTAATCAGGCTCAACAGCCTGTAGAACAACCTGTCGAAGAACCTAGGGTAATAGCCCCAGAGGTAAGGTTAGTTAACAGAAACCAAAATGCTGACGAAGTGGTTCAGCATATCCAACACCAAAACATGGGTTTGGAAAATAATCTGGCAACCATGATCGAAAGGATCATGAATCAGAATGGGATGAACATGGGCTTTCGAAGGCCCAACTTTACATCTCCATTGTCAGAATACGTATTACAAACGGATTTACCTCCTAGGAGCAAAGTCCCCAAATTTACTAAGTTCTCTGGGGACACGACAGAATCTACTGTCGAACATGTGGCGAGGTATTTGATCGAAGCAGGAGACATTTCAAATAATGAAAACCTAAGGATCAAATACTTCCCAAGTTCCTTAACCAAGAACGCTTTTACTTGGTTCACAACTCTACCCCCCAATTCGATCCACCATTGGACCCAGTTGGAAAGATTGTTCCATGAACAATTCTATATGGGGCAAACCAAGATAAGCCTGAAAGAACTGGCGAGTGTGAAGAGACGTTTCACTGAACCTATAGACGAATATCTGAATAGGTTTAGGTTGCTTAAGGCGAGATGTTTTACACAAGTGCCAGAACATGAGTTGGTCGAAATAGCCGCAGGCGGTTTAGATTATTCCATTAGGAAGAAGCTAGATACCCAGTACCTAAGAGACATGGCCCAACTAGCCGATAGAGTTCGACAGGTCGAACGCCTCAAAGCTGAAAAAGCTAAGGCAACGAAAACTCACAAAAGAGAGAGAATAGCGTACGTTGAGATGGACGACGACGATCTAGAATCCTTCGACGATACTTTAACTGTCGAAGAAGGAGAAGTCGATTTAGCAGAACTAAAACAAGGGCCACCATACTCTTGTAAACAGTTAGTCCCCTCAAATGGGAAAAATCCCATTGGTCCAGACAGGACCAACGATAGGTTCCCAAAAAAGACTTATAGTTTTGACATCACAAAATGTGATGAAATATTCGACTTGCTAGTTAAAGATGGCCAAATGATAGTACCCCCTGGGGTAAAAGTGCCTCCTCTTGATCAAAGAAAGAAGAGAGGTTTTTGCAAATATCATAATTTTTTGGGCCATAAAACTTCTCAATGTTTTCTTTTCAGGAATCTTGTGCAAGACGCTATTGAGGAAGGGAGATTAAAGTTTGCTGACAAATCCCCCATGGCTGTCGACTCCAATCCACTAAAGGCTGAAGCCCACTACGCAGAACCCTCTGAAGTGAACATGATAGAGGCGACCAGCATCCCGTCGAAGAAGCCAGGAATTACCATGGTCGAAGTCTCAAAGGACCACATCAACATGCCAATCTTTGGCAGTTTTTCTGGAAATTTATCCAGGAAGACAATTGAGGCTGTCCAGAAAGCGGTCGAAGACCCGAAGTCGAAGACTGCTGAAGCACAAAAAACTGGACCAAAGCCCAGTTCCCACTTGGCCACTGTTCAAGGCCAGACGGAGAATCTGGAGACACAAATGAAGCAACTAACTCTTGCTAATAAGGATACAATGAATATCAACATGGTTGAACTTTCTGACCCTAAAGCTTCAGAAGAAGCCATAAGGCAAGAGCAGGCAAATAAAACGGCTTTCCCTAGGGAAAACGAAAACTTGGCAGATTTTTTACAAAGATGCCAGAAGAAGAAATCAGAGGTGATGCTATGTCCAAGATGCAGTTCTATCTTTGATAAAAAAGCTGCTGAGCACATACAAGGCGTAAGAGCAGCGAACAAGAGAAGGGAGAATGCTGACCTTCGACATGATCCCAGGAGGGGTTCTAATCAAGACAAGAGGCCATTGACTTTTAGGCCTCCAACAAATGTACCAGTAGACACTTGGTACAAAACATCTGGCCGGAAAAGGCCAAGTGAAGAGAAATGGCATTCTTTCGATGTGCCAAGAGGTTCCTCTTTAATTCAGAAGAAAGAGCCTCAAGTTGCTGCACCCAAGGTTGCTCAAGTGTCCAGCAACTACAAGGGAAAAAATCCTATGTCGCGATCCCAATGGAGGAGATATCAAAGAAGGCGAAAAGCTGAAAGGGAGGCTGCCAACGAACCTAAGGCAGAAACTAGTTCGAATGTGCCTCAAAGGAAACAAAGAAAGCCTCTTGAGAGAGAACCAGTTACCAACAGGCTAGTTTGGCCTAACCAAAGTGAAGTCGAAGACGAAGATGATGCTGAGTCCGACGATACTCTGGATATAATGGTGAATATTGTTTCAGTACTGCCTAGGGAATTCAATCGACAGGTAGAAGTCGAAGCCAGTGACTGGGAGGTGGAACAAGAAATGGCCAAACATAGGCCAGTGTGCTATTTTGTCATGGACAATGGCACTACAGAGGAACAAAATGGCTTCTTCGAGCCACCTACAGAGGCGATGAAGAATCACCTCAAACCTTTGTTCATAAGGGCTAAGCTCGAAGAGACCACTGTGAACAAAATATTGGTCGACTGTGGGGCCACTATCAATATTATCCCTCATTCTATGCTAAGGAAGATTGGCAAAAGGGATGAAGAAATCAAACCTCACAATATGGTCCTGTCCAACTATGAGGGAGGCATTGGGACCACCATGGGAGTGATCCAGCTAGACATAAAAGTTGGGTCGATCCTTCGACCAACAATGTTCATGGTCATATCGGCCAAACCTAACTACAACCTTTTGTTAGGCCGTGAGTGGATTCATGGTGTTGGCGCTGTGCCTTCATCGATGCATCAAAGACTGCTGCTATGGCGTCCAGATGGGATGGTCGAAAACATAGAGGCGGATCAAAGTTACTACCTTGGCGAAGTGAATCACTTGGGTGTAACAGATTTCGACAAAAACTTGGCTCACATAGGGCCATGTCCAACTCCTGACTTCGACATGGCGCCAGCGCCAAACACCTTTTGTTCCCTATACCTGCATCCTGAGCATGGTTTCCAATGGGACAGAGAAGACTTGTCCCACATAGACTTCAGTGGGCTAACTGATATCCAACCAACTGGTTGGGGAAGTGAATTCAGTGATAATGACTGAGTCACAATCTCTGAAGCGAATTTCGGCTTATGTGGCCGAAACCAAGATGATAACGGCTCTCGAAGCCGAAGTAAAGTACATGGCCACACAGGCCAATGGTCAACAATTATCTGCTGTTGGCCCAGGAAAGGATTTCGATCCAAGACCTCCTGATATCATGCCAGATGAAATGCAGGAACAGAGGCTCGACGCCATCTATGACGATGAGCCTTTGGGCTTCGAAAAGGATCCCTTGGCGAACAACATTAAGATGTTAGCACAAGACCCTTTAGAAGAAATCAACTTAAGAGAAGGATCAGAGAATAGGCCAACTTACATCAGCGCCAAAATTGATCCAGAACTTAGGTTGGAAGTAATCCAATTGCTGAAAGAGTTTAAAGACTGTTTTGCATGGGATTATGACGAAATGCCCGGTCTCGACAGAGGATTGGTAGAACTTCAGTTGCCAATCAAACCTGGAAAGAAGCCAATCAAGCAAAATCCAAGACGCTTCGCTCCAGAAATATTGTCGAAGATCAAAACGGAGGTCGAAAGACTTCTGAAATGCAAATTCATCCGTGTTACAAGGTATGTCGAATGGATTGCAAATATTGTGCCAGTAATTAAGAAAAATGGCACATTAAGGGTGTGCATAGATTTCAGAGATTTGAATGCTGCCACCCCCAAAGATGAATATCCTATGCCTGTGGCGGAAATGCTAGTCGATTCTGCCGCTGGCTACGAATACCTGAGTATGCTCGATGGTTATTCAGGATATAATCAAATATTCATTGCTGAAGAGGATGTGTCGAAAACAGCTTTTCGATGCCCAGGGGCCTTAGGCACTTACGAATGGGTAGTGATGCCTTTTGGCCTAAAAAACGCTGGGGCAACGTACCAGCGAGCAATGAATACTATCTTCCATGATTTTATTAACACTTTTATGCAAGTTTATATTGATGATATTGTTATAAAATCTGTTTCCAGGAAGAGTCACATTGACCACCTTCGACAATCATTCGAAAGAATGAGAGAACATGGTCTGAAGATGAACCCTTTGAAGTGTGCGTTCTGTGTGAAAGCTGGAGATTTCTTGGGTTTCGTTGTCCACAAGAAAGGAATCGAAATCAATCAGAACAAGACGAAGGCAATTTTGGAAGCGAAAGCGCCATCGAATAAGAAGGAATTGCAATCTCTCTTAGGCAAGATAAATTTCTTGAGAAGGTTTATATCTAACCTAAGTGGGAAAGCTCAGGCCTTTTCACCCTTACTTCGACTGAATAAAGAGGGGTTCGAATGGGGGCAAGAGCAACAAGAAGCCTTCGACAAAATCAAAGGGTACCTCACTAAGCCACCTATTTTGGTGCCTCCTTGTAGCAATAGGAGTATGAGATTGTACATAGCTGCATCTGACAAAACTCTGGGAAGTATGTTAGCCCAAGAGGATGAGAATGGAGTCGAAAGACCCATTTATTATCTCAGTCGAGTTTTGAATGATGCAGAAACTAGATATAGCGAAGTTGAAAAATTGTGTCTATGTCTGTATTTCTCTTGTACAAAACTCAAGCAATATATAAAACCGGTTGATGTTTATGTTTCGTCTCATTTTGATGTTTTCAAATATATGCTGTCGAAACCGATCTTGCATAGTCGAATCGGCAAGTGGGCATTAGCATTAACTGAATACTCCTTGACCTTTATGCCTCTTAAGGCAGTAAAAGGACAAGTGGTTGCAGACTTCATAGTCGACCACTCAATTCAAGTCGAGGATATTAATTATGTGGAGATAGAACCTTGGAAATTCTACTTCGATGGTTCCAGCCATAAAAATGGAACAGGAGTAGGAGTCTTGATTGTTTCTCCAGATAAAATTCCAACAACATTCAAGTACCAAATAGAAGGTTCTTGTTCGAACAATGAGGCTGAGTATGAAGCTCTAATTACTGGCCTTGAGATATTGTTGGAATTGGGGGCAACTCGAGTCGAAATAATGGGAGACTCAGAGTTAGTCATCAAGCAAGTCACAAAAGAATATAAATGCATAAGAGAGAATCTCATTATGTACTTTGTGATAGCAAATCGTTTATTGAAACAATTTGAAAGTGTCAATATTCGACACATACCCAGAGTCGAAAATCAAATAGCCAATGACTTGGCACAAATTGCATCTGGGTATAAGGTTTCAAAAACAAAACTACAAAGAGCAATCGAAGTTCGAGAGAAGATAAAAGCAACTTGTCTATCACCATCAGACTTGGAATCGACGAGGCTAGGATATGTTGATCACAGTAACTTCGAGATTTCGTTCATTGATAATTTGTTAGATCAAGATTGGAGGAAACCCATGGTGGACTATCTTCAAAATCCAGGAGCTCCGACAGAACGAAAAACAAAATACAGGGCGTTGAGTTTTGTACTCATGGGTAATGAGTTATTCAAGAAGACGCCTGAAGGGGTGTTGCTGAAATGTTTAAGTGAAACTGAAGCATACATAGCCCTTTCGACTACGCATGCTGGGGCATGTGGGGCTCACCAAGCAGGCCATAAGATGAAATGGTTGTTGTTTCGACAAGGACTATATTGGCCCACTATGCTGAAAGATTGTGTTGAGTTCGCCAAAGGTTGCCAAGAGTGTCAAGTTCATACAGGCATCCAACATGTACCAGCAAGCGAACTTCACTCGATAGTGAAGCCTTGGCCCTTTCGAGGATGGGCGTTGGATCTTATTGGAGAGATTCGACCAGCATCATCAAAGAGTCAGAAATACATATTGGTAGGCATTGATTATTTTACTAAGTGGATCGAAGCGATCCCTTTAGTCAATGTGGACCAAGAAAATGTCATTGAATTTATTCAAAAGAACATTATCTTTAGATATGGAATTCCTGAGACAATAACAACTGATCAAGGGTCAGTTTTCACCGGTCGAAAGATGCAAGAATTTGCTCAGGAAACAGGTTTCAAACTCCTAACATCCACGCCTTACTATGCACAGGCGAATGGTCAAGTCGAAGCAGCTAACAAAGTAGTGATTGGCTTGATAAAGAAACATGTTGGGAAGAAACCAAAGAATTGGCATAAGACGTTAGACCAGATTTTATGGGCTTGTCGAACGTCCCCAAAAGAAGCCACTGGTACAACGCCATATAGGCTAACTTTTGGCCATGATGCAGTGTTGCCAGCAGAAATTTGTCTTCAATCTGCAAGAGTTCAGAGGCATTATGATATTCCTTCTGAGGTTTATTGGAATATGATGTTAGATGAATTGGTGGATTTAGACGAAGAGAGATTACACGCTCTCGACTTACTCAGGCTTCAGAAGAAAAGAGTCGAAGACTCTTATAATAGAAAGGTAAAACCTAAGGTATTTTTGCCTGAAGATTTAGTTTGGAAGGTAATTCTTCCCATGGATCGACGGGATCGAAGCATGGGGAAATGGTCACCCAAATGGGAAGGACCCTTCAGAGTTATCCAAACTTTTTCTGGTGGAGCCTATGAGGTCGAAGAGATAAGTGGTGATAAAAGGCTCTTGAGAGTAAATGGTAAATACTTGAAAAAATATAAGCCTATACTTCAAGAGATAAAAATAAAATAATAAAAGAATAAACTAAATTAACCATAAAAATGCCAAAATGGAAATTTTTATTAATTTCAGCCGAGATGGCAATTGTTGTCGAAAACGATTACAGAAGATGGTTACAAAAGAGAATCAATCAAAAGGTAAGAGAATTCTTGAGTCGAAGATACTTGGCATACTGCAGCTCCAACCTCTTTTTGCACCAAGAGTTTTCTTGCACTAGTTTGGCAATTTGAGCGTCGAGGCTTTGAGCCCTCTCAGCGAATTCCAGGCCTTGCTTGATCTCAGTCTGGCTCTCAGTGTCTGGGATGGTCGAAAGAATTTCCTCCTGGAGTACAATGTTGGCGTTTATCTTCGCCTCTATCTCTGCAATTTGTGCTCGGAAGGAGACATTCTCTCGCTCAATAGCATCGACCCTTTCCTGTGCAGACGCTTTCTGTTTCAACAACTCGGCAATTCGAGAAGTCGAATCTGAGACAGCAGTCCACGCAGATGAGCTTTTGCCATGCAGCACTTCGAGCTGACTGTTAAAACCTCGTTGGCGCCTGTAATCCGCTGAGACTTGATCAATCATAGAATGTAATTCCATGATTAAGTCTGAGATTTCTGGGGCTACAGCTTCGAAGTCAACAGCATTCAAAACCTCTTTTAAGCATGATGGAGCAGTGGGGTCCCCCTCTAAAGTCTTCATTAAATCTCTCTTGAAGAACTGGGCCTTAACCTTCGCCAACGCATCATCAAGAGGAGAAGTTTCAGTAGATTTCCCCGACAGGGTAGGAATTTCCTGACTAGTGTCAGAAGAACTCTTACTCTCGATGATTGCATTGAGGTAGCTGACAGGGTCAGTTTGTTTCAAGATTTCCAAGTCCTCTTTTGACCTGTGCTTTGAGGAGGTGACCCTTGCCACAGCATTATCTTGGGCTTGAGGCTGTTGAATGCTGAGTGCCTCGTTTGGTTGCTCTTCGACTTGGACTGAGGCGGTACTAGCGTCGACTTGTGGTTCTTCGTTAACATCACCTTGGGGTCCTTCGCCAGCGTCATTTTGTGGCTCTTCGCTAGCGTCACCCTGGTGTTCTTCGCCAGTACCACCTTGGTGCTCTTCGTCAACAGCATCTTGATTCTCTTCGCCATGGCCTTGGTCTCTTCCTTCAGGATTCTCTTCTGACGACAAGTCCACCACAGGAACCGTTTCTGGCTGTGTTTCCTCCACCATAGGTTCTTCTGTTGTCTTCTCCACTGTTTCAGCATTGGCCTCATTTTCAGTGTGGGCTTCGTCATTGCCCAAATCTTTTTCCTGAGGCCTGCTAAGGTCAGCAGATTCTAGAGTTTCTGAAGTCCTTGGTGGGGAACTTTCAGTAGTGTCCTGAAAAGGAGAAAGAAGACAAATCTTCAGATGTCGAAAGAGATACAATCGAATACTGGTATCTACGCCTAAAATAGATTACCTGTGGATTAACTTCAGCCCCAGGGCTGGAATTGTCACTTTCGACAGGCTTGGTAAGAAGAGCGTTCAGTTCCTCCTCAGTTGGCTCCTCGATGATCACTGCAGGTGGCCTAGGCTTTCTCACAGCGACCTTTATTCTGACGGTTCGACCTTCAGGGGCAGGAGTAGGAACAGAAGCGTCCTTCGTTAACTTTCGCCTCTTTAAGGGAGCAGGAGGGGAATCACTTTCGTCATCACTCCCCGATTCGACCACCAATGCTGCCCTTTTCTTGGGCGAAGGGGCCTAGAAAACCAATAGGAATTCGATTGAATAATTACATCGAAAATAAAAAATCGAAAGCCAGAAGAAAAATGAAGAAAATCTGGTTACCGATGCAGGAGGCCTCCTCGAAGAGCCTTCCCCCTGTTGGTTGCCTGTTGTCTTCGCCGGCGCTATAGTCTTCGCCGGCGGTGGAGGTTTTGTCGAAGGGACTCCTCCTTGTGGGCCTTCTGTAGCCTTCTTGGCTAGGGGCTTTCGAACAACTGAAAGCGAAAAGGAAAGTTAACAGGCTAACAGTCGAAGAGAAAGATAAAAAGTAATGTGAGAGCATGAACTTACATTTCTTTATTTTGTCCAACACAAGGACAAAAGACTTCTGCAACTCTGCCATGAAGTCCTTCTCGTCGAAGAAGTACTCAGCATAATAGCTTCTCCACCATTCCTCAAAGGATGGTGAGCAAAGGAAATTAAGCTGGTAGTCAAACAGCGAGAGGATTGTTCGACCAACATATCTTCCGATATGCTTGATGGCAGCTTCTTCTGTATAATCGTTGCAGAAGTACAACATTGACTTCTCTCTTTGAAAAATAGGAGAAGGCAGGGTTTGGATGATACCAAACTGGCGAGATACCAGATTTGGTTGATAGGCAAGCAGACTCAAATGAGTCTTAGAACTCTTAAATCGAAGAGGCATGATCCTGGGTGTCAGGAACGCCTCCCAAAGTACAGTGTGCTCATCGACATTGGGACCACTCGACTCCTTTGGATGTGGCCTTGTGAACCATGCTGGCCCCACCCTCCGTTGAGCAAATGGAGCCATAGTTGAAACAAATTCCTTCCTTCGAGCGAACATCAGAACGAAGTTAGTGAAGGTTTGTTGAAACTCCAGCCCATCTTCCACAGGTGTCAGTAGAGCCAGCCTAATTCCTTCGATACGTCTATTAGCTATCGCTGGGGCTTGTTCATTTATCTGAATCTTATTGGGTAAGAAAGATTCGAAAGTGGCGTTGAGCCACAGTTGAAGTAGCCAGAAAGGCCCAGCGAGTAGCAAACTGGCCCTATCTTCGATATGTTTCAAGAGAGTAACCCCATTGCTGATTGAGTCATAAAGACTGGCCAGAATTAGTTCTGCCAAACAGATGTTTTGGCGGTGATGCAGTTGGGTGGCAAGAGTGACCATCTTTCTGGTCACTTGTAGAGACTTCGAGCAAAACACAAAGCGAGTTAGCCATAAGGCTAGAAACGCTATGTGTTCGACATCCGACACTGTATCCGTCGACCTGTCGTGATAATGGTTGATAAAGGTGGTGTATGTTGGCTTGGTCTCAGAGAAGCCAATTTGGTCCTCCGACATCTCCTCCGGGTCGAAGTAATCTCCGGTTGGTCGAAGGCCAGTGATGGCCGCTACGTCGAAGAGTGTGGGGGTTAACATCCCACATGGAAGGTGAAAGGTGAAGTGAGAGTAATCCCAAAACAACAGCGAAGCTATAAGCATCTCTGGGGAGTAGTTTAAGCCTGTCTTCGACAGCATTACTAGGTCAAAGATTCCCATTTCCTTCCAGACTGGAGTTTGATGTTTCTCCAACTTTGTTAGCCAAGCAACATAGTCAGAGGTCAGATTAGGGCAAGACCTGAAGACCCTAACACTTCTGTTGAAGAAACGGAGGTCGATTTTCTCGCGTGTAGGGTCTTCGTTGTCTTCTGCGTCCTTCTTGGCGCATGCTACTGGCTTGAGTTTCTCGACGATGGGGAAATAGCTCTTGATCTTCAGAGCTTCAGAGATGCTTGGGTTCATGGGGCCAGACATTGCGAAGATCTGGTTGGAGTATCCAACCGGGATCATCAAGTGACGCGAGTAGGCATCGCGAACGGAGATGTCAGAAGGTTCAGGAACCCTTCGTTTCCCTGTAGAGTTCACTACCGGAGCAGTAACAAAGACCTTGGGTTTAACAAGTTGTTCAGTTGGTGCGTTAGTCTTGGGGGCAGTAGAAGCAGAGGCCATTGTTGAGGATGAAGATGAAGTGAAAAAGGAAGAGTTTTTCTGCAAAGAGAGCAAGTTTGTACGAAAGCAAGGGAGTTTGAGGGCTAGTTTGCGTAAAAAGTCCCACAATGGGATATTCACTACTATTTATAGTAGTGGGAGAAATTCCCAATAACGAGGACATTAAATGTCATTTAATGCTGCAGGAATTAGTGGGACGCGTGGCAGCATCCTGTTGTTTTGGCCGTTTCTGCAGAAACAGAGAGACGCAGCGTGCGTCCTCGTTTTTGGGATTTGTCATAATGACAAATTCTGAAGTGACGTTTGGTACTGCACGCCGTACTGAAAGTGACGTCCTAGGATCAAATCAATGATGGTTTCTTGGGATTGCCAATAGTTGGTAAAAAGCAACAAAAAGTGCACAAGTTAACTTGTGACTAAGCGTGGAAAAACAGGTGTCGAATGGCGTTTTCAAAGAATGCCTTTTTCTTTCAGAGTCGAAATAAGGCATTCTTGGGGGGCAATTTGTTGGCTCCTAAATTCGACACCTTTGTTTTGATTGATGGCAGCCATTAAAAGCTGAAAGATGCTTTCGACTGGCTAAGCCTGTCGAAGTGCCCGTCGAAAGATGGCAAAATACTTAGAAGATTTCTTCCAAGGAAGAAGGCTGATTGCCTTCGACGTCGAAGGAGTTTTCGTCGAAGACGTTTCTTGATGAAAGTGTTCGATGGTCCAGAGTGAAGCAGTTTGAAATTCAAAGCTTTGGGGGGAAAACGGTTTCCAGCAGTTACTACGTGCAAACGTGCAAGGATCTGGAGCGTCGAGCATGGAGAACGTGCCAAGTGGCTTAATCTCGAAGCAGTGTAACTGCCCGACGGTTACTTGGATTGTTTTAGTATAAATAGGAGTAGACATGTAGTTTCTCGGGGGTGTTCACAAATAGATACATAGTCACTCATTTAGATTCAAGTACCCAGTGTGAGCGAAAGAATTGTTGAGAAATGTATGTGTGAAACACCAATTTTATCAATTAAAGTCATTTACTTTTCCAGTATTTTACTTGCTTTTCTCCTTTAAATTCCTGTCGAACCTTTACTTTAAAGCCTTGTTTATTTTACCAAGCCTTTCCTTTATGCAATTTACTTGAAACATTTTACTTAAAGCCTTATCCACCTTAATCAAACTTCAAAATCAACCTATGTCCATAGGATCAATCTGATCGATCCTGCGAGTAACCAAATAAGTAACCATTTGGAGGATCAGCGGTTGTTTACCAAAACCCAAGGTAAACACTTAGACAACGTTTTTTAAAGCACTGTCTAATGTCCACGAAATTTTTTATATAACCTTTTTGAAAAAAGGCGTCGTTTGATGTATACAATTTTATATGCACATATTTTAACCATATTTGCACCAGGTTTTCACCATATTTTGCACATGTATATACCATTACAAATTTCACCAGATTTTCACTAATATTGGAACTTCAATGCAATAAAAAATAATACCAAAAGATACTATACGTTTGCACCAATATACTTATATATACTATTACTCTTGTACATATATACTTTTACAAAAAAACAATACCAAAATAACATCATTATATACCATTACAAAATCTATTCATCTATATCTTCTACATATGCACATATAACCTGAAACAACACCAAAATATCATAATTCATACCATGATACAAACAAAATATATATAATTTACCACATGACAAACAACAACAAAATTGCAACACTTGAATATACTCAAAATTCTCACCAATTAAAGTAAGATTACAATATACCTTATATAACTTTCGTCACAATAATGTATTGACACCAATCCTCCTTAAGTTCATCCAACTGAGAACTTGAGTAATAAGCACACTTGAATTCATCAAAGTACTACATAATAATATAACATAGTATGTGTAAGTTAAAACTATTTAATTATATGTGAAATATGTGTTAAATATTAAAATAACTCCTAAGTTAGAAATCCATACCTTAGATGGAATCTCTATTCGATCCAAAAGAAGGATTTCTCTCATAAACCTCAACATGTAAAAATCGCAATCTACTTCATTACATTGCCGAGGACACTATACATGAAAAGAAAATATGGATAAGGCCTAAGTTTTATCAAGTATCATCACTATTAATATAATCAAAATTGTGATAATTAATTAATACACATCCACTATAATCCATGTAATGTTATTGGCTTTAATCTTTGGTACTTGAACACCTCTTTGTGCTCGAAAAACTTGTATAATTCTAATAAAACATAAACACATATTTAGAATAATTCACATAAATAAATAAATAAATATATACACGAATATTTAAAACAATCTCACTTTCGTATCAACCATATTCTTCATATTTTGGTATGTACTTGGATCATTGCGTAAAGAATCCAGATAATATACAACTTCTCTGATAGGATTAATCGCGACCAACAACCAATGTCCACTGTAAGATTAAACAAATGTGAGATGAAAACTTTCTACACAATGTTAAAATATGAAAAATTATAAAAGATGAATTTAGAATGAAAATCTAACCCATTGTTGGTATTAAGCGGTAAAAAGAACAACTTTTCGGTATCTTTGTCATCCATAAAGAGCTCGAGTACATACGCCATGACTTCATCTGGTTTATAAATGATTAACCCTAAGTTGGTACTAAAAGGAGATAAGAAAGCGAATCTTTGCTCCATTCCACTCGGGCGCATCAATTTTTCATACAAAAACCTTAAATAAAAGACCTCATTAACATTTGAAATGAGTAAATAAATTGATCAATTAATTAGACAAAGTAGATCAGATATACCTTCTGTATGTATTAACAACACTGAGGCCTAATTGCGTATGTTGTAAAACTTTATCAAAATTCTCCATACCAATTGTTTCGGAATATTCAAAACCAAAAATTCCAAACTCCATAGGTAGAAGACGAGTATTTCCTTCTGGAATATCAGAGATTTCTAAAAATGTCCCAAGGCACGACCTAAACTTGGAAGTAGGTTTTTTATTAGCCGCGGTCTTCTTAGCAACAACCTTTTTTTGTTTGGAAATGTTGCTAATTTCAGGATTCTTATCCCTACCGACATCTTCATTCTCTTTAGCATGAATCTATAGATCATATAATTAGTTATGTGAAGTATAAGATCACAAATTAATATTTTTCATGCATAACTATCATATAATTGTGATGTACCTCTTTTATTGATGCAATTGACTCGGTTTGTCGCGAAATCCCCTTGCCTTTTGGTTTGGATTTATTTGGAGTCTAATTAACATAACCATGTAAAAATAAATGTACGTAAAATACGCGTAAAAACTTTGAATACTCAAAGGTTCATATATATGGTTTTAAGCATACCTCATCATCTACACTAATGAGGCTTTAAGGTCATGCAACAAACGAACCTATTGCATCTCTCACCAGTGTGGCATCTGAAACATCGTCAGGATGTGGTAATAATGCATACTTCTCAAAAGCAATGTCAACCGATACTTTCAAACAGCCAGTAGGGAGCGGTTTAATGTGAAGTAATTCTCCTAAAGTGTTATGCACTTTTCCCTTGTCAACCATCCAATAAGTCGGTGACGATAAGTAGAGTTGACAAAGTGAAATTCCCTAAAACCAATAATAAATTTCAAATTATTATTATGTATATTGTTATTTGTGTAAATTTCAAATTGTTATTGTTATTGGAGTCTTTGACGTGTTCAACAGTAAATTTAACGAATTCCAATACCCCATTCTCGTACTCTTTTGACAATCGATCGGCAGTCATCCATTTTTTATCCATGGAATTACTACTAATTAAGGTAAACAAAAACACTATAATTATTCACGCAACTATTTCAAAGTACATAAAGAAAAACACTTTCGCGACACAAAAAGAATATTAATACAAACTTTTAGAAATATTTCGTAAGATGTAATTGGATTAGTTCTAGATCCATATAGTCTAAAATTAATTATTTTTATATAAAATTAATTGTTCTTTTTAATTGATATAGATAGAATGTGCAACGGGAGCTAGCATAATGTTGTGAGTCCATGTGGAAGGGACTAATAATTTACTTAGTTAATTTAAGAACCCATTTTGTTATAGTTTTCATGTCTAATATATCCTTCATAATCTAACTTATGTTCTAAGAAGGAAATGTTGGGTTACTAGCCCCAATGTACTGACAATGGGTGTGAACCAATGTCTGTAGCTAGACAATGTGCTAGACAATGTTTTATCAAATATGGTATTTTTCTTTTTATTCCCAAATCTGGTTGTGCTAGACAATGTGTGAGCCAAATATGGTATTTTCTTTTTACTCCCAAATCTGGTTGTGCTAGACAATATTTTATCAATTTCACCATATTTTGATCAGTAGATGAATCAATATTTGCTAACATGTTATGCGAACAACAACGGTAGTGACGTTTGAACGACAAAATCAACGATGAAGGAATGGACGGAGAAATCAACGGCGAAGGAATGCACGGAGAAATCAATGGCGAAGGAATGGACGGATACGAGGATGAAGGACGGAGGACAGAGGTGCGTGAGAACGAATGACAGAGGTGCTTCTGGTTTTAGGGTTTTTTGTGAGATAAACGATGCTTCTATGAACAGAATAGAAGAGAAATAACGAAATTTGTTTTCTTTAGACATCGCTTTTGGGAAGCGATGTCTAATGTGGGCCTTTAGCAGCGCTTTCTCTTTCTTTAGCACCGCTTTGATAAAGCACTTTCTAATATGGCCTTTAGCAGCACTTCATACGCCAGCCTTTAGAAGCGCTTTTAAGAAGTTCTATCTAAGGTGGGCCTTTTAGCAGCGCTTTGAAGAAGCGCTGTCTAAAGTGGGCCTTTTAGCAGCGCTTTGATAAAGCACTTTCTAATATGAGTCTTTAGCAGCGCTTTTAATAAGCGTTGTCTAAGGTGAGCCTTTTAGCAGCGCTTTGGAGAAGGACTTTCTAGAGTGGGCCTTTAGCAGCACTTTGGAGAAGCGCTGTCTAAAGTGAGCCTTTTAGCAACACTTTAACATAATTTCGTTTATACTTTCCAAATTTTATTTTTTATTTAAGTTATAGCAGCGCTGTCTAAAATCCTTTTTGGTGTATTACATGAATAAAAAAGGGACAACTACGATATTACATGAATCAAAGCACGACACTACTAAATAAGCGACAACTAAAGGAAATAACTCCAAGAGCTAACTTCCACTTACAAGCAAACTTTACTACGTGTATCTGCAAGATGTCCATGGTAAATAACATCAAAGAGGGACGGAGAATACATTTAAATTATAAACGATGCACAAAACAATCACTACGGCTTTTTTGACTTTAGGCATTAGAAAAATAGGCAACAACTTTAAGACAGTCTCTTAATGATGTAATAGACCACGTTTTTATATACGTTGATGAGTTTCACATTTTTTGATAAAAATCGTCGCACACACTTTTAGCGACACTTCTAAATGTGTCACTATAACACAATCGTCGTTTATTTACTTTTGACTACGGCTTTGAAAGTGTTGGCATAACAAACCGTCACATACTTATTAAAGACTATACGTTTTACTGCTGTTGCCTATTTATTTGAGTCTTAAATAATTGAATGCACTAAAAAATGCAGAATACAAGATTCAAACAACCATTTAAAAGTTTATATGATCTAACCATTCATTCAATTGAGCTACCACTATGTCATTGCATTTTAAAAAAATAATTTTACCATTTTAATTATTTGTATATATAATGTGGATATCTTTTTGAAATATTTTAAGGTTTTATACGTGATTTCCTTTATAGTTTATTAGACTTTAGAAACCCTTACATGCGTCACTATTTTAAAAGATTTTTTAAAAGGGATCCGTACTAGAGCCTTGATTTTCTCCTAACCGGATGACCACTTGCAACAACTTTATCCAAACAACCACCACTATTCTTTCAGAATAGACACTGTAGAAAAATTCATTCATTGTATATCGTGTTAATCTTAAACTTAGGGTATAATATTTGGAACATTAAAAAAATGGAGTGAATCCATACTAGGATGAAATAATTTTTTTGAATACGTTACGGAAAATGTTAATCAATACCTTTGAGGCACTTTTTAGATGCTTAAAATAGTAAGATTTGTTAGGAGTAATATATTGAAAATTAAAATAATTAATTTTTATAAAAAATATTTTTTATTTGATATCCTTAAAAAGTATCTTCCAAGCACTCGTTAACATGACTCATATGTTATTTATCCTATACGCACAATTTTAAACATCTCACATAAGAGAATTCAACAGTGTTGTGTGTACAAGATTGATTTTGAATCATGGACCTTTTGTTAAGTTTGATATTCGAAATAAACGATGTACCATGTTAAAATCCTAGAAAAATACATTAATTATTTTGCAGTTAAATTGGTATAATGTGTATATTCAATTAACAATAAATATTATTTTTATTAGTAAAAAAATGATTAATATTTTAATTTGGCCTTTATTCAAGTCATCGTTTATTTTTAAACTACCAAAGAAATAGTCATTGTTTACAACAATATTTTTTTAAAAAATTAATAGCATAATTGTAGCACGTCATTGTTTATGGGGTCTCATGTTTACGTTTACATAAATTTCCTATCTATTTCATAACAGCTGCGTGGAAAATGAATTTGGTGTTAAAATATTTGGTTTTCCATTTAAAAAGATAAATACATTAGTTACAAAATATAACATATAATAATTCGTGATACATCAAGCAATTTTATGCCAATTACGTAGTTTACAACTTGCGTACGTACGTCACATGTTAGCATTGTTCTTCTTGTAAGCTACCGTCTATTCGTTTACAATGCACATTTTTAACATAATGAGTCATATTGACATGTAGAATAACAAATCAATGTTTGAATAATTTAAGATTTCTTATTAAACATCATAAAATAAGACTATGGGTTCCATTAGTAAAAAAAGACTATGCTTTCTACACAAAATTAAATAAAAAAACAAGACTATGCAAAGGAAACTCACTCCATACGTCTATTAGTAAAAAAAAACTATGCAATATATACATTATTTTCTTTTTCTTTTTTGGCTGACATTTCAACTCATTTACGTTGAACATTACACATATCATTTCATTCTGGACTGGGTCAGCACTTGGCTCACTGTTGGGGAAGCCCTATCCAGCATCATTTGGGAAACGCAGGTCACGTGTCCATATCATCATCATTATGTCCTTCAAAAATAACGGGTCCAGCTCATGCTTTTTCGGGACGGTTGATCAGGGAGGAGGCCACGTGCTAGACTCCATACACACGTAAGCTCTGTCAGTTTTTGTTTTTGGGCCCCATCGTGGCTCATCACTGAAGACCTTGGCCCATCGGTGGGGATAATAAATACCCTCTCACTTGAGAGGGTCAGATATTCATTCATTCACATTCTCATACTTACCTACTTGCACTAGCTTTGAACCTCACTTTGACATCAGAATATGTTGCAGGAACCCCCCCCCCCATTCCACCTTCAACAACTGCTCGACTCGAAGCTTGCGCCTTTGACAATCCCTTCTGGTCAGGTACGATCAGTGGTGCCGTCTGTGGGAACCAACTTCCTCGTCTCCATCTCAAGACTAAAGAAACTTTCCATCAAACTGTGATTGTCATGACCGACCAAGCTGCCATCAACAACTAAAACGCCCATATCATCGACCTCAACAAAAACATTGGCGATAACATTGGCACCAAAATGCCGAGAACGACATCGACATGGCCAGTCCCGAGCAGAACTATAGAGATAAAGTGACTTCCTCTTCATCATCCCGCTCCTGACTGCACAAGAACGACTATCATCCTGTCCAGAACTACAAACCAAATGCTTTCCAGGAGGTACCCTTCCCCGCGAGCGCGAATGCCACAACCATAGCTCTGTTCACACGGCCATCAACTAGACAAACTACTTGATCTTCTCACAGGGTGAGTCGCTAAGGGTGCTCGAAGAGACTCGTCGGGCCCCCAAAAGACACATGAGACTTGACACTCCTCCTCCCCGTCAGAACGAAGACCGTCCTCAGTCTCCCCCACGGAGACGTAAACGAGATAGATCACGAAGCCTTTCTCCCCGACGAACTGGGCGAGGCCCTATCTCGAGACCACAGGGAGACGGGGTCACTCCCTCTCGCGCAGGGAGCGAAAATCCCTTGGAAACAACAGAGACAGGGGAAACGGAGAAACACAACCTCGACCAAGGGATCCTCCTTGTGGCCAAGGCCGTCACAACGATCGCCACTACAACCATTCCCCCTCCCGCTTGCCAGATAGAAGTGACGAAGATGACCCCCGCGGTCCCTTATCCCAAGCGATCATAGAGGCGCTCATTCTTAGGGGAATGCAGAAACCTCCCCAACTAAAGGAGTACGACGGTATTATAGATCCTGTCGACAACATCGACAGGTATGAAATAATGCTCCATTACCTCAACGTCGGGGGATCGAATAAGTTCCGGATGTTCCCACGACCCTAAGAAAGACAACCATGGACTGGTACAAGAACCTCACCCCAGGGTCGATCACCCCGGGAGTAACATCAACATTCAAAGATTGAGGCCTCCCTTGAGGCAACCGTACAAAGAAGCGACGAGACCCTCAGGGAATACATTGATTTGTTCAACCGTGAAGCCATTCAGGTCCCATGCATCGATCACATGAAAAGGTACCTGCTGGAGAGAGGACTCCTCCCGAGAACTAAATTCATAAAGGCTGTCGGCATCGAGCCCCCCCGGCCCTTCGACGCTCTCCTCGAAAAACCCAGAGCCTACATGGACTATGAGGAGAAAGAAGCAGCCAATAAATCTCGCGGCTCAAGGAATCAGAAACCAGCTAACATCCCACGACACCAGGATGTGGGCCCTTATCGACGGACTGACGAGAAGAGAAGGGAGGAGAAACTGCACGATCCCCACAAGCATAGATGACCAGCATGTGGTTTCACAAAGTACACCCTACTAATCACTTCCCGCGAGTGTATCTTGGTGGAATGCTCTAATATCGACTTCAAGGACGGCGATATCAGACGTCCTCAATCTGCTCCTATAAAGCCCAAGGCAGACAGGACAAAATATTGTAAGTACCACCGCATCCACGAGCCCTTGACAGAGGATTACGGCCACCTCAAGGATGCCATCGAGACCCTCATCAAGGATGGAAGACTCGGGCAATACCGATACAACAACACCCCTCACCAAGACCCCCGCAAGGTAAAATAGGTCGAGGAAGAGACCCGACTGTCTCATGAATCGGGCCCCATCCAAGTGGTTTTCTCTGTGACAAGGTCAGAGGACTTCTACGTCCCCGTCAGCTACGAGGACGGACCCTTGTCCATGCACATCAGATGGGAGAAATTCCCCTCCGCCATGGTCATATCCGGTGGGGGATTCAATGACCTCTTCGTAAACTCTGTGAAGAGGAAGCTCGACGAGATGGTGGGCGCAACCTCAACCCAAGCGGTAACACTCGAGAGGTTCAAAGGAAAATCTGAACCAATCACTTTCTACTTGGGGGAGCTGCCCAATGGAGCCCCCAAATCGAGCATCCCTCTGCTAGTGAGGGCAAGGATGGCTAACTTTGACGTGCATCGTATTCTGGTCGTTAAGGGGAGTTCCATCGATGTCATGTACATCCACCTGTTCTGAACCCTACATATCTATGATACCCACATGTCACCATATGTGTGATTCGATCTGCAAGGATTCCGTGGCACGACCTTCAAACCATGGGGATAAGTTGAGCTTTTTGTCACCTTCGGGGAAGATATTTCCTCTCGATAGATCAAGGTGCGGTTTTTGGTGATCGACTGCCGGTCTCTCTACAATTGCATCCTAGGGAGACCGACGTGCCCTCCGCAGTCCATTTGAAGATGAAGTTCTACACCCGGAGGGGACGCGTCCCCACCATTCACGAGGACATCTCAGCTTCCAAAAGATGTTTACACGCGGCTTCTAAGAGCCAGAGCATTATCGAAATTGGAGCGCGACCCGCCAAAAGAGCTACCACTACTCAACCTATGTCGTAGCCTGCTCAGACAGAAGAACAAAGGGCTCCACCAAAGGTCGACTCCATCTCTCTCGACACCCGCTTTGACAAAGATGAAGTCGAAGCCCACAATTCCGAACAGGAATTTCTATGGCCCATTCCAGAAGAAGACTTCGAGTTCATCCCCCTCGGTGAATACATTTACAAACGCCTTAAGATTGACACTAGACTCCCTGACTTAGCAAGGAGGCAACTCAAAGCTTGCTGAAGGGAGAACGCGGACCTGTTTGCATGGAGTGCTGTGGAAATGACCAGACTCGACTCCGAGGTCGCCTGTCACCAACTCACCATTGATCCATCCGCTAGGGCAGTAGTGTAGCGTAGGCGTAGGAAGTTTCCTGAGACAGTAGAGGCTGCTGAAAATGCTATAAAAGACCTCCTAGAGGAAAATTTTATTGAGGCTCGGTATTTAACCTAGCTCTCAAACGTTGTACTTGCCAAAAAGAATATTGGAAAATGGAGAATGTGTGTTGATTATACTGATCTTAATCAGGCATGTCCGAAAGATGCTTTTCCTTTACCTAACATTGATATGCTAGTCGACAACTCAGTTGGCTATAAAATTATGTCGTTTATAGACTCCTACCCAGGCTACAACTAAATTCCAATGGCGATGAGCGACAAGCATTGCACCACTTTCATGACTAGTGGATGATAAACTAATTCTCCATGACGAGATCAAAAACATGCTCGAGGTGTACATGGACGACATGATCGTCAAACCTCTAACAAAAACCGACCATGCTGCCCACCTCAAAAGAGTCTTCGCCCAAGCGATACAATGCAAAATGAGATTCAATCCCAAGAAATTCACCTTCGGGGTTAAGGCGGGCAAGTTCCTCAGCTTCTATTTGATCGAACGGGGAATTGAAGCCAACCTCGACAAGTTTCGGTCATTCTCCAAGCTTCCTACGCCTAGCTCGAAAAAGTCCATACAAGTCCTAAACGCTATGCTCACCTCGCTCTCCTGTTTCGTGGCTTTTGTACCCCAAAATTTTCCCTCCCATTTTCACTCAAGGCATGCCTCTAGAGGTCCTCAATTGCTCAAGGATGACTAAGAATTGACCAGACAAATTCTCCTCCTAAGGCGACAAACCTCAACTAGGGTTTCAATTTTAAGAAAGATGTGTGAGTCCCAAGGATCCCAAATGCTCTCCATTGTCCTAATATGTTCTCAAGATCATTCATACCAAATTTCATGACTTGGATTACAAGTTTGCTCAGTCAACTACTCAAAATTCTGAAAATCAACTGTGCTAGACTAAAAGTCAACCGTGGCCCAAATACAGTCAAACTTCAAGATTTTTGGTCAACATCAACATTTTAAAGAAATATCCATCATTTGATCAAGGGTTGGTCATGATTCCTCAAGAAATGCTCCTAACCCATCAAAAGTTAAAAATGGCAAATAAGGGTTTCTATAGGAAAAGTCAACCAAACTCTGACCAGGCATAACTTTCTCATACTTTATCAAAAAAATTTCCTCCAAGGCTCATTTTGAAGAGAACCCAATTCCCTGCAACTTTTCTTCAGCCCTCAAGTTCAATAAATGCTTCAATCAAAAGATACAAGCTCATACATTATAGTTCCTTTTAAAAAGTCAACAAAAACACCTTATGGGTCAAAGCTCCTTACACGAACATGGAAGATCCAATTGAATAAACCAAAAGGATTGTTTAGAGGACATCCTAAGCTCTCTAAAAAGTCCAAGAACACCCTCATAGGGTTAAAATTGAGAAAGATATGCATTGCTAAAGTTGACCAATTTTAGGAAAGTGCACAAAAGTCAATGTGAGCAAATTGGATCTTTGGACTAATGGGCATGGGTTTTTGATCTCAAACATATCCATGGACTTGTTTAAGATATTTAAATCCATTATTTTATTTTTATGAGATTTGTTTTTACTTATTTGAATTTTTATTCATTTAAATCATAATAAATCAAATAAAATAGTGAAATAATGAAATAAAATCCAAAGATTTTTTTATGATCATATAATGAGTCTAGAATCTGATGAGCAAATGATTTCGTGCAAGGGTTAATTGGAATGAAAAGAGCATGTTTTGGCCAAGTTTATAAACTTAAAATTCCATAGGAAAATCAAATCTTTTCTACATAAATCTCCAAGATTCAGTCCACTATTACCCTAATACATTCAGCTATATATATATATATATATATATATATATATATATATATATATATATATATATATATATATATATATATATATATATATATATATATATATATATATATATATATATATATATATATATATATATGCATAACATTTCCAGACAAAAAAAGGAGGATTGGCCGTGTAGAACACACACAAAAAGTTCCAATTTTTTCACAAAAAAAGTAGCAATAAGATTGATAGTTGCAGAGGGATTCAAGGAGTTTTGACGTTTGCAATCCATTCCTGGGGACATTTTGAAGCTAACAACATCATTCCCAAGCATCAAAGCATCCAGAATCCTCACTTACATCATCACGATTTGCACCTTATTTTTTGAAATCGATTTTGATCATACATGCGTTAGAAATAGATTTTGAGTATGCATTCTTGTTTGTATGAGCATTTAGAACGTATTTGAATGGTTAATTTCCTGTATGCATTCTTGTTTTGATGCATATATTCAATAACCTTCCATTGTTACAATTCTTGTTTGGCCCTGCGACAATTTGGTTCCGCTCGAAAGGATGGTCCTCATGAGATGCTTATCCAGGGCATTATGTTCAACTATGAGGATGATATTCAGGGGTATCGCCAGAGGTTCATACAAGTCTGGGGAATGGTAAATAGATCTGATGTCAAGACTTTGGGGCGGAAGACTTCCATTCCTATGGAACCTTATCTCCAATGGGTACGAGCTCGTGCTTAGAAACTTAGGATGTTGTACATAGCTGTCTCACCAGTTATTGTGGAGCCCATTACTGAAGGGGGTATTCCTTACACGGTTCTTCATCCTGATATGCCCACTGATCTTGAAGAATTACAGAGGTCCTGGATTCAGTTGAAAAAGGAGCGGGATACTTATAGGGACCAGTTCTATGCCCAGGAGAAGAAAGTTTTAGAGCTCACAAAGCAGCTTCATGAGGAAAGAAGTTTTAATGTCTATCTAGGCATGAAGAGGAAGCATCCATGGGAAACCTGATCTTTTTTTAGATTTTAGAATTTTCAATTGTAACGCCTAAAAGGCAATTGTATTTTGAATTTTACTAATAAAATATTTATTTCATTTTGGGTTCGCAAATTTAAATTTCCCAAAGTCCTTGAAATCATTGCATACGCATATCATCCATGACATTGCATAAATAGGTTTCATAACAGGTTTCTCATTGTCTTCGCTGTTTATTTCAGCAATAATGACTTCTGAACAAAGTATCAAGGATCTCCGTGCATAAAATGCCCAATTTCAGCAAATGTTCGTAGCTTTGGCTAAAGGGAAGGAAGATCTGAAGGCCCTTATCCTGAAAGATAGGAAGAAGAAGACAAAGAAGATTGCTGGTGTCTTGAATCTGGGCAGAAGATTCAAGGGACCATTGAAGCAACCGGTTGATCTGACCTCTTCATCCAAAGAAGGGGAGAAATAATAGAGGAGGACCCTAGCCCAGAGGTTTTTGATAATGACACTGATTACAACGAAGAACATTATCCCCCGACTGAGGATAGATACAAGCAGTTAGAGGATCGTCTAAATGCAATGGAGATCCAGAGAGTACATGGGCTAGATTTTGAAGAGCTGGGTTTGGTATCTGGGGTTGTAATCCCACCGAAGTTCAAGGCTCTGGTATTTGCAAAGTATGATGGGGTGTTTTGTCCCATGCTTTATTTGTGTTCTTATGTGAGGAAGATCCAGCCTCACACTGCTGATAGGAACTTGTGGATCCATTTATTTTAGGACAGTCTATCTGGGACTCAGCTCGAGTGGTTCTATCAGCTGGAGGGAACTAATGTCCGCAACTGGGAAGATCTGGCTGCTGCTTTTTATAAAAAGTATCAATATAAGGCTAACCTTGCTCCTACCCGTACTCAACTCCAGAGTATGTCCATGGGTGCAAGCGAAGGTTTTAAGGACTATTCACAGAAGTGGAGAGATATGGCAGGGAGAGTCCAACCCCCTTTGTCTGATAGAGAGTTGGTTGACATGTTTCTTGGTACGATGTCTGGTTCGTTCTTCAATCACTGATTGGTAGCTCCTCAGCTGGTTTCACCGAGCTGATATTGACTGGAGAAAGGGTAGAAGCTGGGATCCAGAGTGGAAAGATCCAGAAAGACACATCATCAAGTACAGTGAAGAAGCCATTCACGGGTAAGAAGCAATTCAATGCCATTTATAACTCAAGAGGTAAGAGCAAAGCTGAGCACCGTCCAACGATAGGACCTGTGATGATACCTAGGCCTGCGGCTACTCAACAATGAAACAATCAGCAAAGGGTAGAAATACTGCCAAGGTAGTTCACCCGAATTATTATGACGTTTACTGAGGTTTTACCCCATCTGTTAAGATCTAACTTGGAAACCTTAAAGGAGGCTCCCAAGAATCCTAACACCTCATCTCCTTATTATAATCCAAACGCTTGGTGCTTACCATTCTGAGAGTCCAGGCCACGATACAAATGACTGTTGGGCTCTAAGAAATAAGATACGGGATCTGATCAGAGCCAAGGAGATTGAGATTGATGCTTCGGAGAAGCCTAATGTCATAACTGCTCCCATGCCGAAGCACAACTATGATACGGTGGGAGAACTGACTTGAGGTTTTGCATTTGTTTTCGCAAATGTTTCGGTTGAGCAAGAGTCGCCACCGACTTTTTATTTTATCCTAAGGAAAGGTTAAAAAGCACAGCAAAAACCTTTGAGATGTTTTCTTGGGTTCGGGGAGTAGATTATAGAAAGGGAAGGTATTAGCATCCTTTATATCCATGGTTATCCATGGGCTCTTAGTTACTTGCTTAGATCACTTGCCTTGCATTTTCAATTGCTTGAAATGGTGCTTTGTGTGGTTTTGAAAATGTTTTGAAAAAGATGCCTTTGTCTAGGCAACCCTTGTAACAATTCTTTACTCGAATGTTTTACAAAAGGTGTCTGTCTTTTTGAAAAGATGTTTCAAGGTTTTTGAAAGTTGTTTTGAAAGTTGTGTTGTGGAGTGTGTTTTGAAAAATTGCAAGGATTTGTTTTGCAAGTTGGTCAAGTAACCAAGAGATATCTACCCTAAATTTCTCAAAGATCGTTCCTATGGTTTAACCCTTTTAACAGTATTGTTCCACCATTGTATTTGGTGGATAATCTTGTGTTAGGATGTTAACGGGACGGCCGCGGGTCATCGTTTAGACCATGAATGCAATAGTGCCAAGTGTCTTTGGCAATTTTTCCTTTAAGGGACTTGATCATTTTTTAGGCAACTTCGAAAGCGTCATCGAGGGACTATGATCATTAGATTTTGTTTTTGTTTGGCCAAAGACACTCAACATGCAACATGGCCCATTTTTGAAGGCAACAAGTGGAGTAACCCTAAGGGTGCAAGTGTGCATTGTGTTGTCCATTTTCATGCATTTTTGTCTTTGAATTAGGTCAAGCTATTTGTTATTTGATTTTGCATACAAACCCTAGGTCTATCATGGCATAATTGGGAAATTTAAATGTGCGAGAATTTAAAGTCCTAAATTATTACAACACAATTATGGGGATGGGGGTACAAATGTTTGAATGGGGGGATATTTAGAAAGAAATTAAATCTAAAACTATTACATCCATATTGAATATACAAGTATCAAATTGTACAATATTTAAACAAATATAATAAATATGCAAAAATGTATTATGCACAAAAAGATTTTTTATGTATGAGAAAGTATTTTTCAATGTGAAATATAAATAAAAATAAAAAGTCAAATTTTGAATATTTTTATGGTTTAGGGCCAAAACCCTAGTTTGTTAAATAAATAGTATTTATTTATTAATATTATACAATATTATATATTAATTCATGCAAAGAATAAAAAAATAGAAAAAAAGAAGTATATTGTAAAAAAAAGGTATTTTTTAATGTCATATATTACTAAAATAAAAAAATGTATTATTTTCATATTTTATCCTAAATATTCTAATAAATGTACAAGTATTTATATTATATATATTTAACTATACTAAATATGTACAAAAATAAAATATTGATTATTTACAAAAAAATATATTTTTTAGAAAATATTTTCAAAAGGTAAATAAAAATAATGGCTCAAAATATATTTTTGTGTCATTTTTAATGTTTTAAATAAAAAAGTATTTATGTTTATTTTACATGTATAAGTTCAAATAAAACAAATAAATTCCAAATAAAATGCAAAAATGGGTGGAAAAATATTTTTAATATTTTTTATATTTGAGCAAAAAATAATAAGTCAGAATCAAAAAGAAAAAAAATCAAAAATGAATAAAATATCACACAATGGGCCAGGGGGGTGTAAATGGAAAAAGAGGGTGCAAACAACAAGAACAAACTCAGGCCTAGCCCAAGTCCACCTTCTTCAACCTCCAGCCATTCTGTCTCAAAAACGCGCGCCCTCCATGCTTTATTCAAACTTCCTGATTCTTTGATTTTCAACAAAAACTCATAACACCAATATTGTAGAGCATCAAGAGACGAATTCATACATATAAAAATATTAACCTAACTCTCAGAAATGAGGGAGAATTTCTCCATCCCCAATTTCTGACCTAAGTTTTCTTCCATGTTCAGGGCCAAAATTCTCATAGCACACATAATATAAATGAAAAGTAAATACATGGATGGCTTCAGGGCTATGAGTAGAACATGTTTTCTTCACAAACCTAAGCCTAATCATGCCTGGATAGAGAGATGGAAGTTCATGTTTTACCTGTTTCAGCTTGACTTGAACAGAACAATGTGGCAACTTCCAATGGATTTTGAGCTTTTGTACAGCTTGTCTGAAGTCCAGGGATACTTCTCCTATGCTTGGCTTGCTCTGAAACTGCTTGTATCGTGCTATGGAAGTCCACCTGCACAGCTTGAAAGAAAAAATGAAAAACGAGGTTAAGGATGTTACAGCTTGGATTTAATGCTTGGGATAGTTTGTATGGACAATATAGAATGTGTTTGAACTAGTTTTGGTCAAAATGCACAAGTGGAATGGATGGTGGAAGTCAATCTGCAGAAGGCACTCTGTTTTGCAAAAAAACTATGATTTTCTGTATGAGGAGGGATGAAGGGTGGTTTGGTCGTGCTTTAGGTCAGGTAGGGAGTGTGAAAGATGTTTACAAAGTTTGCTTTGGTTGGTGTTTACAGGTATGAGAGATTATGGTCAGTTTGCCAAGTTTCTTCAAAGATAAGTAAGAAAGTGCAAATTTCAAAACAGGCCTGTCCAATGCCCTAAACTATGCTGCTCCTCTTGTTCTTGATCAGAGTGATTTGTGTACAAATGCTAGCCTCAAAGATCTGGCCCATGCCTCTTGGACTTGTTATTTGACATAAAGTGCATCTTTTCCAAAATGGCAAATTTACTTTTTCTAATTATGGATTAATCTTGCATGTAATGACCAAATGAACAAAATAATGCTTGAACACAATGGTTTGGCATTTTATTATTGAGTGTGGAGAGGATTAGAGGCCTGTAAGCTAGCATAAACCATGCTGAGTTGAAAATGCCAATGTCATGAACATGTATTTGGCTATGAACAAAAGTGGTTTTTGCCCATCTTTGCAAATTCGATTCTCCCTAACCACAAGGGTGTTTGAGAAGTTCTTGGACAATTTGGAAAGCTTGGAATGTGTACTACAATCCATATTTGTAATGAAAATTGAAATTCCAAGTGGAAGCATGTGAAAAATGGCCATGAAGTTGGACAAAAATCCTGCCTAGAATAGGTCAAAATTTCTCTAAGTTAGGAATGTTTTGCACCCTTGTTCCAAAAATCATAACTTGAGCTACAAGCTTATTTTGAGGAAACTTTGTGAATCAAAGTTATAGATTTTGCAATGGACTACAAATTTCATGTTTTGAGTTTTGTTTGAATCCATTTGCATCTTGGTGAAAAAATGGGACAAAGTTAGGAAAAAATAAGGAAATTTCATAACTTAGAAAAATTCTAAGTTATGAAATTTTCTCATTCTAAACCCTAATTTGCAATTTTGGGTTTCTTGATGAACAAGTTTCATAATTTGACGTGTCTTGATGAAAAATGAATCTTGGCACTTGATTTTGACCAAAAAGTCAAAGTTTGACTTTTCAGTATACAGTCAAATTTTGATCAGTTGACTAAAAAATTCATCTGTCAATCCTGTGCAATTGAGATCTTTTTGAGCTTGTTGAATGTGTAAAGACAATGCCATTGAGTTCTTGAGTCCATATGTGAGCTTGGTTTGCCATTGGTTAGGTCAAACAGACAAAAATTGCCTTTGTGCAGTCAAAACCCTAAAAATGACCATTTTGCCCTTTTGGTGATTTGATCAAATTTCTTATGGAATTGTGATCCAAACTTGACCAAATGGTCCATATGAGTTCATTATGTTGATGTGGGTCAAAAATCAATGAGGTTTGACTGTCAATTAGCCACAGTTGACTTTTTTCCCAATACAACTGATTTCTAGGTCAACTGTCCAATTGACTGGGCAAAGATTGGAATCAAGGCTTGAAACTTGGTATGGATAAACTTGTGAGTCCAACATGAAGCATGAAAGTAACTTTTGGCATTTTAGGTCAAAACATCTTTGTGCAACCTCAAACCCTAATTTGGGTCAACAGTGCAAGGAGGAGTCTTGAGCAGAGCAAACCCTAACTTGTTCTTGAGTATATGAGTCTTGAGATGAGAAAATATTGATGAAATGGGAGGGAAAATTTTGGGGTATAACAACAACCGTGGTGTTAATGTTGTTGATACTGATCTATTTGTTGCCTTTGTTGATGAAGTTTCCACTCCTCTCATGACTGTCAAGAAGAATTTGTTGCTAGTCGGTTTATTAGCGCCCGATGGATAATAGAGAGATTTTGTTTGAAAAGACTCCGATTTTGAATGTCCTACATGAAGATGTTGTTATCATAACCATTTCTTCGAATCCTTCTAAAGTCTCCTCTAAAAGACCTGTTAGGATTACACCTACTCTAAGAATTGCTCCATTGATAATCACTTTTCCAGGCCCTGTACCGTACTCCTCGGACAAAGTTGTTCCTTGGAATTATGGTGCTGACGTTTACTACCATGGCGTCAAACAGGATTTGAAGACTGATGAGGCTGATCCCGATATTAGTAACATTGTCGGGACCAGCAAATTTACCCAAAGTGGAAGGGTTTTATCTCCCGAGATCTCCTTGAAGACTGTGGCTAAGCCTGTTGTTATTCCATCTGTTGTTCCTGCCAGTACTTCTGTTACTACTCCCATCCTTATCCAGTCGTTACCCCTACCGATGAGTTAGCCGGGACTCGGGGAAAGGAAGCTATAGGTGAGCCTGCCCGGACGGAGGCACCTAGAAAAGTGGTTTTAGAATCCTCTAAGCAAGAAATGGAGGAATTTTTAAAAATAATCAAGAAGAGCGACTACAATGTGGTCGAGCAGATGTGGCAGACCCCTTTAAAGATATCAATGTTGTCTTTGTTGTTGTGTCCCGAGGCCCATGCAAAGGCTTGGATTTCATTTCTCAAGACTGCGCATGTGCCGCAAGAAACCTCCGCATACCAATTCAAAGACTGTGTGGCCAGTTTGACTGCTGACAATGGGTTGGTTTTTTCAGATGCTGATTTGACACCAAAGGGGAGAAAGCATAATGATGCTCTGCAGGGGCACTACCATGGCCCATGTGCTAGTGGACACGGGATCGTCACTGAATGTTCTACCTAAGAAGGCTCTTGATAGGCTAGATTGTGAAGGCTTGACCTTAAAGCCCAGTAACATTATGGTGAAGGCTTTTGACGGGTCAAAAAGAATGGTGCACGAGGAGGTGGACATCCCTGTCAAAGTGGGATCCCAGACCTTTGAATCCACCTTCTACGTGATGGATATCAGGCCATCGTACTCTTGTTTGTTGGGTCTTCCTTGGATCCATGAAGTTGGAGCCGTTACTTTTACGCTGCACCAAATGTTGAAGTATCCAGTGAAGGGAAGATTGTCACTGTGCATGGTGAAGAGGAGTATATGGTAAGCCACCTGAACTCTTTCAGATATGTGGAGATGGACGAGGAATTCATAGAGACCCCTTGTCAAAACTTTGAAGAGGTTCCCCAGATCATGGCATCAACCGAGACTATCACCAGCACCAAACATGAAGATGGCTTCTCTCAAGGACGCCAGAGCAGTAGTTGAAGAAGGTGGGTGTACCATTTGGGGACAGCTCCCGGATTTTCCTAAAAAACTGACAAATTTGGTTTGGGCTTTACTTCAGGAGCTCAAAGGGTTGTTCGACATGCTCGGGCTGGAGGACCCACCCTACGCATCAGCAATCCTGGGGTTAACTCTATAGAAGACAATGATGAGGATTATGATATTGACAGCTGGATCTACCCTACTACCAACGGTGGACCTAATAACTGGACGACCAAATATTTTATGCCGATTTCTTTTGTTCATCAGTAATTGTCTTACTTGTTTTTCGAATTTGTAATAAAAAATATAAATTCTATGGCCTTGTGTCTTACCCGAGGCACAATGGTTTATTTGTGAGGGTTATTATATATCATTTTCATATGTCATTGTAGCGGTAGAAATGTTTAAGACTAAGCCATTGGATTGACTAGACTTTATACAAATCAAAATAAAAATCGCCACCGCGCTTTATTGTTTCCAAAGGAATGGGAAAAGAGAGAACAACCCAAAAAGAGGGGGAAAGATTCAAGGTAAGGGGGTTGGTTATGCAAAGGTAAGGTATTAGCCCCCTAAACATCTACAGTACTCCGCAGGAGCCTCTTTGAAAAATCTGTATATTTTGGCTATAAAAATTGTTGTATATAAAAAGTGGATGGTGGAGGTGAGGAAAGAAGCGTATTTATTTTATAATTTTTGCACCCGCCGCGGTTGCGAACCTTTAGTTCCTACGTACCACCTTTCGTGCAATAGGGGATCAGGGTACACGTAGTTACTCTTTTAAAAATTTGAAACACAAATGCGTTGGTTAATTTTATGAGATAAAACATCATTGTCATTGTCCGTGTGGAAAACATACCTACTACCCACAACCATGAGAAAGGAGAATTTGCATCATCTCAAAGTGGAGGATATGGCTTGGATTTTAAAATCAACAATGCCTCACTCAAAACCCAAGTGGAAAATATCTCTCTTCACTACATATTATAGAAGTATAGTTGTTTGCATCACTACAAGGATTGACAAGAGTCTAATCTTTTTGAAATTTTTTTAAAGATTAAAAGCCAAAATGGCAAGATGGTTTGAAATGAGATTGATTGACTTTTAGTCTTCTCACAAAAATATTTCAAGGTATCATTAATTTGATTGGAGTTTATTTATGAAAATATTTTGAAAATACTTGGATATAAGTCCAAGTTTATTATAAAAGTGGTTCAAGTTCAAATAGAACAGGAGTTTTTTTTTTTCCGTAAAAAAGAGAGGAAGAAGATTTTTCAAATTGAAGAAGATGGGAGGAGAAGAAGGGACTATCCTAAAGTATAAAATAAAAGCTAGGGATAAGAACCATCTAACCAACAAGAAGTCAATACTTGACATTATGAGCCAAGATAGAATTCCAATTCCTTAGATTGAAACCAAGCAAGTAAAAATACTAGACCTCTTGAGAGAACCAAACTTCAAGTGTATTAAGTCTTCACAAAAATTGGGCAGAGTAAAGGCTGTATACGGGTGAATTCCAGATTACAAACAGAGGGTGTAATCACAAAAACCTGCACACAAAAACAAACAAGCAACCCAATGTCTTGAGGTGAACCTCAAGAACTCCAGACAAAATAATAAAATAAGGTCACAAAGTCTCAAAGATAGGCCAAGGTTTCTAATTCCAAGTCCAAGAAAAGTCCCATGCTCCATAATGCCAAGGATAGTAACCAAATATTCTAAGTACCATTAAATGAATGGTATTTTCCTCGTGCTCAAGCAACCGTGAGACCTCTTCTATAATCTCATCATAATCTTCTTCTTCAGCCCCATACACAGGACATTCAAAGTTAGGAGAGGTTGCAGGGTCATTGTATTCAATGGGTTTTTTAATTAATCTGCACATATGATTTGTGATTGCATTTAGAAATAGACACATATAACTAGTGATCATGCAAATTAAATTTCAGTTATTATTTATTTTGAAAGGTTTTTTTTATTACCATTTTCCGAGAAAAAGCAGAAAAATAAAGACATAATTTGGGAAACAAAGATAACTTTTATTATTGATCGTAACAATCACATCAAACAGATAAGCCCTACAACATTAATACTTCCATCTTAGGCAGAGTGAAAGCTTTTCAAAAGAAATATTAACCAATCAAATTACTTTGAAACATTTATGCAAGAGGGAACATCAATGGTGATCCAGTTCTGAACCCTGACTCTGTGCGTCACATAATTCAGTATTTCCTGCTCTGCTTCATCCTCCACAATGGCGTTAATCCTGGAAATAGTCGGATGAAGATAGACTCCGCTATGGAAAATGTATTGATACCTACCTGCAGTAGACTTCGGCTTCATGCCCTTACCTTTGTCATTCTTCGAAGAGAACCCTAAGCCATTTATGTTCTTGTTTACAGGTGGATCCACAATTCGTCCCCAAACTTCACTATGACCATTACGCACAACCTACTGCGCATCCTTCAGCGAAACCATGGAATTCTCATTTCCTCTTATGTTATCAACGGATAAGGCTTGGAACTGGGTTCCAACAGCAACTTCATCCGCTTCTATAATACTGAAAGAGGACAAATGAGATATCAACAATGCCTGATCCCCATTTATGATCACCACCTTCCCTTCACGCACGAACTTTAGCTTCTGGTGTAAAGTTGAAGTGACATCCCATGCTTGATGTATCCACGGTCGTCCTAGCAAACAGCTGTAAGCGGGAACAATGTCCATGACCTGGAAGGTTATCTGAAACAAATGTGGTCCTATATGGATAGGTAAGTCCACTTCACCGATGACAGATTTCCTTGACCCATCAAACGCTTTCACAATGATACCACTAGGGCGCATATGCGTTCCTTGATATTTCAACTTCATAAGGGTACTTCTTGGTATAACATTCAACGCGGATCCATTATCAATCAGCACATTGGATAGCGAATCATTCTTGCAGTTCATAGAGATGTGGAGGGCCAAGTTGTGATTCCTCCCTTCATCTGGTAATTCATAATCGCAGAAACTCAAGTTATTACACGATGTAATGTTTCCTATTATGCTGCTGAATTGATCTATTGGAATATCACTCTCCACAAAACCTTGGTCTAGTACCCTCATCAAGCATTCTCTATGAGTAGAGGAGTTCATCAATAAAGCTAAGATGGATATTTTTGAAGGATTCTGCAGTAGCTGATATACAATTCTATAGTCGCTCATCTTAATTATCTTCAAAATATCATCTACTTCTTTCTCTAACGTAGCTCCGCTAGTCACTCCCGTAGCCTTCTTAGGTTCATCATTCTCAACAACTTTCTTTCCAGCATCAACATCTCTCCGAACAACCGGTGCAAACACACGACCGCTACGGGTCACCCTGCTATTTTCATCTATATTTCCAACATGAGGCAATGGCTGGATGGGAACCTACACACCATCCAACAAGATTGTAGTGTTGTATTTGTAAGGCATAACCTTATCTGATTTGTAGGGGATAGGACCTGGAAAACTAATTACCAATGGGGTAACAACTGGCTTGATATGATACTCCACTTCAAAATGGGCAGGTGCACCAAAACAAGGCACAATGACGTTTACCCCTTCTTCAACGTAATCGGTCATTAATGAGTCATTTCTGGAAAACAAATCTTCTTCTGAAGAGAAATACTCATCTGCAGAGACATACTTCTCCTCTGACTCTTCTTCCATTAAACAAACTTCTATCATATCAACTTCATGGTAATCATCCCTCTGACCTGTGATCTTGATAGTTCCATTATCTAACAACAACTGAACACCCTTCTTCACGATTGAACATCCTCGGGGGTCACGACATCAAACTATGCAAGATCCATATTGGTGTTCCACCTGACCAGCCGTATGGCAGAAGGTAGCATGCAACTGCACGAGGTCCTAATTCATATACTCCAGATCAAAAATTCTGAACTCACTAGGACATACAGAAACCATGTTTACTTCCTCTTCATACTCTTCCCTAAGCCTGATTATGTGGATGAGGCCCTCATCCATCATCTCTTGTAAATCAGCCTTTATCTTCTTGCAACCCTGTATGTTTGTACTGCAAATAACACAACCGGCATGGTCATGCGTGTAGTAGATAAATTCATAGAGGTCTGCATGCATTTTCACAAAATCTCCTCTAACTCGATTAATATCAAAAATCCGGAAGTCGCCTGGACACCCAGCCACCATATTCACAACATTTACTCCCCCATGCTTGGGTAGTGGATTATCTTTCACATTAGGTCCCAGGTCTTTGAAAGATAGAACACCAGACTTCACCAATTTTTGTACCTCAGTCTTCAAAGGATAATAATTCTTGACATTATGCCCTGTTGCTCCCTGATGAAAAGCACATGTTTGGTCTGCCTTGTAATACCAAGGCAATGGTGACGGTATGGCGGGAGGTGGTCGTGTCTGGACCAACTTTTTCTGAATTAATGCTGGTAGTAACTCTGTATAGCTCATGGGAATAGGTTCATAACTCTCCCTTATCTGATTATACCCCTGATTCCCCTGCTGGTACGGTCTCTGATAAGCAACTATAGTCGGAGCGGCATTCATAACAGGAGTAACTGAGGCGACTTGCTGATGATGCTGATAATTCCTTGTAGGAGCGTTTACCCTCCTCTCTTGTATAACAATTATTTCATCCCCTTCTTTCTTCTTTGTAAACCCATAAGATGGCTTCTTCGCCCCTCCAGATATTTCACTCTTCGTCAAACGACCTTCTCTTACAGCCTCTTCTAAGAGGATACCCATTCCTACAATCTCAGTACAGTCACTTGGTGCGCTTGATACCATCCTTTCTTAGTAGAAAGGACCCAGCGTCTTTAAGAAAATCTTAGTCATCTCCTTCTCTTCCATGGGAGGAATCACTTGGGCGGCTACCTCACGCCATCTTTGTGCATACTCTTTGAACGATTCCCTGTCTGTTTGAACCATGGCCCTAAGTTGATCACGGTCAGGCGCCATGTCCATGTTGTACTTGTATTGTTTGATGAATGCTTCTCCCAAATCATTAAAAGTATGGATATTGGCGCTATCCAAACTCATATACTACTTCAACGCAGCACCGGTCAAACTATCCTGAAAAAAGTGAATCAGTAGACGCTGATCATCAGTATGGGTAGACATTCTCCTCACGTAGATCACCAGATGAGCACGAGGGAAAGTGTTGCCCTTATACTTCTCAAACTCCGGGACCTTAAACTTAGCATGTATCTTAACATTTGGAACCAAGCATAGCTCATTCACATTCTTCCCAAATAGCTCTTTCCCCCTAAGGGCCTTCATCTCTCTCTGCATCTTGTCAAAATGCTCTTGAAAATCATCCATTCTATCATAAATACTCAAGTCTTCACTTGGTGGAGGGAAATGATGACACACATCATTATTAACAAATGGAACCATATTCACCGAAGGAGGCGCAACAGGAACAACATGCACCACATGAGGTGCTGGAGTAATAATAGTCTGAACCACTGGAGTATCTTGAGGCCCAAGATTGAAACCTTCAGGTGCAAAATTCTCTGGCATTCCCCGTGGATAACCTTGAGGCATACGGTTTTGAACAACAGCCGGAGTAGCAGATACAAGAACAGTAGGAGCTTCAGTATTTGCCCTTATCGGTTGGGGTTGAACACTCGGTGGCTGATTCTGAGTAGCCACCAGAGCTTCCATCAGAGTAGTCAGATTGGCCATGCCGGCCTTCAAAGCAGAAACTTCCTCGCGCAGCTCGCGATTCTCTTGTTCTAAGTTGTCCATCTTCTTTTTGAAATTAGCCCGAGTGTTGTAGTGATAAGTCAGCTTGCTGAACGAAGTAAAGAAGCTTGATAAGACACCTGGATATGAATAAAAAATGCAAGAAATATGTGCAATATGATGCATGATATGCAATGCATATGATTATTTTTACTTTGTTATTTAATATTTCAAGGAATTTAAAGTTTATAAACATATTTCAATCATCAAAGTAATAGTGCTTTTGAAATACTGAATTTTTTTATATTATAATAACTCCAAAATGGATTACAAGTTTCAATGATCCCAAGTACAAGATGAAAATAAAATCTAAAATCCTGAGAAAAAGAACTGATGGAGATCAATCTGTACGCTGGCGCTTCCCTGTGAGCCTGGCAATCTGAGTCTTTAAACTCTGGTTTTCTTCCGTATATCTGATGGCAATCTCCTTCCAATCATATGAATCAGGAAGTGAGTGATCAGAACCTGATTGAGGCCCAGGAGAAAATAAATCCCCTTTCCTCTCCATAGAATCTACCGCTCGACTCTCAAGGATCTCAATCAAGTCGTCTTTCTCCTTCAGGTCTGCTCTGTAGGAACTCACTAAAGTTTGGAACTTGTTCTCCCAAGCATCCCTTTCCTGTTGCATCCTAACCAAAGCAAGTTGCAGCTCTTACAGATCATCTAATAAGGGAGGAGTGGTCTTCACAAATAGATCAGGCATGGGTGTCTCCCGGGTATACAAAATCTTTAACTGAATGGCTCTCGATCAGATCCATTAAAGATATGGCTCCAAAGAAACAGCACCCCTAGGTCTCAAATCCTTCCAACTTTTCTTATGAATGTAACGTCGGGCCTTTGCAATCTACTCCCTAGATTCCCTATGGTCTTCTCATTCTTTCAGAAAGAAACTACTCAAATGAATACTATTCGGTTTATCCCTCATCAGATAACTAAGTTGTTGCCGTGCAAGAACAAGGTTATAGTTAGTTCTTCCCTTTGTACCAAGAAGAGGTACTTTGAGGAAACTACCACAACTGTCAATAATCTCTACATCCTGGTAAGCTCGATGATACCAATCAATGTCTGAGTGAGTAAGTGCCATGATCTTAGGAGCCCAACAGGGTTCCTTCTTGATATCCCAAAAAGCATCAGACTGAGGCATATGAAATATAAGCCACCGGTACAACAGAGGCGTGCAACAGATAATCATCCCCCCATGATAAGAATTCCGAAGATGAATAGAGTAATAAACATCACCCAATAATGTAGGAACTGGGTTTCCAATCATGAAAATCCTGATAGCGTTAATGTCGACAAATTTGTCCACATTAGGAAATAAGAACAACCTGTAAGCAAGTAGAGAAAAAGTGGCCTCAAAAGCAACTGTACTCTTCATTCTGGAAAAGAAAGGAGCTTTCTCCAATAAGAACTGAGCCGGTAATCCTCTAATCCCCCCTTTAGTAGTCAAATGGGCTTCCACCTCAGACATCCCCAGGTGAATCAAGGCAGCAATCTCATGTGGTTTTGGCTCACCCTCCAAACCAGTAAATGGAACACGATCAGTAACAGGTAAATCCAACAGATAAGAATACTCCTCCAGTGTAGGCATCAACTGAAAGTTGGGAAAAGTAAAGCAATGATACATCGGATCATAGAACTGGACCACAGTCGAGACAATACCCTCCTTCATCTTCAGCTTCATGAGAGGAATAATAGGCCCATACTTCTTCCGAAAGTCTGTAGAACACTCGATCTCGGGGATTAGACTGATTAACTCATCTATCTTGGGATCCTTGAAACTGTATTTCCAGGTCTTTCTCTTTCCAGAATCCATGGTTAAAAGTACGTGAGATTTTCACAAATAGTCAACCTTTAAAATCCCTTGAAATAAGATTTCTCCAAAAGATGCTTATGAGTGCATGGATGCATGATGCATCAATCACACACAAGATCACACATATAGGGTTCATAGGTTCAACGTCACGAGCATGAGGTCTAAGGTACTACCCATAAGGTATTGGTCTAAAAGTTATCACCTTCCGAACAAGGTTCTAGAGGTTCCCAGAGTCTACATCCTTCCTTCGGATATTACCAACTTCCTGATTAACTCGGTAATTAGTAATATTCTCAAGAAAGACTCGTCCGAGTGTAATATTGCGTATAACCATTTCCGGATTACTCCTCATAGCTTCCGCACTACACCTAAAAGGCCAAGATGGGTTTGGTATTCTATGGTCCTCAGTTACAGCAGGCTCCCAGGTCGAATGCAGTACATCTTCCCGATTACTCGGTAAACGACACTACAGTCAAAGGGGCCTCCATTGAGTGAGGGATCTCATGCCTCCTTTTTTGGGATTACTCTCTCAAAGTTAACATGACTATACCGCCCGTCCTATCTTAAAGTTTTCCCAAGTCCGGGTATAGGACTTATGAGTAATCACCAAGCACTATGAAAACTAGGAAAATCCAGACAAACCATATATACAACATATAACACAAAACAGTAATAACACATATACAGATATAAACAAAGATAGGCTTAACCCACTTAGGGATGTACCAGCAAGAGGTCAATCTTTCCCCAGTGAAGTCGCCATTTTTCTGTACCGGTAGAATTGTTTAAGACTAAGCCATTGGACTGACTAGACTTTATACAAATCAAAATAAAAATCGCCACCCCACTTTATTGTTTCCAAAGGAACGAGAAAAGAGAGAATAACCCAAAAAGAGGGGGAAAGATTCAAGGTAAGGGGGTTTGTTATGCAAAGGGAAGGTATTAGCACCATAAACATCTACGGTACTCCGGAGGAGCCCCTTTGTAAAATCTGTATATTTTGGCTATAAAAATTGTTGTATATAAAAAGTGGATGGTGGAGGTGAGGAAAGAAGCATATTTATTTTATAATTTTTGCACCCTCCGCGGTTGTGAACCTTTAGTTCCTATGTACCACCTTTCGTTCAATAGGGGATAAGGGTACACGTAGTTCCTCTTTTAAAAATTTGAAACACAAATGTGTTGGTTAATTTTATGAGATAAAACATCACCGTCATTTTCCGTGTGGAAAACATACCTACTACCCACAACCATGAGAAAGGAGAATTTGCATCATCTCAAAGTGGAGGATATGGCTTGGATTTTAAAATCAATGCCTCACTCAACACCCAAGTGGAAAATATCTCTCTTCACTATATATTGTAGAAGTTTAGTTGTTTGCATCAATACAAGGATTGACAAGAGTCTAATCTTTTTGAGAAAATTTTAAAGATAAAAAGCCAAAATGGAAAGATGGTTTGAAATGAGATTGATTGACTTTTAGTCTTTTCACAAAAAATGTCAAGGTATCATTAAGTTGATTGGGGTTTATTTATGCAAATGTTTTGAAAATACATGGACATAAGTCCAAGTTTATTATAAAAGTGGTTCAAGTTCAAAAACAAGAAGAGCTTTTTTTTTTCAAAAAAATGGGAGGAAGAAGATTTTTGAAATCGAAGAAGATGGGAGGAGAAGAAGGGACTATCCTAAAGCATAAAATAAAAGCCAGGGATAAGAACGATCTAACCAACAAGAAGCCAATACTTGACATTATGAGTCAAGATAGAATTCCAATTCCTTATATTGAAACCAAGCAAGAAAAAAATACTAGACCTCTTGAATGAACCGAAATTCAAGTGTATTAAGTCTTCACAAAAATTGGACAGAGTAACGGCTGTATACAGATGAATTCCAGATTACAAACAGAGGGTGTAATCACAAAAACCTGCACACAAAAACAAACAAGCAACCCAGTGTCTTGAGATGAACCTTAAGAACTCCAGACAAAATAATCAGATAAGGTCACAAAGTCTCCAAGATAGGCCAAGGTTTCTACTTCCAAGTCCAAGAAAAGTCCCATGCTCCATAATGCCAAGGATAGTAACCAAATAGCCCAAGTACCATTAAAGATTTTTTAGGCTTTATGTTGATTATTAAGTATCTTAAGAAAGGAAAAGAAAATCTTAAGTGAGCAAAGTAAAAATGGCAAGAAAGTAAATGGTCAAATGAGCAAAGATGAAAGTGGCATGAAATGTAAATACTAAAAGTAAATGGTACATAAAGCATAAAAAAGAATGAAAGCATAAGGTTAAACAAGTCAACAATTAGTGGTTAGTTGGATGACCATATTGAAGCTTGCATTTGGAACTCATTAGAGGATTGGTAGAACCAAAGTCTCCACACAACAAGTTGCATTTGCTTTTTATCAATGTGATCGGTGGAAATAGAACTGACTGTTTTTTAATGCTGGTTCGCGTTTGCGTTTCGCAAAATGTCACGGAAGCAAGAGTCGCCACCGTCTTTTATTTTCTCCAATAAGGAAAGGACAAAAGCACAACAAAATTCCTTTTCGAGATGTTTCTCGGGTTCAGGAGGTAGATTATAGAAAGGGAAGGTGTTAGCACCCTTTCTATCCGTGGTTATCCACGGGCTCTTAGGTACTTGCTCATTGTGTTTTCAAAAAAGGTTTTGCTTTTCTTGTGTTTGTGGGTTTTGAAAAAGTTTTTGTTTGAAAACTTCAATTTAACTCTTGTTTCTATCCTCAAGAGTATATGAAGTGTTGTTTGAAAACTTTGTTTGAAAGAGTGTAATTTCGAAAAATTTGTTTTTTTTGAAAGAGCAAGTACCTGAGAACCTCTACCTACTCAAAAGGAATTAAGCTGTGTAAATGTCCTTTAGACAGTGCTATCCCACTATTGAGAAGTAGGTAGCACCGTCGTTGGATTTTTCGGGTCAATTCGATTAAGGGACGTTATGGTCATTGAAGGCAACATGTAAGGATACCTTAGCATTTCGAAGGGACCATCATCATATATTTGAAGGCAACATCGAGAGACTATATCATTTCTCGTAGGCAACTCGAGGGACAATAAGGGACCATGATCTTTCTGATGACTTTTAGATTGAGGGTCTTTTGCTAAGATATCCCTACGTTCGAGGGACATGACCATTGTTTTCCGAAGCAACCGAGTGAGGAGTACCCTAGGAGTGATATGTGCAAGTGTGTCAAGTTTCAGTTATGTTATCTTTACATGTCAGGGTGAGCTACGGTTGATTTTAATTTAAGACAAGTCTTGTCATGCATAGCCTAGTTAGCATACATATAGCAGTTAATAGTTGCGGAAAATAAAGCTAAGCTATTACAAGGCGTCGGGTATTTACATCACCAAAAACAAACCCTTGAAAAGTAAATTGCGGGAAATTAAATAAAAGCGATAAAAAGGGTCCTAATTAAAGCTATTACATCCTCGGAGCAATTACATAATATGGATCAAAAATTGAATCAAGAATAATCACACGCGAGAAATATTGGATCGGAGAGTTTCTAGGGTTTTGACCCTTTTTTGAGAAAGAAAGAGATTTTTTGTTATTTTGCATTTAATTAAATTAAACCTAGACTAATTAATTAAAGAAAAGAAAGATTTTTTTTTTGAGTTTTTTTTATGTTTTTTAAGGAAATAAAAATAAAATGATTAAAAGTTATCAAAAACCCTAATTCTATATTGATTTTAAATTATTGCAAAAATGTTAAAATTAACCTAATTAAAAACTAAATTAATAATGTTAGCATTTATTTACAAAATAATAAATTAAGGGTGAAATTAATAAATAATAATAAAAAATTATATTTTAGTTTTCTGATTTTATTATGAAAAAAATTAATTTGGTTAATTAAGTGATAATAATAATTAATAATAAAAACAATTAAAAATAAAAGAAGAAAGAAAAAGAATAAACCCAGGGGGGTGATGGCCCAAATCAGGAGGTGTGTTTGGAAATTTTTGGCCCATTATGCTTCCAGCCTGTTTTGACTCTTGAGATCATCCACGCGTGTATTGACTAAGGACCATGATAATCCTTCCATCTAGGCCATTGGATTTCAGTCTGAAGATAGCTGGCGTGTTGAGATTTGAGATGTTGGTGTACCACCTTTTGAAAGCTGCATGTGAAAACATAAAGAAAAAATGGAATAAGTGTTTTGGGGGACCTGGGATTCGAACCCAGGTCCCAATGATCATATGCACGCGTCCCTGCCACTCAGCCAAGTTGTTACAATTGTTATTATGACAAGAATCAATTATTATATTAGTAAATAAACACATATGCTGGAAACAAAACAAAACGCCCGCTGATTTAAATTAACCAATCATATGTTAACACCTCATCATCTTCTTCGTTGTACCTGCAAAAACATAAACAGATAGCGGGGGTTTTTAACCTCCACTATGTGCTTGCACGAAAAATAGCGATTAGAAATCTAGCAAGCATAAATATTTCGCGAGGTATGGATTTGGTTCGTCTTGGCCTCACGATTTCAGTCATATGCCTCATGAGTCCCAATTTTTCCTGGTTTAGAAAGCCCCAATTTAAAGTTCAGGAACCCTAGAATTTTGTTCATGGCATCTTTCGATTCAGTGCGTTTCAGTTCAATTAAACCATTCCAATAGCTTCATATGGCCTCTAGCAATGCAAAACAATCATGAAAACATGTTAAATGCACATGAATCAAGAAATACGATTTGGAATAAAAAAGGCAAACCGTGGAACTGTAATGAACGATTCCTTGAGCTTTGGTACTGGAATTTGATTGCAACACGTTCCTGGAACCTCCTACAATGTGTTTGGATGATCAAAACGCCTCGAATTGGCCTAGAATGCAAAAATCAGTTTTGACTTTTCTTGGAATTTCTTGAATTGGACAGGGTGGTTTTTGCAGCTTTTTCACGTCCTCCAGGGTATGGTTAGCTTGCTTGCATATAAGGGAAACAAATTATGTCAAAAAGCTGGGCCAATATCCATTGCATTGATGATTGAATCCTTGATTGAAAAATCAAATATCCTTGATTTTCATGATTGAACAAACTTTCCAAAATTGGATTTTTGTGTATCTTTGACTTGTGCACGAATTTGCCAGCAGGTTTAGGTCATACTTGCTTCACAAAAAGATTTAAAAAACAAATCTTCTATTTTCTTATGATTTAAATTGATTAAATGAATTAATATTAATTAAAAATCCAATTAATCAATAAAAATAAGAAAATAAATCCACTTAACCTTGATGGGTCGTGCATAAGTCAGGGGTGAAGTTTCAACAAGAGATTTGAGGCCCATTAGCAAAAAGAAGGTGTTTTGAGCAAAGTTGACTTTTGCAAATTCATAAAAATTTCCAAACTTCTCCAATGCACAACTTGCTCAATTTTGATCATATGACCATGTTCTTGGATATTTTGGAAAGCTCTTGAAGTCCTCTAACCAATGCCTTTTGTCCCATGTCATTTGGATTTACCAATCTCAAGTTATGTCCTTTGACTCAAAGTGTACTTTTGTTGACTTTTGAAATTGACCTATAATGTAAAAATTGGTAACTTTTTGTGAGAGCATTTTTTTAACTTGGAGTGTGAAAATGGATTGTAGGAAATTGCATCCCCTTCAAAATGAGCATTGGATGGAATCTTTCTGACAAACCATGAAAAAGTTATGCCCTGATCAAGATACAGTTGACTTTTCTATTGTCCAAAAATAGTAACTTTTGCATCTTTGATGATTTTTGAGCTATTCTTGTGAAATCATGATCAAGACCTAATCACATGATGATTGTGAACTCAAAATAAGATATTGACCAAAAATTCTGACTTTTAACTGTAAAATGACCATTTTGCCCTTGTAGTTGACTGTAAACCAAATGGAGTATTTGACTGTGCAAATTGGCACTGTGAGTCTTGAAACTTGGCATGTAGGTGCTTGAGAATGTATATAGGCCCATTAGACTTGATTGAACCAATGAGAACCCCAAATTCCTTGAAAGAACCAAAACCCTAATTTCAGCTGTCTACTGCTTAGGAGATGGTTTGACTGTCTAACTCTTGAGTAATCTTGAACCATTTGGAGATGATTCTTGACATATCTTGAGGAATATGGGAGGGAAAATTTTGGTGTACAACAGTTTCCCCTGTTCAATTTTCTTAGACCTGAGGATGTAGATTGGCTTGCGTGCCTTTCGTGATCTGAAGGTGGAAGATAATTGAACACTAGACTGCCAAGAAATTTGCACTCGCATGGTGTAGCATCAGCATTGTGATGTCGGGAATGGGCTTACAGATGTCATTTGGAGATTGTTGGTAGGATATGGGCTTAAAGATGCCACTTGGAGATTGTTGGAAGGAGATGGGCTTAAAGATGCCATCCAGAAATGATTGTTGGACTGTATTTGAATAATTGACAGAATTACATCCGAATCTGGATCGTATCTGAACTGTATTTGAAGGTCTCTGATTGCCTGCCATTAACTGGGAGAAATAAATCTAACCAGAGGGGGTCTTTGGTTGCCTGTTTTAACTGGAAGAAATAAATCTAACCAGAGAAGGTCTTTTTGATAATGATGTGTGATGAAGGAATCTGAGACGATTACTACCTCAGCAGGATAATGAGAGAATCTTGAATGACTACAACCTCAACAGGATGATGAGAGAATCTTGGATGACTACAACCTCAACAGGATGATGAGAGAATCTTGGATGACTACAACCTCAGCAGGATGATGAGAGAATCTTGGATGACTACAACCTCAGCAGGATGATGAGAGAATCTTGGATGACTACAACCTCAGCAGGATGATGAGAGAATCTTGGATGACTACAACCTCAACAGGATGATGAGAGAATCTTGGATCACTACAACCTCAGCAGGATGATGAGAGAATCTTTGATGACTACAACCTCAGCAGGATGATGAGAGAATCCTGGATGACTACAACCTCAGCAGGATGATGAGAGAATCTTGGATGACTACAACCTCAGCAGGATGATGAGAGAATCTTGGATGACTACAACCTCAGTAGGATGATGAGAGAATCTTGGATGACTACAACCTCAGCAGGATGATGAGAGAATCTTGGATGACTACAACCTCAGCAGGATGATGAGAGAATCTTGGATGACTACAACCTCAGCAGGATGATGAGAGAATCTTGGATGACTACAACCTCAGCAGGATGATGAGAGAATCTTGGATTACTACAACCTCAGCAGGATGATGAGAGAATCTTGGATCACTACAACCTCAGCAGGATGATGAGAGAATCTTTGATGACTACAACCTCAGCAGGATGATGAGAGAATCTTGGATGACTACAACCTCAGCAGGATGATGAGAGAATCTTGGATGACTACAACCTCAGCAGGATGATGAGAGAATCTTGGATGACTACAACCTCAACAGGATGATGAGAGAATCTTGGATGACTACAACCTCAGCAGGATGATGAAGGAATCTTGGACGATTACAACCTCAGCAGGATGATGAAGGAATCTTGGATGATTACTACCTCGACGGGATGATGAAGGAATCTTGGACGATTACTACCTCAACGGGATGATGAAGGAATCTTTGACGATTACTACCTCAATGGGATGATGAAGGAATCTTGGACGATTACTACTCCAAAAGGTAATGACTTTTATCTGTCGATCGATCTTTCCTGAAAAGGTAAAGAGTTAGTTGTATGCAATGTCATGATGTATGCATTGTGTAATGATGTTCTCAAAATAAATGAGATTTGTGTTGTATGATGCGTATGCATGTCATGATGTATGAAGATGTGATGTTTTAGCTGGGGAAAATAAATCCCGGATCTGCTGGAGAATAGAGTTGAGTTCTTCGTTTCTGCTGGGGATGATGAACGAAGATGATTGCAAGAAAAAACCTGTAGGAGAATATGACTCTGCGGGGAATTACTCTGTGGGAAGAGATGCTTTGCTGAGATTTTAACGATAACTCCGCTGGGGATTCCGTTGATAAGCTCTGTTGGGGATTTTGGTGATGAACTTCGCTGGGGGATAGAAAGAACTTCGCTGGGGACGATCTTTCAGTTGTAACTCGCTGAGGATAAACCAGTTAGACTCTTGTGGGGGTAACCTTCTGAATTTGGCTGAGGAGATGCACTTGCATTCTACAGGGGACAAGCTTCCAGAATCTACTGGGGAAGATGATTCAATTCTCTATTGGGGAGACTTTTTAGACTGTACTGGGGAGATGACTCCACTGGGGTATCTTGTATTCCTCCGAGAAACATTCTTATATTCTGTTGAGGAATATTAAGACTGTCGGGGATGCTCTTTCGCTTGCTGGAGCATGTCTTTATACTCCGCTGAGGAAGATTGAGACCTTCTGGGGATACCAGGCCTTTTCAGGGCTGATGGTAGATTAACTCCTCTTGGGTAGAGTATTACTGGTTTGTTCGTGGTTGCAAGTCTCAGTGGGGGGAGCGAACATTACTGTCTTACTCTGCGGGTAGTGAAGGTATCTTGGTCATATTCTTCAGCTGAATCTACCTTGTACCTGGTGGTCAGAGCATTTTGTACCGTTCAGACAATTCTTATTGCCCCAGTTTCTGCGGGAGAAGAAGGCCTATGAGGTGCTTGATAACTGCCGATTGACAAATGTTATTCTGGTAGGCAAGTGACGAGATGACGGGACATAGTCGTACGCTTTGATCCCTAATTTTTGCCTGGACCGCCCTTTCGGGTTTTCAGTCCATCGGGATACCCTTTTTTGCCCAAGCCGCCTTTTCAGGTTTTCGACTTACCGGGTGTAAATTTTTTTTTTATTTTCATCCCTTATTTTTGCCCGAACCCTTTTGGTTCGCCGGGAAGCCCTTATTTTTGCCTAGGCCAGTCAACCTAGCGGGTCTTTGATTATGCGTAGTACTTTTTTTGACTATGTCCATGCTCTCAGGATGTAGGAGTTGTCACTGTAAGTAGTGTTGTGTTGCCATACTACCAGAAGATGTCTGATCATGCAAGATTCGTTGCTGGAATTCATGTCCAATGCCCCAAGTGACTCAGGCGGAGATTTGCCCCTGGCTATTTGGCATCTTGAGAGATTCCTTGAATCTTGACTGGACTGCCCCAGATAATGGAAAATGATCATGTCTACCCCTTGGTTGGAAGTGTTTTTCCACTTGAGGTGACTCTTTTTATTGAGAAGGTTTTTGTTCACTCGATATTCTTCGTGCGATTTTCTCTGCTGTTTGAACAAATAGTCATATGCAAACAATGTTATTTTAAGAACTGACTGTTCTGTGATCGGTGGAAATGCGAAAAATAGAACTGACTATTCTGTGATCGGTGGAAATGGAACTGACTGATCAGCAGAGTCGCCAGTTCTGTGATCGGTGGAAATAGAACTGACTGTTTTTTAATGCTGGTTCGCATTTGCGTTTCGCAAAATATCGCGGAAGCAAGAGTCGCCACCGTCTTTTATTTTCTCCAACAAGGAAAGGACAAAAGCACAGCAAAATTCCTTTTCGAGATGTTTCTCGGGTTCGGGAGGTAGATTATAGAAAGGGAAGGTGTTAGCACCCTTTCTATCCGTGGTTATCCACGGGCTCTTAGGTACTTGCTCATTGTGTTTTCAAAAAAGGTTTTGCTTTTCTTGTGTTTGTGGGTTTTGAAAAAGTTTTTGTTTGAAAACTTCAATTTAACTCTTGTTTCTGTCCTCAAGAGTATATGAAGTGTTCTTTGAAAACTTTGTTTGAAAGAGTGTAAGTGCGAAAAATTTGTTTTGTTTTGAAAGAGAAAGTACCTGAGAACCTCTACCTACTCAAAAGGAATTAAGCTGTGTAAATGTCCTTTAGACAGTGCTATCCCACTATTGAGAAGTAGGTAGCACCGTCGTTGGAGTTTTCAGGTCAATTCGATTAAGGGACGTTATGGTCATTGAAGGCAACATGTAAGGATACCTTAGCATTTCGAAGGGACCGTCATTATATATCTGAAGGCAACATCGAGGGACTAGATCATTTCTCGTAGGAAACTCGAGGGACAGTAAGGGACCATGATCTTTCTGATGACTTTTAGATTGAGGGTCTTTTGCTAAGATATCCCTACGTTCGAGGGACATGACCATTGTTTTCCGAGGCAACCGAGTGAGGAGTACCCTAGGAGTGATATGTGCAAGTGTGTCAGGTTTCAGTTATGTTATCTTTACATGTCAGGGTGAGCTACGGTTGATTTTAATTTAAGATAAGTCTTGTCATGCATAGCCTAGTTAGCATACATCTAGCAGTTAATAGTTGCGGAAAATAAAGCTAAGCTATTACAAGGCGTCGGGTATTTACATCGCCAAAAACAAACCCTTGAAAAGTAAATTGCGGGAAATTAAATAAAAGCGATAAAAAGGGTCCTAATTAAAGCTATTACATCCTCGGAGCAATTACATAATATGGATCAAAAATTGAATCAAGAATAATCACGCGCGAGAAAAATTGGATCGGAGAGTTTCTAGGGTTTTGGCCGTTTTTTGAGAAAGAAAGAGATTTTTTGTTATTTTGCATTTAATTAAATTAAACCTAGACTAATTAATTAAATAAAAGAAAGATTTTTTTTTGAGTTTTTTTATGTTTTTTAAGGAAATAAAAATAAAATGATTAAAAGTTATCAAAAACCCTAATTCTATATTGATTTTAAATTATTGCAAAAATGTTAAAATTAACCTAATTAAAAACTAAATTAATTATGTTAGCATTTATTTACAAAATAATAAATTAAGGGTGAAATTAATAAATAATAATAAAAAATTATATTTTAGTTTTCTGATTTCATTATGAAAAAAATTAATTTGGTTAATTAAGTGATAATAATAATAATTAATAATAAAAACAATTAAAAATAAAAGAAGAAAGAAAAAGAATAAACCCAGGGGGGTGATGGCCCAAATCAGGAGGTGTGTTTGGAAATTTGTGGTCCATTATGCTTCCAGCCTGTTTTGACTCTTGAGATCATCCACGCGTGTATTGACTAAGGACCATGATAATCCTTCCATCTAGGCCATTGGATTTCAGTCTGAAGACAGCTGGCGTGTTGAGATTTGAGATGTATGGTGTACCACCTTTTGAAAGCTGCATGTGAACACATAAAGAAAAAAATGGAATAAGTGTTTTGGGGGACCTGGGATTCGAACCCAGGTCCCAATGATCATATGCACGCGTCCCTGCCACTCAACCAAGTTGTTCCAATTGTTATAATGACAAGAATCGATTATTATATTAGTAAATAAACACATATGTTGGAAACAAAACAAAACGCCCATTGATTCAAATTAACCAATCATATGTTAACACCTCATCATCTTCTTCGTTGTACCTGCAAAAACATAAACAAATAGCGGGGGTTTTTAACCTCCACTATGTGCTTGCACGAAAAATAGCGATTAGAAATCTAGCAAGCATAAATATTTCGCGAGGTATGGATTTGGTTCGTCTTGGCCTCACGATTTCAGTCATATGCCTCATGAGTCCCAATTTTTCCTGGTTTAGAAAGCCCCAATTTAAAGTTCAGGAACCCTAGAATTTTGTTCATGGCATCTTTCGATTCAGTGCGTTTCAGTTCAATTAAACCATTCCAATAGCTTCATATAGCCTCTAGCAATGCAAAACAATCATGAAAACATGTTAAATGCACATGAATCAAGAAATACGATTTGGAATAAAAAAGGCAAACCGTGGAACTGTAATGAACGATTCCTTGAGCTTTGGTACTGGAATTTGATTGCAACACGTTCCTGGAACCTCCTACAATGTGTTTGGATGATCAAAACGCCTCGAATTGGCCTAAAATGCAAAAATCAGTTTTGACTTTTCTTGGAATTTCTTGAATTGGACAGGGTGGTTTCTGCAGCTTTTTCACGTCCTCCAGGGTATGGTTAGCTTGCTTGCATATAAGGGAAACAAATTAGGTCAAAAAGCTGGGCCAATATCCATTGCATTGATGATTGAATCCTTGATTGAAAAATAAAATATCCTTGATTTTTATGATTGAACAAACTTGCCAAAATTGGATTTTTGTGTATCTTTGACTTGTGCACGAATTTGCCAGCATGTTTAGGTCATACTTGCTTCACAAAAAGATTTAAAAAACAAATCTTCTATTTTCTTATGATTTAAATTGATTAAATGAATTAATATTAATTAAAAATCCAATTAATCAATAAAAATAAGAAAATAAATCCACTTAATCTTGATGGGTCGTGCATAAGTCAGGGGTGAAGTTTCAACAAGAGATTTGAGGCCCATTAGCAAAAAGAAGGTGTTTTGAGCAAAGTTGACTTTTGCAAATTCATAAAAATTTCCCAACTTCTCCAATGCACAACTTGCTCAATTTTGATCATATGACAATGTTCTTAGACATTTCGGAAAGCTCTTGAAGTCCTCTAACCAATTCCTTTGGTCCCATGTCATTTGTATTTACCAATCTCAAGTTATGGCCTTTGACTCAAAGTGTACTTTTGTTGACTTTTGAAATTGACCTATAATGTAAAAATTGGTAACTTTTTGTGAGAGCATTTTTTTAACTTGGAGTGTGAAGATGGATTGTAGGAAATTGCATCCCCTTAAAAATGAGCATTGGATGGAATCTTTCTGACAAACCATGAAAAAGTTATGCCCTGGTCAAGATACAATTGACTTTTCTATTGTCCAAAAATAGTAGCTTTTGCATCTTTGATGAATTTTGAGCTATTCTTGTGAAATCATGATCAAGACCTAATCACATGATGATTGTGAACTCACAATAAGATGTTGACCAAAAATTCTGACTTTTGACTGTAAAATGACCATTTTGCCCTTGCAGTTGACTGTAAACCAAATGGAGTCTTTGACTGTGCAAATTGGCACTGTGAGTCTTGAAACTTGGCATGTAGGTGCTTGAGAATGTATATAGGCCCATTAGACTTGATTGAACCAATGAGAACCCCAAATTCCTTGAAAGAACCAAAACCCTAATTTCAGCTGTCTACTGCTTAGGAGATGGTTTGACTGTCTAACTCTTGAGTAATCTTGAACCATTTGGAGATGATTCTTGACATATCTTGAGGAATATGGGAGGGAAAATTTTGGGGTACAACAGTCAAGTATATCATCCATTTGGAATTCTCATAAGTACCATTTAATGATCAACGATGTTTAAGTGATCTGCATTGACCAAAGGTGTTGTAGATCCATTAGAGAATTGGTAGAACCAAAGCCTCCACACAATGAATCTCAAGTAAATTGGATCAAAGAGATCAAATTAACATACTTGGGCTTGCAATCATAAGTTTGGGCCATGAATGATCATTTATTCGAATCGGGACAAATTTAGCGCTATGTTAAGCAATCATAAGTGGACTTATATAGAAGTCGCACCTATTTTGAGGCCGGTCAATAGTAATATATGCACCATTTGTTTTGAGACATGATATAGAGATCATGCTCCAACAACATCTAATGCAATAAGAAGGGGATGAGATGAAGAGGGATGGAGAAAAAATATACAAACCACATTTGAATTATATTTTAATCAAACTATTATTAAAATCATTCATCAATTTTTGTGGAGTTAAACTCAACACCATGGATCCAATGATGTTAATAAAGTTCATGATTCAAAATCTAACCCAAGATCAGCCAGAAAATAGTCGCAAAATAATATCACATTTTAATATACATAAAAGGGTTTAAAAACAATGTTTAAAAATAGAAAGTAAAGAGAAAAATATCAACTATGTTCAAATTAATCAAGAAATAAAAAGTAAGACCATAGAAAAATCAGAAAAAGGCTCAAATAATATTACAAATTTTCTGGTAATTTTTTAAAGTTTGAAACTATTTTTAAAATTAAAATAAATGGGTAAAATAAACAAAAAATGGTAAAAAATAGTAAAGTCAGAAACAAAAATAAAATAAGGTCACCAATATTTGTCACAATATCATTGGATCATTCCATAATTTTTTTCAGAATTTTAAAAAGTATAAAAGTATTTTTAAACATTTAAAACAAATCAAATAAGTGTAAAATTTATAAAAAATACCAAAACACAAAATTAAATTGTGAAAAAATAAAAATCAGAAAGAGAATAATCAAAAATATTTTTTATAATTTTTTTAGATTTTTTGGACTAAAAATGAACTTGCTATGATTTTTTGAAATTTAAAACAATTAAAATATAAAAATCAGAAAAAGAAAAATAAAGTAACATATGTGGACCATTGGACGAGAGTCAAAACACGTTAATAATCAAATCCAAGAGATCTGGCGCGCTGTGCATATCATGGTTATTAGTGAATATCATACATAATCATTAATTAAATCAGGATTCGAAAAATACAGATGGCGCGCCTTCATTGGTTGAAAGATGACACGTTGGTCACCTTCAACCTTCAGCCATCACGAATTGCAGGTCTCTCAAACTGTAAAATCAGAAGCTCATACCTATGCCATTCCCTTCGTCTCTTCAAGACGAAGACAACCACACCCTCACGCCAAATTTATATAAACTGTAGCTCAAGCAATTTGGAAGGAAAGTTTTGAAAAAGGATTTGAAATTCCATGGTCAAAACGTGTTTCCAGTAAAAGGTAAGTGTTGCGACTAGAACCAAGGCAATGAGAGCAACACAATGATATCAGAGTTTTGAAGAATTGATGAAGGAATCTACCTGTTGAAGTTGAGTTGTAGAGCTCTGAAACTGGACTTCTATGGAGCAGTATAGGGCACGATTCTTGAATGTAATTATGTGGTTAGCTTCAGGGAAGATCAACGAAGGTGAATTAATGGAAAAATTGGATTGAAAAAGGCTCGAGAATGGATTTTGAAATTACATAAAATTGAGTTATGGAGCAAGTTTGGCAGGGTGATTCTGGCTATCCAAGCTTGGGAAAATGAATGGGATAGTTCATGTATTTATAGGAGAAGCGAATGGGATCAAAAGGAAGAGTGAATGATGCGTTTTGGAGGGAATTCGTGCAAACCTGATGCACGAGTGAAGTGTGATCCAAACTTCACCAAAACTCATCCAATTCTTGCGTTTTGATGCACTAATCCACTTAGGAAAGTTGGCTAATCATGTTTAGACCCGAAACACGTGTTAATTTGAGGTTTAGAGGTTGTAACATGAAAATCAAATTCTGACTTGCAAGGAAACTTCAATTCCAAGTTACCATTTTTGAAACTATGGCATTCTCAGCTCAAGGGGTCTTAAGGCATGATTCTTGATGCTTTAGAAAGATGAGGTTACAAGCTTTGCAATGGAAAAAGAATGGAGTTAAATGGATGCTTGAGCTGAAAGTAATATTGAGTCAAAGTTGAAGAAAAAGGGTTGACTTTCCATACTTAGAAATATTTCAAATTCTTCATCAAAAAATGTCCTATAATGTCTTGCATCCAAACATGGCCTGCCACTTAGAATTTGCTCTTGATCAAAAAAGATGGCATGAAATAGATCTCTTGAATGACATTTTGAAACTTGAATCATTCAAAATCTCCAGAATTTGAGCAAGTTATGACTTGTTGAAGTTGGCACAATTTCATGAAATGACCCATAATCTTTTGCATCTTTAAGGAAACTTCCACTCATTTTCCCACTTTGCACATAAAAGAAGGTATAAATTTCAAATCCTCAAGATCATTTTGGAAAAAGAATGGGCTAAAGGTGATAAAAATTGACCAAGTTATGATCATTTGAAGTCACACATGGAAAATTGGGGATTCATCTGGAGGACTTGTAATCTTTCTTCTTCACCAAGTTTCTTCCACATGAAAAATCTTTGGAACTTTTGAAGTGATTTGTTGATAAACCTTTGAAGAGAAGGATGTATTTGGAATCACTCAAAAATACCAAAAGGGGAGCAAGATATGCTCCTTTTAAGTTCAAAACCCTAGCTCTTAGATCAAGAAAATGCTTTGAAGAACTTTGACAAGCTTGAACAAACTTCTTGTACCAATATTCTTGCTTTGTGAATATAAGTTGTTGAGGATGATAATAAGGATTCATAGCTACCAAAACCACTTCCATATCTTGAAATTTGAGAGAAATATGCTCTTGTGACCAATGGGAACAAAACCTTGTCTAAACATGACAACTTCTCCAATTAAAACCCCTTGTACTTTTGACTCAAATCTAATAACCTTGAAATGTGATGAACCGAAGCAACCTTGCCATTCCAATCCTTCCAAAACCAATCCAATGGTGAGGTTTGAACTTCTCAAGCTTTATTGACTAGGGCATGGAAATAAACTCATGAACCCATGGAGTAACTTGTTAAATCTCATTTCCCTTACCTACATTGATAACAAGCAAGACAAGTCAACATTGAATTTTACTAGTTAAATGAAGAAATAAAAACAATATTCATGATCACAAAAGGAACATAAGTCAAGGTGCTTGGTAATCCCTCAAAAGGAGCAAAACTTAAAGTAGGGAGGGGAACCAAGAATCCTAGTGTAATCTTGTTGTGAATAAACCAACATGGTATGATGAAGGGATCTTAGGGGCAAAAATTGGGGTACAACAGCTTCCCTTATTTAAGTTTCTTCTATCCGGAGATACGAAGGTTAAAAATCTCTGTGTCGACGCGATCGAAGATACTTAAATATAAAACAAACCCTATTTTTGGCCCTAAGATGCCATACAAATGCTTATGCATATGAATGCATATGAACAGGACCAAAGAGATGCAAAGTATCAGTGGGGATGCAACAATAATAAAGAAATAAAGGAGCAACCCCACAAGGAAAATAAATCACTAGTAGAACAAAAGACCTAAATCAAAGAGGATGCTAGAATGGTCAAAGGATACACCAACTTCTACCGAAGGAGAAGCTACCAACGTTTACTGAAGGCAGAGAGAAAGATAACAAACATCGACGTTCACTGTCGATGGTCTACCAACTTTCACTGAAGGTAGAAAGAGAAAATATTATAGCACCGCTGTTCACTAACGATGAACTACCAATGTTCACTGAGGGTAGCAAAAAGATAACAAACATCGATGTTCACTGCCGATGGTCTACGAACTTTCACTGAAGGTAGAAAGATAAAATATCATAGCACCACCGTTCACTGATGATGAACTACCAACGTTCACTGCCGATGGTCTACCAACTTTCACTGAATGTAGAAAGAGAATATCATATCACTGCTGTTCACTGACGATGAACTACCAACATTCACTGAGGGTAGCAAAAAGATAATAAACATCGACGTTCACTGTCGATGGTCTACCAAATTTCACTGAAGGTAGAAAGAGAATATCATATCACCGCCGTTCACTGACGATGAACTACCAACGTTCACTGAGGGTAGAAAAAAGATAACAAACATCGACGTTCACTGCCGATGGTCTACCAACTTTCACTGAAGGTAGAAAGAGAATATATCATATCACCGCCATTCACTGATGATGAACTACCAATGTTCACTGAGGGTAGCAAAAAGATAACAAGTTTCCCCAAGATTATGGTGTTTAACCTAGAACGGGTCTCAACTTCTTCTTTAACCAAGGCGCTCTGCCTGGAAAGGATAACATATGAGTTGTCTCAAATAAAGAGATTTGCTACTTGTTGTCACAAAAGATTGTAAAAAGAAATGGCTTTTTGGGAATGAGGTATGACTTCCTGGGGAGATGCCATGATATTCTTGTGAGGGGATAAAGTCTTCTCGTGCAAAATAAATGCACCAACCAAAATCTGGAGTTTTCAAAAATCCAAAGTAAATAACATTGTCGTGGAACCACAGATTCAAACCAGAAATAAACTGGAATGAAACAGTAAACCAGAATACATCCTTTGAGAAATAAACTCAAGAGGGAAAACCAAATCCAACCAAACAAGGAGCTGTACTGAAAGGTTAAAGAAAAAAATCTTCCATGAGGGACAACTCAGTGGGAACATTGAAATAATATACGCTTTTTTCATAGGACCAACACTCTGTTGAAGAGAGGACAACGTAAATCTGCAAAACAGGGTAATACTTAAACAAAAAAAATTTAACAAATGTCAATGAATAATGACTTGCCAATTTTAGCTATGCATGAATGTATGAGTGTTATTGTGCGTATGCTGACACAACAGATATGCAACATTGGGAACAACCAGGTAAAATTGCCTCGGGCACTAACAACACTCGGCTAAACTTCATCCAAGATGATCATTCCAAGAAAGGTAAAGTCCAACTGAGGAAACAAAACCTACTGCCTGCTTTAACTTTACTGAGGAGAAACATGATCCAGAGGTAGATAAATCAAAGTGATGAAATAGTACGGATACAGGGATAGAACATCCTTCTTCAGGCTTCACCGGGGAAACAAGTGTTTTTGAAAGTAACATTCTTACTGGAGATTACAAAACTAGTCTCAAGCAAAGCAGACTGACACCAAAACATCTGAACATTCATTGGGGGAAATCAGACTCACTTCATTGGCGAGGTTAACATCATATTCACAATACGTCCTTCATTTGGAGAAACCAGGGACCTACTTTCTTCAAGAGCGGGTATGGTACTCATCTCTCTGGAAAAAAGAACTTCTACCGGGCCAACGAAAACTTCACTGGAGAAAATGCGGATTGAAACTTCACATCATGAAAAATCAGAAAAGAGGAGAAATGAATCCAAACATGACCAAGGATACCGGAACTATAAACCCAATACGGCAAAAACAACCCGAGTAGACCTTCCCGAGGGGAACAAAAACTTCTCAAAGCAACTGGAGTTTGTCCATTCTTGGGATCACCATTTTTGTTGTCATTGTTTCATCACAAATCTCAAAGTAAAAACAGATTGTAAAATCTCTTCTTTTTTTTGAAAATTCAATTTTGTTATTTAATCCTTTTTTTTTGCTTTGAAAGTTATTATCAATAATAAACAGAGTCTTTGCAAACTAAATAAAATAAGAAATACAAAGAATTGGGTAAAAGCTCAAATTTCATTAATAGAATGGTATTCTGCGAATGGCGAGACTCCATAAATGATTACAAAGTTCAGAAAATGGTAATATATACTGGAAAAGATACATTGAGATACAGTGACCACTGTCCCCTCCAACAACTTTTGAAATCCTGAGCATCGACTTTTGTTGAAGTATGGTGAGGATCCGAGAAGAGTGTTGCTTCAATGATCAAATCTTGTCTGACGTAGTTACTTGCCCAGAAAGTCCCTAACTTTTGCCTAAGCTGCCCTTGCGGGTTTTCAACTTTCGGGTTTTCGGCCTACCGAGACGCTCCTTTTTTCCTAAGCCGCCCTTTCGGGTTTTCAACTTAGCGAGCTGTTCTTTTATTTCTTTAGGCAAAGTATTTCTTGACTGCGTCAGCATTCATGGGACGTGGGAACTCCTCGCCATCCATAGTTTTAAGAATTAATGCACCGCCAGAGAAGGATTTCTTGACAACGTATGGGCCTTCAAAATTAGGAGTCGACTTGCCCTTAGAATCAGTGTTGAAAGACATGATCCTCTTGAGCACGAGGTCACCTTCTCTGAATTCACGAGGTTTGACCTTTTTATCAAAATATTTTTTCATTCTTCTCTGTTATAACTGGCCATGACACAAAGCTGCTATTCTCTTCTCTTCAATTAAATTCAATTGGTCAAACCTGTTCTGGACCCATTCAGCCTCTGTCAACTTGGTTTCCATTATCACATGCAGCGAGGGAATCTCTACCTCGACAGGGAGTACAACTTCCATTCCATACACCAGGGAGAATGGGGTTGCTCCTGTTGAAGTGCGGACAGATGTTCAATATCTATGCAGAGCAAAAGGAAGCATTTCATGCCAATCCTTATAAGTAACAACCATTTTCTGGATAATTCTCTTGATATTCTTATTAGCAGCTTCAACAACCCCATTCATCTTATGCCTGTATGGAGATGAATTATGATGGACAATCTTGAATTCTTCGCACAGTTCTGTCAGCATCTTGTTGTTCAAGTTTGAGCCATTGTCAGTGATAATCCTGCTTGGCACACCATACCGACATATAAAGTTATTCTTAATGAAGCGCACAACCACCTGCTTAGTAACATTGGCATATGAATCAGCCTCGACCCACTTGGTGAAGTAATCAATTGCTGCTAAGATAAAACGGTTTCCATTCGAAGCTTTGGGTTATATCATCCCAATCATGTCAATACCCCATATAGAGAAAGACCACGGGGAGGAAATCACATTGAGAAGTTTCGGAGGCACATGGACCTTGTCTGCACAAATATGGCATTTATGACACTTCTTTGCAAACTTATAACAATCAGTTTCCATTGTCAACCAATAGTAACCTTCCCTTAGCATCTTTTTAGCCATTGAATGTCCATTGGCATGAGTGCCAAATGAACCTTCATGAATCTCATGCATCAACATGTCTGCTTCGTGTCTATCTATGCATCTGAGAAAGACCATGTCATAATTTCTCTTGTATAACACCTTTTCATGTAGGAAGAAACTGCCAACCAATCTTCTCAGTGTCTTTCTATCTTTCTTTGATGCACCGATCGGGTATTCTTGAGTCTGAAGAAAATTATTGATATCATGATACCAAGGTTTTTCATATGCTACCTCCTCTGTTGTAAACACATGAGCGGGACTATCTAGCCGTTGAACCGCGATTCAGGGTATATCATTCCAAGTATTCACTTGTTACATAGAAGCCAAGGTTGCCAGAGCATTCACCATTTGATTTTCGTCTCTAGGGATGTGATGGAATTCAACTTTATTGAAGAATGGTAATAACTTCTAGCGTAATCTTTGTAAGGGGTCAAGCTGGGGTGATGAGTATCCCATTCTCCTTTAATATGATTTATTACCAAAGCTGAATCACCATACACATCGAGAATTTTAATTCTGAGATCAATAGCTTCTTCGAGACCCATGATGCAAGCCTCATATTCTGCCTTATTATTAGTACAATTGAATGTTAACCTTGCAGTAAAAGGAATGTGCGATCCATGAGGAGTGACAATCACATCACCAATTCCTTTACCATAATCATTCACAGCTCCATCAAATATCATACTCCAACGAGATTCAGGGTCAGGGCCTTCCTCAGGCAACGACTCATCACAATCCTTCACTTTCAGGAACATCACATCCTCATCGGGGAACTCATATTCTATAGACTAGTGATCCTCTACTGGTTGGTGAGCAAGATAATCTGCCAACACACTACTTTTAATAGCCTTTTGAGTGCGGTATTCGATATCGTATTCAGATAACAACATCTGTCAGCAGGCAATTCTTCCAGTAAGAGGAGATTTTTCAAAAATGTACTTGATTGGGTTTATTTTGGAGATCAACCAAGTGGTGTGATTCAACATATATGGCCGCAAACGCTTTGCCGCCCAGGCCAAAGCACAACATGTTTTTTACAGCATGGAATACCGTGACTCACAATCAGTGAAATTTTTACTGAGATAATAGATGGCGAACTCCTTCTTCCCTGTTTCATCCTATTGTCCCAGAATACAACCCATGGATTTATCTAACATTGTGAGATACATAATAAACGATCTTCCTTCTACGGGAGGGAGCAAGATAGGAGGTTCAAGCAGACATTCCTTAATACACTCAAATGCCCTTTGGCAGTCACCCGTCCATACACAACCTTGATCTTTCTTTAACAACTTAAACACCGGTTCACATGTTTCAGTCATGTGGGAAATGAATCTGGAAATATAATTCAAACGCCCGAGGAAGCCTCTGACTTGCTTTTCAATTCTCGGTGCTGGCATTTCTTGAATTGCCTTGACTTTATCAGGGTCAACTTGAATTCCTTTCTGGATAACAATGAAACCCAACAATTTCCCTGATCGAACATCGAAGGTGCATTTATTTGGATTCAAGCGGAGACGATACTTCCTCAAACGCTGAAACAACTTCAACAAATCTTCTATATGCCCTTCTTTAGTCTGGGATTTGGAAATCATATCATCAACATATACTTCAATTTCCTTGTGCATCAAATCATGGAATAGGGTTGTCATATCCCTCTGGTACGTCGCACCAGGTTCTTCAACCCAAAAGGCATCACTCTGTAACAGAATGTTTCCCAGGGTGTGATAAACGTTGTTTTTTCCATGTCCTCTGGAGTCATTCTTATTTGATTATACCCATAAAATCCTTCCATGAACGAGAATACTTTGAATTTTTCTATGCTATCCACTAACATGTCGATGTGAGGCAACAAAAAATCATCTTTTGGACTAGCTTTATTTAGATATCTGTAATCTACGCACATGCAGACTTTTTGTCTTTTTTCGGTACTGGGACAATATTGGTAATCCATTGAGGATACACTGACGTCACAAGAAAACTAGCATTAATCTGCTTTAGAACCTCCTCTTTGATCTTTACTGCCATATCTGGGTGAGTTCTTCTCAATTTTTTTTAATTGGCGGACACTCTGGCTTCAACGGAAAACAGTGCTTGACAATATCTGTATCTAGACCGGGCATATATTGGTAAGACCAAGCAAAAATATCCACATACTCTTTCAACATCTCAATCAACATGCTCTTCATATTAGGATGCAGTGATGCTCCAATCTTGACTTCCTTTGGATCTTCTTCTGAACCCAAATTGATTACTTCCAAAGGCTCTTTATATGGTTGAATGGTATTTTCCTCGTGCTAAAGCAACCGTGACACCTATTATGGAATCTCATCATAATCGTCTTCTTCAGCCCCATACACAGGACATTCAAAGTTGGGAGAGGGTGCAGGGTCATTGTATTCAACGGGTTTTTTAATTAATCTGCACATATGATTTGTGATTGCATTTAGAAACTGACACATATAACAAGTGATCATGCAGATTAAATTTTAGTTATTATTTATTTTGAAAGGTTTTTTTTTATTACCATTTTCTGAGAAAAATCAGAAAAATAAAGACATAATTTGGGAAACAAAGACAACTTTTATTATTGATCGTAACAGTCACAACAAACAGATAAGCCCTACAACATTAATACTTCCACCTTGGGCAAAGTGAAATCTTTTCAAAAGAAAGATTAACAAATCAAATTACTTTGAAAAATGTATGCAAGAGGGAACATCAATGGTGATCCAGTTCTGAACCCTGACTCCGTGCGTCACATAATTCGGCATTTCCTGCTCTGCTTCATCCTCTACAATGGCGTTAATCCTGGAAATAGTCGGATGAAGATAGCCTCCACTACGGGAAATGTCTTGATACCTACCTGCAGCAGACTTCAGCTTCATACCCTTACCTTTGTCATTCTTCGAAGAGAACCATAAGCCAGTTCTGTTCTTGTTTACAGGTGGATCCATAATTCGTCCCCAAACTTCACTATGACCATTATGCACAACCTGCTGCGCATCCTTCAGCGAAACCATGGTATTCTCATTTCCTCTTATGTTACCAATGGATAAGGCTTTAAACTGGGTTCCAACAGCAGCTTCATCCGCTTCTACAATACTGAAAGAGGACAAATGAGATATCAACAATTCCTGCTCCCCATTTATGTTCACCACCTTCCCTTCACGCACGAACTTTATCTTCTGGTGTAAATTTGAAGTGACAGCCCCTGCTTCATGTATCCACGACTGTCCTAGCAAACATCTGTAAGCGGGAACAATGTCTATGACCTGGAAGGTTATCTGAAATAAATGTGGTCCTATATGGATAGGTAAGTCCACTTCACCGATAACAGATTTCCTTGACCCATCAAACGCTTTCATAATGATACCACTAGGGAGCATAGGCGTTCCTTGATATTTCAACTTCATAAGGGTACTTCTTGGTATAACATTCAACGCGGATCCATTATAAATCAGCACATTGGATAGTGAATCATTCTTGCAGTTCATAGAGATTTGGAGGGCCAAGTTGTGATTCCTCTCTTCATCTGGTAATTCATCATCGCAGAAACTCAAGTTATTACACGACATAATGTTTCCTATTACGCTGCTGAATTGATCTATTTGCATATCACTCTCCACAAAACCTTGGTCTAGTACCCTCATCAAGCATTCTCTATGAGAAGAGGAGTTAATCAATAAAGCCAAGATGGATTTTTTTGAAGGAGTCTGCAGTAGCTGATCTACAATTCTGTAGTCGCTCATCTTAATTATCTTCAAAATATCATCTACTTCTTTCTCTAACGTAGCTTCGCTAGTCTCTCCCATAGCCTTCTTAGGTTCATCATTCTCAACAAATTTCTTTCCAGCATCAACATCTCTCCGAGCAACCAGTGCAAACACACGACCGCTACGGGTCACCCTGCTATTTTCATCTATATTTCCAACATCAGGCATTGGCTGGATGGGAACCTCCACACCGTCCTCCAAGATTGTAGCTTTATATTTGTAAGGCACAACCTTATCTGATTTGTAGGGGATAGGACCTGGAAAACTAATTACCAATGGGGTAACAACTGGCTTGCTATGATACTCCACTTCAAAATGGGTGGGTGCACCAAAATAAGGCACAATGACGTTTACCCCTTCTTCAATGCAATCGGTCATTAATGAGTCATTTCCGGAAAACAAATCTTCGTCTGAAGAGAAATAATCATCTGCAGAGGCATACTTCTCCTCTGACTCTTCTTCCCTTAAACAAACCTCAATCATATCAACTTCATGGTAATCATCCCTCTGACTTGTGATCTTGATAGTTCCATTATCTAACAACAACTGAACACCCTTCTTCACGATTGAACATCCTCGGGGGTCACGACAGCAAACTATGCAAGATCCATATTGGTGTTCCACCTGACCAGCCGTATGGCAGAAGGTAGCATGCTACCGTACGAGGTCCTCATTCATATAATCCACATCAAAAAATCTAAACTCACCAGGACATCTAGAAACCATGTTCACTTCCTCTTCATACTCTGCCCTAGGCCTGATTATGTGGATGAGGCCCTCATCCATCATCTCCTGTAAATCAGCCTTTATCTTCTCGTAACCCTGTATGTTTGTACTGCAAATAGCACAACTGGCATGGTCATGCGTTTAGTAGATAAATTCATAGAGGTCTGCATGCATTTTCACCAAATCTCCTCTAACCAGATTAATATCAAAATTCCGGAAGTCACCTAGACACCCGACTACCATATTCACAGCATTTACTCCCCCGTGCTTGGGTAGAGGATTATCTTTCACATTAGGTCCCACGTCTTTGAAATATAGAACAACAGACTTCACCAATTATTGTACCTCAGTCTTCAAAGGATAACAATTCTCGACATTATGCCCTGTTGCTCCCTGATGAAAAGCACATGTTTTGTCTGCCTTGTAATATCAAGGCAATAGTGACAGTATGGAGGGAGGTGGTCGTGTCTGGACCAACTTTTTCTGAATCAATGCCGGTAGTAACTCTGTATATCTCATGTGAATAAGGTCATCACTCTCCCTTCTCTGATTATACCCTTGATTCCCCTGCTGGGACGGTCTCTGATAAGCAACTGTAGTCGGAGCGGCATTCATAACAGGAGTAACTGAGGCGACTTGCTGATGATGCTGATAATTCCTTATAGGAGTGTTTACCCTCCTCTCTTGTATAACAACATTTGCATCCCCTTTTTCTTCTTGGTAAACCCATAAGATGGCTTCTTTGCACCTCCAAATATTTCACTCTTCGTCAAACGACTTTCTCTTACAGCCTCTTCTAAGCGGATATCCATTCCTACAATCTCAGTAAAGTCACTTGGTGAGCTTGCTACCATCCTTTCGTAGTAGAAAGCACCCAGCGTCTTTAAGAAAATCTTAGTCATCTCCTTCTCTTCCATGGGAGGAATCACTTGGGCGGCTACCTCATGCCATCTTTGTGCATACTCTTTGAACGGTTCCCTATATTTTTGAACCATGGCCCTAAGTTGATCACGGTCAGGCGCCATGTCCACGTTGTACTTGTATTGTTTGATGAATGCTTCTCCCAAATCATTAAAAGTATGGATATTGGCGCTATCCAAACTCATATACCACTTCAACGCAGCACCAGTCAAACTATCCTGAAAAAAGTGACTCAGTAGACGCTGATCATCAGTATGGGTAGACATTCTCCTCACGTACATCATCAGATGAGCACGAGGGAAAGTGTTGCCCTTATACTTCTCAAACTCCTGGACCTTAAACTTAACAGGTATCTTAACATTTGGGACCAAGCATAGCTCATTCACATTCTTCCCAAATAGCTCTTTCCCCTTAAGGGCCTTCATCTTTCTCTACATATTGTCAAACTGCTCTTGAAAATCATCCATTCTGTCATAAAGACTCAAGTCTTCACTTGGTGGAGGGAAATGATGACACACATGATTATTAACAAACGGAACCATATTCACCGAAGGAGACGCAGCAGGAACAACTTGCACCATATGAGGTGCTGGAGTAACAATAGTCTGAACCACTGGAGTATCTTGAGGCCCAAGATTGAAACCTTCAGGTGCAAAATTCTCTGGCATTCCTCATGGATAACCTTGAGGCATACGGTTTTGAACAACAGCCGGAGTAGCAGATATGGGAACCGTCGGAGCTTCAATATTTGCCCTTGTTGGTTGGTGTTGAACACTCAGTGGTTAATTCTAAGAAGCCACCAGAGCTTGCATCAGAGTAGTCAGATTGGCCATGCCGTCCTTCAAAGTAAAAACTTCATCGCGCAACTTGCGATTCTCTTGTTCTAAGTTGTCCATCTTCTTATTGAAATTAGCCCGAGTGTTGTAGTGATGAGTCAGCTTGCTGAACGAAGTAAAGAAGCTTGGTAAGACACCTGGATATGAATAACAAATGCAAGAAATCTGTGTAATATGATGCATGATATGCAATGCATATGATTATTTTTACTTTGTTATTTAATATTTCAAGGGATCTAAAGTTTATAGACATATTGCAATCATCAAAGTAATAACGCTTTTGAAATACTGAATTTTTTTATTATTATAATAACTCGAAAATGGATTACAAGTTTCAATGATCACAAGTACAAGATGAAAATAAACTCTAAAATCCTAAGAAAAAGAACTGATGGAGATCAATCTGTACGCTGGCGCTTCCCCGTGAGCCTGGCAATCTGAGCCTTCAACCTCTGGTTTTCTTCCGTATATATGATGGCAATCTCCTTCTAATCATCTGAATCAAGAAGTGAGTGATCAGCACCTGATTGAGTCCCAGGAGAAAATAAATCCCCTTGCCTCACCATAGACTTTTTCGCTCGACTCTCAAGGATCTCAATCAAGTCATCTTTCTACTTCAGGTCTGCTCTGTAGGAACTCACTAAAGTTTGGAACTTGTTCTTCCAAGCATCCCTTTCCTGTTGCATCCTAACCCAAGCAAGTTGCAGCTATTCCAGATCATCTAATAAGGGAGGAGTAGTCTTCACAAATAGATCAGGCATGGGTGTCTTCCGGGTATACGGAATCTTTAACTGAATGGCTCTCGATCGGATCCATTAAAGATATGGCTCCAAAGAAACAGCACCCCTAGGTCCCAAATCCTTCCTACTTTTCTTATGAATGTGACGCCAGGCCTTCGCAATCTTCTCCCTAACTTCCATATGGTCTTCTCATTCCTTCAGAAAGAAACTACTCAAATGAATACTATTCAGTTTATCCCTCATTGGATAACCAAGTTGTCGTCGTGCAAGAACAGGGTTATAGTTAATTCCTCCCTTTGTACCAAGAAGAGGTACATTGGGGAAACTACCACAACTGTCAATAATCTCTACATCCTGATAAGCTCGATGATACCAATCAATGTCTGAGTGAGTAAGTGCCATGATCTTAGGAGCCCAACGGGGTTCTTTATTGATATCCCAAAAAGTATCAAACAAAGGCATATGAAAGATAAACCACCAGTACAACAGTGGCGTGCAACAGATAATCATCCCCCCATGATAAGAATTCCAAAGAAGAATAGAGTAATAAACATCACCCAATAATGTAGGAACTGGGTTTCCAATCATGAAAATCCTGATAGCGTTAATGTCGACAAACTTGTCCACATTAGGAAATAAGAACAACCCGTAAGCAAGTAGAGAAAAAATGGCCTCAAACGCAATTGTACTCTTCATTCTGGCAAAGAAAGGAGCTTTCTCCAATAAGAACTGAGCCGGTAATCCTCTAATCCCCCCTTTAGTAGTCAAATGGCCTTCCACCTCAGAGTTCCCCAGGTGAATTAAGGCAACAATCTCATGTGGTTTTGGATCACCCTCCAAACCAGTAAATGGAACACGATATGTAACAGGTAAATCCAACAGATAAGAATACTCCTCCAGTGTAGGCATCAACTGATAGTCGGGAAAAGTAAAGCAATGATACATCGGATCATAGAACTGGACCACGGCCGAGACAATACCCTCCTTCATCTTCAGCTTCATGATAGGAATAATGGACCCATACTTCTTCCGAATGTCTGTAGAACACTTGATCTCGGGGATTAGACTAATTAACTCATCTATCTTGGGATCCTTGAAACTGTATTTCCAGGTATTTCTCTTTCCAGAATCCATGGTTAAAAGTACCTGAGATTTTCACAAATAGTCAGCCTTTAAAATCCCTTGAAATAAGATTTCTCCAAAAGATGCTTATGAGTGCATGGATGCATGATGCAGCAATCACATACATGATCACACATATAGGGTTCATAGGTTCAACGCCACGAGCATGAGGTTGAACGTACTACCCATAAGGTATTGGTCTAAAAGTTATCACCTACCGAACAAGGTTCTAGAGGTTCCCAGAGTCTACATCCTTCCTTCGGATATTACCAACTTCCCGATGAACTCGGTAATTAGTAATATTCTCAAGAAAGACTCGTCCGAGCGTAATATTGCGTGACAACCATTTCCGGATTTACTCCATCATAGCTTCCGCATTACACCTAAAAGGACAAGATGGGTTTGGAATTCTACGGTCCTCAGTTACAGCAGGCTCTCAGGTCGAAAGCAGTACATCTTCCCGATTACTCGGTAAACGACACTAAAGTCAAAGGGGCCTCCACTGAGTGGGGAATCTCATGCCTCCTTTTATGGGATTACTCCCTCAAAGTTAACATGATTATACCACCCGTCCTATATTAAATTTTGCCCAAGTCCGGGTATAGGACTTATGAGTAATCACCAAGCACCCTGAAAACTAGGAAAATCCAGACAAAACATATATACAACATATAACATAAAAACAGTAATAACACATATACATATGTAAACAAAGATAGGCTTAACCCACTTAGGGATGGAAAGCAAGAGGTCAATCTTTTCCCAGTGAAGTCGCCATTTTTCTGTAGCGGTAGAAATGTTTAAGACTAAGCCATTGGATTGACTAGACTTTATACAAATAAAAAAAAATCGCCACCGCGCTTTATTGTTTCCAAAGAAATGGGAAAATAGCGAATAACCCAAAAAGAGGGAGAAAGATTCAAGGTAAGGGGGTTGGTAATGCAAAGGGAAGGTACTAGTACCCTAAACATCTACGGTACTCCACATGAGCCCCTTTGTAAAATCTGTATATTTTGGCTATAAAAACTGTTGTATATAAAAGTGGATGGTGGAGGTGAGGAAAGAAGCGTATTTATTTTATAATTTTTGCACCCGCCGCGGTTGCGAATCTTTAGTTCCTATGTACCACCTTTCGTGAAATAGGGGATCAGGGTACACATAGTTCCTCTTTTAAAAATTTGAAACACAAATGCGTTGGTTAATTTTATGAGATAAAACATCATCGTCATTGTCTGTGTGGAAAACATACCTACTACCCACAACCATGAGAAAGGAGAATTTGCATCATCTCAAAGTGGAGGATAAGGCTTGGATTTTAAAATCAACAATGCCTCACTCAACACCCAAGTGGAAAATATCTCTCTTCACTACATATTGTAGAAGTATAGTTGTTTGCATCACTACAAGGATTGACAAGAGTCTAATCTTTTTGAGAAAATTTTAAAGATAAAAAGCCAAAATGGCAAGATGGTTTGAAATGAGATTGATTGACTTTTAGTCATCTCACAAAAAAATGTCAAGGTATCATTAAGTTGATTGGGGTTTATTTATGAAAATGTTTTGAAAATACATGGACATAAGTCCAAGTTTATTATAAAAGTGGTTCAAGTTCAAAAACAAGAAGAGTTTTTTTTAAAAAAAAAAGGGAGGAAGAAGATTTTTGAAATTGAAGAAGATGGGAGGAGAAGAAGGGACTATCCTAAAGCATAAAATAAAAGCTAGGGATAAGAACCATCTAACCAACAAGAAGCCAATACTTGACATTATGAGCCAAGATAGAATTCCCATTCCTTGGATTGAAACCAAGCAAGCAAGAATACTAGACCTCTTGAGAGAACCAAACTTCAACTGTATTAAGTCTTCACAAAAATTGGACAGTGTAACGGTTGTATACGGGTGAATTCTAGATTACAAACAGAGGGTGTAATCACAAAAACCTGCACACAAAAACAAACAAGCAACCCAATGTCTTGAGATGAACCTTAAGAACTCCAGACAAAATAATCAGATAAGGTCACAAAGTGTCCAAGATAGGACAAGGTTTCTAATTCCAAGTCCAAGAAAAGTCCCATGCTCCATAATGCCAAGGATAGTAACCAAATAGTCCAAGTACCATTAAAGATTTTTTAGGGTTTATGTTGATTATTAAGTATCTTAAGAAAGGAAGAGAAAAGCTCAAGTGACAAAAGTAAAAATGGCAAGAAAGTAAATGCTCAAATGACCAAAGATGAAAATGGCATGAAATGTAAATGCTAAAAGTAAATGGTACATAAAGCATAAAAAAGAATGAAAGCATAAAGTAAAACAAGTCAACAATTAGTCGTTAGTTGGATGACCATCTTGAAGCTTGCATTTGGAATTCATTAGAGGATTGGTATAAACAAAGCCTCCACACAACAAGTTACATTTGCTTTTTGTCAAGTATATCATCCATTTGAAACTCTCATAAGTACCATTTAATGATCAACGATGTTTAAGTGATCTGCGTTGACCAAAGGTGTTGTAGATCCATTAGAGGATTGGTAGAACCAAAGCCTCCACACAATGAATCTCAAGGTTATTAGATCAAAGAGATCAAATTAACATACTTGGGCTTGCAATCATAAGTTTGGGCCACGAATGATCATTTATTCGAATCGGGACAAAATTTAGCGTTATGTTAAGTAATCTTAAGTGGACTTATATAGAAGTCGCACCTATTTTGAGGCTGGTCAATAGCAATCTATGCACCATTTGTTTTGAGACATGATATAGAGATCATGCTCCAACAACATCTAGTGCAATAAGAATGGGATGAGATGAAGAGGGAAGGGGAAAAAAAATACAAACCACATTTGAATTAAATTTTAATCAAACTATTATTAAAATCATTCATCCATTTTTGTGGAGTTAAACTCAACACCATGGATCCAATGATGTTAATAAAGTTCTTGATCCAAAATCTAACCCAAGATCAGCCAGAAAATAGTCACAAAATAATATCACATTTTAATATACATAAAAGGGTTTAAAAATAATGTTTAAAAATAGAAAATAAAGATAAAAATATCAACTATGTTAAAATTAATCAAGAAATAAAAAGTAAGACCATAGAAAAATCAGAAAAAGGCTCAAATAATTTTACAAATTTTTTGGTAATTTTTTAAAGTCAGAAACTATTTTTAAAATTAAAATAAATGGGTAAAATAAACAAAAAATGGTAAAAAATAGTAAAGTCAGAAACAAAAATAAAATAAAGTCACTAATATTTGTCACAATATCATTGGATCTTTCCATAATTTTTTCAGAATTTTAAAATGTATAAAAGTATTTTTAAAAATTTAAAACAAATCAAATAAGTGTAAAATTTATAAAAAATACAAAAACAAAAAATTAAATTGTGAAAAAATAAAAATCAGAAAGAGAATAATTAAAAATATTTTTTATAATTTTTTCAGATTTTTTGGACTAAAAATGAATTTTCTATGATTTTTTGAAATTTAAAACAATTAAAATATAAAAATCAAAAAAATAAAATAAAAGTAAAATATGTGGACCATTGGATGAGAGTCAAAACGCGTTAGTAATCAAATCCAAGGGATCAGGCATGCTGTGCATCTCATGGTCATTAGTGAATATTATACAGAATCGTTAATTAAATCAGGATTTGAAAAATACAGATGGCGCACCTTCATTGGTTGGAAGATGACACGTTGGTCATCTTCAACCTCCAGCCATCACGAATTGCAGGTCTCTCAAACTGTAAAATCAGAAGCTCAGACCTATGCCATTCGCTTCGTCTCTTCAAGACGAAGACAACCACACCCTCGCGCCAAATTTATATAAACTGTAGCTCAAGCAATTTGGAAGGAAAGTTTTGAAAAGGGATTTGAAATTTCATGGTCAAAACGTGTTTCCAGTAAAAGGTAAGTGTTGCGACTAGAATCAAAGCAATAAGAGCAACACAATGATATCAGAGTTTTGAAGAATTGATGAAGGAATCTACTTATTGAAGTTGAGTTGTAGAGCTCTGAAACCGGACTTCTATGGAGCAGTATAGGGCACGATTCTTGAATGTAATTATGTGGTTAGCTTCAGGGAAGATCAAGGAAGGTGAATTAATGGAAAAATTGGATTGAAAAAGGCTCGAGAATGGATTTTGAAGTTACAGAAAATTGAGTTATGGAGCAAGTTTGGCAGGGTGATTCTGGCTATCCAAGCTTGGGAAAATGAATGGGATAGTTCATGTATTTATAGGAGAAGCGAATGGGATCAAAAGGAAGAGTGAATGATGCGTTTTGGAGGGAATTCGTGCAAACCTGATGCACGAGTGAAGTGTGATCCAAACTTCACCAAAACTTATCCAATTCTTGCGTTTTAATTCACTAATCCACTTAGGAAAGTTGGCTAATCATGTTTATACCTAATACGCGTGTTAATTTGAGGTTTAGAGGCTGTAACATGAAATTCAAATTCTGACTTGCAAGGAAACTTCAATTCCAAGTTACCATTTTTGAAACTATGGCATTCTCAGCTCAATGGGTCGTAAGGCATGATTCTTGATGCTTTAGAAATATGAGGTTATAAGCTTTGCAATGGAAAAAGAATGGAGTTAAATGGATGCTTGAGTTGAAAGTTATATTGAGTCAAAGATGAAGAAAAAGGGTTGACTTTCCATACTTAGAAATATTTCAAATTCTTCATCAAAAAATGTCCTATAATGTCTTGCATCCAAACATGGCCTTCCACTTGGAATTTGCTCTTGATAAAAAAAGATGGAATGAATTAGATCTCTTGAATGACATTTTGAAACTTGAATCATTCAAAATCTCCAGAATTTGAACAAGTTATGACTTGTTGAAGTTGGCAAAATTTCATGAAATGACCTATAATCTTTTGCATCTTTAAGGCAACTTCCATTCATTTTCCCACTTTGCACATAAAAGAAGGCATAAATTTCACATCCTCAAGATCATTTTCGAAAACGAATGGGCTCAAGGTGATAAAAATTGACCAAGTTATGATCATTTGAAGTCACACATGGAAAATTGGGGATTCATCTGGAGGACTTGTAATCTTTCTTCTTCACCAAGTTTCTTCCACATGAAAACTATTTGTAACTTTTAAAGTGATTTGTTGATAAACCTTTGAAGAGAAGGATGTATTTAGAATCATTCAAAAATACCAAAAGGTGAGCAAGATATGCTCCTTCGAAGTTCAAAACCCTAGCTCCTATATCAAGAAAATGCTTTGAAGAACTTTGACAAGCTTAAACAAACTTCTTCTACCAATATTCTTGCTTTGTGAATAGAAGTTGTTGATGATGATAATGAGGATTCATAGCTACCAAAACCACTTCCATATCTTGAAATGTGAGATAAATATGCTCTTGTGACCAATGGGAACAAAACCTTGTCCAAACATGACAACTTCTCCAATCAAAACCCCTTGTACTTTTGAGTCAAATCTAATAACCTTGAAATGTGATGAACCAAAGAAACCTTGCCATTCCAATCCTTCCAAAACCAATCCAATGGCGAGGTTTGAACTTCTCAAGCTTTATTTACTAGGGAATGGAAATAAACTCATGAACCCATGAAGTAACTTGTTAAATCTCATTGCCCTTACCTACATGGATAAGAAGCAAGACAAGCCAACATTGCATTTTATTAGTTAAATGAAGAAATCAAAACAATATTCATGATCACAAAAGGAACATAAGTCAAGGTTCTTGGTAATCCCTCAAAAGGAGAAAAAATCAAAGTAGGGAGGGGAACCAAGAATCCTAGTGTAATCTTGTTGTGAATAAACCAACATGGTATGATGAAGGGATCTTAGGGGCCAAAATTGGGGTACAACAGTCATCAATAAAACATTGGACGTTTCTTGCATACAAATTTTGTGCTCTATGTTTTTTCTTTTCTTCTTTTCACTTTATCAATACAACTATGCTCTTACACACACTCACATATCAAACTACAGGTCCATATCCACTATGGATCCCATTGATAACAGTTCTGCTATTTCCAGTTATAACTTCTAAAATCCGATCAACCAAGCCGAGGACGGAAGTGAGGAAGATTGTGAGGTGCCTGGAGATCTTGCTAGATTGTTACAGTAGGAGGAGAGGCCTATACAGCCTCATGAAGAGCCAGTTGAGACGATAATCTTGGGCACAGAGGTAGACAGAAAGGAAGTCAAGATCGGCGCAAATCTGGAGACTAATGTCAAACTGCGATTGATATAGATGTTGCACGTCTATGTTGAGATCTTCGCCTGGTCATATGCAACCATGCCTGGTTTAGAAACTGATATTGTGGTACATCGCCTGCCGACTAAAGAAGATTGTCCTCTGGTTAAACAAAAGGTCTGCCGTATGCACCCTAAAATGTTAGAGAATATCAAAGCAAAGGTTATGAAACAGTTTAACGCTGGATTCTTAGTTGTCACCTCCTATCCACAGTGGGTTGCAAACATCGTTATGGTACCCAAGAAGGATGGTAAGGTACGGATGTGTGTGGACTACAGAGACTTGAACATGGCAAGCCCAAAGGATGACTCCCCGCTTCCCCACATCAATGTTCTCATTGACAATACCGCACAACACAAAATCTTCTCCTTCATGGATGGTTGCTCTGGCTACAACCAAATTAAGATTTCTCCTGAAGACATGGAGAATAAAACCTTCGTCACACCATAGGGAACTTTCTATTACAAGGTGATGCCTTTTGGGTTGAAGAGTGCTGGGGCAACTTATCAGCGAGCCATGGTAGCTTTGTTCCACGATATGATTCACCATGAGATAGAGGTTTATGTTGATGACATGATATCCAGGTATCAAACTGAGGAAGAACACCTTGATCATCTACAAAAGTTGTTTGACAGATTGAAGACATACAAGTTGTGGTTGAATTCGAACAAGTGCACCTTCGGGGTAAGGTTTGGTAAACTTCTGGGGTTCATCGTCAGTGACAAAGGTATTCAGGTAGACCCTGCAAAGGTGAAGGCCATACAAGAGATGTCGGCTCTCCGTACTGAGAAGGAGGTTAGAGGTTTCTTGGGATGCCTAAATTATACCGCTAGGTTCATTTCACATATGACTTCTACTTGAGCCCATCTTCAAGCTCCTGAAGAAAGATCAAGTGGTAAAGTGGAATGACGAATGCCAGACCGCTTTCAAAAGAATCAAGGAATACCTTTAAGAACCACCAATTCTGATGCCTCTAATTAAAGGAAGATCTTTGATATTGTACTTAACGGTCCTAGAAAATTCAATGGGGGTGTGTGTTGGGGCAGCATGACGAGTCTGGTCGAAAAGAGCACGCAATATACTACCTTAGAAAAAAGTTTACCGACTGTGAGACAAGATACTCACTGCTCAAGAAAACTTGATGCGCTTTGGCATGGGTTGCTTGCCGACTAAGACAGTATATGTTGACCCACACTACTTTGTTGATATCTAAGATGGATCCAATCAAGTACATCTTCGAGAAGCCCGCTCTCTCCAGAAGAATAGCAAGATGGCAGACGATCTTAACCGAATACGATATACAATATACAACCTAGAAAGCAATCAAAGGAAGTGTATTAGCTGATCATTTGACCCATCAGGTCGTGGATGACTACCAGTCCATGAATTTTGAGTTCCCGGACGAGAATATTATGCTACTGACTGACTATGAAGAACCTGGATCGGATGAAGGACCTGAAGAAGGATCCCGATGGACCATGGTTTTTGATGGAGCCTCAAATGCACTTGGTAATGGCATTGGTGCTGTAATTATATCTCCCGAGGGCTGTCATACTCCTTTCACCACCCAACTATTCTTTAACTGTATCAACAATATGGCGGAGTATGAAGCATGCATCATGGGTCTCAAAGCGGCCATTGACTTGAGGATCAAGTTCTTATACATTTTCAGAGATTCAGCCTTGGTGATAAGTCATTTCAAGGGAGAATGGGATACGAAGCACCCGAATCTCATCCCGTATAAAGAGCACGTGTTGACATTGCTCCCACACTTTGAGGAGGTAACATTTGAACATTTCCCACGAGAAGAGAATCAGTTAGAGGACGCGCTAGCAACCATGTCTTCTATGTTCAAGGTCAGGTGGGATAACGAAGCTCCCCGAATCACTATCGAGAGGTTGGATGAACCAGCGTACTTCTTTGAGGTTGATACTGAAGAGGTAGCAGTCAAACCTTGGTTTCATGAAATAAAAAGGTATCTTGATGCTCAGGAGTATCCCGAGGGGGCATCTGTCAACGATAAGAAGTTTCTGATAAGGTTCACCGCGAAATTTTTCCTCAGTAATGGAATCCTCTATAAGTGCAACCATGACTCTACCTTAATGCGGTGTGTAGACAAGAGTGAAGTAGAGAGGATTATTTTAGATCTACATGAAGGTTCCTTCGGAACCCATTAAAGTGGACATACCATGGCTAAGAAGATCCTACGGGTAGGATACTATTGGTCCACTATGGAAGCAGATTGTTATTAGCACTCCCGAACTTACCACAAGTGCTAGATCTATGCTCATAAAATGCATGTGCCTCCGGTTCCTTTGAATGTCTTAAAGGCTCCTTGGCCCTTTGCAATGTGGGGCATTGACATGATCAGAGAGATTAGACCTACCGCTTCCAATGGGCATCGCTTCATCTTGGTGGCCTTTGATTACTTCACGAAGTGGGTTGAAGCTGCCTCCTTTGCTACTGTTACCAAGAACGTTGTGGCACGGTTTATCAAGCATAATCTGGTTTGCCGTTACGATGTGCCAGAGAGAATCATCAGGGACAATGGTACCAATCTCAACAACACAATGATCACCGAACTCTGTAAGCAATTCAAGATACAACATCATAACTCTTCTCCCTACCGGCCAAAGATGAATGGCGCTGTCGAAGCTGCTAACAAGAACATAAAAAAGATCATACAAAAGATGACGGTGACATACAAAGACTGGAACGAGATGTTACCATTCGCTCTTCATGGGTACCGCACCTCCGCGCGGACATCGTCAGGGGAAACACCTTACTCTCTAGTATATGGCATGGAGGCTGTCCTGCCTATTGAGGTCCAGATCCCTTCTTTAGGGATCATGAAGGAAGTGGGTTTGAACGAAAATGGCTGGATCTAGACTCGACTTGATCAACTGAATCTGATCAATGAGAAGAGACTTACTGCTGTCTGTCATGGTTAAATGTATCAAAAACGGATGATCAAGGCTTTCAACAAAAAAGTCAGACGCCAAGAGTATCAAGTCAGGGATCTAATGATCAATCGCATCATACTTCTGCAAGGTGATCCCATGGGAAAATGGACTCCCAGATACGAAGGGCCATTTTTGATCAAAAACATTTTCTCGGATGGAGCCATGATTCTAACCACCATGGACAGTGAAAACCTTCCTCACCCTGTCAATGCAGACATAGTGAAAAGATACTACGCATGATTAAAGACCCGCTAGGGTGACTGGCCTAGGAAAAAATAAGGGCTTCCCGGTGAACCAAAAGGGTTCGGGAAAAAAATAAGGGATGAAAATGAAAAATCTGTACACCCAACAAGTTGAAAACCTGACAAGGCGGCTTGGGCAAAAAAGGCTATCCCGGTGGACTGAAAACCTGAAAGGGCGGTCCAGGAAAAAGTTAGGGATTTAAAGCGTATCACTATGTCCCATTGGATCACCTTACGACCAGACCTCAGTATCAACTATCAAGCTCGAACGACACCAATCAATCTAGTCAGCTTCGGAAAAGCAGCAAAGTGATGAGACACTCGAAGACATAGCGGCAATAGCAGAATTGAAACTCAATGGGATTATTGCACATAGCTGTTTTCTTTTCTTTGTACACAATATTGTATAACTTTCTTTTTCACAGCGGCATTCTCTTACTAGAGCGCCAGCTTCCTTGTACACAAACGTCTGTTATAGGCCAACTTCAAGAAATTAATACAAGTCATTTTTACAAAACCATTTGTTTTTCTTTTTCTGTTTTGTTTCGCAAAAATGTCCAATCATTTATTCTTCACATATGCATTTGAATATAATCGCTATTCACAAATATCTGCATAGGAAACAGAAAGACAATTACTCGTAACTTAAGAAACAGGGGCAAAAAACTAAAAGAAATCATGTCAAGACCGACAGTTACTCTGTTCAGCAGGTACAAGAGTAGAGCCAACTTTGAAACAAGTTCATCAGTACATGCGACCCCGTGGTGCCTACACTCCCCACAGAGTAGGGGCAATCAAAGCATTGATATCAGTTTCCCCAAACAGGAATTACTATCTGTTGTACCCCAAAATTTTCCCTCTCATTTTATCAAGATTTTCCCCTCACAAGACTCTTTGGACTCCAGACAAGATTAGGGTTTGCTCTGCTCAAGACATCTCCTTGCACTGTTGACCTGAAATTAGGGTTTGAGTTTATACAGGGATTTTTGGACTTCCAATGCTCAATGTGACTTTCAAACTTCATGTTGGACTTATAAGGTTGCTCATACGAAGTTTCAAGTCTTGAATCAAATTTTTGCCAAGTCAATTGGACAGTTGACCTAAAAATCAGCTGTATTGGGGAAAAAGTCAACTGTGGCCAATTTACAGTCAAACCTCATAATTTTTGATCCACATCAACATTATAGACTCATATGAACCATTTGATCAAGTTTGGACCATAACTCCTCAAGAAATTTGATCAAATCATCAGAAGGGCAAAATGGTCATTTTTAGGGTTTTGACTACAGAAGGGCAATTTCTGATTTTTCACCTAGCCAATGGAAAATTAGGTTCAAGCATGGATTCAAGGACTCAATGGCATCATATTTACCTAATCACAAGGTTCAAAAGATCTCAATTGCATTGGATTGACAGATGAATTTTCCAGTCAATTGATCAAAAATCAACTGTACACTGAAAAGTCAAACATTGACTTTTTGGTCAAAATCAACTGCCAAGGGTCATTTTTCATCAAGATGTGTCAAAACATGAAACTTGTTCATCAAGAAACCTAATTTTGGAAATTAAGGTTTAAGATTGAAAAATTTCATAACTTAGAAATTTTCTAAGTTACGAAATTTTCTTATTTTTTCCCAACTTTGCCCAACTTTTTCACCATGATGCAATTGGATTCAAAGAAAACTTCCAACATAAAAGTTATAGTCCTCCACAAAATCTACAACTTTGATTCACAAAATTTTCCCAAAAGATGCTTGGATCTCAAGTTATGATTTTGTGAACAAGGGTCCATGAAACTTTTAACTTAGTGAAAGTTTGCCCTAGTTTAGGCAGGATTTTGACCTATCTTCATGGCAATTTTTCACCTAGTTCCATTTGGAATCTCAAAATGCATTTCAAGGATGGATTGTAAACCATTTTACAAGCTTTACAAAATGTCCAATAACTCTCCAAAATCATTTATGGTTATGGAGAATCGAAGGTTTGAATTTGGCAAAAATCACTTTGATCCATGGCATTTTCACTATGCTACAAGTTGCAATTTCTGTCCAGCAATGCTTGTACTTGTTTACAGGTATCAAAACCCTCCCACACTCAAAAATTGAATGCAAACACAAGGGATTAAGGCATTGTTCTGATCTCTAGAAGTTTACACGTTGAATTAATCTAAAAATAGCAAAAAGGTAGCATTGCCACTTTGGTAAAGTTGGCTTTATGTCAATTTGTTTCTCTTGAGCATTGCACCAAGCTTTTTGAAGCATACCAACTCCACAAACTCAGGGCAAAGTACAACAACTTTATACATCTAGGAAGGAGGCTTGTACAGGCTCTTTGCTTGATCACTTCACACTTTTCTTCAAAACCAAGTAAACTTGCTAAAAGGACATAACTCTGGTATCTGATATAACCAAGTGTTGTAACCGTTTCAAACAGGTTTTGCATATTTCCTAAGGTCAGAAACATGAGCTAGCCAGCCCTCAAACACCCTTGAACACCAAAACACCAAAAACCCACAAAAAACGGGCAGCTTCTGCATTTTGATCTCCAAAATAAAAACTACTCATGCGTTTTGCCCCAAACCTCTTCCAACACATTCTAAACAACATACCTAAGCTATCCCAACCATTGGCCAACAACTGTAACCTTGTTTTCAAGCTTCACCATTTTTGAATTCTGACTGTGCAGGTTGACTTCTACAAGCTTATTCAGGCAAGTTCAAAGCTAGCTAAGCATTTTGAAAGCTCCAAGGAACTTCAAGCAAGCTCACAAGCATCTATGGCCTCACTGAAAACCCCTGCATTTCCATACTCGAGCTCAACTGAAACAGGTAAAGTTCAAACTTCTATCTCTCTATTTAGGAAACATTAGGCTTATGTTTGTGAATAAAAAATGTAGTACTCATTGCCCTTAAGCTGTACATATGCATAGATTTCATTTAAGTTAACTGTGTTGGGAGAATTTGAATGATGAACTTTCTAAAAAATTTAGGTTAGAAATTAGGGCCAGAGAAATTCTCTCTGGTCTTTGAGAGTTAGATTAAGTTTTTTATATGGTTAGAATCGTATGATCATGCTCTATAACTTTCATGTTACAAGTTTTTGTTTTTAATCACAAATGCAGGATTTCCAGTTTTGAGTACAAGCGCGCGTTTTTGTTTGGCCAGAGGTTAGAGATGAAGTGATCTGGGCTGGGCTTGGTCTTGACTTGCTTTTGACACCCCCTTTTTTGTTATTTGCACCCCTCAGCCCATTTGTTTATTTTTTGCTTATTTTTCTATTTCTTTTTCATTTCTGACTTTATTTTATTTTTTCCTAAACATTAAAAAATACCAAAAACATTTTCTAAAATTTTCATATTTTATTTTCATATTTTTATTATTTTTTTGGACATAGAAATAATTATTAAATAATATACTTTTATAAAAACTTGTAAATAATACAAAAATATTATATTTTTATTTTTAGTATTTATATACTTAAAACAAATTAGGGTTTTCACACTTAATAAAAATAATCTTTTTATTTTCTTATTTTTAATACATTAAATATTTATTTTTACATACATAAAAATAATACACGAAAACATTTTTTGCATATTTATTTAATTGTCCATTTAAATATTGCTTATTTATCATTTGAACAAAGAATTCAATATGATTGTAATAATTTTAAGGTTTTAATTTCTTGCAAATAATCCCCTATTCAAAATTGTATCCCCCTCCCCATATCAATGTTGTAATAGTTGTAGATTTACTTTTACGTATTTATAGCTTTCAAATATGCATGATAGAGATTAGGGTTTGTATGCAAAATCCAAAATCAAACAAATAGCTAGACCTAATACAAGACAAAAAGCATGAAAATGACAACACAATGCATAAAAGCACCCCTAGGGTTTCACCCACTTGTTGCCTTTAAAATGACCATGGTATGCATGTTAAGCATCTTGGCAAAACAAAAACAAAACAAAAGATCATAGTCCCTCGATGACGCTATCTTGATTGTCTATACAAAATGATCTAGTCCCTCAAAATTCTTTTGCTAAAGATACTTGGCACTATTGCTATCATGGTCATACGATGACCCGTGCCTGTCCCGTTTAACATCCAAATACAAGTTTATTTACCAAATGCAATGGTAAAACAACAATGTAAAAGGGTTAAAAATGTGTAGGAAAGATATTTGAGTAGGTAGGTAGATGCTCCTAGTTACTTGATCAAACTTGTAAACATCCTTGCTATTTAAAAAAAACACATCACAACACAATTTCAAAAGATTTCCCAAAACAAACTTTCAAACATTGAAACATTTTTCAAAAGACAAACACTTTTGTATACATTCAAACAAGGATCATTACAAAGGTTGCCACAACGATGGCCTCTTTTCAAAATACTTTCAAAACCACACACAAAAGCACCATTTCAAACAATTGAAAAGCAAAAGCAAGTGATCTAAAACAAGTAACTAAGAGCCCATGGAAAACCATGGATGAAAAGGGTGCTAGCACCTTCCCTTTTCATAATCTACCCCCCAGACCCAAGAAAAAATCTCAAAGGTCTTTCTTGTGCTTTTTGACCTTTCCTTTGGATAAATAAAAAGTCGGTGGCGACTCTTGCTAAACCGAAACATTTGCGAACCCAAACGCAAAACCTCAAGTCAATTCTCCCACTGCATCACAGAACTGGCGACTCTGCTGGGGATCAATCTAAAAGTGGGGTTACCTTAGGGTTTTAGATCACCTTTAGATGCTTACCTTGTTTGCTTTATATGCTTTACATTTGGTTCTATTGTTTGGGTTTGAATCCTCTACCCGAATTTTGGGAAACATTCATAGGTAAATAGCAATACGTTGTGGAAACTGTGCAGGGTATACCAATATGGTTGAAGCAATAGCTATATTAGTGCAACATATTTGTGGGTACCGGTAGCCTTTGAGTTAATCAAAGAGAATACGGGGCCGCTGAGTGATGTCATGAAGCACTAATGGACTTTTAGAACCTTTACTTGACCATCTTGGCATTTTAAGGGGTAGTGAGATGACCGACTTTGGTGCAGTCCGAAGTTGGTAGATACTCGATACTACACTCATTGAGGGTTATTTTCTTGGAATATTTAGGTCGCCAGTTAAGTGGCTAAACTGAAACAATGAACACAGAAAATAATCCAGTGATATTGAGCTCCTTAGAACCCGGTTACTATTTATAGGACAGGTTGAGCCAACTAAACTTCAAGAGGGTACTTACATATGAAACCCCATGCAAGCCTGAAACTAGGATCTTGTGTGATTTGTTTGTACATATATACTTGTGCATAACATCATAAACATCATGAAGCATCATATGCATCCACTAACCATTTCAAGGATTTGGATTTTCATCTTTGTTCCTGTTTTGTAGGTAATGGATTCACTTCGCAGGAAAACCATTCAAGTTAATCTTGTGAGAATTCCTCCTCAACTCAACGAGCTTACTTCAAGGATTCCTGAGAATTCTCCATTCACCGAGAGGCATGGTCGTCTTCTCAACTTAGTCAACACCAACACTGAGGAAGGCATGGTGAAAGTTATCTTCTAGTTCTTTGACCCCCTACACCATTGCTTCAAATTTCCTGATTATCAGCTTGTGCCTACTTTGGAGGAATTTTCTCAACTCCCGAGGATTCCTATTCTCCATCAACTACCCTACAACGGTACAGAAAGAGATCCAAAGCCTGAAGATGTTGCTCAAGCCCTACACTCGCAACCATCTGATATCATAGGTCATTTGGAAACCAGAAGTGGTGTCAAGGGTTTCTTGTTAAAGTTTCTGTTTGAGAAGGCCCAAAGCTGTTGGAATTCATTGGACTTACAAGCCTTTGAGGAGATTGTGGATCTTCTCATCTATGGGTTGGTCTTGTTCCCAAACCCTGATCATCTTATAGATGTCAGTGCTATCAAGATTTTCATGGCTCGCAACCCGATGCCTACATTGCTTGGGGATATCCTCCACTCATTTCACACACGAACAATGAGGAAAAAAGGTGTTCTCATGTGTTGTACTCCTCTGCTAGCAAGGTGGTTTATTTCTCACCTTCCCCAATCAGTTTTGAAGAGCGAGCAAGGCTTGAGGTGGTCACAACGATTGATGACTCTCACACATTCAGATGTTCATTGGTGTTCTCGGTCCAGAGAAAATGTCATCATCATTGATCGTTGTGGGGAATTCCCTAATGTCCCTCTACTTGGCATTAGGGGAGGAATCACCTACAACCCCTGCTTGGCTCTGAGACAGTTTGGGTATGCCCGAAGGGATGACCCTCGTGACATGCTGATTCCAGACTTGGTTTCGACAACGACGATCAGAGACTTCGAAAAAGGTTTATCTGAGCTTGGAGGATGCCCAACAAAGTGGACAGTAAGACCTTGGGACACAAGAATTCCATCCCCCTTGAGCCTTACCTCAAGTGGGTACGAACACGCGCCCAAAGTCTTATGATGCCTTACCCCTACATTCTTCCCGTGATCAAAGAGCTTGTTATGGAAGGAGAGGTTTTATACACCCTCCTACATCTTGACATGCCAACATCCCTTGAAGATTTACAAAGGAGTTGGATACAACTCAAGGGAGAACGCGATACGTTTGAAGCCCAATTCTATGGCAGTGAGAAGAAGGTTTTGGAACTTACTCGCCAACTTCACGAAGAGCAGACTCTCAACACCTACATAGCACCAAAGAGGATGCGCAACGTCTTTTTACCTTAGAATTTTGTATTATTTTACCCATGGGGCATTTATGTACTAACAAATTCTTCTTATTAATATGACGTGTGTTCTTTTTTGTTTGCAACAAATTTGAATCTCTGAATTCTTGAATGCATTACATGAATAACACATCATTCATCATATGCATAAGCAAGTCTTCACACCAGGTTTCCTTATCTCTCTGCTATTTATTTCAGTAAGATGGATATAGAGCAGACGATCAAAGACTTACAAGCGCAGAATTCACAGTTCCAACAGCTACTCATGACCTTGGCAAAGGGTCAGGAGGAGCTCAAAGTTCTATTGGAATAGGAAAAAGAGAAAAAGAAAAAGAAGAGAGTGGGTGTGGCTACTATGGGTAGAAGATTTGAAGGCCAAGCTAGAAGAGTCCTGGATTTCCCCTCAACATCTGATGAAGGGTTTGGAAAGGGTAAAGGAACTGCCGTGCAATCTGAGTCTGAGGAAGAAGAAGATGAAGAGGATGAAGATTATTCTGAGCAGCAGTACCCTCCTGCAGACGACAAGTATAAGAATTTGGAAGAGCATCTGGAAGCTATGGAGGTGCAAAGAGTGCCTGGGCTGGACTTTGAAGAGCTAGGGTTGGTTGCTAGGATTGTGATTCTCCCTAAATTCAAGGTGCCTATATTTGCTAAATATGATGGTTTGTCTTGTCCAAAGATGCATCTGCGGTCTTACGTTAGAAAAATCCAACCGCATTCTTCTGATAAGGACCTATGGGTTCATTTCTTCCAGGATAGTCTTTCGGGGATGCAGTTAGATTGGTTTTACTAGCTAGAGAGGTCTGATGTGCACAATTGGGAGGATTTTGCAGCTGCCTTCTACTGACAATATCAATATAATGCGGATTTAGCACCAACCCGTACTCAATTACAGAGTATGGGCATGGTCTCAAATGAAGGTTTCAAAGAGTATGCCCAGAAATGGAGAGATTTGGCGGGGCGAGTACAACCACCTCTATTTGAGAGGGAGCTGGTAGATATGTTCTTGGGTACACTGTCAGGCCCCTTTTTTCAATCACCTGATTGGAAGTTCGTCTGCGGGGTTCACCGAGTTAATTCTGACTGGTGAGAGAGTTGAAGCAGGAATCAAGAGCGGAAAAATTCAAAAGGATGCATCTGCTTCCGCTGCCATCAAGAAGACCTTTCCAGCAAAGAAAGAAGTCTCAACTGTCTATTCCCAAAGAAGTCAGGGAAGAGTTAAGCGCCGGCCAGCGGTGGGGGCCGTAATGATTCAGAAGTCTAGAGCTGATCAACCTAGAAACAATCAACCCATAGCCAACAAAGCAAGGGTGGAAAGGCCTGCACGACAATTCACTTGGATCAACATGACACCTGCTCAGGTTCTCCCTCATCTCTTGAAGTTAAATCTTGCCAGTTTGAAAGAGGCACCGAAGAATCTGAATACATCTTCTCCTTACTACCATTCAAACGCCAAATGTGCTTATCATTCAGACAGCCTGGGGCACGACACCAACAATTGTTGGGCCCTCAAAAATAATATCCAGGACTTGATAGATGCTAAAGAGGTGGAATTCGACGCCCCTAAAACGCCTAACGTAATATCTGCTCCAATGCCAAAACATGGTCACACTGCCCATGCTGTTGAAGAAGATCTTTTTGTTACTACTGTTGATGATTTGATGACTCCGCTACCGATAATCAAGTTAAATTTGTTGAAGGCTGGGATTTTCCCAGGTTGTAAAGAAGATTGTTGTATTTGTTCCTCCTTACCAACCGACTGTCCATTGTTGAAGTTAGGCATCCAGCGCCTAATGGATAACCAAGAAATACTTTTTTAAAAGACTCCTATTACACCGACTCCTGTTAATGATGTTTCGATAATTACCATATCCGCCAATCTTTCCAAGGTCTCCAAAAGACCTGTTAAGATTACATCCGATCCAAAGATTGTACCTTTGAAGATAACTATGTCGGGGCCTATCCCGTACAAGTCCAACAAATCAATACCGTTTAACTATGGGGGAGATATCTTCTACCACGGTGTTAAGAAAATTTGAATCGACCGAAGAGATTTCTGATGAAGAGACTTCCGAGATCGGAAACATTGCCGGAATGAGTAAAATCACCCGCAGTGGAAGAATTTTTTCTCCGGAGATTGCGCCACCAAAGGAAATCTTCGGAACCTCGGCCGCTCCTAAGGATACTCATGCACCGATCAATATATCTGCAAGAACTCCAATTATTGAAGAAGTTGTGACTCCTGAAGCTGTCCCCTCTGCTGCTGTTGATGATAGAGGGAAAGGGATCCAAGAAGAGCCTGTCAGGACGAGGGCTCAGCCGTTGATCATCCCTGAAACCTCTCAAAAAGAAATGGAAGAGATTTTTAAAATAATCAAGAAAAGAGATTATAATGTTGTTGAGCAACTGGGGAAAACCCCCTCAAAAATCTCTATGTCGGCCTTGCTGCTTTGTTCAGAAGCTCATGCCAAAGCTTTGATCAAAATTTTGAAGACGGCCCATGTGCCCTAGGAAACCTCCGTGGACCAGTTACAGGAATGTGTAGCTAGCCTAACATCAGACAACGATTTAGGGTTCTCCGATGCCGATCTAACTATCAAAGGGAGAAAGCATAATGATGCCCTGCATGTCTCGGTGGAATGCAGAGGGACTACTCTGGCACATGTTTTGGTGGATACTGGTTCATCACTGAACGTCCTACCAAAGAAGGTATTGGATAGGCTAGATTTTGAAGGTCTAACTTTGAAGCCCAACAACATCATTGTCAGAGCCTTTGATGGTTCTAAACGGATGGTCCACGGGGAGGTGGACATCCTGATTAAAGTGGGTACTGAAACTTTCAATTCCACATTCTATGTCATGGACATCCGTCCCTCCTATTCTTGCTTGTTGGGAAGACCCTGGATTCATCATGCTGCAGCCGTTACTTCAACTCTGCATCAAAAGCTCAAGTACCCTGTCCAGGGGAAAATTGTGATTGTTCTCGGTGAGGAGGAATACATGATAAGCCATCTTAATTCTTTCCGCTATGTGGAATTGGATGGTGAATTCATCGAAACCCCCTTTCAGAATTTTGAGGAGGTAGCTTAGGAGATTTCGGCAGTGCCTTCTGTACCCATGATTACCCGACCTCCGCCTTGGATGTCGTCACTCAAAGATGCAAATGCTGTGATTGAAGAAGGAGGAAGCACAATCTGGGGGAAACTTCCAGATTTTCCTTTCAAGTCTGATAAATTCGACTTGGGTTTCACTGCTGCTAGTCAGAAGGCTGTGCGTCACTCCAGGGCTGGAGGACCACCATTAAAGATCACCCATCATGGAGTTAGTGCTTTGGAGGATGGTGAAGGGGAGAGCAACCTAGAAGACTGGATTTTCCCTACCGTTGAAGGAGGCTTATGCAATTGGGAGACAAAGGACTTTATTCCCATTACTTTCATCAATCAGTATTTATCTTTCAAACATTTATGTTGGTTTGTAATAATTCCTAAACAATTCGTACACTTTAAACCTTGTGCCTTACCCGAGGAATATAGGTCCATTTGTAAGGGTTTGATTTTTTTTCATCTTTATATGCCATTTTAATGAATCGTGGACATTTTCATATATAAACTTTTGTGTTCATTTTTTTTCTTTTTACATTTTATTTGTTTAAAGGTGGATATCCCTTACACACACCCACACTCACCAATGCAGGTACTCATCCATTCCGGATTCCATGGGTAACAATTCTGCTATGGCCTTCAGTGACTCTGAAGATCTGGTCAATCATGCCGAATACGAAGGTGATGAAGACTGTGAAGTGCCTGGAGAGTTGGCTAGACTGCTGCAATAGGAAGAAAGGGCTATTCTACCTCACGAGGAGTTGTTAGAGACTATCAACTTGGGAAAAGAGGAGGACAAAAAAGAAGTTAGAGTGGGTGCCAACCTACAGCCAAGTGTCAAGGAGCACTTAGTTCAGTTGTTGAATGAATATGTTGAGATCTTCGCCTGGTACTACGAAGATATGTCGGGACTTGATACAGATATTGTGGTTCACCGTCTCCCTACTAGAGAAGATTGTCCACCAATTAAACAGAAAGTTCGCCGCATGAGGCCCGACATGTCTGAAAAGATCAAAGCTGAAGTGATGAAGCAGTTCAATGTTGGATTTCTTGCTGTTACCTCCTATCCACAATGGGTTGCTAACATTGTGCCCGTGCCTAAGAAGGACGGCAAAGTCAGGATGTGCGTGGATTACAAAGACTTAAACAGGGCTAGCCCTAAAGATGACTTTCCACTACCGCACATTGACATCTTGGTTGACAATACAGCCCAGCACAAGGTATTTTCTTTCATGGATGGATTTTCAGGGTACAACCAGATCAAAATGGCCCCTGAAGACATGGAGAAAACTACTTTTGTTACACAGTGGGGTACGTTCTGTTATAAAGTGATGCCATTCAGACTGAAGAATGTCGGGGCAACCTATAAACGCTCCATGGTGGATTTGTTTCATGATATGATACATCATGAGATAGAGGTCTACGTAGACGACATGATAGCCCGTTCACAAACAGAAGAAGAACATCTCGACCATCTGCAAAAGCTGTTTGTCAGGTTGAAAGAGTACAAGCTCAGACTGAACCCCAACAAGTGCACTTTCGGAGTCAGTTCCGATAAACTCTTGGGATTCATCGTCAGTAACAAAGGCATCGAGGTTGATCCTGCCAAAGTCAAAGCTATACAAGAAATGCCTGCCCCTTGCACTGAGAAGGAGGTCAGAGGTTTCTTGGGATGCCTAAACTACATTGCAAGGTTCATGTCTCACCTAACATCTACCTGTGAACCAATCTTCAAGCTGTTGAAGAAAGATCAAGTAGTTAAATGGAATGATGACTGTCAAGTTGCTTTCGATAAAATCAAGGAGTGTTTGCTGGAACCTCCTATCTTGATGCCACCCGTCGAAGGAAGGCCGTTAATCATGTATCTGACTGTCCTGGAGAATTCAATGGCGTGCGTACTGGGCCAACATGACGAGTCTGGCCGAAAAGAGCATGCCATTTATTACCTTAGCAAAAAGTTTACCGATTGTGAGACTCGATACTCGCTGCTCGAGAAAACTTGATGCGCTTTGGTATGGGATGCACGTCGGCTAAGGCAGTATATGTTGACACATACCACTTTGTTGATCTCTAATATGGATCCGATCAAGTACATCTTTGAAAAGCCTGCTCTATCTGGAAGAATCGCTAGGTGGAAGATGATCCTCACCGAGTATAATATACAATACACGACCCAAAAAGCCATAAAGCGGAGTGTGCTAGCCGATCATCTGGCCCATCAAGCTGACGAAGATTACCAATCCATGAGGTTCGACTTCCCCGACGAGGATATCATGACTTTGAGCAACATTGAAGATAACAGACCATATGACGGACCTGAACAAAGATCCCGATGGACCCTGTACTTTGATGGTGCCTCCAACTCACTTAGAAACGGTATTGGCATTGTACTTATTTCTCCAAAAGGTTGCCATACACCTTTCACTGCTAGACTCTGCTTCAGCTGCACCAATAACATGGCCGAGTATGAAGCTTGTATCTTTGGTCTCAAGGCTGCTATTGACTTGGGAATCAAATCTTTCATTGTATTTGGGGACTCAGCTTTGGTTATCAGTCAAATCAAAGAAGAGTGGGATACTAAACATCCAAACTTCATCCCTTACAAAGAACATGTCCTGACATTGTTACCACATTTCGAGCAGATTACCTTCGAGCACTTCCCACGAGAAGAGAATCAGCTAGCAGATACGCTAGCTACAATGTCATCCATGTTTAAACTTAACTGGGATAATGAGGCTCCTCAAATCATCATTTAAAGGATGGACGAACCTGCACATTGTCACGAGATTAATACCGAAGAAGTAGTGGACTGCCCGTGGTTTCATGACGTCAAAAGGTATCTCGAAGCACAAGAATACCCTGAAGGAGCTTCAGTCAACGAGAAAAAGTTCTTAAGTAGATTCTCAGCTAAGTTCTTCCTGAGCAATGGTATCTGTTGTACCCCAAAATTTTCTCTCCCATATTCTTCAAAGTTTTGACAATCATCATCTCAATTTGCTCAAGTCTACTCAAGGGATTGCACAGTTCAAATCCTCCTAAGCCAAGCTGAAATTAGGGTTTTGGTTCTTGCAAGGAAGTTGAAGTTTTCTATGGCTCAATCAAGTCCCATGTGCCCATATACATTGTCAAGCACCTACATGTCAAGTTGCAAGTCTCACAGCACCAAGTTGCACAGTCAAAAGCCTTAATTGCTTCATAGTCAACTGCAGGGGCAAAATGGTCATTTGGCAGTCAAAAGTCAAAATTTTTGGTCAACATCTTATTTTGAAGCCACAATCATCATTTTATCAAGTCTTGATCATGATTCCACAAGAATGGCTCAAAAATCATCAAGATGCAAAAGTTTCCATTTTTGGACAGCTGAAAAGTCAACTGTAACTTGACCAGGGCATAACTATTTCATGGTTCATCAGAAAAATCCCATCCAATGCTCATTTTGAAGGGGATGACATTTCCTACAACCCATCTTCACATTCCAAGTCCAAGAAATTCTCTCACAAAAAGTTATCAATTTCAGCATTATAGGTCATTTTCAAAAGTCAACAAAAAGGAATTTTAAGTCAAAGACCATAACTTGAGATTGGTAAATCAAAGTGACATGGGACCAAAGGCATTGGTTAGAGGACTTCAAGACCTTTCCAAAATGTCCAAGAACATGTTCATATGATCAAAATTGAGCAAGATATGCATTGGAGAAGTTGGGAAATTTTCATGAAATGGCAAAAGTCAACTATCCTTGAAACTTCAATTTTTGACAGAAGGGCCCACTTTCTTCCACTTGATTCAGCCTTGTCATGCCACCCACGTGTCCCATGATCAATTTCAAGAATAAACACTAATTTTTCTATTTTTATTTAATTTTATTGATTTAATTCATTTGAAGTCCATAAAATTCAAATAAAAATCAAAAAAATTAATTAATTGATATCTTGTGGTTTGAATGACTTTGATGCATCATAAGTCACCTACCAATTTCGTGCTAGAGCCATTTTAAGCATGAAAATTCAAATTTGAACACAATTCAAAAATTGGACAAAGCTTTGAAAAGCCTTTAATGGTGGTTATGAAGAAATCCAAAAACTTAATTGCAATGGTTAAAGGCTCCTAAATGTGACTTATCTCATTCATTACTACATATGCAAGCCTTGCAAGCCTCATTCACAACCTAGAGTGGCACAAACAGCCAGAGCAAAATCCAAAAAGTGTCAAAAAAAGTGTGAGATCAAAAGGAGTGTTGCAAGCATTTTCAGGCCAAAAGGAGAACGTGACTCTCTTCTTTGCCATACTCTGAAGCTAAAGCAAACCTTGCCACGTCCTAAGGTCCATCATACCGCGCTGTAAGGTTTCCCAGGTCCCCCAAAATTTCTATGCATTTTTTCTTTACATGCTTATGTGTAGGTTCCAAAAGAAGGTGCATCATACACTTTCCCCATCCAGCGTGCCAAATGTCTTCAACAGCCATCCAAAGGCCATGAGAGTGAGGAATACCATAGTCCCAGTCAAACAGGCGCCTAGACAATTCCCAGAGTCAACGTGGCTTGGCAACAAATGGGCCTGAAATCTGCTTGTACACACCCTCAAATCTGGCCCAAACCCCCTTTGGTTTTGTTATTCTTTTTTTATTTTTCTTTTCTTTTATAATTCCTTTTTAATTATTCTTAGTATTATTTAATTAATTAACATAATTAATATTTTTTTCATAAAAATTCAAAAAACCAAAAAAGATATAAATATTTTATTAATTTCATTTAGGTAATTATTTTGTAAATAAACACTAATAAATTGAATTAGTTTAAATTAGGCAACTTTAATCCTTTTCTTAATAACTAAAATAAATTTAGAATTAGGTTTGATTAACATTTAATTTTAATTCCTTTTATTTTATTTCATTAAAAACATAAAAACACAAAAATATTTTTTTCTTTTAATAAATTAATTAATTAGTAATAAGTTTTAATTTTGATTAATTGCAAAAAAGGACAAAATTCAATTTCTTTCTCAAAAGGGTCAAAACCCTTAGGACGTTCCCGATTAAATTTTTATTCGCGCGCATTTATTTTATTTTGATTATTTATGTAACTGTCTCCAGATATGTAATAGTTAATTAGGAATTTTACCGATTTATTTAATTTCTCGCACTTTATTTTCCGAAACGGGTTTTTGTTTTTGGCGATGTATAGACCCGCGCCTTGTAATAGCTAGATTTATCTTCCCTCAATTTATTTTCCGCACTCCTAACTGCTAATATGCCTGCAAGAATGTATGTAAAATAAAATCAATCAGTAGCTCACAAATAACATGCAAAGACAACTTAACTGAAAAACAACACACAAAGCACATGCCACTCCTAGGGTACGCGTCATTGGTTGCTTCAAACGTGGTCGTCAAGTATAGGGTGTTTTAGAGGTCGCCCTTATGTCTAAGATCCAGTTGCCTCGAAACGGTTGCCTCGGATTAAAAAGGATCTAAGACACTAGGGTTACTTCTAAGGTGTCCTATTGTTGCTTCGGTGACCACACATTGTCCCGATAATCGAATTGACCCGAACAACTCCAACGATGGTGCTACCTACCTCTCAATGGTGGGATAAAACTATCTAAAGGACTCTTACACAGCCTAATTCCTTAGGGTAGGTAGATTCTCATGGGTACTTGCTCTTTCCAAAACAAAACAAAACAACTTTTCACACCTTACACTTTCAAAAAGTTTTCAAACAATACTTCATACACTCTTGAGGACTGATACAAGAGTTACCTAGAAGTTTTCAAATGAACTTTTTCAAAACCCGCACACACTTGAAAAGCAAACAATTTTGAAAACATAAGAGCAAGTACCTAAGAGCCCATGGATAACCATGGATAGAAAGGGTGCTAACACCTTCCCTTTCTATAAATCTACCTCCCGAACCGAGAAACATTCTCATAAGGAATTTTGCTGTGCTTTTGTCCTTTCCATGTTGGAGAACATAAAAGGCGGTGGCGACTCTTGCTTACCGCGACATACGCGAACCAGCATTAACAAAAACAGTCAGTTCTATTTCCACTGATCACAGTATCCTATACAAGCGCAATCATGATTGCATTCTGCTCCGTTGTGTGGACAAAGTTGAAGCTGAACAGATCATGTCTGAATTGAAAAATGGTACCTTCGGCACCCACTCAAGTGGTCATACGATGGCTAAGAAGATTCTACGGGCAGGCTACTACTGGTCTACCATGGAAGCTGATTGTCATCAATATTCCCGTACTTGTCACAAATGTCAAATCTACGCTGACAAGGTACATATACCTCCAGTTCGACTCAATGTCTTAACATCTCCTTGGCCATTCGCGATGTGGGGAATCGACATGATTAGAGAGATCAAGCCTACAGCATCCAATGGACATGGCTTCATCCTGGTGGCCATTGATTACTTTACCAAGTGGGTCGAAGCTGCTTCCTTCGCATCCGTTACAAAGAATGTTGTTGCCCACTTTATCAAGCAGAACCTCATTTGTCGGTACGGCATCCCTGACAGAATCATCACCGACAACGGTACAAACTTGAACAACATTGTGATCACCGCTCTGTGCGAGCAGTTCCAGATTCAACATCACAATTCATCTCCCTATCGGCCTAAGATGAACGGTGTTGTCGAAGCTGCGAACAAAAATATCAAGAAGATCATTCAAAAGATGACAGTCACCTACAAGGACTGGCATGAGATGTTACCGTTTGCTCTGCACGGGTACCGTACCACGACACGAACATCAACTGGGGAAACACCCTATTCTTTGGTATACGACATGGAAGCTGTTTTACCTATCGAGGTTTAGATTCCCTCCTTGAGAATCATGAAGGATGCTGGTTTGAGTGAAGACGATTGGATTCAGACCCAGCTTGATCAACTTAATTTGATTGATGAAAAGCGACTTACTGCTGTTTGCCATGGTCAGGCGTATCAGAAACGAATGATCAAGGCTTTCAACAAGAAAGTCAGACGCCAGGTATATCAAGTCGGGGATCTTGTAATCAAGCGGATCATCTTGCCGCAAAGTGATTCCAGGGGAAAATGGACTCCTACTTACGAATGACCATTTGTGATCAAAAACATCTTTTCTGGTGGGGCAATGATACTGACCACCATGGACGATGACGATCTGCCGCACCCTGCGAACACAGACATAGTCAAAAGATACTATGCATAAAAGACCCGGCAAGTTGAAAACCCGAAAGGGCGACTTGGGCAAAAAATGGGCATCCCGGTGAATCGAAAACCCGAAAGGGCGGTTCAGGCAAAAATTAGGGATAAATGAAAAAAAATATGTACACCCAGCAAGTTGAAAACCCGAAAGGGCGACTTGGGAAAAAAAGGGTTTCCCGGTGGACTGAAAACCCGAAAGGGCGGTCTAGGCAAAAGTTAGGGAATTAAAGCGTATGACTATGTCTCGTCGGATCACTTTGAGGACAATCTCTTCACAGACAAGCTTCGGGCTTCTGATCAATCTAATCATCATCGGACGAAGCAACGAATGGAAAAGATATCCAGAGTTATGAAGGTTATAGCAGAATGGGAACTCCACAAAATTTTTACACATAGCCATCTTTCTTTGTATAAATTTTTCTCAATTTTTATGACAACATTCTCTTACTAGGATGTCTGTCTCCTTTGTACAAAATACTTACACAAAGTTAATACAAAGATACTTCAAAGTGAGGAAAACTGTTTGCCTTTTATTTTTCTTTACACTTGTGTTTTATTTGAAAACGTCCAATGGTTTATTAAATGAGCATATGCATTTGAATATAATCACTGTTTACAAAACAAACAAAATGTGAAAGAATAATTACTCACAGTTTGAAAGGATAGGAAGACGTCTTTGGGCTACTCCAAAAGAAATCCCCTGGAGTACATCATCTGGATCCTCAGCGGAACTACAACTTTGAAATACATATTCCCAACTGTTGTACCCCAAAATTTTCCCTCTCATTCTTCAAAGCCTTTCTCACAAGGATTCTCAAGGTTCAATCTTGCACAAATACTTTGGAATTTTCCAGTACCAAAATTAAAAGGAAACTGTCAAAAAGGGAGAAAACAGATAAAAATATATTTTGACAAAAATTGGAGAAATACAAGTGTTCTTCATTTCAGCTCTTTCGATTGTCCTTTTGGCCTCTTTCGACACAAGCTTGGCTTGCATCTTTCGATTGGACTTTTGGCCTCTTTCGACACAAGCTTGGCTTGCATCCTTCGACTGGGCATGGGCCTCTGACACAGTTTGGTTTGGATTCACAAGGAGAAGAGCCTCTTGTAATCTATTTCATTTCCAAGGCAAAAGGCTCTCTTTTAACATCCTTCGATTTGCACCTTTTTCTCTCTATTTGTCTCTTTCGAATATGAACATTTTATCTTTCGTTTGACCACATGTACCCCCTGGAGTGCAAGCTTTCGATTAGACATGAGCCACCTTCACACAAAGGCTTTGATTGGAGTTTTGGTTCCCTTCGAATCACCATCTCTCAAACCCAACTCTAAATCCTTTGACGCGGTTTTCTTTAGTACATTTCTAGAGCTCTTCGACACAAGTGGGAAATAGGATCTTGAAAGGCCAACTGATCAAATCTGTGGACCCTGCTACGTGATCTTACTTTACAAGACTTAATGCTTGTATCTCACTCCATAATTAATTGCTTACATTTAGGATTAAGCTATTGTCCAGGTGATTAAGCCTTTGACCAGAAGTTTTTCGCATGAAAGTGAACTTGTTAAGTACAAATCCTATGCCAAAGCCCATGCTTTGCTAAAATCATGCTTGTACTTCACCATAAGTCAGGGAAGTCAATCCCTTTTAACCAACAACTTCAGTACTTCACCTTGGGACCTTGGAAAATCTGACATGACTTAATGTTCACGTTTCAGCCAAGCCACATCTTTGTTTTAACTCCCAAACCTTTTCTCTATAAATAGAGGAACCATTGACAAAGAAAGGGGGCCAAATTTTTGCTAAGATAGAAAAATCATAAAAAATCCTCAAGCACTGAAACTCTCCCATATCCTAAACTCCCAGATTCTCAAACTCTCCAACGTTCTCAAATCTTCAAAACTCTAAGATTTTTTTCATAAAAAGTCTCAGTGGTGTACCTTTCGATTTACTTCCCCTAGACTGAAGCAACCTTCGATTCACGTATCACCATCATATACTCTCTTCGATTCAGTGACTGTCCAAACCAAACAGTAACAGAACTAGCTTCAGGAAGATCCCAGCAAGGCTCCCTCCACCATTAAAAAAGGTCACCTATAGCTCTTTCGACTAAGCATTTCAAGAGGTAAGTTCTCTCTAAACTTGGAACTCTTTCATTTAAACATCATGTGTACATGCCAATAAAGAAAAATGTAGGCCTTTCTGGACCATGTTTTAACATTCGATTCTGACTGCCCATACGCTGAAAACTCAACCTTAATTAGTTATACTTTGGACTTTGAGGCCCATCGTTTTGTTTTTTGTGCTAACCCCTGGACTGTAGTTATGTTTGGATTTTGCCTTTTAAGAACTTAAGACAGGTTTGTTATACCCTTCGATTAGCTAGCTGCACAAGCCTTTCGAATCACAATCTGAGGGCCTAAGATGCTTACAGTGAGTCAACAAGGAGCCTGTGGAAAAGCCAGAACCTTACTGACTCTAACCCCCAGTCGAAGGAGACAAAGGTAAATCGAAGGGCATGATTGATTCCAGACTCCCAATCGAAAGACATAACATGCTGACCGTGAGGCCTCAGTCGAAAGTCATGCCTTCACCCTTTTCAGGCCAAATCGAAGAGAGCATGCAGAATGCAAATCGAAGGGTGCTCCTGCCTGAATCGAAAGACCCTCATTTTTTGCTTTTATTCTATTTTTGCCTTTATATTTTCATGCAATTCAATATGGTTGTATTAGTGTAGGATTTTATCTTTCTGCGCTTTATTACTTTTATATGCTTGCTAGTAAATAGGATATGTATGGCAAGATAAAACCAACAAGTAGACAATCACTAATATCAAAAACAAAAATGCATGTAAAACACACACTTTGCCACATGCACCCCTAGGGTTTCATCCACTTGTTGCCTTCAAAAATGGGCCATGGTTGCATGTCAAGTACTTTGGCATAACAAGAACAATCAAAATGATCATAGTCCCTCGATGACGCTATCGGAGTTACCTAAACAAAATGATCAAGTCCCTCAAGAAAATTTCCAAAGATACTTGACACTATTGCTTTCATGGCCTATACGATGACCCGCGCCTGTCCCGTAAACATCCTAACACAAGGTTGTTCACCAAATACAATGGTGAAACAACACTGTTAAAAGGGTTAAAAACATGAGAAAGATCTTTGAGTAAAATTAGGGTAGATAGCTCTTAATTACTTGATCAAACTTGCAAAACATCCTTGCCATTTTTCAAACACACATCACAACACAACTTCAAAACAACTTTCAAAAACATTGAAACATCTTTTCAAAAATACAAACACCTTTGTAAAACATTCAAACAAGAATTGTTACAAAGGTTGCCTAGACAAGGCATCTTTTTCAAAACATTTTCAAAACCACACACACAAAGCACTATTTCAAACAATTGAAAAAGCAAAGGCAAGTGATCTAAGCAAGTAACTAAGAGCCCATGGATAACCATGGATGAAAAGGGTGCTAGCACCTTCCATTTTCATAATCTACTACCCGAACCCAAGAAGACATCTCAAAGGTCTTTCCTGTGCTTTTTGACCTTTCCTTAGGATAAAATAAAAAGTCGGTGGCGACTCTTGCTAAACTGCAACATTTGCAAACACAAACGCAAAACCTCAAGTCAGTTCTCCCACCGTATCACACCAGCGGAACTAAATTTCAAAATTCTCACCAGAGTCCAAACTTCAAACTCCCGATCCCCGACGGAGTCATATTTCAAACCTTTAATTCTCATCAGAGTTAAAATCCTCAGCAAAGCAAAAACTTTGGGTCATAAATCCCCAGCAAAGATGAAACCTGCTTCCCCAATGGAGTCAAGTTTCCAACTATCAATCCACAGTAGAAACCATAAAGTTTTCTCCAGATTCCCCAACAGTTTGTCTTAAAATCTGAGAATCAGCCAGATAACAGTTAACTTTTTATCCCCAACTAAGGATAATTCCCCAGTAGATTGGCATACAACCCAAAATCCTGAACTTTTTCCAAAAAAAAGAAATAAACCTCTTCCCCACAGAGTTTCTTAACTCCCCAACAGAATGAAGATTCTCATTCTTAATTCTCTAGCTTGAAGTCCCCAGGGATTTATTCTCCCATAGCAGATCGAAGATTCTCAGTCTGGATTCCTCGGTGAAGTTGCCAGAGCCTTCATAACTCCCCAGCACGAGTTTGTCAGAATTTTTAATCCCTTACAAATCAAAGATTCTCACTCTCACTTCTCCACTGAAGCCCCCAAGGAATTCAATTTCCCCAGAAAATCGAAGATTCTCATTCTTAGTTCTCCGCAGAAGCCATCAAAGTCTTCCTTATTCTCCAGCAGATCAAGGTTTTCTTTCATCTAATCCCCAGTAGAGATCATCTAAGTTTCCTTATTCCCCCAGCCAAGTAAGGATTCCCATTGGTGCACTCCCCAGCCACAGTCGTCAAAGATCTTTGGATTTCCCAAACTGGTTTCTCAAGCAGACTTGAAGGATCCCTATATCCCCAGGAGTCGTAAAGGATTCCCACGTCCCTGCAGAAGTTGACAAAGCTCTTGTTAATCCCCACAAGTTGCCAAGGATTTTTTATCCCCAACAGTGGTCCAAGGATTTCTCATCCTCAGCAATTAAAGATTTTGGAATCCCCAGCGTCAGTCCAGGATTTATTTTTCCCGGCAGCAGTCAAAGATGTTATTATCTCCAACTATCAAGGATTTACTTTCCTCAGCAAGACAACTAATCAGCTTACATACGCATACATTACATTCATATATCATAAACATTTATAAGACACATTTATTCCATCATACATGTCATGCAACATAACTCTGTGTTTCAGCTAACATTTTACCATTTTCAGGATAAGATTAAAAGCTATCTTTAACAAATATTCAAAGATTTCAGATACAGTATGGATACACCCTAGACACAGAGGTCATTCTACTACTCATTCGTAATTCAAAGTCAAGATACAGTACGGATACGCACCAGACACGGATACCATTTTGTTGCTCATTCAGACTTCAACAATCAGATATAGACCGGATACGCACCAGACACGGATTCTATTCTGTCGCTCATTCAGACTTCAACAATCAGATACAGACTAGATACGCTCCAGACACAGAAGCCATTCTATTTCTCATTCAGATTCAACTATCAATTTCAAAGTACGAATACACTCCAGACATGGAAGTCATTTTGCTACTCATACAGATCTCAACTACAGATACAGTCCAGACACGGAAGTCATTCTGCTACTCATACAGATCTCAACTACAGATACAGTCCAGATACGCACTAGACACGGTTTCCATTCTGTCACTCATTCAACCTTTTCCCCAGCCCAGAGATGCTCCAGACATGGATGCCATTCTGTCGCTTATTTAGATTTCAGATTCAGATACAATACAGATACACTCTAGACGCGGCAGTCATTCTGTTATTCATTTAAGAATCAAATACAGTTGCAGCTCGGATGCGCTCCAGACACGGACGCCATTCCTTTGCTCATACAAATCCAATCTCCAAGATACAACTCAGATACGTTCCAGATATGGATACCATTCTGATGTTCATTCTCCTAATTTTCAACAAACATTCTTGGATGGCATCTTTAAGCCCATCTCCAGCAAGATTCTATCATCTCCAAATGGCATCTTTAAGGCCATTCCCTCAACTACATTCTGACGAGTGCAAATTTACGGGCACTCTAATGTCCAATCATCTTTTACCTTCGAGTCACGAACGACAAAGCTCGCCAATCTAACTCTTCAGGTTCAAGAAGATTGAACAGGGGAAACTGTTATACCCCAAAATTTTCCCTCTCATTTTATCAATATTTTCCCCTCACAAGACTCTTTGGACTCCAGACAGGATTAGGGTTTGCTCTACTCAAGACATCTCCTTGCACTGTTGACCTAAAATTAGGTTTTGAGTTTGCACAGGGATTTTTGGACTTCCAATGCTTAATGTGACTTTCACACTTCATGTTGGACTTATAAGATTGCTCATACCATGTTTCAAGTCTTGAATCAAATTTTTGCCCAGTCAATTGGATAATTGACCTATAAATCAACTGTATTGGGGAAAAAGTCAACTGTGGCCAATTTACAGTCAAACCTCATAATTTTGATCCACATCAACATTATAGACTCATATGAACCATTTGATCAAGTTTGGACCACAACTCCTCATGAAATTTGATCAGATCATCAAAAGGGCAAAATGGTCATTTTTAGGGTTTTGACTGCAGAAGGGCAATTTCTGATTTTTCAACTAGCCAATGGCAAATTGGGTTCAAGCATGGATTCAAGGACTCAATTTCATCATCTTGACCTAATCACAAGGTTCAAAAGATCTCAATTGCATTGGATTGATAGATGAATTTTCTAGTCAACTGATCAAAAATCAACTGTACACTGAAAAGTCAAACTTTGACTTTTTGGTCAAAATCAAGTGCCAAGGGTAATTTTTCATCAAGATGTGTCAAAACATGAAACTTGTTCATCAAGAAACCTAAATTTGGAAATTAGGGTTTAAGATTGAAAAATTTCATAACTTAGAAATTTTCTAAGTTATGAAATTTTCTTATTTTTTCCCAACTTTGCCCAACTTTTTTACCATGATGAAATTAGATTCAAAGAAAACTTCCAACATTAAAGTTGTAGTCCTCCACAAAATCTAGAACTTTGATTCACAAAGTTTTCCCAAAAGATGCTTGGATCTCAAGTTATGATTTTGTGAGCAAGGGTCCATGAAACTTTTAACTTAGTGAAATTTTGCCCTAGTTTAGGCAGGATTTTGACCTATCTTCATGGAAATTTTAACCTAGTTCCAATTGGAATCTTGAAATGCATTTCAAAGATGGATTGTAGAGCATGTTACAAGATTTCCAAAATGTCCAAGAACTCTCCAAAATCATTTATGGTTAGGGAGAATCTAAGGTTTGAATTTGGCAAAATATCACTTTGATCCATGGCATTTTTCTCTATGCTACAAGTTGCAATTTCTGTCCAGCCATGCTTGTACTTGTTTACAGGTATCTAAAGCCTCCCACACTAAAAAATTGAATGCAAACACAATGGATTACAGCATTGTTCTGATCTCTAGAAGTTTACACATTGAATTAATCTAAAAATGGCAAAAAGGTAGCATTGCCACTTTGGTAAAGTTGGCTTTATGTCAATTTGTTTCTCTTGAGCATTGCACCAAGATTTTGGCAGCATACCAACTTCACAAACTCAGGTCAAAGTACAATAACTTTGTGCAGCTAGGAAGGAGGCCTGTACAGGCTCTTTGCTTGATCACTTCACACTTTTCTTCAAAACCAAGTAAACTTGCAAAAAGGACATAACTCTGGTATCTGATATAACCAAGTGTTGTAACCATTTCAAACAAGTTTTGCATATTGCCTAAGATCAGAAACACGAGCTAGCCAGCCCTCAAACACCCTTGAATAACAAAACACCAAAAACTTGCAAAACAGGGCAGCTTCTGCATTTTGATCTCCAAAACAAAAACTACTCATGCATTTTGCCCCAAATCTTTTCCAACACATTCTAAACAACATACCTAAGCTATCCCAACCATTGGCCAGCAACTGTAACCTTGTTTTCAAGCTTCACCATTTTTGAATTCTGACTGTGCAGGGTTGACTTCTACAAGCTTATTCAGGCAAGTTCAAAGCTAGCTAAGCATTGGGAAAGCTCCAAGGAACTTCAAGCAAGCTCACAAGCATCTCAGGCCTCACTGAAAACCCCTGAATTTCCATACTCGAGCTCAACTGAAATAGGTAAAGTTCAAACTTCTATCTCTCTATTTAGGAAACATTAGGCTTAGGTTTGTGAATAAAAAATGTAGTACTCATTGCCCTTAATTTGTACATATGCATAGATTTCATTTAAGTTAACTGTGTTGGGAGAATTTGAATGATGAACTTTCTGAAAAAGTTAGGTTAGAAATTAGAGCCAGAGAAATTCTCTCTGGTCTTTGAGAGTTAGATTAAGTTTTTTATATGGTTAGAATCGTATGATCATGCTCTATAACTTTCATGTTGCAAGTTTTTGTTTTTAAGCACAAATGCAGGATTTCCAGTTTTGAGTACAAGCGCGCGTTTTTGTTTGGCCAGAGGTTAGAGATGAAGTGATCTGGGCTGGGCTTGGTCCTGGCTTGCTTTTGACACCCCATTTTTTTTTGTTATTTGCACCCCTCAGCCCATTTGTTTATTTTTTGCATATTTTTCTATTTCTTTTTCATTTCTGACTTTATTTTATTTTTTCCTAAACATTAAAAAATACCAAAAACATTTTCTAAAATTTTCATATTTTATTTTATTATTTTTATTATTTTTTTGGACATAGAAATAATTATTAAATAATATACTTTTATAAAAACTTGTAAATAATACAAAAATATTATATTTTTATTTTTAGTATTTATATACTTAAATAATATTTTCTCACATTATTTTTATTTTTTTTAAACATTTTTATATATTTTTATTTATTTTATTGTACATAAATAAATAATTATTATATATATATTTTTTCTTAAAACAAATTAGGGTTTTCACCCTTAATAAAAATAATCTTTATATTTTCTTATTTTTAATACATTAAATATTTATTTTTACATACATAAAAATAATACAAAAAACATTTTTTGCATATTTATAATATATTCCATATTTATTTAATTTTCCATTTAAATATTTGCTTATTTATCATTTGAACAAAGAATTCAATATGGTTGTAATAATTTTAGGGTTTTAATTTCTTGCAAATAATCCCCTATTCAAAATTGTATCCTCTCCCCATATCAATGTTGTAATAGTTGTAGATTTACTTTTACGCATTTATAGCTTTCAAATATGCATGATAGAGATTAGGGTTTGTATGCAAAATCCAAAATCAAACAAATAGCTAGACCTAATACAAGACAAAAAAGCGTGAAAATGACAACACAATGCACACAAGCACCCCTAGGGTTTCACCCACTTGTTGCCTTTAAAATGGCCATGGTATGCATGTTAAGTATCTTGGCAAAACAAAAACAAAACGAAATATCATTGTCCCTCGATGACACTATCTTAGTTGCCTATACAAAATGATCAAGTCCCTCAAAAATATTTTGCTAAAGATACTTGGCACTATTGCTATCATGGTCATACAATGACCCGCGCCTGTCCCGTTTAACATCCAAATACAAGTTTGTTTACCAAATGCAATGGTAAAACAACAATGTAAAATGGTTAAAAATGTGTAGGAAAGATCTTTGAGTAGGTAGGTAGATTCTCCTAGTTACTTGATCAAACTTGTAAACATCCTTGCTATTTTAAAAAAAAAAACACATCACAACACAATTTCAAAACATTTCCCAAAACAAACTTTCAAACATTGAAATATTTTTCAAAAGACAAACTTCTTTGTATACATTCAAACAAGGATCATTACAAAGGTTGCCACAATGATGGCCTCTTTTCAAAATACTTTCAAAACCACACACAAAAGCACCATTTCAAACAATTGAAAAGCAAAAGCAAGTGATCTAAAACAAGTAACTAAGAGCCCATGGAAAACCATGGATTAAAAGGGTGCTAGCACCTTCCCTTTTCATAATCTACCCCCCGAACCCAAGAAAACATCTCAAAGGTCTTTCCTGTGCTTTTTGACCTTTCCTTTGGATAAATAAAAAGTCGGTGGTGACTCTTGCTAAACCGAAACATTTGCAAACACAAATGCAAAACCTCAAGTCATTTCTCCCACTGCAACCCACTATCCCCCAACAAGGATCCCTCGGAGAGTCGACATCTATATTCCCCAGCCGAATTTCATAATCACAAGCGGGTCATAAATTTTTCTCCCGAGCAGAGTTTATTTCTCTAAATACAGAAGGTCAATCCCCAACAGAGGTTATTCCTCCAGATACGGAAGCTCATCCCCCAACGGAGTTTATTTCTCCGAATCAGCAAAGTATCTCCTCTCACAAACAGAGCTATTCTTCTGCAGAGTTATTCTTAAGCAGAGTCTCTCCCTAACAGAATATTCGTAAACAAGGAGTAGATCCCCAGCATAGTCATCTACGATTCACCATCCCCAGCGGAAGTAGAAGAACCACTTTTTTATATAACGGTCAGGAATTCAATTTTCGGTACTCTCTAGTAGCAGTCACGGATTTATTTTCCCAGACTCGGATATGCCACAATAGCATTTCATGTTCATACATCATGACGTGCGCATACATTTTGCATACATCATAACCTCATTTACTTTGAGAACATCATCACGCAATGCACTGCATGCATGACATATAATTAACCCTCTACCTTTTCAGAAAAGATGGATATCATCAACAATTCCAACAATTCAAGATGAAATCCATGAAGTTATACATGTCAGATATGCAGACAACTAACAGAAAATCATTTCCCGAAACCAAACTGATCAACTAATCTACGTGATCAAATGAGGCAAGCCCTACTATCCAGGATTTCATTTCGAAGTAACCCTATCATCCAGGTTCCTTCTCATAGCCCTACTATCCAGGCTTATATTTTGAAGTAACCCTACTATCCAGGTTGCTTCTCATAGCCCTACTATCTAGGATTTCATTTCGAAGTAACCCTACTATCCAGGTTCCTTCTCATAACCCTACTATCCAGGATTTCATTTCTAGGTAACCCTACTATCCAGGTTCCTTCTCATAGCCCTATTGTTGTACCCCAAAATTTTCCCTCTCATATTCTTCAAGATTTGCCAAGGTCAAGGTTCAAAATCTCCCAAAGGTTGCACAGTCCAATGGCCTCCTAACAGTAAAAAATTAGGGTTTTGGTTCTGGCAAAGAAATTGAAGTTTCCAAGGGTCCAAACAAGTCCCATATGCCTATAAACATTGCCAAGCATCCATATGCTAAGTTTCAAGACTCACAGCACAAAACTGCACAGTCAAAAACCCTAATTGCTCAACAGTCAACTGTAGGGGCAAAATGGTCATTTGACAGTCAAAAGTCAAAATTTTTGGTCAACATCTTATTTTGAAGCCACAAACATCATTTTATCAATTCTTTATCATGATTCTCAAGGCATGGCTCAAAAAGTCTCAAGATGCAAAAGTTTCTATTTTTGGACAGTTGAAAAAGTCAACTGCAAATTGACCAGGGCATAACTTCCACATGGTTTATCAGAAAAATTCCATCCAAAGATCATTTTGAATAGAATGACATTTACTACAACTCATCTTCACACTTCAAGTCCAAGAAATGCTCTCACAAAAAGATATCAATTTCAACATTATAAGTCACTTTCAAAAGTCAACAAAAAGGCACCAAAGGAATTGGTTAGAGGACTTCAAGACCTTTCCAAAATGTCCAAGAACATGATCAAAGCTTAAACATTGAGCAAGATATGCCTTGTGGAAGTTGGGGAATTTTTGGGAATTTTGAAAAGTCAACTTTGCTTCAAATGCCTCAAAATTGCTAATGGGCCTCAATTTCTTCCATGAATCATTACCCAAAGGCTATGCACGACCCATTGACCCAAAGGGGAGTTATTTTCTTATTTTTAATTAATTAATTGAGTTTTTAATCCTATTAATTCATTTAATTAAAATTAAATATAAGAAAAATACTAAAACATGTTTTCCAAATCTTTTTGTGCAGCATATTCCCTCATCATGACCTCAAGATTTCGTGCACAATTAAAAAGGAAAGATTCTATGCAAATAGGCATGTTCTTCATGACAAAAAGATTGAAAAATATGCTTGAAAATCAAATATTGGAAATCATTGAATACATGGATTTTGGGCCAGTTTTTCTAACCTAATTCATTCACCTATATGTGCACATTGCAAACCTAATGCCAAGAACAAAAAATGCTGCGCTGAAACAAAGAGACAAAACTTGCATTTTTGACCAAAAGTTTGAAAACTGAAAACATAGTTCCAGTGTGATTCAAAGCTTACAATCCATTCCAAAGGCTTGCTGGGACCTTCCTGAACGTAACTCAATACTTTTCCAGTCTCCATACATCCTGAAGTGGTAGAACACAGTCGCCCTGTTCATGAAAATTTTCTTAATCGTATTTGAATTTACATGCGTTTTCCATGCATTTTGATGTTTCATTTATACTAACATGATCATTCTAAAGCTAATGGTACTGTTCAATTGAGGAATGGCTGCCTGTATAGGAATCCACCATGAAAGCGTTCTAGGGTTTCAGAAGTTTGAATTTGGGGCTTTCTTCATCTGGAAAAATTAGGCCACGAGACCTATACCACTGGATTCAGAATGTCCAAACGAACCAATTCCCCCCATCGCGCCTTTTTTATATTTGCATATGACCTAATCGCTATTTTCAGGTTCTGCACTTAGTGGGGGTTTAAAACCCCCGCTATCTATTTGATAATTGCAGGCAAAACGAAGAAGCCATGAAGAAGGTGCTGAGTTGTCTCAACCAGACTGGGCAATTCAAACATTCGCGCGTTTTCTTTTATGTTTACCAATAGCGCTTATTCTCTCTCATAATAATTGTGTTCCATATTAATATCAGATAAACGCATTTGGCTGGGTGGAAGATGTGTTGTCATGCAAGCAATGGGACCTGGGTTCGATTCCCAGGTCCCCCATATTTCCCTATATTTTTTCTTGTAACTTGTTCAGGTACACTCTCCCTTTAGTGGTCCACCATGTACGCGTATGCTTGAACTTGCCACATGTCCAGCAACTCCAATCCAAGGTTCAGGATGGGCAGTCCACCATGGACACCAGTCAAATGCTTCCCACTCAATCAGAGAAGTCAAACAGGGCCTTGCACCTGTTGGGCCAGATTACTCACAATAAGCCTCCAAATTGGGACAACCACCCCCCATGTTTGCATTTCTTTCTCTCTTTTTATTCTTTTCTTTTATTTATTTTAATCATGTTAATTTTTTTATTTAATTCCATAAAATTAATTTTCATAAAACACAAAAAACCAGAAATCATTAAAAATAAAAATATGTTTATTTAATTTTTAATTCTTTAAATAGTTTTTGTAAATAAATATTGTTAATCAATTTAGTTTAATTTAGGGTTCTTTTTTAATTTTAATATTTTCTTAAATAAACTAAAAAATGTAGAAATTAGGGTTTTAGTATTTTTATTCTTTTTCTTAATAAATAACCTTTTTTATTTCTTATCATTATTAATTATTAATTATCTTTGTAAATAAACTTGTAATTAAATAATTTGAGTAAATTAGGTTTAAACTTTAATTCTTTTCCTTAAATAACTAAAAACATGAAGAATTAGGGTTTCTTTTCCTTTTAATTTTCTTTATTTCCATTAAATACAAAAAACATAAAAATAATTTCTTGTCTTTATTTAATCATTAATTAATTTAGTAATTTCAATTTAATTTCTTTAAAGGGTCCAACGCCCTCGCACTTTCGCTTCTAATTTCCTTTCGCGCGTTTATTTACGTTTTTCATTTTAAATATTATGTAATTGCCCCAAGGCCTTGTAATAGATAATTAGGACATTTACTTTCCGCACTTTTATTCAAAATCGGGTCTTTGTTAATTTGGCGATGTATAGACCCGCGCCTTGTAATAGCGTAGGACTTTTATTTTCCGCACCTTTAAACTTTTAATCACATGAAAGAATGTATGCCCAAATAAAATCAAAGCGTAGCTCACTCAATGCACGATCAAGATAAAATATAACTGAAAATGACACACAATTCACACACCACTCCTAAGGTACGCCTCACTGTTGCCTTGCCCCTCGAAACGTGGTCGCCGAGTAGAGGACGTTTTAGTAAGTCCTCATGTCCATGAACATGGCATGGGGGTAGCTTATAAGGTGTCCTACTATTGCTCTGGTGACCACACTGTCCCTAAACTCGAATTGACCCGAACACCTCCAACGGTGGTGCTACCTACCTCTCAATGGTGGGATGGCACTACCTCAAGGACATTTACACAAACTAATTCCTTAGGGTAGGTAGATGACTCGTAGATACTTGCTCTAATTCAAAACAAATCAAAAACTTCTTTTCACACCTACACTTTTCAAAAAGCTTTCAAAAACAACTTTTCAAACACTCTTGAGGACTAATACAAGAGTCGAACTGAAATTTTAAACGAAACTTTTTCAAACCCACTCACTTTGAAAAGCAAACAAACATTTTGAAAACACAAATGAGTAAGTATCTAAGAGCCCATGGATAACCATGGATAGAAAGGGTGCTAACACCTTCCCTTTCTATAAATCTACCTCCCGAACCGAGAACATAATCTCATAAGGAATTTTTCTGTTCTTTTGTCCTTTCCATGTTGGAGAAAATAAAAGATGGTGGTGACTCTTGCTTCCGCGACATTTCGCGAACCAGCGTTAAACAGTCAGTTCCAGATCCACCGATCACAGAACTGGCGACTCTGCTGGGGAAAATCTTAAAGTGAGGTGTACCTTAGGATAGTTCATAACTGTGTTTTCAATTGTTTTGACTTGTTTGCTTTAAATTGTGGGTTGCATCGGAGTTACATAGATCCTAACCCGGATCTGGGGATACCCTGTTTAGGTAGCATAAGCTGTGAGGGACCTGTCCGGCGTAGACCGACATGGGTGAAGCAGTGGCTACGTTGGTGTGGCGCCTTGGTCTGTACCGATATCCCTTGTGTTGCAACGAGGAGAATATGGGTCTTCTGAGGAGTCATTAAGCACCAACCGACCTTAGAACCTTAAATGACACAACTTGGCCAATAGAACAGTAGCAGTATGCTACGCCCATTGAGGCTAAACTCTCGTGATGGTTCTGGCCGCAAGAAAAGATTGCGATGCTGGGGTTATTGTAACACCCTCTAAAACCCCGCATATAATTTTCGCAAATATTAAAAATTATAAACTCAGAGTACATGTAATAATCGAGGAATGCTACAATTCTCTTTTAATAAAATAAATTCCTGTCATGCATAATTTTAGTGGTAACTCATACATGTCTACACATCGGAATAATTTATTTAATAAAATCAAATGTTATAATATTTTCCAAAATCATCAGGGATTAACACCTGGAAAAGTCAACGTCATATTATAACAATTAAAAGAAAATAAACGAGTCTGACTAAAACAGCTCGACAACCAAACGTTCCCGGAGTTACAACTATCAGAGCATGACCCGGACATACTAAAACGAAACTAAACTAGACACGATAAGCCTTCGCCAAGCACCTGAGCGAAGCTCCTCAATCTGAAATATTCAACAGTAAGGGTGAGCTTCTCAAATATACATTTGGTTATACATTCATAACAATCAATTCACGAAATCATGAGCATCACCCAATAATTAGCATATTTCATAGTTTACAAAACCTTTACAATTCATATATCCATGACATATTGCCTTTCATATTTGCAAATATTCATCAAACATCATCAACCATTTATCAATCATACGTGCATACAAACAATCACATATAACATTGGAAAAATCATCCATTCATGTTATATTCGAGTAATGCAACACACCCATGCATGTGGTACCACTTCACCGCCCCATTAAATCGCGGGTCACGGATAACTCACCGTTCCATTATATCGCGGACACGGCTACCACCTCAACGTTCCATTATATCGCGGACACGTATATTGGCCACCATGTTAATTCCACACAATGGGAATTAACAAATGCAACATGATATGTAAGTATGTAACACTCAGCATACTATGAACATCAATCAACATATCATGCACATCAACAATATCAAACATAACATGATAGGAATAGCATGTAACCACTCAGCATACTATTAAACATCAATCATATCAAGTTATATCATAATTCATGCTTGATAACATCATCTAAAAGCATGACAATAAGATCCACATAGTGTTGGTATCATAACATACAATCGTTATTCGATACACACATCAATCAACACTAGGAATTCAATAAACACATATTCAAAACATGTCAAACACTGCACATCAAAACCGGATCAATCCGTACTTAACAACATGCACGGAAAACATAGTTTAAAAACCAACACAGGAGGTTTAACACGGGTGCCCGTGTAAAACAACACTGCCCGTGTGGAAATGTGTCCAGAAAACACGTTTTTTTGACAAAACAGGGGATCAACACGGGCGCCCGTGTAAATCAACACGGCCCGTGTTGAATTGTGCCCAGAAAACCCATTTTTATGCCAACACAGTGAATCAACACGGGCGCCCGTGTTAATCAACACGCCCGTGTTGAATTATGGCCAGAAAACACATTTTCATCAGCATTACAGTGAATCAACACGGGTGCCCGCGTAAATCAACGCGCCCGTGTTGATGAGTGCGAACCCAATTTTTCTGTTTTTGCAGCAGCTCATATACCCATTTTTTTGCACGAAAATACCTCTCTACGGCGGTGCAAAATAGTACAAAGACATCCAATCCATCATAGGAACCTAAAGTCTCTAATTGATTCATAAAATCGGGAACTTAAACCTTTTCTAAACAAAGTTCAATCCTAAGGTTATCGATCCCTAGAAACATCTAACCATTGGGATTTCCTACGATTACCCGAATCAACCGTACATAAACCCATAAACAAATATAAATCGAGTATAAACCCCCCTTACCTTATCAATTAGCAGCTTTGAGTTCTTGAGCGATGTTCTTCGTTCTTCAGAGCTCTATTTTCCCAAATTCCAACTTCTGTTCTTACGTGAAAACCAAAAATGAGAAAATGGCCTAAGTCCCAAACATAACTTTATTTCTCTGCACCCCCACTCTTTACTAACAACATCTAAGCCCAATAACATAAAAATCCCAATATTCCTTATTTCTTTTATTTTCCTCAAATACTCCAAAATAAATAATTCTTTTTATTTTATTAATTCTAATAAAATAAATTCCCAAATTTAAATAAATCAATTAATTGAAAACGGGGTGTTACAACTCTCCCCCACTAAAAGAGTTTTCGTCCTCGAAAACATACCTTAGACGAACAGCTCCGGATAAGCCTCTTTCATCTGGCTCTCCAGCTCCCAAGTGATATTTCCATCTGCTGGACCTCCCCAAGCAACCTTCACTAATGCTATCTCTTTACCTCTTAACTGTTTCACTTCCCGATCTTCTATCCTCATAGGCAATGCTTCTACTGTCAGGTTATCTCTTACCTGTACATCATCTAGTTGGATTACATGAGATGGGTCTGGAATGTATCTCCTCAACTGAGAAACATGAAAAACATTGTGCAAATTCGCAAGTCTCGGAGGTAAAGCAATGCGATAAGCAACTTCTCCAACTCTTTCCGTAATCTGAAACGGACCAATAAAACGCGGAGTCAACTTCTTAGACTTCAACGCCCGACCAATACCCGTCATCGGAGTAACTCTCATAAACACATGATCTCCAGCACTGAATTCTAAATTCTTTCTCCTCTTATCATGATAACTTTTCTGACGACTCTGAGAAGCTCTCATCTTCTCTTGAATCAATTTGATCTTTTCGGTAGTCTGCTGAACAATCTCTGGCCCAATTACCGAACTCTCTCCAGATTCATACTAACACAAAGGCGTCCTACACCGTCTACCATACAATGCCTCAAACGGAGCCATACCAATACTCGAATGGTAACTATTGTTATAAGTAAATTCAATCAATGGCAAATAGCTATCCCAAGCTCCACCTTTCTCTAAAACACAAGCACGCAATAAATCTTCCAACGATTGAATCGTCCTCTCCGTCTGTCCATCAGTCTGAGGATGGTAAGCTGAACTCAATCTCAACTTAGTACCCAAAGCCTTCTGCAATCCTTCCCAAAATTTCGAAGTGAACCTCGGATCTCTATCTGACACAATACTAGAAGGAACTCCATGCAAACTCACTATTTTCTCAATATACAACTGTGCCAATCTCTCCATCGAGTAATCCATTCGCACCGGTATAAAATGAGCAGACTTAGTCAACCTATCCACAACGACCCATATCGCTTCACAATTCATAGGAGTCCTTGGCAACCCAGATACGAAATCCATAGAAATACTATCCCACTTCCATTCTGGAATAAACATCGGTTGCATAAACCCAGCCGGCTTTTGATGCTCAATCTTCGATTTCTGACAGATTAAACATGCATACACAAATTCAGCTATTTCCTTTTTCATTCTCGGCCACCAAAACAATTTCTTCAAATCATGATACATTTTCGTGGCACCCGGATGAATGCTCATCCCACTGCGATGTCCTTCCTCTAATATACTTTTCTTGATTTCTGCGACATCAGGAACACAAACTCTATCGCCAAATCTCATAACATCATTTTCATCAATCCTAAACTCACCACCTTGACCTTGGTTGATCAATGTCAATTTATCAACTAAATTAACATCGGATTTCTGCCCGATCCTGATCTCTTCTAGAATACCACTAGTAAGTTTCAACATACCCAAACGAACACACTTCGGAGTACTTTCACAAACCAAACTCAAATCTCGGAATTGCTCAATTAAATCCAATTCACGAACCATCATCATAGACATATGCAAGGATTTCCTGCTCAAAGCATCTGCAACCACATTTGCCTTACCAGGATGGTAATTCAAACCAAAATCATAATCTTTGAGAAATTCCAACCACCTTCTTTGCCTCATATTGAGCTCTTTCTGATCGAAAAGATACTTCAAACTCTTATGATCACTATACACTTCAAATCTCGAACCGTACAGATAATGTCTCCATAATTTCAAGACAAACACGACTGCTGCCAACTCTAAGTCATGAGTAGGATAGTTCCTTTCATGAACCTTCAACTGTCTCGAAGCATACGCAACTACCTGCTGATTCTGCATTAAAACACCACCTAAACCCAACAGAGATGCATCACAATAGACCACAAAAGATTCCACCGGATTCGGCAAAATCAGAATAGGAGCACTTGTCAATCTCCGCTTCAATTCTTGGAAACCTTTCTCACAATCAGAATCCCAAATAAACGCTTGTCCTTTACGAGTCAACTTCGTCAACGGCAATGCTAACTTTGAGAATCCTTCGATAAACTTTCTGTAATAACCTGCAAGACCAAGAAAACTTCTGATTTCCGAAACAGTCTTCGGCGCTTCCCACTGAGATACCGCTTCTACTTTCGTAGGATCCACTGCAATACCATTCTTAGAAATCACATGTCCAAGAAAACTAACTTCATTCAGCCAGAACTCACATTTGGACAACTTTGCATACAACTTCTTATCTTTCAACAACTCTAACACAATTCTGAGATGTTCCGCATGTTCTTCGTCATTCTCGGAATAAATCAGAATGTCATCAATAAAAACCACAACAAACTTATCCAGGTATGGGTGAAAAATCCTATTCATATATTCCATGAAAACACCAGGTGCATTAGTAACTCCGAACGGCATAACAGAATATTCATAATGCCCATACCTCGTTCGAAAAGCAGTCTTTTGAATATCTTCCGCTTTCACAGGAATCTGGTGATATCCAGATCTCAAATCAATCTTACTGAATACACTGGCTCCAATTAACTGATCCATTAAATCATCAATCCTCGGTAACGGGTACCGATTCTTAATGGTTACCTTGTTCAATTGCCTGTAATCAACACACAGTCTCATAGAACCTTCTTTCTTCTTAACCAACAATACCGGAGCACCCCAAGGCGAAACACTTGGACGAATAAACTTCTTCTCCAGTAAATCTTCCAACTGACTCTTCAATTCAGCCAATTCAGACGCAGACATACGATATGGCGCCATCGACACCGGTCTCGTACCAGGAATTAAATCTATAGAAAATTCCACTTCTCTCTCAGGAGGTAACTCGCCAACATCATCAGGAAAGACTTCTGGAAAATCACACACCACTGGCAATTCACTACTCCTGACCTTTCCTGTTGCATCTAACGAAGCAAGTAACATAAACACATTAGCACCATCTTCCATTGCTTCTTGCACCTGCCTAGCAGTCATAGTCAAATTCTCGACACCAACTGCTTCTGGGAAAATCACCGTCTTAGCAAAGCAGTTCAGATGAACCCAGTTAAATTCCAACCAGTTCATCCCAAGGATAATATCAATTTGTTCAAGCGGTAGGCACACTAAATCCATACCGAAACCTCTACCAAAAATCTCAATAGGACAATTCCTACATACGAGTGAAGTTGTCACTGAACCTGATGCAGGAGTATCAACAACCATGCTACCTCGCATACCAGATATGTCCAGTTTCAACCTCTCAGCACAATTCAAAGAAATGAAAGAATGAGTTGCACCAGTATCAATAATTGCAACTAAAGGTGTGCCATGAATAAAACACGTACCTTTAATCAATCGATCCTCTGGGGTAGTCTCAGATCCAGACAAGGCAAACACTTTTCCACCTGACTGATCCTTCCTAGGCTTAGGACACTGCGGACGAATGTGACCTTCTTCGCCACAATTGTAACAAGTAACAGACTTCCCTTTGCAATCAATAGACAAATGACCAGCCTTTCCACATTTATAGCACTTCTTCTCATCACTCTTGCAATCTCGAATGTGATGACCAGACTCACCACACCTGTAGCATCTGATAGGAGCCTTAGAATCTCCCCCACTAGGCCTTTTCCAACCGCCTGATCTCTGGTTATCTCTACCATATGGCTTGCCACGGTCCATATGTTGCTTCCCTCTTTTATCAACAGCCCCACGAGAGTGAGACGACCGATTCTTGGTAATATCTTCTTCCAAGATTCTGCTACAATCCACCAGATCAGAAAATCTACGAATACGCTGGTACCTGATTCCCTGCTTAATCTCATCTCGGAGACCATTCTCAAATTTGATACATTTAGAGAATTCTCCAGCCTCATCATTGTTGTAGTGTGCATAATACTTTGCCAGCTCAGTGAACTTAGTAGCATACTCACTAACAGTCAGATTTCCCTGCTTAAGCTCCAAAAATTCAATTTCCTTTCTTCCCCGAACATCTTCAGGAAAGTACCTCCTCAGAAAAGCCCTTCTGAAGTTAGCCCAAGTCAGTGCCTCTCCATCCTGAACCATTTCAGTCCTTGTGGCAACCCACCAGTCGTCGGCCTCTTCTGCCAACATATGCGTACCATATCTGACTTTCAGATCTTCAGCACAATCGATCACACGGAAAATCCTTTCGATTTCCTTCAGCCACTTCTGAGCACCTTCGGGGTCATGTGTACCTTTGAACAACGGAGGATTGTTCCTCTGGAAATTTCCCAATTGCCTATCAGCACCAATCACGCCTCCAGTTGGGTTTCCAGCAAGTACACCAGCTAACATCCCCAAAGCCTCAGCTAGTGCAGCATCATTTCGTCCATTACCTCTTCCAGCCATATTCCTGAGAATTAAAACATACTCCACATCAGAATACAGTATCGACAGTGTTACCTTGCACTAGTCGCATACGAAAAGGAATGACTGACTCAAGACTCTGGTCACAACGACCGACTATGCTCTGATACCACTATTGTAACACCCTCTAAAACCCCGCATATAATTTTCGCAAATATTAAAAATTATAAACTCAGAGTACATGTAATAATCGAGGAATGCTACAATTCTCTTTTAATAAAATAAATTCCTGTCATGCATAATTTTAGTGGTAACTCATACATGTCTACACATCGGAATAATTTATTTAATAAAATCAAATGTTATAATATTTTCCAAAATCATCAGGGATTAACACCTGGAAAAGTCAACGTCATATTATAACAATTAAAAGAAAATAAACGAGTCTGACTAAAACAGCTCGACAACCAAACGTTCCCGGAGTTACAACTATCAGAGCATGACCCGGACATACTAAAACGAAACTAAACTAGACACGATAAGCCTTCGCCAAGCACCTGAGCGAAGCTCCTCAATCTGAAATATTCAACAGTAAGGGTGAGCTTCTCAAATATACATTTGGTTATACATTCATAACAATCAATTCACGAAATCATGAGCATCACCCAATAATTAGCATATTTCATAGTTTACAAAACCTTTACAATTCATATATCCATGACATATTGCCTTTCATATTTGCAAATATTCATCAAACATCATCAACCATTTATCAATCATACGTGCATACAAACAATCACATATAACATTGGAAAAATCATCCATTCATGTTATATTCGAGTAATGCAACACACCCATGCATGTGGTACCACTTCACCGCCCCATTAAATCGCGGGTCACGGATAACTCACCGTTCCATTATATCGCGGACACGGCTACCACCTCAACGTTCCATTATATCGCGGACACGTATATTGGCCACCATGTTAATTCCACACAATGGGAATTAACAAATGCAACATGATATGTAAGTATGTAACACTCAGCATACTATGAACATCAATCAACATATCATGCACATCAACAATATCAAACATAACATGATAGGAATAGCATGTAACCACTCAGCATACTATTAAACATCAATCATATCAAGTTATATCATAATTCATGCTTGATAACATCATCTAAAAGCATGACAATAAGATCCACATAGTGTTGGTATCATAACATACAATCGTTATTCGATACACACATCAATCAACACTAGGAATTCAATAAACACATATTCAAAACATGTCAAACACTGCACATCAAAACCGGATCAATCCGTACTTAACAACATGCACGGAAAACATAGTTTAAAAACCAACACAGGAGGTTTAACACGGGTGCCCGTGTAAAACAACACTGCCCGTGTGGAAATGTGTCCAGAAAACACGTTTTTTTGACAAAACAGGGGATCAACACGGGCGCCCGTGTAAATCAACACGGCCCGTGTTGAATTGTGCCCAGAAAACCCATTTTTATGCCAACACAGTGAATCAACACGGGCGCCCGTGTTAATCAACACGCCCGTGTTGAATTATGGCCAGAAAACACATTTTCATCAGCATTACAGTGAATCAACACGGGTGCCCGCGTAAATCAACGCGCCCGTGTTGATGAGTGCGAACCCAATTTTTCTGTTTTTGCAGCAGCTCATATACCCATTTTTTTGCACGAAAATACCTCTCTACGGCGGTGCAAAATAGTACAAAGACATCCAATCCATCATAGGAACCTAAAGTCTCTAATTGATTCATAAAATCGGGAACTTAAACCTTTTCTAAACAAAGTTCAATCCTAAGGTTATCGATCCCTAGAAACATCTAACCATTGGGATTTCCTACGATTACCCGAATCAACCATACATAAACCCATAAACAAATATAAATCGAGTATAAACCCCCCTTACCTTATCAATTAGCAGCTTTGAGTTCTTGAGCGATGTTCTTCGTTCTTCAGAGCTCTATTTTCCCAAATTCCAACTTCTGTTCTTACGTGAAAACCAAAAATGAGAAAATGGCCTAAGTCTCAAACATAACTTTATTTCTCTGCACCCCCACTCTTTACTAACAACATCTAAGCCCAATAACATAAAAATCCCAATATTCCTTATTTCTTTTATTTTCCTCAAATACTCCAAAATAAATAATTCTTTTTATTTTATTAATTCTAATAAAATAAATTCCCAAATTTAAATAAATCAATTAATTGAAAACGGGGTGTTACAGTTATGACCGATTGAGGGTAGTCAATGATATTGGGATCCTCTAAGAACCCGGTTACTTTTGATAAGACAGGTATGAACCAAAAAACTGAAAGAGGATAATACCTAGACCTCATGCTAGCCTAAACTCTAAGGGTTTGTCTTGTGTGACTTGTGTGCCTTATCATGTTTGCCCTTGTAAATATTTGTGGTGTGCTTTATCATAACATCATACTATCATAACATTGCATGCATCCTGCATAAGGACTGACCATTTCAAAGACAAGAGGGTTTCACCTTTGCTCTGTTTTGTAGGACATCATGATGCCTATGCGAAGGAATACTATCCGGTTCAACTTTGTTCACCCACCTGAGTTGCTTGAAGAGTTGGTTAGTAGAATTCCGAATACTACTTCCTTCATCCAGAGGCATGGTTCTCTTCTCAGTTTAGTCACGGCAAAGCGGGACCAACAGTTGATGAGTGTCCTGACCCAGTTCTATGACCCTCTGTACCAGTGCTTCACCTTTCAAGACTTCCAGCTGGTCCATACCCTGGAAGAGTTCTCTGATTTGCTTGGCATCCCTATCTTGGATCAGACTCCCTACACTGGTTGGGAAAAGACTCTCCGGCTTGAGGAGGTTGCTGCAGCTCTTCCCTTGACTCACCAAGAAGTAATGGACAACTGGGTGACTAGAAGCGGAGTTAAGGGTTTCTTGGCCAAGTTTCTGGTTGGTAAAGCTAACAGTTTTTGGAATGACTTGGACTTTAGGGCATATGAAGACATCCTGGCTCTCTTAATCTATGGTCTAGTCTTGTTCCCTAATCCTGATAATTTCATTAACGTCACTGCCATAAGGATCTTCATGTCTCGGAACCCAGTGCCCACTCTCTTGGGTGACATCCTGCAACAACTCTATGCTCGTACTGCCCGAAGACGAGGAACTCTATGGTGTTGCATCTCTCTGTTGGTGAGGTGGTTTATTTCGCACCTCCCTAAGTCCATGCTGAAGAACCAAGAAGGAAGAGGTTGGGCTCATAGGTTAATGTCTCTCACTGATAAGGACATCATTTGGACTTTCAGAGGTTTGGATGAGATAGCTGTTATTGATCGTTGTGGAGAATACCCTAATGTTCCTTTGATTGGTACTCAAGGAGGAATCTCTTACAATCCATGTCTAGCGCTCCGTCAGTTTGGAAGGGCCAGAAGAGCAGGGCCTCGTGAGATGTTGGTGCCTCACATCAGTTTTGAGTTTCAGGTGGATAGTGACGAGCTGTGTCGTAGGTTCATCAAGGCTTGGGACAGAGTTCATAAAGCTGACCCACAAGAGTTGGGGCCAAAGACTTCTCTACCTATGGAAGCCTACTACAAATGGGTTCGCATCCGTGCTCAGAAGTTAGGTATGCCATACGAAGCTGTCAGACCCGTCATTCTTGAGTATCCTGACAAAGATGGGGCTCCTCCAACTGTCCTCCCTCCTCAGATACATACTGATTATGAGACATTAAAGAGGTCTTGGTCGCAACTGCGAGAAGAACGGGATTCTTATCGGGAAAAGTTCAACGAGCAGGAATTGAAGATCCAGAAGCTGACAAAGCAGTTGGAGAATGAGCGAGCTCTGAATGACTACATCCGTACTGAGAAGAGGAGACCCTGGGATCAATGAGGAGCTTTGGATGTTCTTTTACAGTTTTATTTCCCTTTTCCGTATTTCCATTTTATGTAACGCCTAAGGGCAACCTGTTGAACAATTTAAATTTCAAAGTTGAATCTAATGAAGTGTGTTCCTTTTTGTTTACAAAGTTGATTCCCCGATTGTCTTTGAAAACATAAATCATACGCATTCCATTCATCATGTGCATAGCAGGTATTCTTCTTTTCAGGTTGCTTACTGTTCTTCGCTGTTTATTTCAGCATCATGAACCCTGAATCATCTACCGAGATGTCTATCAAGGCCCTTCAGGCGTAGAACGCACAATTTCATGAGCTGATCATGGGTTTGGCTCAAGGTCAAGAAGAGCTGAAGGCTTTGCTCCTGAAGAAGGAGAAGAAGAAGAAAAGAACTGTTCTATTCAACTCAGGCCGGAGGTTTGGTAACACTCTGCAGAATGAGGAAGCTGGTTCTTCTGTAGGCAAAGACAATCCCCAAGGGGAAGGGCTCCAAGTCCGGTAGTCTCTGACAACGAGACTGATTTTAATGAAGAACAGTATCCTTCGGCTGAAGACAGATACAAGCAGTTGGAAGACCGGCTGAACGCCATGGAAATTCAACAGGTACCTGGGTTGGATTTCAGAGACTTGGGTTTATCTTCTGGTGTGATCGTCTCTCACAAGTTTAAAGCACCATCCTTCACCAAGTATGACGTGGCGTCTTGCCCTAAGCTACACCTCAAATCTTATGTGCGGAAGATTCAGCCGTATACAATGGACAAGAACTTGTGGATCCACTTCTTCCAGGAGAGTCTTTCAGGGACTCATCTCGAATGGTTCTATCAGCTGGATGGAACCAAGGTTCGTAACTGGGAGGAGTTGGCTACTGCTTTTTACAAGCAGTATCAATATAATGCCGACCTTGCTCCTACACGTACCCAACTCCAGGGTATGTCGCTAGGATCAGGCGAAGGTTTTAAAGAGTATGCACAGAAGTGGAGGGACCTGGCTGGCAGGGTGCAGCCTCTGTTAACAGACCGTGAGCTAGTGGATATGTTCTTGGGGACCCTATCCGGGCCGTTCTTTAATCATCTTATTGGCAATTCATCTGCAAGGTTCACTGACCTCATTCTGACTAGGGAAAGGATAGAGGCTGGCATGAAGTCTGGTAAGATTCAGAAGGGTGCGTCTTCAAGTTCTGAGAAGAAACCCTTTAAGAAGGAGGCCAGTGCTGTGTATGGGCCTAGGAGGCAAGATAAACCAGAGCGCCGCCAATCTGTCAACGCGGTGGTGATTGCTAAACCTGATGTCGCTCCTCGGCAAACCAATCAACAAAGGGCTGAGAGACCCATAAGAGAATTTACCCGGCTGAGTATGACCCTATCACAAATCTTGCCGCAGTTGCTATCAACCAACCTGGTGACTGTCAGAGAGGCTCCAAAGGTTGTGAATACTGCCTCTCCGAAGTATAATCCAAATGCCCGCTATGCTTATCACTCCGATAGCCCGGGGCATTCTACTGATGACTGCTGGGCCTTGAGGAATAAGGTGCAAGACCTTATTGATGCAAAGGAGATACAATTTGAGGCGCCTGAGAGGCCAAATGTGGTGACTGCTCCTATGCCCCAGCATGGAGTAAATGCCGTTGATGAAGACTTGTATGCCGTTTCTGTGAATGATGTAGCTACCCCTTTGATGACTGTTAAGAGGAACCTATTGCTGGCCGTTTTATTTCTGGGTTGCAGCAAGGGTTGCCTTTTGTGTGCTGTTACCCCTACTGGTTGTCCGTTGCTGAAGTTAGGCATCCAAAGCCTGATGGATAGCAAGGAGATTCTCTTCAAGAAGACCGCTGTTCCGTTTGTTCCTGTCGAAGAAGTATCCGTCGTTACAATTTTCAACAATCCAATCAAGGCTCCCCCGAGGAAGCCAGTTAAAATCAAGACTGTCGCACCCATTGTTATTACTGTTCCGGGGCCTCTCCCCTATGAATCTGATAAGGCTGTCCCATGGCACTATGGGGAAGATGTATATGTACATGGTATAAAGCAAGAGTTCAACACTGGTACCAGCATCAGCAATATCACTGGTCCATCCAAAGTAACCCGCAGTGGCAGGCTCTTCTCGCCTGACATTGCGCCACCAACTATTCGAAGACCTCTCATAATAACGCCTGCAAGTGTACCTGTTTCCATTTCTGATCAAGTTGTTTCCCCTGCTGCTGAGTCATCTAATGCTCGGGGCAAAGGGATTGATGATGAGCCTGCCCGGATGGAGGCGCCAAAGTCTGTGAATGTTGAAGCCTCCCAGCAAGAGATGGAGGAAATTCTTAAAATAATCAAGAAGAGCGACTTCAATGTCGTTGAACAGCTGGGGCATACCCCCTCCAAGATCTCTATGCTCTCCTTGCTGCTGTGCTCAGAGGCCCATGCTAAGGCCCTGATTTCATTTCTAAAGACGGCCCACGTGCCACAGGAAACATCTGTAGACCAGTTTACTGATTGCGTAGCCAATTTGACAGCTGACAATGGTTTGGGTTTCTCAGATGCTGACCTTACTGCCAAAGGAAAAAACCACAATGATGCCCTGCATGTCTCTATAGAATGCAGGGGCACTACTCTTGCTCATGTGTTGGTGGACACCGGTTCTTCCCTGAATGTGTTGCCCAAAAAGGCCTTAGATCGGTTGGATTGTGAGTGCCTGGAGCTGAAACCTAGCAACATCATTGTCAGAGCCTTTGACGGTTCTAAGATGATGGTTCATAGAGAGGTAGACATTCCTATTCGTGTGGGTTCTCAAGTATTCGACTCAACTTTCTATGTGATGGATATTCGTCCATCTTATTCCTGTTTACTGGGTCAACCTTGGATTCACAAAGCTGGGGTTGTGACCTCTACCCTACACCAGAAGCTTAAATACCCCGTCAGAGGGAAGATTGTCACTGTGCAGGGAGAGGAGGAGTATATGGTTAGTCATTTGAATTCCTTCCGGTATATTGAGATGGACGGGAAGTTTATTGAAACCCCCTTTCAGCATTTTGAAGAGGTACCTCCAATATTGGCAGCGGCAGAAGCAGTAACTGAAGAGAGCTCTCCTTTGAAGATGGCCTCCTTGAAGGACGCCCGGTCTGTAATCGAGAAAGGTGAATGTGCTAACTGGGGCAGGCTCCCTGATTTTACACCAAAAACTGACAAGTTTGGACTGGGTTTCACTGCAGAGGCTCAGAGGAACGTGCGCAAAGCTAGGATCGGAAGACCTCCTGTGCTCATCACCAATCCAGGAGTGAATGCTATTGGGGATGAAGGCGAAGTGGAAGAATCAGAGTTCAATAGCTGGATCTACCCGACGACCGATGGTGGATTGACCAATTGGACTGCTAAAGATCATACGCCTGTTACTTTCGTTACGCAGTAATGAATTCCTTTGTTTTTGTTATTTGTAATAAACAATGAATTGAAACTCTATGGCCTGGTGTCTTACCCGGGGCACTGTGGCTTCATTTGTGAGGGCATATTAATTGTCATTTCATATATCATGAATAAAGACCTAGGACGTTTTCTCGCACTTCAAATCTTATTCTCCTTTTCTTTCTTTCCTTTCTTTATATATTGCAAAACAACTGTATTTACACACACTCACTCATACAGGTTTCAATCCACTCTGGATCTCACTGGTAACTACTCTGCTACTGCCAGTTATGACTTCGAAAATCCGATCAACTTAGCCGAAGACGAAGGTGAAGATGATTGCGAAGTGCCTGGCGAGCTTGCAAGACTGTTACTCCAGGAAGAGAGGGCAATTCAACCACATGAAGAGCCGGTAGAAACAATAAATCTGGGTACTGAGACAGATAGAAAGGAGGGTAAGATTGGTGCCAATCTGGAGCCTAGCGTAAAACAATGGTTGACTCAGATGTTACATGATTATGTGGAGATCTTTGCCTGGTCCTACGAAGACATGCCCGGGTTGGATACCGACATTGTGGTCCATCATTTGCCTACCAAGGAAGACTGCCCTCCTGTTAAGCAAAAGGTCCTCCGTATGCGTCCAGAGATGTCTGAGAAGATCAAAGCTGAGGTTATGAAACAGTTCGATGCCGGGTTTCTTGCAGTGACTTCTTACCCTCAGTGGGTTGCTAATATGGTGCCGGTGCCAAAGAAAGATGGTAAGGTCAGAATGTGCGTTGACTACAGGGATCTGAACAGGGCCAGCCCCAAGGATGACTTCCCTCTGCCTTACATTGATGTTCTTGTTGACAATACGGCTCAGCACAAGGTGTTCTCTTTCATGGATGGTTTTTCAGGGTATAATCAGATCAAGATGGCTCCTGAAGACATGGAAAAGACTACCTTTGTTACTCAGTGGGGCACCTTCTGCTACAAGGTCATGCCATTCGGGTTGAAAAATGTTGGGGCAACCTACCAACGTGCCATGGTTGCTTTATTTCATGACATGATCCATCATGAGATTGAAGTCTATGTCGATGATATGATTGCAAGGTCCCAAACTGAGGAAGAACACCTTGATCATCTGCAGAAATTGTTTGACCGTCTGAAGTTGTACAAGCTGAGGTTGAACCCGAACAAGTGCACTTTCGGGGTAAGGTCTGGAAAGTTGCTAGGCTTCGTTGTAAGTGATAAAGGTATTCAAGTGGACCCTGCCAAGGTGAAAGCTATTCAAGAGATGCCAGCTCCCAAGACAGAGAAAGAAGTCAGAGGCTTTCTAGGACGTCTGAATTACATTTCTCGATTCATCTCGCACCTAACCGCTACCTGTGAGCCAATCTTCAAGCTGCTGAAGAAAGATCAGGTAGTACGTTGGAATGATGAATGTCAGGCCGCTTTTGACAGAATCAAAGAGTATCTCCAAGAACCACCTATCCTTATGCCACCAGTTGAAGGGAGACCTCTGATACTATACCTGACAGTACTTGACAACTCGATGGGGTGTGTGCTGGAGCAGCATGACGAGTCTGGCCGAAAAGAGAACGCCATTTATTACCTTAGCAAAAAGTTTACCGACTGTGAGACCCGATACTCACTGCTTGAGAAAACTTGCTGCGCTTTGGTATGGGCTGCTCGCCGGCTGAGACAGTATATGCTGACTCACACTACCTTGTTGATCTCAAAGATGGATCCTATAAAGTACATATTTGAAAAGCCTGCTCTGTCTGGGAGAATAGCAAGATGGCAAATGATCTTGACGGAATACGACATCCAGTACACGACTCAGAAAGCCATCAAAGGAAGTGTATTAGCCGACCACTTGGCACATCAGGCAGTAGACGACTATCAGTCAATGAACTTTGAATTTCCTGACGAGAGCATCATGATCGTGACTGATTGTGAAGTACCTGGACCGGATGAAGGACCTGAGGAAGGATCCCGATGGTCTATGCACTTTGATGGAGCCTCCAACGCTTTGGGTAACGGTATCGGTGCTGTGATCATATCCCCTCAAGGCACTCATACTCCACTCACTGCCCGGCTATGTTTCAACTGCACCAACAACATGGCGGAGTATGAGGCATGCATCATGGGTCTTCAAGCTGCGATTGACCTAAGGATCAAGTTTTTGAGTGTCTTCGGAGAATCCGCTCTCGTGATCAATCAGATCAAAGGCGAGTGGGATACGAAACATCCGAACCTTATTCCTTACAGAGAATGTGTGTTGACCTTGATCCCCCACTTCACAGAGATAACTTTTGAACATTTTCCAAGAGAGGAGAATCAGTTGGCGGACGCGTTAGCTACGATGTCTTCCATGTTCAAAGTCAAATGGGACAATGAGGCTCCCCGAGTCATTATCTGGAAACTGGATGAACCGGCATACTGTTGTGATCTTGAAACTGAGGTAGTGACTGAAAAACCTTGGTACTATGAGGTGAAGAGATACTTGGAAGCTCAAGAGTATCCTGAAGGTGCATCTGTCAATGATAAAAAGTTTCTGAGAAGGTTCACAGCGAAGTTCTTCCTCAGCAATGGCATTCTGGACAAGCGAAACCATGATTCGACCTTACTGCGTTGTGTGGATAAGACTGAAGCAGAAAGGATCATGGCAGAACTACATGAAGGTACCTTCGGAACACATTCCAGTGGACACACTATGGGAAAGAAGATCCTTCGGGCAGGGTATTTCTGGTCCACAATGGAAGCCGACTGCTACCAACATTCTCGGACGTGTCATAAATGCCAGATTTACGCAGACAAGGTGCACGTTCCTCCGGTTCCTCTGAATGTCTTGACAGCACCTTGGCCGTTTGCAATGTGGGGCATAGATATGATCGGCGAGATTAAACCTATAGCATCCAATGGGCATCGCTTCATCCTGGTAGCGATTGATTACTTCACGAAGTGGGTTGAGGCAGCTTCCTACGCCACTGTAACCAAGAACGTTGTGGCACGGTTCATTCGGCACAACCTGATCTGTCGATACGGCATCCCTGAAAGGATCATTACAGAAAATGGTACCAATCTCAATAACAAGATGATCACTGAGCTCTGCGAGCAGTTTAAGATACAGCACCACAACTCTTCTCCTTACCGGCCGAAGATCAATGGGGCTGTAGAAGCAGCGAATAAAAATATCAAGAAGATTGTGCAGAAGATGACAGTGACCTATAAAGATTGGCACGAGATGTTACTGTTCGCTCTACATGGGTATCGTACCTCAGCAAGGACGTCAACCGGGGCAACTCCTTTCTCCTTGGTCTATGGCATGGAGGCAGTCTTACCGATCGAAGTGCAGATACCCTCTCTCCGGATAATGAAGGATGCAGATCTGAGCGAGGATGATTGGATCCAGACACGGCTTGACCAGCTAAACATAATTGACGAAAAGAGACTTGCTGCTATTTGTCATGGTCAGACGTACCAAAAATGAATGATCAGGGCATTTAACAAGAAGGTCAGACCACAAGAATATCAAGTTGGGGATCTGGTAATCAAACGCATCATCCTTCCTCAGAGTGATCCAAGGGGAAAATGGACCCCTACATACGAAGGGCCATTCGTGGTTAAACATGTGTTCTCAGGAGGAGCCATGATTCTAACTACCATGGACGGTGACGACCTTCCTCACCCCGCCAATGCAGACATAGTAAAAAGATACTACGCATGATAAAAGACCCGCTAGGTTGACATACCTAGGCAAAAATTAGGGCTTCCCGGCGAACCAAAAGGGTTCGGGCAAAATGAGGGATGAAATGAAAAAATCTATACACCTGGCAAGTCGGAAACCTGAAAAGGCGGCTTGGGCAAAAATGGGTATCCCGGTGGACTGAAAACCCAAAAGGGCGGTCCAGGCAAAAGTTAGGGATTAAAGCGTAATACTATGTCTCGTTGGATCACTTTGCATCCAGAATCCGGTATCACTATCAAGTTCAGACGGCATTGATCAATCAACTTCATCTTTAGCTAGGTCATCAAGTGATGAGACGCTCGAAGATATAAAGGCGATAACAGAGTTGGAACCCAGTGGGATTATTCTTTTCACATAGCTGTTTTGTTTTCCCTTTGTACAAATTGTGTAAACTCTTTTATTCGGCGGCGTTCTCTTACTAGGACGTCAGCCTCTTGTACATAAACGCCTATTTACAGGCAATTCAAAAATCAATATAAATTCACTTTTCAGACAAATTGCCAATTGTTTTTCTCTTTTCTGTTTTGTTTTGCGAAGAACATCCAAGGTTCAATTTGTGATATATGCATTTGACACTAATTGCTAACTCATAAATATTTGCATACGAAACAAAGGATTAATTACAGGTAACATTAGAAACGGGGGAAATAATGGGTTGTCTAAGCGATCTAATTGCTCTGTCTACCAAGGTACCAAGGTAAGTTCGGCCGAAGAACATAACCAAGATATCTTAAGTCCCCAGAGAGTGAGCCAGCAAGTCCATGCACTCTCCCCAAGCAGAGTTATACTATTAGCCTTAAGGAAGTTGGGTATCCTCCAGCAGTTCTCAACATTCCTCAGCGAAGTATACATATATTCCTCAACAAGCATCCCCGGAAGTCTTGATTTAAGATTGTTCCCCGGCGGCATACCAGACATCCAGCGGAGCCACTTCCCCAATATATCTCAAAAATTTCCCCAGGAGAGTCCAATCAAGATTTCCCCAGGAAAGTTTGAATCATCTCCTCGGCAGGGAGATCATCCCCAGTAGATTCTGGAAGCTTCCCCCCCTGCAGAGCAGGAACGCGTCCCCCGGCTTTATTCAAAGGTTATTTCCCCACCGGGATATAACTGGGTTATCCTCAGCCAAAAGCCACGGAAAGATCGTCCTCGGCGAAGTCTTCTTATCCCCAGCGGAGTCTATTAACACTTCCAACATAACAACGATATCCCCAGCGGAGTTATCATCAACATCCCAGCAAAATACCTCTCTCCCCACAGAGTACTGTTCCCCAGCAAGATCGCTAGAGTAACTTTTCCCCGCAGAGTAATCCATTCGCCAAGTTTATTCCCTAACGGAGTTATCTTCTCTTACCGGTATTCTTGCAATCATCATCCCCAGTGGAAACAAAAGCTCTACATCAGCCCAGGATGTGACTTCCTGGAACCCGTCAAGGATATATTTTCCTAAGACGAAAACATACATTCATAAACATCACGTACATCATGATACATGCATAAATGCATCATACAATCTCATTTATGTTGAGAACATCATTGCTTGATCCATATCATGCATTGCATATGACTGACCTTTACCTTTCAGGAAAGACCCAGTTAAGTTCTCAGTTATGTCCAAGACTTTAGTCTGTTTCAGTTAAATCGATTCTAAGATTTTTCTGATTCTTATCCAGTCAAAGCTAATCCAAGACTTTCGTCTGGTTCGGTTAAATCGACTCTAAGATTTTTCTGATTCTTATCCAGTCAAAGTTAATCCAAGACCTTCTCTGGTTCAGTCAGATCGATGCTAAGATCTCCCTGATTCTTATTCCAGTTGAAGAATCCAAGACTTTCGTCTGGTTCAGTTAAATCGATTCTAAATATTTTTTTGATTCTTATCCAGTCAAAGTTAATCCAAGACCTTCTCTGGTTCAGTCAGATCGATGCTAAGATCTCCCTGATTCTTATTCTAGTTGAAGAATCCAAGACTTTCTTCTGGTTCAGTTAAATCGATTCTAAAGATTTTTTTGATTCTTATCCAGCCAAAGTTAATCCAAGACCTTCTCTGGTTCAGTCAGATCGACCCTAATATCTCCCTGATTCTTATTCCAGTTGAAGATATTCCAAGACTTTAGTCTGGTTCAGTTAAATCGATTCTAAGATTTTTCTGATTCTTATCCAGTCAAAGTTAATCCAAGACCTTGCCTGGTTCAGTTAAATCGACTCCTAAAGATTTTTCTGATGCCGATCTAGTCAAAGGCCTTCTCTGGTTCAGTCAGATCGACCCTAAGATCTCCCTGATTCTTATTCCAGTTGAAGATTCCAAGACCTTGCCTGGTTCAGTTAAATCGACTCCTAAAGATTTTTATGATGCCGATCCAGTCAAAGGCCTTCTCTGGTCCAGTTAAATCGATTCCTAAAGATTTTCCCGATGAAGACTCAGTAGAAGACATCCAAGATTCTCTCATCGTTATTGTTGAGGTAGTAATCGCCCAAGGTTCTCTCATCGTTACGGTTGAGGTAGTAATCGCCCAAGGTTCTCTCATCGTTACTGTTGAGGTAGTAATCGCCCAAGGTTCTCTCATCGTTACTGTTGAGGTAGTAATCGCCCAAGGTTCTCTCATCGTCCCGTTGAGGTAGTAACCATCCCTGATCCATTCATCACCTTTTGAAGCTCCAGACTCGATTCCTGTATCTCGCCAGGGCACGTCTGAAGAGGTTGAAGATTCGATTCCTGTAACCAATCAGGGTGCGTCTGTATAAAGAGTTTGAAGACCAACTCCTGTAACAGGCCAGGTAATCATTTTCTTTTTCAGGTGCGCAAGTGTTGTACCCCAAAATTTTCCCTCCCATTTTCTTCAAGATTTGCTAAGAGCATGCTTTAAAATCTCCCCAAAAGGTTGCACAGTCCAATGGCCTCCTAACAATCAAAAATTAGGGTTTTGGTTCTGGCAAAGAAATTGAAGTTTCCAAGGGTCCAAACAAGTCCCACATGCCTACAAACATTGTCAAGCATCCACATGCCAAGTTTCAAGACTCACAGCACAAAATTGCACAATCAAAAACCCTAATTGCTCAACAGTCAACTGCAGGGGCAAAATGGTCATTTGACAGTCAAAAGTCAAAATTTTTGGTCAACATCTTATTTTGAATCCACAAACATCATTTGATCAATTCTTGATCATGATTCTCAAAGCATGGCTCAAAAAGTCTCAAGATGCAAAAGTTTCTATATTTGGACCGCTGAAAAAGTCAACTGCAAATTGACCAGGGCATAACTTCCACATGGTTTATCAGAAAAACTCCATACAAAGCTCATTTTGAAGAGAATGACATTTCCTACAACTCCTCTTCACACTTCAAGTCCAAGAAATGCTCTCACAAAAAGTTATCAATCTCAACATTATAGGTCATTTTCAAAAGTCAACAAAAAGGCACTTTAAGTCAAAGACCATAACTTGAGATTGGTAAATCAAAATGACATGGGACCAAAGGCATTGGTTATAGGACTCCAAGACCTTTCCAAAATGTCCAAGAACATGATCATAGTTTAAAAATTGAACAAGATATGCCTTGTGGAAGTTGGGAAATTTTTGGGAATTTTGAAAAGTCAACTTTGCTTCAAATGCCTCAAAATTGCTAATGGGCCACAATTTCTTCCAAGAATCATCACCCAAAAGCTATGCACGACCCATTGACTTTAAAGGGAATTATTTTATCATTTTTGATTAATTATTTGAATTATTATTATTATTATTAATTCATTTAATTAAAATTAACTATGACAAAAATAGCAAATCATGGTTTCCAAATCCTTTTGTGCAGCATATTCTCTCATTAAGGCCTCAATATTTCGTGCATCCCTAAAAAGGAAAGAATCTTCAATGATTGGCATAAGAAAGGTATGAAAAAGATTGAAAAAGATGCTTGAAAATCACAAATTCAAAAGCATTGAATACATGGATCATGGGCTTTGTTTTTGACCTAGAATGATTCCTCATACATATACAAACAAAACCTAATGCTCAAGGAGGAGAAGGCTGCGCAAGATTTGAAAGAACAACATTGCATTTTTCACCAAAAAAATTGAAATCTGAAAACACAATTGCAGGATTGTTCAAGGCCTGAAACCTATCCTAACATATTGCTAGACCTTCCAGGAGTCTAGTAGCATCAAGAATCATCTCAAACGCGCAAGGAATTGAAGAATATAGGCCATACGGTTTGTCATCTTTTCCAAAAATACATAACATAATTCATGCATTATTAATCAGTTTTCTTGTTTGGTTTGCACTAATGAGGACCCTCTGAAGCTATTGGTACCATCCAATTGAATTATAGGCGCCTGAATCAGAATCCACCATGGACAACATCTAGGGTTTCTGAAGCTTGTAATTAGGGATTTCTGATTGAGGAAAAATTGGACAATGCCAGGACCATGGTTGAATTCGTCAAGGCCAGACGAATTCAACCAACCATTCGCGCTCAATTTATGTGGCTTCCTCTTCTAATCGCTATTATTCGTCATGTCACTTAGTGGGGGTTAAAAACCCCCGCTATCTAATTCATGTTTTTGCAGGAAAACGAAGAAGAAGCATAGGTGTCATCTTGTGGATGGAACATTCAAAAGCTGGCGCGTTTTCGTTTGACCTATACCAATAGTGCTTGTTTCTTTTATATTATTTATTTGCCAATATTATAACAAAAGCGTTTGAGTGGTTCAGTGGTTGGGTGTACGTTTGGTGAGTGCTGGGACCTGGGTTCGATTCCCAGGTCCCCTACTATGTTTCATAATTTTTTCCATAACGTACTTCCATGCAGTACATGCCCCAGGGTCTACCATGCAGCTTCACATTTAAGCCTGCCAAGTGTCCAGGAGATCTCATCCAAAGACAATCATGTGAATTCTACCATGTACGCTGGTCAACCATGCCATACGTAATTCGCAAAAAGTCCAAAGGGGCCAGATTTCCAATGGGCCTGATTGCTTCAATAAGCCTCCAAATTGGGCAGATACCCCCCTATGGTTTGCATATTTCCCTTATTTTATTTTATTTTAATTCTCTTTTTTTCTTTTATTTGATTAATTGCTTTTATTTAATTCCATAAAATTAATTTTCATAATACAAAAAATACAAAAAAATCAGAAAAGTCAAAATAAAATATGTTTATTATTTAATGCATTAATATTTCATAAATAAATTTTCAATAATTAATTAGTTTAAATTTAGGTTTTCAACTTTAATGGTTTTCTTCTAAATAACTAAAATACATAAAAATTAGGTTTTTTTTTATCATTTTTATCCTTTTCTCATTAAATAAATTTTCTTATTCTTATTATTATTAATAATTAATTATTTTTGTAAATAAACTTGTGATTAATTAATTAGGGTTAAATTAGGTTAAACTTAAATATTTTCTTTAATAATTAAAAAACAATTTAGAATTAGGGTTTTATTTAATTTCCAATTTTAATCAATTTTATTTATTTTCATAAATACCAAAAACCATAAAAAATAACCTTTTCTTTCTTTAATCATTAATTACTTTAAATTCCAATCTAATCTTTAAAGGGTCCAACGCCCTCGCACTTTCGATTCCATTTTCCTTTCGCGCGTTTGTCTTTATTTTTCGTTTTAAATTTATGTAATTGCCCCAAAGCTTTGTAATAGTAATTAGGACATTTACTTTCCGCACTCTTTATTCAAAATCAGGTCTTTGTTAATTTGGCGATGTAGACCCGCGCCTTGTAATAGCGTAGGACTTTTATTTTTTGCATTTTAATTTCCGCACCTTTTAACTAACTATCACATGAAAGAATGTATGCCCAAATAAAATCAAAGCGTAGATCACCAATGCATGAAAAGACAAATAATAACTGAAAATGACACACAATTCACACACCACTCTTAGGGTACGCCTCACTGTTGCCTTGCCCTTCGAATCGTGGTCGTCGAGTATAGGACATTTTAGTAAGTCCTTATGTCCATGAACATGGCATAAGGGTAGATTCTAAGGTGTCCTACTATTGCTCTGGTGACCACACTGTTGCCTTGCCCCTCGAAACGTGGTCGTCGACTATAGGACGTCTTAGTGAGTCCTTATGTTCCATTGATCTAGTTGCCTCGAAACGGTTGCCTCGAAACAAGTTGCCTCGGAATAAAAAGATCAATGGCATAAGGGTAGCTTCTAAGGTGTCTTACTGTTGCTCGGTGACCACACTGTCCCTAAACTCGAATTGACCCGAACACCTCCAACGGTGGTGCTACCTACCTCTCAATGGTGGGATGGCACTACCTTAGGGACATTTACACATCATAATTCCTTAGGGCAGGTAGACGACTCGTAGATACTTGCTCTAATTCAAAACAAATCAAAAACTCCTTTTCACACTGACACTTTGCAAAAAGCTTTCAAAAACAATTTTTCAAACACTCTTGAGGACTGATACAAGAGTCGATCTGAAACTTTCAAAGAAACTTTTTCAAACCCACTCACCTTGAAAAGCAAACAAACATTTTGAAAACACAAATGAGCAAGTATCTAAGAGCCCATGGATAACCATGGATAGAAAGGGTGCTAACACCTTCCCTTTCTATAAATCTACCTCCCGAACCGAGAACTAATCTCAATAAGGAATTTTTCTGTGCTTTTGTCCTTTCCATATTGGAGAAAATAAAAGACGGTGGCGACTCTTGCTTCCGCGACATTTCGCGAACCAGCGTTAAACAGTCAGTTCCAGATCCACCGATCACAGAACTGGCGACTCTGCTGGGGACCAATTTATAAAGTGAGGTGTACCTTAGGACTAAGATCACTTGTGTTTTCAATTGTTGTGCTTGTTTGCTTTATTATTGTGGGCTGCATCAGAGTTACATAGATCCTAACCCGGATCTGGGGATACCCTGTTAGGTAGCATAAGCTGTGAGGGACCTGTCCGGCGTAGACCGACATGGGTGAAGCAGTGGCTACGTTGGTGTGGCACCTTGGTCTGTACCGATATCCCTTGTGTTGCAATGAGGAGAATATGGGTCTTTTGAGGAGTCATTAAGCACCAACCGACCTTAGAACCTTAAATGACCCAACTTGGCCAATAGAACAGTAGCAGTATGCTACGCCCATTGAGGCTAAACTCTCGTGATGGTTCTGGCCGCAAGAAAAGATTGCGATGCTGGAGTTATGACCGATTGAGGGTAGTCAGTGATATTGGGATCCTCTAGAACCCGGTTACTTCTGATAGGACAGGTCTTAACCAACGGAATTGAAAGAGGGTAGTACCTAAACTTCATGCTGGCCTAAACTCTAAGGGCTGTCTTGTGTGACTTGTGTGCCTTCAAACTTGACTACTTGTACACTTGTTATCTAACAACACGAGTTTCTTGCAGGTTTTGTTTACAATCCTTAATCTGGGCTCATAATAGGGTTTACTTACATCACTCCACGCATAGAATAACATCATACCATCATACCATTGCATACATCCTGCATAAGGACTAACCCATTTCAAGGATCTCGAGGGTCTGTGATGCAGGTCATGATAAACCAATGGTCTAGCAAGGGGCAAAGGGGATTTATTTTCCTCTAGCCAAGGGTGTCAGGGGATATGACCCACTCGATATGGTGAGCCTTGACTCTTGAAGAAGGACTCTCAACAACAGGAAGTTCCTTCAATCAAGCTACCGGATCCCAACTCTAACAAATTTCTTGTTTACCCCGCGAGATCCTTGAAAACATTGCATGCATACATACATATCATTGCATTACAGGTATCCCCTTTTACAGGTTGCTTACCTTCTTCACTGTTTATTTCATCCAATCATCATGAATCCTGAATCATCTACTGAGCAATCCATCAAGGCTCTCCAGGCTCAGAACACCCAGTTCCAAGAGTTGATCATGAGTTTGGCCCAGGGGCAACAAGATCTGAAGACCCTGCTTTTGAAAAAGAAGAAGAAGAGGACAGTGCTGTTCAACCCTAGACGCAAATCTGGGAATGGGTCACAAAATGAAGTTGAGCTAACTACCCCATCTGTTGGGAAAGACAGTCCCCAAGAAGGGGAGGTTCCTAGTCCAGTGGTCTCCGACAACGAGACCAATTACAATGATGAGCAGTACCCTCTAGCTGAGGACAGATATAAACAGTTGGAAGACCGGCTAAGTGCCATGGAGATACAAAAAGTGCCCGGCCTGGACTTCGAGGATCTAGGTCTGTCTTCTGGGGTAGTAATCCCGCACAAATTCAAGGCACCTGCCTTTGCAAAGTACGACGGGGCATCCTGTCCTAAGCTGCATCTCAGGTCTTACACAAGGAGGATCCAGCCCTACACGGCTGACAAGAATTTATGGATTCACTTCTTTCAGGATAGTCTGTCTGGAACCCAACTCGACTGGTTCTATCAACTGAATGGAGCTAACATCCGCAGCTAGGAGGACTTGGCCACTGCATTCTACAAGCAGTACCAATACAATGCCGACCTTGCTCCCACGCGCACTCAGCTTCAGGGAATGTCTATGGGTGCAGGTGAAGGTTTCAAAGAATATGCTCAAAAATGGAGGGAACTTGCTGGAAGGGTACAACCACCTCTAACTGACCGCGAGCTCGTCGACATGTTCTTGGGGACCCTGTCTGGTCCGTTCTTCAATCACCTGATTGGGAATTCTGCTGCTGGGTTTACAGATCTGATCTTGACCAGGGAAAGAATAGAAGCTGGCATCACGTCGGGGAAAATACAGAATGGTGACTCCTCGAACACTGAGAAGAAACCATCCAAGAGAGAATCTAATGCTGTCTATGGCTCAAGAGGGCAGAATAGGTTCGAACACCGCCAAGATGTCAACGCGGTGGTTATTGCAAAACCGGTCGGCGCTCCTCAGCGTCACAATCAGCAAAGGGAAGAGAGACCCAAAAGGCAATTCACTCCCCTCGGTATGACCTTGTCACAGATATTGCCACAACTGTTGGAAACCAAGTTGGTAACTCTCATGGACCCTCCAAAGAATCCTAACAGGACACCTTCAAGGTACAACCCCAATGTTCACTGCGCCTATCATTCTGACAGCCCGGGGCATGCTACAGATGACTGTTGGACTTTGAGAAACAAGGTTCAGGATCTGATCGATGCGAGGGAAGTCCAATTCGACTCTCCAGAGACTCCGAATGTGATCACTGCTCCCCTGCCAAAATATGGCTAGGATTGGAAATTTTTTGTTCATTCGAATGTTCAATTTGTAATTTTCTTTTGACTGTTCAAACATTTATTCATGCTAAACGTTGTTATTTCATTAATGCATTACACATGTCTGTTTTGAAGCAATTATTTCGTATTCACTATATGCAAACTGCTTTCATTTTTTTGATGTCAACTCTCGTTTAATAATTCTAAGCCTCTTGAGGGAGGATGACGAAAACGATACCGCTATCTTTACAGTATGCTTTTGAACAGACCCCGCTGATGAGGTACAGACATTGTTTCAATTCCTAAACATTGGAGTTATAAGGAAGATAATCCCTCGTCAACCCCTTTGAGCCAAAGAAGTAGGAGTTTTTCTTTTCGAAAATTAAAACCCTTAATCATAACCTGGGGCAGGGTAGTTTTCTCAGCTGATCCAGGTGCACAATGAATGACATCAAAGGAGTCCTTCCAAAACAAAAGACAGTGATGGTTCCGAATAATCATAAAGACAGGCAGTCGTTATATCCCAAAAATAAAAACCCAGTAAGTCAAAACCTATGAAGGAGACTTACAAAACTGGGGCATCCTGCTGACTGTAATTCTAAAAAGAAACAGTTCAGGCAAAAAACAGGGATAATGAAAGAAAAAGAAAGAGGTCTTACAAACCCTAAACCAAACAAAAATGACTGCCTATTCAAATAAACGTTCAACATCCGAACCATCACTGGAATTTCAGAGCAAAGACTCAAACAAGGTCTAACGCACGATCAGCTGAGTTTAGGTTTGAAGAACATCACGAAGAGCGGGTGGGTACAAATAATTTGAGCCTTTATCCTTTGTTTCTTAAACCGTGAACCAGGCCACGCTACAACCCTTAAAAGTCCTAGCTGAAGCATGGGTTAGTTCGAAAGCATACTGTTACCAAAGGTATCCTGACTCCTTAAGGCTTGCTATAAAATATTGAGTTGACATCACATTTTACAAAATTTGTTGGTTTTACTGAAAAATGCATTTTTCAAAAACTTCAAGACAGACATAAGCTTTGCATTTTTAACATAACTTTGTTTGCATATGACTTTTTGTTTGAACAGCATAGAAATTCGCACGACGAATGCCTAATGAACAAAAGCACCTCCAATCAAGGGGCATGGCCTGATCATTGTCCATCATCTGGGGCAGTCCAGTCAAGATTCAAGGAATCTCTCAAGAGGCCAACCAGCCTGGGGCAAATCTCCATCTGGATCACTTGGAGCGTTGAACGATCAAACGAAGATCTTCTAGTGGTATGGCTGCACAACACTACTAACAGGGGCACCTCCCTACATCCTGAGAGCATGAACATAGTCGAAAAAATACTACGCAAAATCAAAGACCCGCTAGGTTGACACACCTAGGCAAAAATAAGGGCTTCCCGGCGAACCAATAGGGTTCGGGCAAAAATAAGGGACGGAAAAAAAAATCTGTACACCCGGCAAGTCGAAAACCTGAAAAGGCAGCTTGGGCAGAAATGGGTATCCCGGTGGACTGAAAACCCGAAAGGGCGGTCCATGCAAAAATTAGGGATTTAAGCGTACGATTATGTCCCGGCATCTCGTCACTTGCCTACCAGAAGAAGAGTTGTCAATTGGCAGTCATCAAGCACCTCCACAGGTATCTTCTTCCCTCACCTCAGGAACAGGGGCAATAATAAGTTGTCCAGGAGAGTCCAGTCCAAAAGTTTCCCCAGGAAAGTGGAATCCAACTCCCCAGCAAGAAGCTTATCCCCAGTAGATTCTGGAAGCTTGTCACCTGCAGAGCACGAACGCTCTCCCGGCTTTATTCAGAAGGTTATTTCCCTACCAGGATATAACTGGGTTATCCTCAGCCAAAAGCCACGGAAAGATCGTCCTCGGCGAAGTCTTCTTATCCCCAACGGAGTCTATTAACACTTCCAACATAACAACGATATCCCCAACGGAGTTATCATCAACATCCCAGCAAAATACCTCTCTCCCCAGAGTACTGTTCCCCAGCAAGATCGCTAGAATAAATTTTCTCCCCGCAGAGTAATCCATTCGCCAAGTTTATTCCCTAACGGAGTTATCTTCTCCTACCAATATTCTTGCAACTATCATCCCCAGCGGAAACAACAAAGCACTATTCTCCAACATCAGCCCAGGATGTGACTTCCCGGCACCCGTCAAGGACAAAAACATACATTCATAAACATCGCATTTCCATACATTACAGTATGCATATACGCATCATGAACATACAATCTCATTTATGTTGACAACATCATTGCTTGATCCATATCATGCATTGCATATGACTGACCTTTACCTTTCAGGAAAGATCCAGTTAAGTCCTCAGCCATTCCAAGACCTTGTCTGGTTCAGTTAAATCGACTCCTAAATATTTTCCTAATTCTTATCCAGTCAAAGTTAATCCAAGGCCTTCTCTGGTTCAGTCAGATCGACCCTAAGATCTCCCTGATTCTTATTCCAGTTGAAGATTCCAAGACCTTGCCTGGTTCAGTTAAATCGACTCCTAAACATTTTTCTGATGCCGATCCAGTCAAAGGCCTTGTCTGGTTCAGTCAGATTGACCCTAAGATCTCCCTGATTCTTATTCCAGTTGAAGATTCCAAGACCTTACCTGGTTCAGTTAAATCGACTCCTAAAGATTTTTCTGATGCCGATCCAGTCAAAGGACTTCTCTGGTTCAGTCAGATCGACCCTAAGATCTCCCTGATTCTTATTCTAGTTGAAGATTCCAAGACCTTGCCTGGTTCAGTTAAATCGACTCCTAAAGATTTTTCTGATGCTGATCCAGTCAAAGGCCTTCTCTGGTTCAGTCAGATCGACCCTATGATCTCCCTCATTCTTATTCCAGTTGAAGATTCCAAGACCTTTCCTGGTTCAGTTAAATCGACTCCTAAATATTTTTCTGATGCCGATCCAGTCAAAGGCCTTCTCTGGTCCAGTTAAATCGATTCCTAAATATTTTCCTGATGAAGACTTAGTAGAAGACATCCAAGATTCTCTCATCATTACTGTTGAGGTAGTAATCGCCCCAGATTCTCTCATCGTTACTGTTGAGGTAGTAATCGCCCAAGGTTCTCTCATCGTTACTGTTGAGGTAGTAATCGCCCAAGATTCTCTCATCGTTACTGTTGAGGTAGTAATCGCCCAAGGTTCTCTCATCGTTACTGTTGAGGTAGTAATCGCCCCAGATTCTCTCATCGTTACTGTTGAGGTAGTAATCGCCCAAGGTTCTCTCATCGTTACTGTTGAGGTAGTAATCGCCCAAGGTTCTCTCATCATTACTGTTGAGGTAGTAATCGCCCAAGGTTCTCTCATCGTTACTGTTGAGGTAGTAATCGCCCCAGATTCTCTCATCGTTACTGTTGAGGTAGTAATCGCCAAGGTTCTCTCATCGTTACTGTTGAGGTAGTAATCGCCCCAGACTCTCTCATCGTTACTGTTGAGGTAGTAATCGCCCAAGGTTCTCTCATCGTTACTGTTGAGGTAGTAATCGCCCAAGGTTCTCTCATCGTTACTGTTGAGGTAGTAATCGCCCAAGATTCTCTCATCGTTACTGTTGAGGTAGTAATCGTCCAAGGTTCTCTAATCGTCCCGTTGAGGTAGTAACCATCCCTGATTCATTCATCACCTTTTGAAACTCCAGACTCGACTCCTGTATCTCGCCAGGGCACGTCTGAAGAGGTTTAAGGATTCAATTCCTGTAACCAGTCAGGGCACATTTACACAAAGAGTTTGAAGACCAACTCCTGTAACAGGTCAGGTAATCATCTTTCTTTTTCAGGTACGCAAGTTCTCGCTAAGGAATCTCTTAAGCGATCGACACCCAGATGGCATCTATAAGCCCATCCACCTATCCATCACCTCTCAACATGGCATCTGTAAGCCCATCTTCCTATCCATCAATCTCCAAATGGCATCTGTAAGCCCATTCCCACCATCACACTGCTAACATGTGAGCGCAAATTTCTGGGTACTCTAGTGTTCAATCATCTTCCACCTTCGGATTACGAAAGGCACGTCAGCCAATCTACATCCTCAGGTCTAAGAAGATTGAACATGGGCAACTGTTGTACCCCAAAATTTTCCCTCCCATTTTCTTCAAGATTTGCTAAGAGCATGCTTTAAAATCTCCCCAAAAGGTTGCACAGTCTAATGGCCTCCTAACAGTCAAAAATTAGGGTTTTGGTTCTGGCAAAGAAATTGAAGTTTCCAAGGGTCCAAACAAGTCCCACATGCCTACAAACATTGTCAAGCATCCACATGCCAAGTTTCAAGACTCACAGCACAAAATTGCACAGTCAAAAACCCTAATTGCTCAACAGTCAACTGCAGGGGCAAAATGGTCATTTGACAGTAAAAATTCAAAATTTTTGGTCAACATATTATTTTGAAGCCACAAACATCATTTGATCAATTCTTGATCATGATTCTCAAAGCATGGCTCAAAAAGTCTCAAGATGCAAAAGTTTCTATATTTGGACAGTTGAAAAAGTCAACTGCAAATTGACCAGGGCATAACTTCCACATGGTTTATCAGAAAAATTCCATCCAAAGCTCATTTTGAAGAGAATGACATTTCCTACAACTCCTGTTCACACTTCAAGTCCAAGAAATGCTCTCACAAAAAGTTATCAATCTCAACATTATAGGTCATTTTCAAAAGTCAACAAAAAGGCACTTTAAGTCAAAGACCATAACTTGAGATTGGTAAATCAAAATGACATGGGACCAAAGGCATTGGTTATAGGACTCCAAGACCTTTCCAAAATGTCTAAGAACATGATCATAGTTTAAAAATTGAACAAGATATGCCTTGTGGAAGTTGGGAAATTTTTGGGAATTTTGAAAAGTCAACTTTGCTTCAAATGCCTCAAAATTGCTAATGGGCCACAATTTCTTCCAAGAATCATCACCCAAAAGCTATGCACGACCCATTGACTTTAAAGGGAATTATTTTATCATTTTTGATTAATTATTTGAATTATTATTATTATTAATTCATTTAATTAAAATTAAATATGACAAAAATAGCAAATCATGGTTTCCAAATCCTTTTGTGCAGCATATTCTCTCATTAAGGCCTCAATATTTCGTGCATCCCTAAAAAGGAAAGAATCTTCAATGATTGGCATAAGAAAGGTATGAAAAAGATTGAAAAAGATGCTTGAAAATCACAAATTCAAAAGCATTGAATACATGGATCATGGGCTTTGTTTTTGACCTAGAATGATTCCTCATACATATACAAACAAAACCTAATGCTCAAGGAGGAGAAGGCTGCGCAAGATTTGAAAGAACAACATTGCATTTTTCATCAAAAAAATTGAAATCTGAAAACACAATTGCAGGATTGTTCAAGGCCTGAAACCTATCCTAACATATTGCTAGACCTTCCAGGAGTCTAGTAGCATCAAGAATCATCTCAAACGCGCAAGGAATTGAAGAATATAGGCCATATGGTTTGTCATCTTTTCCAAAAATACATAACATAATTCATGCATTATTAATCAGTTTTCTTGTTTGGTTTGCACTAATGAGGACCCTCTGAAGCTATTGGTACCATCCAATTGAATTATAGGCGCCTGAATCAGAATCCACCATGGACAACATCTAGGGTTTCTGAAGCTTGTAATTAGGGATTTCTGATTGAGGAAAAATTGGACAATGCCAGGACCATGGTTGAATTCGTCAAGGCCAGACGAATTCAACCAACCATTCGCGCTCAATTTATGTGGCTTCCTCTTCTAATCGCTATTATTCGTCATGTCACTTAGTGGGGGTTAAAAACCCCCGCTATCTAATTCATGTTTTTGCAGGAAAACGAAGAAGAAGCATAAGTGTCATCTTGTGGCTGGAACATTCAAAAGCTGGCGCGTTTTCGTTTGACCTATACCAATAGTGCTTGTTTCTTTTATATTATTTGTTTGCCAATATTATAATAAAAGAATTTGAGTGGTTCAGTGGTTGGGTGTACGTTTGGTGAGTGCTGGGACCTGGGTTCGATTCCCAGGTCCCCTACTATGTTTCATAATTTTTTCCATAACGTACTTCCATGCAGTACATGCCCCAGGGTCTACCATGCAGCTTCACATCTAAGCCTGCCAAGTGTCCAGGAGATCTCATCCAAAGACAATCATGTGAATTCTACCATGTACGCTGGTCAACCATGCCATACATAATTCCCAAAAAGTCCAAAGGGGCCATATTGCTTCAATAAGCCTCCAAACTGGGCAGATACCCCCCTATGGTTTGCATATTTCCCTTCTTTTATTTTATTTTAATTCTCTTTTTTTCTTTTATTTGATTAATTGCTTTTATTTAATTCCATAAAATTAATTTTCATAATACAAAAATTACAAAAAAATCAGAAAAGTCAAAATAAAATATGTTTATTATTTAATGCATTAATATTTCATAAATAAATTTTCAATAATCAATTAGTTTAAATTTAGGTTTTCAACTTTAATGTTTTTCTTCTAAATAACTAAAATACATAAAAATTAGGTTTTTTTTATCATTTTTATCCTTTTCTCATTAAATAAATTTTCTTATTCTTATTATTATTAATAATTAATTATTTTTGTAAATAAACTTGTGATTAATTAATAAGGGTTAAATTAGGTTAAACTTAAATATTTTCTTTAATAATTAAAAAACAATTTAGAATTAGGGTTTTATTTAATTTCCAATTTTAATCAATTTTATTTATTTTCATAAATACCAAAAACCATAAAAAATAACCTTTTCTTTCTTTAATCATTAATTACTTTAAATTCCAATCTAATCTTTAAAGGGTCCAACGCCCTCGCACTTTCGATTCCATTTTCCTTTCGCGCGTTTGTCTTTATTTTTCGTTTTAAATTTATGTAATTGCCCCAAAGCTTTGTAATAGTAATTAGGACATTTACTTTCCGCACTCTTTATTCAAAATCGGGTCTTTGTTAATTTGGCGATGTAGACCCGCGCCTTGTAATAGCGTAGGACTTTTATTTTCCGCATTTTAATTTCCGTACCTTTTAACTAACTATCACATGAAAGAATGTATGCCCAAATAAAATCAAAGCGTAGATCACCAATGCATGACAAGACAAATAATAACTGAAAATGACACACAATTCACACACCACTCTTAGGGTACGCCTCACTGTTGCCTTGCCCTTCGAATCGTGGTCGTCGAGTATAGGACGTTTTAGTAAGTCCTTATGTCCATGAACATGGCATAAGGGTAGCTTCTAAGGTGTCCTATTATTGCTCTGGTGACCACACTGTTTCCTTGCCCCTCGAAACGTGGACGTCGACTATAGGACGTCTTAGTGAGTCCTTATGTTCCATTGATCTAGTTGCCTCGAAACGGTTGCCTCGAAACAAGTTGCCTCGGAATAGTTGCCTCGGAATAAAAAGATCAATGGCATAAGGGTAGCTTCTAAGGTGTCTTACTGTTGCTCGGTGACCACACTGTCCCTAAACTCGAATTGACCCGAACACCTCCAACGGTGGTGCTACCTACCTCTCAATGGTGGGATGGCACTACCTTAAGGACATTTACACAACATAATTCCTTAGGGTAGGTAGACGACTCGTAGATACTTGCTCTAATTCAAAACAAATCAAAAACTCCTTTTCACACCGACACTTTGCAAAAAGCTTTCAAAAACAATTTTTCAAACACTCTTGAGGACTGATACAAGAGTCGATCTGAAACTTTCAAAGAAACATTTTCAAACCCACTCACCTTGAAAAGCAAACAAACCTTTTGAAAACACAAATGACCAATTATCTAAGAGCCCATGGATAACCATGGATAGAAAGGGTGCTAACACCTTCCCTTTCTATAAATCTACCTCCCGAACCGAGAACTAATCTCAATATGGAATTTTTCTGTGCTTTTGTCCTTTCCATATTGGAGAAAATAAAAGACGGTGGCGACTCTTGCTTCCACGACATTTCGCGAACCAGCATTAAACAGTCAGTTCCAGATCCACCGATCACAGCAAGTTCTCGCTAAGGAAACTCTTACGCGATCGACACCCAGATGGCATCTATAAGCCCATTCACCTATCCATCACCTCTCAACATGGAATCTATAAGCCCATCCTCCTATCCGCTAATCTCCAAAGGGCATCTGTAAGCCCATTCCCACCATCACACTACTATGTGAGCGCAAATTTCTGGGCACTCTATTGTTCAATCATCTTCCACCTTCGGATTACGAAAGGCACGCCAGCCAATCTACATCCTCAGGTTTAAGAAGATTGAACAGGGGCAACTGTTGTACCCCAAAATTTTCCCTCCCATATTCTTCAAGATTTGCCAAGGTCAAGGTTCAAAATCTCCCAAAGGTTGCACAGTCCAATGGCCTCCTAACAGTCAAAAATTAGGGTTTTGGTTCTGGCAAAGAAATTGAAGTTTCCAAGGGTCCAAACAAGTCCCACATGCCTATAAACATTGCCAAGCATCCATATGCTAAGTTTCAAGACTCACAACATAAAATTGCACAGTCAAAAACCCTAATTGCTCAACAGTCAACTGTAGGGGCAAAATGGTCATTTGACAGTCAAAAGTCAAAATTTTTGGTCAACATCTTATTTTGAAGCCACAAACATCATTTTATCAATTCTTGATCATGATTCTCAAGGCATGGCTCAAAAAGTCTCAAGATGCAAAAGTTTCTATTTTTGGACAGTTGAAATAGTCAACTGCAAATTGACCAGGGCATAACTTCCACATGGTTTATCAGAAAAATTCCATCCAAAGCTCATTTTGAAGAGAATGACATTTCCTACAACTCATCTTCACACTTCAAGTCCAATAAATGCTCTCACAAAAAGATATCAATTTCAACATTATAGGTCACTTTCAAAAGTCAACAAAAAGGCACTTTAAGTCAAAGACCATAACTAGATATTAGTAAATCAAAATGACATGGGACCAAAGGCATTGGTTATAGGACTTCAAGACCTTTCCAAAATGTCCAAGAACATGATCAAAGCTTAAAAATTGAGCAAGATATGCCTTGTGGAAGTTGGGAAATTTTTGGGAATTTTGAAAAGTCAACTTTGCTTCGAATGCCTCAAAATTGCTAATGGGCCTCAATTTCTTCCATGAATCATTACCCAAAGGCTATGCACGACCCATTGACCCAAAGGGGAGTTATTTTCTTATTTTTAATTAATTAATTGAGTTTTTAATCCTATTAATTCATTTAATTAAAATTAAATATAAGAAAAATACTAAAACATGTTTTCCAAATCTTTTTGTGCAGCATATTCCCTCATCATGACCTCAAGATTTCGTGCACAATTAAAAAGGAAAGATTCTATGCAAATAGGCATGTTCTTCATGACAAAAAGATTGAAAAAGATGCTTGAAAATCAAATATTGGAAATCATTGAATACATGGATTTTGGGCCAGTTTTTCTAACCTAATTCATTCACCTATATGTGCACATTGCGAACCTAATGCCAAGAACAAAAAAAGCTGCGCTGAAACAAAGAGACAAAACTTGCAATTTTGACCAAAAGTTTGAAAACTGAAAACATAGTTCCAGTGTGATTCAAAGCTTACAATCCATTCCAAAGGCTTGCTGGGACCTTCCTGAACGTAACTCAATACTTTTCCAGTCTCCATACATCCAGAAGTGGTAGAACACAGTCGCCCTGTTCATGAAAATTTTCTTAATTGTATTTGAATTTACATGAGTTTTCCATGCATTTTGATGTTTGATTTATACTAACATGATCATTCTAAAGCTAATGGTACCGTTCAATTGAGGAATGGCTGCCTGTATAGGAATCCACCATGAAAGCGTTCTAGGGTTTCAGAAGTTTGAATTTAGGGCTTTCCTCATCTGGAAAAATTAGGCCACGAGACCTATACCACTGGATTCAGAATGTCCAAACGAACCAATTCCCCCCATCGCGCCTTTTTTATATTTGCATATGACCTAATCGCTATTTTCAGGTTCTGCACTTAGTGGGGGTTTAAAACCCCCGCTATCTATTTGATAATTGCAGGCAAAACGAAGAAGCCATGAAGAAGGTGCTGAGTTGTCTCAACCAGACTGGGCAATTCAAACATTCGCGCGTTTTCTTTTATGTTTACCAATAGCGCTTATTCTCTCTCATAATAATTGTGTTCCATATTAATATCAGATAAACGCATTTGGCTGGGTGGAAGATGTGTTGTCATGCAAGCAATGGGACCTGGGTTCGATTCCCAGGTCCCCCATATTTCCCTATATTTTTTCTTGTAACTTGTTCAGGTACACTCTCCCTTCAGTGGTCCACCATGTACGCGTATGCTTGAGCTTGCCACATGTCCAGCAACTCCAATCCAAGGTTCAGGATGGGCAGTCCACCATGGACACCAGTCAACTTCTTCCCACTCAATCAGAGAAGTCAAACAGGGCCTTGCACCTGTTGGGCCAGATTACTCACAATAAGCCTCCAAATTGGGACAACCACCCCCCATGTTTGCATTTCTTTCTCTCTTTTTATTCTTTTCTTTTATTTATTTTAATCATGTTAATTGTTTTATTTAATTCCATAAAATTAATTTTCATAAAACACAAAAAACCAGAAATCATTAAAAATAAAAATATGTTTATTTAATTTTTAATTCTTTAAATAGTTTTTGTAAATAAATATTGTTAATCAATTTAGTTTAATTTAGGGTTCTTTTTTAATTTTAATATTTTCTTAAATAAACTAAAAATTGTAGAAATTAGGGTTTTAGTATTTTTATTCTTTTTCTTAATAAATAACCTTTTTTTATTTCTTATCATTATTAATTATTAATTATCTTTGTAAATAAACTTGTAATTAAATAATTTGAGTAAATTAGGTTTAAACTTTAATTATTTTCCTTAAATAACTAAAAACATGAAGAATTAGGGTTTCTTTTCCTTTTAATTTTCTTTATTTCCATTAAATACAAAAAACATAAAAATAATTTCTTGTCTTTATTTAATCATTAATTAATTTAGTAATTTCAATTTAATTTCTTTAAAGGGTCCAACGCCCTCGCACTTTCGCTTCTAATTTCCTTTCGCGTGTTTATTTACGTTTTTCATTTTAAATATTATATAATTGCCCCAAGGCCTTGTAATAAATAATTAGGACATTTACTTTCCGCACTTTTATTCAAAATCGGGTCTTTGTTAATTTGGCGATGTATAGACCCGCGCCTTGTAATAGCGTAGGACTTTTATTTTCCGCACTTTAAATTCCGCACCTTTAAACTGTTAATCACATGAAAGAATGTATGCCCAAATAAAATCAAAGCGTAGCTCACTCAATGCACGATCAAGATAAAATATAACTGAAAATGACACACAATTCACACACCACTCCTAAGGTACGCCTCACTGTTGCCTTGCCCCTCGAAACGTGGTCGCCGAGTATAGGACGTTTTAGTAAGTCCTCATGTCTATGAACATGGCATGGGGGTAGCTTCTAAGGTGTCCTACTATTGCTCTGGTGACCACACTGTCCCTAAACTCGAATTGACCCGAACACCTCCAACGGTGGTGCTACCTACCTCTCAATGGTGGGATGGCACTACCTCAAGGACATTTACACAGACTAATTCCTTAGGGTAGGTGTTTCCAGTGATTTCTGGTAAACAACCGCTAGTCTTCCAAACTATCGAATAAACTTACTGACTGTTATTCAATTTCTTTGGTAACTCACAGGATCGACTAGATTGATCTTAGGATTCCTTGGTCATTAGGGTTACTCTCATGATCGAACAGATATTCATGGTTGGTATTTGAGTGTTGTATAGGTGTTTGTCTTATTTCGATTTCTCTCTTAAAGATCTAAAGGAATAATCAAAATGTATGCGTGTACGAAACTAGATTGCATGAATAAATGTTAATTGTAAAGACATGTAAAATTGCATAAAAGGCAAGTAAATGGCTTCGAATTATAAAAACAGTTAATGTAAAAGATGTTCTGGAACGTAAAAGATTTGAAATATGAAGAAAGCGTTTAATGCAAGAAATCTGTAGATGACTTTAAGTAAAAATAGACTTTCGAAAGACAAAACTTGAAGATAAAGGCATGAAAAGTATGGCAGTTTTCTGAAATGTAAAGTGCTTGAAATGTAAAGAAAGCATTGAAATGTAAAGCTTTAACGAAGAGATTTCGAAATAAAAAGACTTTGAATGAGAAAACTTGTAAATGTTATTTGGCAGAAAGATAAAGGAAAGTGTTGGAAGTGATAAAAGGTTTTCATTAAATCATAAATATGTGGTGCTATCATACGTACATTACTCTTGCATTCGTTTCCCTTGCCATGTGGTAGTTTGAATGTTACTGAGTATTTAGTACAATAGATATGACACACGAAATCCTAATACTAAGACTTCTATTTATACTAATTCGACCATAACGGTCTTGCTATAGGATTATGCCACGTTCAGAACATGCAGAACAATGCCTCTCTCTTCTTTCCACGTGCCTCCAAATGCTCCAGCACATAAATTTCAAACTTCGAATGTCCCGCTTCCATTTGAATTTCAAATGCTTTGGTACTTCTCCGTTTCGAACGCACTTCTCAGACACAGCCTTGTTGTTATTTCGAGACTTCTTTAGATATGTTCCCATAATTGCCACTCGAAGCTTCAAGCTTTGATATGCTTATTCGAAACACTGCTTCTGCTACTTCGAAACATGACCAATTTGTTTCATTTCGATCGAAACGTTCAATTCGCTTGGATCCTAATAATATTATCAAAATCTTCAGCCAACAAATTGCCCCTTTAAAATATGTATTTCGATCTCTCTGAGAAATACCTATTTTAAACATCTTCACAAGATTTTGATGCGACCTTCGAATCATCGTAACATTTAATGCATTTGACTCCAGTCACGTCAATCATAGCACTTTTTGGATTCCTTAACCGCCTGGAGTCACTTCACAGTATGATGCAGTTACAAACAATGATTATCTTTAAATCACGCCTATTACCCATGTTAATTTTACGCCACCTCTTCATCACACCAACCCATGATTTCCACGTATCACACCCTTATTCAGTGGATGCTTAAACTTCCACATTATAAAACATCATCCACTTAGTCTTTTCCTTTTCTTTCTACATTCTGAATCTTTTACCCTCCTTCTCTCGCCAAAAACCCTAAGCTCTTAACATCCTTCAAAAATGTCTTCTTCTACTTCATCCCAACTCAAAAAGGTTTCCAAGAAGAAGGGAAAAACTGCAGGAACTACAATGGAAAGTAAGATTATCACTCACCAAGGTCAATCCATTCTTGCTCCTCAGATGATCTCAAAAGAAAAAGAAATGTTGTATGCATCACAGGTACTCATTCCTACCACCGTTGCTGGTAAGAGGTTAGCTTTAAATGGCCCTCTTACGGTTTTTGAAATTTTAAAAGATACCAGGATGATTTTCCCAGTTTGCTATAGTTTCAAACCCTTGTTTAACAAAATGGACGCCCCTAAGGCAATAGAATCTTCTGACTCAAACACCATAGAAAATCCAACTGTTCCTCCTAAGGACCCCTTTGTTTTGGACTATGTACAAAGTAATTTTAAGCCGTTTCGATCTTGCCCCACCTCCGATACTGCTTATCAAAATTGGTTCAAGAAAGTAGAAGCTAAGAAATCCCAGCAATGGGAAGAATTAGGTATCTATAATTTGATTAAGCTATCGAAGCCTGGTTTCACTTACCGCCACCCTCTGCTATTCGCGTCCCTCTATTTCTGGGACAGTACCTATAATACTTTCCATCTCCCAGGTGGAATGATCACCCCCACCTTCTTCGACATAGCGGCCATCACTGGGCTATCGCCAGTAGGAGAAACTTATATCCCCGACAACGAAGAACATTCAAGAATAATTGACTTCAAAGTCAAGTAGCAAGTTTTTCCAAGTTTATCAGTCACTACCATGCTGAGGGAGACAATGTGTCTGACGTAGAACACATTGCTTTCCTAACCCTATGGCTGTCAAGATATGTTTTCTGCAGCAGATCCCTACAAGTAGCCAGCAGGTTCATTCCTCTAGCTAGGGATTTGCATGAAAATCAAAGAGTGTGCTTAAGTGAACTGCTCTTAGTTGACCTCTATGAAAGCCTGAGGTCAGCTGTTTCGAGCCTCAAATCCCATACCTCCAAGAATATCCTGTTGGCTGGCCCTTTTTGGTTACTTCAGCTATGGCTAAACGCCATGTTCGAACCCTCCTTGTCAACTGCCAACACCATTGATGAACAAGATCCTGAGATATCTGATAGGATAGTCGAAGGCACTAGGCTTCGAAGATTAACTCCAAATGATGACAAAGACGACTTCAAAGTCTTATTCTCGAAGTACATCATGATATTCTCCAAAAGGCACAAGTTTGAAGAGAGCATGGCGCCTTTCGCTTCGAGGGCTCATGGACCTTCTTGGTTCACCATGGATCTCTCAGAAGCTATCAAGAGCAAGGAGATTCAGGATGTATGGAGAGCTTTTTTGCTACCTAGACTCATTTCTTCAAGAATAACTCCAGCCAAGAATCAGATTTTTCTTTTCGCTTACCAGCCAAACTTTGTTTCGAGACAGTTTGGCTTATGCCAACTGATTCCTGAACCTTTATTTCAAACTGAGAGTTCCATTACTTCTGGGCGAACTTTCAAGGCACGGGAAGCCAAAATACAGCAAGAACAATATCAAGGCTTTGCCCAGTTTGAGCTGATAACCTTCGAACCTACCCATCTCACAGCTAAAGGGTTTCTGGAATGGTGGACCAAGTTTTATCAAACTTATATGTTCGATACACTTACAATTCAACAGAAACTAATTGATGCCTTCGATGTGCAGGTACCAGCAAAGAAAGGTATGTTTACTCATGCCAAAGAGATTAAAGCTTTCCAAAATTATTTTGAAACTACTTATGATCCCACGCGCTTGGAATCCACTGTGCATCAAGTGGCTAAGACCTTGAAGGAAAAATTCAAACAAAAAGTTTCTAAGTTAAAACTTCCTTCAGGGTTGTCACCTGATGATAGGTATAGGTTGGCATTCGAAATGCATCCACCTAAATTTCCTAGATTACCTACCTCAGAACTGGCTCTGGCTTGGTTTCCCCCATATCCTTGGTGGTTCACTTGCAAAGAGATGTTCAAACATCTTCAAAGGAAACCAAAGCCATCTGAGACTGTGACATGGGCTCGACATTGGCTTCATGATTTCCCAGGACACCTTCGATACGACCTTTCTGCCATGTCAATTAAATCTGATCAAGGCACAGGTGCGGATGCTTGGGAAAATCCCAAACGTCTTTCATTTTCCATATCTTTAACCTTTGCTTTAATTGTTTCGATTTTCAGCCATCAGGATAAAGACAGCTGCCTCGAAGTCGAAAGAAGGGAGCGCCTCTCAAGCCTCCATTGAAACTACTGACAAAGTGACTCCACCTGAAACAACAACCATTGCTGCAACCACAACAACAACAACAACAATACCAACACCAACCAGTGTTCCAATTCCAACGGTAATCACTTAGCCTTGATGCTTCGAATTCACTCATGTTTTATAGTTTGCATCTAACTCTTTGTTTGCATCTTTTCAGACCAACAAACTTCCTCCCACCACTCCCAAGAAGCGGAAATCAAGCACCACTGGGGAAGACCCCAAGGCTGGAGGAAACTTAACCACTGCTTCGAAGAAGAAGCAAAAGAAAGATATTTCGAAAAGTACCGTTCCAACTAGTGTCTCTGGACTAGATTCCAGGGATGCTGCTCCCTCACCCAAATCCAAAATTCCACCTTCGACCTCCAACACAATGTTGGAACGCATAGCTAGTAACCTCTCCTCCGAGAGTCCACAGGTAAATTGAACTTTTAAAATCTCTTGGAAAATAATAATTTCTTATTACCTTGGTTCATGTTTTTTAACATTCTGTTGCTCCTTGCAGAACATCTTGAATCCAGCTTCCACTACTTCGAACTCACCATCCAAAGCTGCTGCTCCACTCAACTCCTCTCCTCAAGGAGATTCCAGCAACCTCGTATAGAATAAAGGTTCGTCTAATATGGCGGTTCTAGCTGGAACTTCTGAACAGCAGGATGATCAAGGCACCTCTATTCCTCTGAAAGAGACAAACGAAATACCACTTCAAACATCTGCAGAGGATTTGCAAAGAGCTTCTCTTCAAAAGTCTCCTCTTGAAACTCTTCAAGAGGATCCAAAGGACACTCAAACTGAAGAAGAGAAAGCTGATTCTGGCCAAAGAGACGAAGAATCTGCAGACGAAGAGTCTGAGGAGGAGGATGCTAATGATGGTTCGACTGCTGGGACGGAGTCTAACGCAAATAGTAGTGAAAAGGAAGGCATCGAAGTGGTAGAATTGGATGATGATGAAGAAGATCAAGAGCACGAAACGAATGAAGGGGATGGTGATGCAACCAACGAACCCATGGAGGTTGAAATGGACGTGACTCCCCTACGTGTGGAACTCCCTCAATCCTCTTTGTCTCGAATGACTGACGAGGAGCTTGCATTTCTGAGGCGAAATGAACCCATTGGGTACATGAAGGCAAAGCTGGCTCAAAGGGACGTCCCACTTGCTAGGGCTGGCACAAGTTCGACCAGCTATCATCTTCCCACAGATGAAAGAATTGTACTTCTTAATAAGATTAGGAAAGCAATTCTCAATGTGGATATATTCGAAGTGCTCAAACAAGATAGTACTGCTTGCTATACTATGAAGGAGCTGCTCACAAAGGTCAATCTTTCTACCTGCTCCTTTCCAGTTAGTACTCTCTTGTTCGATCTTCAGGCTTTGCTGGACAACGTAACTGGTTACCTTCTCCAAGACGAATCTGCTGCCAAGAAGGTTCAAGAGAAACGCATTGCCATGGATGCTGCTTATGAACAAGCTTCGAAACTCTCTCAAGAAGCTGAGGATCAAGCTATGCATCTAAAGCAGGCGAAAACTGATTATGAGGCTCGAGCTGAGTCCATACTTCTTTGGGAAAGGCAGATTCTGGAACTTCAACAAAAAGTTAAGGAGGCTAAAGAATAACAAATAGCCTTCGAAACCAATACTGCTGGTAACTAATTCGAAGAGCTTCTCAACCAGGGGCTTGCAGAAATGGAAACTGCCGAACAACTTAAAGGAGAAGTGGCAACCTTGGAAGGAGCCAGGCGGTTCGCTCAGCAGAGGCTTGAATCATTTCGAAGCACTTTCAACCGATTGAAAAATAACTCTTATTTCTAAATTTCAGATGTTTATTTGACTATAATTTTGGTTTCTTATATGTAATATTCGAACAACGCCATTTTGGCATCTTATCTTGCCATTTTGGCCTTTTATAATATCTTGGTTACGTTGTTACTATTCGAATCTCCTGCAGGCGTGGCTTATATTTCTTTAAATATTTCCCATTAACCTTTAGGATACGTTTATCATCCACCAGTTCTTCGATTTCGTATGCATTGTTTGAGAATACTTTTAATATTCGAAAAGGTCCTTCCCAATGAGGTGACCATTTACCTAATGCTTTATTTTTCTTGTCCATGGGCAATATGACTTTCCAAACTAAGTCATTAATAATGAATACTTTTTTCTTCACCCTTTTGTTGTATGTTCTGGCCACTCTTTCTTTTTGTCTCATCAAAATTTCCAATGCATGTAATCTAATTTCGTCCAACTCAACTAATTCATTCATCATCATTTCCCAATATAATGCAGCTGGGATTTCGTTTTGTCTCTGAATTCGAACTGATTGTAGATGAATTTCTACTGGCAACACTGCATCATGACCAAATGTAAGTTGGAAAGGCGTAGCGTTAGTAGCTTCCTTAGGAGATGATCTACAAGCCCATAATATTTGGTCCAAAGTTTTGTGTCAGTTTCTTGGCTTTTTTCCAATATGCTTCTTGATTAATCCTATTATCACTTTATTGGCTGCTTCGACTTGACCGTTTGCTTGAGCATAATATGGCGTTGATGTTAGCAATCTAAACCCCATTTCTTGGGCAAATTCTTGCATCTTTCTACCAGTAAACACAGAGCCTTGGTCTGTGGTTATGCTCTCTGGAAATCCGAATCTATAGATAATGTGCTTTTGTATAAACTCAATAATAGCCTCTTGATCAGCAACTATCAGTGGTATAGCTTCGATCCACTTGGTAAAATAATCTATTCCTACCAAGATATATTTCTGTCCTTTGGACGAAGTAGGATTTATTTCTCCTATCAAATCCAATGCCCATCCTCTAAATGGCCATGGTTTGATGATCGAATGCAACTCACTTGCAGGGGCATGTTGAATCCCTGCATGTTTCTGACATTCCTCACATCCTTTAGCAAAGTCTATGCAATCTTTGAGCATGCTAGGCCAATACAAGCCGTATCGAAATAGCAGCCATTTGATTTTATGGCCTGCTTGATGTGCCCCACATGCCCCATTGTGGACTTCTGACAATGCTAAGTATGCCTCACTTTCTCCTAGGCATTTCAATAATACACCCTCTTGGGTATTTTTAAACAATTCGTTCCCCATGAGGAGATACGACAATTCTTTGTATTTTGTCTTTCTATCCACGTTCAGAGTTGGGTCTGCTAAATAAATGTTCACTGGACTTCGCCAATCTGCATCTGACAAAGTATTTATGGCTAATATTTCGAATCCTTGTTTCTCAGCATATCCCAATTTCATACTTTCCAGATCCGATGGTGTGAATCTAGTAGCCATAACTCTATCCCTTAATTCAAATAAATCCTTAAAGTTCTTGGTAGAAACTTTATAACCCGAAGCCAACTGCGCTAAGTCATTTGCTTCTTGGTTCTCTATTCTTGGTATGTGTTGAATATCCATGTATTCATATTTCCTCAATAGCCTATTGACTATGACGAAGTATACCATTAAGTTTTCCTTTATGCACTTATATTCATTTGTAATTTGTTTGACCACTAATTCAGAGTCTCCTTTAATTTCGACTCTGGTTGCCCCCAATTCCAACAAAGATTCAAGTCCAACAATGAGCGCTTCATACCCAGCTTCATTGTTCGAGCAACGAGGACCATCTAATTTACACTTGAATTTTGTTGGAATTCCTTCAGGAGAAATTAGAAGGACTCCAACGCCACTTCCATTCCTGTGGGTTGAACCATCAAAGTACAATTTCCATGGTTGCATTTCGACGTAACTCATGACAGTCTGCTCAACCAAAGAATGGTCCACAATGAAGTCAGAAACCACTTGACCTTTCATAGATTTTAAAGGCATGAAAGTCAAAGAATATTCTGTTAAGGCTAAAGCCCATTTACCAACTCTGCTATGCATTATTGGTTTTGAAAGCATATGTTTAATGACATCGAAATGAGATGAAACATAAACATCAACAGGCTTTATATAATAATTGAGTTTCATACAAGAGAAATACAAACAGAGACATAGCTTTTCTAAATTGCTATATCTGGTCTCTGCATCATTTAGTACTCTACTTAAATAGTAAATGGCTCTTTCGATACCATTGCTATCTTCTTGTGCTAACATACTACCTATACTAACTTCAGAGGCAGATATGTACAATCTCATGGGCTTCCCCCATGAAGGTGGAGACAAAATAGGAGGCTGAGAGAGGTATATTTTTATCCTGTCAAATGCCTCCTGGTGGGCTTCGTTCCATTCGAAGGCTTGGCCTTGCTTTAGACGAAGTAATGGAGAGAAAGCTTGGGTTCTTCCACTCATGTTCGAAATGAATCTTCTGAGGAAGTTAATTTTCCCTAACAAAGATTGCAACTCCCTTTTTGATGTAGGTGCTTTCGTCTCCATTATGGCTTTGGTTTTGTTCTGGTTGATTTCAATCCCTTTCTTGTGAACCACAAAACCAAGAAAATCTCCAGCCTGCACAAAAAATACACATTTAAGGGGATTCATCTTTAAACCATGTTTTCTCATTCGCTCGAATGATTGGCTCAAATGATGCAAATGTGTTTCTGCAAATATAGATTTGATGACTATATCATCAATATACACCTGCATGAAGGTTTCAATGAAATCATGAAAAATTGATTTCATTGCCCTTTGATAAGTTGCCCAGCGTTCTTTAAACCAAAAGGCATCACCACCCATTCGTAGGTGCCTAAGGCTCCTGGGCAACGAAATGCTGTCTTTGCAACATCTTCTTCAGCAATGAAAATCTGATTATACCCAGAGTATCCATCTAACATACTCAAGTATTCGAACCCTGCAGCAGAATCTACTAGCATTTCTGCCACAGGCATGGAATATTCATCTTTAGGGGTTGCAGTGTTTAAATCCCTAAAATCTATGCAGATTCTTAAAGAACCATTTTTCTTAATAACAGGTACTATGTTTGCTAACCATTCGACGTACCTTATTGTTTTGATGAATTTGCAACGCAGCAGCCTTTCGATCTCAGCTTTAATTTTTGTGAGAACCGCTGGTGCGAATCTTCTGGGAGTTTGTTTGATGGGCTTCTTGCCATCTTTGATTGGCAGTCTGTGTTCGACCAATTCCCTCTTTAAACCAGGCATTTCATCATAATCCCATGCGAAGCAATCTTTATTTTCCTTGAGGACTTCAATTACTTCCTTCTTGAGGCCTGGGCTGAGTTTTTCACTTATGTAGGTTATTATTTTTGTTTTTTCATCCCCTAAGTTGACTTCTTCGAGTGGATCTTGTGCCAACATTTTGGCACCTGAGTTTATGGGGTCCCTTTCGAAGCCTAAGGGTTCTTTATCGTAGATGGCATCCAACCTTTGATCCATATCAAACTCTTTAAAGGGTGAGCAATTCGAGCCATCCCCATCTACTTCGTTCGTCTTTATAGTTGATTTATTTATTTCAGCCTCCAAGGCCGCTTTTGATTCGTTCTCAGCCATATAGGCCGAAATCCTTTCGAAAAAGGTGGACTCAGTCATGGATAAGGTTGTCGAAGTCCCAGCCTGCTGGCCATTTTTGTATAGTGCTTTAAACTCCCTCTTCTTCACTGATTATTGTTCTATCCCAGTAAAGGCCATCATGGCGAAGGGTCATGTAGTAGTGGGCGTTTCTGGTTTCGTTAATCTCATCATTTGGAACGCACGGAGCAATCTTTGCCAGATTTTTATCATAATCCCTCTTGTCAACTAAATTGACTGTTGACATAAAGTAACTCTGGTCTGCTTCGATGTTTTCCACGATTCCATCATCTCTCCACAGAACTAGTCGCTGGTGCATTGACGAAGGAACTGCCCCCACGCCATGGATCCACTCCCTTCCCAACAATAAGTTATAGTTGGCTTTGGCTTCGATCACCATAAACATGGTGGGCCTACAACTTGAGCCTATTGCCAATTCCAACTGGACCACTCCCAGTGTTTTGCCCACTTTTCCCTCATAATTGGACAGAACCATATTATGGGGCTTGATATCTCCTTCGCGGATCTCCAATCTTTTGAGCATGAAATGGGGTATCAAATTGACTGCAGCACCCCCATCCACTAGAACTTTGTTCACACCATGGACACCAACTTTTGCCCGAATAAAAAGTGGCTTAAGATGGTTCTTCATAGCAGGTTCTGGACGTTCGAAGAACGCATTTTGCTCCTCAACAGCCCCATTGTCCATCACATAGTAGCACACAAGCCTATGTTTCATCAAATCTGTGGTATCTTCTTCCTCATATTCATCAATTTCGGTTTCCTGCCCAAATTCACAGGGAAGCACAAATACCACGTTACAGTTTAGGTTGAATGAAGACTCCCCCTCCGATTCGAAGTTATCTGTTATCATATCTTCGTCTTCTTCTGGGCCTGGAGTGTATTCCTTTGGTTTGTCTCGTTGTACTTCAGAGAGAAGCCTCCTATTAACTGGAGGTTTGTCTTCAGTTTGATTTTTTGGTTTGTTGGTGCTAGATTCACCTTGGTTTTTTGTTGAAGTGACCCCTTTGTTTGCCGCAGCTTCCCTTTCAGCCTTTCGAATCCTTTGTTGCCTGCGCCACTGGGATCTTGACATGGGGTTCCTTCCTCTGTAATTTTCTAATCTTACCTCCTTCCTTTTTGCTGTGTTGAATTGCCTTCTGTATGTCACAGCATGGCGTGCATTTCGTTCGGCGTTTCTCCATCTATCTTTGCCTTTGTCATTTCTGACTTGTAACCATCTTTCGGTTGGCACTTCAGCAGGGAGTTTGAAAGTCACTCTTCGAGCAGCCTTGGGGTGAGGGCTATCAGTCCTTCGTTGTTTGTGTCTGCTGTCGAAACGTGGGCCCATATGGACAGTTTCTTGATGGTTCCAGCAAGGGGCGAAGGGAATCGTTTCGAAGGCTCTGGCCATGCTTTGGTCATATACAGCAGAACACCTTGGGCAAATCAAGCACTTGGTTTCCCCTTTGTAGCAACGAAACAGAAATTCCAGCAAACTTTCTCCAGCCTTGGGATAACACCTGAAAAGCTGGTTATCCTGGCGCCAATTGTTGCCAGTTCGAGTCCTCTGTACCCTTTCGAAATTCGCAGTGATTCTCTGATTGCAGAGGATGCTGCACCTAGGGCACAATATCATGCCTGAATCTCCTTTGTGGCATGTCATGAGGTAATCCTTGAGGCTAGCATCTCCAGTGTGATTATCCTCCATTATATACTTCTCTTTTTCTAAGTATTTCTCTACTTCCTCCATCTCAGAGCGAGGCCTCTCCATATCCACCATATTTATCTCAACATATTCCCCCTTAGCTTCATCATCGCCCCATCCCGTGGGCTTTATATCCTCAATCTGAACCTTCGAACTCTCTGGCGCAGAATATTTGACCAAATAGTCAAATTTTCCACTGGGTTCCCCTAGAGTGTCCCATATTTCCTTCTGAGGGGAAGTTGGCTTCGTGATTTGGACTTTCTCCAATTCCAGCCTCAAGCCTTCAGTGACCTGTGTTAGTTCTTGGTTTTGATTTCCCTGGCCTTCAGTAGCCTGGGTTTCTTTTGCAACAGCTACAGGTGCTGCTTCAATCGAAATCTCTGGTATCTTCTAGATGTCTTCAGTGACCTCCTCATCGACTTCGACCATCACCCAGTTTTCAGTTTCAGTACCTTTCTCTCCTGTTAAGGCATCGCTTTGATCAGTTTCCACCATGTTGATCTCTCCAATGCATGCAGGCTCAGAGTAGTTGGTGTCTGCGACGTCCAAGGGATCTTCGTCCACTTTCATCTTTGCCTTATCAGCAAACTTTAGTCTGCCGTCTTTGATTGCATTTTGAATTAGGTCCCTGAAAAGGAAACATTGTGAGGTTTTGTGGCCCAGGAAACTATGATATTTGCAAAACCCTCTCTTCTTTCTCTGATCTAAAAGAGGTATTTTGACATTTGATGGCACAATGAGTTGGCCATCTTTGACAAGTAAATCAAAAATCTCGTCACATTTAGTGACATCGAAGGTATAGACCTTCTTTGGGAATTTGTCACTTTTCTCATTTTCAACAATCTCTTTCCCTTTTGTGGGAACCAATAATTTGCAGGAATAAGGTGGAGCCTGTTTTAATTCAGCGAGGTCGATTTCGACCTCTTCGAATTCGAATTCAGAATATTCTTCTGCTTCCTCAGTTCCAACATAAGAGATCCTTTCTTTCTTGCTATTCTTAAAGACTCTGGCTTTTTCGGCCTTTAGCCTTTCGACCTGTCGAACCCTATCGGCTAACTGAGCCATATCCCTCAAATATTGAGTGTCTAGTTTTTTCGAATAGAGTAATCCAAGCCACCAGCGGCCATTTCGACTAACTCATGTTCAGGCACCACTGTGTAACATCTGGATTTCAAAAGCCTAAATCTATTCAGATAATCATCTATGGGTTCGGTGAACTTTCTCTTGACACTGGCTAATTCCTTCAAGCTTATTTTCGACTGTCCCATGTAAAATTGTTCATGGAATAATCTCTCCAAGAGAGCCCAAGTGTCAACGGACCCAGGAGGCAAAGTGGTAAACCATGTGAAAGCGTTTTTAGTCAAGGAACTTGGGAAGTATTTGATCCTGAGATCTTCATTATTGGCTATATCTCCCGCTTCGGTTAGATATCTCGCTATGTGTTCGACTGTTGACTCATTGGTATACCCAGCGAACTTTGTAAATTTAGGGACTTTATATCCCCTTGGTAAATCAGTATGCATTATGCAATCTAATATAGGAGAAGCATAATTTGGCCTTCTCATACCTGTGTTGAGGCCATTCTGGGCCATGACTCTCTCTATCATGGTGGTTAGATTGTTTTCTGCCAAGATGTTATCGTTTCGAATTCTATGAACGACAGCATCGGCATCTTGATTTCGACCAACCAGGACAACCCCCCTAGGCTGTTCTTCTCGAAACTCTGGGGCTTCTAGCCTTTCGACCCTTGCCCCTAGTTCCATAATTTCTCTTTGTGGGCCTGGGATTATTGGGGCTTCTAACCTTGGTTCCCTTGCCCCCAAGTTAACTTCTTCTCTAGGTGGTCTATAAATTGGGCCGTTAGCAATTTGTTCTATAACAGGCATGTTTGCTCGAAATCCCGCCTGATTCTGCCTACGCCTTTCTGGAGGAGCAAAGAAATCTGCTATTCGACTCATGTTGTCAGCGTTTTCCCTGTTCGTCACAGTCACATTTTGTACTATTGGGGAAAATATTTCCTGCATAGTTTGTGCTAACACCCCTATCATATTATGGTTACTGTCATCCATTAATTGCCTAAAAGCTAACTGGTTTTGTGGTTAAAATAGGCATTGTGCTATAACCCACTGACCCTTGGTTGTTTGTCATAAACTGATTCGCCCCAGACCCAGACCCTAATTGTGGTGATGAATTCGATGTGGAATTGTGTAAACCTGCCATAAAGGAAGTTGGCATTCCATAAGTGGAATTTCTGGTTCTATTTCCATCGAAACCGGGTGGTCTAGTTAGTGGAGTGGAAAAATGGGATTGTGTCCCTGATGGTGAAACGAATCCCCCAGGGTAACCAATGGTTCCAGTATTTCCTAAGATCGAACTATTAGTTGATATGCCACTTACTCCATTGGTGGCTATATTACTGGTTGAAGATGCAACAGACTATGCATTCGAAGGGATCACATTAGATGTTCCCATCGAAGTGGACACATTAGTGCCTGTTGTATGTGGGGCATTTTGTTCCCCTTGTTGATTTTCAGAACTAGACATCTTGTTCAAACGTTTTCTTCTGGATAAGGGTTGGTTGCTGTTGGTTATTTTACCACTTCTTAGGTTCATAAAACAGCAAACTTCTTAGGTTCCAACGTTCTTATAATGGTTATGTCTCAATTATCTTTATTTCTAATGTCCAATTATTGGTCCCACCGGGTGTGCCAATTTGTTTCCAGTGATTTCTGGTAAACAACCGCTAGTCTTCCAAACTATCGAATAAACTTACTGACTGTTATTCAATTTCTTTGGTAACTCACAGGATCGACTAGATTGATCCTAGGATTCCTTGGTCATTAGGGTTACTCTCATGATCGAACAGATATTCATGGTTGGTATTTGAGTGTTGTATAGGTGTTTGGCTTATTTCGATTTCTCTCTTAAAGATCTAAAGGTATAATCAAAATGTATGCGTGTACGAAACTAAATTGCATGAATAAATGTTAATTGTAAAGACATGTAAAATTGCATAAAAGGCAAGTAAATGGCTTCGAATTATAAAAACAATTAATGTAAAAGATGTTCTGGAACGTAAAAGATTTGAAATATGAAGAAAGCGTTTAATGCAAGAAATCTGTAGATGACTTTAAGTAAAAATAGACTTTCGAAAGACAAAACTTGAAGATAAAGGCATGAAAATTATGACAGTTTTCTGAAATGTAAAGTGCTTGAAATGTAAAGAAAGCATTGAAATGTAAAGCTTTAACGAAGAGATTTCGAAATAAAAAGACTTTGAATGAGAAAACTTGTAAATGTTATTTGGCAGAATAATAAAGGAAAGTGTTGGAAGTGATAAAAGGTTTTCATTAAATCATAAATATGTGGTGCTATCATACGTACATTACTCTTGCATTTGTTTCCCTTGCCATGTGGTAGTTTGAATGTTACTGAGTATTTAGTACAATAGATATGACACACGAAATCCTAATACTAAGACTTCTATTTATACTAATTCGACCATAACGGTCTTGCTATAGGATTATGCCACGTTCAGAACATGCAGAACAATGCCTCTCTCTTCTTTCCACGTGCCTCCAAATGCTCCAGCACATAAATTTCAAACTTCGAATGTCCCGCTTCCATTTGAATTTCAAATGCTTTGGTACTTCTCCGTTTCGAACGCACTTCTCAGACACAGCCTTGTTGTTATTTCGAGACTTCTTTAGATATGTTCCCATAATTGCCACTCGAAGCTTCAAGCTTTGATATGCTTATTCGAAACACTGCTTCTGCTACTTCGAAACATGACCAATTTGTTTCATTTCGATCGAAACGTTCAATTCGCTTGGATCCTAATAATATTATCAAAATCTTCAGCCAACAGTAGGTAGATGACTCGTAGATACTTGCTCTAATTCAAAACAAATCAAAAACTTCTTTTCACACCTACACTTTTCAAAAAGCATTCAAAAACAACTTTTCAAACACTCTTGAGGACTAATACAAGAGTCGAACTGAAATTTTAAACGAAACTTTTTCAAACCCACTCACTTTGAAAAGCAAACAAACATTTTGAAAACACAAATGAGTAAGTATCTAAGAGCCCATGGATAACCATGGATAGAAAGGGTGCTAACACCTTCCCTTTCTATAAATCTACCTCCCGAACCGAGAACATAATCTCATAAGGAATTTTTCTGTGCTTTTGTCCTTTCCATGTTGGAGAAAATAAAAGACGGTGGAGACTCTTGCTTCCGCGACATTTCGCGAACCAGCGTTAAACAGTCAGTTCCAGATCCACCGATCACACCTATTATTCAGGCTTTCATTTCGAAGTCACCCTACTATCCAGGTTCCTTCTTATAGGCCTACTATTCTGTCTTTCATTTCGAAGTAACCTTACTATCTAGGTTCCTTCTCATAGCCCTACTATCCAGTCTTTCATTTTGAAGTAACCCTACTATCCAGGTTCCTTCTCATAGCCCTGCTATCCAGGCTTTCATTTCGAAGTAACCCTACTATCCAGGTTCCTTCTCATAGCCCTACTATCCAGGCTTTCATTTCGAAGTAACCCTACTATCCAGGTTCCTTCACATATCCCTACTATCCAGGCTTTCATTTCGAATTAACCCTACTATCCAGGTTCCTTCTCATAGCCCTACTATCCAGTCTTTCATTTCGAAGAAACCCTACTATCCAGGTTCCTTCTCTTTTATATCCAGACAACAGATACAGTCGATTTCATATTCCCTAGTAAGTCGCTGCGAAGCATGGGATACAACCATATAATAGCAAATTTTTGTCTCATCAATCAAGAGTTAATTCCCCGGTAGATTAATGGACAACTGAAGCCTATACTCTATTTCCTGGGACACAAATCAGCATTCCCCGACAAAGTCCTCCTCAACGGCCGATACAAGAATTATTGCAAAGTAATATCTCGTGTGTTGTACCCCAAAATTTGCCCTTTCATATTTCTAAAGACATTGCAAGAAAAATCTCCAAGTGGCTCAAGGTTGCTCAAGAGTGCCTCAGACAAGTCATCTCGTAAGGCAATCAACCCCAAATTAGGGTTTTGTGTTGCATCAACATATTTGAATCCAAATGACCTCTAGTGCTCCCCAATGTCCTAATATGTTCTCAAGGTCATCCATGTCAAATTTCAAGCCTTGCAGAGGAAGTTTGCTCAGTAATTGCTCAAAAGGACCAAAAATCGACTATGCTAGGGAAAAAGTCAACTGTGACCTATAAACAGTCAAACTTCAAGATTTTTTGTCAACATTATCATTTTAAAGTATATTTCATCAAGGATTGCTCAAAATTCATCAAGACTCAAAAGTTGCTAAATTAGGGTTTTGCAGGAAAAGTCAACTCAACTTTGACCAAGAATAACTTTCTCATACTTTATGAGAAATGACCCATCCAAAGCTCATTTTTAAGAGGATTCAATTTCCTACAATCCATCTTCATACCCCAAGATCAAAAAATGCACTCACAAGAAGTTACAAATTTGGACATTATAGGTCATTTTTGAAAGTCAACAAAAACACCTTTTTTGCCAAGCTTATAACTTGAGCATGGAATATCAAATTGAGATGAGACCAAAAGGGTTGGTTAAAGAACATCTAAATCTTTCTAAAACGTCAAAGAACACTTCCAAAAGTTCAAAATTGAAGAAGTTATGCATTGTTGAAGTTGGGCATTTTTGCAAAATTGCCAAAAGTCAACTATCCCTAAAACATCAAATTTTGTCAAATGGGCCCATTCTTTTCCACTTGATTTGAGCTTGCATCATTTCCCACGTGTCCTAGCTTCATCCATGAGCCCATATCTTATTTTTATTATTTAATTTGATTTTTTATTGAATTTATTCATTTTAAATCAAATTAAATCATATAAAATCCAAACTTTGATTACCTAAGATCTTTTTGGTTGTTTAAGATCTTAATTATCATCATTAGCATATGTAGCGGTGAAAATCGGAGATCAAGCTATTAATTAACTTGACTCACAAAAAGCAAGAGTCGCCACCGCGCTTTATTATTTCCAAGGGAAAAGGGAAAAGAGCGAAATAAAACCCTAAAATATGCAATGTAAAGTAATATTTAAAAGTAATGAAAATACAATGCGTTTTAAAGAGATCGAGAGTTCGGGGGTTGGTTATACAATGGGAAGGTATTAGCACCCAATGCATCTGCGGTACTCCGCAGGAACCTTTTGAAATATCTGTTTTTTGGTTAAAAATTGTTTGTTTGATTAAAATGGTTTATTTGGTCAAAATGGGTATGGATGAGATTTTGAAGATACGACGACCTCGTGTCGAAGTTTTGGTTTAAAAGAGTGTATGTTTGAAATTAGGTTTTAAGGAGATTTAACTTAAGATTTAAAAATGTATGAAGGGGTTCACACAATCGTATTAGATACTCGATGACATGAAGTCAACAAATTAATTCTTTCCCTTGGATTTAAAGCCACAGACAGATAAGTAAGCTAAGAGTATACCAAACCTTAGGTGAAAATAAATCACAAGGCGACAGCATCAAAAAAACCTGATGTGAGATAATACTCCAAACATCAGATAAGACGCATCAAGTGAAAATAAATCACATACGAGAAAAGCGTGTCAGGAGAGGAATCAGATAAAGCACAAAGGCGATGGGTAAATCTCACGGTGTCAAATAAGAATCCTTGCATCACAAGAGATATACCGACAAAATCTAACAGCACGGGGAAACTTATGTGCGTCCGCACAATTTTCAGAAGTTAGTTGGAATTAAAAACAAAATCACAATGCAATGAAAATAATATTTTCAAAAACCTGAATTTATTTACAAGTGAAGTGAATAGAAAGTCAAAATATTATGTACAAGTATATATTTACAATACCAAATATTAAATCAAAATAGTAAGGTAAAAAGGGAATAAAGAAAAATTATAAATGCGCTATGCGAGAACGAACGCTTGAAACTGTTCTCAAAAACCTTCACAGTAAGCAAACTTGTTAGTAGCATAAGCAGTATGAAAATTAAAATGAAACGAAATTGCAATGATCAAAACATGTGTCAGTAAGTATAAAATAAAAAATGAAATTATATGATGCACATGAGTAAATGAATATTTACACAAATGAAAATCAAGAATTCATGACATTATTCAATGTAAATACAAAAATTAGCATTGCATTCACTATTTCAAGTGTATCAAAAGTAACCGCTTTTTCAAACACAACGGAAAACAAAAACCCAAAGCTCACTTTGCAGCATGATAAATTGAATACAAAGCATGAACCAAATAAATGATGATTATCCAAGAATTTCAATGCACAAACAAGGTCAAATAAACTCATGCTAATATTCGATCCGAAATCAAAACATAGAAAGTTGATTTTGAAATAAGTTAAACTCAATCGAAACAAAACCGGGCAGTAACTAATTAATATGAAACATCGTTCAATAACTCAATCTCAAAAATATTCAAAACAAGTGAAATGCACAATGATGTCTTCCACCAAATTTTCCTTTGAATTCCAAATGAATACCATCATAATCTCCGTCCACATTGATTTAAATCAAAGAGCCATAACCTTAAATCTCACATGAGAAATAAACCATCGGTATCAAAATGTGATCATTAGTTACAATCGGTTCAAAACTTTGCATCTACTTCAAACAAATTCAAAACAAAATAACAATTAAGCATGACATATAAACTTCATGGACTCAAAGTCTAAAAAAAAAAGTTCATTCCGTTTATGAGTATTCAAAAATCAATTAGTGTCTATTCATGTGATACTCAAAATATATTCAAAACATGGAAAACAAAATTGAATTGAGCCATGATTGGTTAGATCAAAATTGGGCAGCACCTAAACATAAACAACTATGTCCAAAATTCCAATTCAAACATGTTTTATAATAAAAGGAAAACACGTCGTCTTCAATAATTTCTCGATCAGATTTACACGCAAATGAAATGCGGCATTATCGTCACCTTCATCGAAACTAACAAGAATATTATTCGCCACAAATTCAATTGAAATCAAAACGAGCACAAATTAACACGGTACAGATTTCAATCGAAATCAAACAAAACATGACAACTGCTCAATATATACAAATGGAATGGCATCCGACACAACAAATTCAGCATAATCCAACACTTAAAGTGACATTGACTTTAGAATTCAACACAGTTTAATAGCAATTTTGACTCAACTGAATAAATTCAAAATCACATTTCAAGCTACTGTCAGTGGATTACCGATCTAACAACAAACTGTTTTTCATCAGAACTTAACAACAAAGCAGAAATAAACAGCATCACAATTATATGAAACTGAGATGAGATCGGAAATTACCGAATCGTGTCAACATGGAGCTGCAATCTGTTAAACATTCACGGCGAGACGGAGAGAAGCTGCGAGCAAGTTGGCCATGGGAGTTCAGTTTGCGACAGTCACGAGCAGGTGGTTGTGATGCTTGCGGATAAGGTTGTTGTCTGGTGTTGCGAATGAAAACTGGTGAACAAACTCAGAGATGAAGCTGTTGTTTGGGAATAGAAACAAAGGCGGAGAAATGGGAGTGAAGGTTAGAAATGGTGATGACGATTGCGGTTGCCGGAAGTTGTTGAACGGCTGGGAGAAGGGTTGATAGATGGAGGTGGTAGGTGGATGAAGAAGTAGGCGGAGGTTGAAGGAGAACCGGTGAAAGGGAAAGGGGAATGTGGATGAATCGGTGAAGGTTATCTAGCGGAACAGGTATGTGTGAAGAGAAGAGAGATGACGGAAGGGTGTAGCTGCTGATGAGGATGGTGGTGAGATGAACAAGGGAGTTGATGGCGCGGAGGGGAGTTTGATGGAGAGGAAGAGATAATTGAAGGTTGGGTATGCGAGAAAGATGAAAGGGAATTTGGTTACTGTAAGTAGAAAAGGGGAATAGAGGGTTATGCATGGAGAGAGAGGGAGGAAGATTGAAGATGAGGGAGTATTATTGTATTGCTTTTTTGTTGTTGTTTTTTTTTTGAACAATGAAAATAATGACCTTTAAATAGAGAAAAAGAATAGAAATATTATGATTACAGATTAAATCCAATCCGTCCAAAATTGTTAAATTTGCATCTATCCGTAACTCATGCCATCAACCAATAAGAATTAAGCAAAGTCTAATTAATATATTTTTGTGACCAAAATGTCCTTTAATGATAAAAATGAAATAAAAATTGAAAGTATTAAAATTAATTCAATTTAAAATATATTTTTTGAATAAAAACTAAAGAGCTAAAATGACCGAAAACAATAAAAAAAACGGACGAAAATTTATCCGAAAAAAATAAAATGAACACATTAAAATAAACTACATGTCACAAAGATTCAAGAAAAAATATTCAAAAAGTCAAAATCGAAATAAAAATGATAATTAAAATATCAGGATAAACAGACGTTTACGGTTAAAAACGAGACTTCAAACTGTATCGAAAAAATAAAGCGAGCATACCGTCATAATCTATGCGAGATGCAGATTCATAAAATGATCGGTAAAAGGTGAAAACTTGAAATATTTTCTCGCTAATTTTTCGTACATTGTTGAATCGCTTTTAACAGTTTGTCTATAAAACCAAAATATTTTTATTATCGACATATAAACAACTTGGAGCAATGCAAGAAATGAGTAAATAGATAAAAATGCATGAAGTGAAATGTCAGGTATTTTTTAACTAAGACGATGCAAACTTTGATTTAAACTGACTTTTCTGGTCAATTTAAATACGACTAATGATGCAAAATATGATGAATGAAGATATTTACTAATGATTGTGACCAAATAACAAAATATGATATGAAAGTATGACTAAAACATATTAGGGGCGAAATTTAGGGTGCAACAGTTGTGCCTTGATGAATCAGTCTTCGAGAATCCACAATCAACCGTACTTCTGGCTTGGGAGACTCAAAACCTTAATTGAGGCGCGACACTTAATGCTCTTGATCCAGACCTGTCTATGCACGTGAAACAAAAGAAAACATGAACATACACCTTTGTATGCGATTTGAAATTTGTGATACATAGGCTAAAAATGTTCAAAACACTTGACAATCTTCGCATAGTCAAAGCTCGAAGGTGAGAGGTTAAAACCAACCGTATTTCGTGACCTTGACTTATCTTAAAAAAATGCAAAAAAACAAAAAAATGGGATCTTAGGTCAAAAATTGGGGTACAACAGCTGCCCCTATTTAAGTTTCTTCTATCTGGAGATATGAAGATTGGGATCTTCATTTCGACGAGATTAAAGGGAGTTAAATATAGGATACACAATTTTTGGCCTTAAGATACCGCGATTATGTTCATCATATGATATGAATGTAATGCTCTGCATTTTATGGGGAATGACGCCATATGAGACAGACTATGCTGGAGAAACCAAGCACATTATACAGTAATCCCACAGAGGAAGAGGTCGTAACTCCACTGGGGAAACAAAGTCATAGACTTCAAATGAGAGACTCTTGAATGATTTACATCAATGTTGAGACTGGAAAAGAAATGATTTACATCAGTACGAAGACTGGAAAAAGAAATGATTTACATCAGCATTGTGGCTGGGAAAGAAATGATTTACATCAGCACTGTGGCTGGAGATAAACATCTCTGATTTCTGAATTTTACCAAGAACGGTAACACATTTCTTCTTTAACCAAGATATCGCTTGAAAAGGATAAAATAACAAACTCCCCCACGGGACTTTTCCAAAAGGGATGCCATTTGCTGAGTAGACATAATTGTTGGGGATACACAAGCTGCTCAAATAAAGGAGCTGCCACTTGCTGTCTTCAAAAAAAATGCTATGACAGACAAGCTGCTTAAATAAAGAAGATGCCACTTGCTGTCTTCAAAGAATATTAAAGCACACAAGCTGCTCATGAAGAGTCTGCCACTTGTTGCCAAAAACCCACAAGCTGCTCATAAAGAAGCTGCCACTTGCCGTTTTCAAGGGAACAATAACACACAAGTTGCTCAAATAGATAAGCTGCCACTTGCCGTTTTCTGTACAAGCTGCTCATGAAGAGACCGCCACTTGTTGTTTTCAAAAGAAAAAATAACGTACAAACTACCCATGAAAGGACTGCCACTTGCTGTTTTTCAAGAGAACAATAACACACAAGTTGCTCATGAAGAGACTGCCGCTTGTTGTATTTTTCAAGGTATCAATAACATACAAGTTGCTCATGAAGAGACCGCCGCTTGTTGTTTTCAAAGGTGACAATAACACAAGTTGCTCATGAAGAGACCGCCGCTTGTTGTATTTAAAGGTGTCAATAACATACAAGTTGCTCATGAAGAGACCGCCGCTTGATGTTTTTCAATAACACACAAGTTGCTCATGAAGAGACCGCCGCTTGCTGTTTTGAAAGGTGACAATAACACAAGTTGCTCATGAAGAGACCGCTGCTTGTTGTATTTAAAGGTGTCAATAACATATAAGTTGCTCATGAAGAGACCGCCACTTGATGTTTTTCAATAACACACAAATTTCTCATGAAGAGACCGCCGCTTGTTGTTTTGAAAGGTGACAGTAACACACAAGTTGCTCATGAAGAGACCGCCGCTTGCTGTTTTGTTGAAGATACTCATAAAATATCGTGAAGATATTGCTGGAGGTGAGAACCAATAATTTCATCGGGGATGGACAAACTGCTCATGAAGAGACCTCCATTTGTCATAAAGAAATCAGAAATAATCAAACTGCTCAAATAAAGAGTCAGTCGCTTGTTGTCATGTCGATATTCCAGAAGAAGGTTGTGATAACACTACTAGGGAATAAAGTTCATCTTCAATGGGAAACCATGAATGGATTCTTCCTGAGAAGATCAAGTATTTACATTGCAAAATAAATGCACTCTCCATCTAGGTTTTACAGCCTAGAGATATCCACAGGGTATCGTTCACAAGAGACAAAGCTGAATCCAGGAATAAACTGGAGAGGAAAACAATCAAACAAGACTCCACCCAATGAGGAAACAACTCAAATGGGGATTTATCCTATCCATAGATGGAAAAGGAAAGCTAAAGCAAGATTCTTCCACGAGAGTTAACTCAGTGGGGAATTAGAAAGAAGGCTCATTTTCTGCTTAAGTTGGCACTCTACCTGGAAAGATCAAATACATTATTTGAATAGACCCAACCAAGGTATACGAACTCAATGACATCAACAAATACAACTGTGCATGCATGATGCAAGTGTGAATGAATAAATGAATGCCATGTATGTGCTGACAAAACAAATGGACAAGATAAACTGGAGATGATAAGACATCATAGCACGACCCAACACTCGGCTAATCTCAACAGGATGGGAACATTACTGGAGATAAAACACAGGCCATCATTGGAGAAAGGTACTTTTACAAGGCTTAAATATCTCTGGAGAGGAAGATATTTTCAGGTAGAAAACCCAAAGTCCAGTCTTCTATTGCAAACAATCCATTGAAAGAATAACAACACAAACAAAGTTTTAGCTGGAAAGAAGTCTTGCTTAGCTGGAGATACTGGGAACACCACCCTCTGATAATGTATGAAAAACATATCTTGACAAATCTGGATTGCCCCTGGGATTAATTTTGGATGCCCCAAGTTTACTGCTGATAATCTGCGTGATGCACGACAATTCTTGCGAATAGCTTCACCTCTAAAATGCCCCGAGCTATATGGTTGGTGAGGAGAAATCGTCTCAAAAGGATTTTACAAAAGACCTGGCATTCACCATGCTCTGGTGTCTTCAAACTCTTAGAGAGATTCATCAAATCTCTACGTGATTGCCCCAGATTGACTGTAATTGGCACAACAAAGTCTTCAAATTTTGCCCCAAAAGGGTAAACAAGTTGGAGAAGCATTAACTGGGAGAAGCAACATGTTCGTGCTTACGGTCTTCAGGTGACATGCCCATGGATATGATTTTTCTTGACGTGATCTGTCAATTACTCAACATAGTGTCAGGCCTTAAAAGAATAAACTCATCACTGGTGCTTATGTGAGCTTCCTTGATATCAAACAAATGTTTTGCAGTTAGAAAAAGTTTACAATGAGAATGAAAATTCTAATGCAACAGTTATGTAAGTCTTGAAGATTTTGAAAGATATCGCACAAATTTTGCGAGTTAAAGCACCATTTATTTTTGTATAGGAAAAAACATATGATACCAACATAACTATTTAGAATATTCATAGGAGTCAGGAACACTACCTCATTGAAGTATGCTTTCAAAATAACCTTGCTTCAATTAGGACTTTTGAAGGTTGTAACGTGGTCTGGTTCATGGTTTTTAGAAAAAAGATTTTAAGGCTCAAAATATTTGGTGCCCACCCATTCTTCATGATGTTCTCCAACCCTATGTTCAGTTAATTCAACATGAGTGTTCATCTCTCAAAAGGATTTTGTGACGGTCAAGGAAACGACGAGGCTTTCAGAGTAGAAACCAACCTCATGTCTTTGTGTTTGTAGTCACCAATTTGTTCTTTGCTGAGGACTTTTCTTTGCAGTCCTTTTCTTTGCAATTTTTATTTTCCCTAACTTTTGCCTGAACTAATTCTTTTGAATTGATAGTCCAGCAGGATGCCTTAATTTTGCCTAAGTCACACGTTTTCATGTTTTTTGACTTAGCAGGCTTTTTCTTTTTCTCGATTTTTGACTTTTTGAACAAAATGTGTGACATTAGCTTGTCTTTGCTTGTTGAGAGGATTGTGATTGCCTTGTTTCTTGATGAATGAGGGATAACATTGTGGTTCCACATCCTCTAGATTCATTATACATGAAGGATAGCCCTCGTAGTTTCTCTTCAAAAAACATCTTCCTTATGAATTTTGAACACTCAGTCAGATTAACTAAAAACTACCCTGCCCCAGGTTAAAATTCAAGGTTTTTTCGTATAGAAAAGAAACTTCTGCTTCAAAGGCTCAAAAGGGGTTAGCAAGGGATTATCTTCCTTATATCTCCGGTGTTTAGGGATTTGAAATAATGCCTGTACATCATCAGCAAGATTTTATCCAAAAGCAAACAACCAGAGATTTTGTGTTCTTTAGATCATCATCCTCCCTTCAATCTCTGCCTAGGCAAGAGAATGGGCAATAAGTTGGTATCATAATGCCAAAAGAAATTTAAAATTTGAAAACAAATATGAGTGAAACGAATGAATTTCTTCAAGACAAACATACTCATTGTATTAAGATAATCATACAGATGCAAACAAGTTCTTACATGCAAACAATGTTTTGATAAACAAGAAAAATTACAAAAAGCAGAAATAAGTTAATGATCGAGGAAGGCTTTCCATCTGGACTTGAATCACCGAAAAGATCCTTCAAAACTCACAGTGACCATCAATCGTGTTTACTCTTCGGCACGTGCTTGATTTGAACTTCAAAACCAACATCCTTGAATGACAATCAGTGAATACTTTTATCATCGCTTCCTCCTTCTTAGAAGGATTGACTTGGGCGGCAACCCGAATTTCAACCAAGCCAGTTAAGTGCTCCACACTAGCTTTCAAATTAGTCATCTCTCTACGGAGTTCAGAAACCTCTTGCTTGACATTCTCCATTGTCCTCTTAGCGCGAGTGTTGTACTGGTGAGACCAAAGGAAAAAATTAAGACTTGGAAATGACCTTTGAAAGTGAAACAAAAAATATAGAGTGATGCATGATATGTGAACGTAAAAGAGTTTTTTATTTGATCTTCAAGGTATTAAGTTGTAAACATCAAGGTATGAAGATAGAAGATGAATTTTAAATTGGATCCAAACATTGATCAAGTTATCATCAAGATCAATCATCCATTTTGGTGGATTAGGGTTTTCGCCCTATCAACACCCAAGATCCATTGAGCTTGATGAAACTTGTGATGTTTACAAAGAAAGACCTCCAAATTCCTTCAAAGTCAAGTGAAAAAGGTTTTATGGATGCATGAATGCATGGCTATGTAACAACCACAAGCAAGGTCACAAATAAAGTCGAAAGGTTCAACGTCACGAGCATGGAGTCAAGGTAAGGAACACCCCCAAGGTATGTACTAACGGTTTAATCACACCTGTAGAACAAGGTTCTAAGAGTTCCCAGAGTCTACATTCCTCCTTCGGATATTACCAACGTCTTGATTACTCAATAATCAGAAATATTCTCAAGAGAAACTCATCCGAGCGTAGCATCGCGTAACAATTACTTCCGGATTACTCGGTTATAATCTCCGCGCTACACCTAAAAGGCCAAGATGGGTTAGGGTTCTACGATTCCCAGCTTCTCTGGCTCCTAGGTCGAAAATAATAATGTCTTCCCGATTACTCGGTAAACAAATATTACGTTCAAAAGGGCCTTCCACTGAGTGGGGGATCTCATGCCTCCTTCTTCGGGATTACTCCCTCAAAGTTAACATGACTATACCGCCCGTCCTATTCCTAAGTGTAACTTAGTCCGGGTATAGGACTTGTCCTTTGTAAATATTATCAACACCCAAATAATCATAATATATACATATAATCAAACAATCAAATAATGATAAAACAGATAAAACAAATTAGGCTTAACCCACTTAGGGATGGACCAGCAAGAGGTCAATCTTTCCCCAGCAGAGTCGCCAATTCTGTAGCAGTGAAAATCGGAGATCAAGCTATTAATTAACTTGACTCACAAAAAGCAAGAGTCGCCACCGCGCTTTATTATTTCCAAGGGAAAAGGGAAAAGAGCGAAATAAAACCCTAAAATATGCAATGTAAAGTAATATTTAAAAGTAATGAAAATACAATGCGTTTTAAAGAGATCGAGAGTTCGGGGGTTGGTTATACAATGGGAAGGTATTAGCACCCAATGCATCTGCGGTACTCCGCAGGAACCTTTTGAAATATCTGTTTTTTGTTTAAAAATTGTTTGTTTGATTAAAATGGTTTATTTGGTCAAAATGGGTATGGATGAGATTTTGAAGATACGACGACCTCGTGTCGAAGTTTTGGTTTAAAAGAGTGTATGTTTGAAATTAGGTTTTGAGGAGATTTAACTTAAGATTTAAAAATGTATGAAGGGGTTCACACAATCGTATTAGATACTCGATGACATGAAGTCAACAAATTAATTCTTTCCCTTGGATTTAAAGCCACAGACAGATAAGTAAGCTAAGAGTATACCAAACCTTAGGTGAAAATAAATCACAAGGCGACAGCATCAAAAAAACCTGATGTGAGATAATACTCCAAACATCAGATAAGACGCATCAAGTGAAAATAAATCACATACGAGAAAAGCGTGTCAGGAGAGGAATCAGATAAAGCGCAAAGGCGATGGGTAAAGCTCACGGTGTCAAATAAGAATCCTTGCATCACAAGAGATATACCGACAAAATCTAACAGCACGGGGAAACTTATGTGCGTCCGCACAATTTTCAGAAGTTAGTTGGAATTAAAAACAAAATCACAATGCAATGAAAATAATATTTTCAAAAACCTGAATTTATTTACAAGTGAAGTGAATAGAAAGTCAAAATATTATGTACAAGTATATATTTACAATACCAAATATTAAATCAAAATAGTAAGGTAAAAAGGGAATAAAGAAAAATTATAAATGCGCTATGCGAGAATGAACGCTTGAAACTGTTCTCAAAAACCTTCACAGTAAGCAAACTTGTTAGTAGCATAAGCAGTATGAAAATTAAAATGAAACGAAATTGCAATGATCAAAACATGTGTCAGTAAGTATAAAATAAAAAATGAAATTATATGATGCACATGAGTAAATGAATATTTACACAAATGAAAATCAAGAATTCATGACATTATTCAATGTAAATACAAAAATTAGCATTGCATTCACTATTTCAAGTGTATCAAAAGTAACCGCTATTTCAAACACAACGGAAAACAAAAACCCAAAGCTCACTTTGCAGCATGAGAAATTGAATTCAAAGCATGAACCAAATAAATGATGATTATCCAAGAATTTCAATGCACAAACAAGGTCAAATAAACTCATGCTAATATTCGATCCGAAATCAAAACATAGAAAGTTGATTTTGAAATAAGTTAAACTCAATCGAAACAAAACCGGGCAGTAACTAATTAATATGAAACATCGTTCAATAACTCAATCTCAAAAATATTCAAAACAAGTGAAATGCACAATGATGTCTTCCACCAAATTTTCCTTTGAATTCCAAATGAATACCATCATAATCTCCTTCCACATTGATTTAAATCAAAGAGCCATAACCTTAAATCTCACATGAGAAATAAACCATCGGTATCAAAATGTGATCATTAGTTACAATCGGTTCAAAACTTTGCATCTACTTCAAACAAATTCAAAACAAAATAACAATTAAGCATGACATATAAACTTCATGGACTCAAAGTCAAAAAAAAAAGTTAATTCCGTTTATGAGTATTCAAAAATCAATTAGTGTCTATTCATGTGATACTCAAAATATATTCAAAACATGGAAAACAAAATTGAATTGAGCCATGATTGGTTAGATCAAAATTGGACAGCACCTAAACATAAACAACTATGTCCAAAATTCCAATTCAAACATGTTTTATAATAAAAGGAAAACACGTCGTCTTCAATAACTTCTCGGTCAGATTTACACGCAAATGAAATGCGGCATTATCGTCACCTTCATCGAAACTAACAAGAATATTATTCGCCACAAATTCAATTGAAATCAAAACGAGCACAAATTAACACGGTACGGATTTCAATCGAAATCAAACAAAACATGATAACTGCTCAATATATACAAATGGAATGGCATCCGACACAACAAATTCAGCATAATCCAACACTTAAAGTGACATTGACTTTAGAATTCAACACAGTTTAATAGCAATTTTGACTCAACTGAATAAATTCAAAATCACATTTCAAGCTACTGTCAGTGGATTACCGATCTAACAACAAACTGTTTTTCATCAGAACTTAACAACAAAGCAGAAATAAACAGCATCATAATTATATGAAACTGAGATGAGATCGGAAATTACCGAATCGTGTCAACGTGGAGCTGCAATCTGTTAAACATTCACGGCGAGACGGAGAGAAGCTGCGAGCAAGTTGGCCATGGGAGTTCAGTTTGCGACAGTCACGAGCAGGTGGTTGTGATGCTTGCGGATAAGGTTGTTGTCCGGTGTTGCGAATGAAAACTGGTGAACAAACTCAGAGATGAAGCTGTTGTTTGGGAATAGAAACAAAGGCGGAGAAATGGGAGTGAAGGTTAGAAATGGTGATGACGATTGCGGTTGCCGGAAGTTGTTGAACGGCTGGGAGAAAGGTTGATAGATGGAGGTGGTAGGTGGATGAAGAAGTAGGCGGAGGTTGAAGGAGAACCGGTGAAAGGGAAAGGGGAATATGGATGAATCGGTGAAGGTTAGCTAGCGGAACAGGTATGTGTGAAGAGAAGAGAGATGACGGAAGGGTGTAGCTGCTGATGAGGATGGTGGTGAGATGAACAAGGGAGTTGATGGCGCGGAGGGGGGTTTGATGGAGAGGAAGAGATAATTGAAGGTTGGGTATGCGAGAAAGATGAAAGGGAATTTGGTTACTGTAAGTAGAAAAGGGGAATAGAGGGTTATGCGTGGAGAGAGAGGGAGGAAGATTGAAGATGAGGGAGTATTATTGTATTGCTTTTTTGTTGTTGTTTTTTTTTTGAACAATGAAAATAATGACCTTTAAATAGAGAAAAAGAATAGAAATATTATGATTACAGATTAAATCCAATCCGTCCAAAATTGTTAAATCTGCATCTATCTGTAACTCATGCCATCAACCAATAAGAATTAAGCAAAGTCTAATTAATATATTTTTGTGACCAAAATGTCCTTTAATGATAAAAATGAAATAAAAATTGAAAGTATTAAAATTAATTCAATTTAAAATATATTTTTTGAATAAAAACTAAAGAGCTAAAATGACCGAAAACAATAAAAAAAACGAACGAAAATTTATCCGAAAAAAATAAAATGAACACATTAAAATAAACTACATGTCACAAAGATTCAAGAAAAAATATTCAAAAAGTCAAAATCGAAATAAAAATGATAATTAAAATATCAGGATAAACAGACGTTTACGGTTAAAAACGAGACTTCAAACTGTATCGAAAAAATAAAGCGAGCATACCGTCATAATCTATGCGAGATGCAGATTCATAAAATGATCGGTAAAAGGTGAAAACTTGAAATATTTTCTCGCTAATTTTTCGTACATTGTTGAATTGCTTTTAACAGTTTGTCTATAAAACCAAAATATTTTTATTATCGACATATAAACAACTTGGAGCAATGCAAGAAACGAGTAAAGAGATAAAAATGCATGAAGTGAAATGTCAGGTATTTTTTAACTAAGACGATGCAAACTTTGATTTAAACTGACTTTTCTAGTCAATTTAAATACGACTAATGATGCAAAATATGATGAATGAAGATATTTACTAATGATTGTGACCAAATAACAAAATATGATATGAAAGTACGACTAAAACATATTAGGGGCGAAATTTAGGGTGCAACAGTTGTGCCTTGATGAATCAGTCTTCGAGAATCCACAATCAACCGTACTTCTGGCTTGGGAGACTCAAAACCTTAATTGAGGCGCGACACTTAATGCTCTTGATCCAGACCTATCTATGCACGTGAAACAAAAGAAAACATGAACGTACACCTTTGTATGCGATTTGAAATTTGTGATACATAGGCTAAAAATGTTCAAAACACTTGACAATCTTCGCATAGTCAAAGCTCGAAGGTGAGAGGTTAAAACCAACCATATTTCGTGACCTTGACTTATCTTAAAAAAATGCAAAAAAACAAAAAAATGGGATCATAGGTCAAAAATTGGGGTACAACAGCATCATCAAACTCGTATCACACCATATCATGTACAAAAAGATTGAAAATTGGCAAATTTGGAAAGTTTGTAAGGGGTGAATCAAATCAAATCTCAAGGCATTGATGTGAGAAGATTCAAGCCATAATTCTTACTCTAGCATATTGTACCATACATAAGCAAACCACAAGGATCGAAACAAGGGTTGGAAGCGGCAACAAGAAGCAGAACAAAGTTTGGAAAAAGTGATAAAAAGCTTGAAATCAAAATCGTACTTAGAGGCAATTTCAGAAGCTTAGACAAGTCCCAATCTCTTCCTGTGTGTTCACTCAACCTTCCTGGATCAAAAGCAATCATTCTAAGACACCACACTGCACTGTAAGTACCACGATAATCCGCTTCTTTCTTGAATACGTAAATCATCATTCTTGCATCATTTGAACAAATCATTGCCATATTTGTGATCCTCATAACATTTCCAAGCTTTTGGCATTACTTAATTTTGTTTATCTGACTCATACTGCAAAGTACCATAGTTAGGGTTTCGTGGATAGTTTTGGGTGTTTTTGTTTCAGGGATAATTGGCCATCAAGAAGGGCATGGTTAGAACCGGGATGTTGAGACGAGCATGACCATACCCTTGAAAGGCATTTTCGTGGCTTGTAGCAAGTTTTGGAGACGGCCTGGCTTATAGCTACGGACTGTTGTCCGTTGGTATAGGTCTGGATCGTTTTAGCCACGGTTCAATAAAGAAGATGAAGACGTGTCACTCAACCATTGCTCCATTCAAATCACGCGCGCACATTTTCTTTTGTGACTAACTAATGTTGTTTTGTTATATTATTATTATTATGCAATATACTAGCAAATAAAACAAAATGGCCTAGTGGTAAACGAGTACATCCAATAACCTACAGGACCTGGGTTCGAATCCCAGGTCCCCCACCTTCTTTGATAATTTTGCTTTTCAGGTGATCACATACACATGCCTAGCTACAGCCCATCATACATCCTCGTGTATCCAAGGGACAGATGGCCAATGGCCAGATCTGATGGCTGGAGATGGAAGGACCACCAAGGCTTTGGTCAACGTGTGCTCACTGGATCATCAAAAGTCAACAAGGCCAATGTGTAATGGGCCTCAGAATTTCTTCTCAAACAACAATTTCAGGCCCACACCCCTTTTCTCTTATATTTACTTATTTTGTTTTAATTATTTGTTTTGTTATTTTATTTAAATACTAACCAATTAAAATTCAGCCTTTTTATAAAATAAAACCACAAAAATATATTTTTATATTTAATCAAACTTTAAGTTTTATTTTTTATTAATGAATACTAATAAATTAATTTAGGTTTAATTAGAATAACTTTAATATATTTTTGTAAATAATTAAAATTAACTAGACATAATTAGGTTTTAATTACTAATTGAATTATTTTATTTTCTTTCCTTAAATAACAAAAACCCAAAAATCATTTATTTTTATTAATTAATTAATTAATTTCCTTCTTAAAATAAAATAACAAAAATCTTTTCTTTAACAAAAAGGGTCAAAACCCTAAACTTTGCGCTTGATCCAATTTCTCGCACGCGTTTTTTATTTTTATCATAATAATGTACTTGCCTCCGATTTGTAATAGTTAATAGGACCTTTTTTTTATTTTTTATCGCTTTATTTATTTTTAAGGGTTTGTCTTTGGCGATGTAAATACCCGACGCCTTGTAATTTAAATTCCGCATTTTATTTTCGCAAATTATAATTGTTAGATGTTTGATAATAGGATGGCATGACAAGACTGAATGTTTTAACCTAAAATTAACTTAGATCACCTTTAACATGTACCAAGATAAAAATAACTGAAAACGACACACTCGCACATGCGCACTCTTAGGGTACACCCCACTTGGTTGCCTTCGTACGCGGTCATTAAGTATAGGTCATTTTAGATGTCTCCCTCTTGTCTAAAAGATCATAGTCGCCTCAAAACGGTTGCCTCGGATATTGTTGCCTCAAAACAAATGATCTAAGACATTAGGGTTACCGCTAAGGCGTCCTAACATTGCTTTGGTGACCGTATGTCCCTCATTCGAATTGACCCTCAAACTCCAACGACGGTGCTACCTACTCACTAATAGTGGGATAGCATTGTCTAAAGGACATTAGCATAAAACGATTCCTTTTTCGAGTAGGTAGATGGTTCTTAGATACTTGCTCTTTCAAAAACAAAAACCCTTCACACTTACACTTTTCAAACAAAGTTTTCAAAACACTTCATACGCTCTTGAGGATAGAAGCAAGAGTTAAATCGAAGTTTTCAAACAAAAAAACTTTTTCAAACCCACAAGCACAAAGAAAACAATTTTGAAAACAATTGAGCAAGTACCTAAGAGCCCATGGATAACCACAGATAGAAAGGGTGCTAACACCTTCCCTTTCTATAATCTACCCCCCGAACCCGAGAAATATCTTGAAAAAGGAATTTTTCTATGCTTTTTTCCTTTCCTTGTTGGATAAAATAAAAGTCGGTGGCGACTCTTGCTTACCGCGATATTTTGCAAAAACAAACGCAAAACGCAAACCAACATTCCAAAAACAGTCAGTTCTTCCCACCGTATCACAGAACTGGCGACTCTGCCGGGGAGCACTTGTAAGTAGGGTGTACCTTAGGAATAATTCATAATGTTTTCAATTGCTTGACTTGTATGATTTATCTTTGTGGGTTGAATCAGAGTTACTATAGATCCTAACCCGGATCTGGGGATACCCTTTAGGTAAGTAGCAATAAACTGTGAGGGAAGTGTACGACATAGACCGATACGGTTGAAGTAGTAGCTACGTTGGTGTGGCACTTTAGTATGTACCGATATCCCTTGTGGCACAACGAGGAGAATATGGGTCTGCTAAGGGGTCATTAAGCACCAACTGACCTTAGAACCTTTAAATTGACCAACTTGACCATAGAACAGTAGCAGTATGCTACACTCATTGAGACTAAACTCTCGCGATGATTCTGGCCGCAAGAAAAGGTTGCTAAATTGGAATTATGACCGATCGAGGGTATTCAGTGATATTGAGATCCTCTAGAACCCGATTACTATTTTTAGGACATGTTTGAACCAACTGAACTGAAAGAGGGTAGTACCTAGACTCCTTGCCAGCCTGAAATTTAAGGGCTGTCTGTGTGACTTGTGTGCCTTTACCACGTTTGCTATTTGTGGATACTTGTGGTGTGTTTCCTATCATGACATAATAATATCATGACATTGCATACATCTTGCATTGGACTAACCTATTTCAAAGACAGGAGGGATTCATCTTTGTTCTGTTTTGTAGGTCATGGCACCCATGCGTAGAAACACCATCCGGATAAACTTTGTCCAGGTTCTCACTCTGCTTAAGGATTTGGTTGCAAAGGTGCCAAATACTACCTCCTTCATCAGAAGACATGGACACCTTCTTGGTTTGGTCACTTCCAAGATGGATGAATAAATGATGAGAGTCTTAGTCCAGTTCTTTGATCCACTGTACCATTGCTTTACTTTTCCGGACTACCAGTTGGTCCCCACCTTGGAAGAGTTCTTTGATCTGCTGGGTATCCCCATTCTGGAGCAGACCCCATTTATAGGTTGGGAGAAGATCCTTAGGCCGGAAGAGATTGCTTCAGCCCTTCATCTGACAAAGGCTGAGGTAATGTCTAATTGGGAAACTCGTAGTGGAGCAAAAGGCTTCTTGACTAAATTCTTGGTTGGTAAGGCTAATCAGTTCTGGGACAGTCTAGACTTCCAGGCATTTGAAGACATTCTGGCTCTTCTGATATATGGTTTGGTATTGTTTCCTAACTCGGATTCCTTCGTCGACGTGAATCTGGTGAAGATCTTCATATCTGGTAATCATGTGCCCACCCTCTTGGGTGACATTCTTCATTCCATTTTTGCCCGTACTACTCAGAGGCGGGGAACCCTTATGTCCTGTGCTCCATTGCTGGCGAGGTGGTTTATTTCTCACCTCCCCAAATCAGTTTTGAAGAACAAAGAAGGCATGGGCTGGGCCTATAGGATTATGTCTCTCTCTCTCATAATGACATCATTTGGACTATCAAGGGTATGGAAGATGTGGACATTATTGATCGCTGTGGGGAATACCCCAATGTTCCACTGATAGGAACCAATGGAGGGATCACTTATAATCCGTGCTTGGCCTTACGTCAGTTTGGGAGAGCTAGAAGGGAAGGACCTCATGAGTTGCTAATGCCTAGCATTGTCTTTAATTTCTAGGGAGATAGTGACGAGCAACGCCACAGATTCATAAGAGCTTGGGATAGGGTACACATATCTGATCCACACGAGCTGGGTACAAAGACTTCTCTACCAATGGAACCATATCTCCGATGGGTTCGCATATGTGCCTAAAAGCTGGGAATTCCCTACGAAGTCGTCTTGCCTATCATTGTTGAAGTTGCTGATGAAGAGGGGGTTCCTCCTACCATCCTACACCCTTACATGCCTACCGACATTGGGGCATTGAAGAGGTCCTGGATGCAGCTGAGGGAAGAACGAGATACTTACCGAGAAAAGTATCAAGAGCAAGAGCAGAAGATTCAGAAGTTGACAAGGCAGCTGGAGAATGAGCGGATTCTCAATGACTATGTCCGCACCGACAAGAAATGACCATGGGAGCACTAATTGTCTTTTTGATTATTTCTAGTTTTGATTTACTTTTCAGTTTTTCTTTCTTGTAACGCCTTAAAAGGCATCTGTTGAACAATTGATTTTGAAGTTTATCTAATAAAAGCGTGTTTCATTTTTGTTTACGAATTTGAATCTCTCGACGTCTTTGAAATCATATCATACACATTTCATTCCATGCACCTCAGAACAGGTACCCCTTACAGGTTTTTATCATCTTCTTCGCTGTTTATTTCAGCATCATGTCCTCTAAAACATCAACTGAACAAGCAATCAAGGCTCTACAGACTCAAAACGCCCAGTTCCAAGAGTTGTTCATGAGTTTGGCTAAGGGTCAGCAAGATCTGAAGACCCTTATCCTGAAAGAGAAGAAGAAGAAGAAGAAGAAGAAGAAGAAGAAGAAGAAGACGGTCTTGTTTAATATGGGTCGCAGATTCAGAAACGATTTGCGAGAAGAGGTTGATTTGACCCCCTCACCTGGAGGGAAGAATAATCAGGAAGAAAGGAGGGCTCCTAGCCCTGTGGTTTCAGACAACGAGACGGATTTTTACGAAGACCAGTATCCTCCGGCTGAGGATAGATACAAGCAACTGGAAGACCGGTTGAGTGCGATGGAAGTTTAGAAAGTGCCTGGTTTGGACTTTGGAGACTTGGGTGTGTCATCTAGGGTGGTAATCCCCCACAAGTTCAAAGCATCGATCTTTGCTAAATACGACGGAGTTTCTTGCCCGAAACTGCACCTCCGGTCGTATGTAAGGAAGATTCAGCCGTACACCACTGACAAGAACCTATGGATCCACTTCTTTCAAGATAGTCTCTCAGGGACTCAACTTGAATGGTTTTACCAGTTAGAAGGAGTTAGTATCCGTAATTGGGAGGACTTGGTTCCTGCCTTCTACAAGCAGTACCAATACAATGCCGACCTCGCTCCCACGCATACACAAATCCAGGGTATGTCAATGGGTGCGGGCGAAGGTTTCAAAGATTATGCTCAGAAATGGAGGGACCTTGATGGAAGAGTTCAACCACCCTTGGCTGATAGGGAGCTAGTGAATATGTTTCTAGGGACCTTGTTTGGTCCGTATTTCAACCATCTGATTGGAAGTTCTTCGTCCGGGTTTATAGAGCTGATTATGAACGGGGAAAGAATTTAAGCTGGTATCAAATCCGTTAAAATACAGAAGGGTGTTTCATCAGGCACCGAGAAGAAGCCTTTTAAGAAGGAGTCCAGTGCTGTGTATAGTTCAAAAAGTCAGAATAAACCTGAACTTCGCCAAGTTGTTAATGTGGTGGTTTTTTCAAGACCTGTTGTTGCTCCTCAGCACAACAATCAGTCAAGGGCCGAGAGACCACGAAGACAATTCACTCAGCTTAACATGACATTATCTCAGATTCTGCCGCAGCTATTGAAGACCAATATGGTGATTCCAAGGGAGGCCCGGAAGAATCCAAATACAACATCACCGAAGTACAACCCTAATGCCCGCTGTGCTTTTCACTCTGATAGCCCGGGGCATGATATGGATGATTGTTGGGTTTTGAAGAATAAGGTACATGACTTAATTGATGCAAAGGAGATTGAGTTCGAAGCACATGAAAGACCTAATGTTGTGACAGCTCCTATGCCCAAGCATGGAGTGAATGCTATAGATGAAGAGTCGTTTGTGGTTTCTGTGAAAGACATTATTACTCCATTGATGACTGTAAAGAAGAACCTTTTGTTAGCCAGTTTATTTCCGGGCTGTAACGAAGATTGTTGTATGTGTTCTGTCCTACCTACCGGTTGCCATCTTTTGAAGTCAGGTGTCCAACGCCTGATGGATATTAAAGAAATTCTGTTTGAGAATACTATTGTTCCTTTGGTTCCTACTGAAGAAGTTGCTATAATCACCATTTTTGACAATTCTTCCAAGGCTTCCTCGAGAAAGCTTGTTAGAATTACATATGTTCCAAGAATCGCACCATTGATCATTACTGTTCCTGGGCCTATCCTATATACATCCAATAAAGTTGTCCCTTGGCATTATGGGGCTGACGTTTACTATCACGGTGTTAAGAAAGACTTGAATACTGAAGATGCTAATACTAACGTCAATAATATTGTTGGACCTGCCAAAGTCACCCGCAGCAGAAGACTTTTCTCACCTGAAATCTCTCCGCCAGTTGTTCAGAAACCTGTTGTTATTACACCTGCCAGCGTACCCGCTGCTATTCCTGTTCAAGTTCCCATTCTTACCCCTGTTGCCGAGTCATCTGACACTCAGGGCAAAGGGACCACTGATGAGCCTGCCCGGACGGAGGCACCAAAGACAATTACCATGGAAGCCTCTAGACAAGAGATGGAGGAAATTTTGAAGATTATCAAAAAGAGTGACTACAATGTAGTCGAGAAGCTGGGGCAAACCCCATCCAAAATTTCTATGTTGTCTCTGTTGCTTTGCTCAGAGGCCCGTGCCAAGGCCCTGATTGCCTTCCTAAAGACTACGCGCGTGCCGCAAGAAACATCAGCTGGTCAGTTTAAAGATTGTGTGGCTAGTCTGACTGCTGATAATGGGTTGGGTTTCTCTGACGCCGACCTGCCTGCTAAGGGGAGAAATCACAATGATGCCCTGCATGTCTCCATTGAATACAGGGGCACTACTCTCTCCCATGTATTGGTGGATACTGGTTCCTCATTGAACGTTTTTCCTAAGAAAGCTCTAGACCGGCTGGACTATGAGGGTTTAGAGTTGAAGCCAAGTAACATTGTTGTCAGGGCCTTTGATGGGTCGAAGAGAATGGTACACGGAGAAGTGGATATTCTAGTGAAAGTTTGTTCTCAAATTGTCACGTCTACGTTTTATGTGATGGACATTTGGCCATCCTATTCTTATTAGCTGGGTCGCCCATGGATCCACAAAGCTGGGGCAGTCACTTCAACGCTCCACCAGATGCTGAAATACCCATTCAAAGGGAAAATTGTGACAATACGAGGAAAGGAAGAGTACATGGTAAGCCACCTCTACTCTTTCTGATATGTAGAGATGGATAGGGAGTTCATTGAGACCCTGTTTCAACATTTTGAAGAGGTTCCGTAGACGCTGGTGTTGTACCCCAAAACTTGCCCTCCCTTTTTCACAAGAAATCACAGCTTCGGGTTTTCCCTGATTTTTCAGATTGGCTCAAGAATCGGTCAAACAGACTTTTCTTATCAGTCTATCCAAAATTAAGGTTTCCATTGATTTTGAATCAGTCAAACAGATTATTAGGGTTTCTATTGATTTGGTTGGGTTTGGCTTAGGGTTTGATCAAGCAGACGTTTCCTTGACAGTAAATCCAAAATTAGGGTTTGCACACGCATTCTCAGAAGAATTTGAATCCACAGTGTCTCAATTGACTGTCACGTTGTTTTGACGCTTGTTCAAGATTTCTGTTTGTTTCTCAAGGCCTAAACATCTGGGATAGAAGCTAAGGTTTCTGATTGAAAGTTTGAAGCTTTAGTTTGATCAGTGAAGTGAAAGGCGTGTGGACGTTTGTTTGTTTAACTGTGCAATGCATATGGTTAACTGGAATGACGGGCGTATGGTGGTTAATGCAAGGTTGTGAGACTACAACGTTTATTGATTATTTATTTTATCTAAGTTAAAATAATTGAGATGCATTTCCAGTCATTTTAATTCAAGAGATTTAAATAAATAAATAAACAGTGTAAAAGAAAGATTGAAATATCTGACAAAAGATTTTTTATTTATTTTAATTGCTGTTACAAATGTTATTTGAATACTGTAAATTTGTTTACAGTATTTACAATAATGTTTATTACAATAATTAAAAATAAAATAAATCTATCTTCTAAGTCTCTTGAAGTCTTCATACTTCTCTGATCCCCAACTGGTATTTACCTGCAAAGACATAGAAAGAAGTCAGTACAGTTAAATTGAAAAGCAGTTTTGAATAGATAAATAAAAACTCATCATTAAAGATTGTTGGCCGGAATCATATTTTTTGGTTTTCATCATGTTTTACTCGTCCTCTTTACAAATCACAAGAAGATTTCTCTTCTTGGTTCACAAAGAGGAAAGTAAAATTATCCTTTGCAAGCATACAATCAAACACAAAGAAGGCACAAGGCTGCATAAAAGTACACCAAGTTGTACAATGTCAAAATGAAATGCCAAACCAAGTTGCACAAATTGGCAACTAAGTTACACAGACAGTCAATTAAGTTGCACAAACTGAGCAAACCAAATTGCAAGGTACACAAAGCTGCACAAGTTCAAACTGAACAAACAAGTTGCACAATGTCAAACAAAGCAAATCAAGCTGTCACTAAGCTGTCAAAAACTGCCTACAAGCTATCAAACTGTCAATGCAGAAAATAAGAAAGTACAGAATGCAGAGGAAAACCAAGTTGCAAGCAAGCAATTTTTCATCATTTTCCAGGCCAACAACTTTTCAGAATAAAAAGATATTAAGCAATAAAATATGCTTTTTTTGATAGAGAGAAAAAGAGAGAGAGAAGTAGGCTTTGCAGTTTGGCAGGCTATACAGAGAAGGAAGAAAGAATAAATAAATATAACAAGCTAAGGGTTACAAAAGGAGGAGAACAGAGAGAGGGCAGTTCCGAGAGAACAAAAAAAACTGAACTGCAAGCAAAACCTGCAAGTGGTAAAACCTGCAAACTGCTTGTAAACACAACAACATAGCCTATCAAAAGCAAAACCTGCAAGTTTATCACAAGCCTTCAAGCATAACAGCAAGCCTGCCTGTATCCAAACCTTCTAACCTGCATAAAACCTCCAAACACAACAAAATACCAACAAGCCTGCTTTCTTTACCAAAAAACAGAAGCAAGCCTTCCTGCACAACAAGCCTTAAAGCTTGTTCAATCCAAAACCTGCATAACCTCAAAACAAGCCTGTAACCAAAAAGCCTGCCTGTACCAGAAGCAAGCCTTCAAGCTTGCACATTAAAAACCAGTTCAAACTGCAGAACACCAACCTGCCTTCCTTACCAAACAACGAAGTTTAAAACTTGCAAAACCACAAACAAGCAAGCACAACAAGCCTGCCTAAAAACCTGTCAAAACCAAAACTCAAACAAATCGAAACCAAGTCCACAACAATAACAACAAGTATTCTCAGAACAGAGCCTTATCACCAAATCAACAATAACAATAACAAGCGCCTTAGAACAGGGTTCATCATAGGCAAAACCATCAGCCAACAAAGCCCACAAAGAAGAACATGTCAAAGGCAATGTTTCAGGTTTATCATCACTAACATACTCAAAGAACAACAAGCATTTCAGAATTAATATTCATCAACATCAGAATCAACAAAGCCCAAAAGAGGAGAAAATTCATAAATGAATATTCTAGGGTTTTCAGAATGAAGATTCATCACAAAACAGTTCAAAGCTAAAGATACAAATACCAGAAAGCAAGCTCTTGTCATCACAGCCTCCCTTCTCCGACCACCTGAGAGCGCCGTCGTCCAACCACCCGCCTGCTCTCCAAAAAACAAAACCCCAAGGTATTAATTTTCCTCCTTTCTGATTTACACCTCATACAAACGTAAACAATCAAAGATCAATAACATGCAAAGAGTAAAAACCTGAAAACCCTAAAATATATTAGAACAAAGTAATACCTTTTAATCGTCGCCTTGTACAATCACAGGGAGGGGAGATTGGAGGTGGCATTCTGGTGGCCTGAGGGTTGGAAAGGATACTCAGAAGCTTTGGTTAAGAACGATGAAGAGGCGAAGAAGATGAGAGGAGAGCGGCGCCGTTACAACTGTAAAACTAGGTTCTGAGCCAAACAAAGCCAAACCCTAAAAACTTTGTCAAAGCATCATGGGCTTTTGCCCCAGAGAACCAAACCAAGCCCAATTGTACTCTCAGCGCCACACCCCCCTCTTGTCCTCTTTCAATATTCATTTTGGGCCAAACATATCCCCTAAAGTCCATTTAACTTCTTTTTTTATTTTTCTTATATTTACAAATCAATACCTTTTTTTTATTATCACCTTATTTTATTTTTGTTCATAACCTAATTCCTAATTCTCTTTTGTTAAATAAAAATAATATATTAAATTATTTTTGTACAAAATATTCTTAATAGCTTTTAATATTTATTACATTTAAAAGTATGTAAATAATAGATTTTTTTGTCTTAAAACTTTTTGTTTAATAAATCTTTTTTTTATAAATTCCTAAATAACATTAACCAAAATATATAAATATTAGAATTTATTAGGTTAAATGATTCTCTTTTTTAAAAAACCCGTTTGTTTATATAAAACTAACAAAAACACAAAAATTAATAATAATACTTAATTTGCATTAGGTTAATATTTTGATCATTTGTAAATAATCATATGCATCTCACAATACTTTTGTTTCTCTTTGATTCTTATACCTTGTTATATTTTACATTGAGAATGCGACGATTCGATTTGGTTGTAAATAATATTTGGACATTACTATTCCGACAAGACTCATCCCCATTTATAAACATTTGTACCCCCATCCCCGGATACTTATTTGTAATAGCTTAGACTTTAAATTCCCGCAATTTATCGCTTTCCACATGCTGTATAGTAATTAGGGTTTGTATGAGAAGATTCAAAATCAACCGCTAGATAACCTAATACAAGATAAATGTATGAACATCAATACACGATTCACACTTGCACCTCTAGGGTAGCCTCGCTTGTTGTCTTGCCTCGGAAAATACAATCATGTCGCTCGAGTATGAGACACTCTAGCAAATGTCCCTTCGATAAACAAAGATCGTAGTCCCTCGATGACACTCGATGTTGCCTTCGATAAAACGATCTCGTCCCTTACAAAAATTGCTAGAGCGTCTCACATGTTGCCTTCAATGATTGTATATGATGACCCGCGCCCGTCCCGTTTAAGATCCTAACACAAGGTTGTTCACCAAATACAATGGTGAAACAACACTGTTAAAAGGGTTAAAAAACATGAGAAAGATCTTTGAGTAAAATAGGGTAGATAGCTCTTAGTTACTTGATCAAACTTGCAAAACATCCTTGCCATTTTTCAAACACACATCTCCACACAATTTCAAAACAAACTTTCAAAAAACATTGAAACATCTTTTCAAAAAGACATACACCTTTGTATATACTCAAACAAGAGTCATTACAAAGGTTGCCTAGATAAGGCATCTTTTTTTCAAAACATTTTCAAAAACCACACACACAAAGCACCATTTCAAACAATTGAAAAGCAAAGTCAAGTGATCTAAAACAAGTAACTAAGAGCCCATGGATAACCATGGATGAAAAGGGTGCTAGCACCTTCCCTTTTCATAATCTACCCCCCGAACCCACGAAAACATCTCAAAGGTCTTTCCTGTGCTTTTTGACCTTTCCTTAGGATAAAATAAAAAGTCGGTGGCGACTCTTGCTAAACCGAACAAGTGCAAACACAAACGCAAAATCCCAAGTCATTTCTCCCACCGTATCACAGAACTGGTGACTCTGCTGGGGATAAATCTAAAAGTGGGGTTACCTTTGGGTTTTAGATCACCTTTACTTGCTTACCTTGATTTCTTTGTTTGCTTTACTTTTTGGGTTCCTTGTTTGGGTTTGTTTAAATCCTACACCCGGATTTAGGGGCACCTTTTAGGTAAATAGCAATAAACTGTGAGGGAACTGTGTGGGGTATACCGACATGGTTGAAACAGTAGCTACGTTGATGTGGCACTTTGGTTGGTACTGGTAATCCTTGAGTTCAATCAAGGAGAGTACGGGGCCGCCGCGTGGTATCGTGAAGCATCAATTGACTATAGAACCTTACTTGACCATCTTGGCCTTTTTAGGGGTAGTGAGATGACCGACTTTGGTGCAGTACGAAGTTGGTAGATACTTGATACTACACTCATTGAGGATTGTTTTCTTGGAATATTTTGGTCGCCAGTTAAGTGGCTAAACCAAAACAATGAACACAGAAAATAATTCAATGATATTGAGCTCCTTAGAAACCGGTTTCTATTTTAGGACAGGTTGAGCCAACTAACTTCAAGAGGGTACTTACCTACAAACCCCATGCAAGCCTAAACCTAAGGACTTGTTTGCTTTGTGTGAATATGATTGTCTGTATGTACACTTGCTTACTTTTGCATGCATGTACATAACATCATAACATCATACCATAGCATTCTTTCAATAACCATTTCAAGGATCTCAAGGGTCTTTTGATACAGGGGCACATTGAACCAGACGTCTACCAAAGGGAAAGAGGGTTCCCCTCTAAACAAATACCGTCAAAGATCAAGTGCAACAACTTGAATCAAGGGCTATGACTCACTTGACATGGTGAGCTTGATTCTCATGGAAAGAAATCCACCGGTACGAAGTTCTCTAATCAAATATGTTGACCAAAGTTCAATCTCTAACATTTCTCTTGTGTTTACCCCGAGAGATTCTTGAAAACATGCATCCACATATCATGCATTGTATCATAACAGGTTTTCCTTTTCAGGTTTCCTTATTCTCCTACTGTTTATTTCAGTAGAGATGGCTCTAGAGCGGACTGTCAAAGATATCCAGGATCAAAATGCTCAACTTCAAGAAATGTTCTTGAACCTGTCCCAGGGGCAAGAAGAAGTGAAAGCTCTCCTCATAAGGGGCATGGTCCTCTGGAATTCAAGCAGTGTCAGGAATGATCAGTTGGAAGAACTTCAGTTTGAGCTGGCAACAATGAAGATCCAGATAATGGGACAACTAGTGGGCCAGATGGCTCCCATCCAGGACTTGGCTCAAAGACAAGAAGAGCTCAGGGTTCTCGTCAATAAACTTCTTCGGGACAACCAAGTGAGGGAAACATCTAAGGTTGAAGATCAAGTTATCATTCAACCCCCTTTGAGACAAGAAGACAAGGGAAAGGCTCCTCAACTTGCTTCAGGGTCACAAGCCCAGCCACAACCTCGACAGCGCCAACGGGGTAATCAGCGTAAGCAAAATACGTCTGAAAGACAGTTCACTGAGACTGACATACCATCATCTCTAATACTGGAACGCTTGTTGGAGGTCAATCTGACTGCTTTAAAGGATCCTATTCGGAAGCCTAATATCTCTGCTCCTAGCTATCACCCTGATGCATTTTGTGTATACCACTCCTATAGTCCTGGACATGACACCGATGACTGCTGGGCCTTGAAAAACAAAATTCAAGATCTGATTGACAACGGGGTGTTGAAATTCATGCCGGATGGCGAGATGAAAATCTTCCGTTAAGGGTTTCTCCACCTGAAATGACAAAGCTCGAACTGAGAGACTTTTGTTCCATTTGAATTTTCAAGTTGTAATTTCTTTTGTTATTCAAACAGTTATCGTTTGATGTCAAACTCTGTTTCATTAATGCATTGCATATGTTTGTCTTGAATTCATCCATTCGTTTTCACTATTCTTATGCTTTCTTTATGATATTTAACTCTTGATAAAAAGCTACAAGCCTTTAGAGGAAGGATGACGAAACAACACCATAATCTCATACAGTATGCTTTTGAACAGACCTTGCTGACGATGTACAGGCATTTCTTTCAAATCCTAAACAACGGAGTTATAAGGAAAATAATCCCTAGTCAACCCCTTCGAGCCAAAGAAGTAGGAGTGTTCTGTTTTAAACACAAAATTGAAACCTTTGATTAAACCTGGGGCAGGGTAGTCTCTCAGTTAATTCAAAAAAAAAAAGAGATGCGCATTGAAGTCGCAAACTCTCAGTTCGTAATACAACGAACGACATCAAAAGCATTCCTCTGGAATCAAAAGACAGTGGTGGCTCCTTATCTCATAGGCAGTCAATCTCTCAAAAGAGAAAGGCCCACTAAGCCAAAACCTACAAAGGAGGCTTAAGAAAGCTGGGGTATCCCGCTGACTGTAATCTCGAAAACAGGAACAGTCAGGCAAAAGTTAGGGATAACAAATCAAAAGAAAGAGGTCATTATAAATCCTCAATAAACATGGAAAATGTTGCAAAAATGATGTCTGCCTTCCATAAAATTCAACTGGTGTGAGCCATCACCAAAAAGTCGTTCCAATCTCGAATAGAGTTCGACGCACAATTAACTGAGTTTAGGACTGAAGGACATCACGAAGAGCGGGTGGGAACAAATATACTTTGAGCCTTTATCCTTTGTTTCTTAAACTGTGAACCAAGCCACATTACAACCCTTCAAAAGTCCTAATTGAAGCATGGGTTAGTTCAAAAGCATACTGTTACAAAAGGTATCCTGACTCCTGTAAGGCTTTTCCCTAAAATCTTGTGTTGAATTTGTCTTATAAAAAGTTTTCTGCTAAAAAACGCATTTTTCAAAACTTCGAGACAAGCATAAACTTTGCATTATTTGAATATCGTTGTTTGCACAAGGTTTATTTGTTCAACAGCGAAGAAATTCATACAGTGAATGTTCGGAGGAACAAAAGCTCTCTCGGTGAGTAAAATCACTTCAAGTGGGATGATACTCCCGTTGCAAAAATCTCCCGTCAACAAAAAGAGACTTGGTTTGGTATTGTCCAACAAATCTGGGGCAGTCCAGTCAAGATTTCAACAAATCTTTCAAAGTCCAACAAATCTAGGGCAGTCCAGTCAAGATTTCAACAAATATTTCAATGTCCATTAAACCTAAGGCAGTCCAGTCAAGATTTTAAGAAATCTCTCAACTTCAAGATACAGTCCAGATACACTCCAGACACGGTTGCCATTCTGTCACTCATTCAGATCCCAGTTACAGTTTCAGATACACTCCAGACACAGAAGTCATTCTGCTACTCATACAGATCTCAAACTTCAGATACAGTCCAGATACGCTCCAGACACGGTTGCCATTCTGTCACTCATTCAGATCCCAGTTACAGTTTCAGATACACTCCAGACACGGAAGTCATTCTGCTACTCATACAGATCTCAAATTTCAGATACAGTCCAGATACGCTCCAGACACGGTTGCCATTCTGTCACTCATTCAGATCCCAGTTATAGTTTCAGATACACTCCAGACACAGAAGTCATTCTGCTTCTCATACAGATCTCAACTCTCAGATACAGTCCAGATACGCTCCAGACATGGTTGCCATTCTGTCACTTATTCAGATCCCAGTTACAGTTTCAGATACACTCCAGACACGGAAGTCATTTTGCTTCTCATACAGATCTCAACTCCAAGATACAGTCCAGATATGCTCCAGACACGGTTGCCATTCTGTCACTCATTTAGATCCCAGTTACAGTTTCAGATACACTCTAGACACAGAAGTCATTATGCTACTCATACAGATCTCAAACTTCAGATACAGTCCAGATACGCTCCAGACACGGTTGCTTTTCTGTCACTCATTCAGAATTTATCCTCAGCCCAGGGATGCTCCAAATGCAGATACCTTCCTGCTTCTCAACATACAATTCAAATTCCTGATATCCCCAACAGATTAAATATTCTTATTCTTAAAGCGGCATACAACCTAAACCTGAACTTCTTCCAGACAGGAATAAGCTTTTCCCAGAGTCCTGAGTTTTTACTCTCCAACAGGATAGCCACTCCTCAACAGTATGGCTATTCCCCACAAAATTCTTATTCCCTGAGCAGAACGAAGACTCTCATTCTCAGTTCCTCACAGGGTATTCCCCAGTGAAGATCTCCTCAAAACAGGAATCCCCAGTAGATTGGCATACAACCCCAAACTCCTGATTCCCCAACAGCGGTCCCAGGACTTCTCATTTTCAACGATCAAAGGATTTTCCATCCCCTGCAGCAGTCAAGGATTCACTTTCCCCGGCAGCAACCAAAGAATCCATTATCTCCAGCTATCCGGATTTTATCTTCCTCAACAAGACGGCTACTCAGCTTGCATGCATAACCATTTCATTCATATATCATAAACATTGATGAAACACAATTCATTGCATCATGCATATCATGCAAAATAACTTTGTGTTTTAGCTAACATTTTACCCTTTTCAGGATAAGATTAAAAGGCTCTCGTTAACAAGTGCTCAGATACAGTACAGATACACCCCAGACACAGCGGTCATTCTGCTATTCATTCAGACTTCAGCAATCCGATACAGACTAGATACGCCCCAGACACGGTGGCCATTCTATCCCTCATTTAGATTCAACTATCAACCTCAAAGTTCAGATACGCGCCAGACACGGATACCATTTTGTCCTTTACACCAGCAGCTTGATTCTCCCCAGTGCAATCACCACGGAAGTCATTCTGCTACTCATACAGACTTCAACTTCTGAAAACAGTTTACGGATTCTCCAAACACGGATGTTAATCTATTGCTTGTTCAGGTTCAAAACTTCTGAAAACAGTTTACAGATTCTCCAAACACGAATGTTAATCTATCTCTTATTCAACTTCAACTTCTGAAAACAGTTTACGGATTCTCCAAACACGGATGTTAATCTATTGCTTGTTCAGCTTCAAAACTTCTGAAAACAGTTTACGGATTCTCCAAACACGGATGTTAATCTATTGCTTATTCAACTTCAACTTCTGAAAACAGTTTATGGATTCTCCAAACACGGATGTTAATCTATTGCTTGTTCAGATTCAACTTTCGAAAACAGTTTACGGATTCTCCAAACACGGATGTCAGTCTATTGCTTATTCAGACCCCCAGCTCAGAAATATTCCAAAACATGGACGCCTTTCTGATACTCATTCTTTCACCTACCACATACGTTCAACAAACAATCCAGATGGCATCCTTAAGCCCATCCCCTACAAGTTTCTGTCACATCTCCAAATGGCATCTTTAAGCCCATTCCCTCAAACTACGCTTTGACGAGTGCAAATTTTTTGGGCACTCTAATGTCCAATCTCCTTTTACCTTCGAGTCGCGAACGGCAAAACTACCAGTCTAACTCTTCAGGTTCAAGAAGATTGAACAGGGGCAACTGTTATACCCCAAAATTTGCCCTCCCATTTCACAAAAATTCACAGCTTCGGGTTTTCCCTAATTTTTCAGATTGGCTCAAGAATCGGTCAAACAGACTTTTCTTATCAGTCTATCCAAAATTAAGGTTTCCATTGATTTTGAATCAGTCAAACAGATTATTAGGGTTTCTATTGATTTGGTTGAGTTTGGCTCAGGGTTTGATCAAGCAGACATTTCCTTGACAGTAAATCCAAAATTAGGGTTTGCACACGCATTCTCAAAAGAATTTGAATCCAGTGTCTCAATTGACTGTCACGTTGTTTTGACGCTTGTTCAAGATTTCTGTTTGTTTCTCAAGGCCTAAACATCTGGGATAGAAGCTAAGGTTTCTGATTGAAAGTTTGAAGCTTTAGTTTGATTAGTGAAGTGAAAGGCGTGTGGACGTTTGTTTGTTTAACTGTGCAATGCATATGGGTAACTGGAATGACGGGCGTATGGTGGTTAATGCAAGGTTGTGAGACTACAACGTTTATTGATTATTTATTTTATCTAAGTTAAAATAATTGGGATGCATTTCCAGTCATTTTAATTCAAGAGATTTAAATAAATAAATAAACAGTGTAAAAGAAAGATTGAAATATCTGACAAAAGATTTTTTATTTATTTTAATTGCTGTTACAAATGTTATTTGAATACTGTAAATTTGTTTACAGTATTTACAATAATGTTTATTACAATAATTAAAAATAAAATAAATCTATCTTCTAAGTCTCTTGAAGTCTTCATACTTCTCTGATCCCCAACTGGTATTTACCTGCAAACACAAAGAAAGAAGTCAGTACAGTTAAATTGAAAAGCAGTTTTGAACAGATAAATAAAAACTCATCATTAAAGATTGTCGGCCGGAATCAGATTTTTTGGTTTTCATCATGTTTTACTCGTCCTCTTTGCAAATCACAAGAAGATTTCTCTTCTTGGTTCACAACGAGGAAAGTAAAATTATCCTTTGCAAGCATACAATCAAACACAAAGAAGGCACAAGGCTGCATAAAAGTACACCAAGTTGTACAATGTCAAAATGAAATGCCAAACCAAGTTGCACAAATTGGCAACTAAGTTACACAGACTGTCAATTAAGTTGCACAAACTGAGCAAACCAAATTGCAAGCTACACAAAGTTGCACAAGTTCAAACTGAACAAACAAGTTGCACAATGTCAAACAAAGAAAATCAAGCTGTCACTAAGCTGTCAAAAACTGCCTACAAGCTATCAAACTGTCAATGCAGAAAATAAGAAAGTACAGAATGCAGAGGAAAACCAAGTTGCAAGCAAGCAATTTTTTATCATTTTCCAGGCCAACAACTTTTCAGAATAAAAAGATATTAAGCAATAAGATATGCTTTTTTAATAGAGAGAAAAAGAGAGAGAGAGAGAAGTAGGCTTTGCAGTTTGGCAGGCTATACAGAGCAGGAAGAAAGAATAAATAAATATAACAAGCTAAGGGTTACAAAAGGAGCAGAACAAAGAGAGGGAAGTTCAGAGAGAACAAAAAAAAACTGAACTGCAAGCAAAACCTGCAAGTGGTAAAACCTGCAAACTGCTTGTAAACACAACAGCATAGCCTATCAAAAGCAAAACCTGCAAGTTTATCACAAGCCTTCAAGCATAACAACAAGCCTGCCTGTATCCAAACCTTCTAACCTGCATAAAACCTCCAAACACAACAAAATACCAACAAGCCTGCTTTCTTTACCAAAAAACAGAAGCAAGCCTGCCTGCACAACAAGCCTTAAAGCTTGTTCAGTCCAAAACCTGCATAACCTCAAAACAAGCATGTAACCAAAAAGCCTGCCTGTACCAGAAGCAAGCCTTCAAGCTTGCACAACAAAAACCAGTTCAAACTACAGAACACCAACCTGTCTTCCTTACCAAACAAGCAAGTTTAAAACTTGCAAAACCACAAACAAGCAAGCACAACAAGCCTGCCTAAAAACCTGTCAAAACCAAAACTCAAACAAATCCAAACCAAGTCCACAACAATAACAACAAGTATTCTTAAGAGCCTCATCACCAAATCAACAATAACAATAACAAGCGCCTCAGAACAGGGTTCGTCATATTAAAAACCATCAGCCAACAAAGCCCACAGAGAAGAACATGTCAAAGGCAATGTTTCAGGTTTATCATCACTAACATACTCAAAGAACAACAAGCATTTCATAATTAATATTCATCAACATCAGAATCAACAAAGCCCAAAAGAGGAGAAAATTCAGAAACGAATATTCTAGGGTTTTCAGAATGAAGATTCATCACAAAACAGTTCAAAGCTAAAGATACAAATACCAGGAAGCAAGCTCTTGTCATCACAGCCTCCCTTCTCCGACCACCTGAGAGCGCCACCGTCCAACCTCCCGCCTCCTCTCCAAAAAACAAAACCCCAATGTATTAATTTTCCTCCTTTCTGATTTACACCTCATACAAACGTAAACAATCAAAGATCAATAACATGCAAAGAGTAAAAACGTGAAAACCCTAAAACACATTAGAACAAAGTAATACCTTTTAATCGTCGCCTTGTACAATCACGGGGAGGGGAGATTGGAGGTGGCATTCTGGTGGTCTGAGGGTTGGAAAGGATACTCAGAAGCTTTGGTTAAGAACGATGAAGAGGAGAAGAAGATGAGAGAAGAGCGGCGCCGTTACAACTGTAAACCTAGGTTCTAAGCCAAACAAAGCCAAACCCTAAAAACTTTGTCAAAGCATCGTGGGCTTTTTCCCCAGCGAATCAAACCAAGCCCAATTGTACTCTCAGGGCCACACCCCCCTCTTGTCCTCTTTCAATATTCATTATGGGCCAAACATATCCCCTAAAACCCATTTAACTTCTTTTTTATTTTTCTTATATTTACAAATCAATACCTTTTTTTTATTATCACCTTATTTTCTTTTTGTTCATAACCTAATTCCTAATTCTCTTTTATTAAATAAAAATAATATATTAAATTGTTTTTGTACAAAATATTCTTAATAGATTTTAATATTTATTACATTTAAAAGTATGTAAATAATAGATTTTTTTGTCTTAAAACTTTTTGTTTAATAAATCTTTTTTTATAAATTCCTAAATAACATTAACCAAAATATATAAATATTAGAATTTATTAGGTTAAATGATTCTCTTTTTTAAAAAACGTTTTGTTTATATAAAACTAACAAAAACACAAAAATTAATAATAATAATTAATTTTGCATTAGGTTAATATTTTGATCATTTGTAAATAATCATATGCATCTCACAATTCTTTTGTTTCTCTTTGATTCTTATATCTTGTTATATTTTACATTGAGAATGCGACGATTCGATTTGGTTGTAAATAATATTTGGACATTACTATTCCGACAAGACTCATCCCCATTTGTAAACATTTGTACCCCTATCCCCGGATACTTATTTGTAATAGCTTAGACTTTAAATTCCCACAATTTATCGCTTTCTACATGCTGTATAGTAATTAGGGTTTGTATGCGAAGATTCAAAATCAACCGCTAGATAACCTAATACAAGATAAATGTGTGAACATCAATACACGATTCACACTTGCACCTCTAGGGTAGCCTCGCTTGTTGTCTTGCCTCATAAAATACAATCATGTCCCTCGAGTATGAGACACTCTAGCAAATGTCTTTTCGATAAACAAAGATCGTAGTCCCTCGATGACCCTCGATGTTGCCTTCGATAAAACGATCTCGTCCCTTACAAAAATTACTAGAGTGTCTCACAAGTTGCCTTCAATGATTGTATACGATGACCCGCGCCCGTCCCGTTTAACATCCTAACACAAGGTTGTTCACCAAATACAATGGTGAAACAACACTGTTAAAAGGGTTAAAAAACATGAGAAAGATCTTTGAGTAAAATAGGGTAGATAGCTCTTAGTTACTTGATCAAACTTGCAAAACATCCTTGCCATTTTTCAAACACACATCTCCACACAATTTCAAAACAAACTTTCAAAAAACATTGAAACATCTTTTCAAAAAGACATACACCTTTGTATATACTCAAACAAGAGTCATTACAAAGGTTGCCTAGACAAGGCATCTTTTTTTCAAAACATTTTCAAAAACCACACACACAAAGCACCATTTCAAACAATTGAATAGCAAAGGCAAGTGATCTAAAACAAGTAACTAAGAGCCCATGGATAACCATGGATGAAAAGGGTGCTAGAACCTTCCCTTTTCATAATCTACCCCCCGAACCCACGAAAACATCTCAAAGGTCTTTCCTGTGCTTTTTGACCTTTCCTTAGGATAAAATAAAAAGTCGGTGGCGACTCTTGCTAAACTGAACAAGTGCGAACACAAACGCAAAATCCCAAGTCAGTTCTCCCACCGTATCACAGTTGGCATCAGCTGAATCTGTTACTGAAGATCCTTCCATGAAGATGACTTTCTTTAAGGATACCCGGGCTGTCATTGAGAAAGGTGGGTGTGCAAATTGGGGTCAACTCCCTGATTTTGCATATAAGACTAACAAGTTTGGTTTGGGTTTCACTGTAGAAGCTCAAAAGGCAGTTCGGAGTGCACGGATCAGAAGAACTCTCCTGTTTATCAGCAATTCAGGAGTGAATGCCATTGAAGACGATGTTGAAGAATCCGAGTTCGACAGTTGGATCTATCCTACTACTAATGGTGGACTAAGCAATTGGACAGCAAAGGACTTCGTCCCAATTTCTTTTGTTACCCAGTAATGAAACTTTTGTTTTGTAATAGACAATGTTTTAATCTTTATGGCCCGGTGTCTTACCCGAGGCACCGTGGCTTCATTTGTGAGGGCTTTATGTGTGTCATCTACATATATCATTAATAAAAGCATTGGATGTTTCTTGCATTTCAAATTTTGCGCTCCTTGTTTTTCTTTTATTACATATTACAAAACAGCTATTTTACACACACTGACATATACAGGTCTACATCCACTCTGGATCCCACTGGTAACGACCCTGCTACTTCCAGTTATGACTTTGAAAGTCCGATCAACTTAGCCGAAGACGAAGGTGAAGATGATTGCGAAGTGCCTAGTAAACTTGCTAGACTTCTACTTCAAGAAGAGAGGGCTATTCAGCCGCATGAAGAGCCCGTGGAATCAGTAAATATGGGTACAGATATAGACAAGAAAGAGGTCAAGATCGGTGCAAATCTAGAAGTTAGTGTTAAACAACGGTTGATTCAGATGCTACATGACTATGTTGAGATCTTTGCCTGGTCTTATAAAGATATGCCAGGATTGGATATCGATATTGTGGTTCACCGTCTGCCTACCAAGGAAGACTGTCCTCCAGTGAAATAGAAGGTCCGTCGAATGCGCCCAGAGATGTCCGAGAAAATCAAGGCCGAAGTTATGAAACAATTTGACGCCGGTTTTCTAGCGATTACTTCTTACCCGCACAGTTCCCTCACAGTCTTGTTTCTACTTTCTAAGAAGGTATCCCCCAGATCCGGGTTAGGATCTATAGAACTCCCAAGACAGTGCCCACAATAATAAAGCAAGCAATTTAGACAATTGAAAACACAAGTGATCTTAGTCCTAAGGTACACCTCACTTTAAAGCTCTCCCCAGCAGAGTCGCCAGTTCTGTGATCGGTGGATCTGGAACTGACTGTTTAACGCTGGTTTCACGAAATGTCGCGGTAAGAAAGAGTCGCCACCGTCTTTTATTTTCTCCAATATGGACAGGATAAAAGCACAGCAAAATTCCTTATGAGATAGTTTCTCGGTTTGGGAGGTAGATTTATAGAAAGGGAAGGTGTTAGCACCCTTTCTATCCATGGTTATCCATGGGCTCTTACATACTTGCTCATTTGTGTTTTCAAAAGTGTTTGCTTTTCAATTGTGAGTGGGTTTGAAAAAAGTTTCGTTTAAAGATTTCAGATCGACTCTTGTATCAGTCCTCAAGAGTGTTTGAAAAATTGTTTTTGAAAGCTTTTTGAAAGTGTCGGTGTGAAAAGAGTTTTGTTTGTTTTTTTTAGAGCAAGTATCTACGAGTCATCTACCTACCCTAAGGAATTAAGCTGTGTAGAAATCCTTTAGGTAGTGTCGTCCCACCATTGAGAGGTAGGTAGCACCACCGTTGGAGGTGTTCGGGTCAATTTGTTTGTAGGGACAGTGTGGTCACCAGAGCAACAGTAGGACACCTTAGAAGCTACTCTTATGCCATTGATCTTTTTTATTCTGAGGCAACCGTTTCGAGGCAACTGTTCCGAGGCAACCGTTTCGAGGCAACTTGATCAATGGACATAAGGACTTACTAAGACGTCCTATACTCGACGACCACGTTTCGAGGGCAAGGCAACAGTGAGTCGTACCCTAAGAGTGGTGTGTGAACTTGTGTGTCATTCCAGTTAATATTTGTCTTTGATCGTGCATTTGGTGAGCTACACATTGTTTTTAATTTAGGCATTCATTCTTTCATGCAATTAGAATTAAGAGTGCGGAAATTTAAATGCGGACAATAAAAGTCCTACGCTATTACAAGGCGCGGGTCTATACATCGCCAAATTAACAAAGACCCGTTTTTTAATAAAATGCGGAAAGTAAAACCTAGTTACTATTACAAGGCTTGAGCAATTACATAATATTCGGAAATAAAATAAATACGCGAAAAGAAATTAGAATCGAATGTTCGAGGGCGTTGGACCCTTTTGAGATTAAATTGAAATTAAAAGTTAAAAGAAATGTTTTTTAGGTTTTTTGGTATTTAATGAGCATAAAGAAAATTAATTAAAATTAGAAGTTAAATGAAACCCTAGTTCTAAGTTGTTTTTTATTTATGAAAAATATTCAAGTTTAACCTAATTTACACTAATTAATTAGTTACATGGATATTTACAAAATAGATTAATAATTAATAATAATGATAATAAGAAAAAAATTATTTATTAAGAAAAAGGATAAAAATGCTAAAAACCTAATTTCTACATATTTTAGTTATTTAAGAAAAGATTAAAATTAAAACCTAATTTTACTAAATTGATTATTAAAATTTATTTACAAAAATATTTAATGAATAAATTAATTAACATATTTTGATGTCTGATTTTTATTATGAAAATTATATTTTGTGAATTAAAAGAAAACAATTAAAATAATTAAAAGAAAAGAAAAGGAGAAAAAAAAGAATACAAACAATGGGGGTGTCTGACCCAATTTGGGAGGTTTGTTGAAGCATTTTGGCCCAATAATGCAAAGCCTTTTTTGACTTTCAGAGATTGCATATGGAGTGGTTGACTGAGGTGCACGGTGGAATCCATGTTATGGCCTTTGGATGAGATCTCCTGGGCGCGTGGCAAGCAAGCATATGAGGATGCATGATGGTCTTTGGATGAAGCGCTGCGTGGAAACATGTTATGGAGAAAAATATGAAATATAAGAAGGGGACCTGGGAATCGAACCCAGGTCCCAGTACCTGCATGACAACTCAATTTCCAACTGAACCAACGCGCGTGTTTGTTAATATTATGGAACATAATTAATATAAAAGAAAAGCAAGCGTTATTGGTAGAAAGCAAAAGCGCGCTAAATTATTTGAATGATCCAATAGTAACGAGCCACGCATGCTTCTTCTCCGTTTTGCCTGCAAATAGAAAATAGATAGCGGGGGTTTTAAACCCCCACTAAATGGGACCTGCAAATAATAGCGAATACGCCCATGGTTAACATAAAAAGGGCGCGAGGTATTGGATGGACTCGTCTTGTTGTCACGAACTCAATGGTACCAGTTTGAAGGGCTGATTTTTCCATATGAAGGAACCCCTAATTCAAAGCTTCTGAAACCCTAAAATGCATTAATGGTGGATCACGATACATGCATTGTTAGTTCAATTAAAGGGCACCAATAGCTTCAGAATATCCATATTAGTGTTAATCAACAATTAAAATGCATGACCAATGTCTGGAAATTAAAACACGATAATGAAAATATTTATGAAAAGTGAGACTTCGTTCTACCAATTCCTTGAGTACGGAGGGCTGGTTTTGATTGTAATGGTTTCCTGGATGCCCTGGCAATGTTTCAGAATGATTTTCAAGCCTTGAATCGTCCTCTAGGTATGAAAACAGTTTCAAGGTTTTTTGGCCAAAATTGCAAGTTGGTTATTGGTTTTCTGTGCAGCCCTTGTGTCCAATGGAATAGGTTTTTTGTTCTGCCTATGTAAGTGAATGAATTAGGTTAAGAAAGCCAGCCCAAAGTCCATCCATTTATGATTTTGAATATTTGATTTTCTATATCTTTTTTCCAATATTTTTCATGCCAATCATTGCCAATTGTGGAAGATTTTGTCCCTTGAGAAGGTGCACAAAATATTTGTCTCATAATGGAAGGATTTGCTGCACAAAAAGGATTTAAAACCATTGTTTAGTATTTTTCTCATAATTAAATTTAATTAAATGAATTAATAAGATTAAAAATTCAATTAATTAATTAAAAATAAGAAAATAACTCCCTTTTAGCTTAATAGGTCGTGCATAGCCTTTGGGTAATGATTCATGGAAGAAATTGAGGCCCATTAGCAATTTTGAGGCATTTGAAGCAAAGTTGACTTTTCAAAATTCCCAAAAATTTCCCAACTTCTACAAGGAATATCTTGCTCAATTTTGAAGATATGATCATGTTCTTGGACATTTTGGAAAGGTCTTGAAGTCCTCTAACCAATACCTTTCGTCCCATGTCATTTTGATTTACCAATCTCAAGTTATGGTCTTTGACTTAAAGTGCCTTTTTGTTGACTTTTGAAAATGACCCATAATGTTGAAATTGATAACTTTTTGTGAGAGCATTTCTTGGACTTGAAGTGTGAATATGAGTTGTAGGAAAAGTCATTCTCTTCAAAATGAGCTTTGGATGGGATTTTTCTGATAAACCATGAGGAAGTTATGCCCTGGTCAATTTGCAGTTGACTTTTTCAGCTGTCCAAAAATAGAAACGTTTGCATTTTGAGACTTTTTTAGCCATTCTTTGAGAATCATGATCAAGAATTGATCAAATGATGTTTGTGGCTTCAAAATAAGATGTTGACCAAAATTTTTGACTTTTGACTGTCAAATGACCATTTTGCCCCTGCAGTTGACTGTGAAGCAATTAGGGTTTTTGACTGTGCAATTTGAGGGATTTTGAAGCTTGATCTTGGCAAGTCTTGAAGAATATTGGAGGGAAAATTTTGGGGTACAACAGTTGCCCCTGTTCAATCTTCTTAGACCTGAGGATGTAGATTGGCTGGCGTGCCTTTCGTAATCCGAAGGTGGAAGATGATTGAACACTAGAGTGCCCAGAAATTTACACTCACATAGTAGAATGTCAGCAGTATGATATAGGGAATGGGCTTACAGATGCCATTTGGAGAGATGAGGGATAGGAGGATGGGCTTATAGATGCCATCTGATGTGGTGACGGAGTCTTGTGGGAATGGGCTTATAGATGCCATTTGGAGACTGTTGGTATATGGATGGGCTTATAGATGCCATCGGGAGGTTGTCGATAGCGTAAGAGATTCCTTAGCGAGAACTTGCGTACCTTTAAACTCTTCAGACGTGCCCTGGCAAGATACAGGAATCGAGTCCGGAGAATACAGTCGTCAACAAATACACCCTGGCAAGATACAGGAATCAGATCTTCAAACTCTTCAGACGTGCCCTGGCAAGATACAGGAATCGAGTCTAGAATATAGTAAGGTTGGTGAGTTGTCTCTACTGACAGGTTATCCTCATGGACGAGTGGTCTTTGACGACGAGTGTCTATAACGACGAGTGTCTATAACGACGAGTGTCTATAACGACGAGTGTCTATAACGACGAGTGTCTATGACGACGAGTGTCTATGACGACGAGTGTTTATGACGACGAGTGTCTATGACGACGAGTGTCTATAACGACGAGTGTCTATAACGACGAGTGTCTATGACGACGAGTGTCTATGACGAAGAGTGTCTATAACGACGAGTGTCTATGACGACGAGTGTCTATAACGACGAGTGTCTATGACGACGAGTGTCTATGACGACGAGTGTCTATGACGACGAGTGTCTATGACGACGAGTGTCTATAACGACGAGTGTCTATAACGACGAGTGTCTATAACGACGAGTGTCTATAACGACGAGTGTCTATAACGACGAGTGTCTATGACGACGAGTGTCTATGACAACGAGTGTCTATGACGACCAGTGTCTATAACGACCAGTGTCTATAACGACGAGTGTCTATAACGACGAGTGTCTATAACGACGAGTGTCTATGACGACGAGTGTCTATAATGACGAGTGTCTATAACGACGAGTGTCTATGACGACGAGTGTCTATGACGACGAGTGTCTATAACGACGAGTGTCTATAACGACGAGTGTCTATAACGACGAGGGTCTATAACGACGAGTGTCTATAACGACGAGTGTCTATGACAACGAGTGTCTATGACGACGAGTGTCTATAACGACGAGTGTCTATGACGACGAGTGTCTATAACGACCAGTGTCTATAACGATGAGTGTCTATGACGACGAGTGTCTATGATGACGAGTGTCTATAACGATGAGTGTCTATAACGACGAGTGTCTATAACGACGAGTGTCTATAACGACGAGTGTCTATAACGACGAGTGTCTATGACGACGAGTGTCTATGACGACGAGTGTCTATAACGACGAGTCTCTATAACGACGAGTGTCTATAACGACGAGTGTCTATGAGGACGAGTGTCTATGACGACGAGTGTCTATAACGACGAGTGTCTATAACGACGAGTGTCTATAACAACGAGTGTCTATGACGACGAGTGTCTATGACGACGAGTGTCTATGACGACGAGTGTCTATAACGACGAGTGTCTATAACGAAGAGTGTCTATAACGAAGAGTGTCTATGACGACGAATGGAGGTAATTTTAACCGGACTTGTCTTCTTTTGACTGGGTTTGTCTACTTTGACTGAATTTGTCTTTTCGACATAGCTGATCATTTAACTGTATCCTTCCTGAAAGGTAAAGGTCAGTCACATGCAATGCATGGTATGGATCAAGCGGTGATATTCTTAGCATAAATGAGATTATATGACATTATGCATGTGTCATGTAATGTTTTTGAATGTATCTTCGTCTAGGAAAATAAGTCCTTGACGAATGCCGGGAAGTTCGCTGAATCCTGGGTTGATCTTGAAGAGTGAGATTCTTCGTTTCCGTTGGGGATGATGATTGCAAGAATGCCGGTAGGAGAAGATAACTCCGTTGGGGAATAAACTTGGCGAATAGATTACTCTGCGGGGAGTGAACTTTGTGGGGAAAGAGAAGTACTTCACTAAGGTTGATGAAGATAACTCCGCTGGGGATACTGTTGATAAGTTATGTTGGGAGATTTGATGAACTCCGCTGGGGATAGGAAGACTTTGCCGAGGACGATCTTTCCGTGGCTTTTAGCTAAGGATAACCCAGTTATAAGCTCTGGTGGAGAAATAACCTTTGAATAAAACCTGGGGAGACGCGTTCGCTTTACAGGGAGTGAAGGTATCTTGGTCGCATTCTTCAGTTGAACTTATCTTGGTACCTTGATGGACAGAGCAACTAAACCTGCTTGGACAACTCATTATTGCCCCTGTTTCTGTGGGAGAAGATGCCTGTGGAGGTGCTTGATGAATGCCGATTTACGAAACTTATGGTAGGCAAGTGATGAGATAACGGGACATAGTCGTACGCTTTGATCCCTAATTTTTTCCTGGACCGCCCTCTCGAGTTTTCAGTCCACCGGGATACCCATTTTTGCCCAAGCCGCCTTTTCAGGTTTTCGACTTGCCGGGTGTACAGATTTTTTTCATTTCATCCCTTATTTTGCCCGAACCCTTTTGGTTCGCCGGGAAGCCCTTATTTTTGCTTAGGTGTGTCAACCTAGCGGGTCTTTGATTGTGCGTAGTATTTTTTCGACTATGTCCACATTCTCAGGATGCAGGGAGTTGTCACTGTCAGTAGTATTGCGTTGCCGTACCACTAGAAGATGTCTGATCAGGAAAGATTCGTTGTCGGAATGCCCCAGGTGATCAGATGGAGATTTGCCCCAAGCTGGTTGGCCTTTTGAGAGATTCTCCGAATCTTGACTGGACTGCCCCAGATGATGGACACTGATCATGCCTTGCCCCTTGATTGGAAGTTCTTTTGTTCACTAGATATTCTTCGTGCGAATTTCTCTACTGTTCGAACAAATAGTCATACGCAAACAAAGTTATGTTAAAAATGCAAAGCTTATGTCTGTCTTGAAGTTTTTTTTGAAAATGCATTTTTTCATAAAAACAAGTGAATTTTTTGTAAACTGTGATGTCAACTCAATATTTTACAGCAAGCCTTAAGGAGTCAGGATACCTTTGTAACAGTATGCTTTCGAACTAACCCATGCTTCAGCTAGGACTTTTTGAGGGTTGTAACGTGGCCTGGTTCACAGTTTAAGAAACAAAGTATAAAGGCTCAAATTTGATTTGTACCCACCCGTTCTTCGTGATGTTCTTCAAACCTAAACTCAGCTGATCGTGCGTTTGACCTTGTTTGGGTCTTTGTCCTGATATTCCAATGATGGTTCGGATGTTGACAATTCATTTGAATAGGCAGTCCTTTCCTTTTGTTGAGGATTTGTATGACCCTTTTCTTTTTGATTTCATTATCCCTTTTTTTTGCCTGAACTGTTTCTTTTGGAATTACAGTCAGCGGGATGCCCTAGTTTTGTAAGTCTCCTTCATAGGTTTTGACTTATTGGGCTTTAGTTTTTTTTTTTTTTTTGTAATGACTGCCTGTCTTTATGATTATTCGGAACCATCATTGTCTTTTGTTTTGTAAGGACCTCTTTGGTGCCATTCGTCATGCACTTGGATCAACTGAGAGAACTACCCTGCCCCAGGTTATGATTAAGGGTTTTAATTTTCGAAAAGAAAAACTCCAACTTCTTTGGCTCAAAGGGGTTGACAAGGGATTATCTTCCTTATAACTCCAGTGTTTAGGGATTGAAACAATGCCTGTACCTCATCAGCGGGGTCTGTTCAAATGCATACTGTAGATGTCGTGGTATCGTTTTCGTCATCCTCCCTCAAGAGGCTTAGAATTATTAACCGAGAATTGATCATCACAGAAAAATGAAAACAGTTTGCATATAGTGAATACGAAATAATTACTTCAAAACAGACCTGTGTAGTACATTAATGAAATAACAATGTTTAACATGAATAAATGTTTGAACAATCAAAAGAAAATTACAAATTGAACATTCGAATGAACAAAAAATCCAATCCTAGCCATGTTTTGGCAAGGGAGCAGTGATCACATTGGGAGTCTCTGGAGAGTCGAGCTGGACTTCCTTTGCGTCAATCAGATCTTGAACCTTGTTTCTCAAAGTCCAACAATCATCTGTAGCATGCCCCGGGCTGTCAGAATGATAAGCGCAGCGAACGTTGGGGTTATACCTTGAAGGTGTCCTGTTAGGATTCTTTTTAGGGTCCATGAGAGTTACAAACTTGGTTTCCAGCAGCTGTGGCAATACCTGTGACAAAGTCATGCCGAGGGGAGTGAATTGCCTTTTAGGTCTTTCTTCCCTTTGTTGATGGCGATGATGAGGAGCACCGGCCGAATTTGCAGTAGCTACCGCGTTGACAACACTAGATTCTCTCTTGGATGGTCTCTTTTCAGTGTTCGAGGAGTCACCATTCTGTATTTTCCCTGACTTGATGTCAGCTTCTATTCTTTCCCCGGTCAAGACCAAATCTGTAAACCCAGCAGCAGAATTCCCAATCAGGTGGTTGAAGAATGGACCGGACAGGGTGCCCAAGAACATGTCGACGAGCTCGCGGTCAGTTAGAGGTGGTTGTACCCTTCCAGCAAGGTCCCTCCATTTTTGAGCATATTCTTTGAAGCCTTCGCCTGTACCCATAGACATCCCCTGAAGCTGAGTACGCGTGGGAGCAAGGTCGGTATTATACTGGTATTGCTTGTAAAATGCAGTGGCCAAATCCTCCCATATGCGGATGTTAGCTCCATTCAGTTGATAGAACCAGTCGAGATGAGTCCCTGAAAGACTCTCCTGGAAGAAATGGATCCATAAGTTCTTGTCAGTGGTGTAGGGCTGGATCCTCCTCATGTATGACCTGAGATGCAGCTTAGGACAGGATTCCCCGTCGTACTTTGCAAAGGCAGGTGCCTTGAATTTGTGCGGGATCACTACCCCAGAAGACAGACCTAGATCCTCGAAGTCCAGGCCGGGCACTTTTTGTATCTCCATGGAACTTAGCCGGTCTTCCAACTGTTTATACCTGTCCTCAGATGGAGGGTACTGCTCATCATTGTAATCGGTCTCGTTGTCAGAGACCACTGGACTAGGAACCTCTCTCTCATGGGAACTGTCTTTCCCAACAGATGGGGTAGTCAGCTCAGCTTCATTTTGTGTGCCATTCCCAGATTTACGTCTAGGGTTGAACAGCATCGTCCTCTTCTTCTTCTTCTTCAAAAGCAGGGTCTTCAGATCTTGTTGCCCATGGGCCAAACTCATGATCAACTCTTGGAACTGGGCGTTCTGAGCCTGGAGAGCCTTGATGGATTGCTCAGTAGATGATTCAGGATTCATGATGGCAAGCTCAAATAAACAGCGAAGAAGGTAAGCAACATGTGAAAGGGATACTTGTAATGCAATGATATGTATGTATGCATGCAATGTTTTCAAGGATCTCGCGGGGTAGACAAGAAAATTGTTAGAATTTTGTAGCTTGATTGAAGGAGCTTCATGTTATTGAGAGTCCTTCTTCAAGAGTCAAGGCTCACCATATCTAGTGGGTCATATCCCCTGACAACCTTGGCTAGAGGAAAATAAATCCTCTTTGCCCCTTGCTAGACAGTTGGTTCATTATGACCTGCATCACAAGCCCTTGAGATCCTTGAAATGGGTTAGTCTTTATGCAGGATTTACGCAATGGTATGATGTTATGCTATGCATGGGGTAAAGTAGGTAAACCCTGTTATGAGTCCCAATTAAGGACTATAAACAAAACCTGCAAGAAACTCAAGTGTCAGATAACAAGTATGCAAGTAGTCAAGCTTGAAAGCACACAAGTCACACAAAGAGCCCTTAGAGTTTAGGCCAGCATGAAGTTTGGGGTACTACCCTCTTGAAGTTGGTGGGCTCAAAACCTGTCCTATCAGAAGTAACCGGGTTCTAAGGGTCTCAATATCATTGGATTGCTTTCATTGTTCATCGTTTCGATTTAGCCACTGAACTGGCGATCGAAATATTCCAAGAAAACAACCCTCAATTGAGTGTAGTATCGAGTATCAACCAACCTCGGACTGCACCAAAGTCAGTTATTTCACTACCCTAAAGAGGCCAAGATGGTTCAATTAAGGTTCCTAAGGTCAGTTGATGCTTCACGACACCACGCGGCGGCCCCGTACTCTCCTTGACTGAACTCAAGGGTTACCGGTACACACCAAAGTGCCACATCAACGTAGCAGACTGCTTCAACCGTGTCGGTATACCCCGCACAGTTCCCTCACAGTCTTGTTGCTACTTTCTAAGAAGGTATCCCCCAGATCCGGGTTAGGATCTATAGAACTCCCAAGACAGTGCCCACAATAATAAAGCAAGAAATTTAGACAATTGAAAACACAAGTGATCTTAGTCCTAAGGTACACCTCACTTTAAATCTCTCTCCAGCAGAGTCGCCAGTTCTGTGATCGGTGGATCTGGAACTGACTGTTTAACGCTGGTTTCACGAAATTTTGCGGTAAGCAAGAGTCGCCACCGTCTTTTATTTTCTCCAATATGGACAGGACAAAAGCACAGCAAAATTCCTTATGAGATAGTTTCTCGGTTCGAGAGGTAGATTTATAGAAAGGGAAGGTGTTATCACCCTTTCTATCCATGGTTATCCATGGGCTCTTAGATACTTGCTCATTTGTGTTTTCAAAAGTGTTTGATTTTCAATTGTGAGTGGGTTTGAAAAAAGTTTCGTTTAAAGATTTCAGATCGACTCTTGTATCAGTCCTCAAGAGTGTTTGAAAAATTGTTTTTGAAAGCTTTTTGAAAGTGTCGGTGTGAAAAGAGTTTTGTTTGTTTTTTTTAGAGCAAGTATCTACGAGTCATCTACCTACCCTAAGGAATTAAGCTGTGTAGAAATCCTTTAGGTAGTGTCGTCCCACCATTGAGAGGTAGGTAGCACCACCGTTGGAGGTGTTCGGGTCAATTCGTTTGTAGGGACAGTGTGGTCACCAGAGCAACAGTAGGACACCTTAGAAGCTACTCTTATGCCATTGATCTTTTTTATTCCGAGGCAACCGTTTCGAGGCAACTGTTCCGAGGCAACCGTTTCGAGGCAACTTGATCAATGGACATAAGGACTTACTAAGACGTCCTATACTCGACGACCACGTTTCGAGGGCAAGGCAACAGTGAGGCGTACCCTAAGAGTGGTGTGTGAACTTGTGTGTCATTCCAGTTAATATTTATCTTTGATCGTGCATTTGGTGAGCTACGCATTGTTTTTAATTTAGGCATTCATTCTTTCATGCAATTAGAATTAAGAGTGCGGAAATTTAAATGCGGAAAATAAAAGTCCTACGCTATTACAAGGCGCGGGTCTATACATCGCCAAATTAACAAAGACCCGTTTTTTAATAAAATGCAGAAAGTAAGACTTAGTTACTATTACAAGGCTTGAGAAATTACATAATATTCGGAAAGAAAATAAATGCGCGAAAAGAAATTAGAATTGAATGTTCGAGGACGTTGGACCCTTTTGAGATTAAATTGAAATTAAAAGTTAAAAGAAATGTTTTTTAGGTTTTTTGGTATTTAATGAGCATAAAGAAAATTAATTAAAATTAGAAGTTAAATGAAACCCTAGTTCTAAGTTGTTTTTTATTTATGAAAAATATTCAAGTTTAACCTAATTTACACTAATTAATTAGTTACATGGGTATTTACAAAATAGATTAATAATTAATAATAATGATAATAAGAAAAAAAAATTATTTATTAAGAAAAAGGATAAAAATGCTAAAAACCTAATTTCTACATATTTTAGTTATTTAAGAAAAGATTAAAATTAAAACCTAATTTTACTAAATTGATTATTAAAATTTATTTACAAAAATATTTTATGAATAAATTAATTAACATATTTTGATGTCTGATTTTTATTATGAAAATTATATTTTGTGAATTAAAAGAAAACAATTAAAATAATTAAAAGAAAAGAAAAGGAGAAAAAAAAGAATACAAACAATGGGGGTGTCTGACCCAATTTGGGAGGTTTGTTGAAGCATTTTGGCCCAATAATGCAAAGCCTTTTTTGACTTTCAGAGATTGCATATGGAGTGGTTGACTGAGGTGCATGGTGGAACCCACGTTATGGCCTTTGGATGAGATCTCTTGGGCGCGTGGCAAGCAAGCATATGAGGATGCATGATGGTCTTCGGATGAAGCGCTGCGTGGAAACATGTTATGGAGAAAAATATGAAATATAAGAAGGGGACCTGGGAATCGAACCCAGGTCCCAGTACCTGCATGACAACTCAATTGCCAACTGAACCAACGCGCGTGTTTGTTAATATTATGGAACATAACTAATATAAAAGAAAAGCAAGCGTTATTGGTAGAAAGCAAAAGCGCGCTAAATTATTTGAATGATCCAATAGTAACGAGCCACGCATGCTTCTTCTCCGTTTTGCCTGCAAATAGAAAATAGATAGCGGGGGTTTTAAACCCCCACTAAATGGAACCTGCAAAAAATAGCGAATACGCCCATGGTTAACATAAAAAGGGCGCGAGGTATTGGATGGACTCGTCTTGTTGTCACGAACTCAATGGTACCAGTTTGAAGGGCTGATTTTTCCATATGAAGGAACCCCTAATTCAAAGCTTTTGAAACCCTAAAATGCATTAATGGTGGATCACGATACAGGCATTGTTAGTTCAATTAAAGGGCACCAATAGCTTCAGAATATCCATATTAGTGTTAATCAACAATTAAAATGCATGACCAATGTCTGGAAATTAAAACACGATAATGAAAATATTTATGAAAAGTGAGACTTCGTTCTACCAATTCCTTGAGTATGGAGGGCTGGTTTTGATTGTAATCATTTCCTGGATGCCCTGGCAATGTTTTGGAATGATTTTCAAGCCTTGAATCGTCCTCTAGGTATGAAAACAGTTTCAAGGTTTTTTGGCCAAAATTGCAAGTTGGTTATTGGTTTTCTGCGCAGCCCTTGTGTCCAATGGAATAGGTTTTTTGTTCTGCCTATGTAAGTGAATGAATTAGGTTAAGAAAGCCAGCCCAAAGTCCATCCATTTATGATTTTGAATATTTGATTTTCTATATCTTTTTTCCAATCTTTTTCATGCCAATCATTGCCAATTGTGGAAGATTTTGTCCCTTGAGAAGGTGCACGAAATATTTGTCTCATAATGGAAGGATTTGCTGCACAAAAAGGATTTAAAACCATTGTTTAGTATTTTTCTCATAATTAAATTTAATTAAATGAATTAATAAGATTAAAAATTCAATTAATTAATTAAAAATAAGAAAATAACTCCCTTTTAGCTTAATGGGTCGTGCATAGCCTTTGGGTAATGATTCATGGAAAAAATTGAGGCCCATTAGCAATTTTGAGGCATTTGAAGCAAAGTTGACTTTTCAAAATTCCCAAAAATTTCCCAACTTCTACAAGGCATATCTTGCTCAATTGTGAAGATATGATCATGTTCTTGGACATTTTGGAAAGGTCTTGAAGTCCTCTAACCAATTCCTTTGGTCCCATGTCATTTTGATTTACCAATCTCAAGTTATGGTCTTTGACTTAAAGTGCCTTTTTGTTGACTTTTGAAAATGACCCATAATGTTGAAATTGATAACTTTTTGTGAGAGCATTTCTTGGACTTGAAGTGTGAATATGAGTTGTAGTAAATGTCATTATCTTCAAAATGAACTTTGGATGGTATTTTTCTGATAAATCATGAGGAAGTTATGCCCTGGTCAATTTGTAGTTGACTTTTTCAGCTGTCCAAAAATAGAAACTTTTGCATCTTGAGACTTTTTGAGCCATTCTTTGAGAATCATGATCAAGAATTGATCAAATGATGTTTGTGGCTTCAAAATAAGATGTTGACCAAAATTTTTAACTTTTGACTGTCAAATGACCATTTTACCCCTGCAGTTGACTGTGAAGCAATTAGGGTTTTTGACTGTGCAATTTGAGGGATTTTGAAGCTTGATCTTGGCAAGTCTTGAAGAATATGGGAGGGCAAATTTTGGGGTATAACATGATCCAATCAAGTATATCTTCGAGAATCCTGCCTTGTCCGGAAGAATAGCAAGATGGAAAATGATCTTGACTGAGTATGACATCCAATACCCAACTCAAAAGGCAATCAAGGGAAGTGTGTTGGCATACCATTTGGAACATCAGGCAGTGGATGATTACCAGTCTATGAACTTTGAATTTTCGGATGAGAATATCATGTTAGTAATTGATTGTGAGACACCTGGACCGGATGAAGGACCCGAGGAAGGATCCCGATGGTCTATGTCCTTTGATGGAGCTTCAAACGCTTTGGCTAATGGCATTGGCGCCGTGATCATATCTCCTAAAGGCTCTCATATTCCGTTTACCGCCCGACTATGTTTTAACTGCACCAACAACATGGCGGAGTATGAAGCGTGCATCATGGGTCTTTGAGCAGCAATTGACCTAAGGATTAAGTTTCTACGTGTTTTTGGAGATTCCTCTCTCGTGATCAGGCAGATCAAAGGCGAGTGAGATACGAAACACCCAAATCTTATTCCTTACAAGGAGTATGTATTGATATTGCTTCCCCACTTCGAGGAGATAACATTTGAACACTTCCCTAGAGAGGAGAATCAGTTGGCGGATGTGCTAGCTACGATGTCTTCTATGTTCAAAGTCAATTGGGACAACGAAGCTCCCCGGATTATCATTGAAAGATTGGACGAACTTGCACATTGCTGTGACATTGAGACTGAAGAGGTAGCGGATAAACCTTGGTTTCATGAGGTAAAGATATACCTTGAGGCTCAAGAATACCTCGAGGGTGCATCTGTTAATGATAAGAAGTTTCTGAGGAGGTTCGCGGCGAAGTTCTTCATCAGCAAGGACATCCTTTATAAGCGTAACCATGATTCAACCTTACTGCGATGTGTGGATAAGAACGAAGCAGAAAGGATCAGGACAGATTTACATGAAGGTACCTTTGGGACTCATTCCAGTGGACATACCATGGCAAAGAAGATCCTACGGGCAGGATATTATTGGTCTACCATGGAAGCCGACTGTTATCAGCATTCTCGGACCTGTCACAAGTGCCAAGTCTATGCTGATAAAGTGCACATACCTCCAGTACCTCTGAACGTCTTAATGACACCTTGGCCTTTTGCAATGGGGGGAATTGATATGATCAGTGAGATCAGACCTACAGCATCCAACGGGCATCGTTTCATCCTAGTAGCTATTGATTACTTTACGAAGTGGGTTGAAGCAGCTTCCTTTGCTACTGTAACCAAGAACATCGTGGCATGGTTCATTTGGAATAATCTGATCTGTCGATATGGTGTACCAGAAAGGATCATTAAGGACAATGGTACAAATCTCAACAATAATATGATCACTGAGCTCTGCAAGCAGTTCAAGATACAGCATCACAACTCTTCTCCCTACCGGCCGAAGATGAATGGGGCTGTTGAAGCGGCTAATAAGAACATTAAGAAGATTGTGCAGAAGATGATAGTGACATACAAAGACTGGCACGAGATGTTACCGTTTGCTCTTCATGGGTACCGTACCTCAGCACGGACGTCAACAGGGGCAACACCCTATTCCTTGGTTTATGGCATGGAGGCAGTCTTGCCCATTGAAGTTCAGATACCCTCTCTTCGGATTATGAAAGATGCAGGTTTGTGCGAAGATGATTGGATCTAGACCCGGCTTGATCAGCTGAACCTAATTGACGAAAAGAGACTTACTGCTATTTGTCATGGTCAGACGTATTAAAAACGGATGATCAAGGCATTTAACAAGAAAGTTAGACGACAAGAGTATCAAGTTGGGGACCTGGTTATCAAGCGCATCATACTGCCACAAGGTCATCCCAGGGGAAAATGTACCCCTACCTACGAAGGGCCATTTGTGGTTAAGAATATTTTCTCAGGAGGAGCCATGATTCTAACCACCATGGACGGTGACGACCTTCCTCACCCCATCAACGTAGACATAGTGAAAAAATACTACGCATAATCAAAGACCCGCTAGGTCGATTGGCCTAGGCAAAAATAAGGGCTTCCCGGAGAATCAAAAGGGTTCTGGCAAAAATAAGGGATGAAAATGAAAAAATTTGTACACCCGGCAAGTCGAAAACCTGAAAAGGTGGCTTGGGCAAAAAAGGGTATCCCGGTGGACTGAAAACCCGAAAGGGCGGTCCAGGCAAAAATTAGGGATTAAAGCGTAACACTATGTCTCATTGGATCACCTTGCAACCAGACTTCGGTATCAACTTTCAAGCTCAGACGGCACTAATCAATCTGATCTACCTTCAACCAAGCAGCAAAGTGATGATATGTTCGAGGACATAAGTGCAATAGCAGAGTTGGAACCCAGTGGGATTATTCACATAGCTGTTTTGTTTAGTTTTTCACAAATTGTGTAAATTCTATTATTCAGCGGCGTTCTCTTACTAGGACGTCAGCCTCTTGTACAAAAACTCCTATTTACAGGCCAAACTTCAAAGTCAATACAATTTATTTTCAAAGAAATTTCAAACTGTTTTTCCTTTATCTGTTTTGTTTTGCAAAGAACGTCCAATGTTCATTTTTGATATATGCACTTGACATTAATTGCTACTCATAAATATTTACATGCGAAACAAAAGACGATTACTGGTAATATCAGAAATAGGGGCAATAAGAATTATCCAAACTGTACAGTTGCTCTGTCCACCAAGTACAAGGTAAATTCAGCTGAAGAATATGGTTGAGATGCATTCATTCCCCGCGGAGTAAGACAGTAATGTTAACTCTCCCCAGCTGAGACTTACAACTGTGAATGAATCGGTAATACTCTCCCCAAGAAGAGTTTATCTACCATCAACACTAAAAAGGTTTAATATCCCCGACAGTCTTAATATTCCCCAGCGGAGTATAAGAATGTTCCCCGGCTAAATGCAAGATATTCCCCAGTGTAGTCTGAAATTTTCCCAGCGTAGTCTGAAAAAGCTTCCCCAGTGGAGTTTGGAGAATCATCCCCAGTAAACTTTGGAAGATTTTCCCCAACAAGCTCAAAGGATTATCCCCATAAGAGTCTAAAAGGTTATCCCCAGTGAAGCCGCAACTGAAAGATCATCCCCAGCGGAGTTTCTTTCCTTTCATAAACAAGAAGTCAATCCCCAACAGGTTCAGTACCACCAGCAACGGTAATTCATCCCCAACAGAATTTATCGGTGGAATCCTCAGCAGAGCATCTCTTCCCCACAGAGTAATCTCCTCATCAGTTTATTCTCCAACAGAGTTATCCTTTCCTGCAGGTTTATTCTCGCAACCGTCTTCGTTCGCTATCCCCAGCAAAAACGAAGAATCCAACTCTATTCTCCAACAGCTATCCGGGATTTATTTTCCCCAGCTAAAGCATCACATTTCCATACATCATGATACATGCATATACGCATCATACAACACAATCTCATTTATTTTGAGAACATCATTGCTTGATATATATCATGCATTGCATACGATTGATCTTTACCTTTCAGGAAAGATGCAGTCAGGTTCTCAGCTATGTCGAAGAACTGACCGGTTCTTAAATCTCAACTGAATATTCTCGATTGAATTACAGATAAGGTTCTCAATCTTGACAATTTTCCTTCGTCGAAGTGTGGACGAGTTCTTAAATCTCAACAGAATTATTCTTCGTTGAAGTAAACAGACAATCCTAGATCTTGATGAAGATGTTTCCCTCAGTCGAAGACCTGACCGGTTCTTTAATCTCTACTGAATTATTCTCGGTTGGATTACAGATAAGGTTCTCAATCTCGACAATTTTCCTCCGTCGAAGTGTGGACGATTTCTTAAATCTCAACAGAATTATTCTCCGTTGAAGTAAACAGATAGTCCTAGATCTTGATGAAGATGTTTCCCTCAGTCGAAGACCTGACCGGTTCTTAAATCTCAACTGAAATATTCTCGGTTGAATTACAGATAAGGTTCTCAATATCGACAATTTTCCTCCGTCGAAGTGTGGACGAGTTATTAAATCTCAACAAAATTATTCTCTGTTGAAGTAAACACATAGTCCTAGATCTTGATGAAGATGTTTCCCTCAGTCGAAGACCTGACCGGTTCTTAAACCTCAATTGAATTATTCTCAGTTGAATTACAGATAAGGTTCTAAACCTCGGCAATTTTCCTCAGTCGAAGTACTGACCGGTTCTTATATCTCAACTGATTTATCCTCGGTTGAATTATAGATAAGGTTCTAGATCTTGACAGGTTTCCCCCTGTTGAATTACGGACAAGTCCTTAAAACCCAACAGAGATATTCTCTCAATTGGAGTATAGGCAAGTTCCTAAATCTCAACAAAGATCATGCTTCCCCAGCGGAATCTTCCACAACAACTATGCAAGTTCTCGCTAAGGAATCTCTTATGCGATCGAAACCCCTTCAGATGGCATCTTTAAGCCCATCCTCCGGCCAGAAACCTCCAAATGGCATCTTTAAGCCCATCCCCGACATCACAAGGCTGATACCACTTCATGCGAGTGCAAATTTCTGGGTACTCTAGTGTTCAATCATCTTCCACCTTCGGATCACGAAAGGCACGAAAGCCAATCTACATCCTCAGATTTAAGAAGATTGAACAGGGGCAGCTGTTGTACCCCAAAATTTGCCCTCTCATATTTCTCAGAACATTGCAAGAAAAATCTCCAAGTGGGTCAAGGTTGCTCAAGAGTGGGTCAGACAAGTCATCTCCTAAGGCAATCAACCCCAAATTAGGGTTTTGTGTTGCATCAAGATCTTTTAATCCAAATGACCTCAAGTGCTCCTCAATGTCCTAATATGTTCTCAAGGTCATCCATGTCAAATTTCAAGCCTTGCAGAGGAAGTTTTCTCAGTCAATTGCTCAAAAGGCCCAAAAATCGACTGTGCTAGGGAAAAAGTCAATTGTGACCTATAAACAGTCAAACTTCAAGATTTTTTGTCAATATTCTCATTTTGAAGGATATTTCATCATTTTATCAAGGTTTTATCATGATTCATCAAGGATTGCTCAAAATTCATCAACACTCAAAAGTTGCTAAATTAGTGTTTTGTAGGAAAACTCAACTCAACTTTGACCAAGCATAACTTTCTCATACTTTATGAGAAATGACCCATCCAAAGCTCATTTTGAAGAGGATGAAATTTCCTACAATCAATCTTCATACCCCAAGATCAAAAAATTCACTCACAAGAAGTTACAAATTTGGACATTATAGGTCATTTTTGAAAGTCAACAAAAACACCTTTTTTGCCAAGATTATAAATTTAGCATGGAATATCAAATTGAGATGAGACAAAAAGGGTTGGTTATAGGACATCTCAAGCTTTCTAAAAAGTCCAAGAACACTTCCAAAAGTTCAAAATTGAAGAAATTATGCATTGTTGAAGTTGGGCATTTTTGCAAAATTGCCAAAGGTCAACTATCCCCAAAACTTCAAATTTTGTCAAATGGGCCCATTCTTTTCCACTTGATTTGAGCTTGCATCATTGCCCACGTGTCCTAGCTTCAGCCATGATCCCATATCTTATTTATATTATTTAATTTGATTTTTTATTGAATTTATTCATTTTAAATCAAATTAAATCATATAAAATCCAAACTTTGATTACATAAGATCTTTTTGGTTGTTTCAGGTCTTAATTATCATCATTAGCATCATCAAACTCGGATCATACCATATCATGTACAAAAAGATTGAAAATTGGCAAATTTGGAAAGTTTGTAAAGGGTGAATCAAATCAAATCTCAAGGCATTGATGTGAGAAGATTCAAGCCATAATTCTTACCCTAGCATATTGTACCATACATAAGCAAGCCACAAGGATCGAAACAAGGATTGGAAGAGGCATCAAGAAGTAGAACAAAGTTTGGAAAAAGTGATAAAAAGGTTGAAATCAAAATCGTACTTATAGGCAATTTCAGAAGCTTAGACCGGTCCCAATCTCTTCCTGGGTGTTCACTCAACCTTCCTGGATCAAAAGCAATCATTCTCAGACACCACACCGCACTGTAAGTACCACGATAATCCTCTTCTTTATTGAATTCATAAATCATCATTCTTGCATCATTTGAACAAATCATTGCCATATTTGTGATCCTCATAACATTTCCAAGCTTTTGGCATTACTTAATTTTGTTTATCTGACTCATACTGCATAGTACCATAGTTAGGGTTTCGTGGATAGGTTTGGGTGTTTTTGTTTCAGGGATAATTGGCCATCAAGAAAGGCATGGTTAGAACCGGGAGGTTGAGACGAGCATGACCATACCCTTGAGAGACATTTTCGTGGCTTGTAGCAAGTTTTGGAGACGACCTGGCTTATAGCTACGGACTGTTGTCCGTTGGTATAGGTCTGGATCGTTTTAGCCACGGTTCAACAAAGAAGATGAAGACGTGTCACTCAACCATTGCTCCATTCAAATCACGCGCGCATATTTTCTTTTCTTACTAACTAATGTTGTTTTGTTATATTATTATTATTAGGCAATATACTAACAAATAAAACAAAATGGCCTAGTGGTAAACGTGTACATCCAATAGCCTATAGGACCTGGGTTCGAATCCCAGGTTCCCCACCTTCTTTGATAATTTTGCTTTTCAGGTGATCACATACACATGCCTAGCTACAGCCCATCATACATCCTCGTGTATCCAAGGGACATATGGCTAATGGCCAGATCTGATGGCTGGAGATGGAAGGACCACCAAGGCTTTGGTCAACGCGTGCTCACTGGATCGTCAAAAGTCAACAAGGCCAAAGTGTAATGGGCCTCAGAATTGCTTCTCAAACACCAATTTCAGGCCCACACCCCTTTTCTCTTATATTTACTTATTTTGTTTTAATTATTTGTTTTGTTATTTTATTTAATTACTAACCAATTAAAATTCAGCCTTTTTATAAAATAAAACCACAAAAATATATTTTTATATTTAATCAAACTTTAACTTTTATTTTTTATTAATAAATACTAATAAATTAATTTAGGTTTAATTAGAATAACATTAATATATTTTTGTAAATAATTAAAGTTAACTAGACATAATTAGGTTTTAATTACTAACTGAATTATTTTATTTTCTTTCCTTAAATAACAAAAACCCAAAAATAATTTATTTTTATTAATTAATTAATTTATTTATTAATTTAGTAATTAACTTAGATAATTTCCTTCTTAAAATAAAATAACAAAAATCTTTTCTTTAACAAAAAGGGTCAAAACCCTAAACTTTACGCTCGATCCAATTTCCCGCACACGTTTGTTATTTTTATCATATTAATGTACTTGCTTCCGGTTTGTAATAGTTAATAGGACCTTTATTTATTTTTTATCGCTTTATTTTTTTTAAGGGTTTGTCTTTGCCGATGTAAATACCCGACGCCTTATAATTTAAATTCCACATTTTATTTTCGCAAATTATAATTGTTAGATGTTTGATAATAGGATGGCATGACAAGACTGAATGTTTTAACCTAAAATTAACTTAGATCACCTTTAACATGTACCAAGATAAAAATAACTGAAAACGACACACTCGCACATGCGCACTCTCAGGGTACACCCCACTTGGTTGCCTTCGTACGCGGTCATTGAGTATAGATCGTTTTAGATGTCGCCCTCTTGTCTAAAAGCTCATAGTCGCCTCGAAACGGTTGCCTCGGATATTGTTGCCTCAAAACAAATGATCTAAGACATTAGGGTTACCGCTAAGGCTTCCTAACATTGCTTTGGTGACCATATGTCCCTCATTCGAATTGACCCTCAAACTCCAACGACGGTGCTACCTACTCACAAATAGTGGGATAACATTGTCTAAAGGACATTAGCATAGAACGATTCCTTTTTTGAGTAGGTAGATGGTTCTTAGATACTTGTTCTTTCAAAAACAAAAACTCTTCACACTTACACTTTTCGAACAAAGTTTTCAAAACACTTCATACGCTCTTGAGGACAGAAGCAAGAGTTAAATCGAAGTTTTCAAACAAAAAAACTTTTTCAAACCCACAAGCACAAAGAAAACAATTTTGAAAACAATTGAGCAAGTACCTAAGAGCCCGTGGATAACCACAAATAGAAAGGGTGCTAACACATTCCCTTTCTATAATCTACCCCCCGAACCCGAGAAATATCTCGAAAAAGGAATTTTCTATGCTTTTTTCCTTTCCTTGTTTGATAAAATAAAAGTCGGTGGCGACTCTTGCTTACCACGACATTTTGCAAAAACAAACGCAAAACGCAAACCAGCATTCCAAAAACAGTCAGTTCTTCCCACCGAATCACATCGTGCAACCAATATATTTCCTCAATGTCATCTTTAAGCCTATTTCCGATGATTTTTCATTGCCTTCCAAATGGCATCTATAAGCCCATTCTCGATATTGCCGATCAATATTACTTCATGCGAGTGCAACTTTCTAGGCACTCTAGTGTTCAATCATCTTCCACCTTCTAATCACCAAAGACAGACCAACCAATCTACATCCTCATGTTTAAGAAGGTTAAACAGGGGTAGCTATTGTACCCCAAAATTTTCCCTCACATTTTTACTCAAAACATACTCCTAGATGTCCTCAATTGCTCAAGGTTGACCAGACAAATCCTCCTCATAAGACAATGAGCTTTAAACTAGGGTTTCACTCCTCATCAAGATGTTTGAGTTACAAGGGTCCTAAATGATTTCCATTGCCCTAATATGTTCTCAAGATCATCCATGCCAGGTTTCATGTCATGCACAAGAAGTTTGCTTAGTCAACTACTCAAATGCCATAAAATCAACTATACTAGGTCAAAAGTCAATTGTGGCCCACATATAGTCAAACTTTAAGATTTTTGGTCAACATAAACATTTTGGAGTAATATCCATCATTTGATCAAGGGTTAATCAAGATTCCTCAAGGATAGCTTCAAATTCATCAAAACTCAAAAGTTGCTAAATTAGGGTTTCTATAGGAAAAGTCATCCAAACTTTTACCAGGCATAACTTCCTCATACTTTATCAGAAATTTCTCATCCAAGGCTCATTTTGAAGAGAATCCAATTCCCTATAACTCATCTTCATTCCTAAAGTTCAAAAAATGCACTCATGAAAAGATATAAATTCAGACATTATAGGTCATTTCAAAAAGTCAACAAAAACACCTTTTGGGTCAAAGCTTCTTACATAAACATGGAAGAACAAATTGAGATGAAACCAAAAGGGTTGTTTAGAGGACATCCTAAGATTTCTAAAAGTCCAAGAACAACCTCTTAGGTTTAAAATTGAAGGAGATATGGATTGTCAAATTTGGCCATTTTTGAAAATTTGCCCAAAGTCAACAATGCTCAAAATTGCATTTTTTTTCCACATGGGCCCATTTTTTCAAGATTGAATCTCAGTGCTAGCATGGTCCACGACATATGAGGCCCTCCATGCCTTTTCATTTTTGTTTATTTAATTTATTTTGATTTTTATTCATTTAAATTCAAATTAAATCAAATTAAATCAAAATAAATCAAACTTATGGAATGAGATTTGTTTTGCATTGAATTATAGATCATGCAAGCTGTATAAACTCAAGCAAAATCGTGCAAGCTCTAAAACAAGAAGAAATCTCCAATTTTTGAAAGATTTGAATAAAAAATTCAAGACCATCAATCTCTTGATTCATTCCAAGTTTTATTGAACTAATTGGATTCACTACTTAAACAAAAGCATTGTGAACCCTAGAGGAGGAGAATACACACGCAACCTGCCTCTCATGAACAAGAACAAAGTTCAACTTTTTTATGAAAAAATTCAGACCAGATTCCTTTCTACAGGCCATTTTAAGTCATTACAAGGATCAAAACACATCCTTTGGCATCCTCTAAAGAGATTGCAAGCATCACCAAGTCTCCACAAGCCCAAAAACGCGCTACACGAACATCACGGTTTTCCCTTCTTTCCAAAAATCAATTACCATGATTCTTGCATCATAAACATGTTTTAATTATATGTTCGTGCTTGTTATCGTATTTGCAACGTAATAGATTGGTTTGATTGAAGTTTGAGTGCAGGTATAGACATCTGTCATGGCTAGGGTTCCGGAGCTCCAATATGGGGAACCCTAGTTAGAGGCAAAATTAGGCCAAATCGAGGACCCTTTCATGTTCAGGGGTTAATTTGCAATTGATCCATGGCTCTGGATGGAATTTATTCTGCTTGGATTGCATTTTTTATGTTTGCAAGTTTATAGCCACGCACAAAAACCGTCACTATAGCCTATAGTGACGAGTTTGTCCGTAGGTAAAAGTTCTCTCTAAAACAACAGTCCCTGGGGAAGAAGATGAAGGCGTGGCAATACCCTAGTGGATAGTTTGAAATTCGCATGGTTTTCCTATTCCTACTGACCATTATTCTATATAATATTTATTTTTGTGTTTGTATTAACGATTGAGTAACTTGGTCGAGTGGAAAAGGGGAACAGTTTCAGGGTGCGCTCACCATAGGCTTGCCTCCTACATAATATTTTTCCTAACATTCATCTGCAGATTCATTGATCTCTTCCCAAGCGTGTACACCATAGGCCTCAAGACCAATCATCATTGGATCATCCTTGCCCAGATCCAAACGTCCAGCAAAGAGCAGCGCATGGAATACTCCCTGAAGGTGATCCCCACTGGATCCAGCACAAACGGGCCAGCTATCCCGGGCCTTGGAAATTCAGCAGGCACCTCCCAAAAATACTTTCACACCAGGCCCAATCTAACTTTTTTTCCTTTTTTAATTTCTTTTGTTTGTTTTAATTATTTATTTTAATTTCTTTAAAAAATCATTTTTTTTCAATTAAATCATAAAATCACAAAAACATGAGAATTAGATTTTTTTCATAAAATATTTTTTCATTAATTAATTAGTAATTAGAATAACTTAAATTAATTTTTTCCATAATAAAAAAAACAATTAGAAGTTAGGTTAATTTGTAAAATTAATTATTTTTTCTCAAAAATCCAAAAAAATGTTTTTATTTATTAAATTAAATATCTTTGAATCTAATTTTAATTTCGTATTTAATTTCATCGCGCATTTATTGATTTTCCGATTAATGTAATTGCTCTGAGTTTGTAATAGTTTAACCTAGATTTACTATTTGCATTTACTATTCTCCCCCGGTTGTTGATTATGTAACCCCCCTCCCCAAAGCCTTGTAATATTTAGGTTTAAATCTCCCGCACTTTTACTTTCTGCCATTATAAACTGTTAGATGATTGATAATAGGATTGTATGCGAAAGATAAAGATCATAATTTAAAATAGTAGAAAACCCTAAATGTGCAAAGACAAAATTAACTGAAAAATAAACACTTGCACATGCTCACTCCTAGGGTTTTCCCCACTTCGGTTGCCTTCGGTAAACGGTCATGAAGTATAGGGAGTTTTAGTGGTTGCCCTCTAGTCCCGAAAGATAAAAAATGTCTCGTTTTAATGTTGCCTCGGAAAGATCTTTAGGACTTTAGGGTAATTACTAAGGTTCCTAACCATTGCTTTAGTGATCGTCATTGCCCCTTTCGTTCCTCTCGATTGTACCTTAAAATCCAATGATGGAGCTACCTACTCCTTAATAGTAGGATAGTGTTGTCTAAAGGAAATAAGAAAATGAACAAACTTTTTCGAGTAGGTAGAAACTTTTAGGTATTTGCTCAAAACAACAAATTTTTACACATACACTTTCAAACAAACTATTCAAACTAAAGTTTTCAAAATATTTTATCACACCCTTGAGGACTGATACAAGGGTTACCATGAAGTGAAACTCTGCACTAAGGCAATTTCATAATTTTTCAAACACACGAAAGAAATTTCAAAAATGAGCAAGTACCTAAGAGCCCATGGAAAACCATGGACAGAGAGGGTGCTAAAACCTTCCCTTTCTATAATCTACCCCCCGTACTCAGAAACATCTTGAAAAAGGTTTTTTCTGTTCTTTTTCCTTTTCCTTTGTTAGATGAAATAAAATTCGATGGCGATTCATGCTTACCGCGACATTTGCAAACAAAAAACGCAAACCAGTATTAACAGTCAGTTCTGCCACCGTATCACAAAAGGAAAAATAAAGCATTTATAAATGCCAACCATGAAGGCCGGTGTTGTTCAAATAATTATAAAATAGGCACACAAGCCACAAATGAAACTAAAACAAAAGTGGGCACGCATGTCCGAAAACATATCAAATCTTATCATCCCCGTCGCTATCCTCCACTAGACTATCGTCGGGGGGATAAAATATCTTGAGATTCTCCACGGTTGTGTTAAAGCTATACCCGAGGGTATCCACGACATATTGCTTGAGCACACGAATGCACGTGATTAGATCTCTCCTGGTCGTGATGGCTTACTTTGCGTCAGTCTCTTTGTCAGTCGGTGCCACAATCACCTCCACTTCTTTTATTCTGGCGACCAGCCACTCGTTCTCTTTATTCACAACCTCTAGTTGAGGCTGCAAATCATTCAGATCTTTGTGGAGTTGAACCTGAGCCTCATACTTTGTTTCATGTTTGAGGATGTCACCCTTCAGCTTTTCGTTTATACCCTGCAGCTTCTGGATCCGGGTGTACGCGTTGTTGAGGGAGACTGAGAGTCCGTGGCCTCATCATTCAGTGTCAAATCCGTTTCGAGCACCCTCATCACGGAGGCCACATCATCAAACAAGTTTTTCTGTCGAGTTTCCTTGTCTTTAGACAAAATCTCTTCCCTTTCATCCTCGTGAAGAACCAGAGAGATCTCCCCGCTAAAAATATCACGGTTGAGATAACAGGGAGGCAACATAGAAACTTCCCCGACCCCTTTAAAACTTTTGTACTAATCAATCTGTGAATGAGGAGATACTCCCCTTTATCATCAAAAAGGAAGTTGTTGTCCACGTCCACGCATCTTGCCGGTGAGAAACTCTTAACATAGGACACCAGCTTCTCATAGGAGAGCTGATCATGGGCATACAAGTCCTCAGGTTTCACCGCGTAGTACTCGGGCTTTTACTCGAAATGTTTCCACTGCCATTCAAGAGGAAATCTGGCCCTCAGCCTAACTACTGGACGACCTTTCTCAATCTCTTCTAAGCGATCAGAAAAGGAAACTACAGCCTTATTCGTAAGAAGTTTCATGACGAAATACCTCTCGTTAAAGTGGCGAACAAATTTTAGATACGTCCGGAAAAACTTTCCAAATTGTTTTAAAAAAACTCAAGCTTGTCCCCCTTTGATGGACTGCCTTTGTAACTAGAAGATGCGGAAGAAGAGGGTCAATGTGGCGCCTATTTGAAGATATTGATGGACAAGCTCGAATGCACGCATGAACGCAAACGCAGTCGGACGAAGCTGGGAAGGCGCCAATTGTAACCATTTGAAAACCCACACTTGAAAGTCATTGAAGGGAAAATGCATCCCCACCTCCTTAAAAGAAAATTCATAAATGGGAAATTATTTTCCCGAATATGACGAACATATCTATAGCGATGAAAATCAGAGATCAAACTATTAATTAACTTGACTCACAAATAAGCAAGAGTCGCCACCGCACTTTATTAATTTCAAGGGGATGGGAAAAGAGAGAAATAAAATACAAAATAAATATGCAATGCAAAGAAGCAAGAAAGCTAGAAGCAACGCAATAAAGAGATTAAAGGGTACGGGGGCTGATTATATAAAGGGAATGTGTTATCACCCAATGCATCTACGGTTTTCCGCAGGAACCTCTTGAAATATCTGCCTTTTGGCTAAAATGTTATTGTTTGCTAAAAGTTAGTGGAGATGTGAAAAGAAGTGTTTTTATTATTTTTATGAAAAGATTATGACATGTTAAAAGGTTTTTTGTTTAATTTGTTTATTAAAGAAAAGATGTTTTGAAAATTCAATGACCTAATGTCAAAGTTTCTATGAAATAGGTGTATGTTTTAAAATTAGGGTTTAAAAGGGATTTAACTGAAAAAATATAAACAAGATAGATAAAATAAACATGTAAGGATGCACAATGAGACACAATGACATGAAGTCAACAAGATAATTCTTTCCCTTGGATTCAAACACAAAGATAATAATCTGATGAAGACCTAACAAGAACCATGCATCAGATAAAAATGGATAGTAACCATAGTCCTAGAATTAAAGAACCAATTTTAGGTTTTTTTCCTTTATTAAGTGGCTTATAACAAGAAAAATAAAATAAGAAGCTCAAGTGAGCAAAGAGAAGATAAATTCTCAAGTGAGAAAAGAAAAAATGCATAAAGTAAAGAAAATAAAATTTATGGATGATAAATGACATAAAAGTAAAGAGAGGAAATTATAAAGTGCGAAAATATAAATGAAATTAAAGTTAGTAAATGTTGTACCCCAAAATTTTCCATCTCATATCACCGAACATATACTCATTGAAGCCCTTAATCTTCTCAAGGAAGCCCAAGGGTTGATCAGACAAACTCTCTCCTAAAGCAATGAATCTCCAACTAGGGTTGCCATTTTCATCAAGATGGGTGAGATACAAAAGCCTCAAATATTTTCCATGGTCCTAATATGTTATCAAGATAATCCATGTCAAGTTTCATTCCTTGCACAAGAAGTTTGCTCACTCAACTGCTCAAATGCCTGAAAATCAACTATGTTAGGTCAAAAGTCAATTGTGGGCCACATACAATCAAACTTTAAGATTTTTGGTCAACATAAACATTTTGTAGTAACATCCATTATTTGATCAAGGGTTGATCATGATTCCTCAAGGAATACCCCAAATTCATCAAAATTCAAAAGTTGCTAAATTAAGGTTTCTATAGGAAAAGTCAACCAAACTTTGACCAGACATAACTTTCTCATAATATATCAGAAATTTCCCATCCAAGGCTCATTTTGAATAAAATTCAATTCCCTACAACTCATCTTCAGCCCTCAAGTTCAAGAAATGCACTCATAAAAAGATATAAATTCAGACATTATTGGTCCTTTTCAAAAGTCAACAAAAACACCTTTTAGGTCAAAGCTCCTTACATGAACATGGAAGATCCATTTGAGATGAAACCAAAGATTTTGCTTAGGGGATATCCTAATAATTCTAAAAAGTCCAAGAATACCCTCTTAGGGTTAAAATTTATGGAGATGTGCATTGTCAAAGTTGACCATTTTTTGGAAAATTGCAAAAAGACAAATTTGACCAAATTTGAATTTTCTCCAAATGGGCCTATATTTTCAAGTTTAAATCTTGTTCCTAACATGGTCCAAGACCCATAAGCCCACACATGCATTATTCTATCATTTATTCTATTTATTTTGATATTTATTCATTAAAAATCAAAATTAAATAGTCAAATGATGGAAATGATGTTAAGTTTAATTTGAAATCTTTTTTCATTAAATGTTGAACAAAATATGCTTTCACATGGCAAGAAGATCGTGCAAGCTTGGAATGGGCAAGAAAATATGCAAAAATGGAAAGATTTGAAGAAAAATTAAAACTCCATTATTCTTTGGACTCCTTCCACAAATGTTACCCTAATCTGATTCTCACACATAAGCAAAGGCTCTCCAACCCTAAGGGAAGAAAAAAACGCGCAGCCTCCCTCAAGAGAAAAAACAAAACTTCCAAAATTTCAAAGAAAGTGCAATTTTCAAAAGGCACGATCCAGCCTCCTTCAATCACCTTCAGCCATTCCATCATCCTTTTGAGGATTCCAGGCGGTGAACAAGTCTGTTTGCAAAGGCCAAAGCACGCTACATCACCCCAGTCTGATCTTCCCTCTTTTGGTAAGAACTTGTATTTCAAACTCACTTAAATCTTGATATCAATGCCTTTTGAACACACATTCATATTATTATGATTATTTGTGAATTTTCTAACGTATTACATGCAAGGAACATGGTCAGAGTTACAAATCACCATTGTTAGGGTTTCAAGGTTTCGAATTAGGGATTCTCTATAGAGGAAAAATTAGGTCAAATCAAGGGTACCAATAAACTCAGGGAATAATTTCTAATTGATCTATACCCTTAGTTAGGATTTATTTGGCTTGTATTATGTTTTTGATTGTTGCAGGGTTATAGCTATGGATAAAAACTGTCACTATAGCCTTTAGTGAAATTTTTGTTCGTAGGTAAAAGGTTTGGCATCAAAGACAACATTCTGGGGAGAAGACGACGATGTGGATGATAACCATTGGATGATTTGAATCCACGCATGTTTTTGGGGCTTAATGCCTAATTTCCTTTATATTTTATTTTCTTAATTATATGTATGAATGAGCAACCAAGCACGGATGGTTAAGGAAGGAGTATATGAAGCTAACGTCTTGGGTTCGATCCCAGGCGTGTGCTTTTATGTTTTTATCATTATTTCTCTACAAATTCCATGTGCTGCACACCCTGGTCCATGGTATGTACTAAAGATCCACGCCATCAGATCATGTCCTGGCCAGATATTACGCCTCCAGAAAGCAGTCACATGGTGGACCTCCTGAAGACCAGCTGCACTGAATCTCACGCTGGATACTGGGCTAGCATCTTGGGCCTAGTACAAAAAAGCAGGCGCACCCCCCTGATTACTAACAGCATCAGGCCCAATTTATTTCTTTTTTTTAATTTCTTTTGTTTTATTTATTTGTTTAATTATTTTTTGCAAAACAAAAATCATTTTTTTATTAAAGCTAAAAATCATAAAAACATTAAAATCAATTTTTTTATATAAAATATTTTATCTCATTAATTAATTTAATTACGGAAATTTAAATTCTTTTTCCATAATTAAAATCAATTAGAAAATTAGGTTTAATTTGAAAATCTTTAATTTTCTCAATCAAAAAATAAAAAAATATATTTTCTTTGATTTCCTTTGAATTTAGACTTTGATTCCCATATTTAATTCGTCTCGCGCGCATTTACTTATTTATAATTCCAACTATTGTAACTGTTTCGAGGTTTGTAATAGTTTTTAATTAGGGTTTATTTTACCCCTTTTTACTTACTGTTTAATCCCCAGTTTGGTTATGTAACCCCCTCCCCGAGGCCTTATGTGATCGGTGGATCTGGAACTGACTGTTTGAAGCTGGTTCGCGAAATGTCGCGGAAGCAAGAGTCGCCACCGTCTTTTATTTTCTCCAAATGGAAAGGACAAAAGCACAGAAAAATTCCTTAAAGAGATTGCTCTCGGTTCGGGAGGTAGGTTATAGAAAGGGAAGGTGTTAGCACCCTTTCTATCCATGGTTATCCATGGGCTCTTAGATACTTGCTCATTGTGTTTTCAAAATTGTTTGCTTTTCAATGTGGGTTTAAAAAAAGTTTCTTTGAAAAATTTCAGATCGACTCGTACGTCAGAGTGTTTGAAAAATTTGCTTTGAAAGCTTTTGAAAAGTGTCAGTGAAAAGATGTTTTGATTTGTTTGAAATTTGAGACTAGAGCAAGTATCCTTGAGAACCTACCTACCCTAAGGAATTCGTCTGTGTAAATGTCCTTAAAAGTAGTGCCATCCCACCATTGAGAGGTAGGTAGCACCACTGTTGGAGGTGTTCGGGTCAATTCGAGTTTTAGGGACGTGGTGATCACCAGAGCAATGGGAAGACACCTTAGAAGCTACCCTCATGCCAGGTTCCCGGATCATGAGGACTTACTAAGACATCCTCTACTCGACGATCACCTTTCGAAAGGCAACAGTGAGGCGTACCCTAGGGGTGGTGTGTGCGATTCGTGTGTCGTTTTCAGATATTTGTCTTGTCATGTTTATTTGTGTTCTACGCTTGATTTTAATTTGATCCATACATTCTTTCATGCTTTTTTAACAGTTAAATATTTGCGGGAAAATAAATCTAAGGCTATTACAAATGGCGCGGGTCCACATCGCCAAAATTAAACCGGACCCGATTTAACGGAAAATAAATAAAGCAATAAATAAAAATGCGAGAAATTGTTTACACGGCTTTGGGATAATTACATAATTATAATAATTGACATAAAATAAATGCGCAAATTAAATAAATTATGGACATGGGCGTTGGACCCTTTTGCAACAAACTAAAGTTAATAAGGAATTAAGAATTAAAATTAAAAAGAATGTTTTTTTTTTGGTATTTTGTGTTTTTTAAGATTTAATGAAAAAAAAAATAATTAATTAAAATGAAACGTCAAACCCTAATTCTAATGTTTTTTTAAGTTATTAAGAAAAAGATTGAATTTTTAACCTAATTTAAATCTAAGTTATTTATATACATTTAATTATAAAAATAAAATTAATAAATAAATAATATTGTGATAAAAAAAAGGAAAATTTAAAAGGAATAGAAATTGTTAATTAACCTAATTCTATATTTTTTGTGTTTTTAGTCATTAAAAGGATTAAAATTATACCCTAATTAAACTAAATATTTACATGCTAATTTATTTAGAATAATTAAAATAAAATAAATATTATATATTTTTTGCCTTTTCTGATTTTATGATGTTTTTCATATTTTGTAAAAAAAATAATTACTGAATTAAAACAACAAAATAAATAAAATAATAATTAAAAAGATATAAGAAAAATAAATGAAATTAGCAAACCAGGGTGGGGTGTAGTCCCAATTTGTGAGGTGTAATTTGGAATGGTCTGGCCCAACAAGCCTTGGTCCATTGACTTTTTGCGTAGCGTGTAGCAAGGTTGACCAGCATCCACCATACACCTTGACTCTGAGCCCTTTGATGGATCTCCCAGGATGCGTGGCTGCTTGATGGTGAGGGAACATGGTGTTTTTCACTGTGAGCGCTGCATGGAATGATGTATAGAAAAATAACATTTGAAAGTGTACAGACCTGGGACTTGAACCCAGGTCATGAAGGTTAATGCAAACAACGTTCACCATCTGAGCCACTACGCGCACGTTGTCATATTATATCACATAAATAATAAAAAACAAAACCAAGGCAATTGTGGTCCAGCGCGCGAATTTTTAAACGCACCAACCATTGCCTTCCACGTGATCATCTTCTTCACGTGTTTCTTTTTTTTCTGAAACAAGATTCTATTGCAACGGTTTTAGAAGCGTGGTTTTAGGGCCTCTACCAGAAAATAACGAATAGCCCCTCGACGCTCATAAATTGAGCGCGAGGGTGCCGTCCTCTTCGTCTTCAAGCACTGAGTCCATTGGTGGTCATTTGGAGCTCTAATTTTGCTTTGTTATGAAAGCCCCAATTTTGAAAACCTGTAACCCTAATATTCAAACATGGTAAAATCGTGTATGGCGTATAAAAGTTCAATCAATGGCATTGGTTAGCTTAGAAACATCATACTGAACAAGAATACATAGATAAAAATGCAAAAGGATGCGTGATTTATGCCATACGATTTCAAAAAATTCTTGATACAGTTAGAGTTCAAACTACCAATTCCTGGAGCTTTGCTTGTTGTTCTTGATTGGTATACGTTCAGAGTTACCCAAGGAAGCTAATGGGATCAAGATTAGGGCTTGAATCGTCCTCTAGAGCGCTTTTCAGTTTTGCACTTTTTTGCCAAAAACTCCAAGTTTGTTCAATGGTCTTTTGCGCAGCTTTTAGTCTAATTGCTTTAGGGTTGTGATTCTGAATATGTATAGAAGCTTTTAGGTTAACAAAATTAGCACAAATCTCATGAATTCAATAGTTTCAATATTTGATTTTCTAAGAATCTTTTTCAATCTTTTTCATGTGCAATTTTGTTCAATCAGCTCAAATCAAACCAAAACTTGCCTAATTAGGATGTGCACGTGATATTGATAGTAAAACATGCATGAAAAGATTTTTTTTAGGTCAAGTTTATATTTTTCACATATTTAAATAATTTAAATGAATTAATATTAATATAAATTCAAATAAATAATTAAAAATTGAGAAAATACTTCCCTTTGGGCCTAATGGTCGTGCATAGGATTGGAATGATGGATCATGGAAGAAAAATGGGCCCATTTGCATTTTTAGGTCATTTGAACCATTGTTGACTTTTCAAAATTCCCAAACATTTCCCAACTTCCACAAGGCATAACTTGCTCAATTTTTAAGCTTTTCACATGTTCTTGGACATTTTGGAAAGGTCTTTGAGTCCTTTAACCAATGCCTTTGGTCCCATGTCATTTTGATTTACCAATCTCAAGTTATGGCCTTTGACTTAAAGTCCCTTTTTGTTGACTTTTGAAAATGACCTATAATGTTGAAATTGATAACTTTTTGTGAGAGCATTTCTTGGACTTGGAATATGAAGATTAGTTGTAGGAAATGTCTTTCTCTTCAAAATGAGCTTTGGATGGAATTTTTCTGATAATCCATGTGAAAGTTATGCCCTGGTGTTGTACCCCAATTTTTGACCTAAGATCCCATATTTATTTTTGCATTTTTTAAACATAAGCCAAGGTCACGAAATACGGTCGGTTTTAACCTCTTACCTTCGAGCTTTGACTATGTGAAGATTGTCAAGTGTTTTGAAAATTCTTAGCCTATGTATCATTAACTTCTACTCCAGCATGTGTATTTCTCGTTCCTTTGTTTTCATTTGCAGGAAACAGATCTGAATCAAGAGCATCAGGCGTCACGCCTCAATTAGGGTTCAGAATCTCTCAAGCCAGAAGTACAGTTAATCGTTGGTTCGTGAAGACTGATTCATCAGGAGAATCGTGCGTTTATTTCCGCGCCTTGTTCGACAAGCGGTCTCGAGCTTCTCTACAACTCTCTTAGAGCACAGACAAGATTTCATCATCACTGGTTCACATGTGCATCAAGATGCTTTGGAATGCAAAGAAAGATCAAGTTTGCGAGTCAATTCAAAGCACTTTGACCAAAAGTCAATACTTACACATCCAAGTTCAAACGATCGTAACTTTTCATTATTCAACATTTTTGAATGGTTACTTTTGCGTACAATTTTCTTTGACGTCATCTCTACCCCCTCCTTACCAGTCAAGGTCTGATTAGGTGCGGAGGATCATCAAAAATTCGGATACTTAGAGGTCACTTTGATGACTGTGGCCTAATCTTAAGTAACAATTATTCGACTTTCAAGGATCGTAACTATTTCGATTTTTCATCATTTCGGGATGGTTCTTTCTGCAACATGTCACAAATGATGTCGTCTACAAGATTGCTTCAAGGATCGACATCCGAATGCGTTTGGAAGGCCATGAATTTCGCTTGAACATTTTAGGCTTAGAATTGATTTCGTATTGAGATTGTTCTTCGCTAAGTCAAGGGTAAAGGCAAGATGTTGAGTTTGAGGATTCATTGATGATATATTGCTATAATACAAGTTGTTTGTTTTCGAGCATTAGTAATTGGTGAATTAAAATTGGATACAGATCAAGTTTCTTTGTTTGTTCATCAAAGTTCGGTTCATGGTAAAAGGTTTAGGTGTTTTATTTGGAATGCATTTCAAAGTAAGAAAGACCATTCAAGGAATCCAAGTTCATTCAATTCAAGAGTTTATGAAAGACATTCAAGTCTTATTTGACTATGTTATTCAATAATTATTTCAAGCCCAGACTTTATTCAAAGTTCAATTTCAATTCAAGTCTCATTTAATCATATTCAAATTCAAATTGTGCAAGATTCTTTCAAGGTTCTCTTCAAAAGTGATGCTCTATATTAATTCAAGATTCATAATGCACCTCGCAAGTCGACATTTATTCAAGAATTTTTATGGACATATCATGTTCAGCAAGAATTATTACAAACTCATTCAAGTTCAAAAGTCAAGAATGAATGTCATCTTAGCATACAAGTTTCATCAAGATACTATGGTTCATCACCATGTTACAAAACAATCATGAAGATACATAGAAATCCCTAAGGTTTTCTTCTTTCTAATCTTCAAACTCCACATTTAAACTCTGCATATCAGTCCAAATCATGCTTCAAAATAATCCATACTGTATGCTGCCCACAACTTGCCAAAAACATGCTACTGCAATGCTGCTCCAAATCCTGTCAAACCTGTCCAAAAACAAGTCAAAATTCTGCACAAATAATGCCAAAAACCTGTCCAAAAGCAGTATAAAATTTCACAAAAATAGAGGATGCAAATCCTGCATCAGAAAGGGAAAAATCAGCATATCAATTTGTCCAAGACCCACACATTTTCCCTCCAAAGGATTTCATTCTGAAGGGGGGAAAACAAAGTAAAAAACTGTGGAAATTTCTAACAAAACCTCCAAGTTTTAGAACAAAACAGGAGGAGGACCTGCTGTCAAAAAAAAGAAAACAAAAAAAAGCAACAGCAACTAACATCTCTCATAACACCAACAATGTCCGCCTCCTCATCCTCACTCTCACTCTCACCCTCATATGTCTCCCAATGATAGTAATAAATAAAAACTTCAGCCAATATTTCCATGGGGAAATGGCATCTCTCACTCAAATAATCCTTGGCCACAGCCAAATGTGCCTGCACTTCACTTACCTGGAAGCAATATTCAATCTAGTCGTTTGAGATCTTCTCTTTGTGCCCGAGATATGCCACTTGAAGACTTCAACAATATGAGGCAAGACTTCGATGGTCAGCAGCACATACTAAATGACATTAACTGCTTCTCACAGCCTTGTCTCGGTGCTATATCAGTGAGTCGATCTGGTCGGTCTGAAACACTAACTCCATCAAATCTTGAGGATCTATTTTCTGCTGAAGTTTCTTCATCTCCTTGGTATTCTGACCCAGCAGCAGCTTCTGTATTTTCCCCAACACACAAATCCGCTAGCATCACCCAAACAACAACCAGCATCCCAACCTTGCACATGTACCACCTAATTGTCTTCACCTTCATCGAACCAACTCACCAAACTCCATTCACCATTCAATCTTTCTCCCAATCATCTTCACCGAACACCTCCGCCTAGCAACCTTCTTCAACCTTCTAAAATCCCCACACAGTTCTGACCTCACATCACATCCACACCAAATATTCAACTTCTTTCTCAATTACATCTAATTAATTAAGCCTAAGATATTTCAATTATTTTCCCAATCTTTTCTTAACCCAAAACTTATCAATGGCAACAAAAACTTCCAAACCACTTGCTTCACATCCTACATATGAAGAGATGATTAAGGAAGCGATTGTGCTGCTGAAAGAGAAAACAGGTTCAAGCCAATCCGCGATTGCGAAATTCATCGAAGAGAAACACAAACAGCTTCCTCCAAGCTATGCATCGGTATCAAGAAAGTGAAGGATCTTACCTCGCGGCGGGGCCAATACAAATTCCGGCGAAGCTTGTCCTAGGTATGTCCTTATCTTCACAACTATTCACTTCTCCTTCATTGTTGTTCTGCAATTTTACCAGGTTGACGATTACCGGCGGCGCAAGGTTGAGGAGGTCGAAGGAATCGCGAGAGGAGGAACGAGATCGGCAGCTTTAGAAGGCGAAAGAAGGTGACCACTTTGCATTGAGATAACTGAAGAAGAAAATGATAGAGGTATGGAGATAAGAGGTTACCGGAATCGATGGTTTTCTGCTCCATTCCTAGCACATCATGCAGCGCCGTTTTCCACTTTTCCATTAGGGTCTTTCTTTTCTTTTTCTAACCCACTTCGCGTATCACAGGGCAACGGGTCTGGGCCTGACCCGGTTCGGCCCGGTTCTAACCTAGCTTATTTGTTTCAGTTTTTTTTATTTATTTATGTTTATTACTCATGCCTTGGGCCTTATTCCAATCTCTTAAGCCCATCCGGTTTTCACATCATAAGCCCTTCAAATTTGTGTTACACACCCCTTTTATTGTTAATTTAGTTTAGATTTTAATTAGTAATTTTATAAGGAATTTAGTTAAAACTTTGATTTAGTTTAGATTCAATTTAATAATCCAAGAATTTTAATTTAATAACTTTAAAAATCAACTTAGTTTATATTAGACACGGTTTAGTAACTTTAGAATTAATTCAACTTAGATTAAATTTAGTAATTTTAGAATTTTAATAAATCGTAGAGCTTTAACGCAATTTAGGTGTAATTCAGAAATTTCATAATCTTACTTTTTTTGTTTAGAATTGACTTAGTAATTTACATATCCTCTTTAGATAACTAGTTACCTTCTCGTTTGTTTTTTTTTTTAATCGTCTTAGTCCTTTAGAATTAAATACTTCATTGCTTTTTCTTAATCAGTTCGTTTAAACTTATCTTCTTGTGAATTCTTGATTACTTATATTGTGATGTTCGTCTTATTTTTTCTGATTTGTTTGCTTTTACTCCAAGGGAAACGTTCTAACTTTGTTGACTTCATGTCATCAAGCACATGTTATACGATCAAGCGAACACCCTCATTCAATTTTTTTTCCTATTTTTTCCAAAATTAAGTCGATTTTCCTAAAAGATTCAAATTTCAAACTCACACCTTTTAAGCCAAAACTTCGACACTAGGTCGTCGTATCTTCAAAATCTCATCCATACCCATCTTTAATCAAACAAACAATTTTAACCAAAAAAATAATATTTCAAAAGGTTCCTGCGGAGTACCGCAGATGCATTGGGTGCTAATACCTTCCCATTGTATAACCAACCCCCGAACTCTCGATCTCTTTCAAAAAACGCATTGTATTTTCATTACTTTCAAGTATTATTTTACATCGCATATTTTAGGGTTTTATTTCGCTCTTTCCCCTTTTCCCTTGGAAATAATAAAGCGCGGTGGCGACTCTTGCTTTTTGTGAGTCAAGTTAATTAATAGCTTGATCTCCGATTTTCACCGCTACAGAATTGGCGACTCTGCTGGGGACAGATTGACCTCTTGCTGGTCCATCCCTAAGTGGGTTAAGCCTAATTTGTTTTATCTGTTTTATCATTATTTGATTGTTTGATTATATGTATATATTATGATTATTTGGGTGTTGATAATATTTACAAAAGACAAGTCCTATACCCGGACTAAGTTACACTTAGGAATAGGACGGGCGGTATAGTCATGTTAACTTTGAGGGAGTAATCCCGAAGAAGGAGGCATGAGATCCCCCACTCAGTGGAAGGCCCTCTTGAACGTAATATTTGTTTACCGAGTAATCGGGAAGACATTATTATTTTCGACCTGGGAGCCAGAGAAGCTGGGAACCGTAGAACCCTAACCCACCTTGGCCTTTTAGGTGTAGCACGGAGATTATAACGGAGTAATCCGGAAGTAATTGTTACGCGATGCTACGCTCGGATGAGTTTCTCTTGAGAATATTGCTGATTATTGAGTAATCAAGACGTTGGTAATATCCGAGGAAGGAATGTAGACTCCGGGAACCCTTAGAACCTTGTTCTACAGGCGTGATTAAACCGTTAGTACATACCTTGGGGGTGTTCCTTACCTTGACTCCATGCTCGTGATGTTGAACCTTTCGACTTTATTTGTGACATTGCTTGTGGTTGTTTCATAGCCATGCATTCATGCATCCATAAAACCCTTTTCACTTGACTTTGGAGGAATTTGGAGGTCTTTCTTTGTAAACATCACAAGTTTCGTCAAGCTCAATGGATCTTGGGTGTTGATAGGGTGAAAACCCTAATCCACCAAAATGGATGATTGATCTTGATGATAACTTGATCAACGCTTTGATCCAGTTCAAAATTCATCTTCTATCTTCATACTTTGATGTTTCCAACTTAATATCTTGAGTTCCTTGAAAGTCAGATAAAAAATCTCTTTTGCATATCATACATCATTCTACATTTTTTGTTTCACTTTCAAAGGTCTTTTTCCGAGTCTTATTTTTCCTTTGGTCTCACCAGTACAACACTCGCGCTAAGAAAACAATGGAGAATATCAAGCAAGAGGTTTCTGAACTCCGCAGAGAGATGACTATTTTGAAAGCTGGTATGGATCACTCGACTGTTTTGGGTTGAAATTTTGGTTACCGCCCAAGTCAATCCTTCTAGGATGGAGGAAGCGATGATAAAAGTCTTCACTGAAACTCTAAAATCTTTCTTTCATGAGAAGGTGACGGTTAATGCACTTAATGACTTTCCTGACCAGGTGAATGTGGGAGTGCGTCTAGAAGAAGATGTCTAAAAGGGATGAAGATGGTAGCTCAGCTAATGGTGTGAGGAAGTTTGATAATGACTTTTCCAAGAAGAGAACCAGAGGAAGAAATAATCATCATCAGAATCATCATGTTTCTCCCATTTATCAACAGAATCAGTAAGTTCCTAATCAGAGGAAAACCCAGTTTGATCCAATTCCAGTTACCTACACAGAGTTGTTCCCTATCCTGATGCAGAGGAATTTGGTTCAGACCCGATCTCCATCGAAGGTTCCTGAGAAGATACATTGGTACTACAAAGCTGATTTGGCTTGTACCTTTCATCAAGGTGCTCCTGGGCATGACTTGGAGGGTTGCTTTGCTTTGAAGATTAAGGTTCAGAAGTTGGTCAGAAGTGGTATCTTGTCATTCAAGGACGTTGGTTTTGAAGTTCAAACCAAGCATGTGCCGAAGAGTAAACACGATTGATGATCACTTTGAGTTTTGAAGGATGTTTTCGGTAATTCAAGTCCAGATGGAAAGCCTTCCCAGATTATTAACTTATTCATGCTTTTTGTGATTTTTCTTGTTTATCAAAACAGTGTTTGCATGTAAGAACTTGTTTGCATCTGAATGATTATCTTAATACAATGAATATGTTTGTCTTGAAGAAATTCATTCGTTTCACTCATATTTGTTTTCAAATTTTAAATTGCTTTTGCACTATGATACCAAATTGTTGCTCATTATCTTGCCTAGGCAGAGATTGAAGGGAGGGTGATGATCTAAAAGAACACAAAATCTTTGGTTGCATGCTTTTGGATAAAATCTTGCTGATGATGTACAGGCATTGTTTCAAATCCCTAAACACTGGAGATATAAGGAAGATAATCCCTTGCTAACCCCTTTTGAGCCTTTGAAGCAGAAGTTTCTTTTCTATACAAAAAACCTTGAATTTTAACCTGGGGCAGGGTAGTTTTTAGTTAATCTGACTGAGTGTTCAAAATTCATAAGGAAGATGTTTTTTGAAGAGAAACTACGAGGGCTATCTTTCATAATGAAGCCAGAAGATGTGGAATCATAATGTTATCCCTCAAGAAACGAGGCAATCACAATCCTCTCAACAAGCAAAGACAAGCTAATGTCACACATTTTGTTCAAAAAGTCAAAAATCGAGAAAAAGAAAAAGCCTGCTAAGCCAAAAAACATGAAAACGTGTGACTTAGGCAAAATTAAGGCATCCCGCTGGACTATCAATTCAAAAGAATTAGTTCAGGCAAAAGTTAGGGAAAATAAAAATTGCAAAGAAAAGGACTGCAAAGAAAAGTCCTCAGCAAAGAACAAATTGGTGACTACAAACACGAAGACATGAGGTTGGTTTCTACTCCGAAAGCCTCGTCGTTTCCTTGACCGTCACAAAATCCTTTTGAGAGATGAACATTCATGTTGAATTAACTGAACATAGGGTTGGAGAACATCATGAAGAATGGGTGGGCACCAAATATTTTGAGCCTTAAATCCTTTTTTTCTTAAACCATGAACCAGGCCACGTTACAACCTTCAAAAGTCCTAATTGAAGCAAGGTTATTTTGAAAGCATACTTCAATGAGATGGTGTTCCTAACTCCCATGAATGTTCTAAATAGTCATGTTGGTATCATATGTTTTTCCCATACAAAAATAAATGGTGCTCTAACTCGCAAAATTTGTGCGATATCTTTTCAAAATCTTCAAGACTTACATAACTGTTGCATTAGAATTTTCATTCTCATTGTAAACTTTTTCTAATTGCAAAACATTTGTTTGATATCAATGAAGCTCACATATAAGCACCAGTGATGAGTTTGTTCTTTTAAGGCCTGAAACTCTACTGAGTAATTGGCGAATCATTTCAAAAAAAATCATATCCAGGGGCATGTCACTCGAAGACCTTAAGCACGGACATGTTGCTTCTCCTAGTTAATGCTTTCCCCAACTTGTTTACTCTTTTGGGGCAAAATTTGAAGACTTTGTTGTGCCAACTACAGTCAACCCGGGGCAATCACGTCAAAATTTAATGAATTCCTCTAAGAGTTTGAAGACACCAGAGCATGGTGAATGCCAGGTCTTTTGTAAAATCCTCTTGAGATTATTTCTCCTCACCAACCATATAGCTCGGGGCATGTTAGAAGTGAAGCTATTCGCAAGAATTGTCGTGCATCACGCAGCTTATCAGCAATAGACTTGGGGCATCCAAAATTAGTCCCAGGGGCAATCTAGATTTGTCAAGATATGTGATATGTTTTGCACACATTATCAGAGGGTGGTGTTCCCAGTATCTCCAGCTAAGCAAGACTTCTTTCCAGCTGAAATTTTGTTTGTGTTGTTATCCTTTCAATGGATTGTTTGCAATAGAAGACTAGACTTTGGATTTTCTACCTGAAAATATCCTCCTCTCCAGAGATATTTAAGCCTTGTAAAAGGACCTTGCTCCAATGATGGCCTGTGTTTTATCTCCAGTAATGTTCCCATCCTGTTGAGATTAGCCGAGTGTTGGGTTGCGCTATGATGTCTTATCATCTCCAGTTTATCCTGTCTGTTTTTTCAACATATACATGATATTCATTCATTCGTTCATACTTTCATCATGCACGCACATTTGTATTTGTTGATATCTTTGAGTTCGTATACCTTGGTTATGTCTATTCAAATAGCATATTTGATCTTTCCAAATAGAATGTCAACTTAAGCAGAAAGTGCGCCTCTTTTCTAATTCCCCACTGAGTTAACTCTCGTGGAAGAATCTTGGTTTAGCTTTCCTTTTCCATCTCTGGATAGGATAAATCCCCATTTGAGTTTGTTTCCTCCTTGGGTGGAGTCTTGTTTGACTGTTTTCTCCCCAGTTTATTCCTGGATTGAGCTTTGTCTCTTATGGACGATATCTTGTGAATATCTCTAGGCTGTGAAACCTAGATGGAAAGTGCATTTATTTTGCAATGTAAATACTTGATCTTCTCAGGAAGGATTTATTCATGGTTCCCCATTAAAGATGAACTTTATTCCCCAGCAGTGTTATCACAATCTTCTTCTGGAATATCGACATGACAATAAGTGACTGACTCTTTGTTTAAGCAGTTTGATTATTTCTGATTTCTCTACGACAAATGGCGGTCTCTTCATGAGCAGTTTGTCCATCCCCGATGAAATTATTGGTTCTCACCTCCGGCAATATCTTCACGATATTTTATGGGTATCTTTTTGGGAAGCAACAAGCGGCAGTTTCTTCATGAGACAACTTGTGTGTTATTGATACCTTTTAAGAAAGCAACAAGCGGCAGTTTCTTCATGAGACAACTTGTGTGTTATTGATACCTTTTAAGAAAGCAACAAGCGGCAGTTTCTTCATGAGACAACTTGTGTGTTATTGATACCTTGAAAAGACAACAAGCGGCAGTTTCTTCATGAGACAACTTGTGTGTTATTGATACCTTGAAAAGACAACAAGCGGCAGTTTCTTCATGAGACAACTTGTGTGTTATTGATACCTTGAAAAGACGACAAGCGGCAGTTTCTTCATGAGACAACTTGTGTGTTATTGATACCTTGAAAAGACAACAAGCGGCAGTTTCTTCATGAGACAACTTGTGTGTTATTGATACCTTGAAAAGACAACAAGCGGCAGTTTCTTCATGAGACAACTTGTGTGTTATTGATACCTTGAAAAGACGACAAGCGACAGTTTCTTCATGAGACAACTTGTGTGTTATTGATACCTTGAAAAGACAACAAGCGGCAGTTTCTTCATGAGACAACTTGTGTGTTATTGATACCTTGAAAAGACAACAAGCGGCAGTTTCTTCATGAGACAACTTGTGTGTTATGGATACCCTTGACAGACAACAAGCGGCAGTTTCTTCATGAGACAACTTGTGTGTTATGGATACTCTTGACAGACAACAAGCGGCAGTTTCTTCATGAGACAACTTGTGTGTTATTGGTACCTTGAAGAAAACAACAAGCGGCGGTCTCTTCATGAGCAACTTGTGTGTTATTGGTAATTTTGAAAAGAAACAACAAGCGGCAGTCTCTTTATGGACAACTTGTATGTTATCAACACTTTTAAAAACAGCAAGCGGCAGTCTCTTCATGGACAACTTGTATGTTATCAACACTTTTAAAAACAGCAAGCGGCAGTCTCTTCATGGACAACTTGTATGTTATCAACACTTTTTGGAAGACAGCAAGTGGCAGCTTCTTTATATGAGCAGCTTGTGGGTTATTGGCAACAAGTGGCAGACTCTACATGAGCAGCTGGTGTGCTTTGATATTCTTTGAAGACGACAAGTGGCGGACTCTTCATGAGCAGCTTGTATGCTTTAATATTCTTTGAAGACAACAAGTGGCGGTCTCTTCATGAGCAGCTTGTATGTTATTGACACATTTGAAAGGAAGCAAGTGGCGGCCTCTTTATTTGAGCAGCTTGTGTATCCCCAACAATAAGGTCTACTCAGCAAACGGCATCTTTTCGGAAAAGTCCCTTGGGGAAGTTTGTATTTTATCCTTTTCAAGCGATATCTTAGTTAAAGAAGAAATATGTTACCGTTCTTGGTAAAATTCAGAAATCAGAGATGTTTATCTCCAGCCACAGTGCTGATGTCGATCATTTTGTTTTTCAGCCACAGTGCTGAGGTCAATCATTTTCCAGTCTCAGTACTGATGTCCATCATTTCCTTTTCCAGTCACAGTGCTGACGTAAATCATTTCTTTTCCAGTCACAGTGCTGATGTAAATCATTTCTTTTTCCAGTCTTCATACTGATGTAAATCATTTCTTGTCCAGTCTCAACACTGATGTAAATCATTCAAGAGTCTCTCATTTGAAGTCTATGACTTTGTTTCCCCAGTGGAGTTACAACCTCTCCCCCTGTGGGATTACTGTATAATGTGCTTGGTTTCTCCAGCATAGTCTGTCTCATATGGCGTCATTCCCCATAAAATTCAGAGCATTACATTCATATCATATCATGAACATGATCGCGGTATCTTAAGGCCAAAAATTGTGTATTCTATATTTAAGTCCCTTCAATCTCGTCGAAATGAAGATCTCAATCTTCATATCTCCAGATAGAAGAAACTTAAATAGGGGCAGCTGTTGTACCCCAATTTTTGACCTAAGATCCCATATTTATTTTTGCATTTTTTAAACATAAGCCAAGGTCACGAAATACGGTCGGTTTTAACTCTTACCTTCGAGCTTTGACTATGTGAAGATTGTCAAGTGTTTTGAAAATTCTTAGCCTATGTATCATTAACTTCTACTCCAGCATGTGTATTTCTCGTTCCTTTGTTTTCATTTGCAGGAAACAGATCTGAATCAAGAGCATCAGGCGTCACGCCTCAATTAGGGTTCAGAATCTCTCAAGCCAGAAGTACAGTTAATCGTTGGTTCGTGAAGACTGATTCATCAGGAGAATCGTGCGTTTATTTCCGCGCCTTGTTCGACAAGCGGTCTCGAGCTTCTCTACAACTCTCTTAGAGCACAGACAAGATTTCATCATCACTGGTTCACATGTGCATCAAGATGCTTTGGAATGCAAAGAAAGATCAAGTTTGCGAGTCAATTCAAAGCACTTTGACCAAAAGTCAATACTTACACATCCAAGTTCAAACGATCGTAACTTTTCATTATTCAACATTTTTGAATGGTTACTTTTGCGTACAATTTTCTTTGACGTCATCTCTACCCCCTCCTTACCAGTCAAGGTCTGATTAGGTGCGGAGGATCATCAAAAATTCGGATACTTAGAGGTCACTTTGATGACTGTGGCCTAATCTTAAGTAACAATTATTCGACTTTCAAGGATCGTAACTATTTCGATTTTTCATCATTTCGGGATGGTTCTTTCTGCAACATGTCACAAATGATGTCGTCTACAAGATTGCTTCAAGGATCGACATCCGAATGCGTTTGGAAGGCCATGAATTTCGCTTGAACATTTTAGGCTTAGAATTGATTTCGTATTGAGATTGTTCTTCGCTAAGTCAAGGGTAAAGGCAAGATGTTGAGTTTGAGGATTCATTGATGATATATTGCTATAATACAAGTTGTTTGTTTTCGAGCATTAGTAATTGGTGAATTAAAATTGGATACAGATCAAGTTTCTTTGTTTGTTCATCAAAGTTCGGTTCATGGTAAAAGGTTTAGGTGTTTTATTTGGAATGCATTTCAAAGTAAGAAAGACCATTCAAGGAATCCAAGTTCATTCAATTCAAGAGTTTATGAAAGACATTCAAGTCTTATTTGACTATGTTATTCAATAATTATTTCAAGCCCAGACTTTATTCAAAGTTCAATTTCAATTCAAGTCTCATTTAATCATATTCAAATTCAAATTGTGCAAGATTCTTTCAAGGTTCTCTTCAAAAGTGATGCTCTGTATTAATTCAAGATTCATAATGCACCTCGCAAGTCGACATTTATTCAAGAATTTTTATGGACATATCATGTTCAGCAAGAATTATTACAAACTCATTCAAGTTCAAAAGTCAAGAATGAATGTCATCTTAGCATACAAGTTTCATCAAGATACTATGGTTCATCACCATGTTACAAAACAATCATGAAGATACATAGAAATCCCTAAGGTTTTCTTCTTTCTAATCTTCAAATTCCACATTTAAACTCTGCATATCAGTCCAAATCATGCTTCAAAATAATCCATACTGTATGCTGCCCACAACTTGCCAAAAACATGCTACTGCAATGCTGCTCCAAATCCTGTCAAACCTGTCCAAAAACAAGTCAAAATTCTGCACAAATAATGCCAAAAACCTGTCCAAAAGCAGTATAAAATTTCACAAAAATAGAGGATGCAAATCCTGCATCAGAAAGGGAAAAATCAGCATATCAATTTGTCCAAGACCCACACATTTTCCCTCCAAAAGATTTCATTCTGAAGGGGGGAAAACAAAGTAAAAAACTGTGGAAATTTCTAATAAAACCTCCAAGTTTTAGAACAAAACAGGAGGAGGACCTGCTGTCAAAAAAAAGAAAACAAAAAAAAGCAACAGCAACTAACATCTCTCATAACACCAACAATGTATGCCTCCTCATCCTCACTCTCACTCTCACCCTCATATGTCTCCTAATGATAGTAATAAATAAAAACTTCAGCCAATATTTCCATGGGGAAATGGCATCTCTCACTCAAATAATCCTTGGCCACAGCCAAATGTGCCTGCACTTCACTTACCTGGAAGCAATATTCAATCTAGTCGTTTGAGATCTTCTCTTTGTGCCCGAGATATGCCACTTGAAGACTTCAACAATATGAGGCAAGACTTCGATGGTCAGCAGCACATACTAAATGACATTAATTGCTTCTCACAGCCTTGTCTCGGTGCTATATCAGTGAGTCGATCTGGTCGGTCTGAAACACTAACTCCATCAAATCTTGAGGATCTATTTTCTGCTGAAGTTTCTTCATCTCCTTGGTATTCTGACCCAGCAGCAGCTTCTGTATTTTCCCCAACACACAAATCCGCTAGCATCACCCAAACAACAGCCAGCATCCCAACCTTGCACATGTACCACCTAATTGTCTTCACCTTCATCGAACCAACTCACCAAACTCCATTCACCATTCAATCTTTCTCCCAATCATCTTCACCGAACACCTCCGCCTAGCAACCTTCTTCAACCTTCTAAAATCCCCACACAGTTCTGACCTCACATCACATCCACACCAAATATTCAACTTCTTTCTCAATTACATCTAATTAATTAAGCCTAAGATATTTCAATTATTTTCCCAATCTTTTCTTAACCCAAAACTTATCAATGGCAACAAAAACTTCCAAACCACTTGCTTCACATCCTACATATGAAGAGATGATTAAGGAAGCGATTGTGCTGCTGAAAGAGAAAACAGGTTCAAGCCAATCCGCGATTGCGAAATTCATCGAAGAGAAACACAAACAGCTTCCTCCAAGCTATGCATCGGTATCAAGAAAGTGAAGGATCTTACCTCGCGGCGGGGCCAATACAAATTCCGGCGAAGCTTGTCCTAGGTATGTCCTTATCTTCACAACTATTCACTTCTCCTTCATTGTTGTTCTGCAGTTTTACCAGGTTGACGATTACCGGCGGCGCAAGGTTGAGGAGGTCGAAGGAATCGCGAGAGGAGGAACGAGATCGGCAGCTTTAGAAGGCGAAAGAAGGTGACCACTTTGCATTGAGATAACTGAAGAAGAAAATGATAGAGGTATGGAGATAAGAGGTTACCGGAATCGATGGTTTTCTGCTCCATTCCTAGCACATCATGCAGCGCCGTTTTCCACTTTTCCATTAGGGTCTTTCTTTTCTTTTTCTAACCCACTTCGCGTATCACAGGGCAACGGGTCTGGGCCTGACCCGGTTCGGCCCGGTTCTAACCTAGCTTATTTGTTTCAGTTTTTTTTATTCATTTATGTTTATTACTCATGCCTTGGGCCTTATTCCAATCTCTTAAGCCCATCCGGTTTTCACATCATAAGCCCTTCAAATTTGTGTTACACACCCCTTTTATTGTTAATTTAGTTTAGATTTTAATTAGTAATTTTATAAGGAATTTAGTTAAAACTTTGATTTAGTTTAGATTCAATTTAATAATCCAATAATTTTAATTTAATAACTTTAAAAATCAACTTAGTTTATATTAGACACGGTTTAGTAACTTTAGAATTAATTCAACTTAGACTAAATTTAGTAATTTTAGAATTTTAATAAATCGTAGAGCTTTAACGCAATTTAGGTGTAATTTAGAAATTTCATAATCTTACTTTTTTTGTTTAGAATTGACTTATTAATTTACATATCCTCTTTAGATAACTAGTTACCTTCTCGTTTGTTTTTTTTTTTAATCGTCTTAGTCCTTTAGAATTAAATACTTCATTGCTTTTTCTTAATCAGTTCGTTTAAACTTATCTTCTTGTGAATTCTTGATTACTTATATTGTGATGTTCGTCTTATTTTTTCTGATTTGTTTGCTTTTACTCCAAGGGAAACGTTCTAACTTTGTTGACTTCATGTCATCAAGCACATGTTATACGATCAAGCGAACACCCTCATTCAATTTTTTTTCCTATTTTTTCCAAAATTAAGTCGATTTTCCTAAAAGATTCAAATTTCAAACTCACACCTTTTAAGCCAAAACTTCGACACTAGGTCGTCGTATCTTCAAAATCTCATCCATACCCATCTTTAATCAAACAAACAATTTTAACCAAAAAACAGATATTTCAAAAGGTTCCTGCGGAGTACCGCAGATGCATTGGGTGCTAATACCTTCCCATTGTATAACCAACCCCCGAACTCTCGATCTCTTTCAAAAAACGCATTGTATTTTTATTACTTTCAAGTATTATTTTACATCGCATATTTTAGGGTTTTATTTCGCTCTTTCCCCTTTTCCCTTGGAAATAATAAAGCGCGGTGGCGACTCTTGCTTTTTGTGAGTCAAGTTAATTAATAGCTTGATCTCCGATTTTCACCGCTACACCTGGTCAATTTCAGTTGACTTTTTCAGCTGTTCAAATATAGCAACTTTTGCATCTTTGATGATTTCTGAGCCAAATTTTGAGAATCATGATCAAGGATTGATCAAATGATGTTTGTGGCTTCAAAATGATATGTTGACCAAAAATTTGAACTTTTGACTGTTAAATGACCATTTTGCCCCTACAGTTGACTGTAGTGCAATTTAGGGTTTTGACTGTGCAATTTTGAGCTGAATGCCTTGAAACTTGATATGAAGATGCTTGACCACATTTGTAGGCATGTGATACTTGATTGGGACTTTGAAAACTTCATTTTCTTGATCAGAATCCCAACCCTAGTTTTGACTGTATAGGAAGCTGTTGAGCTGCACAACCCTTGGGGAATTTTGTGACTTGGCTTGGCAATTTCTTGAAGAATATGGGGGGGCAAATTTTGGGGTGCAACAGTTGCCCCTGTTCAATCTTCTTAGACCTGAGGATGCAGATTGGCTGACGTGCCTTTCGTAATCCGATGGTAGAAGATGATTGGACACTAGAGTGCCCAGAAATTTGCGCTCACATAGTGGCAGTGATGGTGGAATGGGCTTATAGATGCCATTTGGAGATTGCTGGATAGGATGATGGGCTTATAGATGCCATCTGGATGTTGATCGCGTAGGAGATTCCTTAGCGAGAACCTGCATACCTGCAAAAGAGAAAATGAGTACCTGACACGTTGCAGGAGCTGATTTTAGATGCTTGGTATAGATGTGTCCTGACTGGTTACAGGAGCTGAGTCTGGAGCTTCAAACGCTGATGAATGAACCAGGGATGGTTACTGCCTTAGCATGGATGGTAAGAGAACCTTGGGCGATTTTAACTTCAACAACGCTCGTTGAGAAAAATCTTGGGTGTCTTCTACTGGGATAAGAATCAGGGAGATCTTAGGGTCGATCTGACTGAACCAGAGGAGGCCTTTGACTGGATAAGCATCAGGAAAATCTTAGGGTCGATTTAACTGAACCGGTCTAGGTCTTGAAACATCTTCAACTGGATAAGCATCAGGGAGATCTTAGGGTCGATCTGACTGAACCAGAGAAGGTCTTGAAATATCTTCAACTGGATAGGCATCAGGGAGATCTTAGGGTCGATCTGACTGAACCAGAGAAGGCCTTTGACTGGATAAGCATCAGGAAAATCTTAGGGTCGATTTAACTGAACCGGACAAGGTCTTGGAATATCTTCAACTGGATAAGCATCAGGGAGATCTTAGGGTCGATCTGACTGAACCAGAGAAGGCCTTTGACTGGATAAGCATCAGGAAAATCTTAGGGTCGATTTAACTGAACCGGTCTAGGTCTTGAAATATCTTCAACTGGATAAGCATCAGGGAGATCTTAGGGTCGATCTGACTGAACCAGAGAAGGCCTTTGACTGGATAAGCATCAGGAAAATCTTAGGGTCGATTTAACTGAACCGGTCTAGGTCTTGAAACATCTTCAACTGGATAAGCATCAGGGAGATCTTAGGGTCGATCTGACTGAACTAGAGAAGGCCTTTGACTGGATAAGCATAAGGAAAATCTTAGGGTTGATTTAACTGAACCGGTCTAGGTCTTGAAACATCTTCAACTGGATAAGCATCAGGGAGATCTTAGGGTCGATCTGACTGAACCAGAGAAGGCCTTTGACTGGATAAGCATCAGGAAAATCTTAGGGTCGATTTAACTGAACCGGTCTAGGTCTTGAAACATCTTCAACTGGATAAGCATCAGGGAGATCTTAGGGTCGATCTGACTGAACCAGAGAAGGCCTTTGACTGGATAAGCATCAGGAAAATCTTAGGGTTGATTTAACTGAACCGGTCTAGGTCTTGAAATGTGATTGAGACTTTAAACTGCATCTTTCCTGAAAGGTAAAAGTCAGTCATATGCAATGCATGATATGGATCAAGCAATGATGTTCTCAACATAAAGGAGACTTGTATGATGCAGTGCGTTATGCATGCTATGATGATGTATGTGAAGTTTTATGTATGTTTTCGTCTAGGAAAGTGAATCCTTGACGGGTGCCGGGAAGTTGTATCCTGGGCTGACGTTGAAGAATAGATTTTGCTTCCGCTGGGGATGATAACTGCAAGAATACCGGTAGGAGAAGATAACTCCGTTGAGGAATAAACTTGGCAAATGAAGAGTCTGCGGGGAGAAAAGATACTCTAGCGACTATGCTGGGAAGCAATACTCTGTGGGAAGAGGGATGCCTTGCTGAGTGTTGATAATAGTTTGCTGAGGATACCCTTGTTATTGGAAGTGTTGACGGACTTTGCTGGGGTGAGAAGACTTCGTCGAGGACGCTCTTTCCGTGGCTCTTGGCTGAGGATAACCCAGTTATATCCTGTTAAGGAAATAACTCTTTAAATCAAGCCGGACGGCGCGTTCGTGCTTTGTGAGGATAAGCTTCCAGAATTTACTGGGGGTAAGCTTACTGCTTGGGGAGATATGAATTCCAACTTTCCTGGGGAAATTGGATTGGACTGGACTCTTTGGGGAAGTTTTGGACTGCGGGGAAGGATTCCTTTGAATGTTGGTATGCCGCCGGGGAACAATCTTTAGACCAAGACTGCCGGGGATGCTTGTTAAGAATATATGTATTGCTGCTGGGGAATGTCTGAGATCGGCTGGAGGATACTCAATTTCCTTGATATTTGATGATTTGCTTGGAGAAGAATGTATTGTTTTACTCTCTGGGGAACTAATATGTACTGGTCGTGTTCTTTAGCTGAACCTACCTCGGTACCTTGGAGGATAGAACAATTGGATTGTTTAGACAACTCTTTATTGCCCCTGTTTCTAGTGTCACCTGCAATTAATTCCTTTGTTTCGTATGCAAATATTTATGAGTTAGCAAATTATTGTCAATGCATATATCACAAATTGAACCTTGGACGTTCTTCGCAAAACAAAACAGAAAAAAGAAAAACACTTGGCACGTTTAACTGAAAATATATTTGTATTGATTTTTGAATGGCCTGAATAGGCGTTTTGTGTACAAGAGGCTGACGTCCTAGTAAGAGGTACGCCGCCGATCAAAAGAGTTTATACAAGTTTTGTACAAAAGAAAATAAAACAGCTGTGTGAAAGATGAATGATCCACTGGGTTTCAACTCTGCTATTGCCTTTATAACTCCGAGCGTCTCATCACTTGATGACCTTGGTTGAAGGTGAAGCTGACTGATCGATGCCATTTGAGCTTGATGCAGATACCGGATTCTGGATGCAAAGTGATCCAATGAGACATAGTATTACGCTTTTATCCCTAATTTTTGCCTGGACCGCCCTTTCGGGTTTTCAGTCCACCGGGATACCCATTTTTGCCCAAGCCGCCTTTTCAGGTTTTCGACTTGCCGGGTGTACAAATTTTTTTATTTTCATCCCTTCATTTTGCCCGAACCCTTTTGGTTCGACGGGAAGCCCTAATTTTTGCCTAGGCATGTCAGCCTAGCGGGTCTTTTTCATGCGTAGTATTTTTTAACTATGTCTGCATTGGCGGGGTGAGGAAGGTCGTCACCATCCATGTTGGTTAATATCATTGCTCCTCCTGAGAACACATGTTTAACCACAAATGGCCCTTCATACGTAGGGGTCCATTTGCCCCTTGGATCACTCTGAGGAAGGATGATTCTCTTGATAACCAGATCCCCAACTTGATATTCCTGTGGCCTGACCTTTTTGTTAAATGCCCTGATCATTCGTTTTTGATATGTCTGACCATGACAGATAGCAGCAAGTCTCTTTTCGTCAACGAGGTTGAGTTGATCAAGTCGTGTCTGGATCCAATCATCTTCGTCTAGGTTTGCGTCCTTCATTATCCGGAGAGAGGGAATTTGTACTTCAATCGGCAAGACTGCCTCCATGCCATAAACCAGAGAGAAGGGAGTTGCCCCGGTTGACGTCCTAGCTGAGGTACGGTACCCATGCAGAGCGAACGGTAACATCTCGTGCCAATCTTTGTAAGTTACTGTCATTTTTTGCACGATCTTCTTGATGTTTTTGTTAGCTGCTTCTACAGCCCCATTCATCTTCGGTCTGTAAGGAGAAGAATTGTGGTGCTGTATCTTGAACTGTTCGCAAAGCTCAGCAATCATCTTGTTGTTCAGATTGGTACCGTTGTCTGTAATAATCCGCTCAGGGACGCCGTACCGACAGATCAGATTGTGCCGAATAAACCGTGCCACAACAGTCTTGGTTACCGTAGCATAGGATGCTGCCTCAACCCACTTCGTAAAATAGTCAATCGCCACTAGGATGAAGCGATGTCCATTAGATGCCGTAGGTTTGATCTCGCCGATCATGTCTATACCCCATATTGCAAACGGCCAAGGCGCAGTTAGAACATTCAGGGGAACCGGAGGAACATGCACCTTGTCCGCATAAATCTGGCACTTGTGGCATGTCTTGGAATGTTGGTAACAGTCAGCTTCCATTGTGGACCAGTAATATCCTGCCCGTAGGATTTTCTTAGCCATAGTGTGCCCACTGGAATGCGTACCAAAGGTCCCTTCATGTAGCTCTTCCATGATTCTTTCCGCTTCAGTCTTATCCACACAATGCAGTAAGGTTGAATCATGGTTTCGCTTGTACAAGATGCCGTTGCTTAGGAAGAACTTGGCTGCAAACCTCCTCAGGAATTTCTTATCGTTGACAGATGCACCTTCAGGGTATTCCTGAGCTTCCAGATATCTCTTCACTTCGTGGTACCAAGGTTTCTCAGTCACCAATTCAGTTTCGAGATCACAACAGTATGCCGGTTCGTCCAGTTTCCAGATGGTGATCCGGGGAGCCTCATTATCCCATTTGACCTTGAACATTGAAGACATTGTAGCTAACGCGTCCGCTAACTGATTCTCTTCTCTTGGAAAGTGTTCGAAGGTTATCTCTGTAAAGTGGGGAATCAGGGTCAACACACATTCTCTGTAAGGAATCAAGTTTGGATGTTTCGTATCCCACTCTCCTTTGATCTGATTGATCACAAGAGCGGAATCTCCGAAGACACTTAGAAATTTGATCCTTAGGTCGATCGCAGCTTGAAGACCCATGATACACGCCTCATACTCCGCCATGTTGTTGGTACAGTTGAAACACAGCCGGGCAGTGAGTGGAGTATGAGTACCTTGAGGAGATATGATGATGGCGCCGATACCATTTCCCAAAGCATTGGATGCCCCGTCAAAGTGCATAGACCATCGGGATCCTGGCTCAGGTCCTTCATCCGGTCCAGGCACTTCACAATCTGTTACTATCATGATGCTTTCATCCGGAAACTCGAAGTTCATTGACTGGTAGTCATCTACAGCTTGATGAGCTAAGTGGTCTGCCAATACACTCCCCTTGATGGCTTTCTGGGTTGTGTACTGAATGTCGTATTCCGTCAAGATCATTTGCCATCTTGCAATTCTCCCAGATAGAGCAGGCTTTTCGAATATGTACTTTATCGGATCCATTTTTGAGATCAACAAGGTAGTGTGAGTCAGCATATACTGTCTCAGCCGGCGAGCAGCCCATACCAAAGCGCATCAAGTTTTCTCAAGCAGTGAGTATCGGGTCTCACAGTCGGTAAACTTTTTGCTAAGGTAATAAATGGCGTGCTCTTTTCGGCCAGACTCGTCATGCTGCCCCAACACACACCCCATTGAGTTGTCCAACACTGTCAGATATAGTATCAGAGGTCTCCCTTCAACCGGTGGCATAAGGATAGGTGGTTCTTGGAGATACTCTTTGATTTTGTCAAAGGCAGCCTGACATTCATCGTTCCAACGTACTACCTGATCTTTCTTCAGTAGCTTGAAGATTGGCTCACAGGTAGCAGTCAGATGTGAGATGAATCGAGCGATGTAATTCAGGCGTCCTAAAAAGCCTCTGACTTCCCTCTCTGTCCTAGGAACTGGCATCTCTTGAATAGCTTTGACCTTAGCAGGGTCCACTTGAATACCTTTATCACTGACCACGAAGCCTAGCATCTTTCCCGATCTTACCCCGAAGGTGCACTTGTTCGGGTTCAATCTCAGCTTGTACAGTTTCAACCGATCGAACAACTTCTGTAGATGATCTAGATGCTCTTCCTCAGTCTGGGACCTAGCGATCATGTCGTCCACATACACTTCTATCTCGTGATGGATCATGTCATGAAATAAGGCAACCATGGCACGTTGGTAGGTTGCCCCAGCATTCTTTAGTCCAAACGGCATGACCTTGTAACAGAAGGTACCCCACTGAGTGACAAATGTAGTCTTTTCCATGTCTTCAGGTGCCATCTTGATCTGGTTGTAACCTGAAAAGCCATCCATGAAAGAGAACACTTTGTGTTGAGCCGTATTATCAACAAGGACATCAATGTGAGGTAAGGGGAAGTCATCCTTGGGGCTGGCCCTGTTCAGATCCCTGTAGTCAACACACATTCTGACCTTACCGTCCTTCTTTGGTACCGGCACCACGTTAGCAACCCACTGAGGGTAAGAAGTCACTGCAAGGAAACCGACATCAAACTGTTTCATGACTTCGGCTTTAATCTTCTCGGACATCTCTGGACGCATCCGACGAACCTTTTGTTTAACTGGAGGACAGTCTTCCCTAGTCGGCAAATGATGGACAACAATATCGGTATCCAACCCGGGCATGTCTTCGTAGGACCAGGCAAAGATCTCCATATAGTCATGTAACATCTTGGTTAACCGTTGCTTCACGCTGAGCTCTAGGTTGGCACCAATCTTTACCTCTTTTCTATCTGCCTCAGTACCCAGGTTTATGGTTTCCACTGGCTCTTCGTGGGGTTGAATTGCCCTCTCTTCCTGAAGCAACAATCTTGCGAGCTCGCCAGGCACTTCGCAATCATCTTCACCTTCGTCTTCGGCTAAGTTGATCGGATTTTCGAATTCATAACTGGCATTAGCAGAGTTGTTATCAGTGAGATCCAGAGTGGATTGGAACCTGTATGAGTGAGTGTGTGTGTAAATACAGCTGTTTTGAAAATTATGTAAAGGAAAAGAAAGACAGGAAAGGAACACAATATTTGCAATGCGAAAAACGTCCAAGATTTTCATTCATGATGTATAAAATGACAGTTTGTATGCCCTCACAAATAGAACCACGGTGCCTCGGGTAAGACACCGGGCCATAGAGTTTATCATTGTTTATTACAAAATAACAAAACATAGGAATTCATTACTTAGTAACAAAAGAAACAGGGAGATTGTCCTTTGCGCTCCAATTGTTAAGTCCACCGTCAGCTGCCGGGTAGATCCAGCCATCAAACTCAGCATCGTCCACTTCGTCTTCATCCCCGATAGCATTAACTCCATGAGCAGGCAGGGGAGCTGTCACCACGTTAGGCTTGTCAGATGCCTCAAACTGTACCTCCTTAGCGTCAATGAGGTCCTGCAGCTTGTTCCTTAGTGCCCAACAGTCATCGGTAGAGTGCCCCGGGCTTTCTGAATGATAAGTACAACGAGCATTCGGGTTGTACTTGGGGGATGCAGTATTTGGAAACTTCGGCGCCTCCCTGACAGTCACTAAATTAGTTGAGAGTAACTGTGGCAGGATCTGCGACAAGGTCATGTTTAAACGGGAGAATTCTCTCCGGGGTCTTTCCACCTTCTGAGTATTGTTTGGCCGGGGAGCGGCAGCAGGCTTAGCAATCATTACCGCACTGACAGATTGGCGGTGTTCATTTCTCTCTGATCTCCTGGAACCATATACGGCGCTAGACTCCTTCTTGAAGGGTTTCTTCTCAGCACTGGATGATGCACCCTTCGGAATTTTTCCAGATTTTAACCCAGCTTCAATCCTCTCTCCAGTCAAGATTAAATCAGTGAAACCAGCAGAAGAATTCCCAATGAGATGGTTGAAAAACGGCCCAGATAGGGTCCCCAAGAACATGTCTACCAATTCCCGATCAGTCAATGGTGGCTGCACCCTGCCAGCCAGGTCTCTCCACTTCTGAGCGTACTCCTTAAAACCTTCGCTTGCGCCTAACGCCATACCCTGGAGTTGGGTACGTGTGGGGGCAAGGTCGGCATTATACTGATACTGCTTGTAGAAAGCAGTAGCCAGCTCCTCCCAGTTATGAACTTTGGTCCCATCCAGCTGATAGAACCATTCGAGATGAGTCCCTGAAAGACTCTCCTGGAAGAAGTGGATCCATAGATTCTTGTCCGCAGAGTACGGCTGAATTTTCCGAACATAGGACCTTAAGTGCAGCTTGGGACAAGACGCCCCGTCATACTTCGAGAAGGATGGTGCTTTGAATTTATGCGGGATAATCACACCAGTCGACAAACCCAGATCTCCGAAATCCAGCCCAGGTGCCTGTTGCACCTCCATAGCCTTCAACCTGTCCTCCAGTTGTTTGTACCTGTCATCTGCAGGAGGGTACTTCTCTTCATCAAAATCTGTCTCGTTGTCGGAGACGACCGGACTAGAGACCTTTACTTCTGCCTGAGAAGGACTCTTGCCAATAGAAGAACCAGCCTCTTCATGCTGCAGAGTATTGCCAAACCTTCGGCCCGAGTTGAACAGAACAGTTCTTCTCTTCTTCTTCTTCTCCTTCTTCAGGAGCATAGCCTTCAGTTCTTCTTGGCCTTTAGCCAGACCTTTGATTAGTTCTTGAAACTGCGCATTCTGCGCCTGAAGAGCCTTGATTGATGTCTCGGTTGATTCAGATCCGGGATTCATGATGCTGAAATAAACAGCGAAGAACTGTAAGCAACCTGAAAAGGGGAAAAACCTGCTATGCACATGATGTATGAAATGCGTATGCAATGCATTCAAGGGTTCGAAAGTTCAAATTTGTTGTAGACAAAAAGGAACACACGTTATCATTAAAGAAATCATTGTTTAATACATCAAGTCCTCATGGGCAAAAGTACAAAAATCAAGTCAATCCCAAAATACACTGCGCATCCTTTTCGGAGCTATGTAGGTGTTGAGATTCTTCTCCTCATGCAACAGGCGAGTGAGCTCCAGGACCTTCTTTTCACTGGCATGCAGACTAGTCTCAAGAGAATTCCGCTCTTCCTTAAGCTGGATCCAGCTCTTCTGTATCTCTTCCCAGGACGTGGGCATATCAGGGTGCTGAATAATGTGGGACACTTCCCCTTCCAAGACTGGTTCCTTGATTACCGGGAGCATATGAGGATAGGGCATCACTAACTTCTGGGAACGGGCCCGTACCCACTTGAGATAGGGTTCCAAAGGGATGGAATTCCTATGCCCCAGTGTCTTGCTGTCTATCCTAATAGGCATCCTCCAGGCTCTGATAAATCTCTGACGAAGTCCTTGAGTATCGTTTTCGAAGTCAAAAACTATGTCGGGAATTAGCATGTCATGAGGACCGTCCCTCCGAGCATAACCAAACTGTCTCCAAGCCAGGCATGGGCTATAAGTAATACCTCCTCTGATTCCAAGTAAAGGAACATTAGGGTACTCCCCACAACTATCAATGATAGTGACATCTCCTCTGGATCTAGGACACCAATGTATATCTGCATGTGTAAGAGTCATCAACCGTTGTGACCATCTCAAACCCCGCTCATTCTTCAGGACTGATCTGGGAAGGTGCGAAATAAACCACCTTCCCAGGAGAGGAGTGCAACACATAAGGACACCTCTTTTTCTCATGGTTCGAGTGTAACATGAGTGAAGGATGTCCCCCAGCAACGTAGGTATAGGATTCCTGGACATAAAGATCTAAACGGCACTGATATCAATGAGCTGATCTGGGTTAGGGAACAACACCAAACCATACACAAGGAGGGCCACAACCTCCTCAAAAGCTTGCAAGTCAAGGGAGTTCCAACATTCAAGGGCCTTCTCAAACAGAAACCTGGCTAAGAACCCTTTGATACCACTTCTAACTTCCCAATGTCCCTTGAGGTCAGATGACTGTAGGTGCAAGGCTTTAGCAATCTCTTCAAGCTTAGGTTCCTTTTCTGTACCGTTGAAGGGTAGCTGATCAAGGATAGGGATCTTCAGGAGCCGGGAGAACTCCTCCAATGTAGGTACCAACTGATAGTCCAAGAAGGTAAAGCAGTGATGCAGAGGGTCAAAGAATTGGAACAAGACTTTTATCATATCTTCCTCAATGTTAGTGTTGACCAAGCTGATGAGGCTTCCATGCCTTTCACTGAATGAAGAGTTCTCGGGAATCCTGGATATAAGCTCCTTAAGCTGAGGAGGGATCCTTACAAGATTGACTTGAATTGTCTTTCTACGAACAGTTTCCATGTCCTACAAAACAAGAACAAAGATGAAAATTCGAACCCCTGAAATGGTTAGTCAATGCATATGATGCTGGATGATGTCATGATGCTATGATTAAACACACCACAGATATTTACAAAGACAAACATGTAGGGCACACAAGGCACACAAGACAAGCCCTTAAGGTTTAAGGCCAGCATGGGGTATGGGTAGTACCCTCTTGAAGTTGGTGGGTTCAACCTGTCCTAATCAAAGTAACCGGGTTCTAAGGTTCCCAATATCACGGGATTGCTTTCATTGTTCATCGTTTCGATTTAGCCACTGAACTGGCGACCGAAATATTCCAGGAAAGCAACCCTCAATTGAGCGTAGTATCGAGTATCAACCAACCTCGGACTGCACCAAAGTCAGTTATCTCACTACCCTAAAGAGGCCAAGATAGTTCAATTAAGGTTCCTAAGGTCTGTTGATGCTTCACGACACCACGCGGAGGCCCCGTACTCTCCTTGACTGAACTCAAGGGTTACCGGTACACACCAAAGTGCCACATCAACGTAGCAGACTGTTTCAACCATGTCGGTATACCCCGCACAGTTCCCTCACAGCCTTGTTGCTACTTTCTAAGAAAGGTATCCCCCAGATCCGGGTTAGGATCTATAGAACTCCCAAGCAACCCACAATTTTAAAGCACACAAGGAAAGCAATTGAAAACACAGTTATGAACTAGCCCTAAGGTACACCTCACTTTATAAGTTTATTCCCCAGCAGAGTCGCCAGTTCTGTGATCGGTGGATCTGGAACTGACTGTTTGAAGCTGGTTCGCGAAATGTCGCGGAAGCAAGAGTCGCCACCGTCTTTTATTTTCTCCAAATGGAAAGGACAAAAGCACAGAAAAATTCCTTAAAGAGATTGCTCTCGGTTCGGGAGGTAGGTTATAGAAAGGGAAGGTGTTAGCACCCTTTCTATCCATGGTTATCCATGGGCTCTTAGATACTTGCTCATTGTGTTTTCAAAATTGTTTGCTTTTCAATGTGGGTTTAAAAAAAGTTTCTTTGAAAAATTTCAGATCGACTCGTACGTCAGAGTGTTTGAAAAATTTGCTTTGAAATCTTTTGAAAAGTGTCAGTGAAAAGATGTTTTGATTTGTTTGAAATTTGAGACTAGAGCAAGTATCCTTTAGAACCTACCTACCCTAAGGAATTCGTCTGTGTAAATGTCCTTAAAAGTAGTGCCATCCCACCATTGAGAGGTAGGTAGCACCACTGTTGGAGGTGTTCGGGTCAATTCGAGTTTTAGGGACGTGGTGATCACCAGAGCAATGGGAAGACACCTTAGAAGCTACCCTCATGCCAGGTTCCCGGATCATGAGGACTTACTAAGACATCCTCTACTCGACGATCACCTTTCGAAAGGAAACAGTGAGGCGTACCCTAGGGGTGGTGTGTGCGATTCGTGTGTCGTTTTCAGATATTTGTCTTGTCATGTTTATTTGTGTTCTACGCTTGATTTTAATTTGATCCATACATTCTTTCATGCTTTTTTAACAGTTAAATATTTGCGGGAAAATAAATCTAAGGCTATTACAAATGGCGCGGGTCCACATCGCCAAAATTAAACCGGACCCGATTTAACGGAAAATAAATAAAGCAATAAATAAAAATGCGAGAAATTGTTTACACGACTTTGGGATAATTACATAATTATAATAATTGACATAAAATAAATGCGCAAATTAAATAAATTATGGACATGGGCGTTGGACCCTTTTGCAACAAACTAAAGTTAATAAGGAATTAAGAATTAAAATTAAAAAGAATGTTTTTTTTTTGGTATTTTGTGTTTTTTAAGATTTAATGAAAAAAAAAATAATTAATTAAAATGAAACGTCAAACCCTAATTCTAATGTTTTTTTAAGTTATTAAGAAAAAGATTGAATTTTTAACCTAATTTAAATCTAAGTTATTTATATACATTTAATTATAAAAATAAAATTAATAAATAAATAATATTGTGATAAAAAAAAGGAAAATTTAAAAGGAATAGAAATTGTTAATTAACCTAATTCTATATTTTTTGTGTTTTTAGTCATTAAAAGGATTAAAATTATACCCTAATTAAACTAAATATTTACATGCTAATTTATTTAGAATAATTAAAATAAAATAAATATTATATATTTTTTGCCTTTTCTGATTTTATGATGTTTTTCATATTTTGTAAAAAAAATAATTACTGAATTAAAACAACAAAATAAATAAAATAATAATTAAAAAGATATAAGAAAAATAAATGAAATTAGAAAACCAGGGTGGGGTGTAGTCCCAATTTGTGAGGTGTAATTTGGAATGGTCTGGCCCAACAAGCCTTGGTCCATTGACTTTTTGCGTAGCGTGTAGCAAGGTTGACCAGCATCCACCATACACCTTGACTCTGAGCCCTTTGATGGATCTCCCAGGACGCGTGGCTGCTTGATGGTGAGGGAACATGGTGTTTTTCACTGTGAGCGCTGCATGGAATGATGTATAGAAAAATAACATTTGAAAGTGTACAGACCTGGGACTTGAACCCAGGTCATGAAGGTTAATGCAAACAACGTTCACCATCTGAGCCACTACGCGCACGTTGTCATATTATATCACATAAATAATAAAAAACAAAACCAAGGCAATTGTGGTCCAGCGCGCGAATTTTTAAACGCACCAACCATTGCCTTCCACGTGATCATCTTCTTCACGTGTTTCTTTTTTTTTTCTGAAACAAGATTCTATTGCAACGGTTTTAGAAGCGTGGTTTTAGGGCCTCTACCAGAAAATAACGAATAGCCCCTCGACGCTCATAAATTGAGCGCGAGGGTGCCGTCCTCTTCGTCTTCAAGCGCTGAGTCCATTGGTGGTCATTTGGAGCTCTAATTTTGCTTTGTTATGAAAGCCCCAATTTTGAAAACCTGTAACCCTAATATTCAAACATGGTAAAATCGTGTATGGCGTATAAAAGTTCAATCAAAGGCATTGGTTAGCTTAGAAACATCATACTGAACAAGAATACATAGATAAAAATGCAAAAGGATGTGTGATTTATGCCATACGATTTCAAAAAATTCTTGATACAGTTAGAGTTCAAACTACCAATTCCTGGAGCTTTGCTTGTTGTTATTGATTGGTATACGTTCAGAGTTACCCAAGGAAGCTAATGGGATCAAGATTAGGGCTTGAATCGTCCTCTAGAGCGCTTTTCAGTTTTGCACTTTTTTGCCAAAAACTCCAAGTTTGTTCAATGGTCTTTTGCGCAGCTTTTAGTCTAATTGCTTTAGGGTTGTGATTCTGAATATGTATAGAAGCTTTTAGGTTAACAAAATTAGCACAAATCTCATGAATTCAATAGTTTCAATATTTGATTTTCTAAGAATCTTTTTCAATCTTTTTCATGTGCAATTTTGTTCAATCAGCTCAAATCAAACCAAAACTTTCCTAATTAGGATGTGCACGTGATATTGATAGTAAAACATGCATGAAAAGATTTTTTTTAGGTCAAGTTTATATTTTTCACATATTTAAATAATTTAAATGAATTAATATTAATATAAATTCAAATAAATAATTAAAAATTGAGAAAATACTTCCCTTTGGGCCTAATGGTCGTGCATAGGCTTGGAATGATGGATCATGGAAGAAAAATGGGCCCATTTGCATTTTTAGGTCATTTGAACCATTGTTGACTTTTCAAAATTCCCAAAAATTTCCCAACTTCCACAAGGCATAACTTGCTCAATTTTTAAGCTTTTCACATGTTCTGGGACATTTTGGAAAGGTCTTTGAGTCCTTTAACCAATGCCTTTGGTCCCATGTCATTTTGATTTACCAATCTCAAGTTATGGCCTTTGACTTAAAGTCCCTTTTTGTTGACTTTTGAAAATGACCTATAATGTTGAAATTGATAACTTTTTGTGAGAGCATTTCTTGGACTTGGAATATGAAGATGAGTTGTAGGAAATGTCTTTCTCTTCAAAATGAGCTTTGGATGGAATTTTTCTGATAATCCATGTGAAAGTTATGCCCTGGTCAATTTCAGTTGACTTTTTCAGCTGTCCAAATATAGCAACTTTTGCATCTTTGATGATTTCTGAGCCAAATTTTGAGAATCATGATCAAGCATTGATCAAATGATGTTTGTGGCTTCAAAATGATATGTTGACCAAAAATTTGAACTTTTGACTGTCAAATGACCATTTTGCCCCTACAGTTGACTGTAGTGCAATTTAGGGTTTTGACTGTGCAATTTTGAGCTGAATGCCTTGAAACTTGATATGAAGATGCTTGACCACATTTGTAGGCATGTGAGACTTGATTGGGCCTTTGAAAACTTCATTTTCTTGATCAGAATCCCAACCCTAGTTTTGACTGTATAGGAAGCTGTTGAGCTGCACAACCCTTGGGGAATTTTGTGACTTGGCTTGGCAATTTCTTGAAGAATATGGGGGGGCAAATTTTGGGGTGCAACACCTTATAATAGTTAGGACTTTAATTTCTCGCACTTTTAAATTTCCACAACTATGAACTGTCTAGATGTATGGATAATAGGCTTGCATGCAAAAGACAAATGAAATTAAAACAGTAGATCACCTAAATTTTGCAAAGATTAAATAAGCTAAAATCAAACACATGCACATGCTCACTCCTAGGGTTTGCCTCACTTCAGTTGCCTTCGGTAAACGGTCATGAAGCATAGGGAATTTTAGTGGTCGCCCTCTAGTCCCAAAAGATAAAAAATGACCCATCTGAATGTTGCCTCAGAAATATCTTTAGGACTTTAGGGTAACTACTAAGGTTTCCTAACCATTGTTTTTGTGACAGTAATTATCCCTTCGAATGTCCCTTAAAACTCCAACTATGGGGCTACCTACTCCTTAATAGTAGGATATCGCTGTCTAAAGGAAACGTGAAAACGAACAGTCTTTTTCGAGTAGGTAGAAACTCTTAAGTACTTGCTCAAAACAACAAAAACTCTTTCACACAAACACTTTCAAAACAGTTTTCAAAAACAACTTCGTCACACTCTGGAGGACAGATACAAGGGTTACCACGAAGTTAAACAAAAACTTTTCAAAACACACACAAGCAATTTCAAAATGAGCAAGTACCTAGAAGCCCGTGGAAAACCACGGATAGAAAGGGTGCTAACACCTTCCCTTTCTATAATCTACCCCCCGTACTCAGAAACATCTCGAAAAAGGTTTTTTTTGTTCTTTTTCCTTTTCCTTTGTTGGATGAAATAAAAGTCGATGGCGACTCTTGCTTACCGCAACATTTGCGAATACAAAACACAAACCAGTATAACAGTCAGTTTTTCTACCGTATCACAGAACTAGCGACTTTGCTGGGGAATAATAATAAAGTGAGGTTTACCTTAGGATCTAGGTCATTCTTAAATTGCTTCTTTGTCTTGTCTTGCTTGATTTATTTTTAAGGGTATCTGTTTGGGTTTGTTTGGATCCTAAACCCAGATCGGGGAATTCCTTTTAGGTAAGTAGCAATAAACTGTGAGGGAACTGTGTGGGGTATACCAACACGGTTGAAGCAATAGCTATGTTGATGCGACACTTTGGTTGGTATCGGTAGCCCTTGAGTCAATCAAGGAGAATACGGGGCCGCTGCGTGGTGTCATAAAGCGTCGAATGACCTTAGAACCTTTAATTGCACAGCTTAGCCAGTAGGACGTAGTGAGATGGCCGACTTTGGTGTATTCCCAAGGTCGACAGATATTTGATGCTACACTCATTGAAGTTTGACTCCTAAGTTTTGTTTGGTTGCGAGTCAATCGCCTATTGAATGAAGCTTGGGGGAAAGATCAATGATATTGAGATCCCTTAGAACTCAATTACTATTTATATGACATGTTGAACCAATCCAGCTTCAAGAGGGTATGACCTTAAAACTCAGGCAGGCTGTAAATCTAAGGACTTGGTGTGACTTGTTTGTTGTTTGTTATACATGTGATATCTTTGCTTTGTTTTGTAGGACATGGCATCCACCCGCAGGAACGCTATCTAGATTAACCTTGTGAAAGTACCTCCTCAACTAAAGGACTTGGCATTAAGGATTCCTGAAAGCTCTCCCTTCACTGAAAAACATGGTCGGCTGCTCAACTTGGTCACTTCAAAACCTGATGAAGAATTGTTAAAAGTTCTATTTCAGTTCTTTGATCCTTTGCACCACTGCTTCAGTTTCCGGGATTACCAGCTAGTGCCTAATATGGAGGAATTTTCTCGGTATTAGGGGTACCTATTCTTGATCAGTTACCTTTCAACGGTACGGCAGGACATTCAAAGCCTAAAGAGATTGCTCGAGCTCTGTCCTTACAACGGTCCGATGTAGTGACAAATTGGGAAACTAGGGGAAGTGTCCAAGGAATCCCGGTTAAATTTCTATTCGAGAAAGCTCACTGTTTTTGGGATACCATGGATTTACAAGCTTTTGAAGAGGTATTAGCACTCCTCATCTACGGGATGGTACTATTACCTAACGCGGACCAACTCGTAGATGTGAATACGATTAAGGTTTTTTTGTCTCATAATCTGGTGCCTACATTACTTGGGTATATTCTACACTCTCTGCATGCTCGCACTCTAAAGAGAAGGGGGGCCCACATGTGTTGCACCCCTCTACTGGCTAGGTGGTTTATTTCCCACCTACCCAGGTCTATTTTGAAGAATGAGCAGGGTATGAAATGGTCTCATGGGCTGATGTCCATTACACATTCAGAAATTCATTGGTGTTCATAGTCTTCAGAAGATGTTACCATCACCGATCATTATGGTGAATTCCCTAATGTCCCTCTCTTAGGAATTAGGGGAGGAATCACTTATAATCCTTGTTTGGCACTGCAACAGTTTGGTTATGCGAGAAGGGATGGTCCTCATGATACACTTATCCAAGGAATCGCCTTTGACTATGAAAATGATGCCCAAGGTTACCGTGAAAAGTTCATGCGAGCTTGGGGCATGGTACATAGAGTTGATAGCAAGACACTAGGGAATAAGAATTCCATCCCTCTTGAGCCTTATCTCAGATTGGTAAGAGCCCGTGCCCAAAGTCTTATGATGCTTTACCCCACCATCCTACCTATGATTATGGAACTGGTTGCTGAAGGAGACACTCATTCTCTTGTTCTTCATCCTGACATGCCAACTGATCATGAGGAGTTACAAAAATCCTGGGTTCAACTTAAAGAAGAGCGTGATACGTTCAAAACTCAATTATATGCCAGCAAGAAGAAGGTCCTGGAACTCACTAGACTACTTCATGAAGAGAGGAATATAAACGCCTACATCGCACCAAAGAGAATGCACTCCTGGGAGACCTAATTTTCTTTTGTTTTAAGTTTTGTTTGATTGTAAGCTTAATGGGAACTCTTTGTAACAATCCAAACTTATTAATACAATTAATGTATGTTTCTTTTGGTTAAACAAATTTGAGCCTTTAATAGTCCTTGAAATCATTGCATATGCATATCATCCATGACATTGCACAAAAAGGTATCATAACAGGTTTCTCATCTTCTTCGCTGTTTATTTCAGCAATAATGTCTTCTGAACAAATCATCAAGGATCTACAGGCACAAAATGCCCAATTTCAACAAATGTTTGTAGCCTTAGCTAAGGGGCAGGAAGATCTGAAGGCCCTTATTCTGAAAGAGAAGAAGAAGAAGAAGAAGAAGAAGACATCTGGTTTCCTTAATCTGGGAAGAAGATTCAAGGGGCTGTTGAAGCAATCGGTTGATTTGACCTCCTCGTCCAAAGAAGGGGAAAATCAGGAGAGAGAGACAAGGGAGGAGGGCCCTATCCATGAAGTTTCTGATAATGACACGGACTACAATGATGAACATTATTCTCCTACTGAGGATAGATACAAATAGTTAGAGGATCGACTGAGCGCAATGGAGATCCAGAGAATACCAGGGCTGGATTTTGAAGAGCTGGGTTTGGTATCTGGGGTAGTCATGCCACAGAAGTTTAAGGCTCCGGTTTTTGCAAAATATGATGGGGTGTCTTGTCCCAAGCTTAATCTCCATTCCTATGTGAGGAAGATTCAACCTCACACTACTGATAAGAACTTGTGGGTCTATTTCTTTCAGGACAGTCTGTCTGGGACTCAGCTTGAATGGCTCTATCAACTGGAGGGGACCAATGTCGGCAACTGGGAAGCTTTGGATGCTGCTTTTTATAAGAAGTATCAATATAATGCTGACCTTGCCCCTACCCGTACTCAACTCCATAGTATGTCCACGAGTGCAGGTGAAGGTTTCAAGGACTATGCGCAGAAGTGGAGAGATCTGGAAGGGAGAGTCTAACCCCCTTTTTCTGATAGGGAGTTAGATGACATGTTTCTTGGGACGCTGTCTGGTCCATTCTTCAATCACTTGATTGGTAGCTCCTCACCTGGTTTCACCGAGCTGATATTGATTGGAGAAAGGGTAGAAGCTAGGATCCGGAGTGGCAAGATACATAAAGATACCTCGTCATGTACAGTGAATAAGCCGTTCATGTCTAAGAAAGAGGTCAGTTCCATTTATAGCCCAAGAGGTCAGAGAGAGTTGAACGCCGTCCAACGGTATATGCTGTGATGATACCTAGGCATGCGGCTACCCAACAACGAAACAATCACCAAAGGGTAGAAAGACCGCAAAGGAAGTTAACCCGGATTAACATGACGTTGACTGAGGTTCTACCCCATCTGTTAATATCCAACTTGGAAACCTTAAAGGAGACTCCCAAGAATCCTAACACCACCTCTCCTTGGTACAATCCAAACGCTCGGTGTGCTTACCATTCTGAGAGTCCAAGCCACGATACAAATGATTGTTGGGCTCTGAGAAATAAGATACAGGATCTGATCGAGGCCAAGGATATTGAGTTTGATGCTCCGAGAAGCCTAATGTCATAACTACTCCCATGACCAAGCACAATCGTGGTATTAATGCCATTGATACCGATCTGTTTGTTACCTCTGTTAATGAAGTATGCACTCCTCTCATGACTGTCAAGAAGAATTTGTTGCTGGCCAGTTTATTTCTAGGATGTGGTGAAGGTTGCTACATGTGTTCATCTCTGCCCTCTGGTTGCCATTTGTTGAAAACAGGTTGTGATCGGTGGGAAAGAACTGAATGTTTTGGAATGCTGGTTCGCGTTTGCATTTGTTTTCTCAAAATGTCGCGGTAAGCAAGAGTCACCACCGTCTTTTATTTTATCCAACAAGGAAAGGACAAAAGCACAGAAAAAATCCTTTTTGAGATTGTTTCTCGGGTTCGGGAGGTAGATTATAGAAAGGGAAGGTGTTAGAACCCTTTTCTATCTGTGGTTATCCACAGGCTCTTAGGTACTTGCTCACTATGTTTTCAAAAGTTTGCTTTTCTTTGTGTTTTGTGGATTTGAAAAAGAGTTTTTGTTTTGAAAAGAGTGTAAGTGCGAAAAGTTTTGTTTTGTTTTTGAAATGAGCAAGTACTTAAGAACATCTACCTACTCAAAAAGGAATTAAACTATGCAAGTGCCCTTTAGACAATGCTATCCCACTATTGAGGAGTAGGTAGCATCGTCGTTGGAGTTTTCGGGTCAATTCGATTAAGGGACGTGTGGTCACTAAAGCAATGTTAGGACGCCTTAGCGGTAACCCTAATGTCTTAGATCATTTTATCCGAGGCAACCGTTTCGAGGCAACTTATGATCTTTGGACAAGAGGGCGACCTCTAAAACATCCTATACTCAATGACCACGTTTGAGGCAACCAAGTGAGGCGTACCCTAAGAGTGGCATGTGCGAGTGTATTGTTTTTTAGTTATATTATCTTTACATGTCATGGTGAGCTACTGTTGATTTTAAGTTAAGATTGATCTTGTCATGCATAGCCTATTATTCAAACATCTAACAGTTAATAGTTGCGAAATATAAATTGCGGAAAATAAATCTAAGCTATTACAAGGCGTCGGGTATTTACATCGCCAAAAACAAACCCTTAAAATTAAATTGCGGAAAATAAATAAAAGCGGCAAATAAAATCCTAAGTTAAAACTATTACATTCCCGAAACAGTTACAATATTGAAATATGGATCAATATAACTTGCGCGCGAGAAAATTAAATCGGAGTGTCCTAGGGTTTTGACCCTTTTTAATTAAATAAAGTATATTTTTGTTATTTTTGAATTAAGAATTTAAGTCTAAATTAATAATTGAATTAATTAATTAAATGAAAATATTTTTTGGTTTTTATTTTAATTAAGGAAATAAAATGAGAATGATTAAAAATATTTAAAACTTAATTCTAAATCAATTTTAATTTATTGCAAAAGATGTTATTATTAAACCTATTTAAACTAAAGTAATTGGTTTAAAATTTATTTACAAAAATAATAAAATAGTGAAATTAAAAAATATTATTTTTTTGGGTTTTCTAATTTTATATAAAATGTTAATTGGTTAATTTTAATTAATTAAGGAAATAATAATAAAAATAAGAAATAGAAAAAATAATGAAAAAGAAAATAAAATAAACAAACTCAGGGGGGGTGTGGGCCTGAAGAGGGTTCTTTGTTAGCAATTTCTGGCCCATGTTCAATCAGCCTTTTTGACTTTTTTGTGATTCCATGCATATTTGTTGACTCTGATCTATGGTAGTCCTTCAACCTTGGCCTTTGGATCTTGGCCTGAAACCACTTGGCGTATGGAGATCTGGAGGCGTTTGATGATCCACGTTTGGAATGCTACACATGAATATCTGGAGAAAAAATATAACAAAGTTTTGGAGGACCCGGGATTCGAACCCAGGTCCCAATGCTCATATGCCAACGCGCTTACCACTCAACCAAATGCATCTCTTTGTTATTGTAATAAGAAATAAATATTATATAAAGAAACAAAACACTAAGCCTGCAAAATAAAAAAACGCACAATTGATTCAAATGAACCAATCACGCCTAGCCACGTTATCATCTTCCTCACAAAAGCCTGGTTCGTTTACCTGCGGATTTTCATCCGCAGGAAGATTCATAGGGTCTTTCAAACATCTCTCTCAGGCCATGAAAATGAAATCCAAGAGTACCAACATACTCGTCTCGTCCTCCTGGTCATCCTTGTAACCATTATTTGCCTTGATTTTTCCTACATAAAAAACGCCTAAAAAACAAGAACAAGAACCCTAGGTTCGAGCATCATGATACAGGGTCCAAGAATGAAATTGAATAATGCAAAAACGTTCTAAATCAAATAACAATCACAAATATGCCAATATTTGGAAGAAAAGATGCAAGAACTGGAGGTTTGGATTCCATGTTCAGAGGTCAGTTCGTGATGACTTACAGTGCGATTTAGGCGATGAAAAGGCTTGGTTTCGATTGGTATAGCTCCACTGGATGTCAAGGAAGAGAGCTGTGTTGAGCTTTTGGTCTGAATTGGCTTCCAATGTTGTTTTCGATCTCACACTTTTCAAGCTTTTTTCTCAAATTCGTTTGGTCGTTTCTGCAGTGTTCTATGCGTGTTCTAGGTCTGTGTGGCTTGTGTGCATATAATAGAGTGAGTTTAGGTCAAAAGTTAGGCCAATATCCTTGTGCATTGAAGATGGAAGATTTGTTTGACCACCATTGATAAGCTTTCCAAAATTGCATCAAATCTGAGATTTTGTGCACATTTTGACTTGGCACGAGTTTGATTGAGTTGCACATGATATTTGCAAGTTGTACAAATCACAAAGATCCCTTTACATCAATTTTTAGATTTTATTTGATTTAATATTGATTAATAATGAATTAAATCAATAAAAAATGAAATAAAATAGAAAAATAAATGTTTGGTCATGAAATTAAGTATGGGACACGTGTGTGGCATGACAAGACCATATCAAGTGGAAAAAAGTGGGCCCTTTTGTCAAAATTTGAAGTTTTGAGGATAGTTGACTTTTGCCAAATTTGGAAAAATGCCCAACTTCAACAATGCATAACTTCTTCAATTTTGACCTTTTGGGGGTGTTCTTTGACTTCTTAGAAACCTTGAGATGTACTGCAACCAACCCTTTTGGTATAATCTCATTTTGGTATTCCATGATCAAGTTATAAGCTTTGGAAAAAAGGTGTTTTTGTTGAGTTTCAAAAATGACCTATAATGTCCAAATTTGTAACTTTTTGTGAGGGAATTTCTTGATTTTGGGGTGTGAAGATGGATTGTAGGAAATTGTATCCTCTTTAAAATGAGCTTTGGATGGGTCATTTCTCATTAATTATGAGAAAGTTATGCTTGGTCAAAGTTTGGTTGACTTTTCCTGCAAAACCCTAAATTAACAACTTTTGAATCTTGATGAATCTTGAGCAATCCTTGATGAATAATGATCAACCCTTAATAAAATAATGAATTATCCTTCAAAATGAGAATTTTGACAAAAAATATTGAGGTTTGACTGTATTTAGGACACAATTGACTATTGCCCTAGCATAGTCGATTTTTGGGTCTCTTGAGCAATTGACTGACCAAATTTCCTCTGCAAGGCTTGAAATTTGACATGGATGAACTTGAGAACATCTTAGGACATTGGGGAGAATTTGAGGCCATTTGGATGCAAGGACCTTGATGCACCACAAAACCCTAATTTTGACTTGACTGCCTTATGAGGTGATTTGACTGTCCAACCGTTGAGCCAACTTGAGCAACTTGAAGATTATTCTTGACATGTCTTGAGGAATATGGGAGGGAATATTTTGGGGTACAACAGTTTCCCCTGTTCAATTTTCTTAAACCTGAGGATATAGATTGGCTTTCGAGCCTTTCGTGATCTGAAGGTGGAAGATAATTGAACACTAGAGTGCCCAGAAATTTGCAATTGCATGGTGTAGTATCAGCATTGTGATGTCGGGAATGGGCTTACAAATGCCATTTGGAGATTTTTGGTAGGAGGATGGGCTTACAGATGCCATCTGCAGGAGTGTCGATCGCATAAGAGATTCCTTAGCGAGAACTTGCATACCTGTTATTGTAGAGGATTCCGCTGGGGAAGCCTAACTTTTGTTGAGATTCAGTAATCTGGTCTGTACTTCAACTGAGAGAATGCCTCGGCTGAGTCTTAAGAACCTGTCCATAATTCAACTGGGGGGTAATCTTCATCAAGATCTAGGAACTGTCTCGTCTTCAATGGAGTATACCGTTGAGGTTATAGAACTTGTCCACACTATGACGGAGGAAAACATCAAGATCTAGGAACTGACTCGTGCTCACCGGAGTATACCGTTGAGGTTATAGTACTCGTCCACACTATGACGTATAGAAGCATATTCATCAAGATCTAGAACTATCTCGTGCTCACCGGGAGTATACCGTTAAGGTTATAGAACTGGTCCACACTATGACGGAGGAAAACATTAAGATCTAGGAACTGACTCGTGCTCACCGGGAGTATACCGTTGAGGTTATAGTACTCGTCCACACTATGACGGAGGAAAACATCAAGATCTAGGAACTGACTCGTGCTCACGGGGAGTATACCGTTGAGGTTATAGTACTCGTCCACACTATGACGTATAAAAGCATCTTCATCAAGATCTAGGAACTGTCTCGTGCTCACCGGGAGTATACCATTGAGGTTATAGAACTTGTCCACACTATGACGGAGGAAAACATCAAGATCTAGGAACTGACTCGTGCTCACCGGGAGTATATCGTTGAGGTTATAGTACTCGTCCACACTATGAAGTATAGAAGCATCTTCATCAAGATCTAGGAACTGTCTCGTGCTCACCGGAAGTATACCGTTGAGGTTATAGAACTTGTCCACACTATGATGGAGGAAAACATCAAGATCTAGGAACTTACTCATGCTCACCGGGAGTATACCGTTGACGTTATAGTACTCTTCCACACTATGACGTAGAGAAATTGTCGAGATTGAGAACCTTATCTGAAATTCAACCGAGGATAATTCAATTGAGATTTTAAGACTGGTCAGATCTTCGACTAAGCTAAGAACTTAACTGCATCTTTCCTGAAAGGTAAAGGTTAGTCACATGCAATGCATGAGATGAATCAAGCAGTGATGTTCTCAAAATAAATGAGATTGTATTCATATGATGCGTATATGCATGTATCATGATGTATGGAAATGTGATGTTTTAGCTGGGGAAAATAAATCCCGGAGCTACTGGAGAATAAAGTTGAGTTCTTCGTTTCCGCTTGGGATGATGAACGAAGATGATTGTGAGAATAAACCTGCAGGAGAAAAGAACTCTGTTGGGGAATAAACTGATGAAGAGATTACTCTGTGGGGAATTACTCTGTGGGGAGAGATATTCTGCTGGAGATTTTGACGATAAACTCCACTGGGGATTCCGTTGATAAGCTCCCTTGGGGATTTTAATGATGAACTCCACTGGGGATAGAAAGAACTTCGCTGGGGATGACCTTCAGTTGCAACTTGCTGAGGATAACCCAGTTAGACTTCTGTGGGGATAACCTCTGAATTTGGCTGAGGAGACTTATTTGTGCTTCGCAGGGGATAAGCTTCCAAAGTCTACTGGGGAAAATGATTTAACTCCCTTGGGGAAGCCTTTTAGACTGCGCTGGGGAAATGAATCCACTGTGGTGTCTTGTATTCCGTCGGGGAACATTCTTATATTCTGTTGAGGAATATTAAGACTGCCGAGGATGCTCTTATACTTGCTGGAGGATATCTTTTTAGTCCGTTGGGGAATATTAAGACCTTCTGGGGATACCAAACCTCTTTAGGGATGATGATAGATCAACTCTGCTTGGGAAGAGTATTGCTGATTCGTTCATAGTTGCAAGTCTCAGCGGGGAGATCTACCAGTACTATTTTACTCTGTGGGGAGTGACGGTATCTTGGTCATATTCTTCAGCTGAACCTACCTTGGTACCTTGGTGGATAGAGCAACTAGACAGCTCTGACAATTCTTATTGCCCCTGTTTCGGATATTACCAGTAATTCATCTTTCGTTTCGCATGTGAGTATTTATGATCAGCAGTTAATGTCAAATGCATATATCAAAAATGAACTTTGGACGTTCTTTGCAAAACAAAACAGATAAAGGAAAAACAATTTGAAATTTGTCTGAAAATGAGTTTGTATTGATTTTGAAGTTTGCCTGTAAATAGGCGCTTTTGTACAAGAGGCTGACGTCCTAGTAAGAGGACGCCGCCGAACAAATAGAATTTATACAGTTTGTGAAAAGAAAAACAAAACAACTATGTGAATAATCCCACTGGGTTCCAACTTTGCTATTGCCTTTATATCCTCGAGCATCTGATCACTTTGCTACTGGTTGAAGATGAATCAGATTGATTAGTGTTGTCTGAGCTTGATAGTTGATATCGAAGTCTGGATACAGGGTGATCCAATGAGACATAGTGTTACGCTTATCCATAACTTTTGCCTGGACCGCCCTTTCGGGTTTTCAGTCCACCGGGATACCCATTTTTTCCCAAGCCGCCTTTTCAGGTTTTCGACTTGCCGGGTGTACAGATTTTTTCATTTTCATCCCTTATTTTTGCCCGAACCCTTTTGGTTCGCCAGGAAGCCCTTATTTTTGCCTAGGCCAGTCAACCTAGCGGGTCCTAGATTATGTGTAATATCTTTTCACTATGTCTGCATTGACGGGGTGAGGAAGGTCGTCACCATCCATGGTGGTTAGAATCATTGCTCCTCCTGAGAAAATGTTCTTAACCACAAATGGCCCTTCGTAAGTAGGGGTCCATTTGCCCCTGGGATCACCTTGAGGTAAGATAATGCGCTTGATTACCAGATCCCCAAATTGATACTCTTGTCGTATGACTTTTTTGTTAAATGCCTTGATCATCCGTTTTTGGTACGTCTGACCATGACAAATAGCAGTAAGTCTCTTTTCGTAAATTAGGTTTAACTGATCAAGTCGGGTCTGAATCCAGTCATCTTCGCTAAAACCTGCATCCCTCATGATCCGAAGAGAGGGTATCTGAATTTCAATAGGCAACACTGCCTCCATGCCATAAACCAAGGAATAAGGTGTTTCCCTTGTTGACGTCCGTGCTGAGGTACGGTACCCATGAAGAGCAAACGGTAGCATCTCGTGCCAATATTTGTATGTCATTGTCATCTTCTACACAATCTTCTTAATGTTCTTATTTATCGCTTCGACAACCCCATTCATCTTTGGCCGGTAGGGAGAAGAGTTATGATGCTGTATCTTGAATTGCTCGCAGAGCTCAGTGATCATCTTGTTGTTTAGATTGGTACCATTATCAGTAATGATCCTCTCTAGTACACCGTACTGACAGATTAGATTGTGCCGAATGAACCGCGCCACGACGTTCTTGGTTACAGTAGCAAAGGAAGCCGCTTCAACCCATTTTGTAAAGTAATCAATAGCCACAAGGATGAAACGATGCCCGTTGGATGTCGTAGGTCTGATCTCGCCGATCATATCAATGCCCCACATTGCAAAAGGCCAAGGAGCTGTCAAGACGTTCAGAGGAACTGGAGGTACGTGCACCTTATCAGCATAGACTTGACACTTGTGACATGTCCGAGAATGTTGATAACAGTCAGCTTCCATTGTGGACCAGTAATATCCTACCCGAAGGATTTTCTTTGCCATGGTATGTCCACTGGAATGAGTCCAGAAAGTACCTTCATGCAGCTCCACCATGATCGCTTCTGCTTCAGTCTTATCCACACAACGTAGTAAGGTTGTATCAGTGTTACGCTTGTAGAGAATACCATTGCTGATGAAGAACTTCACTGTGAACCTTCTCAGAAACTTCTTGTCATTAACAGATGCATCCTCGGGGTACTCCTGAGCTTCAAGGTATCTCTTCACCTCATGATACCAAGGCTTTTCTGTTACCTCTTCAGTCTCAAGATCACAACAATGTGCAGGTTCATCCGATTTCCAAATAATGATCCGGGGGGACTCGTTGTCCCATTTGACTTTGAACATAGAAGACATTGTAGCTAACGTGTCTGCCAACTGATTCTCTTCTCTAGGGAAATGTTCAAAGGTTATCTCCTCAAAGTGGGGAAGCAACGTCAACATATACTCCTTGTAAGGAATAAGATTTGGGTGTTTCATGTCCCACTCTCCTTTGATCTGACTGATCACGAGAGCGGAATCTCCGAAGACACTCAGAAACTTAATCCTTAGGTCAATTGCAGCTCAGAGACCCATAATGCACGCTTCATACTCTGCCATGTTGTTGGTGCAGTTGAAACATAGTCGGGCAGTAAACAGAGTATGATAGCCTTTATGAGATATGATCACATCGCCAATGCCGTTACCCAAAGTGTTCGAAGCTCCATCAAAGTACATAGACCATCGGGATCCCTCCTCAGGTCCTTCATCTGGTCCAGGTGTCTCACAATCAGTTATCAACATGATAATCTCATCCGGAAATTCAAAGTTCATAGACTGGTAATCATCCACTGCCTGATGTGCTAAATGGTCTGCAAATACACTTACCTTGATTGCTTTTTGAGTTGTGTACTGGATGTCATACTCAGTCAAGATCATCTGCCATCTTGCTATTCTTCCGGACAAGGCAGGATTTTCGAAGATATACTTGATTGGATCCATCTTTGAAATCAACAGAGTAGTGTGAGTCAGCATATACTGTCTTAGCCGGCGAGCAGCCCATGCCAAAGCACAGCAAGTTTTCTCGAGCAGTGAGTATCGGGTCTCACAGTCGGTAAACTTTTTGCTAAGGTAATAAATAGCATGCTCTTTTCGGCCAGACTCGTCATGCTGCCCCATCACACACCCCATTGAGTTGTCAAGTACTGTCAAGTATAAGATCAGAGGTCTCCCTTCAACTGGTGGCATCGGAATGGGTGGCTCCTGGAGATACTCTTTGATTTTTTCGAAAGCGGCCTGGAATTCATCGTTCCAACGTACTACCTGATCTTTCTTCAGTAGCTTGAAGATTGGCTCACAAGTAGCAGTTAGGTGCGAGATGAATCGGGCAATGTAGTTCAGTCGTCCCAGAAAGCCTCTGACTTCCTTCTCTGTCTTGGAGCTGGCATCTCTTGTATAGCTTTCACTTTTGCTGGATCCACCTGAATACCCTTGTCGCTTACGACGAAACCCAGTAGTTTACCAGATCTCACCCCAAAGGTGCACTTGTTCGGGTTCAACCTCAGCTTGTACAACTTCAACCTGTCAAAAAGCTTCTGCAGATGGTCAAGGTGTTCTTCCTCAGTCTGGGACCTTTCAATCATATCGTCGACGTATACTTCAATTTCATGATGGATCATGTCATGAAACAAAGCAACCATGGCACGTTGATATGTTGCCCCAACATTTTTCAACTCAAAAGGCATGACCTTGTAGCAAAAGGTACCCCACTGAGTAACAAAGGTGGTCTTCTCCATGTCTTCGGGAGCCATTTTTATCTGATTATAACCGGAGAAGCCGTCCATAAAGGAGAATACCTTGTGCTGAGCGGTGTTGTCAACCAGAACATCGATATGAGGCAGAGGGAAGTCATCCTTAGGGCTCGCCCTGTTCAAATCCCTGTAATCAACACACATTCGGACCTTACCATCCTTCTTTGGTACCGGCACCACATTGGCAACCCACTGAGGGTAAGAAGTCACTGCTAGAAAACCGGCGTCAAATTGTTTCATAACTTTAGCCTCGATTTTCTCAGACATCTCTGGGCGCATACGGCGGACCTTCTGTTTTACGGGAGGACAATCTTCCTTGGTAGGCAGACGATGAACCACAATGTCGGTATCCAACCCAGGCATATCTTCGTAAGACCAGGGAAAGATTTCAACATAGTCATGCAACATCTGAATCAACCGCTGTTTCACACTAAGCTCCAGATTTTCACCGATCTTGACTTCCTTCTTTTCTGTTTCAGTACTCAGATTCACCGTTTCCATTGGCTCTTCATGTGGATGAATGGCCCTCTCTTCCTGGAGTAATAGTCTTGCAAGTTCAATGGGCACTTCGCAATCATCTTCACCTTCGTCTTCGGCTAAGTTGATCAGATTTTCGAAGTCATAACCAGCAGTAGCAGAGTCGTTACCAGTGAGATCCAGAGTGGATGTGGACCTGTATATGTGAGTGTGTGTAAATAGTTGTTTTTGCATTATAATAAAGAAAAACAAGGAGCGCAAAATTTGAAATGCAAGAACGTCCAATGCTTTTATTAATGATATATGAAAGTGGCACACAAAAGCCCTCACAAATGAAGCCACGGTGCCCCGGGTAAGACACCGGGCCATAAAGTTTCACAACATTGTCTGTTACAAATCCAAAACAAAGAGTTCATTACTGGTTAATAAAAGTAATAGGGATGAAGTCCTTTGTTGTCCAGTTGCTTGGTCCACCGTTGGTCATGGGATAGATCCAGCTGTCGAATTCAGACTCTTCCACATCTTCTTCAATGGCATTTACTCCCGAGTTGCTGATGAACACGGGAGGTCTTCCAATCCTTGCATTACGAACAACCCTTTGAGCTTCTGCAGTGAAACCCAAACCAAACTTGTTAGTCTTCTGAGTGAAATCAGGAAGTCGCCCCCAATTTGCACACTCACCCTTCTCGATAACAACCCGAGCATCCTTTAAGGAAGCCATCTTCATAGGAGAATCTTCAAACACAGTATCTGCTGACGCCAGTGTCTGGGGAACCTCTTCAAAGTGCTGAAATGGGGTCTCAATGAATTCCCCATCCATCTCTACGTATCTGAACGAGTTGAGGTGGCTGACCATGTACTCTTCCTCCCCTTGTACTGTCACAATCTTCTCTCTGACCGGGTATTTCAGCTTCTGGTGAAGCGTCGAGGTTACAACTCCAGCTTTGTGGAACCATGGACGACCCAGCAAACAAGAATAGGATGGCCGAATGTCCATCACGTAGAATGTAGAATTGAAGACCTGAGAACCAACTTTAATTGGAATATCAACCTCACCATGCACCATCCTTTTAGACCCGTCAAAGGCCCTGACAACGATGTTACTTGGCTTTAGCTCTAACCCTTCGCAATCCAACCGGTCTAGAGCTTTTTTGGGCAAGACGTTTAATGAGGAACCAGTATCAACCAAAACATGTGCAAGAGTAGTGCCCCTGCATTCAATGGAGACATGCAGGGCATCATTATGATTTTTCCCTTTGGCAGTTAAATCGGCGTCGGAGAAACCCAAACCATTATCAGCAGTTAAATTGGCCATGCAATCGGTAAACTGATCAGCTGACGTCTCTTGTGGTACGTGGGCAGTCTTCAGGAAGGTAATCAGGGCCTTGGTATGGGCCTCTGAGCACAGAAACAGTGACAACATAGAAATCATGGATGGGGTTTACCCCAGCTGCTCCACTACATTATAATCACTCTTCTTAATAATCTTCAGAATCTCTTCCATCTCATGTTTGGAAGCTTCAACAGTGATTGTCTTCGGTGCCTCCGTCTGGGCAGGCACATCAGTGGTGATCCCTTTGCCCCGAGCGTCAGATGACTCGGCAACAGGGGTAGGACTAAGAACTTGATTAGGAATGGCAGTAGGTACACTTGCAGGTGTAATAACAACTGGTCTTCGGACAGTTGGTGGAGCAATATCAGGTGAGAAAAGTCTACCGCTGCGGGTGACTTTAGTAGGTCCAGTAATGTTACTGATGTCGGTACTAGCATCCAACTCTTGCTTAACTCCAAGAACATAAACATCAACCCCATAGTTCCAGGGGAAAGCTTTCTCAGAAATATAGGGGATGGGCCCCGGAACAATGATAATCACAGGTGCAATCTTCGGAGTAGATGTAATTCTAACAGGCTTCCTCGAGGGAGCCTTGGAAGAATTGTCGAAAATGGTAACAATGGCAACTTCTTCGGAATGAACGGAAGGAACAACAATCTTTTCAAACAATATCTTCTTATTATCCATCAGGTTTTGGATACCTGACTTCAGAAATGGGCAACCAGTAGGTAAAATAGAACACATATGGCAGCCCTCGACACATCCCGGAAATAAACCGGCTAGCAACAGGTTCTTCTTGACAGTCAACAGAGGGGTAGAAATATCTTCTACGGAAATCACAAACAAGTCCTCTTCTAGAGCATTCACTCCATGCTTGGGCATGGGGGCAGTTACAACATTAGGCCTCTCGGGCACCTCAAACTCAATCTCCTTTGCGTCAATTAGGTCTTGGACCTTGTTCTTCAAAGCCCAACAATCATCCGTATTATGCCCCGGGCTATCAGAGTGAAAAGCGCAGCGGGCGTTAGGGTTATACCATGGTGACGTTGTATTTTAATTCTTTGGGGGTTCCTTTAGAGTCACCAGATTAGTCTTCAGCAACTGTGGCAGAATCTGAGACAAAGTCATGCTGAGACGAGTGAATTGCCTTCGAGGTCTCTCATCCTTTTGTTGATTGTGATGCTGAGGAGCACCAGCAGGTTTTGAAATAACAACCGCGTTGACAGCTTGGCGGTGTTCCGGTCTATTCTGTCTTCTCGAACTGTAGACAACACTGGACTCTTTCTTAAACGGCTTCTTCTCGGTGCTCGATGAGGCACCCTTCTGTATCTTCCCAGCCTTAATACCAGCTTCAATTCTCTCACCCATCAAAATAAGATCTGTAAACCCAGCAGAAGAGTTTCCAATCAAATGGTTAAAGAATGGACCAGACAGGGTCCCCAGAAACATGTCAACAAGTTCACGATCAGCCAAAGGTGGTTGCACCCTTCCAGCAAGGTCTCTCCACTTCTGAGCATACTCTTTAAATCCTTCACCCGTTCCTATTAACATACCCTGGATTTGGGTACGCGTAGGAGCGAGGTCGGAGTTGTACTGATACTGCCTATAGAATGCAGTAGCCAAATCTTCCCAGCTATGAATACTGGCCCCGTCCAACTGATAGAACCACTCAAGCTGAGTCCCTGAGAGACTGTCTTGAAAGAAATTGATCCATAAGTTCTTATCAGCAGTGTAAGGCTGGATCTTCCTCACATATGACCGGAGGTACAACTTTGGACAGGAAGCTTCGTCATACTTGGCAAAGGCAGGTGCCTTGAACTTATGGGGAATCACCACCCCAGAGGATAGACCTAGATCTCTGAAGTCCAGACCGGGCACCTTCTGTATTTCCATAGCGCTCAAACGGTCTTCCAGTTGTTTGTACTTATCCTCAGCAGGAGGATATTGTTCTTCATCATAGTTTGTCTCTTTGTCGGAGACCACAGGGCTGGGAGCCCTCCTTTCTTGTGAACTATCCTTCCCTTCAGACGAGGTGATCAGGTCAACTTCATTTTGCAGCCCGTTTCCAAACCTGCGTCCAGTATTGAACATGATGGTCCTCTTCTTCTTCTTCTTTTTCTCTTTCAGAATTAGGGTCTTCAAGTCCTGCTGACCCTTAGCTAGATTCATGAACAACTCTTGAAATTAGGCATTCTGGGCCTGGAGGGCCTTGATAACTTGCTCAGTTGAAGGTTCAGTAGACATGATGATTGCTGAAATAAACAGCGAAGAAGATAAGAGACCTGTAAAGGGTACCTGTTTATGAAGTGCATGGGATGAAATGTGTATGATTTATGATTTCAAAGACAATCGGGATTCAAATTTGTAAACAAGAAAGGAAACACACTTTATTAGATTTAAAACTTCAAAATTTAAATTGTTCAACAAACTGCCCTTAGGCGTTACAAGAATGGAAATACTGAAAAGTAAATAAAAACTGTAAAGAACTCATCAAAGGTGCATCAATGCTCCAATGGTCTCTTCTTCTTAGTGCGGACATAATCATTCAGAATCCTCTCATTCTCCAACTGTCGAGTCAGCTTCTGGATCTTCTGCTCTTGTTCATTGAACCTCTTTCGGTAGGAATCCCGTTCTTCCCGCAGTTGCATCCAAGACCTCTTTAGTGCCCTAATATCAGTGGGCATATAAGGGTGGAGAATGGTTGGAAGAACCCCGTCTTCATTAGCAACTTCAAGAGTAACAGGCCTGAAAGCTTCATATGGCATACCTAGCTTCTGGGCACGGATGCGGATCCATATGAGATATGGCTCCATAGGCAGAGAAGTCTTTGGACCCAACTCATGTGGATCAGATTGGTGAACTTTGTCCCAAGCCCTTATGAATCTACGACGTAGCTCGTCGCTATCTCCCTGAAAATCAAAGATGATATGAGGCATTAACATCTCATGAGGCCCTTCTCTTCTGGCTCTTCCAAACTGAAGGAGAGCTAAGCATGGGTTATAAGAAATCCCTCCATGGAGTCCGATCAATGGAACATTAGGATACTTTCCACAGCGATCAATGACAGTCACCTCATCCATACCTTTGAGAGTCCAGATAATGTCATCATTAGAAAGAGACATCACCCTATAAGCCCATCCCATTCCTTCTTTGTTTTTCAGCACGGACTTAGGGAGGTGCGAAATAAACCACCTCGACAATAAAGGAGCACAGCACATCAAAGATCCCCGCTTTCGGGCAGTACGAGCATAGAGCTGATGAAGTATATCACCCAAGAGAGTGGGTACCGGATTCTGAGAGATGAAGATCTTTATGGCATTAACATCAACAAAAGTGTCAGGATTCTGAAATAATACCAAGCCATAAATCAAGAGAGCCAGAATATCCTCGAAAGCCTTGAAGTCTAGGCTATCCCAGAAGTAATTAGCTTTGTCAACCAAAAATCTAGCCAGAAAACCCTTAGCTCCGCTTCTAGTTTCCCAGTTAGCCATTACTTCCTCTTTGGTTAAGTGAAGGGCTGCAGCAATCTCTTCAGGCCTGAGGGTCTTCTCCCAACCAGTAAATGGAGTCTGCTCCAAAACAGAGATACCAAGCAACTCAGAAAACTCTTCTAGGGTAGGAACCAGCTGGAAGTCCTGGAAAGTAAAACAATGGTACATCGGATCATAAAACTGGACCAGGACACTCATCATTTGTTCGTCCAACTTTGAGGTAACCAAACTGAGAAGAGAACCATGCCTCCTGATGAAGGAAGTAGTGTCTAGAATCCTGACAACCAACTCTTTAAGCAGGGTAGGTACTTGTACAAAGTTGATCCGGATAGTATTCCTACGCATGGGCATCATGATGACCTACAAAATAGAGCAAAGATGAAACCCTCTTGTCTTTGAAATAGGTTAGTCCTTATGCAAAATGTATGCAATGTTATGATGTCATGATGTCATGGTAAAGTCACACCACAAGTATCCACAAAAGGCAAACATGGTAAAGGCACACAAGTCACACAAAAGAGCCCTTAGATTTCAGGCTGGCATGGAGCTTAGGTACTACCCTCTTTCAGTTCAGTTGGTTAAAACCTGTCCTAAAAATAGTAACCGGGTTCTAGAGGATCTCAATATCACTGACTACCCTCAATCGGTCATAATTCCAGTTTAGAAACCTTTTCTTGCGGCCGGAATCATCGCGAGAGTTTAGTCTCAATGAGTGTAGCATACTGCTACTGTTCTATGGCCAAGTTGGTCAATTTAAAGGTTCTAAGGTCAGTTGGTGCTTAATGACTCCTTAGAAGACCCATATTCTCCTCGTTCTAACACAAGGGATATCAGTACAGACCAAGGTGCCACACTAGCGTAGCTACTGCTTCATCCGTATCGGTCTACACCGTACAGATCCCTCACAGTTTATTGCTACTTACCTAAAGGGTATCCCCGGATCCGGGTTAGGATCTATAGAACTCCGATACAAGCCCACAAAATTAAAGCATACAAAGTATAAAATTGAAAACAATAGTGATCTAATCCTAAGGTACACCTCACTTATAAAATTATCCCCAGCAGAGTCGCCAGTTCTGTGATCGGTGGGAAAGAACTGACTGTTTTGGAATACTGGTTCGCATTTGCGTTTGTTTTCGTAAAATGTCGCGGTAAGCAAGAGTCGCCACCGTCTTTTATTTTATCCAACAAGGAAAGGACAAAAGCACAGAAAAATTCCTTTTTGAGATTGTTTCTCGGGTTCGGGAGGTGGATTATAGAAAGGGAAGGTGTTAGCACCCTTTCGATCCGTGGTTATCCACGGGCTCTTAGGTACTTGCTCACTATGTTTTCAAAAGTTTGCTTTTCTTTGTGTTTTGTGGATTTGAAAAAGAGTTTTTGTTTTGAAAAGAGTATAAGTGAGAAAAGTTTTGTTTTGTTTTTGAAATGAGCAAGTACTTAAGAACATCCACCTACTCAAAAAGGAATTAAACTGTGAAAGTTCCCTTTGGACAATGCTATCCCACTATTGAGGAGTACGTAGCATCGTCGTTGGAGTTTTCAGGTCAATTCGATTAAGGGACGTGTGGTCACTAAAGCAATGTTAGGACGCCTTAGCGGTAACCCTAATGTCTTAGATCATTTTATCCGAGGCAACCGTTTCGAGGCAACTTATGATCTTTGTACAAGAGGGCGACCTCTAAAACATCCTATACTCAATGACCACGTTCGAGGCAACCAAGTGAGGCGTACCCTAAGAGTGGCATGTACGAGTGTATTGTTTTTCAGTTATATTATCTTTACATGTCATGGTGAGCTACTGTTGATTTTAAGTTAAGATTGATCTTGTCATGCATAGCCTATTATTCAAACATCTAACAGTTAATAGTTGCGGAATATAAATTGCGAAAAATAAATCTAAGCTATTACAAGGCGTCGGGTATTTACATTGCCAAAAAAAAATCCTTAAAATTAAATTGCGGAAAATAAATAAAAGCGGCAAATAAAATCCTAAGTTAAAACTATTACATTCCCGAAACAGTTACAATATTGAAATATGGATCAAAATAACTTGCGCGCGAGAAAATTAAATCGGAGTGTCCTAGGGTTTTGACCCTTTTTCATTAAATAAAGCATATTTTTGTTATTTTTGAATTAAGAATTTAAGTCTAAATTAATAATTGAATTAATTAATTAAATGAAAATATTTTTGGGTTTTTATTTTAATTAAGGAAATAAAATGAGAATGATTAAAAATATTAAAAACCTAATTCTAAATCAATTTTAATTTATTGCAAAAGATGTTATTACAAAAATAATAAAATACTGAAATTAAAAAATATTATTTTTTTGGGTTTTCTGATTTTATATAAAATGTTAATTGGTTAATTTTAATTAATTAAGGAAATAATAATAAAAATAGGAAATAGAAAAAATAATGAAAAACAAAATAAAATAAACAAACTCAGGGGGGGGGGGGGGCTGAACAGGGATCTTTGTTAGCAATTTCTGGCCCATGTTCAATCAGCCTTTTTGACTTTTTTGTGATTCCATGCATATTTGTTGACTCTGATCTATGGTAGTCCTTCAACCTTGGCCTTTGGATCTTGGCCCGAAACCACTTGGCGTATGGAGATCTGGAGGCGTTTGATGATCCACGTTTGGAATGCTACACATGAATATCTGGAGGCGTTTGATGATCCACGTTTGGAATGCTACACATGAATATCTGGAGAAAAAATATAACAAAGTTTTGGGGGATCTGGGATTCGAACCCAGGTCCCAATGCTCATATGCCAACGCGCTTACCACTCAACCAACTCCATCTCTTTGTTATTGTAATAAGAAATAAATATTATATAAAGAAACAAAACACTAAGCCTGCAAAATAAAAAAAACGTGCAATTGATTCAAATGAACCAATCACGCGCAGCCACGTTATCATCTTCCTCACAAAAGCCTGATTCGTTTACCTGCATATTTTCATCCGCATGAAGATTCATAGGGTCTTTCAAACATCTCTCTCAGGCCATGAAAATGAAATCCAAGAGTACCAACGTACTCGTCTCGTCCTCCTGGTCATCCCTGTAACCATTATTTGCCTTGATTTTGCCTACATAAAAAACTCCTAAAAAACAAGAAAAAGAACCCTAGGTTCGAGCATCATGATACAGGGTCCAAGAATGAAATTTAATAATTCAAAAACGTTCTAAATCAAATAACAATCACAAATATGCCAATATTTGGAAGAAAAGATGCAAGAACTGGAGGTTTGGATTCCATGTTCAGAGGTCAGTTCGTGATGACTTACAGTGCGATTTAGGCGATGAAAAGGCTTGGTTTCGATTGGTATAGCTCCACTGGATGTCAAGGAAGAGAGCTGTGTTGAGCTTTTGGTCTGAATTGGCTTCCAATGTTGTTTTCGATCTCACACTTTTCAAGCTTTTTTCTCAAATTCTTTTGGCCGTTTCTGCAGTGTTCTATGCGTGTTCTAGGTCTGTGTGGCTTGTGTGCATATAATAGAGTGAGTTTAGGTCAAAAGTTGGGCCAATATCCTTGTGCATTGAAGATGGAAGATTTGTTTGACCACCATTGATAAGCTTTCCAAAATTGCATCAAATCTGAGATTTTGTGCACATTTTGACTTGGCACGAGTTTGATTGAGTTGCACATGATATTTGCAAGCTGTACAAATCACAAAGATCCCTTTACATCAATTTTTAGATTTTATTTGATTTAATATTGATTAATAATGAATTAAATCAATAAAAAATGAAATAAAATAGAAAAATAAATGTTTGGTCATGAAATTAAGTATGGGACACGTGTGTGGCATGACAAGACCATATCAAGTGGAAAAAAGTGGGCCCTTTTGTCAAAATTTGAAGTTTTAAGGATAGTTGACTTTTGCCAAATTTGGAAAAATGCCCAACTTCAACAATGCATAACTTCTTCAATTTTGTCCTTTTGGAGGTGTTCTTTGACTTTTTAGAAACCTTGAGATGTCCTGTAACCAACTCTTTTGGTCTCATCTCATTTTGGTATTCCATGCTCAAGTTATAAGCTTTGGAAAAAAAAGGTGTTTTTGTTGACTTTCAAAAATGACCTATAATGTCCAAATTTGTAACTTTTTGTGAGAGCATTTCTTGATCTTGGGGTGTGAAGATGGATTGTAGGAAATTTCATCCTCTTAAAAATTATATTTGGATGGGTCATTTCTCATAAAGTATGAGAAAGTTATGCTTGGTCAAAGTTGGGTTGACTTTTCCTACAAAACCTTAAATTAGCAACTTTTGAATCTTGATGAATCTTGAGCAATCCTTGATGAATCATGATAAACCCTGGATAAAATGATGAATTATACTTCAAAATGAGAATTTTGACAAAAAATCTTGAGGTTTGACTGTATTTGGGACACAGTTGACTTTTGCCCTAGCATAGTCGATTTTTGGGTCTCTTGAGCAATTGACTGACCAAATTTCCTCTGCAAGGCTTGAAATTTGACATGGATGAACTTGTGAACATCTTAGGACATTGGGGAGAACATGAGGCCATTTGGATGCAAGGACCTTGATGCACCAAAAAATGCTAATTTTGACTTGACTGCCTTAGCAGGTGATTTGACTGTCCAACCCTTGAGCCAACTTAAGCAACTTGAAGATTATTCTTGACATGTCTTAAGGAATATGGGAGGCTAAATTTTGTGTTACAACACAGGTGTTCAACGCCTGATGGACAACAGAGTGATTTTATTTGAAAAGACCCCGATTCCGACTGTTTCGTATGAAGATGTTGCTATCATAACCATTTCCGCCAATCCTTTCAAGGTCTCCTCTTAAAGACCTGGTAGGATTACACCTGCTCCAAGAACCGCTTTGTTTATAATCACTTTTCCTGGTCCCGTACCGTACTCTTCAGACAAAGTTGTCCCTTGGAATTATGGTGATGACGTCTACTACCACGACGTCAAACAAGATTTAAAGACTGAAGAGGTTGATCCCGATATCAGTAATATTGTCGGGACCAGCAAAGTAACCCGAAGTGGAAGGGTTTTCTATCCCGAGATCTCCCCGAAGACTGTCACTAAGCCTGTTGTTATTCCATCTGTTGTTCCTGCTAGTACTTCAGCTACTACTCCTATCCTTACTCCAATTGTTACCCCTGCCGATGTGTCATCTGGGACTCTGGGCAAAGAAGCTATAGGTGAGCCTGCCCGGACGGAGGCAACTAGAAAAGTTGTTGTGGAATCCTCTAAGCAAGAAATAGAGGAAATATTAAAAATAATCAGGAAAAGCGACTATAATGTGGTCGAACAGCTTGGGAAGACCCCTTCAAAGATATCGATGTTGTCTCTGTTGTTATGTTCTGAGGCCCATGCAAAGGCTTTGATTGCATTCCTCAAGACTGCACATGTGCCGCAAGAAACCTCCGCCGACCAATTCAAAGACTGTGTGGCAATTTTCACTGCTGACAATGGGTTGGGTTTTTCAGATGCTGATCTAACACCAAAGGGTAGAAAGCATAATGATGCTCTGCGTGTCTCGATCGAATGCAGGGGCACTACTATGGCTTATGTGCTAGTGGACACTGGATCTTCACCGAATGTTCTGCCTAACAAGGCTTACGTGATGGATATCAGGCCATCATACTCTTGTTTGTTGGGTCTCCCGTGGATCCATGGAGCTGGGGCCGTCACTTCTTGATCATGATTCCTCAAGGAATACCCCAAATTCATCAAAACTCAAAAGTTGCTAAATTAGAGTTTCTATAGGAAAAGTCAACCAAACTTTGACCAGGCATAAATTTCTCATAATTTATCAGAAATTTCCCATCCAAGGCTCATTTTGAAGATAATTTAATTCCCTACAACTCATCTTCAGCCCTCAAGTTCAAGAAATTCACTCATGAAAAGATATAAATTCAGACATTATAGGTCCTTTTCAAAAGTCAACAAAAACACCTTTTAGGTCAAAGCTTCTTACATGAACATGGAAGATCCATTTGAGATGAAACCAAAGAGTTTGCTTAGGGGATATCCTAAGAATTCTAAAAAGTCTAAGAGCACCCTCTTAGGGTTAAAATTTATGGAGATGTACATTGTCAAAGTTGACCATTTTTTGGAAAATTGCATAAAGCCAAATTTGACCAAATTTGAATTTTCTCCAAATGGGCCTATATTTTCAAGTTTAAATCTTGTTCCTAACATGGTCCACGACCCATAAGCCCACACATGCATTCTTCTATCATTTATTCTATTTATTTTGATATTTTATTCATTAAAAATCAAAATTAAATAGTCAAATGATGGAAATAATGTTAAGTTTAATTTGAAATGTTTTTTCATTAAATGTGGAACAAAATATGCTTTCACATGGCAAGAAGATCGTGCAAGCTTGGAATGGGCAAGAAAATATGCAGAAATGGAAAGATTTGAAGCAAAATTAAAACTCCATTATTCTTTGGATTCCTTCCACAAGTGTTACCCTAATCAGATTCTCATACATAAGCAAAGGCTCTCCAACCCTAAGGGAAGAAAAAAACGCGCAACCTCCCTCAAGAGAAAAAACAAAACTTCCAAAATTTCAAAGAAAGTGAAAACTTTCAAAAGGCACGATCCAGCCTCCTTCAATCACCTCCAGCCATTCCATCATCCTTCTAAGGATTCCAGGAGGTAAACCAGTCTGTTTGCAAAGGCCAAAGCACGCTACATCACCCCAGTTCGATCTTCCCTCTTTTGGTAAGAACTTGGAATTCAAACTCACTTAATTCTTGATATCAATGCCTTTTGAACACACATTCATGTTATTATGATTATTTGTGAATTTTTGACGTATTACATGCAAGGAACAAGGTCAGAGTTGCAAATCACCATTTTTATGGTCTCAAGGACTCGAATTAGGGATTCTTTATAGAGGGAAAATTAGGTCAGATCAATGGTACCAATAAACTCAGGGCATAATTTCTAATTGATCTATGCCCTTAGTTAGGATTTATTTGGCTTGTATTACATTTTTTATTGTTGCAGGGTTATAGCTATGGATAAAAACTGTCACTATAGCATTTAGTGACAGTTTAGTCCGTAGGTAAATGTTTTGCATGCAAAAGAAAAATTAAATTAAAACAGTAGATCACCTTAATTGTGCAAAGATTAAATAAATTGAAATCAAATACATGCACATGCTCACTCCTAGGATTTGCCTCACTTCGGTTGCCTTCGTTAAACGATCATGAAGCATAGGGAATTTTAGTGGTTGCCCTCTAGTCCCAAAAGATCAAAAATGACTCATTCGAATGTTGCCTCGGAAAGATCTTTAGGACTTTAGGGTAACTACTAAGGTTTCCTAACCATTGTTTTATAACAGTAACTGTCCTTTCCAATGTCCCTTAAATCTTCAACGATGGGGCTACCTACTCTTTAATAGTAGGATAGTGTTGTCTAAAGGAAACGAGAAAACGAACAGTCTTTTTCAAGTAGGTAGAAACTCTTAAGTACTTGCTCAAAACCACAAAAACTCTTTCACACAAACACTTTCAAAACAGTTTTCAAAAACAACTTTGTCACACTCTGGAGGACAGATACAAGGGTTACCACGAAGTTAAACAAAAACTTTTCAAAACACACACAAGCAATTTCAAATTGAGCAAGTACCTAAGAGCCCGTGGAAAACCACGGATAAAAAGGGTGCTAACACCTTCCCTTTCTATAATCTACCCCCCCGTACTCAAAAACATCTCGAAAAAAGATTTTTCTGTTCTTTTTCCTTTTCCTTTGTTGGATGAAATAAAAGTCGGTGGAGACTCTTGCTTACCGCAACATTTGTGAATACAAAATGCAAACCAGTATAACAGTCGGTTCTGCCACCGTATCACGGTACAGTATAAAGTTAATAATTTTATTTGGGATAAGTGTAATTTCATATGTAGTACAATTAACAAACATGGAGATCAAGACAAAGTCAAGAAAAATACATTATGACAAACTTGTCATCAATCCCAAGTACCTTGAATGTTCAAATGACGATTTAGAGGTAGATTGGAAATGATGAAAGTTCATCAAATATCCGAAAAGCTTAAAAAAGCTCAAATGTTTTCCAAATTGATCCAAATAAAAATAAAATATAATAAATAAAGAAGAATAAGATGAAGTCTTTAATAAAAATAGTATAAATGTCATAACTTTCTCAATTTTTCATTAAATTAAACAAATGAATAATAAAAATTTATCTACTTAATCTCATGAACAAGGATCCATGCTCAAAAAAAGTAAATAAACAACATAAATTAAATAAAAAAATAAAAATTAAACAATAATAAACCACTTTTGCTTTTGGAGGTTCAATAACACTTTTCAACTCTTGATTTTGAATCAATGGAGTTTCCTTGCAAAATGGTGATAATTACGGTACTAAATAAATAAATAAATAAAGAGTAAAAATGCAATAGAATTAAATAAAGAAAAAATATAATAGTCTACATATTCAATAAAAGGAAGAAATGACTTGAAAGAAAATGAAGAGAAAAAAAGAAGAGAGTTTTGGCTTAGTTTAGTGAATGATTTGTGGTATTGTTCCTCCCAAATGAAAGAAAGAGAGGACTTGTTTATAAGGTGAATGAGGTGGGAGTGTTGATACTGTAATCCATGTGACTTTATGAGAATGATTTTTGCCCATTAATAAGTACAAGTTGGCAATCCATATGAAGTGTTTGTACTACATTATAGTGGTCTCAACTTTTCTTTATTGACACAAAAAAAAAAGGCAAAGTAATAACAATAATAATAATAATAATATTAATAATAATAACTAAAAGTGTTAGTAATAATAATAAATACAAAATAGAAAATAAAAAAGATATTAAATTAACTATTTATGATTTTTTTTCTTGAATTAAAATAAATGAAAATATAAGTGCAAATTAAAAGATAAAAAATAAAAAATATATAAGAAAGTAAAAGGACTTATATAAATTTTTCTAGATTTTTTTTTAAATAAATGATACCGATATATAAACTCAAATTAATAAAAGAACATATTTTTGATAATTTTTTAATAAAGAAGTAAAAATAGTAAATAAAAAAACTAAAATGATGCTAAGTACATTTTTTTGTGGTAGTGAAGGCAATGATAACGGTAGTGCAACAATCAATCTTGGATGCAATGATAATGATAGCACAACCAATATTGAATCTCTAGCATCTTGTATGGGACCTGGATATGTTGTATTTTTAATATTTTGGATAAACAATGTAACCATTTTAAAAAATAATAATAATAAATTTAACCCTCGGTTATTTTGGAAAACTGAGGGGTTAGTTAATCCAACCCATCAGTTTTATCCCAAAATCAAGAGGATACTTAATTCTAAAACCAACATTTAGTTAACAAACAAGATCAATACATAAATTTCATTGCATCTACATTTTCCATATAACATTAACAATGTAATTCAAACTCTACTTTGTCAATTACATTTCATAACAAAGTAAACATTAAACATAAAGGAGATAACAAAATATAACATCTTCAAATTTCTATAAAATTTCTATGATTTCAATTTGTTCTTTAGATTCTTGTTCATCTTCTTTGAATCTTCATATATAACCTTCAAATAGTCCATAGCTTCCAAATCTAACTTCATAATGCTCCCATCTTCATTCCCACTTTTTGCCACCATGTCTTAATCCTATAAGAATAAATTACATGTCTCTTCACTCCTCCAAAATGGACATCTCCAAAAAAATCTTCCTTTATTTTGTCTCTTCTTGTATTGGTACGAAACTATACGACCATCTCAGTCACAAAATGGTCCAAATCGTGATTTTACAGAAGAAGAAGACATAGAAACACCATTGGATGAGTTTTTCTTCAAAGACGACATTGTTTTAGTTTAGCTAGCCAATAAATTATTCCAAATTGAGATGATAAATAAGTGTTATTTTTCCCTGTTTCTAACGGCCTTAAACAAATTTATGTCGTCCATTTTAAATGTTATCAACGCTTAAGAATCTGTCTTTAGTGATCTGTGTGAAACCTAAGGGACATCCACAATATAAGTTCTCTTATGATATTGGAAATCTAACATATATGAAACATATAAAGTGCTTGAAACCTAAGGACGCTTGGAAACGTTCTCTACGATGGATTGCAAGAGCATAAAATCATCTGGGTTCAAGGTTTATTTTCTTAAATATTTTTTCATTATATTTAAGATTAGGGTTTTTGTTCTGGTCAAGAAAAGGAAGTTTTCAAAGGCCCAATCAAGTCTCATATGCCTACAAATATGGTCAAGTATCCTCATATCAAGTTTCAAGGCATTCAGCTCAAAATTGCACAGTCAAAACCCTAATTGCACTACAGTCAACTGTAGGGGCAAAATGGTCATTTGACAGTCAAAAGTTCAAATTTTTGGTCAACATATCATTTTGAAGCCACAAACATCATTTGATCAATGCTTGATCATGATTCTCAAAATTTGGCTCAGAAATCATCAAGATGCAAAAGTTTCCTTATCTGGACAGTTGAAAAAGTCAACTAAAATTGACCAGGGCATAACTTCCACATGGTTTATCAGAAAAATTCCATCCAAAGCTCATTTTGAAGAGAAAGACATTTCCTACAACTCATCTTCATACTTCAAGTCCAAGAAATGCTCTCACAAAAAGTTATCAATTTCAACATTATAGGTCATTTTCAAAAGTCAACAAAAAGGGACTTTAAGTCAAAGGCCATAACTTGAGATTGGTAAATCAAAATGACATGGGACCAAAGGAATTGGTTAGAGGACTCAAAGACCTTTCCAAAATGTCCAAGAACATGAGAAAAGCTTAAAATTTGAGCAAGTTATGCCTTGTGGAAGTTGGGAAATTTTTGGATATTTTGAAAAGTCAACTTTGATCCAAATGACTTAAAATTGCTAATGGGCCCATTTTTCTTCCATGATTCATCATTCCAAGCATGTGCACGACCACCTGGCCCAAAGGGAAGTATTTTCTCATTTTTTATTTATTTATTTGAATTATTATTTATATTAATTCATTTAAATCATTTAAATATATGAAAAATATCTAACTTGACCTAACCAATCTTTTTATACATGTTTTAGACTCAATATTTCGTGCTTAGCTAATTATAGAAAGATTTGGGTTGATTGGCTTGATTGAGAGCAAAGAACACATGAAAAAAGATATGAAAAGATCTTAAGAAATCAAATTTCCAAAACCATTAATTCAAGAGATTTTGATCAATATTTTTGACCTAATGCACTCACTACAAATGCTGGATCATAACCCTAATGCAAGTGGAGGCAAAGCTGCACAAGAAACACCATTGCAAACTTGAAATTTTCTCTAAGAAAGTCAATTCTGAAAACCACCTTTGAGGACGATTCAAGCCCTAATTTTCATTCCAATAGCTTCCTTGGAGATCACTGATCACATTCCAATCCAAAACATCAACTCAAACTTCAAGAATTGGTAACGAGAACCTCCCCTGTACAGAGAAAAAGTCACGATCATATTTTTAATTCTAGGCATTCTCATGGCATTCTAATTGTGGATTTATATTCCTTATGATATTCTGATGCTAACCAATATAATTAATTGCGTTTTTGTGCTGTATACTCGATTCCACCATTAGCGTTTTTTAGGGTTCAAGAAGCTTGGAATTAGGGCTTCTGAAATTAAGAAAAAATGGCCCTCAAGACCACCACCATTCAAACCAGCAAGCTTAGACGAAGAAGAATCCACACTCGCGATTAATTTATGAATACTACAAGGCTAATCGTTATTTTCTCATAGCCTGCCTAAGAGAACGCGTATGAAACCGTGGCCATTGTTTTGATATTTTCAGGAACGAAGAAGAAGACCTCGTGGCCAGCAACTATTGGTCCTTTTGAATTGCGCGCGTTTTTGAAGCACTAACCTTTGTTTTGTTTTTATTATGTTCGTTGTTTAGTAAACATACAAAAAATTCAAATGGCACGATTGGCAAGCAAACGCGTTGGCAACCCTTAGGACCTGGGTTCGAGCCCCAGGTCCCCACCCCTTTGCAATATTATTTTCCTAACTATCATTCTATGCAGGCTCAGCAGTGTGGCACACCATACATCCTCATCATCTATCCATCCACGTGCACGTTAGAACCAGATCAAAGGCGTGGATTCAAAGAACACGCTACACCCCAGTCAACGCCCTACATGTTGTTCAAAAAGGTCAAACGGATCAATGCTAAATGGGCCAGATTGCTGAGTCCATACCTCACAATTGGGGCCTGAACCCCCCCTGGTTTGCAATTTTCTAATTTTTCTTATATTTTATTATTATGTTATTTTCTTTATTGTTTTAATTTAATTAATTATTTTTACAAAATACAAAAAATGCCTAAAAATCAGAAAAGAGAAAAAAAAAACAGAATAAATATTTTATTTTAATATTTTCTTGTAAATATTTGTATATAATTGAATTTAGTTAAATTAGGGTTTTAATATTAATTATTTTCATAAAAAATCTAAAAAAATATAGAAATAGGTTTAATTATTGTTTTTATTTCTTTTAATTTTCCCTTTTACCATAATAATATTTATTTTATTTATTTTCATAATCAAAATTGTATATAAGAATTAGGTTTAATTTAGGTTAAATTTTAATACTTTCATAACAAATTTAAAAGCCATTAGAATTAGGGTTTGCCTTCAATTTTAATTTTAATTAATTCTTTTTCTATTAAATCTTAAATCCTAAAAATACCAAAAAACATTTTCTTTTAATTTTAATTTTAATTCCTTATTAATTTAATTTTGCAAAAGGGTCCAACGCCCACGTTATTAATTTCTTATTTATTCGCATATTTATTCTATTTCGCTCAAATAATTATGTACCTCTCCCAAGGCCTTGTAATAACTTTTCGCACTTTTAATTTCTTTACTTTCTGTCAAATCGGGTCCTGGTTAATTTTGGCGATGTGGACCCGCGCCATTTGTAATAGCTTTAGATTTACTTTTCCCGCAAATATTTTAACTGTTAAACAAAGCATGCAAGAATGAATGGGCTTAAATAAAATCAAGCGTAGAACACCAATGAACATGACAAGACAAATATAAATGAACATGACACACAAATCACACACCACCCCTAGGGTACGCCTCACTGTTGCCTTGCCTCGAAAGGTGATCGTCGAGTAGAGGACGTCTTAGTAAGTCCTCATGATCCGGGAACCTGGCATGAGGGTAGCTTCTAAGGTGTCTTCCCATAGCTCTGGTGATCACCATGTCCCTACAAACTCGAATTGACCCGAATACCTCCAACGGTGGTGCTACCTACCTCTCAATGGTGGGATAGCACTACTTTAAAGGACATTTACACAGACGAATTCCTTAGGGTAGGTAGGTTCTCGTAGATACTTGCTCTCTTCAAAAACAAACAAAAATCTTTTCACACCGACACTTTTCAAAAGCTTTCAAAGCAATTTTTCAAACACTCTGACACAAGAGTCGAACTGAAATTTTCAAAGAAACTTTTTTAAAACCCACATTGAAAAGCAAACAAACCATTTTTGAAAACACAAGTGAGCAAGTATCTAAGAGCCCATGGATAACCATGGATAGAAAGGGTGCTAACACCTTCCCTTTCTATAACCTACCTCCCGAACCGAGAGCAATCTCTTTAAGGAATTTTTCTGTGCTTTTGTCCTTTCCATTTGGAGAAAATAAAAGACGGTGGAGACTCTTGCTTCCGCGACATTTCGCGAACCAGCGTTAAACAGTCAGTTCCAGATCCACCGATCACAGAACTGGCGACTCTGCTGGGGACTAAACTTATAAAGTGGGGTGTACCTTAGGATTAAGATCACTGTGTTTTCAAGTGTCTTCCTTGCTTGCTTTAAATTGTGGGACTGTCTTGGGAGTTCTATAGATCCTAACCCGGATATGGGGATACCTTCTTAGAAAGTAGCAACAAGGCTGTGAGGGAACTGTGCGGGGTATACCGACATGGTTGAAACAGTCTGCTACGTTGATGTGGCACTTTGGTGTGTACCGGTAACCCTTGAGTTCAGTCAAGGAGAGTACGGGGCCTCCGCGTGGTGTCGCGAAGCATCAACAGACCTTAGGAACCTTAATTGAACTATCTTGGCCTCTTTAGGGTAGTGAGATAACTGACTTTGGTGCAGTCCGAGGTTGGTTGATACTCGATACTACGCTCAATTGAGGGTTGCTTTCCTGGAATATTTCGGTCGCCAGTTCAGTGGCTAAATCGAAACGATGAACAATGAAAGCAATCCCGTGATATTGGGAACCTTAGAACCCGGTTACTTTGATTAGGACAGGTTGAACCCACCAACTTCAAGAGGGTACTACCCAAACCCCATGCTGGCCTTAAACCTTAAGGGCTTGTCTTGTGTGCCTTGTGTGCCTTACATGTTTGTCTTTGTAAATATCTGTGGTGTGTTTAATCATAGCATCATGACATCATCCAGCATCATATGCATTGACTAACCATTTCAGGGGTTCGAATTTTCATCTTTGTTCTTGTTTTGTAGGACATGGAAATTGTTCGTAGAAAGACAATTCAAATCAGTCTTGTAAGGATCCCTCCTCAGCTTAAGGAGCTTATATCCAGGATTCCCGAGAACTCATCATTCAGTGAAAGGCATGGAAGCCTCATCAGCTTGGTCAACACCAACATTGAGGAAGATATGATAAAGGTCCTGTTCCAATTCTTTGACCCTCTGCATCACTGTTTCACCTTCTTGGACTATCAGTTGGTACCTACATTGGAGGAGTTCTCCCGGCTCCTGAAGATCCCTATCCTTGATCAGCTACCCTTCAACGGTACAGAAAAGGAACCTAAGCTTGAAGAGATTGCTAAAGCCTTGCATCTACAGTCATCTGACCTCAAGGGACATTGGGAAGTCAGAAGTGGCATCAAAGGGTTCTTAGCCAGGTTTCTGTTTGAAAAAGCCCGTGAATGTTGGAACTCCCTTGACTTGCAAGCTTTTGAAGAGGTTGTGGCCCTCCTTGTCTATGGTCTGGTGTTGTTCCCTAACCCAGATCAGCTTATTGATATCAGTGCTGTCCAGATCTTTATGTCCAGGAATCCTATCCCTACGTTGCTGGGGGACATCCTTCACTCATGTTACACTCAAACCATAAGAAAAAGAGGTGTCCTTATGTGTTGCACTCCTCTCCTGGGAAGGTGGTTTATTTCGCACCTTCCACAATCAGTCCTGAAGAATGAGCGGGGTTTGAGATGGTCACAACGATTGATGACTCTTACACATGCAGATATACATTGGTGCCCTAGGTCCCGAGAAGATGTCACCATCATTGATCGTTGCGGGGAGTACCCTAATGTTCCTTTACTTGGAATTAGAGGAGGTATTACTTACAGCCCATGCCTGGCTTGGAGACAGTTTGGTTATGCTCGGAAGGATGGTCCTCATGACATGTTAATTCCTGACATAGTTTTTGACTTCGACAACGATACTCAAGGACTTCGCCAGAGATTTATCAGAGCTTGGAGGATGCCCAGTAGGATAGACAGCAAGACACTGGGGCACAGGAATTCCATCCCGTTGGAACCTTATCTCAACTGGGTACGCGCCCGCTCCCAGAAGTTAGTGATGCCTTATCCTCATATGCTCCCAGTAATCAAAGAACCAGTCTTGGAAGGAGAGGTGTCCTATACTATTCAGCACCCTGATATGCCCACATCCTGGGAAGAGATGCAGAAAAGCTGGATCCAGCTTAAGGAGGAAAGGAATTCTCTTGAGACTAGTCTGCATGCCAGTGAAAAGAAGGTCTTGGAGCTCACCCGCCTGTTGCATGAGGAGAGGAATCTCAACACTTACATAGCTCCAAAGAGGATGCGCAGTGTATTTTGGGATTGATTTGATTTTTGTACTTTTGCCCATGAGGCTTTGATGTATTAAACAATGATTTCTTATATGATAACGTGTGTTCCTTTTTGTCTACAACAAAGTTGAATTTTCGAACCCTTGAATGCATTGCATAACCACATCTCATTCATCATGTGCATAGCAGGTTTTTCCTCTTTTCAGGTTGCTTACAGTTCTTCGCTGTTTATTTCAGCATCATGAATCCCGAATCTGCATCAACCGAGACATCAATCAAGGCTCTTCAGGCGCAGAATGCGCAGTTTCAAGAATTAATCAAGGGTCTAGCTCAAGGCCAAGAAGAACTGAAGGCTATGTGTCATACCCCAAAATTTGCCCTCCCATATTCCTCAAGAAATTGCCAAGCCAAGTTACAAAATTCCCCAAGGGTTGTGCAGTGCAACAGTCTCCCATACAGTCAAAATTAGGGTTTTGAGTCTGATCAAGAAAAGGAAGTTTTCAAGGGCTCAATCAAGTCTCATATGCTTATAAACATGGTCAAGCATCCTCATATCAAGTTTCAAGGCATTCAGCTCAAGATTGCACAATCAAAACCCTAAATTGCACTACAGTCAACTGTAGGGGCAAAATGGTCATTTGGCAGTCAAAAGTTCAAATTTTTGGTCAGTATATCATTTTGAAGCCACAAACATCATTTGATCAATGCTTGATCATGATTCTCAAAATTTGGCTCAGAAATCATCAAAGATGCAAAAGTTGCTATATTTGGACAGCTGAAAAAGTCAACTGAAATTGACCAGGGCATAACTTTCACATGGATTATCAGAAAAATTCCATCCAAAGCTCATTTTGAAGAGAAAGACATTTCCTACAACTCATCTTCATACTTCAAGTCCAAGAAATGCTCTCACAAAAAGTTATCAATTTCAACATTATAGGTCATTTTCAAAAGTCAACAAAAAGGGACTTTAAGTCAAAGGCCATAACTTGAGATTGGTAAATCAAAATGACATGGGACCAAAGGCATTGGTTAAAGGACTCAAAGACCTTTCCAAAATGTCCAAGAACATGTGAAAAGCTTAAAAATTGAGCAAGTTATGCCTTGTAGAAGTTGGGAAATTTTTGTGAAATGGCAAAAGTCAACTATCCTTGAAAATCCAATTTTTGACAAAAGGGCCCCATTTTTTCCACTTGGATCATCCTTGTCATGCCACACACGTGTCCCATGGTTAATTTCAAGACCAAATATTGTTTTTTTATTTTATTTAATTTTTGATGATTTAATTCATTTTAATTCTTTGAAAATTCAAATAAAATTTAAAAACTAATGGAATAGTGTCATGTGAACTTGGACAATTTCTATGTATCATGAACCAACTCAAGAAATCAGGCTAGGGTTCATTTGCACACTAGGTCTAGGTTTTGGCTAAAAAGGAGGAAAAATGGTTAAGAATGAAAACCCTAAGACTAATTCCTTCATGAGCTTGAATTAAGGTGAGTTAGCAAGCCAATTCCGTTCCATGATCATCACTGAGTCAAACCCTAGGCCTAACACATCATAAGAAGCGCCCAAACAAGCATTGGCATTTTGAAATTTTGACATAAAAAGACAAATCTGATTTCAAAGTTAGGGAATCTTTCAAGCCTTAATTCTTTGTCCATTAGCATCCTGAGGCATCACTGAACATTCCTCAATCGTTCACATCAATCAAAACACGCAGAAGCGATAGCTACAACTCAAGCTGTACATAAAATTTTTTGAAATCGCATTCTTAATTCTAAGCATCTTCATTGCATTTCAATTGGATATTCTTGTTCCATGTGATGTTTCCAAGCTATTCATGGTGTTTAATTTCATTTTTGTTAATCATACGCGAATTTACCATGGCCACGTTTTAGGGTTTTCAGGTTTTGTTTTTAGGGCTTTTACCATGCTGTAAAATCAGCCTTCCAGACCATGATAGACATACTCAGCAAATCTAGACGAAGATGAAGCATTGGTCGCGACAAATTTATGAGATACACAGGCCTATTCGCTATTTCTTGGAAGGCTGCCTAATGCTACGTTTCAAAACCGTTGCCTTCTTTCTTTGTGTTTCAGGAAAATGAAAGAGACGATGGCGTGGCACAAGTGGATTGGAGGAGTTTGAATTTGCGCGCGTTTTAAAAAGCACTAACCTTTTCCTTTTATAATATTTATTGGTTATTATATATTAATTGAAATCAAAATGGCTCAGTGGCCAGGGACGCGCGCATGTGACCTTCAAGACCTGGGTTCAAGTCCCAGGTCTGGCCAATTCCATATTATTTTTCAAAATGAAATTCTATGCTTTGCTAATGTCCAGGTACACCATGCACACTCAAAAATCAACCTCCACGCGTCCATTAGAAGCAATCCAAGGGCCATGACCAAAGGTGTATCATAGACTCCAGTCAATGTGCAGCACTCTATCCAGGAAAGTCAACCAATTCAATGCAAATGGGCCTGATTTGCTAGGCCTGCACCTCACAATTTTGGGGTCTACCCCCCTGGTTTGCCTTATTAATTTTTATTCTTTCTTTAACTTTTCTTTTTTTATTTCTTTTATTTGCTATTTATTTAATTAATTATTTTTACATAAATATAATAAAAACATCATAAAATCAAAAAATGCCAAAATATATAATTTATATTATAATTACTTTCATAAATAATAACATGTAAATATTTAGTTTTAATTAGGTTTTCAACTTTAATTCCTTTTAATAAAAATCAAAACAAAAACATAGAATTAGGTCAATGACTTTTTCCTTTTAACTTTCCTTGTTTTTTGCCATAGTATTAGTATTTTTCATAATTAAACTAGGGTTGCATTTTAGGTTAGATTTTAATACTTTCTTAATAACTAAAAATCCAAAAAATAGAGTTTAGGTTTAATAACTTTTTATTTTCTTTTAATTCTCCCTCTTTTTTCAGAATAATAATGTTATTTATTTATTTTCATAAATTAAAAAAAATGTACATAAATGAATTTAGAATTAAATTAGGTTAAAAGTCAATATTTTCATAATAAACTTAAAAAACAATAGAATTAGGTCTAATATTTAATTTAATTTCAATTAACTCCTTCTTCTCATTAAATCTAAAAAACACAAAAATATCATTCTCATTTAATTTTAATTTTAGATTCCTTGATTAATTTTAATTGTTTGTAAAAGGGTCCAACACCCTAGTTTTGTTCAATTATTTTATTTCGCGCATTTATTTTATAATCGTTTAATAATTTTGTATATGCCCCAAAGCCATGTAATAGCTATTAGACATTTCTTTTCTGCAATTTATTTTAAAATGGGTCTGGATTAATTTGGCGTTGTAGACCCTCGCCCTTTGTAATAGCGTAGGACTTTTATCTTTTCCGCACTTTAAATTCCCGCACTTTTAACTGCTAAATAACATGAAAGAATGAATGCCCAAAAATAAAATCGAATCGTTAGATCACCAATGCATGACAAGACAAACAATAAACTGAAAATGACACACAATTCGCACACACCACCCCTAGGGTACGCCTCACTGTTGCCTTTCGAAAGGTGATCATCGAGTAGAGGATATTTTAGTAAGTCCTTGTGTCCATTGATCTAGTTGCCTAAAACAAAGTTGCCTCGAATAAGTTGCCTCGGAATAAAAGATCAATGGCATAAGGGTAGCTTCTAAGGTGTCTTCCTATTGCTCCGGTGATCACCATGTCCCTAAAACTCGAATTGACCCGAACACCTCCAACGGTGGTGCTACCTACCTCTCAATGGTGGGATGGCACTACTTTAAAGGACTTTTACACAGACGAATTCCTTAGGGTAGGTAGGTTCTCGTAGATACTTGCTCTCTTCAAAACAAAAATTCAAATACTTTTCACACCAACACTTTTCAAAAGCTCTCAAAGCAAACTTTTCAAACACTCTGACGTGCGAGTCGAACTGAAATTTTTCAAAGAAACTTTTTAAACCCACAATTGAAAAGCAAGCAAACATTTTTGAAAACACATTGAGCAAGTATCTAAGAGCCCATGGATAACCATGGATAGAAAGGGTGCTAACACCTTCCCTTTCTATAACCTACCTCCCGAACCGAGAGCAATCTCTTTAAGGAATTTTTCTGTGCTTTTGTCCTTTCCATTTGGAGAAAATAAAAGACGGTGGCGACTCTTGCTTCCGCGACATTTCGCGAACCAGCTTTAAAACAGTCAGTTCCAGATCCACCGATCACAGAACTGGCGACTCTGCTGGGGACAAACTTAAAGTGAGGTGTACCTTAGGGCTAGTTCATAACTGTGTTTTCAATTGTTTTCCTTGTATGCTTTAAAATTGTGGGTTGCTTGGGAGTTCTATAGATCCTAACCCGGATCTGGGGGATACCTTCTTAGAAAGTAGCAACAAGGCTGTGAGGGAACTGTGCGGGGTATACCGACATGGTTGAAACAGTCTGCTACGTTGATGTGGCACTTTGGTGTGTACCGGTAACCCTTGAGTCAGTCAAGGAGAGTACGGGGCCTCCATGTGGTGTCATGAAGCATCAACAGACCTTAGGAACCTTAATTGAACAATCTTGGCCTCTTTAGGGTAGTGAGATAACTGACTTTGGTGCAGTCCGAGGTTGGTTGATACTCGATACTACACTCAATTGAGGGTTGCTTTCCTGGAATATTTCGGTCGCCAGTTCAGTGGCTAAATCGAAACGATGAACAATGAAAGCAATCCCGTGATATTGGGAACCTTAGAACCCGGTTACTTTGATTAGGACAGGTTGAACCCACCAACTTCAAGAGGGTACTACCCAGCCCCCATGCTGGCCTAAACCCTAAGGGTTTCTCTTGTGTGACTTGTGTGCCTTTGTACTTGCCTACTTGCATGCTTGTTAGCTGACACATGAACTACTTACAGGTTTTGTTTATAGTCCTTAACTAGGACTCATGACAAGGTTTACCAAATTTCTTGCAGGTTTTGTTTATAGTCCTTAATTGGGACTCATAACAAAGTATACTGAATTTCTTGCAGGGTCTGTTTATAGTCCTTAATTGGGACTCATAACAAAGTATACTGAATTTCTTGCAGGGTCTGTTTATAGTCCTTAATTGGGAATCATAACAGGGTTACTCACATTACCCCATGCATATCATGACATCATACCATTGCATACATCCTAACCCATTTCAAGGATCTCAAGGGCTTGTGATACAGGTCATATAAATCAAACATCTAGCAAGGGGCAAAGAGGATTTATTTTCCTCTAGCCAATGTTGTCAGAGGCTATGACCCACTGGATATGGTGAGCCTTTGACCCGTGACGAAAGACTCTCAACAACATGAAGTACTTTCAATCAAGTTGCCAATTTCCAACTCTAATAAGTTTCTCTGTTTACCCCGCGAGGTTCTTGAAAACATTGCATGCATATCATACACATCATTGCATTACAGGCATCCCTTTTGCAGGTCACTCACCTTTCCCGCTGTTTATTTCAGCCATGGCTTCCCAACAAGACAATCAGGACTTTCTTGCTCAAGAGACCCGGTTCGGGAAAATCCTCCTGAATCTATCCAAAGGGCAGGAAGAGCTAAGGACACTTATCATGGAGACTTTTGTCAGGAACAGTGCTGAGGATGAGAGGCTGGAACACCTACAAGCTGAGGTGGATGCATTGAAAGCCCAGATGCTGGGGCAGATGGCTGCCATTCAGGGTTTAACTCAAAGACAAGATGAGCTCGGGGTTCTCATCAACAAACTGCTTCAGGGCAACCAACTGGGGCAAACATCTAAGGGTAAAAAGCCAATCATCGTTCAACCACCTTTGAGACAAAGAGGCAAGGAGAAAGCTCCTCATATGGCTCCAGTATTGCCAATTCAGCAGCAACTTCACCAATTTCAGACAGACAAGCCCAGGAGGCAGTTCACCCCGCTCAATATGTCGCCGTTTCAAGCTTTACAACGCCTGTTGAGATTGAACCTGATCACATTAAGGGATCATCCCCAAAACCCCAACACAGCACATCCTGCTTATGATCCCAATAAAAGGTGTGCCTACCACTCTGTCTGTCCAGGACATAATGCAAATGAGTGTTGGGCTTTGAAAAACAAGATCCAGGACCTGATTGATGAAGGAACACTGGAATTCACACAAGATGGTCAGGCTGAATTTTTCTACCATCCCTCCAAGGCTCACCATTTGAAGTGACAAGCCCTGAGACTAGAAATTTTTGTTCATTCGGATGTTCAAATTGTAATTTTCTTTTGATTGTTCAAACATTTGCTCATTGTTAAAACATTGTTATTTCATTAATGCATCGTTTATGTCTATTTTGAATCAATATATTCGTATTCACTATACGCAAATTATTTTCATATTTTTTCTGATGTCAACTCTTGGTTAATAATTCTAAGCCTCTTGAGGGAGGATGACGAAAACAATACCACAATTTACAGTATGCTTTTGAACAGACCCCGCTGATGAGGTACAGGCATTGTTTCAATTCCTAAACACTGGAGTTATAAGGATGATAATCCCTCGTCAACCCATCAGAGCCAAAGAAGTAGGAGTTTGTATTTTCGAAAATCAAAACCCTTAATCATAACCTGGGGCAGGGTAGTTCTCTCAGTCGATCCGAGTGCACAATGAATGTCACTAAATGAGTTTTTCAAAAACAAAAGACAATGATGGTTCCGAACAATCATAAGGACAGGCAGTCATTATCAAAAAAAAATTCATGAATGAAAAGCCCAAAAAGTCAAAACCAATAAAGAAGACTTACCAAACTGGGGCATCCCGCTGACTGTAATCCCAAAAAGGAAACAGTTCAGGCAAAAAAAAAAAAAAAAAAAAAAAAAAGAAAGGGATAACTAAATCAAAAAAAAAAGAGGTCTCACAAACCCTCAGCAAAAAAGGGGATGATTGCCTATTCAAATAAACGTTCAATATCCGAATCATCACCGGAAAATCAGAGCAAAGACTCAAACAAGGTCTAACGCACGATCAACTGAGTTTAGGTTTGGAGAACATCACGAAGAGCGGGTGGGTACAAATAATTTGAGCCTTTATCCTTTGTTTCTTAAACCGTGGACCAGGCCACGTTATAACCCTCAAAAGTCCCAGCTGAAGCAGGGGTTAGTTCGAAAGCATACTGTTACGAAAGGTATCCTGACTCCTGAAGGCCTACGGTAAATACAGAGTTGACATCATGTTTTACAAACATTCACATGTTCTATGAAAAAATGCATTTTCAAAATCTTCAAGACAGACATAAGCTTTGCATTTTTAACATAACTTTGTTTGCATATGACTTTTTGTTTGAACAGCAAGGAAATTCGCACGACGAATGCCTAATGAATAGAAGTACCTCCAATCAAGGGGCATGGCATGACTATTATCCATCATCTGGGGCAGTTAAGTCAAGATTCGGAGAATCTCTCAAAAAGGCCAACCAGCCTGGGGCAAGTCTCTGCCTGAGTCACCTGGGGCATTGGACGATCAAACGAAGATCTTCTGGTGGCATGGCAAAATACGTCCAACAGGGGCAACTCCCTACATTCTGAGAGCGTGGACATAGTCGAAAAAATACTGCGCATAATCAAAGACCCGCTAGGTTGACATACTTAGGCAAAAATAAGGGCTTCCCGGCGAACTAAAAGGGTTCGGGCAAAATGAAGGGATGAAACGAAAAACATGTACACCCGGCAAGTCGAAAACCTGAAAAGGCGGCTTGGGCAAAAATGGGTATCCCGGTGGACTGAAAACCCGAAAGGGCGGTCCAGGCAAAAGTTAGGGATCGAAGCGTACGACTATGTTCCGGTATCTCGTCACTTACCTACCCGAAAATTTGTCGATCACCCGCACAGGTATCCTCTTCCCTCACCTCCGAAGCAGGGGCAATAATGAGCTATCCAGGCGATCCAATTGCTCTGTCAACCAAATTACAAAGGACAGATCAACATAAAAATGATTACCATCTACCTTTACAAATTCCAGATCGTGGGATAACGTCCGAGACCAAACAGGACAATTATCCACTTAATCAAAATCATGCAACCCAACACCGGTTTCTGCTCAACCTTCAGACAAAGTCATACACAGACTCCTCCTCCACAAGATGACCTAACCCCGGTTCATCAAGAAGTTTTACACGAACTTATCCCGAAGCAACCTTACCCCGGTTCCTCCAGAAGTTTTTACACAAACTCAACCAAATAACCTTACCCCGGTTCCTCCAGAAATCTTACATGGATTTATCACAAGATGACCTAACCCCGGTTCATCAAGAAGTTTTACACGAACTTATCCCGAAGTGACCTAACCCCGGTTCCTCCAGAAGTCTTACATGGACCTATCTCAAGATGACCTAACCCCGGTTCATCAAGAAGTTTTACACAAACTTATCCTGCCGTAACCTAACCCCGGTTCCTCCAAGAGTCTCACATGGACCTATCTCAAGATGACCTAACCCCGGTTCATCAAGAAGTTTTACACAAACTTATCCAAGTAACCTAACCCCGGTTCATCAGGAAGTTTTACACGAACTCCTCATCAAAGTAACCCTACACCGGTTCCTTCTCTTCAAGATGCAGTTTTACATGGACTCATCACCCAGAAACCCTACACAGGTTCTCCCTTTCCAAAAAAACGAAGTTTTACACGAACTCATCATCAAAGTAACCCTACCCAGGTTCCTTCTCCATTTCAGATACAGTTTTACACAAACTCATCAATAGACAACCCTACATAGGTTCCCTCTTTCAACTTACAAGGTTACAGTTCAAAACTTCCCCAGGAGAGTCCCATCCAAGTTCCCCAGGAAAGATGGAATTCATCTCCCCAAGCAGTAAGCTTATCCCCAGTAAATTCTGGAAGCTTATCCTTCACAGGACACGAACGCGTCGTCCGGCTTGATTTAAAGAGTTATTTCCTCAACAGGATATAACTGGGTTATCCTCAGCCAAAAGCCAAGGGAAGGTCGTCGTCAACGTAGTTCTTTCCTATCCCCAGCGAAGTCTATTCACACTTCCAATACAACAAGGGTATCCCCAACAGAGTTACTATCAACATTCAGCAAGGCATCACTCTTCCCACAGAGTATTGCTTCCCAGCATGGTCGCTAGAGTATCTTTTCTCCCCGCAGAATCTTCCATTTGCCAAGTTTATTCCGCAACGGAGTTATCTTCTCCTACCGGTATCCTTGCAGTTACTATCCCCAGCGGAAGCAAAATCTATTCTTCGACATCAGCCCAGGATACGACTCCCCGGCACCCGTCAAGGATTCACTTTCCTAGACAAAAACATACAAGTCATGAAATATCACATACATCATTATAGCATGCATAACACACTGCATCATACAAATCCCAGTTATGTTGAGAACATCGTTGCTTGATCCATATCATGCATTGCATATGACTGACTTTTACCTTTCAGGAAAGATCCAGTTGAGTTCTCAAGCTACATTTCAAGACCTAGACCGGTTCAGTTAAATCGTCCCAAGATTTTCCTGATTGCTTATCCAGTCAAAGGCCTTCTCTGGTTCAGTTAAATCGTCCCAAGATTTTCCTGATTGCTTATCCAGTTGAAGACATTTCAAGACCTAGACCGGTTCAGTTAAATCGTCCCAAGATTTTACTGATTGCTTATCCAGTCAAAGGCCTTCTCTGGTTCAGTTAAATCGTCCCAAGATTTTCCTGATTGCTTATCCAGTTGAAGACATTTCAAGACCTAGACCGGTTCAGTTAAATCGTCCCAAGATTTTCCTGATTGCTTATCCAGTCAAAGGCCTTCTCTGGTTCAGTTAAATCGTCCCAAGATCTTCCTGATTGCTTATCCAGTTGAAGACATTTCAAGACCTAGACCGGTTCAGTTAAATCGTCCCAAGATTTTACTGATTGCTTATCCAGTCAAAGGCCTTCTCTGGTTCAGTTAAATCGTCCCAAGATTTTCCTGATTGCTTATCCAGTTGAAGACATTTCAAGACCTAGACCGGTTCAGTTAAATCGTCCCAAGATTTTCCTGATTGCTTATCCAGTCAAAGGCCTTCTCTGGTTCAGTTAAATCGTCCCAAGATTTTCCTGATTGCTTATCCAGTTGAAGACATTTCAAGACCTAGACCGGTTCAGTTAAATCGTCCCAAGATTTTCCTGATTGCTTATCCAGTCAAAGGCCTTCTCTGGTTCAGTTAAATCGTCCCATGATTTTCCTGATTGCTTATCCAGTTGAAGACATTTCAAGACCTAGACCGGTTCAGTTAAATCGTCCCAAGATTTTCCTGATTGCTTATCCAGTCAAAGGCCTTCTCTGGTTCAGTTAAATCGTCCCAAGATTTTCCTGATTGCTTATCCAGTTGAAGACATTTCAAGACCTAGACCGGTTCAGTTAAATCGTCCCAAGATTTTACTGATTGCTTATCCAGTCAAAGGCCTTCTCTGGTTCAGTTAAATCGTCCCAAGATTTTCCTGATTGCTTATCCAGTTGAAGACATTTCAAGACCTAGACCGGTTCAGTTAAATCGTCCCAAGATTTTCCTGATTGCTTATCCAGTCAAAGGCCTTCTCTGGTTCAGTTAAATCGTCCCAAGATTTTCCTGATGCTTATCCCTTTGAAGACATTTCAAGACCTAGACCGGTTCAGTTAAATCGTCCCAAGATTTTCCTGATTGCTTATCCAGTCAAAGGCCTTCTCTGGTTCAGTTAAATCGTCCCAAGATTTTCCTGATGCTTATCCCTTTGAAGACATTTCAAGACCTAGACCGGTTCAGTTAAATCGTCCCAAGATTTTCCTGATTGCTTATCCAGTCAAAGGCCTTCTCTGGTTCAGTTAAATCGTCCCAAGATTTTCCTGATGCTTATCCCTTTGAAGACATTTCAAGACCTAGACCGGTTCAGTTAAATCGTCCCAAGATTTTCCTGATTGCTTATCCAGTCAAAGGCCTTCTCTGGTTCAGTTAAATCGTCCCAAGATTTTCCTGATGCTTATCCCTTTGAAGACATTTCAAGACCTAGACCGGTTCAGTTAAATCGTCCCAAGATTTTCCTGATTGCTTATCCAGTCAAAGGCCTTCTCTGGTTCAGTTAAATCGTCCCAAGATTTTCCTGATGCTTATCCCTTTGAAGACATTTCAAGACCTAGACCGGTTCAGTTAAATCGTCCCAAGATTTTCCTGATGCTTACCCAGTCAAAGGCCTCTCTGGTTCAGTCAGATCGACCTTAAGATCTCCCTGATTCTTATCCCAGTAGAAGACACCCCAGATTTTTTCTCAACGAGCGTTGTTGAAGTTAAAATCCCCCAGTCTTTTCTCAACGAGCGTCGTTGAAGTTAAAGTCACCAAGATTTTTCTCAAAAAAATCAGCTCCTGCAACGTGTCAGGTACTCATGTTTCTTTTGCAGGTATGCAGGTTCTCGCCAAGGAATCTCTTACGCAATCAAACATCCCGATGGCATCTATAAGCCCATTCCACCATCAGTGCTAACATGTGAGCGCAAATTTCCGGGCACTCTAGTGTCCAATCATCTTCTACCCTCGGATTACGAAAGGCACGTCAGCCAATCTGCATCCTCAGGTCTAAGAAGATTGAACAGGGGCAACTGTCATACCCCAAAATTTGCCCTCCCATATTCCTCAAGAAATTGCCAAGCCAAGTTACAAAATTCCCCAAGGGTTGTGCAGTGCAACAGTCTCCCATACAGTCAAAATTAGGGTTTTGAGTCTGATCAAGAAAAGGAAGTTTTCAAGGGCTCAATCAAGTCTCATATGCTTATAAACATGGTCAAGCATCCTCATATCAAGTTTCAAGGCATTCAGCTCAAGATTGCACAGTCAAAACCCTAAATTGCACTACAGTCAACTGTAGGGGCAAAATGGTCATTTGGCAGTCAAAAGTTCAAATTTTTGGTCAGTATATCATTTTGAAGCCACAAACATCATTTGATCAATGCTTGATCATGATTCTCAAAATTTGGCTCAGAAATCATCAAAGATGCAAAAGTTGCTATATTTGGACAGCTGAAAAAGTCAACTGAAATTGACCAGGGCATAACTTTCACATGGATTATCAGAAAAATTCCATCCAAAGCTCATTTTGAAGAGAAAGACATTTCCTACAACTCATCTTCATACTTCAAGTCCAAGAAATGCTCTCACAAAAAGTTATCAATTTCAACATTATAGGTCATTTTCAAAAGTCAACAAAAAGGGACTTTAATTCAAAGGCCATAACTTGAGATTGGTAAATCAAAATGACATGGGACCAAAGGCATTGGTTAAAGGACTCAAAGACCTTTCCAAAATGTCCAAGAACATGTGAAAAGCTTAAAAATTGAGCAAGTTATGCCTTGTAGAAGTTGGGAAATTTTTGTGAAATGGCAAAAGTCAACTATCCTTGAAAATCCAATTTTTGACAAAAGGGCCCCATTTTTTCCACTTGGATCATCCTTGTCATGCCACACACGTGTCCCATGGTTAATTTCAAGACCAAATATTGTTTTTTTATTTTATTTAATTTTTGATGATTTAATTCATTTTAATTCTTTGAAAATTCAAATAAAATTTAAAAACTAATGGAATAGTGTCATGTGAACTTGGACAATTTCTATGTATCATGAACCAACTCAAGAAATCAGGCTAGGGTTCATTTGCACACTAGGTCTAGGTTTTGGCTAAAAAGGAGGAAAAATGGTTAAGAATGAAAACCCTAAGACTAATTCCTTCATGAGCTTGAATTAAGGTGAGTTAGCAAGCCAATTCCGTTCCATGATCATCACTGAGTCAAACCCTAGGCCTAACACATCATAAGAAGCGCCCAAACAAGCATTGGCATTTTGAAATTTTGACATAAAAAGACAAATCTGATTTCAAAGTTAGGGAATCTTTCAAGCCTTAATTCTTTGTCCATTAGCATCCTGAGGCATCACTGAACATTCCTCAATCGTTCACATCAATCAAAACACGCAGAAGCGATAGCTACAACTCAAGCTGTACATAAAATTTTTTGAAATCGCATTCTTAATTCTAAGCATCTTCATTGCATTTCAATTGGATATTCTTGTTCCATGTGATGTTTCCAAGCTATTCATGGTGTTTAATTTCATTTTTGTTAATCATACGCGAATTTACCATGGCCACGTTTTAGGGTTTTCAGGTTTTGTTTTTAGGGCTTTTACCATGCTGTAAAATCAGCCTTCCAGACCATGATAGACATACTCAGCAAATCTAGACGAAGATGAAGCATTGGTCGCGACAAATTTATGAGATACACAGGCCTATTCGCTATTTCTTGGAAGGCTGCCTAATGCTACGTTTCAAAACCGTTGCCTTCTTTCTTTGTGTTTCAGGAAAATGAAAGAGACGATGGCGTGGCACAAGTGGATTGGAGGAGTTTGAATTTGCGCGCGTTTTAAAAAGCACTAACCTTTTCCTTTTATAATATTTATTGGTTATTATATATTAATTGAAATCAAAATGGCTCAGTGGCCAGGGACGCGCGCATGTGACCTTCAAGACCTGGGTTCAAGTCCCAGGTCTGGCCAATTCCATATTATTTTTCAAAATGAAATTCTATGCTTTGCTAATGTCCAGGTACACCATGCACACTCAAAAATCAACCTCCACGCGTCCATTAGAAGCAATCCAAGGGCCATGACCAAAGGTGTATCATAGACTCCAGTCAATGTGCAGCACTCTATCCAGGAAAGTCAACCAATTCAATGCAAATGGGCCTGATTTGCTAGGCCTGCACCTCACAATTTTGGGGTCTACCCCCCTGGTTTGCCTTATTAATTTTTATTCTTTCTTTAACTTTTCTTTTTTTATTTCTTTTATTTGCTATTTATTTAATTAATTATTTTTACATAAATATAATAAAAACATCATAAAATCAAAAAATGCCAAAATATATAATTTATATTATAATTACTTTCATAAATAATAACATGTAAATATTTAGTTTTAATTAGGTTTTCAACTTTAATTCCTTTTAATAAAAATCAAAACAAAAACATAGAATTAGGTCAATGACTTTTTCCTTTTAACTTTCCTTGTTTTTTGCCATAGTATTAGTATTTTTCATAATTAAACTAGGGTTGCATTTTAGGTTAGATTTTAATACTTTCTTAATAACTAAAAATCCAAAAAATAGAGTTTAGGTTTAATAACTTTTTATTTTCTTTTAATTCTCCCTCTTTTTTCAGAATAATAATGTTATTTATTTATTTTCATAAATTAAAAAAATGTACATAAATGAATTTAGAATTAAATTAGGTTAAAAGTCAATATTTTCATAATAAACTTAAAAAACAATAGAATTAGGTCTAATATTTAATTTAATTTCAATTAACTCCTTCTTCTCATTAAATCTAAAAAACACAAAAATATCATTCTCATTTAATTTTAATTTTAGATTCCTTGATTAATTTTAATTGTTTGTAAAAGGGTCCAACACCCTAGTTTTGTTCAATTATTTTATTTCGCGCATTTATTTTATAATCGTTTAATAATTTTGTATATGCCCCAAAGCCATGTAATAGCTATTAGACATTTCTTTTCTGCAATTTATTTTAAAATGGGTCTGGATTAATTTGGCGTTGTAGACCCTCGCCCTTTGTAATAGCGTAGGACTTTTATCTTTTCCGCACTTTAAATTCCCGCACTTTTAACTGCTAAATAACATGAAAGAATGAATGCCCAAAAATAAAATCGAATCGTTAGATCACCAATGCATGACAAGACAAACAATAAACTGAAAATGACACACAATTCGCACACACCACCCCTAGGGTACGCCTCACTGTTGCCTTTCGAAAGGTGATCATCGAGTAGAGGATATTTTAGTAAGTCCTTGTGTCCATTGATCTAGTTGCCTAAAACAAAGTTGCCTCGAATAAGTTGCCTCGGAATAAAAGATCAATGGCATAAGGGTAGCTTCTAAGGTGTCTTCCTATTGCTCCGGTGATCACCATGTCCCTAAAACTCGAATTGACCCGAACACCTCCAACGGTGGTGCTACCTACCTCTCAATGGTGGGATGGCACTACTTTAAAGGACTTTTACACAGACGAATTCCTTAGGGTAGGTAGGTTCTCGTAGATACTTGCTCTCTTCAAAACAAAAATTCAAATACTTTTCACACCAACACTTTTCAAAAGCTCTCAAAGCAAACTTTTCAAACACTCTGACGTGCGAGTCGAACTGAAATTTTTCAAAGAAACTTTTTAAACCCACAATTGAAAAGCAAGCAAACATTTTTGAAAACACATTGAGCAAGTATCTAAGAGCCCATGGATAACCATGGATAGAAAGGGTGCTAACACCTTCCCTTTCTATAACCTACCTCCCGAACCGAGAGCAATCTCTTTAAGGAATTTTTCTGTGCTTTTGTCCTTTCCATTTGGAGAAAATAAAAGACGGTGGCGACTCTTGCTTCCGCGACATTTCGCGAACCAGCTTTAAAACAGTCAGTTCCAGATCCACCGATCACACTATGCTCCTGAAGAAGGAGAAGAAGAAGAAGAGAAGAACTGTTCTGTTCAACTCGGGCCGAAGGTTTGGCAATACTCTGCAGCATGAAGAGGCTGGTTCTTCTGTTGGCAAGAGTCCTTCTCAGGCAGAAGTAAAGGTCCCTAGTCCGGTAGTCTCCGACAACGAGACAGATTTTGATGAAGAGCAGTACCCTCCTGCAGACGACAGATATAAGCAATTGGAGGACAGGTTGAAGGCTATGGAGGTTCAACAGGTACCTGGGCTGGATTTCGGAGATCTGGGTTTGTCAACTGGTGTGATCATCCCCCACAAGTTCAAAGCACCATCCTTCTCTAAGTATGACGGGGCATCTTGTCCCAAGCTGCATCTAAGGTCCTATGTTCGGAAAATTCAACCGTACTCTGCGGATAAGAATTTATGGATCCACTTCTTCCAGGAGAGTCTTTCAGGGACTCATCTCGAATGGTTCTATCAGCTGGATGGGACCAAGGTTCGTAACTGGGAGGAGTTGGCTACTGCTTTCTACAAGCAGTATCAATATAATGCCGACCTTGCCCCCACACGTACCCAACTCCAGGGTATGTCGTTAGGTGCAAGCGAAGGTTTTAAGGAGTACGCTCAGAAGTGGAGAGACCTGGCTGGCAGGGTGCAGCCACCGTTGACTGATCGGGAGTTGGTAGACATGTTCTTGGGGACCCTATCTGGGCCGTTTTTCAACCATCTCATTGGGAATTCTTCTGATGGTTTCACTGATTTGATCTTGACTGGAGAGAGGATTGAAGCTGGGTTAAAATCTGGAAAAATTCCGAAGGGTGCGTCATCTAGTTCTGAGAAGAAACCCTTCAAGAAGGAGTCTAGTGCCGTATATGGTTCCAGGAAATCAGATAGACATGAGCACCGCCAATCTGTCAGTGCGGTAATGATTGCTAAGCCTGCTGCCGCTCCTCAGCCAAACAATCCTCCGAAGTTTGAAAGGCCCCGGAGAGAATTCACCCACTTAAGCATGACTTTGTCACAAATCCTACCACAGTTGCTCTCAACCAATTTAGTGACTGTCAGGGAGGCGCCGAAGTTTCCAAATACTGCATCTCCCAAGTACAACCCGAATGCTCGTTGTGCCTACCATTCAGATAGCCCGGGGCATTCTACTGATGACTGTTGGGCGTTAAAAAATAAGGTGCAAGACCTTATCGACGCAAAGGAGATACAGTTCGAAGCGCCTGCGAAGCCGAATGTAGTTACTGCTCCTATGCCTCAGCATGGGGTAAATGCTGTTGATGAAGACGTTTATGCTGTTTCTGTAGATGATCTAGCCACTCCTCTAAAGATTGTCAAGAAGAACCTACTGCAGGCCGGTTTATTTCCGGGTTGTAGTGAGGGTTGCCTGTTCTGTGCTGTGTCCCCATCTGGTTGTCCCTTGCTAAAGTTAGGCATCCAAAGCTTAATGGATAGCAAGGAGATTCTATTCAAGAAGTCTGCTGTTCGGTTGGTTCCAGTAGAAGAAGTTTCTGTGGTGACTATCTTCAATAATCCGATCCCGGCTCTCCCGAAGAAGCCCGTCCAAATCATGACCGTTGCGCCTGTTATTATCACTGTTCCAGGGCCCCTGCCCTATGTATCTGATAAGGCTGTCCCTTGGCACTATGGGGCAGACGTATATGTAAATGGGATTAAACAAGAGCTCAACGCTGGCGCCAGCATTTGTGACATCACTGGCCCAGCCAAGGTTACCCGCAGTGGCAGGCTCTTCTCGCCTGACATTGCACCGCCTGCTGCCCGAAGACCACTTCTCATGACCCCTACAAGTGTACCCGTTCCTGCTGCTGATCCAATTGTTTCTCCTGCTGCCGAGTCATCCAATGCTCGGGGCAAAGGAGTTGAAGTTGAGCCTGCCCAGATGGAGGCACCTGCACCAATAACTGCTGAGGCCTCCCAACAAGAGATGGAGGAGATTCTAAAAATTATAAAGAAGAGCAATTTTAATGTTGTGGAACAGCTGGGGCACACGCCCTCCAAGATCTCCATGCTCTCTTTATTGCTGTGCTCCGAGGCCCATGCTAAGGCCCTAATCTCGTTCCTCAAGACGGCCCATGTGCCACATGAAACCTCTGCAGTCCAGTTCACTGATTGCGTGGCAAATCTAACGGCAGACAATGGCTTGGGTTTCTCAGACGCTGACTTGACCGCAAAGGGAAGAGACCATAATGATGCTCTGCATGTCTCTATTGAATGCAGGGGCACTACCTTGGCACATGTGCTGGTGGACACGGGGTCTTCTTTGAATGTGCTACCCAAGAAGGCTTTGGACCGTTTAGATTGTGAAGGTCTGGAATTGAAACCCAGCAACATCATCGTCAGGGCCTTTGATGGTTCAAAGAGGATGGTCCATGGAGAGGTTGACATTCCGATTCGTGTGGGCTCTCAGGTGTTCGACTCCACTTTTTATGTGATGGACATCCGTCCATCTTACTCTTGTCTACTGGGTCGACCGTGGATACATAAGGCTGGGGCAGTGACCTCTACCTTGCATCAGAAGCTGAAGTACCCCGTTAGAGGGAAGATTGTCACTGTGCAAGGAGAGGAAGAATATATGGTGAGCCACCTGAACTCCTTCAGATACATTGAGATGGATGGGGAGTTTATTGAAACCCCCTTTCAGCATTTCGAGGAGGTGTTTCCAATTGCAGTAGAAACAGCAACAGAAGAAGGTGGTCCTTTGAAGATGGCTTCCCTGAAGGATGCCTGGGCTGTGGTTCAGAAGGGTGAATGTGCCGACTGGGGCAGACTTCCAGACTTTACTCAGAAGACTGATAAACTTGGGCTGGGTTTTACCACAGAAGGTCAGAGAGCTATGAGGAAAGTGAAGATCGGAAGACCTCCGGTATTTATTAAAAGTTCAGGAGTGAATGCTGTTGGGGAAGACCATGAAGTGAGCGAAGCTGAATTCAACAGCTGGATCTATCCGACGACCGAAGGCGGATTGAACAACTGGATTGCTAAGGATCATACTCCTGTTACCTTTGTGACGCAGTAATAAATTTCTTTGTTTTGTTATTTTGTAATAAACAATGATAAACTTTATGGCCCGGTGTCTTACCCGAGGCACCGTGGTTCTATTTGTGAGGGCATACAAACTGTCATTTCATATATCATGAATGAAAATCTTGGACGTATTTTTCGCATTGCAAATATTGTGCTCCTTTTCTGTCTTTCTTTTCCTTTACATAAATTTTCAAAACAGCTGTATTTACACACACACTCACTCATACAGGTTCCAATCCACTCTGGATCTCACTGATAACAACTCTGCTACTGCCAATTATGACTTCGAAAATCCAATCAACTTAGCCGAAGACGAAGGTGAAGATGATTGCGAAGTGCCAGGCGAGCTTGCAAGACTGTTGCTTCAGGAAGAGCGGGCAATTCAACCCCATGAAGAGCCAGTGGAAACGATAAACCTAGGTACAGAGACAGACAAAAAAGAGGTAAAGATTGGTGCCAACCTAGAGCTCAGCGTGAAGCAACGGTTAACCAAGATGTTACATGATTATATGGAGATCTTTGCCTGGTCCTACGAAGACATGCCCGGGTTGGATACCGATATTGTGGTCCATCATTTGCCAACTAAGGAAGACTGCCCTCCAGTTAAGCAAAAGGTCCGTCGGATGCGTCCAGAGATGTCTGAGAAGATTAAAGCCGAGGTCATGAAACAATTTGATGCCGGGTTCCTTGCAGTGACTTCTTACCCTCAGTGGGTTGCTAATGTGGCGCCGGTACCTAAGAAGGACGGTAAGGTCAGAATGTGTGTCGACTATAGGGATCTGAACGGGGCCAGCCCCAAGGATGACTTCCCCTTACCTCACATTGATGTCCTCGTTGATAATACGGCTCAGCACAAGGTATTCTCTTTCATGGATGGTTTTTCAGGTTACAATCAGATTAAGATGGCACCTGAAGACATGGAAAAGACTACATTTGTTACTCAGTGGGGCACCTTCTGTTACAAGGTCATGCCATTTGGATTAAAGAATGCTGGGGCAACCTACCAGCGTGCCATGGTTTCCTTATTTCATGACATGATCCATCACGAGATAGAGGTGTATGTGGACGACATGATCGCGAGGTCCCAGACTGAGGAAGAGCATCTAGATCATCTGCAGAAGTTGTTTGACCGGTTGAAACTGTACAAACTGAGATTGAACCCGAACAAATGCACCTTCGGAGTAAGATCTGGAAAATTACTAGGCTTCGTGGTCAGTGATAAAGGTATTCAAGTGGACCCTGCTAAAGTCAAAGCTATTCAAGAGATGCCAATTCCCAAGACAGAGAAGGAAGTCAGAGGCTTTTTAGGACGCCTGAATTATATTGCTCGCTTTATCTCACATCTGACTGCTACTTGTGAGCCAATCTTCAAGCTGCTGAAGAAAGATCAGGTAGTACGTTGGAACGATGAATGTCAGGCTGCTTTTGACAAAATCAAGGAGTATCTCCAAGAACCACCTATCCTTATGCCACCGGTTGAAGGGAGACCTCTGATACTATACCTGACAGTGCTTGACAACTCAATGGGGTGTGTGCTGGGGCAGCATGACAAGTCTGGCCGAAAAGAGCATGCCATTTATTACCTTAGCAAAAAGTTTACCGACTGTGAGACCCGATACTCACTGCTTGAGAAAACTTGCTGCGCTTTGGTATGGGCTGCTCGCCGGCTGAGACAGTATATGCTGACTAACACTACCTTGTTGATCTCAAAAATGGATCCGATAAAGTACATATTCGAAAAGCCTGCTCTGTCTGGGAGAATTGCAAGATGGCAAATGATCTTGACGAAATACGACATTCAACATACAACCCAGAAAGCCATCAAGGGAAGTGTATTGGCAGACCACTTAGCACATCAAGCTGTAGATGACTATCAGTCTATGAACTTCGAGTTTCCGGATGAAAGCATCATGATTGTGACTGATTGTGAAGTACCTGGACCGGATGAAGGACCTGAACCAGGATCCCGATGGTCTATGCACTTTGACGGAGCCTCCAATGCTTTGGGAAACGGTATCGGCGCCATAATCGTATCTCCACAAGGTACTAATACTCCACTCACTGCCCGGCTGTGTTTCAACTGTACCAACAACATGGCAGAGTATGAGGCGTGCATCATGGGTCTTCAAGCTGCGATTGACCTAAGGATCAAATTTCTAAGTGTCTTCGGAGATTCCGCTCTTGTGATCAATCAGATCAAAGGATAGTGGGATACGAAACATCCAAACTTGATTCCTTACAGAGAATGTGTGTTGACTCTGATCCCCCACTTCACAGAGATAACCTTTGAACACTTCCCGAGAGAAGAGAATCAGTTAGCGGACGTGTTAGCTACAATGTCTTCAATGTTCAAAGTCAAATGGGATAATGAGGCTCCCCGAATAATCATCTGGAAACTGGACGAACCAGCATACTGTTGTGATCTCAAAACTGAATTGGTGACTGAGAAGCCTTGCTACCACGAAGTGAAGAGATATCTGGAAACTCAGGAATACCCTGAAGGTGCATCTGTCAATGATAAGAAATTCCTGAGGAGGTTTGCAGCAAAGTTCTTCCTTAGTAACGGCATCTTGTACAAACGAAACCATGATTCAACCTTACTGCGCTGTGTGGATAAAATTGAAGCAGAAAGAATCATGGAAGAGCTACATGAAGGGACCTTTGGTACACATTCCAGTGGACACACCATGGCTAAGAAGATCCTACGGGCAGGATATTACTGGTCCACAATGGAAGCTGATTGTTACCAACATTCCAGGACATGCCACAAGTGCCAGATTTATGCAGACAAGGTGCATGTTCCTCCGGTTCCCCTGAATGTTCTGACTGCGCCTTGGCCGTTTGCAATGTGGGGCATAGACACGATCGGCGAGATTAAACCTACGGCATCTAATGGACATCGCTTCATCCTAGTGGCGATTGATTATTTTACGAAGTGGGTTGAGGCAGCATCCTATGCTACGGTAACCAAGACTGTCGTGGCACGGTTCATTCGGCACAACCTGATCTGTCGGTATGGCGTCCCTGAGCGGATTATTACAGACAACGGTACCAATCTGAACAATAAGATGATCGCTGAGCTCTGCGAACAGTTCAAAATACAGCACCACAATTCGTCCCCTTACAGACCGAAGATGAATGGGGCTGTAGAAGCAGCAAATAAGAACATCAAGAAGATCGTGCAGAAGATGACAGTGACGTACAAAGATTGGCACGAGATGTTACCGTTCGCTCTACATGGGTACCGAACCTCAGCTAGGACGTCAACCGGGGCAACTCCTTTCTCTCTGGTTTATGGCATGGAGGCAGTCTTGCCGATCGAAGTGCAAATACCCTCTCTCCGGATAATGAAGGATGCAAATCTGAACGAAGATGATTGGATCCAGACACGACTTGATCAACTCAACCTCATTGATGAAAAGAGACTTGCTGCTATCTGTCATGGTCAGACGTATCAGAAACGGATGATCAGGGCATTTAACAAAAAGGTCAGACCACAGGAATATCAAGTTGGGGATCTGGTGATCAAGAGAATCATCCTTCCTCAGAGTGATCCAAGGGGCAAATGGACCCCTACGTACGAAGGGCCATTTGTGGTTAAGCATGTGTTCTCAGGAGGAGCCATGATACTGACCAACATGGATGGTGACGACCTTCCTCACCCCGCCAATGCAGACATAGTAAAAAGATACTACGCATAAAAAAGACCCGCTAGGCTGACATGCCTAGGCAAAAATTAGGGCTTCCCGTCGAACCAAAAGGGTTCGGGCAAAATGAAGGGATGAAATGAAAAATCTGTACACCCGGCAAGTCGAAAACCTGAAAAGGCGGCTTGGGCAAAAATGGGTATCCCGGTGGACCGAAAACCCGAAAGGGCGGTCCAGGCAAAAATTAGGGATAAAAGCGTAATACTATGTCTCATTGGATCACTTTGCATCCAGAATCCGGTATCTACATCAAGTTCAGACGGCATCGGTCAGTCAGCTTCACCCTCAACCAAGGTCATCAAGTGATGAGACGCTCGGAGTTATAAAGGCAATAGCAGAGTTGAAACCCAGTGGATCATTCATTTCACACAGCTGTTTTATTTTATTTTGTACAAAATTTGTATAAACGCTCTTGTTCGGCGGCGTTCCTCTTACTAGGACGTCAGCCTCTTGTACACAAAACGCCTATTTTCAGGCTATTCAAAAAATCAATACAAATATATTTTCAGTTAAACGTGCCAAGTATTTTTCTTTTTCTGTTTTGTTTTGCGAAGAACGTCCAAGGTTCAATTTGTGATATATGCATTGACAATAATTTGCTAACTCATAAATATTTGCATACGAAACAAAGGAATTAATTGCAGGTGACACTAGAAACAGGGGCAATAAAGAGTTGTCTACACGATCCAATTGTTCTATCCTCCAAGGTACCAGGGTAGGTTCAGCTAAAGAACACGACCAAGTACATATTAAATCCCCAGAGAGTGGTTCAGCAAAACAGTACATTCCTCTCCAAGCAAATTATCAAATCTCAAGGAAATTGAGTATCCTCCCGTAGATCTCAATACTTCCCCAGCAGCAATCCATATATTCTTAACAAGCATCCCCGGCAGTCTTGGTCTAAAGATTGTTCCCCGGCGGTATATCAACATTCAAAGGAATCCCTTCCCCGACACAGTTCAAAACTTCCCAGGAGAGTCCAATCCAGTTTCCCTAAGAAAATTAGAATTCATCTCCCCAAGCAATAAGCTTATCCCCAGTAAATTCTGGAAGCTTATCCCCCGCAGGACACGAACGCGTCGCCCGACTTTACCTAAAGAGTTATTTCCTTAACAGGATATAACTGGGTTATCCTCAGCCAAAAGCCACGGAAAGAGCGTCGTCGACAAAGTCTTCCTATCCCCAGCAAGCTATTATCAACATTTCAGCAAAGATATCTCTCTCCCCACAGAGTATCACTCCCCAGCATGGTCGCTAGAGTATCTTTTCTCCCCGCAGAATCTTCCATTTGCCAAGTTTATTCCGCAACGGAGTCATCTTCTCCTACAGGTATTCTTGCAGTTATCCTCTCCAGCGGAAGCAAAGTCTATTCTTCAACATCAGCCCAGGATACGACTTCCCGGCACCCGTCAAGGATTCACTTTCCTAGACAAAAACATACATAAAACATCACATACATCATTATAACATGCATAGACACATCATATCATACAAGTATCATTTATATTGAGAACATCATTGCTTGATTCATATCATGCATTGCGTATGACTGACCTTTACCTTTCAGGAAAGATCCAGTTAAGTTCTCAAGTTACATTTCAAGACCTAGACCGATTCAGTTAAATCGACCCTAAGATTTTCCTGATGCTTATCCAGTCAAAGGCCTTCTCTGGTTCAGACAGATCGACCCTAAGATCTCCCTGATGCTTATCCAGTTGAAGATATTTCAAGACCTAGACCGGTTCAGTTAAATCAACCCTAAGATTTTTCTGATGCTTATCCAGTCAAAGGCCTTCTCTGGTTCAGTCAGATCGACCCTAAGATCTCCCTGATGCTCATCCAGTTGAAGATATTTCAAGACCTAGACCGGTTCAGTTAAATCAACCCTAAGATTTTTCTGATGCTTATCCAGTCAAAGGCCTTCTCTGGTTCAGTCAGATCGACCCTAAGATCTCCCTGATGCTTATCCAGTTGAAGATATTTCAAGACCTAGACCGGTTCAGTTAAATCGACCCTAAGATTTTCCTGATGCTTATCCAGTCAAAGGCCTTCTTTGGTTCAGTCAGATCGACCCTAAGATCTCCTTGATGCTTATCCAGTTGAAGATATTTCAAGACCTAGACCGGTTCAGTTAAATCAACCCTAAGATTTTTCTGATGCTTATCCAGTCAAAGGCCTTCTCTGGTTCAGTCAGATCGACCCTAAGATCTCCCTGATACTCATCCAGTTGAAGATATTTCAAGACCTTGTCCGGTTCAGTTAAATCGACCTTAAGATTTTCCTGATGCTTATCCAGTCAAAGGCCTTCTCTGGTTCAGTCAGATCGACCCTAAGATCTCCCTGATGCTTATCCAGTTGAAGATATTCCAAGACCTTGTCCGGTTCAGTTAAATCGACCCTAAGATTTTCCTGATTCTTATCCAGTCAAAGGCCTTCTCTTGTTCAGTCAGATCGACCCTAAGATCTCCCTGATTCTTATCCCAGTAGAAGACACCCAAGATTCTCTCAGCATTCCTGTTGGGGTAGTAATCATCCAAGATTCTCTTACCATTCATGTTAAGGCAGTAACCATCCCTGGTTCATTCATCGCCGTTCGAAGTTCCAGACTCAGCTCCTGTAACCAGTCAGGACACATCTATACCAAGCATCTAAAAACCAGCTCCTGCAACGTGTCAGGTACTCATTTGTTCTTTTGCAGGTATACAGGTTCTCGCTAAGGAATCTCCCACGCGATCAACATTCAGATGGCATCTATAAGCCCATCATCCTATCCAGCAATCTCCAAATGGCATCTATAAGCCCATTCCCCCATCACACTGCTAACATGTGAGCGCAAATTTCTGGGCACTCTAGTGTCCAATCATCTTCTACCCTCGGATTACGAAAGGCACGTCAGCCAATCTGCATCCTTAGGTCTAAGAAGATTGAACAGGGGCAACTGTTGTACCCCAAAATTTGCCCTCCCATATTCTCCAAGAAAATTTCCAAGCCAAGCTGCAAAATTCCCCAAGGGTTGTACAGTGCAAGAGCCCCAATACAGTCAAGATTAGGGTTTGTGTTCTGGTCAAGAAAAGGAAGTTTTCAAAGGCCCAATCAAGTCTCATATGCCTACAAATATGGTCAAGTATCCTCATATCAAGTTTCAAGGCATTCAGCTCAAAATTGCACAGTCAAAACCCTAATTGCACTACAGTTAACTGTAGGGGCAAAATGGTCATTTGACAGTCAAAAGTTCAAATTTTTGGTCAACATATCATTTTGAAGCCACAAACATCATTTGATCAATGCTTGATCATGATTCTCAAAATTTGGCTCAGAAATCATCAAGATGCAAAAGTTTCCTTATCTGGACAGCTGAAAAAGTCAACTGAAATTGACCAGGGCATAACTTCCACATGGTTTATCAGAAAAATTCCATCCAAAGCTCATTTTGAAGAGAAAGACATTTCCTACAACTCATCTTCATACTTCAAGTCCAAGAAATGCTCTCACAAAAGGTTATCAATTTCAACATTATAGGTCATTTTCAAAAGTCAACAAAAAGGGACTTTAAGTCAAAGGCCATAACTTGAGATTGGTAAATCAAAATGACATGGGACCAAAGGCATTGGTTAGAGGACTCAAAGACCTTTCCAAAATGTCAAAGAACATGAGAAAAGCTTAAAATTTGAGCAAGTTATGCCTTGTGGAAGTTGGGAAATTTTTGGATATTTTGAAAAGTCAACTTTGATCCAAATGACTTAAAATTGCTAATGGGCCCATTTTTCTTCCATGATTCATCATTCCAAGCATGTGCACGACCACTTGGCCCAAAGGGAAGTATTTTCTCATTTTTTATTTATTTATTTGAATTATTATTTATATTAATTCATTTAAATCATTTAAATATATGAAAAATATCTAACTTGACCTAACCAATCTTTTTATACATGTTTTAGACTCAATATTTCGTGCTTAGCTAATTATAGAAAGATTTGGGTTGATTGGCTTGATTGAGAGCAAAGAACACATGAAAAAAGATATGAAAAGATCTTAAGAAATCAAATTTCCAAAACCATTAATTCAAGAGATTTTGATCAATATTTTTGACCTAATGCACTCACTACAAATGCTGGATCATAACCCTAATGCAAGTGGAGGCAAAGCTGCGCAAGAAACACCATTGCAAACTTGAAATTTTCTCTAAGAAAGTCAATTCTGAAAACCACCTTTGAGGACGATTCAAGCCCTAATTTTCATTCCAATAGCTTCCTTGGAGATCACTGATCACATTCCAATCCAAAACATCAACTCAAACTTCAAGAATTGGTAACGAGAACCTCCCCTGTACAGAGAAAAAGTCACGATCGTATTTTTAATTCTAGGCATTCTCATGGCATTCTAATTGTGGATTTATATTCCTTATGATATTCTGATGCTAACCAATATAATTAATTGCGTTTTTGTGCTGTATACTCGATTCCACCATTAGCGTTTTTTAGGGTTCAAGAAGCTTGGAATTAGGGCTTCTAAAATTAAGAAAAATTGGCCCTCAAGACCACCACCATTCAAACCAGCAAGCTTAGACGAAGAAGAATCCACACTCGCGATTAATTTATGAATACTACAGGGCTAATCGCTATTTTCTCATAGCCTGCCTAAGAGAACGCGTATGAAACCGTGGCCATTGTTTTGATATTTTCAGGAACGAAGAAGAAGACCTCGTGGCCAGCAACTATTGGTCCTTTTGAATTGCGCGCGTTTTTGAAGCACTAACCTTTGTTTTGTTTTTATTATGTTCGTTGTTTAGTAAACATACAAAGAATTCAAATGGCACGATTGGCAAGCAAACGCGTTGGCAACCCTTAGGACCTGGGTTCGAGCCCCAGGTCCCCACCCCTTTGCAATATTATTTTCCTAACTATCATTCTATGCAGGCTCAGCAGTGTGGCACACCATACATCCTCATCATCTATCCATCCACGTGCACGTTAGAACCAGATCAAAGGCGTGGATTCAAAGAACACGCTACACCCCAGTCAACGCCCTACATGCTGTTCAAAAAGGTCAAACGGATCAATGCTAAATGGGCCAGATTGCTGAGTCCATACCTCACAATTGGGGCCTGAACCCCCCCTGGTTTGCAATTTTCTAATTTTTCTTATATTTTATTATTATGTTATTTTCTTTATTGTTTTAATTTAATTAATTATTTTTACAAAATACAAAAAATGCCTAAAAATCAGAAAAGAGAAAAAAAAAACAGAATAAATATTTTATTTTAATATTTTCTTGTAAATATTTGTATATAATTGAATTTAGTTAAATTAGGGTTTTAATATTAATTCTTTTCATAAAAAATCTAAAAAAATATATAAATAGGTTTAATTATTGTTTTTATTTCTTTTAATTTTCCCTTTTACCATAATAATATTTATTTTATTTTTTTTCATAATCAAAATTGTATATAAGAATTAGGTTTAATTTAGGTTAAATTTTAATACTTTCATAAAAAATTTAAAAGCCATTAGAATTAGGATTTGCCTTCAATTTTAATTTTAATTAATTCTTTTTCTATTAAATCTTAAATCCTAAAAATACCAAAAAACATTTTCTTTTAATTTTAATTTTAATTCCTTATTAATTTAATTTTGCAAAAGGGTCCAACGCCCACGTTATTAATTTCTTATTTATTCGCATATTTATTCTATTTCGTTCAAATAATTATGTACCTCTCCCAAGGCCTTGTAATAACTTTTCGCACTTTTAATTTCTTTACTTTCTGTCAAATCGGGTCCTGGTTAATTTTGGCGATGTGGACCCGCGCCATTTGTAATAGCTTTAGATTTACTTTTCCCGCAAATATTTTAACTGTTAAATAAAGCATGCAAGAATGAATGGGCTTAAATAAAATCAAGCGTAGAACACCAATGAACATGACAAGACAAATATAAATGAACATGACACACAAATCACACACCACCCCTAGGGTACGCCTCACTGTTGCCTTGCCTCGAAAGGTGATCGTCGAGTAGAGGACGTCTTAGTAAGTCCTCATGATCCGGGAACCTGGCATGAGGGTAGCTTCTAAGGTGTCTTCCCATAGCTCTGGTGATCACCATGTCCCTACAAACTCGAATTGACCCGAATACCTCCAACGGTGGTGCTACCTACCTCTCAATGGTGGGATAGCACTACTTTAAAGGACATTTACACAGACGAATTCCTTAGGGTAGGTAGGTTCTCGTAGATACTTGCTCTCTTCAAAAACAAACAAAAATCTTTTCACACCGACACTTTTCAAAAGCTTTCAAAGCAATTTTTCAAACACTCTGACACAAGAGTCGAACTGAAATTTTCAAAGAAACTTTTTTAAAACCCACATTGAAAAGCAAACAAACCATTTTTGAAAACACAAGTGAGCAAGTATCTAAGAGCCCATGGATAACCATGGATAGAAAGGGTGCTAACACCTTCCCTTTCTATAACCTACCTCCCGAACCGAGAGCAAACTCTTTAAGGAATTTTTCTGTGCTTTTGTCCTTTCCATTTGGAGAAAATAAAAGACGGTGGCGACTCTTGCTTCCGCGACATTTCGCGAACCAGCGTTAAACAGTCAGTTCCAGCCCCAAGTGTTGCGTTGCCCTACTACCAGAAGATCTTCGTTTGATCGTCCAATGCCCCAAGTGATCCAGACGGAGGTTTGCCCCTTGTTGATTGGGCTTTTGAGAGATTCTCCGAATCTTGACTTAACTGCCCCAGATGATGGACAATGATCATGCCATGCCCCTTGGTTGGGAGTGCTTTTGTTTATCAGATATTCTTCGTGCGAACTTCTATATTGTTCAAACAAATAGTCATATGCAAGCAATGTTATATTTAAAAATGAAAAGCTTATGTCTGTCTTGAAGTTTTTTTTGAAAAATGCATTTTTTCAGTAAAACAAGAAAATTATGTAACATGTGATGTCAACTCAAGATTTTACAGCGAGCCTTAAGGAGTCAGGATACCTTTGTAACAGTATGCTTTCGAACTAACCCACGCTTCAGCTAGGACTTTTACGGGTTATAACGTGGCTTGGTTCACGGTTTAAGAAACAAAGGATAAAGGCTCAAATTTATCTGTACCCACCCGTTCTTCGTGATGTTCTTCAAACCTAAACTCAGTTGATCGTGCGTTAGACCTTGTTTGAGTCTTTGCTTTGATATTCCGGTGATGGTTCGGATGTTGACAGTTTATTTTGAACAGGCAGTCAGTTCTTTTTTGTTGAGGGTTTGCAGGACCTCTTCCTTTTTTGATTTCGTTATCCCTGTTTTTTGCCTGAACTGTTTCTTTTGTGATTACAGTCAGCGGGATGTCCCAGTTTTGTAAGTCTCCTTCATAGGTTTTGACTTAATGGGCTTTTATTTTTGAGATATAATGACTGCCTGTCTTTTATGATTATTCGGAACCATCATATCTTTTGTTTTGTAAGGACTCATTTGATGCCATTCATTATGCACCTGGATCAACTGAGAGAACTACCCTGCCCCAGGTTATGATTAAAGGGTTTTAAATAAAAAAAATTTTTGAAAAGAAAAAAACTCCTACTTCTTTGGCTCAAAGGGGTTGACGAGGGATTATCTTCCTTATAACTTCAGTGTTTAGGAATTGAAACAATGCATGTACCTCATCAGCGGGGTCTGTTCAAAAGCATACTGTAGATTGTGGTATCGTTTTCGTCATCCTCCCTCAAGAGGCTTAGAATTATTAACCGAGAGTTGAACATCAAAAAAAATGAAAGCAGTTTAAATATAGCGAATGTGAATATATTGATTCAAAACAGACATGTGTAATGCATTAATGAAATAACAACGTTTGACATGAATAAAATGTTTGAACAATCAAAGAAAAATACAACTTGAACATTCGAATGAAAAAAAGTTTTTTTTTTCAATCCTAGGACTTGTCACTTCAAATGGTGAATCTCGCAGGGGTAGTAGAAGAACTCGACCTGACCATCTTGGGTGAATTCCACTGCTCCTTCATCAATTAGGTTTTGGATTTTGTACCTCAACTTCCAACAGTCGTCGGTATCATGCCTCGGGCTGTTAGAATGGTATGCGCACCTGGCCCCAGGATTATAGTTGGGTGAAGAAGTCTTAGGATTAGGGTGAGGTCCTATCAACGTCACCAGATTCAACTTCAGCAGGTGTTGCAAAGCTTGGGACAACGACATGTTAAGCTGGGTGAATTGCCTCCTGGGCTTGCTCTGATCAACCCGTTGCTCTGGGCGAGGTTGTGGTTGGACCTGTGAAGTGGTAGCAATTTGGAGAGGTCTATTCTTCACCATACCAGACCCTTGTCCTCTTGGAAGCTGATCAATGACCTGGTCCCTGACTTGGACTGTTTGCTTCATGTTGTATCTCTCTTAGCGAAGCTGGTTGACCATGGCTTTCAACTCTTCTTGCTCCCGAGCCAAACCTTGGATATGGGCCATCCGCCCCAGCATCTGAGTCCTCATTGCATCTACCTCAGCTTGCAGATGTTTTAGTCGTTCATCCTTACTGTCCTCAGAACTATTCCTGACCAAAGTCCCCATGAGGAGCGTTCTCAGCTCTTCCTGCCCCTTGGATAGATTTAAGAGGACTTCCCCGAACTGAGTCTCTTGAGTATGGAACTCCTGGTTGTCTGGTTGGAAGGCCATTGCTGAAATAAACAGCGAAGATGGTAAGTGACCTGTAACAAGGGTACCTGTTATGCAATGATGTGTATGTATGCATGCAATGTTTTCAAGGATCTCGCGGGGTAAACAAGAAAGATTGTTAGAACTTGAATTTTGTAGCTTGATTGAAGGAACTTCATTTTGTTGAGAGTCCTTCTTCAAGAGTCAAGGCTCACTATATCGAGTGGGTCATAGCCCCTGACAACCTCGGCTAGAGGAAAATAAGTCCCCTTTGCCCCTTACTAGACACTTTGATTCATCATGACCTGCATCACAAGCCCTTAAGATCCTTGAAATGGATTAGTCTTTATGCAGGATGCATGCAATGGTATTGATGTTATGCTATGCATGGAGTGATGTAAGTAGGCCCTGTAATGAGTCCCAATTAAGGACTGTAAACAAAACCTGCAAGGAACCCGTGTTGTTAGATAACAAGCATGCAAGTAGTTAAGTTTGAAGGCACACAAGTCACACAAGACAACCCTTAGAGTTCAGGCCAGCATGAAGTTTGGGGTACTACCCTCTTGAAGTTGGTGGGCTCAAAAACATGTCCTATCAAAAGTAACCGGGTTCTAAGGAGCTCAATATCATTGGGTTGTTTTCTATGTTCATTGTTTTGATTTAGCCACTGGACTGGCGATCAAAATATTCCAAGAAAACTACCCTCAATGAGTGTAGTATCGAGTATCAACCAACTTCGGACTGCACCAAAGTCGGTCATCTCACTACCCCTAAAGAGGCCAGGATGGTCAAGTAAGGTTCCTAAGGTCAGTTGATGCTTCACGACACCACGCAGCGGCCCCGTACTCTCCTTGACTTGACTCAAGGGTTACCGGTACTCACCAAAGTGCCACATCAACGTAGCAAACTATTTCAACCGTGTCGGTATACCCCGCACAGTTCTCTCACAGTTTGTTGCTACTTTCTAAGAGGTATCCCCAGATCCGGGTTAGGATCTATGAAACTCCCAAAACAGGACCACAATTTTAAAGCAAACAGATCAAGCAATTGAAAACATGATGATGAACTATTCCTAAGGTACACCTCACTTTTAATAATTCCCCAGCAGAGTCACCAGTTCTGTGATCGGTGGAAATAGAACTGACTGTTTTTTAAGCTGGTTTCGCGAAATGTCGCGGTAAGCAAGAGTCTCCATCGTCTTTTATGTTCTCCAATATGGAAAGGACAAAAGCACAGCAAAATTCCTTATTCGAGAATGTTTCTCGGTTCGGGAGGTAGATTTATAGAAAGGGAAGGTGTTAGCACCCTTTCTATTCGTGGTTATCCATGGGCTCTTAGGTACTTGCTCTTATGTTTTCAAAGGATGTCTGCTTTTAAAATGTGAGTGGGCTTGAAAAAGTTTCTTTGAAAGATTTCTGAATAACTCTTGTATCTGTCCTCAAGAGTGTTTGAAAAATTGTTTCGAAAGCTTTTTGAAAGTGTCAGTGTGAAAAGGTTTTTGTTTTGTTTTTTAGAGAGCAAGTATCTATGAGTCATCTACCTACCCTAAGGAATTAAGCTGTGTAAGTGTCCTTTAGGTAGTGCCATCCCACCATTGAGAGGTAGGTAGCACCACCGTTGGAGGTGTTCGGGTCAATTCGATTTTAGGAACAGTGTGGTCACCGAAGCAACAGTAGGACACCTTATAAGCTACCCTTATGTCCTTGATCCTTTTTTTAATCCGAGGCAACCGTTTCGAGGCAACTGTTCCGAGGCAACTGAATCATGGACATAAGGACCACTAAGACGTCCTATACTTGACGACCACGTTTCGAAGGCAACGAGTGAGGCGTACCCTAGAAGCGGTGTGTGCATTGTGTGTTGTATTCATGTTATGTTTGTCTTTGTAATTAGTGTGCTACGAGTTGTTTTTATTTACATACATTCTTTCATGCAAGTTTAGCAGTTAAGGGGTGCAGAAAGTAAATTGTGGAAAAATAAATCCTACGCTATTACAAGGCGCGGGTCTATACATCGCCAAAAATTACAAAGACCCGTTTTTTAGTAAATAAGTACGGAAATTAAATAAAGCGATAAACCTATTTAACTATTACATTCTTGAAGGAAATTACATAATAATCAAATAAAGTAAATGCGCGCGAATAAAATAATCGGGAACGTCTTAAGAGTGTTGACCCTTTTTAGAAAAGAAATTGATTTTTTGTCTTTTTGTCAATTAAATGCAATTAATTAAATAATTAAACTAATTAATTAAAAGAAAATATATTTTTGTGTTTTTTATGTTTTTTATGTTTTTTATGAAATAAAATAAAAAGAAACAAAATTAAGTCAACCTAATTCTAAATTATTTTAATTATTAAAAGAAAAGTCAAAATTGCCTAATTAAACTATTTCAATTAATGTTTATTTACAAAATAATATAATAATAATAATAATGATGTTAGTTCTATTTTTTTATATTTTTTTATGAAAATATGTTAATTATGCTAATTATTAAAAAAATAAAATAAGGCAAATAAATAAAAGAAAAGAAAATGACAAAACAAAATAAAATAAGAAAAAAGTAAATAAACCCAAGGGGGGTGAGATGGCCTTCATGGAGGTTTTCTGAAGTAATTCTGGCCCAACAACAAGAAGCCTTATTTGACTTTTTTCGGTTGCCTACGCATGCGCTGACTCTAGAGCATAGTACTCTTGCGTTCTGGGCCTTTAGATCTGCCTCCAATGACACTTGGCTTGTTGGATGGGTGAGGCTTATGGTGGAAACTACTTGAGAAACTGCACAAGAACGCGTTAACAAAAATGATATGAGAATTATGGGGGACCTGGGAAGAACTTACAGCACGGTATGAGCCTCAGGACTTGGCAAAGGTTGCTTTAGCTTCAGGGTGTGGCAAGGAATAGAACCACGTGCTTGTTTTGATCTGAAGATGCTCGCAACTATGTTTTAGAACTCTCACTTTTTGAATAATTTTTGGTTTTGCTCTTGGCCATTTCTGCACACACTCCTTTTTTGAATGAGGTTGGGAAGGCTTGTATATATAATAATGAAATGTGTATCAATCCAAATAATGGTCATTAAGCTTATGCAATTATGTTCTTGATTTCCTCCATAACCAACATTGAACCACTTGCCATATTTGTGAAAATTTGAATTTTCTTTCTTGGAATAGGTCTTGCACGAATTTGGAATGTGTTTTAAGGTGTATCAAATCTAATCATCACAAAATATATCCCTCCATTAATTTCTTTGATTTTTATTTGATTTTAAAAGATTTAAAATGAATTAAATCAAATAAAATTAAATAAAAATGGAAAAATTAATTTTAAATCTTGAAATAAATTGTGGGACACGTGGGAAGCATGGCCAAGCTGAATCAAGTGGAAAAAGTGGGCCCCTTTTGTCAAAAATGAAATTTCAAGGATAATTGACTTTGGCCATCTCACAAAAATTTCCCAACTTCTCTAATGCATATCTTGCTCAATTTTGAAGCTATGAACATGTTCTTGGACATTTTGGAAAGGTCTTGAAGTCCTCTAACTAATGACTTTGGTCCCATGTAATTTTGATTTACCAATCTCAAGTTATGGTCTTTGACTTAAAATGCCTTTTTGTTGACTTTTGAAAATGACCTATAATGTTGAAATGTCTTCCCCTTCAATATGAGCATTGGATGGGATTTTTATGATGAACCATGAAAAAGTTATGCCTTGGTCAAGTTACAGTTGACTTTTCAACTGTCCAAAAATAGAAACTTTTGCATCTTGATGATTTTTGAGCCATGCTTGTGGAATCATGATCAAGAATTGATCAAATGATGATTGTGGCTTCAAAATAAGATGTTGACCAAAAATTTTGACTTTTGACTGTCAAATGACCATTTTGCCCCTACAGTTGACTGTTGAGCAAATGGGACTTTTGACTGTGCAACTTGACCTTGTGAGCCTTGAAACTTGACATGTGGATGCTTGACAATGTCCATGAGCATATGGGACTTGATTGGGCCCTTGAAAACCTCAACTTCCTTGTAAGAGCCAAAACCCTAATTTTGCCTGCCTTAGGAGGATGGTTGACTGTGTAGCCCTTGAGTAGACTTGGAACCATTTGAGGTGATGCTTGTCAAAACTTTGAAGATTATGGGAGGGAATATTTTGGGGTACAACAGGGTGCCTCTTTTAATTCAGCCAAATCTATTTCTACCTCTTCAACACCATAAGGGTTGTTATGTGGCTCGTATTCTTCACTTTCTGCTTTGACATAGGCTACCCTTTATTTTTTATGATTTTTACTTGCCCTGGCCTTCTCAGCTTTCAGTAGTTCGACCTGTCGAACTCTATCTGCCAACTGGGCCATATCTCTCAAGTGTTGAGTATCTAACTTCTTTCTAATGGAATAATCTAACCCACCTGCATCAATTTCGACCAACTCATGCTCAGGCACCATAATAAAGCATCTAGTTTTCAGAAGACGGAACCTATTTAGGTAGTCATCTATGGGTTCTTTGAATTTCCTCTTTACGCTTTCCAATTCCTTCAAACTTATCTTTGTTTTTCCCACATAAAACTGTTCATGGAACTATCTTTCTAAGTAAGACCACGTATCTATGGAATTAGGAGGCAAAGTGGTAAACCATGTAAAAGCATTTTTGGTTAGTGAACTAGGGAAATATTTTATTATTAGGTCTTCATTGTTTTCTAAGTTTCCCGGCTCTGTCAAATACCTGGCAATGTGCTCGATGGTGGATTCATTTGTATCCCCTGAGAAATTAGTGAATTTTGGGATCTTGTGACCCCTTGGCAATTCTCTTTGTAGAATAAATTCCGCTATAGGGGAAGTGTAGTTGGGGCGTCGAAACCCTGTGTTTAAACCATTATTAGCCATGATTCTTTCGACTATATTTTCTATATTATTTTCGACCAACAGGTGGTCTTGTCTCACTCTATGAACAACTTCATCTGCATCTTGGCCTCTATTGACCATGGCTATTCTCCTGGGTGGTTCCTCAGGGTCTTGCTGTCGAATGCCTACCGGTTCAATTCTTGTTTCTTCGACCAAATTTTGTCTAGGTTGTTGAACTTGGTTTATAGTTGGTTCTTCTTGAACCCCTATGATATTCTGCCTGCGTCGAACAGGTGGTTGGGGGTTCCCAAAGAAATATGCTATTCGCGCCATATGCACTGACAACTGTTGGTATGATTGGGTGTTTTCTTGATTGGTTTTGTTTATATTCTGGATTAGGGGAGAAAATATAGTATTCATTTCCCTTGCCAATATTCCAACCATATCTTGGTTACTAGCGTCCATCTGTTGTCTAAGTGCTGCTTGGGTATTTGTTGTTAAAGTAGGCATCTGGGCTGATAGGCCTTGGTTTTGGGCGCTTCGACCAATTGAACCAACATTTTGAATTGGCGAAAAAGTACTTATGTTAGGTTGAGTATATGTGGAAGTTCCATTGTGTAAACCGCTCATGAATGATGATGAGGGTCCTCCATATGGCTGTTCTATCCAAGGCCTACAATTTTCGAATCCTGGTGGCCTGTGTGGCGTCGAAGGTGGTATTTGGCCTCCTACATATGTCAGAACAGGACCATTTTGAGTATTCGAGAGAGATTCTGTTGTACCCCCGTAGGGGGCGCGTTGGTCGCACTAGCCACAGAAGCAGTTCCTGTGTAAGGTGGATTCGAATTAGATGCGGCCATTGCTCCTATTGATGTTGGAATGGCCTGGGAACTAGTCGTCAAATTTATACCAACCGTTCCTGATCCTTGTGGAGGATTTTGTTTTCCTTGATCGTTAGTTGTGTTAACCATTCTTCTGGTGTGTTTTTTCTTAGGTATTGGTTGAGATTCTATAGTAACTCTGCCACTCCTAAGGTTCATATAACGCTTTTGCGTATCTTACTAGAAAATAGTGTTTCAAACCCTCTGTTATGATTACCACTTGTTTTCTCTTAAAACGTTATGACACGGTCCCACCGGGTGTGCCAATTTGTTCGCAGTGATTTCTGGCGAAACAACCGCTAGTCTTCCAAACAGATTTGATGTGTATGGTTACTTGCAGGATCGACTAGATTGATCTTAGAACATTGTCTTAACGTCAATTGTAACACTTTCTTGAGGGCTTATGTAAAATATGAAGTGATACTTGTGCATGTGTTTCTGTAAAGGTTTGGAGTGCAAGACTTCTGAAATTAAATTCAAATGTAAAGGTTTAGACAAATCATCTTAATTAAACGAAAAAAGGTTTGAATGTAAATGTTTGATAATAAAAAAAACTTAATACTGGAATTAAGTGACTTGGTTACAAAGAAAAAGCCTTTTAAAAGGAATTTGATCTATGAATCTTTGCAGGAGAGTAAGACAATTCGACAGAACATAAAGAATTTAACGTAACATAAAGAATTTTAAGAACAATTGCAGGAATATGTAAAAGAATGATTTTAAAGAAAATTATATTGATAAGTGCAATTTCAAAGATAAAATTGTGAGGTCATACGTACATTCTCAATGAAACTCTTTCTCTTTAACTTGATATTTGAGTATTTTTGTGAGTAACTTTGTACGAATTCTGACCTCTTTTTCCTTAACACTAAAGAGCTATTTATAATGTCCTAACCATAACGGTACTATTCTAGGAAAAGGCCACGTTGCTCTCTTGCATGTCTTTCGACACTCTAAGGCTTCCATGTGTCCTTCTTATCCAAAGAAACCTTTTTTCGAATTTTAAATAATCCCGCTCAAGCTTTCAGTAATGATTTTCTTACGTGGCTGTCGAAAATGTGCCCTCTGGACCAAATAAACAATCTGTCTTTTCAGACTATCTTCGACGTAGATCTAGAAATATATTTCGACAAAAAAGCTCTTTTTTCAGCCGTCTTATGGAAATTTAAAAATGTAAAAGCTCCTTTATTAACCTGGTCGAAATTCCCAGCTAACAACACCTCAAAACTTATTGAGAAGCTCTGCATTGTCCTACTCAAATCCAACTGAAACAGCTTTTTCATCACTTCCTATCTCTCTATTTAGGAACATTTAGCCTTAGGTTTGTGAATAAGAAATGTAGTATTCAGTGCCATGAAGTTGTACATATGCTCAGTTTTCATTTATATTAAGTGTGCTAGGAGAATTTCATCCATGAACATGCTGAAAAAATTAGGTTAGGAATTAGGGCCAGAGAAATTCTCTCTGGTCTTTGAGAGTTAGATTAAGTTTTTTATATGGTTAGAATCGTATTATCATGCTCTATAACTTTCATGTTGCAAGTTTTCATTTTTAAGCACAAATGCAGGAGATACCAGTTTGTACACAGAAGGCGCGTGTTTTGTTTGAACGAAGGTTGAAGATGAAGTAGCTGGGCTGGGCCTGGCTATTTCTCACTTTTGACACCCCCCTCTTTTCTTTTTGCATCCCCTGGCCCATTTTCTTGTATTTTGACATTTTTGCATTTTTATTTTCTTTTCTGACTTTGTTTATTTATTTCCAAATATAAAAAATGCTCCAAAAATATTTTCATAATTTTTTACATTTATTTGGCATTTTATTTTATTTTTCTAATATAGAAAACATATTAAATACTTTTTTTATATTATTAAGACTTGAAAAATATGTAAATGATACTTTTATTTTTATTTCTTATTTTTATTCACACTGAAAATATTATTTAAAATTTCTAAGGTAGTATATTGCGTGCTCTTTTCGACCAGACTCGTCATGCTGCCCCAACACACACCCCATTGAATTGTCTAGCACTGTTAAGTATAATATCAAAGGTCTTCCTTCAACTGGAGGCATCAGAATTGGTGGTTCTTGAAGGTATTCCTTAATTCTTTTAAAAGCGGTCTGGCATTCATCATTCCACTTTACCACTTGATCTTTCTTCAGAAGCTTGAAGATTGGCTCACAAGTAGCAGTCAGATGTGAAATGAACCTGGCGATATAATTCAGGCATCCCAAGAAACCCCTAACTTCCTTCTCTGTACGGGGAGCTGGAATTTCTTGTATAGCTTTTACCTTTGCAGGATCTACTTGGATGCCTTTGTCGTGGACAATGAAATCCAGAAGTTTACCAGACCTTACCCTGAGACCTGGATATCATGTCATCAACACAGACTTCGATCTCATGGTGAAGCATATCGTGGAAAAAAGTGATCATGGCGCGTTGATAAGTTTCCCCAGCTTCTTCAATCCAAAAGGCATCACCTTATAGCAGAAGCTGCCCCACTGTGTAACGAAGGTTGTCTTCTCCATGTCTTCAGGAGCCTTCTTGATCTGGTTGTAGCCAGAGAAACCATCCATGAAGGAGAAGATTTTATGTTGCGCGGTGTTGTCGACCAGAACATCAATGTGAGGAAGTGGGAAGTCTTCCTTGGGGCTTTCCCTGTTCAGATCTCTGTAATCCACACACATCCATACCTTATCGTCCTTCTTAGGTACCAGAACAATGTCAACAACCCACTGTGGATACGAAGTGACAGCTAAGAATCCTGCGTCAAACTGTTTCATGACCTCTGTCTTGATCTTCTATGACATTTCAGGACAAATACGATTGACCTTCTGTTTAATCAGAGGACAGTCTTCTTTAGTCGGTAAGCGATGTACCACAATATTAGTGTCCAAACCAGGCATGTCTTCATAGGACCAAGCGAAGATCTCAACATAGTCGTGCAACATCAGTATCAACCTTTGTTTGACACTAAGCTCCAAATTTGCACCTATTTTAACCTCTTTTCTGTCTTCCTTAGTACCCAATTTCTTGTCTCAACCGGATCTTCATGAGGTTGTATGGCCCTCTCTTCCTGCTGTAGTAGTCTAGCAAGTTCTCCAAGAACCTTACAATCATCCTCACCTTTGCCTTCGGCTTGGTTGATCGGATTTTTGAAGTCATAACTGGCAATAGCATAGCTGTTATCAGTGGGATCCAGAGTGGATATGGATCTGCATTATGATACGTGAGTGTGTGTAAGAGAAAAGTTGTTTGGATAAAGTGGAAAATAGAAAATAAAAACAGAGAGCGCAAAATTTGCATGCAAGAAACGTCCAATGCTTTATTAATGATATATGAAATGACAAATAATGGCCCTCACAAACAAAACCAGTGTGCCTCGAGCAAGGCACAAGGCCGTAAAGTTTTAAATTGTTTATTACAAATCACAAAACAAGTAAGTCAATTACTGCGGAATAAAAGAAACTGGTATAAAGTCCCTAGCCGTCCAGTTACTCGGTCCACCGTTGGTAGTTGGGTAGATCTATCTGTCAATGTCTGAGTCCTTATTGTTGTCTTCAATGGTATTAATTCCCCGATCGTGCTTAGGCATGGGAGAAGTTATGACATTGGGCTTCTCCAGAGCATCGAACTCAATTTCCTTGGCTTCAATTAGATCTTGTACTTTGTTCCTTAGAGCCCAACAATCATTTGTATCGTGGCCAGGACTCTCAGAATAATAGGCACACCGAGCATTTGGATTATATAAGGGAGATGTAGTATTTGGATTCTTGGGAGCCTCTTTCAAGGTTGCCAAGTTGGATCTCAGTAGGTGAGGTAGAACTTCAGCCAATGTCATATTGATTCGGGTAAACTGTCGTTGTAGTCTTTCCACCCTTTTTTGATTGTTGCGTTGTGGAGCGACTGCTGGCCTAGGTATCATTATGGCATTTACTATCTGACGATGTTCGGCTCTGTTTTGGCCCCTCGGGCTATAGATGGCGATGGCTTCCTTCTTACCAGCAAAAGGCTTCTTTACCAAACTCGAAGAGGCATCCTTTTGTATCTTGCCACTCTGAATCCCAGCTTCTACTCTTTCTCTAGTTAGAATCAGCTCGATGAAACCAGCTGACGAGCTGTCGATCAAATGATTGAAAAATGGACCAGATAGTGTCCCCAGAAACATATCAACCAATTCCCTATCAGACAACAGGGGTTGAACTCTCCCAGCCAAGTCTCTCCATTTCTGCGCACAGTCTTTAAAGCCTTCACTTGCACCCATGGACATACTCTGGAGTTGAGTACGAGTAGGAGAAAGGTCGGCGTCATATTGATACTGCTTATAGAAAGCAGCAGCCAGATCTTCCCAATTTCGGACATTGGCTCCCTCCAGCTGGTAGAACCATTCAAGCTAAGTCCCTGACAGACTATCTTGAAAGAAATGAGCCCACAGATTTCTATCAGCGGTGTGGGGCTAGATCTTTCTGACATAGGAATGGAGATGGAGTTTTAGATAGGACACCCAATCGTACTTAGCAAAAATTGGAGCTTTGAACTTCTGCAGGATGACCACTCCCGACACCAATCCCAATTCTTCGAAATCCAGCCCAGGTATCCTTTGGACTTCCATGGCACTTAAACGATCTTCCAATTGCTTGTATCTATCCTCAGCAGGAGGATACTGCTCATCATTGTAGGTATCATTGTTAGAAACTGCAGGACTGAGATCCTTCTCTTCTTCTTGATTCTCCCCTTCCTTGGCTGAAGAGGTCAGATCGACTTGTCGCTTCAACCACTCTCCAAACCTTCTGCCCATATTCAGTATACCGACAACCTTCTTCTTTTTCTTTTTCTCTTTCAGGATGAGGGCTTTCAAATCCTCCTACCCTTTTGCCAGACTTATGAACATTTGTTGGAACTAGGCGTTCTGTGCCTAAAAGTCCTTGATGCTTTGTTCGGAAGACATTTCTGCTGAAATAAACAGCGAAGAAGATGAGAAACCTGTAATGGTACCTCTACATGAAATGTTATTAATGGGATGCACATTCAATGATTTCAAAGACTTTGGGAAATTTAAATTTGCAAACCAAAATAAACAGAGATTTTATTAGCTGAATTTGAATTTCAAATTCCTTTTAGGCGTTACAATTAAAAATAAATCTAAAACTAGAAAAGAAATTAAAGTTACCATGGATGCTTCCTCTTTGTGCCAAGATAAGCATTAAGTCTTTTTTCCTCATGTAGCTGCTTTGTGAGCTCTAAAATCTTCCTCTCCTGAGCATGGAACTGATCCCTGTAAGTATCCCACTCCTTCATCAACTGAATCCAAGACCTCTGTAAATCCCCTAGAACAGTGGGCATATAAGGATAGAGAACCGTAAAAGAAATAACCCCTTCAGTAGTGGGTTCCATAATCACTGGTAAAACGGCCACATAGGGCATCATGAGCTTCTGGGTGCGAGCTCGTACCCATTGGAGGTATGGTTCCATAGGAATGTAAGCCTTTGGCCCCAAAGCCTTGGCGTCGGATCTGTTTACCATGCCCCAAGCTCGTATGAACCTCCAGAGATACTCGTGAACATCATACTCATAGTTGAATACAATGCCCTTAATAAGTAACTCGTGGGGACCATCTCTTTGGGCGTAACCAAATTGTCGCAGAGCTAAACAAGGATTGTAGGTTATACCCCCTCTAATACCAAGTAATGGGACATTAGGGTACTCCACGCAGCGGTCAATAATAGCAGTGTTTTCCATAGCTCGGGAACACCAGAGAATATCCATGTGAGTGAGTGACATTATCCTTTGCGACCAACCCAAACCTTCTTCATTCTTCAGTATGGACTTTGGGAGGTGAGAAATAAACCACCTTGACAGCAATGGCATGCAACACATAAGAACCCCTCTTCTCTTCATGGTACGAGTATGGAGAGCATGCAAAATATCTCTGAGCAAGGTAGGCACAGGGTTGCGGGAGAGGAAGATCTTGATAGCATTCACATCTATGAATGAGTCCGGATTAGGGAATAGGACTAACCCATAGATTAGAAGAGCCAAAACCTCCTCAAAAGCCTGAAAATCCATATCACCCCAAAACAGTTGGGCCTTGTCTATCAGAAACTTAGCTAGAAAAACCTTGACTCTGTTTCTTGTTTCCCAATTGGATACCACGTCAGCCCGTTTCTGATGCAAAGCTGAGGCAATGACTTCTGGCTTAGGAGCTTCTTCTAGACCTGTGAAGGGCAACTGTTCAAGAATGGGTATATCCAACAGCTGATAGAATTCTTCCAAGGTAGGCACCAACTGATAGTCTAGAAAGGTGAAGCAGTGGTGCTTGGGATCGAAGAAATGAAAGAGTACACTCATCTTCTATTCATCAAAGTTTGAAGTAACCAAGTTGAGAAGTTGACCATGTCTCTTAGTGAATGATGAAGTTTCAGAAACCCTTGATACTAGCTCTTTGAGTTGGGAAGGTATCTTCACAAAGCTGATTCGGATAGTGTTCCTACAAACGGAAGCCATGATCTTCAAAACAGAACAAAGATAAATTCCCTTGGTCTTTGAAATGGTTAGTGCAATAAGAATGGATGCCATGTTATGATGCACGATGTCATGAGAAACCATAGGTATAGCAAACACCGGTATAGCAAACACAATCAAATCATACCAAGTCCTTAGGTTTAAGTCCTGCATGAGGTTAAAGGTAGTACCCTCTTGAAGTTTAGTTGGTTTCAAACCTGTATTAAAAAGTAACCAGGTTCTAAGGGATCTCAATATCACTGACCATCCTTTATCAGGTATTGTCTAAGCTTAAGCAAACTTTTTTTGCGGCCGAGATATCCCGAAAGTCTGATCTCAATGAGTGTAGCATCGAGTATCAACCAATCCTCATCTCTACACCGAGGGAGGCTATCTCACTACTTTCTAATGGCTAAGTTTGTTCAACTAAGGTTCTAAGGTCTGTTAGTTCTTCACGATACCACACGGCGGCCCCGTATTCTCCTCGTTTCCCCACGAAGGATACCAATACCAACCAAAGTGCCACACTAACATAGCCATTGCTTAAACCATATCGATCTATGTCGTACAATATCCATGATCTATTGTTGTTTACCTAATAAGTGCGCTCAGATCCGGGTGTAGGATCTATAGTAACCCAGGAAAAAACCCTTTAAGAATAAAGCAAACAAACAAGAAAGAAATTTTGTAACATGACTTAGATCCTAAGGTATACCACACTTTATTTTCCCCAGCAGAGTCACCAATTCTGTTATACGGTGGTAGAATCGACTGTTAATACTGGTTTGTGTTTTGCGTTTTTTGTTCGCAAAATGTCGCGGTAAGCAAGAGTCGCCACCGACTTTTATTTTATCTAATAAGGAAAAGGAAAAAGAACAGAAAAAACTTTTTTTCGAGAATATTCTGAGTACAGGGGGTAGATTATAGAAAGGGAAGGTGTTAGCACCCTTTCTATATGTGGTTTTCCACCAGCTCTTAGGTACTTGCTCATTTTTTAAATTGCTTGTGTGTGCTTGTTTTGAAAATGTTTTACTTCGTGATAACCCTTGTATCAGTCCTCTAGACTGTGACGAAGTTTGTTTTGAAAATTTGTTTTGAAAGGTGTTTGTGTAAAAAAGTTTTGTTTGAGCAAGTACTTAAAAGTTGATCCACCTACTCGAAAAAAGATTGTTCATTCTCATTTCCTTTAGACAGCGTTATCCTACTATTAAGGAGTAGGTCGCCCCATAGTTGGAGTTTAAGGGATATTCGAAAGGGACAAATACAGTCACTAAAGCAACAGTTAGGAAGCCTTAGTAGTAACCCTAAAGTCTTAAGATCTTTCCGAGGAAACATTTCCGAGGCAACATTCGAATGGGTCATTTTGATCTTTTAGACTGGAGAGCAACCACTAAAATCTCCTATGTTTAATGACTATTTATCGAAGGCAACCAAAGTGAGGCAAACCCAAGGAGTGAATATGTGCATGTGAATTTTTTAGTTAATTTAGTCTTTGCATGCTAGATGATCTACCGTTTTAATTTTCAGATATTCTTGCCATAGAATCCTATTAGCATACATCTAGACAATTAAAGATTTGCAGAAATTTAAAGTGCGAAAAAATAAACCTAGCTATTACAAAGCTTTGACAGTTACATAATTATCTCGACTAAAAATAAAAAATCCGGAGTTTAAAACCCTAATTACTATTACAAACTCGGAGCATTTACAATTTTAATAAAAGAATTAAAATACGTGCGGCGAATTAAATGCGAGAATGGTTAAAATTAACCTAAAACCCTAATTGAGAGAAAAGTATTTTTGTGCATTTTTATTTGAGAAACACAATTAAATTAGAAATTAGTTAAACCCTCATTTCTAATTTTTATTTACAAAAACAATTAAATGAACCTAGTTTCTAATTATTTTTAATTATGAAAAAAATAAATTAAATTGACCTAATTTACTAATTAAATTAAAATAAATATTTTATATATAAAAAAAATGATCTTTTTGTGTTTTTGTGATTTATTGATTTTATGATTAATTAAAAAAAGCAATTAATTTTTGGTGAAAAATAATTAAACAAATTAATTAAAATAAAAGAAATAAATAAAAGAAGAATTAAAAATAGGCCTGTGTTGAATTGCTGAAGGAGCGTGTATTTCTGAATTTTCCAGGCCCAATAGCCATCCAAGCCCAGTCAACGCTTGATTCCTTGTGGTGTTGACCTGAGGGTATACCATGGTATCTCAATGGTAGGCGTCAGATCTGGTTGACTATGCATCTGCTGGCTAGATATTAGTGGCGCATGGTAGTCATCTGGGCAGGTGATGCACAGGATCTGTAAATGGAAAAGAAAATAAAGTTTTGCTGGGACCTAGAATCAAAACCAGGTCCTTATACTCTCTACCAACGCGCTCTTCCACTGGGCCAACTTGCTTAGTTGTTACTAAAATATAATATGGAAAAAACAAATGGTTAGTGGACAAAAACGCACGAGATTTAAACGGACAAATAGATGGTTTCCACGTTATATTCTTCTTCATTCTTCGTCGTCTTAGGTTCCTTCATCTTTACATACAAACAAAAGTTTGTAGCTACAAACCTGCACAACTCAAACACTCACAAAATGCAATATAAATGAAATTGAAGACCCGGGTTCAACTGGTCATGATGTCACGGTCATCATGGTACCTTATTCATGGCCTAATTTTACCTGTAGCCAAAAACCCTAAAACGCATGTAGAAACCCTAACAATGGCAAGTACATATATAGGCTTCAAAAATGCAATTAAACTATTCAGCCAGCTTGCAAACATGTCAAAGATTACAAATATATCAATTAAACGTGCTAAGGATACAAGAATTATGATAATCGATTCTGAAAATATTGTAAACCGTGTGACTGCTACGTGATGATTATGGACTTGGGGCGACTTGCAATTGATTGGGATACGTTCCTGAGATGTCCAGCAATCTATTGGTAATGTTAGGATGGCTTGAATTGACTTCTAGAATGGAAATCGAACCACCACTTTTCTTTGAAATTTTGAAATTTTTTCTGGCCTCTTCACGAAAGTTAACCCCTTTCTTATGCCTTGTACATGTTCATTATATATCCTAGAACGAATTAGGGTTATAAAACTGCCTTGTTTCTTTGCAATTATGGAAGATTTGATTTGATTTCCATGCCATATGTAAACTTGCTATATTGAGCCAAATCATCCCTTTATTGTACCAATCATGCTTGATTCGTTTGGCCTTGATATTTCATCATATTTTGATTACAAACCTGTCAAAAAATCATATCAAAGCAGATCTTTGATATTATTTACCAATTATTTGATTTAATTCAATTTTTAATTAAGAAAAATATAAATAAAGTGAAAAATGAAGAAAATAATGTGTGGGTGAATATTTGGGTCGTGGACCATATTATAAGTGAGGTGCAAGCATAAAAAGTTAGGCCTATTTGGCAAAAAATGTAATTTTGATCCCATTTGACTTTTGGCAATTTTGCAAAAAAGGTCAATTTTGACAAGGCATATCTCTTCCAATTTTAACCCTAGGGAGGTTTTCTTGGACTTTTTAGAAATCTTAGGATGTCCCCTAAGCATCCCTTTTGGTCTCATCTCAATTGAGTCTTCAATGTTCATGTAAGAAGCTTTGACCCAAAAGGTGTTTTTGTTGACTTTTCAAAAGGACCCATAATGTAGAAATTGATATCTTTTTATGAGTGAATATTTTGACCTTGTGGGATGAATATGAGTTATAGGGAATTCCATCCTCTTCAAAATGAGCCTTGGATGGAAAATTTCTGATAAAGTATGTGGACGTTATGCTTCGTCAAAGTTTGGTTGACTTTTTCTAAGAAACCCTAATTTAGAAACTTTTGGGTTTTGATGAATTTGGAGCATTCCTTGAAGAATCATGATCAACCCTTAATCAAATGATGAAAGTCACTTCAAAATGTTTATGTTGGCCAAAAATCTTGATGTTTGACTGTTTGTGGGCCACAATTGATTTTTGACCTAATAAAGTCAATTCTCAAGCATCTGAGCAGTTGACTGAACAAACTTCTTGTGCAAGGCATGAAACTTGACATGGATGGTCTTGAGAACATATTAGGACCATGTATAGCATATGAGGTCTTTTGATTCCACCTATCTTGATGAAAATGGAAACCCTAATTTGAGGCATACTGCCTTAGGAGAGAGTTTGTCTGGTCAACTCTTGGGCAAACTTGAGCAAATTAAGGATCTCTAGGAGTATGTATTGAGTAAAATGAGAGGGAAAATTTTGGGGTACAACAACACCTATCTTGACTTCTTTCTTATCCTCTTCAGTACCTAAGTTCACAACCTCGACTAGCTCTTCATGCGGTTGTATGGCTCTTTCTTCCTACATTAACAACCTAGCAAGCTCTCCAGGTACTTCACAAGCTTCCTCACCTTCGTCCTCGACTTTTTATATCGGATTTTTGAATTCATAATTGGAAATAAAAAATTTGTTATCAATGGGATCCATGATGGATATGGATCTGCAATTTATTATTTGGGTGTGTGTAAGAACACATAACTATTTTGAAAGTAATAAAGTAAAAGAAAGGAAAAGAGTGCAAAATTTGAATGCAAACGTCCAATGATTTATTGAATTAAAATATGTTAATGAAATGACAACCCTAACCAATGAACGGTTGTGCCCCGGGTAAAGCACAAGGCTTGAAGTTATTGTTTTAAAATTACATAATCAAAACTTGAAAACAAGAAAAATAAAATAACATTTACTCCTGACTAAAGGAGATTGGTATAACATCTTCAGTCTTCCAATTGCTGAGCCCGTTGCCAGTGGTAGGAAAAATCCAATTGTCTAGGTCATAGTCACTATCAGTATCTTCTACTATGTTGACTCCATTGTTACTAATGCGGAATGGTGGTCTTCCAACACAAGCCCGACGAATAGCCCTTTAAGCTTCTGCAGTGAAACCCATACCAAATTTGTCAGACTTGTGCAACCACCTTCTTCTACCACAGTTTTAGTGTCCTTTAGAGAAGTCATTATGGGCAGAACCCTGGTAGCCTTGGGAATAGCAGAAACGTCTTCAGTAACAGTAGTTGTTCGAGGAATAACTTCAAAAGTCTGGAAGGTAGTTTCGATGAATTCTCCATCCATCTCAACATACTTGAATGAGTTCAAGTGACTCACCATGTACTCTTCTTCACCACATACTGTAACAATCTTTCCTTTCGCGGGATATTTCAATTTTTGATGTAGCTTAAAGTAACAGCGCCGACCCCATGAATCTAGGGCCATCCAAGTAAACAAGAATAGGTCGGATGAATGTCCATAACATAGAAGGTAGAGTCGAATTCCTGCAAACCTACGTTGATTAGAACATCCAACTCTCTGTGCATCATCCTCTTTGAACCATCAAAGGCTCTGACCACAATATCACTGGGTTTCAGCACAACCCCTTCATAGTCAAGTCTGTCTAGAGGGCCATTCGATAGAACATTTAATGAGGAACCTGTATCGATCAACACATGATCTAAGGTAGTTCCCATGTATTTAATAGAGACATACGGGGGCTTGATACGGTTTCTTCCTTTGGGAGTTAAGTCAGCATCAGAAAAGCCTAGCCCATTATCAATCGGCAGGCAAGCAACATAATTTTCAAATTGATCAGCAGAGATTTCTTGCGATACATGCACGAATTTCAAGAACTTCACCAAAGCTTGAGCATGGGCTTTAGAGCATAACAATAGGGATAACATGGATATCTTGGAGGGGGTCTGGCCCATCTGTTAAATAATCATGTAGTCACTTTTTTGGATAACTTTTAGTACTTCCTCCATCTCTTTCCTGAAGGTATATTCAGTGGTAACATCTTTAGGTGCCTCCGTCTCGGCAGGCTCAATCATTTGTTCTTTACCCCGAGTATCAGTAATTGAGTCGGTAGCAGTAACACGAACTGGTGTAGCAATAGTCTTCGAAGAGATTTCTGGAGAGGAAACCCTTCCACTTCTAGTAACATTATTGGTCTCAACAATATTGTCAATGTTGGAATCAGTAAAACCCTTTATTGAAAGAAAATCCTTTCTTGCTTGACGCCATGGTAGTAGACGTCGGCCCCATAATTCCAAGGGATATCCTTGTTAGAGGAATATGGATTGGTCAGGGTGCGGTGATTATTAGAGGAGCAACTCTAGGTTTAATAGTAATTTTCATAGGACCCTTGGAAGTGATCCATATACGAGGACCAGAAATTACAGATACCTCTTTCGGCTCTAAGTATTGAAACAAATCCTCCATAGAAGGAGTCTTCTCAACAAGAATTATGTTATTATACATCAAACGCTAAATACCTTTTTTCAAAATTTTGTAGCCATTGGGTTGGGCTGCTATTGTACCCCAATTTTTCCCCCTAAGATCCCTTCATCATACCATGTTGGTTCAATCACAACAAGATCACATTAGGGCTTTTGGTTCTCCTCCCTATATTTAGCTTTGATCTTTGAGAGATCACCAAGCACCTTGACTTGTTTTTCTTTTGTGATTATGCATGTTTTACTTTATTTCTAATTAACAAAATGAAATGTTGGTTTGTCTTACTTGTTAATAATGTAGGTAAAGGCAATGTGGCTTAGCAAGTTGATCCATGGGTTCATGAGTTTATTTCCATGCCCTAGTCAACAAAGCTTGAAAAGTTAAAACCTCACCATTGAAGTTATTTTGGAAGAAATGGCATGTAAAGGTTCATTTTGGTTCACCACATTTAAAAGTTATCAAGATTGATTTAAAAGTACAAGGGGTTGATTGAAGAAGTTGTTATGGTTGGACAAGGCCTTATTCCCATTGGTCACAAGTGCATATTTCTCTCAATTCTCATGATATGAAAGTGTTTTTGGTTGCTATGAGTTCTCATTATCATCCTCAATAACTTCTATCTACAAAGAAAAATTTTTGGTACAAGAAGTTTGTTCAAAATTGTCAAAGTTCCTCAAAGAATTTTCTTGATCTAAGAACTAGGGTTTTGAACTTCAAAGAAGTATATCTTGCTCATCTTTTGTTATTTTTGAGTGATTCCAAAGAAATCCTTCTCTTTAAAGGGTTATCAACAAATAACGTCAAAATTTTCAAGTAGTTTTCATGTGGAAGAAACTTGATGTTGAAGAATGATTACAAGTCCTCTAGATGAACCCCCAATTTCTCATGTGTGACTTCAAATGATCATAACTTGGTCAATTTTTATCACCTTGAGCCCACTATTTTTCCATATTGATCTTGAGGATGTGAAATTTATTCCTTCTTTTATGTTTAAAGTGAGAAAATGGATGAAAGTTTCCCTAAGGATACAAAAGATTATAGGTCATTTCATGATTTTTTGCCAACTTTAACAATTTATAACTCTCTCAATTTTTGGAGATTTTGAATGGTTCAGGTCTCAAAATGTCATTCAAGAGGTCTATTTCATTCCATATTTTTTGGTCAAGAGCAAATTCCAAGTTGAAGGGCATGTTTTGATGCAAAAAATTATAGGTCACTTTTGAAGAAAAATTTGAAATATTTCTAAGTATGGAAAGTCAACCCTTTTCCCCAACTTTGACTCATTGCAACTTTCAGCTCAAGCATCCATTTGATTCCATTCTTTTTCCATTGCAAAGCTTGTAATCTCATCTTTCTAAAGCATCAATAATAACGCCTTAAGACCCCTTGAGCTGAGAATGCCATTGGATTGATCTTGGTAACTCAGAACTGAAGTTTCTTCATAAGTCAGAATTTGAAATTCGTGTTTTGGCTTCTAAACATAATATTAGCACGCGTTTGTGATCTAAACATGTTCAAAACAAATCACACCTTGCTCGTGTATCAGGTTCACACAATTTCCCTCCAAACCTCATCATTTCAAACGCTTGAACATTCCATTTTATTCCCTATAAATAGAGGGTCATCTCCCATTCATTTCCTCAAGCTTTGAGAGCCAAATAAACTTTATCAAAACCTCACACGAACTTCAAATTTTTAAATCAGTTTCTGAGATTCAAGCCTTTTCTTCCAAAATTATTTTCACATTCATCATCCTTCAGCATCATACAAACTCTCCAGCACTTAAACCAAGCAAAACGAGCCATAATTCAAGCTACAGAAGTCCAGTTTCAGAGCTTCTTTCTTGAACTTCGAAAAGGTAGAATTCTCCACCATTTGGATCCAAATAAAGCACTAACCTATTCTACTCTTTCTCCTGATTCTTGTGCTTTTTACAATTTTTAAATCCATTGAGAATTGAGAGAGAAATCTCAAATTGAAGGTGCTCGCTATTTTTTGGGTTTTTGATTCATATCTCTTTGCATACCTTATATAAATTTGGCGCGATGGTGGTGTTAGGATCATCTTGAAGAGACGAATCTAATGATACTAGTCTGGGATCCTAATTTTTCCATTTAAAGGATCTCACAAAATATCCATTGCACGGTGTCTGGAGGTTGAAGACGATGACATGTCTCGTCTCAGCCAATGATAGCGTGCCAAACGTTTTAATTTCATCAGTTGCCTTTTTTATGATCCTATGTGTATCTCACTAAGGTCCATATCAAGCACATCGCTTCTGGTCCATTGGATAAGCTTACTAACACGTTTTGACTATGATCTGATGGCCCACATCTTTTTGGTTTTATTTTACTTTCTGATTTTATATTTTAATTGATTTGATTTTAAAAAATTAATAACTCTTTTAATTTTTATCCAAAAATTATGAAAAATTCAAAAAAATACTTTGAATTATTTCTGATCTCATGACTATTTTTTCACATTTTTATTTTGACATTTTATTTTATTTTTATTTTTTTCATTATTTGCTTCCTTTTAATTACTTTAAAAATATTTTCTGACATTTTTTTAATTCTAAAAAATTCATAAATATCATTTTAAATTTTTCTAATTTTTTTTGAAAATTTTATGGAATTTTATATTGATGTTTACTATTTTTGATCTATTTTCTATTTGTTTGAGCAATTTTAATTAGTTTAAAAGTAGTTTCCGACTTTAAAAAATTACCAAAAATTTAAAAAAAATATTTGAGTTCATCTCTGATTTTTCTATGGTCCTACTTATTATTTCTTGATTAATTTGAACATGGTTAATATTTTTCTCTTTTACTTTCTATTTTAAAACATTTTAAAACCCTTTTTTAATGTATATAATAAATGTATTATTATTTTGCGATTATTTTCTGGTTGATCTTGGGTTGAATTTTTTATCATGAACTTTGGTAACATCATTGGATCCATGGTGTTAAGTTTAAGTCCATAAAAATGGATGAATGATTTTAATAATAGTTTGATTAAAATTTAATTCAAATATAGTTTATATATTTTCCTCCACCCTTCTTCATCTCATCCCTTTCTTATTGCACTAAGTGTTATTGGAGCATGATCTCTATATCATGTCTCAAAACAAATGGTGCATAGCTTGCTATTGACCGACCTCAAAATAGGTGCGACTTCTATATAAGTCCACTTACGATTGCTTAACATAGAACTAAATTTTGTCCCGATTCGAATAAATGATCATTCGTGGCCCAAACCTATGTTTGCAAGCCCAAGTATGTTAATTTAATCTCTTTGATCCAATAACCTTGAGATTCATTTTGTGGAGGATTTGGTTCTACCAATCCTCTAATGGATCTACATAAATTTTGTTCAATACGGATCACTTAAACATCGTTGATCATTAAATTGTACTTGTGAGAATTCCAAATGGATGATATACTTGACAAAAATAAAATGCAACTTGTTGTGTGGAGGCTTTGGTTCTACCAATCCTCTAATGAGTTCCAAATGCAAGTTTCAAGATGGTCATCCAACTAACCACTAATTACTAATAATTGACTTTATCTTGTGTTTTTATTATATGCCCTTTTATTTTATGCACCATTTACTTTAGCATTTATATTTAATGCTATTTTTATCTTTGCTCACATGAGCATTTACTTTTATGTCATTTTTATTTTGCTCACTTGAGCTTTTCTTTTCTTTTTGAAGATACTGTTGTACCCCAATTTTTGCCCCTAAGATCCCTTCATCATACCATGTTGATTCATTCACAACAAGATCACACTAGGATACTTGGTTCTCCTCCCTATATTTATTTTTGCCCTTTTTGAGGAATCACCAAGCACCTTGACTTATGTTCTTTTGTGATCATGAATATTGTTTTTGTCTTGATTTATTCTTTCAACTAATAAAATGCAATGATGGTTTATCTTGCTTGTTACCCATGTAGGTAAAGGCAATAAGATTTAACAAGTTACCCCATGGGTTCATGAGTTTATTTCCATGCCCTAGTCAATAAAGCTTGAGAAGTTCAAACCTCACTATTGGATTGGTTTTGGAAGAATTAGGATGGCAAGGCCTTGTTCCTATTGGTCACAACAACATATTTATATTAATTCTCAATACATGTAAGTGGTTTTGGTGGCTAAGAGTTGTCATTATCCATCATCAACAACTTCTATTTACAAAGCAAGAATGTTGGTACAAGAAATTTGTTCAAGCTTGTCAAAGTTCCTCAAAGCATTTTCTTGATCTAGGGGCTAGGGTTTTGAATTTCAAAGGAGTATATATTGCTCACCTTTTGGTATTTTTTATTGATTCCAAAGACATCATTCTCTTCAAAGGGTTATTAACAAATCACTTCAAAATTTCTAAGGAGTTTTCATGAGGAAGAGACTTGATGAGGAAGAAAGATTGCAAGTCCTCCAGATGAATCCCCAATTTTCCATGTGTGACTTCAAATGGCCATAACTTGGTCAATTTTTATCAGCTTAAGCCGATAACTTGGTGTGAAATTTATCCCTTTTTTTATGTGCGAAGTGAGAAAATGGATGGAATTTTCCTTAAAAATGAAAAAGATTATAGGTCATTTCATGATTTTTTGCCAACTTCAACAATTCATAACTATCTCAAATTTTGGAGATTTTGAATGATTCAAATTTCAAAATGTCATTCAAGAGATCTGCTTCATGCCATCTTTTTTGGTCAAGAGCAAATTCCAAGTGGAAAGCCATGTTTGGATGCAAGACATTATAGGTCATTTTTGAAGAAGAATTTGAAATATCTCTAAGTATGGAAAGTCAACATTTTTTCTCCAACTTTGACTCAACACAACTTTCAGCTCAAGCATCCATTTAACTCCATTTTTTTTCCATTGCAAAGCTTGTAACCTCATAATTCTAAAGCATCAAATATCATGCCTTAAGACCCCTTGAGATGAGAATGCCATTATTTCAAAAGTGCTAACTTGGAATTAAAGTTTCATTGCAAGTCAGAATTTGAATTTCATGTTACAAACTCTAAACCTCAAATTAGCACGCGTTTTGGGTCTAAACATGATTAGCCAACTTTCCTAAGTGGATTAGTGCATCAAAACGCAAGAATTGGATGAGTTTTTGTGAAGTTTGGATCACACTTCACTCATGCATCAAGTTTGCACGAATTCCCTCAAACGCATCATTCACTCTTCCTTTTTATCCCATTTAATTCTCCTATAAATAAATGAACTATCCTATTCATTTTCCCAAGCTTGGATAGCCAGAATCACCCTGTCAAACTTGTTTCATAACTCAGAATTCAGTAACTTCAAAATCCATTCTCGAGCCTTTTCAATCCAATGTTTCCATAAATTCACCTTCCTTGATCTACCCTAAAGCTAACCACATAATTACATTAAAGAATCGTGCCCTATACTGCTCCATAGAAGTACAATTTCAGAGCTCTGCAACTCAACTTCAATAGGTAGATTCCTTCATCAATTCTTCAAAACTCGGATATCATTGTGTTACTCTCATTGCCCTGGTTCTAGTCGCAACACTCACCTTTTACTAGAAACACGTTTTGACCATGAAATTTCAAATCCCTTTTCAAAAATTTTCTTCCAAATTGCTTGAGCTACAATTTATATAAATTTGGCACGAGGCTGTAGTTGTCTTCGTCTTGAAGAGATGAAGAAAATGGCATAGGTATGAGCTTCTGATTTTACAGTTTGAGAGACCTGAAAATTCATGATGGCTGGAGGTTGAAGATGACCAACGTGTCACCTTCCAACCAATGAAGACGCGCCATCTGTTTTTTTCAAAATCTGATTTAATTAATGATTATGTACATTATTCACTAATGACCATGATATGTACAGCACGCCAGATCCCTTGGATTTGATTACTAACTCGTTTTGACTCTCATCCAATGGCCCACATATTTTACTTTTATTTTCTTTTTCTGATTTTTATATTTTAAATTGATTTAAATTTTTAAAAAATCATAGAAAATTCATTTTTAGTCCAAAAAATTTGAAAAAATTATGAAAAATATTTTTGACTATTCTCTTTCTGATTTTTATTTTTTCACAATTTAATTTTGTGTTTTCGTATTTTTTATAAATTTATACTTTATTTGATTTGTTTTAAATGCTTAAAAATACTTTTATACATTTTTAAATTCTGAAAAAATTATGGAATGATCCAATGATATTGTGACAAATATCGGTGACCTTATTTTATTTTTGTTTCTGACTTTACTATTTTTATTATTTTTGGTTTATTTTACCCATTTATTTTAATTTTAAAAAATAGTTTTTGACTTAAAAAAATTTCCAAAAAATTTGTAAAATTATTTGAGCCATTTTCTGATTTTTCTATGGTCTTACTTTTGATTTCTTGATTAATTTTAACATAGTTGATATTTTTCTCTTTATTTTTTATTTTTAAACATTATTTTTTAACCCTTTTGTATACATTAAAATGTGATATTATTTTGTGACTATTTTCTGGTTGATCTTGGGTTAGATTTAGGATCATAAACTTTATTAACATCATTGGATCTATGGTGTTGAGTTTAACTCCACAAAAATGGATGAATGATTTTAATAATAGTTTGATTAAAATTTAATTCAAATGTGGGTTGTATATTTTCTCCCCATCCCTTTTCATCTCATCCCTTTCTTATTGCACTAAATGTTGTTGGAGCATGATCTGCATATGATGTCTTAAAACAAATGGCGCATAGATTACTATTGACCGGCGTCAAAATAGGTGTGACTTCTATATAAGTCCACTTATGATTGTTTAACATAGTGCTAAATTTTGTCCCGATTCGAATAAATGATCATTCGTGGCCCAAACTTATGATTGCAAGCCCAAGTATGTTAATTTTATATCTTTGATCCAATAACCTTGAGATTCATTGTGTGGAGGCTTTGGTTCTACCAATCTGTCATACCCCAAATTTTGACCTAAGATATCACCTCCCATCTGCATTATTACATAGCAAGCATTCACAAGCGATTCAATCTATTTTTGTCAATTCTCGAGTCAGATTTCAAAAATTCATAACTTCTTCAAATTTTGACATTTTTTTAGTGGTTCTTTTACATATGATTCTTCTCTGCAACAACTACAACTTTTCTTTACAAGTCAAGAGATGATTATGCTTTAAAAATCTACGAAAAAATAGAAACGTTAGAAATTATTGTGAATTTAGTGAAATTTAACTGATTTTTGTCCGACTTTATTAAATCTTGTTTTTCTTCATTTTTTATCATCTTTCTTTTATTCTTATTTCCATAAAAAAAGAAAATCGTAAAAATATTTAGTTCATGCTATTTTCATTTTATTTACGTTTTTATTCAAAATACAAAAATTAGTTTCCTTAAGTTTCATTTAGTTTTTTGTTCTTGTATCATTTAAGTTAAAATTATAGTCTTTTAGATTTAATTTAGTAAAAAATCTCAAAAAATAGTAATTTCACATTCTTTTATTTTTTATTTTTGCAAGTTCTTTATGTTAATTTAAAATTATCAAAAAATCTTAGTTACATATAATTTATATATTTTGCATCACTTTATTTGAAAAAAAACCAAAAATTTTAATATCTTTTTATTTCACTTTTATATTTTCAGTTTAGTTTTACTAACGGTTATTCTATTATTATTGTCATTGTTGTTTATTATTAATATTATGATTACTATAAATATGTCCATATAAGTTTGTCCTTATGTTGCACAACATCAGTCCAAATTCTGCTGTTACTGCTGCCCATTAACGGTCATATCTCTGCTGCCTCCACAACCAAAAAACAGTTGAACACCAGTCCAAAAACCTATGCACATCAGTCCAGGAATTGCCTCAAATGGCACACACCAAAACTGCATCAGAAAAGCATTAAATCAGATTATTCCATTTGTTCAAACTCACCAAAGTTCCCTCCCAAAACCCCATTCTTATTCACTATAAAAATAGGCAGAAGCAATCGAAATAGAAGAGGAACAAAAAGAGAAAAAACACAAAAACTTGCAGTGTTGTTGTTCGTTTTTGATAGAGAGGGTGAGAAAAAAAAAAGAAAAAGTAAAAGGCAGTTCCCAAAGAAAAGAAAAAAACAAAGAGTTCATAAAAAGTTCACAAAGGAAAGAAACCACAAACAATATCACCGTCTTCCTCATTTCACCATCATCTACATCAGTTTCCCTTCAAACCTCCATGGCTCACACGCTCTGTTCAACAACACAATAGCCACAATACCTTGTTTTTCACTCCCTGTTTAATTTCCATTCCACACATCATCAATAAGCACAAACGAATTGTCAGAAGAGCAGGAGGAATTAAAAAAGCATATTACCTCATCTCTGGATTTCTCTATTATTTCATTGTCAAAAATCGAAACCATCAGACTTGCTCTGATCTTGTAAGTCTCCTTACTTTTTTTCTCAAAAAAATCTGTTACCATGCTTGTCATAATGATGTATGCTGTGAACTAGATGTTGTTGCTGCATTTTTTGTTGTTGATGTTTCAATAAATCAGAACCCCCTGAGATTGTTATTGTTGTTTCTCTTGCCATGAATGTTTGTCACCTTGTTGATTTGATGTTTAACTGCATGAAAAAACTAGAAACAGTGGTGTTGTTTGTTTTGATTTAGGAAGAGTTCGAAACCAGTAGCAGTGTTGTTGTTCGTTTTGATTTAGAAGGAGTTCGAAACAAGTAGCAGTGTTGTTGTTCGTTTTGATTTAGAAGGAGTTCGAAACAAGTAGCAGTGTTGTTGTTCGTTTTTGATTTGGGAAGGAATTCGAAGCCAAAAGTAGTGTTGTTGTTCATTTTTGATTTAGAGAGTGAGAAGAGTTCGAATTGATGGAGCAGGATTCATTGTTGGTACTGTTTGATTTCGTTTTAAGTAGAGAGAAAAGCAGAGTTCGAAAGAGAGAGTTCGAAAGAGAGAAAAGCAGAGTTCGAAAGAGAGAGTTCGAAATAGAGAAAAGCAGAGTTCGAAAGAGAGAGTTCGAAAGAGAGAAAAGCAGAGTTCAAAAGAGAGAGTTCGAAGAGAGAAAAGCAGAGTTCGAAAGAGGGAGTTCGAAGAGAGAAAAGAGAGAGTTCGAAAGAGGGAGTTCAAAGAAAGAAAAGAGAGAGTTCGAAAGAAGGAGTTCGAAGAGGAAAAAAAGAGAGTTCGAAAGGAGCATTGTTCAATTTCGATTTCAGTCCCATGTTGGACCTTTATTTCATTTTCAATTTATAACCCAATTAATTAGTTTAGTTTTATAATTTATTTAAATCTTGATATTTCGTTTGGTCAGTATGTTAGTTAATTTTGTTAGTTTTTTTAACTAGTCTTTTATTGATAAGTTTGTAAGTTATCTCTTTGAATTTATTGCCCCCTTATGATGTTCCTCCCATGATACATGTTGGTTTAGTTTGTGATAATTTCGATTTAATTCCATGGCTTCTCTCTTGGTTTTCTTTTAAAATCTTGGAGTGTTTATACTTTTAGTTTTAATCTTCATGTTGCTTGCAAAAATCCAAGGGAATTTTTTAATTTTTTTCGACTTCATGTCATCAAAAAACATTGTGCGAATACCCTCATTCATTCTCCATTTATTATTTTAAAAACATAAGATAATTTTCCCAAATATCCAATTTCTTCAAAACTCACACCTTTTAAGTCAAAACTTCGACATTAGGTCGTCGTATCTTCAAAAACTCGTCCATACCCATTTTTGGCCAAAACAATTTATTTTTAATCAAACAAACATTTTAATAAACAGATATTTCAAAAGGTTCCTATAGAATACTATAGATACATTGGGTGCTAATACCTTCCCATTGTATAACCAACCCCTGAACCATAGACCTCTTTTCAAAAACGCCTTGTATTTTCATTACTTTTAAAAGTATTATTTTACATTGCATACTTTAGGGTTTTATTTCGCTCTTTCCCCTTTTCCCTTGGAAATAATAAAGCGCGGTGGCGACTCTTGCTTTTGTGAGACGAATTAATTAATAGTTCGATCTCCGATTTACCCCGCTACATTTTTTATCGCTACAGAATTGGCGACTCTACTGGGGAAAGATTGACCTCTTGCTGGTCCATCCCTAAGAGGGTTAAGCCTAGTTTGTTTTATCTGTTTTATTATTATTTGATTTGTTTGATTATGTGTGTATATTGGGGTTGTTTGGGTTTTTTTCAAAGGACGAATCCTATACACGGATTAAGTTACACTTAAGAATAGGACGGGCGGTATAGTAATGTTAACTTTGAGGGAGTAATCCCGAAGAAGGAGGCATGAAATCCCCCACTCAGTGGAAGGCCCTTTTGAACGTAATATTTGTTTACGGAGTAATCGGGAAGACATTATTATTTTCGACCTGGGAGCCAGAGAAACTGAGAATCGTAGAACCCTAACCCATCTTGGCCTTTTAGGTGTAGCACGAAGATTATAACGGAGTAATCCAGAAGTAATTGTTACGCGATGCTACACTCGGATGAGTTTCTCTTGAGAATATTGCTAATTATTGAGTAATAAAGACGTTGGTAATATCCGAAGGAGGAATGTAGACTCCAAGAACTCTTAGAACCTTGTCTTGCAGGTATGATTAAACCGTTAGTACATACCTTGGGGTGGGCTCTACCTTTGACTCCCTGCACGAAACGTTGAACCTTTGAACCCCATGTTTGTGAACTTGTGTGTAACTGTTGCATTATCATTCATCCATGCATCCATCAACATTTTTTGTAAAAAACTTATTTTTCAAGGAACTTAAGAATGATTTTTACAGACATCTCAGGTATTATGGAGTTTGGAAGAAGAAACACTCGAAGTTTTAGTTTTAAGGAGCCCGAGTTTGAAGAACTGAAGAGTTTGATTCCTAAGATCGAGAACCCGACATAATTTCAAAATAAATATGGGTCCCTTATACCCTCATGAAGCGCAAGATGAAGGAAGGCATCCTTAATACATTGGTCCAATTCTACGATCCTTTGTACCGTTGCTTCACCTTTCCGGATTACCAGTTGATTCCCACCTTAGAAGAGTACTCCTACATGCTTGGTTTGCCGATCACCGACTGTGTTCCTTTTTCTGGCTTTGAAGAGCAACCCAAATCTCACGAGATAGCGACCATCACCCACTTGAAGAAGTCGGAGATAGAGGAGAACATGACTGCCAAAGGGGGAATCCGAGGCCTATCTGCGCAGTTTTTGTTGAAGAAAGCTCGTTATTTCGCTGAGATAAAAGATACTATTACCTTTGAAGACATTTTTTCTTTACTCGCTTATGGCCTATTCTTGTTCCCTAACATTGATAAGTTTGTGGATATCAACGCCATCAGAATTTTCTTGATTGGAAATCCGGTCCCTACGCTGCTAGGAGATACCTACTACTCCATCCATCTTCGAAACTCTTATCAAGGAGGGATGATTATTTGTTGTGCACCGTTGTTGTATCAGTGGTATGTTTCTCATCTACCTAGGTCTGATGTTTTCTGGGATCTCGAAAAGGAGCCGCGATGGGCGCCAAAAATTATGGCTGTCACTCATTTCGACATTGATTGGTATAACCGAGTTTACTACGACGTGAAGATCATCGATAGATGTGGTGCTTTTCCTAACGTGCCTCTTCTTGGTACGAAAGGAGGAATTAACTATAATCCTGTTCTCGCGCGCCGTCAGTTTGTATACCCGATGAGAGACAAGCCGAACAACATTCATGTGAGTGGTTTCTTTCTACAAGAAGGACAAGATCACCAAGCAGCTAAGAAGAAGATCGAAGGAGTTTGGTGCCACATCCATAGGAAAGGGAGAGACATGTTAGGACATAGAGGTGCCATTTCTTTGGAGCCTTACCTACAATGGGTCCGTGCTAGGGCTTGTGCTCTCAAGATGCCCTATAAACCTGAGAAACCTTTGTTCCCTACTGTTGCATCGTCATCTGTTGATATTTCTATCGAGAATATGGGAGAATACCAAGGAAATCTGGCTAGGATGAAGTCCGAGAGAGATGCTTGGAAAGAAAAGTATAATATGTCGGAATATGAGAATCGAGTCCTGACTCGACAGCTAAAGGAAAAGGAGGATTTGCTATTTATTCAAGACGTTTGGTTCATTGATCATGATGAAAAGCTTCGTCAAAAGGATGCTTTACTGAAGAAATATGCTAGTGAAAGGAAGAGAAAGAAGGAAGATTCGGTAAGCTTTGCTCTCGTTCCTAATCCACAAAAGGAAATCATTGACCGACTAGTAGCTGAGAAGAAAAAGATGGAAGACTTTGATGAAGAGAAGATCAGGAAGCTCCAGTTACAGTTGGCATTTGGTCCTTCATCTGATGATTCTGAGTGATCTTTGGTTCTTAGTTTTATTTTTACTATTATCATTTTGTAAAACTCTGTAAAAGGGCTTCATGTTCCAAAGTTGTAATTTACTGCTTTATTATGGGCTTCATGTTCCAAAGTTGTAATTTACTGCTTTTATTATTGGATTGTCGTCCCAAGGTTGTAATTTATTGTTTTGTTGTTCCAAAGTTGTAAGTTGTAATTTACCGCTTTTAATTAATGAAGTGAGTTTTTGTTATTCCAAATTCCATTACCATTGAGATGTGCAAAATTATCGAAGTTCCTTGAAAAACTATCGAAACAAATGATCATTTGCATCGCATATCATGCATCATCCAACATTCCACTTCACATGTTTTCTAGAGTCTTATCCTTGTTTCTTTTTCACTCCGATAGATTGTCAAGCTGTCTCATCGGTACGATACCCGAGCCAATCGTCAGAGGAAGATGGAAGATCTAGAACAGGAAAACCACAAGCTTCGTGAGGAGGTCGCCACCCTCCGTGTGGGCATGGAGAAACTAACTGCGTTGGTGGAAAGTTTGATGGCTGCTCAGAATCAGCCATCGACTGTAGCTGCTGAGATTCAGACTTCAACTACTGTGGTTTCTGAGATTGTCACCGTTCCAACATCTGTGACTCAAATCAGCTCTCCGCTTCAACATCAGATGCCAAAAGGTTTTCCGTGGGGAATGCCTTATAACTTTGTGCCGGAAGGATATCAGCCTGTCGTACAGCCTTTGGTTCAACCTACTGTGTCTCTTCCTCAAACGGAGACAACTACTATGCCACCTGTAATCCCGTCTGTGGCACCTTTCCCTCAACCAGTGATGACAACTGTCGCTCCTGTGATTCATTCTACGCCATACATGAATGAACCTGCTTATCATGCCGAGCCTGCTGAAAGTCTGGGTCTTTTCGATAGAATGGAAGAATTTCAAGACCAGTTTCAAGAGATGCAGAGGGAGATCAGAGCGTTAAAGGGGAAAGATTTGTTTGGAAAGAATGCTCATGACCTGTGTTTAGTTCCGAATGTAAAGATTCCAGCCAAATTCAAAGTGCCAGACTTTGAAAGGTATAAAGGTGATTCGTGTCCACAAAGTCATTTAACTATGTGTGTGAGAAAGATGTCTACATATTCGGATGATCATAGCTTGTTAATTCACTACTTTCAAGACAGTTTGACTGGTGCCGCTCTAAAGTGGTATATGGGTTTGGACATCACTCGGATCCGTAATTTCAACGATCTTAGTGAAGCTTTTGTTCGCCAGTTTAAGTACAACGTCGACATGGCGCCGGATAGAGATCAACTCCGGGCGATGTCCCAGAGAGACAGAGAGTCCTTCAAAGAATATGCCCAGAGGTGGCGCGAGATTGCTACTCAGATTTATCCCCCTCTTGAGGAGAAAGAAATGAAGAAGATATTCCTGAAGACTTTAGGTTCCTTTTATTATGAAAGAATGATTGCCAGTGTACCCAGTGACTTCACCGAGACGGTAAGTATGGGCATGCGGTTGGAAGAAGGGATTCGTGAAGGACGTTTGGTTAAGGAAGGAAGTCCGTTTAGTAGTATCAAGAAGTTTGGAAGTGCTTTCCCTAAAAGGAAAGAACAAGATGTCAGTATAATTTTCCCCGGGAGACCAAGGAGAGGTTACTCACATGTTGCGGCAGTCACTCCGGCTGTCCGCCCAACAATGGTGACCCCAACTCATCAAACCCCACCAATTCAGCAACGACCATTTCAACAACAGCCTCGACAACAGGCTTATCAGTTTAATAACCAGAATTGTTCACCAAGGAGACCGCTATTTGATGCCATTCCCATGACTTACACTGAATTGTTCCCTGCTCTGATCAGAAAGAACCTCATAACGACAAAGCCTCCTCCTGTCGCACCAAATAGTATTTCTCCGTGGTACAAGGCGGACCAGTTTTGTGAGTATCATCAAGGGTCGCTGGGGCACAACCTTGAAAATTTCTTTGCTCTAAAGGCGGACGTGCAGAGGTTGATTAAGAACGGTATTTTGTCTTTCAAGGATGTTAACCCGAATGTTAGAGATAATCCTTTGCCTCGACATGGGGCAACATCAGTGAATATAGTAGAAGGTTGTTTGGGAAAGTTTCGAGTTTTTCAAGTTGAACACATAAGAGATTCGTTGATCAGGTTACATCAGAGCTTAAGAAGGCTTGCCTTTTTTAGGAATCAACATGATTATGATGTTTGTGAATTCTGTTCAAGAGAGGTTGATTGCCCTATTATGAAGGAGGATATTCAAAAATTGTTAGACAAGAGGGTTATCACTATTACACATGACAGAGATCCGATGGATGAAGTGAATGTTATAATACCACAATTTAACTTGCCTGAACCAGTAGAGATCGTTTACGACAGTCAGACTGCACCTGTTGATCCTTTGATCATTTATCCACCTGGCCCTGTGCCTTACAACTCATACCAAGCTATACCATATAAGTATAATGCCACAATGATTGAGAATGGGGTAGAAGTCCCTATACCAAAGGGCCATGACTGCTTTGTTCCATGATATGATGCATAAGGAGATAGAAGTGTATGTAGATGACATGATTTCCAAATCGCAAACTGAATAGGATCATTTGGAACATTTATTGAAGTTATTCCAGCGTTTGAGAAAGTATAAACTCCGTCTGAATCCCAACAAGTGCACTTTTTGTGTTTGTTCTGGAAGACTTCTGGGTTTCATTGTCAGTCAGAAAGGTATTGAGGTAGATCATGATAAAGTCAAAGCTATTCAGGAAATGCCCGCACCCAAGACGGAAAAACAAGTAAGAGGATTCCTTGGGAGACTGAACTATATTTCTAGATTTATATCTCATATTACTGCTACCTGTGGGCCGATTTTCAAGCTTCTCCGAAAGAACCAAGGATGTGTGTGGACAGAGGATTGTCAGAGAGATTTTGATAGCATCAAAGAATATTTACTTGAACCTCCTATTTTGATTCCTCCAGTGGAAGGAATACCTTTGATTATGTACATGACTATATTGGAAGATTCCATGGGATGTGTGCTTGGTCAACAAGATGAGACTGGAAGAAAGGAACATGGCATATATTATCTGAGTAAGAAATTCAGACTGTGAGTCTCGATAGTCAATGCTTGAGAAAACCTGTTGTGCTTTAGCTTAGGCTGCTCTCCGTCTGCGCCAGTATATGATTAACCATACCACTTGGTTGATATCCAAAATGGATCTGATCAAGTATATCTTTGAGAAGCCCGCCTTATCTGGAAGTATAGCCCGTTGGCAGATGTTGTTATCTGAATATGACATTGAGTATCACACTTAGAAAGAAATCAAAGGGAGTATTTTAGCCGATCATTTGGCTCACCAACCAATTGAAGATTATCAATCCATCAAGTTTGACTTCCCAGATGAAGATGTTATGTACTTGAAAGCTAAAGATTGTGAAGAGTCGTTACCTGAAGAAGGACCTGATCCCGAATCCCGTTGGGGTTTGATATTTGATAGAGCTGTGAATTCTTATGGAAATGGAATTGGGGCCATCATCGTCACTCCCAGAGGTACTCATATCCCGTTCACGGCGAGATTGAAGTTTGACTGTACGAACAACATGGCTGAATATGAGGCATGTATTATGGGTCTCGAAGAGGCAGTGGATCTAAGGATTAAGATTCTTGATATTTACGGAGACTTGGCATTGGTAATTAATCAAATCAAATGAGAATGGGAGACTCGTCATCCTGGTTTGATCCCTTACATAGAATATGCTAGAAGATTGTTAACCTTCTTCAACAAAGTGGAATTACATCATATCCCTAGAGATGAAAACCAAATGGCTGATGCTTTAGCTACTTTGTCTTTAATGTTTCAAGTGAATAGTTGGAACGATGTGCCTACAATCAGAGTTATGTGCCTCGATAGACCTGCTCATGTGTTCTCAGTAGAAGAGGTCAATGACGACAAACCATGGTTCTGTGACATTAAACGTGTTCTTCAGACTCAAGAGTACCCGCCTGGGGCATCCAATAAAGATAGGAAGACGTTGAGGAGATTGGCAAGCAGTTTCTTCCTTAATGAAGAAGTATTGTATAAGAGGAATTACGACACGGTCTTGCTCAGATGTGTAGACAGACATGAAGCAGACATGCTGATGCAAGAAGTACATGGAGGATCCTTTGGTACCCATGCCAACAGACATGCAATGGCTAAAAAAATGTTGAGAGCTGGTTACTATTGGATGACAATGGAATCTGATTGCTGCAAATATGTGAAGAAATGTCATAAATGCCAGATTTATGCGGACAAGGTACATGTGCCACCGACCCTCCTCAATGTTATCTCTTCACCTTGGCCTTTTTCTATGTGGGGCATTGGTATGATTGGAATGATTGAACCCAAAGCTTCAAATGGTCATCGTTTCATCTTGGTAGCGATCGATTATTTTACTAAATGGGTGGAAGCAGCATCTTATGCTAATGTAACCAGACAGGTGGTAGTCAGATTTATCAAGAATCAGATCATTTGTCGATACGGCATCCCGAGCAAGATCATCACTGATAATGGCTCAAATTTGAATAACAAGATGATGAAAGAGCTTTGTGAAGAATTCAAGATCGAACACCATAATTCTTCTTCTTACAGGCCGAAGATGAATGGGGCAGTTGAAGCTGCTAACAAGAACATTAAAAAGATTGTCCAGAAGATGGTGGTAAGTTATAGAGATTGGCATGAAATGCTTCCCTTTGCTTTACATGGATACCGTACTTCAGTTCGAACTTTAGCAGGCGCAACCCCATTTTCCCTAGTTTATGGTATGGAAGCAGTACTCCCTGTGGAGGTTGAGATTCCGTCTATGAGAGTGTTGATGGAAGCTAAACTCTCTGAGGCTGAATGGTGTCAAAGTAGATATGATCAGTTGAATTTAATTGAAGAAAAGAGATTGACAGCGTTGTGTCACGGTCAATTATATTAGCAGAGAATGAAGAAGGATTTTGATAAGAAGGTTCGACCACGCGAGTTCAGAGAAGGTGACCTTGTGCTAAAAAAGATATTATCTTTCCAACCTGATTCTAGGGGCAAGTGGGCTCCGAATTATGAAGGACCGTATGTCGTTAAGAAAGTTTTCTCTGGAGGTGCCATGATTCTCACAAATATGGACGGTGAAGAGCTCCCGCGCTCCGTAAATGCCGACACAGTCAAGAAGTATTACGCCTAGTTTTGAGTTGACAGTTCGCTAAGTTGAAAACCCGAAGGGGCGGCTTAGTCAGGCTTTTGGTCAGACCGGCTGTGGCATTTGAGCACATTTCGGAATTCGAAGTTGTTAGGGAGAATAGTGATCATTGTTTTTGTGTAACCCTTTCTTTCATGTACTATTTCCCAAACTTTTGTAAACCGTTGGAGTCGCGTTGTTAGCGAACTACCATTTTATTAATGAAATTTGAGCCTTTACCTTTTGTGGGCAAAACTTTAATTTTACGGCAATATTTGAAACAAAGTTATTTAAAGTATTCTTATTTTAAAATGTGTCGTGAATAATGAAAGGAATATTAACAGTTGTTCCGAGGATGGTCAAGCCATGAAATGCAAAACAATACAGTAATTTATCCTTGCATGATGAACATGTTTTCTTTCAAAATCATCACGAAGTGTTGGTTGTGTAAACTTTTGTTTCTAGTGGTACTAAGTTTGGTGACTCCCCAGCTTTTCCAGTTAAGCGTTGTTTTGGTTATCTTTATTTGAGCAGATTTCTGAAGTGTGGTACGCTTTGTCTCAAGCCAGTGGTCTATTAAGATTAGAAGATTAGTTTTGAATACTTTTCTCCCAGAAGATTTGAGCCTTGTAGCGTGATACGCTCTGACGTTGCTTGTTGGTTCCAGTTCCAGTTATTTTCCGTCTCTTTAAGATTGGCCGAGTATCTATTATTTTGTGATATCTTATCATCTTCAAGATATTCCGTCTGCCTGTCTCGTCAGCATAACATTCATTCATTCATTTACACTTATATCACGCATGCATATTCACATTTGTCGTTGATTTTGGGTCGTATACCTTGTTTATGGTTATTAAGACAATGTACATGTTCTTTCCAAGTAGAATGCTAGCTTAGGCAGAAAATGTGCTTCCCTTCTAAATTCCCTAACTGAGCTAATCCTCGTGGATGATTTTTTTATTTAGTCTTCCTTGCCCATTTCTGGATAGGATGAATCCCCAATCAAGTTATTTTCTCATTGGGTGGAGTCTTGTTTGACTTTTTTCTCTCTGGTTTATTCCTGAAGGGAGTTGATGTCTCTTGCATAGGCTATCTCAGGATTTTCTCCAAGCTAGGCAACCTGGACGAATGGTGCATTTATTTTGCACATTTAAGTATTTGACCTCCTTAGGAAGGATCTATTCATGGTCCCCTTTGACAAAGATTTCATTCTCTGGCAGGGTTATTGCAATTTTCTTCTGAATTACTCTTCGGAAAACGGCAAGTCGCGAGCTCTTCATGAGCAACTTGTACGTTATTTTTCTTCGGAAAACGACAAGTGGCAGCTCTTCATGAGCAACTTGTACGTTATTATTTTTGGAAAACGACAAGTGGCAGCTCTTCATGAGCAACTTGTGCGTTATTATTTTTGGAAAACGACAAGTGGCAGCTCTTCATGAGCAACTTGTGCGTTATTATTTTTGGAAAACAACAAGTGGCAGATCTTCATGAGAAACTTGTACGTTATTATTTTTGGAAGATAGCAAGTGGAAGCTTCTTTATTTGAGCAGCTTGTATGTCATAGCATTTTTGGACGACGGCAAGTGGCAGCTTCTTTATTTGAGCAACTTGTACGTTAGTATTTATGGAGGACAGCAAGTGGCAGCTTCTTTATTTGAGCAGCTTGTATGTCATAGTTTTTTTGGAAAACGACAAGTGGCGGTCTCTTCATGGGCAGCTTGTATGTTATTTTTTGGAAAACGACAAGTGGCAGCTCTTCATGAGCAACTTGTGCGTTATTATTTTTGGAAAACGACAAGTGGCAGCTCTTCATGAGCAACTTGTACGTTATTATTTTTGGAAGACAACAAGTGACAACTTCTTTATTTGAGCAGCTTGTATGTCATAGCATTTTTGGACGACGGCAAGTGGCAGCTTCTTTATTTGAGCAACTTGTACGTCAGTATTTTTGGAGGACAGCAAGTGGCAGCTTCTTTATTTGAGCAGCTTGTATGTCATAGTGTTTTTGGAAGACAGCAAGTAGCAGCTTCTTTATTTGGGCAACTTGTATGTTATTGACATCTTTGAACGATAGCAAGTGGCAGCTTCTTTATTTGAGCAGCTTGTGTATCTACAACCATATTATTATTTCAGCATTAATTGGTGTCTCTCCGGAAATCTCGTAGAGAAGTTTGTTATGAATCTTTACCTTCATAAGTTGGTAATTTATTATCAGCAAATTTGGTACATCTTTTGTCTATCTTTGACCTCGGGTTGTGAACTCACTGTTATTTTGGGTCAATAATCTATTTTGGTGGCCTATGCAAGATGCCTTCTTGGTTAGGGTCAGAGGTCGTTTTCTCTCAAATTTCATTCGCCGTCAAGAGTCTATCATTTGAAGTCGATGGCTCATTTCCCCAGTAGTGTATAATCTATGTTCCTGTGTTTTGTTGGTGTTTGGTTTCTCCAGCATTATCTTGTCTCATACAATATCATTCTTTGTGAATTTAAATACTACATTCATATCACAAATATAACGGCGGTATCTTAGGGCAAAAATTGCGTATTATGTATTTAAGTACCTTCAATCTCGTCGAGACGAAGATTTTAATCTTCATATCTCCAAATAGAAGAAACTTAAATAGGGGCAGCTGTCATACCCCAAATTTTGACCTAAGATACCACCTCCCATCTGCATTATTACATAGCAAGCATTCACAAGCGATTCAATCTATTTTTGTCAATTCTCGAGTCAGATTTCAAAAATTCATAACTTCTTCAAAATTTGACATTTTTTAGTGGTTCTTTTACATATGATTCTCCTCTGCAACAACTACAACTTTTCTTTACAAGTCAAGAGATGATTATGATTTGAAAATCCATGAAAAAATAGAAACGTTAGAAATTGTTGTGAATTTAGTGAAATTTAACTGATTTTTGTCCGACTTTATTAATTCTTGTTTTTCTTCATTTTTTATCATCTTTCTTTTATTCTTATTTCCATAAAAAAAGAAAATCCTAAAAATATTTAGTTCATTCTATTTTCATTTTATTTACGTTTTTATTCAAAATACAAAAATTAGTTTCCTTAAGTTTCATTTAGTTTTTTGTTCTTGTATCATTTAAGTTAAAATTATAGTCTTTTAGATTTAATTTAGTAAAAAATCTCAAAAAATAGTAATTTCACATTCTTTTATTTTTTATTTTTGCAAGTTCTTTATGTTAATTTAAAATTATCAAAAAATCTTAGTTACATATAATTTATATATTTTGCATCACTTTATTTGAAAAAAAACCAAAAAATTTAATATCTTTTTATTTCACTTTTATATTTTCATTTTAGTTTTACTAACAGTTATTCTATTATTATTGTCATTGTTGTTTATTATTAATATTATGATTATTATAAATATGTCCATATAAGTTTGTCCTTATGCTGCACAACATCAGTCCAAATTCTGCTGTTACTACTGCCCATTAACGGTCATATCTCTGCTGCCTCCACAACCAAAAAACCGTTGATCATCAGTCCAAAAACCTGTGCACATCAGTCTAGGAATTGCCTCAAATGGAACACACCAAAACTGCATTAGAAAAGCATTAAATCAGATTATTCCATTTGTTCAAACTCACCAAAGTTCCCTCCCAAAACCCCATTCTTATTCACTATAAAAATAGGCAGAAGCAATCGAAATAGAAGAGGAACAAAAAGAGAAATAACATAAAAACTTGCAGTGTTGTTGTTCGTTTTTGATAGAGAGGGTGAGAAAAAATAAGAAAAAGAAAAAGGCAGTACCCAAAGAAAAGAAAAAAAACAAAGAGTTCATAAAAAGTTCACAAAGGAAAGAAACCACAAACAATATCACCGTCTTCCTCATTCCACCATCATCTACATCAGTTTCCCTTCAAACCTCCATGGCTCACACGCTCTGTTCAACAACACAATAGCCACCATACCTTGTTTTTCACTCTCTGTTTAATTTCCGTTCCACACATCATCAATAAGCACAAACGAATTTTCAGAAGAGCAGGAGGAATTAAAAATGCATATTACCTCATCTCTGGATTTCTCTATTATTTCATTGTCAAAAATCGAAACCATCAGACTTGCTCTGATCTTGTAAGTCTCCCTACTTTTTTTCTTAAAAAAATTTGTTGCCATGCTTGTCATAATGATGCATGCTGTGAACTAGATATTGTTGCTGCATTTTTTGTTGTTGATGTTTCAATAAATCAGAACCCCCTGAGATTGTTATTGTTGTTTCTTTTACCATGAATGTTTGTCACCTTGTTGATTTGATGTTTAACTGCATGAAAAAACTAGAAACAGTGGTGTTGTTCGTTTTGATTTAGGAAGAGTTCGAAACCAGTAGCAGTGTTGTTGTTCGTTTTGATTTAGAAGGAGTTCGAAACAAGTAGCAGTGTTGTTGTTCGTTTTGATTTAGAAGGAGTTCAAAACAAGTAGCAGTGTTGTTGTTCGTTTTTGATTTGGGAAGGAATTCGAAGCCAGAAGCAGTGTTGTTATTCATTTTTTATTTAGAGAGTGAGAAGAGTTTGAATTGATGGTGCAGGATTCATTGTTGGTACTGTTCGATTTCATTTTAAGCAGAGAGAAAAGCACAGTTCGAAAGAGAGAAAAGCAGAGTTCGAAAGAGAGAAAAGCAGAGTTCGAAAGAGAGAAAAGCAGAGTTCGAAAGAGAGAGTTCGAAGAGAGAAAAGCAGAGTTCGAAAGATGGAGTTCGAAGAGAGAAAAGAGAGAGTTCGAAAGAGGGAGTTCGAAGAAAGAAAAGAGAGAGTTCGAAAGAAGGAGTTCGAAGAGAAAAAAAAGAGATTTCGAAAGGAGCATTGTTCGATTTCGATTTCAGTCCCATGCTGGACCTTTATTTCGTTTTCAATTTATAACCCAATTAATTAGTTTAGTTTTATAATTTATTTAAATCTTGATATTTCGTTTGGTCAGTATGTTAGTTAATTTTGTTAGTTTTTTTAACTAGTCTTTTATTGATAAGTTTGTAAGTTATCTCTTTGAATTTATTGCCCCCTTATGATGTTCCTCCCATGATACATGTTGGTTGAGTTTGTGATAATTTCGATTTAATTCCATGGCTTCTCTCTTGGTTTTCTTTTAAAATCTTGGAGTGTTTATACTTTTAGTTTTAATCTTCATGTTGCTTGCAAAAATCCAAGGGAATTGTTTAATTTTTGTCGACTTCATGTCATCAAAAAACATTGTGCGAATACCCTCATCCATTCCCCATTTATTATTTTAAAAACTTAAGATAATTTTCCCAAATATCCAATTTCTTCAAAACTCACACCTTTTAAGTCAAAACTTCGACATTAGGTCGTCGTATCCTCAAAAACTCGTCCATACCCATTTTTGGCCAAAACAATTTATTTTTAATCAAACAAACATTTTAATAAACAGATATTTCAAAAGGTTCATATAGAATACTATAGATACATTGGGTGCTAATACCTTCCCATTGTATAACCAACCCCCGAACCATAGACCTCTTTTCAAAAACGCCTTGTATTTTCATTACTTTTAAAAGTATTATTTTACATTGCATACTTTAGGGTTTTATTTTGCTCTTTCCCCTTTTCCCTTGGAAATAATAAAGTGCGGTGGCGACTCTTGCTTTTGTGAGACGAATTAATTAATAGTTCGATCTCCGATTTACCCCGCTATATTTTTTATCGCTACACAATCCTCTAATGAATCTACAACACCTTTGGTCAATGCGGATCACTTAAACATCGTTGATCATTAAATGACACTTGTGAGAATTCCAAATGGATGATATACTTGACAAAAAGCAAATGCAACTTGTTGTGTGGAGGCTTTGGTTCTACCAATCCTCTAATGAGTTCCAAATGCAAGCTTTAAGATGGTCATCCAACTAACCACTAATTATTGACTTGTCTTATTTTATGCTTTTATTCTTTTTTAAGCTTTATGTACCATTTACTTTTAGCATTTACATTTCATGCCATTTTCATCTTTGCTCATTTGAGAATTTACTTTCTTGCCATTTTTACTTTGCTCATTTGAGCTTTCCTTTTTCTTTCTTAATATACTTAATAATCAACATAAACCCTAAAAAGACTTTAATGGTACTTGGACTATTTGGTTAATATCCTTGGCATTATGGAGCAGGGGACTTTTCTTGGACTTAGGATTAGAAACATTGGCCTATCTTGGAGACCTTGTGATCTTATCTGATTATTCTGTCTGGAGTTCTTGAGGTTTACCTCAAGACATTAGGTTGCTTGTTTTTTGTTGTGTGAAGGTTTTTATGATTACACCCTTTATTTGTAATCTGGAATTCACCCGTATACAGCCGTTACTCTGCCCAATTTTTGTGTAGACTTAATACACTTGAAGTTTGGTTCTCTCAAGAGGTCTAATATTTCTTTGCTTGATTGGTTTCAATCCAAGGAAGGGGAATTCTATCTTGGCCCATAAAGTCAAGTATTGGCTTCTTGTAGGTTAGATGGTTCTTATCCCTAGCTTTTACCTTATACTTTGGGATATTCCTTTCTTCTCCCCCCATCTTCTTTAATTTCAAAAATCTTCTTCCCCCTTTTGAAAACTCTTCTTGTTTTTAAAACTTGAACCACTTTCACAATAAACTTGGACTTATGTTCATGAATTTTCAAAACCTTTTCATAAATAAACTTCGATCAACTTAATAATACTTTGACATTTTTTGTGAGAAGACTAAAAGTTAATCAATCTCATTTCAAACCATTTTGCCACTATGGCTTTATATTTTAAAACCTTTCTCAAAAGATTAGACTTTTGTCAATCCTTGTAGTGATGTAAACAACTATACTTCTACAATATGTAGTGAAGAGAAATATTTTCCACTTGGGTGATGAGTGAGGCATTGTTGATTTTTAAAATCCACTTTGAGATGATGCAAATTCTCCTTTCTCATGATTGTGGGTAGTAAGTATGTTTTTGCACACGGACAATGACGATGATTTATTATCTTGTAAAATCAATTAACATACCTATATTTCAAAATATTTTTGAAAGATGAACTATGTGTACCCTGATCCCCTATTGCATGAAAGGTGGTACGTTGGCACTAAAGATTCGCAGCCGCGGCGGGTGCAATAATTATAAAATAAATTTATTTCTTTCCTCACCTCCACCATCCTTTTTTTTTATATATACAACATTTTTTATAGCCAAAATATACAGATTTTTTACAAAGAGGTTCCTGCGGAGTACCATAGATGTTTAGGGTGCTAATACATTCCATTTGCATAACCAACCCCCTTACCTTGAATCTTTCCCCCTCTTTTTGGGTTATTCTCTCTTTTCCCATTCCTTTGGAAACAATAAAGAGCGATGGAGATTCTTATATTGATTTGTATAAAGTCTAGTCAATCCAATGGCTTAGACATAAACATTTCTACCGCTACAGATACTTAATAATCAACATGAACCATAAAAAACTTTCATGATACTTAGACTATTTGGTTACTATCCCTGGCATTATGGAGTATTGGAATTCTTGGACTTAGGATTAGAAACCTTGGCCTATGTTGGAGACCTTGTGACCTTAATTGATATTTTGTCTGGAGTTCTTGAGGTTTACCTTAAGACATTGGATTGTTTGTTTGTTTTGTGTGCAGGTTATTGTGATTACATACTTTGTTTGTAATCTGGAATTCACCCGTATATAACTGTTACTCTGCCCAATTTTTGTAAAGACTTAATACATTTGAAGTTTGGTTCTCTCAAGAGGTCTAGTATCTTTTCTTGCTTGGTTTCAATCCAAATAATGGGAATTCTATCTTGACTCATAATGTCAATGTTGTACCCCAAAATTTGCCCTCCCATATTCTTCAAGATTTTTCAAGAATCATCTTCAGTTGGTTCAAGGCTACTCAAGGGTTGCACAGTCCAAACATCTCCTAAGCCAGTCAAAAACTAGGGTTTTGGTTCTTGCAAATAAGTTGTGGTTTTCAATGGCTCAATCAAGTCCCACAGGCCTCTATACATTGTCAAGCATCTACATGCCAAGTTTCAAGACTCACAGAGGCAAATTGCACAATCAAAAGCCCTATTTGGTTCCCAATCAACTGCAGGGGCAATATGGTCATTTTGCAGTCAAAAGTCGGAATTTTTGGTCAACATCTTATTTTGAAGCCACAATCATCATTTGATCATTTCTTGATCATGATTCCTCAAGAATGGCTCAAAAATCATCAAAGATGCAAAAGTTGCTATTTTTGGACAGTTGAAAAGTCAACTGTAACTTGACTAGGGCATAACTTTTTCATGGTTCATCAGAAAAATCCCATCCAATGCTCATTTTGAAGGGGATGACATTTCCTACAACTCATATTCACATTCCAAGTCCAAGAAATGCTCCCACAAAAAGTTATCAATTTCTACATTATAGGTCAATTTCAACAGTCAACAAAAATGCACTTTAAGTCAAAGACCATAACTTGAGATTGGTGAATCCAAATGACATGGGACCAAAGGCATTGGTTAGAGGACTTCAAGACCTTTCCAAAATGTCCAAGAACATGTTCATAGGATCAAAATTGAGCAAGATATGCATTGGAGAAGTTGGAAAATGTTTGGGAATTTGCAAAAGTCAACTTTGCCCAAAACACCTCATTTTTGCTAATGGGCCTCAAATTTCCTCTTGAATCTTTGTCCAAGGCCTATGCACGACCCATTGAGCTTAAATTGATTTATTTTCTTATTTTTAATTAATTAATTGAATTTTTTATTAATATTAATTCATTTAATTGATTTAATTGTAGGAAAATACCAAGATATGGTTTTCAAATCTTTTTGTGATGCAAATAAACTCAACACATGCTGAAGATTTCGTGTATCAATCAAAGAGACAAAAATCTCCATGTTTGGCAAGTTTTGTTAATCAAAAAGATTGAAAATTATGTGATTGGAAATCAAAGATGCAAAACATAATGCCAAGGATCTTTTACCCAAGGTTTTACCCTAATTCCATTCCACTACATATACTAAAGCTAACCCTAATGCTGTAAACGTGCAAGCTGCTGTCAAAAGCCATAAGCCAATTCCAAAAATTCAAGAAAATTTTGAAAACTGAATTCAACCTTCCAGGCCGATTCAAAGCTTTCTCTTGATTCAAACACATTGCTAACATTCCCAGGAACGGATTGGAATCAAAAACAAGCCTTAACACTCCAAGAACACGCAAGAACAAGTCACACGGTTTGGTTATTTTTTCATAATGGTAATTCAATATTCATGCATTATTAATGAGATTTTTTGTGTGTATTGGATTGCTAGAAACTTTCTGAAGCTAATGGCATAGGTGAATTGCGTTATGGAGCCCTGAATCAAAAACCACCATGGATGAATTTTAGGGTTTTCAAGCTCTTAAATTGGGGGTTTGCTCTATAATAAAAATTGGACCTTGAGACGCATATGGTTGAATTCGTCAAAGCTAGACGAATCCAACCCAACCCTCGCGAACAATTTCTGATCATCACACGCCTGTTCGCTATTTTTGGTCATGCCATATTGTGGGGGTTAAAAACCCCCGTTATTTGATCTCTTTTTCTGCAGGTTTCATGAAGAAGACGAGGACGTGGTGCTGTATCATTGGGCAATTCAAATAATCAGCGCGCGTGTTTTGCTTTTCTAGCATAGGCATTGATTTTTGTATATTATAATTAAGTGTTATTATATTAACAAAGACAAGCGCTTGGCTCAGTGGAGGATGATGTGTTTGGCAATCAATGGGACCTGGGTTCGATTCCCAGGTCCACCCAAAAGCTCCATATTATTTTTTCTAACCTAATCACGTGCAGGCTTTACAATGCGTTCCATCATACACCTTATGAAAACAGGCGCCATGTGTCCTTATGTACAGATCTGATGGCTACCAGGAAAGGGACACCATGCTCATGAGTCAATGCACCTCTAGACGATTCAAGAAAGTCAACGCAGGCTTGGCTTATTGGGCCTAAACTTTCCAGGCTTAACCTCCATTCTGGGGTCAACACCCCCCCTGGTTAATTGCTTTTATTTTTATTTTCTTTTAACTAACTATTTTTTATTATTAATATTATTTATTTAACTAACATAATTAATACTAATTTTCATAATAAACTCAAAATTAAATATTTATAATATTTTTATTATGTATTAATTTCATTATTAATTTATTTTGTAAATAAAATACTAACAAATCAATTAGTTTAATTAGTTAATTTTAATCTTTTTCATAATAAATAAAATAGGTTAGAATTAGGGTTTCTTTTGACTTTTAATTTCTTTTATTTTATTTTCATTAAAACTCAAAAAACACAAAAAAACATTTTTCTCTTAATTAATTAATTAATTAGTTTAGCGTTAATATTTAATGCAAAGGACCAAAATTTCTTTATTTCTCAAAAGGGTCAAAACCCTAAGGACGTCCTGATTAAATTTCTTTTCGCGCATTATTATTTATTTTGATTATATTGATGTATCTGTTTCCGAGGATGTAATAGTTAATTAGGGATTTTACCTCTTTCTTTACTTTTCGCATTTATTTTCCAAACGGGTTATGTTTTTGGCGATGTATAGACCCGCGCCTTGTAATAGCGTAGATTTAATTTTCCGCAATTTATTTTACGCACTCTTAACTGTTAAAAATGCATGAAAGACTTGTATGAATAATAAAACCAACCCGTAGCTCACAAATAACATGTACAAGATAAATATAAACTGAAACAACGCACATGCACATGCCACTCCTAGGATACTCCTCACTGGTTGCCTCGAACATGGTCGTCAAGTATAGGGTGTTTTAGAGGTCGCCCTCCTGTCTAAAGATCCAGTTGCCTCGAAACGGTTGCCTCGGATAAAAAGGATCTAGGACATTAGGGTTACCGCTAAGGTGTCCTACCATTGCTTTGGTGACCACACATGTCCCTAATAATCGAATTGACCGGAATACCTCCAACGACGGTGCTACCTACCTCTCAATGGTGGGATAGCACTATCTAAAGGACTCTTACACAACCTAATTCCTTAGAGTAGGTAGATTTCTCCTGGGTACTTGCTCTTTCAAACAAACAAAATACTTTTCGCACCTACACTTTCCAAAAGTTTTCAAACAAATATTTCATACACTCTTGAGGACAGATACAAGAGTTACTTAGAAATTTTTCAAACAAAACTTTTTTCAAAACCCACACACACTTGAAAAGCAAACAATTTTTGAAAACATAGAGTGAGCAAGTACCTAAGAGCCCGTGGATAACCACGGATAGAAAGGGTGCTAACACCTTCCCTTTCTATAAATCTACCTCCCGAACCGAGAAACATTCTCGAAAAAGGAATTTTGCTGTGCTTTTGTCCTTTCCATGTTGTAGAATATAAAAGACGGTGGCGACTCTTGCTTACCGCGACATTTCGCGAACCAGCTTAAAAAACAGTCAGTTCTATTTCCACCGATCACAGTCAAGTATTGGCTTCTTGTTGGTTAGATAGTTCTTATCCATAGATTTTACCTTATGCTTTAGGATAGTCCCTTCTTCTCCTCTCATCTTCTTTAATTTCAAAAATCTTCTTCCTCCTTTTGAAAACTCTTCTTGTTTTGAAACTTGAACCAATTTCATAATAAACTTGGGCTTAGGTCCATGCATTTTCAAAATATTTTCATAAAAAAACATCCATAAACTTAATAATACCTTGACATTTTTTGTGAGAAGACTAAAAGTCAATCAATCATATTTCAAACCATTTTGCCACTTTGGCTTTTATTTTAAAACCTTTCTCAAAAGATTGGACTCTTGTCAATCCTTGTAGTGATGCAAACAACTATACTTCTACAATATGTAGTGAAGTGAGATATTTTCCACTTGGATGTTGAGTGAGTCATTGTTGATTTTAAAATCCAAGTCATATCCTCTATTTTGAGATGATGCAAATTCTCTTTTCTCGTGATTGTGGGTAGTAAGACTGTTTTCCACACGGACAATGACGATGATGTCTTATCTCATGAAATTAACCAACACATTTGTGTTTTAAATTTTTAAAAGGTGAACTACCTGTACCCTGATCCCCAATTGCACGAAAGGTGGTACGTAGGCACTAAAGGTTCGCAACCGCAGCGGGTGCAAAAATCATTAAAAAAAATATACTTCTTTTCTCACCTCCACCATCTATTTTTCATACAACATTTTTATATCCAAAATATACAGATTTACAAAGAGGTTCCTGTGGAGTATCATAGATGTTTAGGGTTCTAATACCTTCCCTTTGCATAACCAACCCCCTTACCTTGAATATTTCCCCCTCTTTTTCGGTTACTCGCTCTTTTCCCATTCCTTTGGAAACAATAAAGCGCAGTGGTGATTTTTATTTTGATCTGTACAAGTCTAGTAAATCCAATGGCTTAGTCTTAAACATTTATACCGCTATAGAAAAAAAATGGCGAATTCACTGGGGAAAGATCGACCTCTTATTGGTCCATCACTAAGTGGGTTGAGCCTATCTTTGTTTATATCTGTATATGTGCTATTGTTGTATATGTGTTATTTGTTTTATATATGTTTGTTTGGACTTTCCTGGTTTTCAGGGTGCTTGGTGATTACTTATAAGTCCTATACCCGGACTTGGGTAAATTTAAGATAGGACGGGCGGTATATTCATGTTAACTTTGAGGGAGTAATCCCAAAAAAGGAGGCATGAGATCACCCACTCAGTGGAGGCCCCTTTGACTGTAGTGTCATTTACTAAGTAATAGAGAAGATGTACTGCTTTCGACCTGGAAGCCTGATGAAGCTGAGGACCGTAGAATACCTAACCTATCTTGGCCTTTTAGGTGTAGTGCGGAAGCCATGACAGAGTAATCCAGAAATAGTTGTCATGCGATACTATGCTCGGACAAGTTTTTCTTGAGAATGTTACTAATTACCGAGTTAATTAGGAAGTTAGTAATATCCGAAGGAAGGGTGTAGACTCTGGGAACCTTTAGAACCTTGTTCGGCAGGTGATATCTTTTAGACCATACCTTATGGGTAGTACCTTAGACCTCATGCTCGTGACGTTGAACCTATGAACCGTTTGTGATCTGGTGTGTGATTGTTGCATCATGCATCCATGCACTCATAAGCATCTTTTGAAGAAATTTCATTTCAAGGGACTTAAAAGTTGACCATTTGTAAATATCTCAGGTACCTTTTGACCATGGATTCTAGAAAAAGAAAGACCAGGAAATACAGTTTCAAAGATCCCAAGCTAGATGAGTTGATCAGTCAAATTCCTGCGATTGAGTGTTCTGCAGACTTTCAGAAGAAGTATGGATCCATTATTCCTCTCATGAAGCTTAGGATAAAGAAGGATATTCTCTCGACCTTGGTCCAGTTCTATGATCCGATGTATCATTGCTTTACTTTCCCTGACTATCAGTTGATGCCTACACTAGAGGAGTATTCTGATCTGTTGGATTTACCTATTACTGATCGTGTTCCTTTTACTGGTTTGAAGGGTGAGCCAAAATCACACGAGATTTCTGCTTTGATCTATCTGGGGAATTCTGAGGTTGAAGCCCATATGACTACTAAAGGAGGTATTAGAGGATTACCAGCTCAGATCTTATTGGAGAAAGCTCGTTACTTTTCCAGGATGAAGAGTACATTCGCTTTTGAGGCCATCTTTCCTCTACTTGCTTACGGGTTGTTCTTATTTCCTAATGTGGATAAGTTTGTCGACATTAATGCTATCAGGATCTTCATGATTAGAAACCCAGTTCCTACATTATTGGGTGATGCTTACTACTCTATTCATCTTCAAAATTCTTATCACGGTGGGATGATTATCTGTTGCATGCCTCTGTTGTACCAGTGGTTTGTTTCTCATATGCCTCAGTCTGATTCTTTTTAGGATGTAAGGAAGGAACCCCCTTGGGCTCCTAAGATCATGGCACTTACTCACGTGTATATTGATTAGTATCACCGGGCTTACAAGGATGTAGAGATTGCTGACAGTTGTGGCAGTTTCCCCAATGTACCTCTTCTTGGTACAAAGGGAGGAATTAACTACAACCTTGTTCTTGCACGATGACAACTTGGTTATACGATGAGGGATAAACCAAATAGTATTCATTTGAGTATTTTCTTTCTGAAGGAAGGAGAAGACCATAAGGAAGCTAGGGAGCAGATTGCAAAGGCCAGGCGTCACATTCACAGGAAGAGTAGGAAAGACTTGGGACCTAGGGGGTGTTTCTTTGGAGCCCTATCTTCAGTGGGTCCAAATGAGATCCATTCAGTTGAAGATGTCGTATTCCCAGGAAAAGCTTGTGCTTGATTTATTTGTGAAGACCACTCCTCCCTTATTGGATTATATAGAAGAGCTACATCTTGCTTTGGTCAGGATGCAGTAGGAAAAGGAAGCTTGGAAAAATAAGTGCCAAACTCTAGAGATTTCCTACAGAGCAGACTTGAAGGAGAAAGACGACTTGATTAAGATTCTTGAGAGTCAGGCTGTAGAGACCATGGAGAGACAAGGGGCTTTATTTTCTCCTAAGCCTCAGTCAGATGCTAGTTGCTCACTTCCTGATTCAGGTAATTGGAAGGAGGTTTCCACCAGATATGCGGAAGAAAACCAGAGGTTGGGGGCTCAGATTTCAAGGCGTATAGGGAAGCGCCAGCGTATAGAGTGATCTCCATCAGCTTTGCTTCTTAGGGTTTTAAACTTTATTTTCATCTTGTACTTGATATTATTAAAACTTGTAATCCATTTTGAAGTTATTATAATAAAAATTTTCAGTATTTCAAATATGTTATTACTTTGATATTTGCAATTTGTATATAAATCTTTAAGTCCCTTGAAAAATTAATAATAAAATAAATCATGTGCATTGCACATCATGCATCATATTGCACATATTTCTTGCATTTCTTTGCATATCCAGGTGTCTTACCAAGCTTCTTTACTTCATTCAGCAAACTGTCTCACCACTACAACACTCGAGCTAATTTCAGAAGGAAGATGGAAAACTTAGAACAAGACAATCGCGAGCTGTGCGAGGAAGTTTCTGCTTTGAAGGCCGGCATGGCCAATATTACTGGTATGATGGAATCTCTGGTGGTTGCTCAGAATCAGCCACCGAGTGTTCAACCTCAACAAGCAAGGGTTACTACTGAAGCTCCGACTGTTCTTGTGCCTGCTACTCTAGTTGTTGTTCAGAACCGCATGCCCCAAGGTTGTCCCTAGGGAATGCCAGAGAAATTTGTGCCTGAAGGTTTCAATCTTGGTCCTCAAGATACTCCAATTGTTCAGACTACTGTTGCTCCTGCACCTCCTATGCTGCATGTTGCTCCTGCTGCACCTCCTTCGTTGAATATGGTTCCATTTTCTAATGATGATATGTGTCGTCCTTTTCCTAGACCAAGTGAAGACTTGGGTCTCTATGATAGAATGGATGATTTTCAAGAGCAGTTTGACAAGATGCAGAGGGATATGAAGGCCCTCACGGGAAAGGAATTGTTCGGGAAGAATGTGAATAATTTGTGCTTGGTCTTGTGATACGGTGGTAGAACTGACTGTTTTAGGAAAATGCTGGTTTGCGTTTTGCGTTTGTGTTCACAAAATGTCGCGGTAAGCAAGAGTCGCCATCGACTTTTATTTTATCCAACTGGAATGGAAAAAAGCACAGCAAAATTCCTTTTTCGAAATTTTGAGTACGGGGGGTAGATTATATAAAAGGGAAGGTATTAGCACCCTTTCTATCCGTGGTTTTCAACGGGCTCTTAGGTACTTGCTCATCATTTTAAAGAATTGCTTGTGTGTGTTTGTTTTTGAAAAGTTTTTGTTTTACTTCGTTTTAACCCTTGTATCAGTCCTCAAGAGTGTTACAAAGTGTTTTTGAAAACATTGTTTGAAAAGAGTGTAAGTGTGGAAAAGTTTATTTTGAGCAAGTACCTACTAGCATCTACCTACTCGAAAAAAGAATGTTTCTCTTCTTGTTTCCTTTAGACAGCGCTATCCCACTATTAGTGAGTAGGTACCACTGTCGTTGGAGTTGTAAGGGTCAATTCGAAAGGGACGTACGATCACTAAAGCAGTGTTAGGACGTCTTAGTAATAACTCTAGTGTCTTAAGATTATATTCGAGGCAACATTTCCGAGGAAACCTTTTCGAGGAATCATTTCCGAACGGGACATTTGATCTTTGTTTAGACAAGAGGGCGACCACTAAACCACCCTATACTTAATGATCGTCTACCGAAGGCAACCAAAGTTTGAGTATACCCTAGGATTGCGCATGTTCGAGTGATTTGATTTCAAGTTATTATCTTTGCACATTTAGGGTTTGCTAACCATTTTAAAATTAACATACAGTCTTGTCATGCAATCCTATTATCATACATCTAACAGTTAATATTTGCAAAAATTAAAATGCGAGAAATAAAACTACACTATTACAAGGCTTCGGGGAGGGGGATTAATTACATAGCCAAAAACCCGTAAAACGATAAATAAATGAAAAGTCCTAATTAAACTATTACATACCATGAGCAGTTACATTAATATCGTAAAAATAAATAAACGCGCGATAAATTAAGAACGAGGAAAAATTAGGGTTTTGACCCCGTCTAAACCTAATTGAAAGACAAATCATTTTCTTTTGTTGTTTTTCATTATTTTGAGAAAAAAGGTTTTAATGAATAAATACAAACCTAATTACTATTTAATTTAAATTAAGGAAAATAATTAATTTTGACCTATTTTTGCATTTTTATTATTTTTAAGAAAAGAAAATAAAAATAAAAATCAAACAAATCCTAATTTTCTAATTTATTTTAAATTATTTACAAAAAGGTTAAAGTTGCCCTAAAATTAAATTAAACTAAAATTAAATTAATTTTGACAAAATATAAAAAAAAATCCTAAATTCTAATTTGATGAAAAGTTGAGTTTATGATTTTTTTTGTAAAAAAGAATTAATTTTTATGTGAGAAATAATTAATCAAAATAAATAACTAAAAGAAAAATATAAAAGAAATAAGAAATGGGCCTGGTATCAAAGCAAAAAGGGGGGGTGTCAATCTGACTTTTCAGCCCAAAATCCCTTGGCCCACGTTGACTTCTCATGATCCACTACATTGGCTTGACTAGAGTGCATCATGGACTTCCATTATGAATCCTTAGATCTAGCTTGTTGGACATCTGGTTGGCTGAACATTGAGGGCGTATGGTGATCTCCTTGCATGTACATGTTCCTGATCATACAAGAAATAAAACCATGAAATAATATGGGGGAGACCCGGGATTCGAACCCAGGCCCTTTGGCTTTTTCCAACGCTTCCTGACCAGCTAAGCTAACGTGCCTTGTTGTAAAAAAGATAGCAATCAAACATTATAGGAGAATAGTGAGCATTTGGGACCCTTTTGATTCAAACATCTTGATGCAAACTGAAACCCTAATTTGAGGTAGACTGCCTTAGGAGAGAATTTGTATGGTCAACTCTTGGACTTCCTTGAGCAATTTGAGGATCTCACTTGAAATGAATTGAGAAATATGGGAGGGCAAATTTTGGGGTACAACAGGTCCCAAATGTTAAGATACTTGCAAATTTTAAAGTCCCAGAATTCGAGAAGTACAAGGGAAACACTTGTCCTTGTGCTCATCTTGTGATGTATGTAAAAAGAATGTCTACCCATACTGATCATCAGCGTCTGCTAATTCACATTTTTTAGGATAGTTTGATTGGTGCTGCGTTAAAGTGGTATATGAGTTTGTACAATGTCAATATCCATAGTTTCAATGACTTGGTGGAAGAATTTATTAGACAATATAAATACAACGTGGACATGGCGCCTGATCGTGATCAACTCAGGGCTATGGTCCAGAAAGACAGGGAATCATTTAAAGAATATGCACAGAGATGGCGTGAGCTAGCCGCCCAAGTGATTCCTCCCATGGAAGAGAAGGAGATGACTAAGATTTTCTTGAAGACTCTGGGTGTTTTCTACTACGAGAGGATGGTGGCGAGTATGCCAAGTGACTTTACTGAAATGGTAGGCATGGGTATCGGCTTAGAAGAGGCTTTAAGAGAGGGTCGTTTAACAAAAAGTGAAAGTTCTGGAAGTTCGAAGAAACCATCTTATGGGTTTGCCAAGAAGAAGGAAGGAGATACAAATGATATTATGCAAGAGAGGATGGTTAACACTCCTAGAAGAAATTATCAGCGTCATCAGCAAGTCGCATTAGTAACTCCAGTTGTTGGTGTAGCTCCAACTATCGTTGCTTATCAAAGACCATCACATCAAGGGAATCATGGGTATAATCAGAGAAGGGAGAGTTATGATCGTATCCTTATAAGTTCAGACCCGACCACCTCCCGTTGTACCATCACCATTGCCTTGGTATTACAAGGCATACCAAACATGTGCTTTTCATCAGGAAGCACCAAGGCATAATGTTGAGAATTGCTATCCTTTGAAGACTGAAGTATAGAAATTGGTGAAGTCTGGTATCTTATATTTCAAGGATGTTGGCCCTAATGTGAAAGGCAATCCTCTGCCCAAGCATGGAGGAGAAAATGCTGTGAATATGGTGGCCAATTGTCCATTCGACTTCTGGATTTTTAATATTAATCTGGTTAGAGGAGATTTGGTGAAAATGCATGCAAACCTCTGTGAATTTAGCAGTACGGATATACAGGGTTGTGACAAGATAAAGGTTGATTTGTAGGAGATGATGGTTGGGGGTCTCATCCACATAAGCAGGCCTAGGGAAGAGTATGAAGAGCAAGTAAACATGGTTTCTGGATGTCCTGGAGAGTTCAAAATCTTTGATGTGGAACATATGAATGAGGATCTTGTATAATTTCACGCTACTTTCTGCCACATGGCTGGTCAGATAGAACATCAATATGGATCTTACCTAATTTGCTGTCAGGACTCCCGAGGATGTTCAATTGTAAGGAAAGGTGTTCAGTTATTGTTGGATAATGGAACCATCAAGGTACATATTAAAGGGATGATTACCACGAAGTTGATATGATTGAGGTTTGTTTGGCTGAAGAAGAGTCGGATGATGAGTATGCCTCTGCAGATGAGTTCTTCTCCTCAGATGAAGATTTGTTTTCCAGGGATGACTCTGAAATGACTGATTGTATTGAAGAGGTAGTAAATGTTATTGTGCCTTTCTTTGGTGCACCTACCCATTTCAAGTTGAATATCATAACAAGCCAACTATTACTCCATTGGTGATTAGTTTGTCGGGTTCTGTCCCCAACAAGTCAGATAAGGTTGTATCATATAAATATAATGCTACAATTTTAGAGGATGGTGTGGAAATTCCTATCCAGCCAATGCCTAATGTTGGAAATATTGTTAAGACTAGCAGGGTGACCCGCAGTGGTCGAGTATTTTCACCAGTTGTTCGTGGAGATGTTAGTACTGGAAAGAAAGTTGTTGAAGATGTTGAACCCAAGAAGGCAGTGGGTGAATCTAGTGGAGCTACGCTAGAAAAGGAAATGTATAATATTTTGAAGATAATCAAGATGAGCGACTACAAAATTTTAGATCAGCTACTGCAGACTCCTTCAAAAATATCTATCTTGGCTTTATTGATGAACTCCTCTGCTCAGAGAATCTTTGATGACAGTATTGGAGAAAGCTTTTGTGGAAAGTGACATTCCTGTAGACCAATTCAGCAGTGTAGTAGGGAACATTAATTCATGTAATAACCTGAGTTTCTGCAATGATGAACTGTCCGATGAAGGAAGGAATCACAATTTGTACCTCCACATCTCTATGAACTGCATGAATGATTCACTCAGCGGCCCCGTATTCTCCTTGACTACTCAAGGGCTACCGGTATCCAAAAATATGTCACACTAGCGTATCTATTGCTTAGACCATGTTGGTATACCCTGCACAATTCCCACAACGTATTTCTACTTACCTATAAGGTATCCCAAATCCGGGTAGAGGATTCAAACCCAAACAAAGAACCAAAATGTAAAGCATACAAGTCAAACAATGAAAGCAATTAAATGTGATTTAACCCTAAGGTAACCCCACTTTTAAAATATTCCCCAGCAGAGTCACCAGTTATGTGATACGGTGGGAGAACTGACTTGATTGTTTTGTGTTTAGTCGCAAATGTCGCGGTTAGCAAGAGTCGCCACCGGCTTTTCTTTTATCCAAATGGAAAGGTGAAAAAGCACAGGAAAGACCTTTGAGATTGTTTTCTTGAGTTCGGGGGTAGATTATAAAAAGGGAAGGTATTAACACCCTTTTTATCCATGGTTTTCCATGGGCTCTTAGTTACTTGCTAGATCACTTGCTTTTGTTTGAAAAATGTGCTTTGTGGTTTTTGAAAGTATTTTGTAAAGGCGCCATCGTTTAGGAAAACTTTGTAATGATTCTTGTTCGTAAGAATGTATACAATGTGTTTGATCTTTTGAAAATGTTTTCAAGTTTTGAAAGATGTTTTGAAAGTATTGGTGTTTGTTTTGAAAATAGCAAGGATGTTTTTGTTTTGAAATGGAGAAAGTAACTAGGAACATTCTGCCTACTCAAAAGTATTTCATGTTCATTTCCTCTTTCCTTTGACATTGTTATCTTACCATTGATTTGGTAAGTAACCCTATCTTTAGATGTAAAAGGGACGGGCAAGGGTCATCGTATAACCATGACTAGCAATGTTGTAAGATACCTTAGCATTTTATTTAGGGACTAAGATCATTTTGAAAGGCAACATGGATAGCGTCATCGAGGGACTATGATCTTGTATTTTGCTTGTTTTTGCTAAGATACCTCACATGCATAACATGGCCATTTTTGTAAGGAAACCAAGTGGATTTACCTTAAGGGTGTTGTGTGCAAGTGTATTGGTTTACATGCTTGATTTGTCTTTGATTAAGGTTTTCTAAGCATTGATTTTAATCTTTCCATACAAACCCTAATTACTAGCATTGGTATATAAAGCGTTTAAATTGCAGAAATTAAAAATACTAAGCTATTACATCACTCAGGGGAAGGGATATACAAATTACAAAAATGGGGAATTTGCAAGAAATTAAAATCCTAATTATCTATTACAACCATATTGAATTTTGAATAAATATACAAAATAAAGATAAAATGCAAGAATATAAAATGTAAGAAGAAAAATGTTTTTTGTTTGTTTTTTCAAGAAAAGGTTTTTTGACCTAATTAATTAAAATAAAATGATTAACTAGAAAATAATAAAATTAATATTAAGTTAGTAAAATAAATTAATTTAAAGAAAATAATTTTTTTAGGGTTTTGGAGATTAAATTAAACTAGTAAATAAAATAATTAAATAAAAAAAACCTAAATTCTAAGTTGATTTTAATTTAAAAAATAATATAATAATAATTAAAATTAAATTATCTAAGCATTTAAAAAAGGGGGAAATTAATTTATTAAAGAAAATATAAAAGAAGTGTTTTTGTTCTTTTGTTTTTGTGAAGAAAAAATAAACTAAATGAAAATAAATAATAAAATATAAATATTTTTGGATTTATTTATTAATGAAAATAATAATAATAATAATAATAATAATAATAATAATAATAATAATAATAATAATAATAATAATAATGGTAATATTAATAACAAAGAAAATATAGAATAAAAATGAAATAAAAAAAGAAAATAAAATAGTAAAGAAAAATAAATGGGCCAGGGGTGCAAGCAACAAGGCAGGGGGGGGGGGGTCAGAGGTAGCAAAAAAAAATAAAGCCCAAGCAAGAGTAAAAAAATGTGAAAAAAATGGAAAAGGCAACGCGCTGAGGTTCGAACCCATGACCTCTTGGTTACCAGCGTGTTGCCTTACCACCAGGGTGCCTATACATCTGTTAACTTATGTCAAACCATAAATATATATTAGAAACTGCTTCCTGAAGACAAACTTCATCTTCAACCTCGCGCCTGGCCGGACCACCTGCATCTTGCTCATTTCTCATCCATTTGCAAAAGTGTAAACATGAATCTTGTGGCAAATTTCCTCACGATTTCAGACATGTAAAGCATTAAAACTATAGATCAAAGACAAACATGAATTTTAATGACCCTAATCTGAACCCTAACTTTTCCAGAAATTTCATTCTTAAAATTCTCTAAGCTCAAGCAACATAAATGAAAACTATGGACATGGTTAGCTTCAGGGAAATGATATCTACATTTTTCATTCACAAATTAAACATTAATGATGCTTGTATGAAGAGTTCCAAGTTAAAGAAACTTACCTCAAAACTGGAAATCATATTCTGAGTTTGAGCACTCCTCAAGGTGTTGTGATGATCAGAATAGCTCCACTGAGATCCCAGGAAGCTAATGCAATATTTAGTTTATACTGGAGATGGCTGAATCGTGTTGGAGAAGTCCAAGTGCAAAGCTCTATTTTTGAGCATGGATGATGGTGTTAATGGTGTTACAGTCTTGTAACAGGGTGTGGGATGAGTTCTAAATGATGTTTATAAGCTTTAGGAACCAAAAGGCTTGAAAACGCACGAGGGAGATGTGAGTTTCAAACTTTTGTTCAGGTTATGCAAGAATGGAATTATGTGATACAATTTTGACTTCTTGTGTGTTTGAGGGCTTAAGCATGCGTGTGTTTTGATGCCAAGGACCTGTACATAAGTAATGAGAATGTTTGAGTGCTTCAGAGGGTCAGAAGTGCAAGCTCTAGACTGATTGCTATGTTACTTGATTTTGAAGAAAAGTGAAAGTATGGTTCCAAGATGAAGTACAAGCATAGGCTGAGTGATTGTGAGGCTTGAGCCAAACTTCTTTTGAGTTATAGGTCGTGTATTATCAGAAGAAAACAATTTCAAGGCTCAAGAACAGGTTTTATGTATAAAGCTACTTTTTCAAAATGGCATTGTCCTCTTTCTTCCTAAAATGGACATAAAGCATGGGCATTGCATTGAATGCTTGAGTTAAAGCCTCTAAAAGCTGTGCAAGCATTTAATTATGGTGTTCCTAACAAGTTTGAGGCATGTAAGGCAAAGATTATGCAGCATAGGTTTGAGATTTGAATTCGTGTTCATCACAAAATGACCTATAATTTTAGTTTGAAACCCTAAATTCCTCTCTTCGATTCTCCTTGCTCAAGAATAATATCAAGGAATTCTTTGGTATTTTAGAAAGCTTGTAATGTTCTCTACAACCCCTCTTTCAATCACTTTTGAAAATTTACCTTGGAACTATATGAAAAATTTCCATGAAGTTAGGTCAAATACCTGCCTAAACTAAGGCAAATTTTTCACTAAGTGTTTAGTTTCAAGACCATGACTTCATGAATTAATAACTTGAGATCTAAGAATTTATAGGAGAAGTTGTGTATAGAAATTTTATAGATCTCATGGAGATCTAAAACATTCATTTTGAAAGTTTCTTTTGAATCATCTTGCATCATGGTGAAAAATTGGCTCAAAGTTGTGAAAAAACATGAAGTTTTCAACACTTAGAAAATTTCTAAGTTTGAAACCTTTGACTTTTCAAAATGAAATCTTGACTTTTTGATTTCTTGATGAATAAGTTTCATATTTTGACATGTTTTGATAAATTGTGATCTTTGACACTTGATTTGGACCAAAAAGTCAAAGTTTGACTTTTCAGTATGCAGTTGACTTTTGATCAGTTGACTGAAAATCAACTATCAATCAATTGATCTTGAGCAATGTTTTGAGTCATGCCATTAGGTCAAAATTATGCAATTGAACTATTGAGATCATGCTTCAAACCAATTAACCATTTTCTAGGTCAAAAATCAGAAATTGCACTTTCTCAATTAAAACCCTAATTTTTACCATTTTGCCTTTTTGATTATTTGATCAAATTTCTTGAGGAATTATGGTCCAAACTTGATCAAATGATACATATGAGTTTATAATGTTGATATGGATAAAAAATTATGAAGTTTGACTGTAAATTGGCCACAGTTGACTTTTTCCCCAATATAGTAGATTTTTAGGTTAACTGCTCAATTGATTGGGCAAAAATGTGATCCAAAGCTTGAAACTTGACGTGAGTAATCTTAGGGGTCTATAATGATCCATGGAAGTCATATGAGGCATTGAAAGTTCAATTATCCTTGTGCAATCTTAAACTCTAATTTTAGTCATCAGTGCTTAAGGAGGTGTCTTGTGCTGATTAATCCTTGTGCAGTCTTGAACCAAAGGAGATCTTGTGAGAAAATATTTGATAAATGAGAGGGAAAATTTTGGGGTAAAACTGAATGCATGGTTTGTTATATGACCTAATGGAGGGTATTTACATGAGAATTATGAGATGCATAACCCAGATAAAAGTAAAAGGGTAGGCAAATTTGGTGTATTACAGCCTCCCCTATTTAATTGTCTTAAACCTGAAAGTACGATTGGCCTTATCTTTCAGGAGTTCAAGGTAGAAGATGATTAAATTCCAATGCCAAAAATTTGTTCGGAAAGAAAATGTGAGTGTTTATTTATTTCAACTTTTTTATGATATCTTGTTGGGGAAATAATTTTTTGTTTTCTTGGTGATGAACTAGAAAGGTGATTGTTCGTAACATGGCAACAACGTCGAAATAGGTTTTAGAAACCGACGCAAAGAGTGCTTGAAAACTGACACGAAGAGTGTTTAAAAGTTGACGATGATGGGTCTTTAGAAATCGACAACACGAGTGTTTAGAATAGGACACAACGAGTGTTTAGAAATTGACACGACGAGTGTTTAGAAGAGGACACGATGAGTGTTTAGAAATCGAAACAACGATCGAAGGTAAATGACACGACGAGTGAAGGTAAATGACACGACGAGCATATGAAGATAACACGAAATATGTTTAGAAACCGACACGAAGAGCAAAGGTAAATGACACGATGAGCGTCTGAATATAACATGACTCGTGTTTAGAAACCGACACGACATGTTTTGGAAGATGACACGACGGGTGTCTATAAGTCGACACGACAAGTGTTGGAAGAAAAACATCATCGGTGATCCGTAACAGATTAACATAGATGTGATTCTGAAACAATACTGAAGAACATTAGAAGAGGACACATACAAGTATCAAGGAATGGATAACAGAGATAAGTATTTAAATCAATACTGACGAGTATTGAAAGAAGATATAGACGAGTATCAAAGAAACATTTACACGGACGAGTGTTTAGATCAATATAGACGAGTATCAAAAGAAAGTAGAAACGAGTATCAAAGAAATGATTACACGGACGAGTGTTTGAATAAATACGGACGAGTATCGAAAGAAGATACGGAAGGATACCATGGAAAGGTTTAACACGGACGAGTGTTTGAATCAATACTGTTGTACCCCAAAATTTTCCCTCCCATATTCTTCAGAGTTTTACCAAGCATCACCTCAAATGGTTCAAAGTTTACTCAAGGGCTACACAGTCAACCATCCTCCTAGGGCAGTCAAACTAGGGTTTTGGTTCCTGCAAGGAAGTTGAAGTTTTCAAGGGCCCAATCAAGTCCCATATGCTCATACCCATTGTCAAGCACCTACATGTCAAGTTTCAAGGCTCACAAGGTCAAGTTGCACAGTCAAAAGTCCCATTTGCTCCACAGTCAACTGTAGGGGCAAAATGGTCATTTGGCAGTCAAAAGTAAAAAATTTTGGTCAACATCTTATTTTGAAGCCACAATCATCATTTGATCAATTCTTGATCATGATTCCTCAAGAATGGCTCAAAAAGTCTCAAGATGCAAAAGTTTCTATTTTTGGACAGTTGAAAAGTCAACTGTAACTTGACCAAGGCATATCTTTTTCATGGTTCATCAGAAAAATCTCATCCAATGCTCATCTTGAAGGGGGAGACATTTCCTACAACTCATCTTCACATTCTAAGTCCAAGAAATGCTCTCACAAGAAGTTATCAATTTCAACATTATAGGTCATTTTCAAAAGTCAACAAAAAGGCACTTTAAGTCAAAGACCATAACTTGAGATTGGTAAATCAAAATTACATGGGACCAAAGACATTGGTTAGAGGACTTAAAGACCTTTCCAAAATGTCCAAGAACATGTTCATAGCTTCAAGATTGAGCAAGATATGCATTAGAGAAGTTGGGAAATTTTTGTGAAATGGCCAAAGTCAACTATCCTTGAAATTTCATTTTTGACAAAAGGGGCCCACTTTTTCAACTTGATTCAGCTTGGCCATGCTTCCCACGTGTCCCACAATTTATTTCAAGATTTAAAATTAATTTTTCCATTTTTATTTAATTTTATTTGATTTAATTCATTTTAAATCTTTTAAAATCAAATAAAAATCAAAGAAATTAATGGAGGGATATATTTTGTGATTATTAGCTTTGATACACCTTAAAACACATTCCAAATTCGTGCAAGGGCCTATTCCAAGCAAGAATTCAAATTTGACACAAAAATGGAAAGTTGTTTCAATGGAGTTCATGGCATAATCTCAAACATGAATGCAAATGCTTAATGACCATTATTTGGATTGATACACATTTCATTACTATATATACAAGCCTTTCCAACCTCATTCAAAAAATAGAGTGTGTGCAGAAACGGCCAAGAGCAAAACCAAAAATTATTCAAAAAGTAAGAGTTCTAAAACATAGTTGCGAGCATCTTCAGATCAAAACAAGCACGTGGTTCTATTCCTTGCCACACCCTGAAGCTAAAGCAACCTTTGCCAAGTCCTGAGGCTCATACCGCGCTGTAAGTTCTTCCCAGGTCCCCCATAATTCTCATATCATTTTTGTTAACGTGTTATTGTGCAGTTTCTCAAGTAGTTTCCACCATAAGCCTCACCCATCCAACAAGCCAAGTGTCATTGGAGGCAGATCTAAAGGCCCAGAATGCAAGAGTACTATGCTCTGGAGTCAGCGCATGCGTAGGCAACCGAAAAAAGGTAAATAAGGCTTCTTGTTGTTGGGCCAGAATTACTTCAACACCTCCAAATTTCAACCCACACCCCCCTTGGTTTTACTTCTTTTTTTTTCATTTTGTTTTGTTTTTCTATTATTTTAATTTTTAACCATTTTTTATTTTTATTATTATTAACAAATTAACTTAATTAACATATTTTCATAAAATCAAAAAATAGAATTACATCATTATTATCATTATTATTTTATTTATAAAATAAACATTAACTAAAATAGTTTAATTAGGCCATTTTAATTCCTTTCTAAAAAATTTAAAATAGATCTAGAATTAGGTAAAGTTAATTTTAATTTTATTCCATTTCTTTTATTTCATAAAAACATAAAAAAAACAAAAATATATTTTCTTTTAATTAATTAGTTTAATTATTTAATTAATTGCATTAAATTGACAAAAAGACAAAAAAATCAATTTCTTTTCTAAAAAGGGTCAACACCCTTAAGACGTTCCCAATTATTTTATTCGCGCGCATTTACTTTATTTGATTATTATGTAATTGCCTTCAAGAATGTAATAGTTAAATAGGTTTATTGCTTTATTTAATTTCCGTACTTATTTACTAAAAAACGGGTCTTTGTAATTTTTGGTGATGTATATACCCGCTCCTTGTAATAGCGTAGGATTTATTTTTCCGCAATTTACTTTCTGCACCCCTTAACTGCTAAACTTGCATGAAAGAATGTATGTAAATAAAAACAACTCGTAGCTCACTAATTACAAAGACAAACATAACATGAATACAACACACAATGCACACACCACTTCTAGGGTACGCCTCACTCGTTGCCTTCGAAACGTGGTCGTCAAGTATAGGACGTTTTAGCGGTCCTTATGTCCATGATCCAGTTGCCTCGAAACAGTTGCCTCGAAACAGTTGCCTTGAAACGGTTGCCTCGGATTAAAAAAGGATCAAGGACATAAGGGTAGCTTCTAAGGTGTCCTACTGTTGCTTCGGTGACCACACTGTCCCTAAACTCGAATTGACCCGAACACCTCCAACGATGGTGCTACCTACCTCTCAATGGTGGGATAGCACTATCTAAAGGACTCTTACACGGCCTAATTCCTTAGAGTAGGTAGATTCTCATGGGTACTTGCTCTCTCAAAAACAAACAAAATATTTTTGACACCTACACATTCTAAAAGTTTTCAAACAAATTTTTCATACACTCTTGAGGACTGATACAAGAGTTACTTAGAAATCTTTCAAACGAAACTTTTTCAAAACGCACACACATTTGAAAAGCAAACAATTTTGAAAACATAAGAGAAAGTACCTAAGAGCCCGTGGATAACCATGGATAGAAAGGGTGCTAACACCTTCCCTTTCTATAAATCTACCTCCCGAACCGAGAAACTATCTCATAAGGAATTTTGCTGTGCTTTTGTCCTGTCCATGTTGGAGAAAATAAAAGACGATGGCGACTCTTGCTTCCGCGACATTTCACGAAACCATCTTTAAACAGTCAGTTCTAAATCCACCGATCACAGAATTGGCGACTCTGCTTGGGACACTTTAAAGTGAGGTGTACCTTAGGATAGATCATACTTATGTTTTCAATTGCCTGATATGTGTGCTTTAATATTATTGGGCCTGTTTTGGGAGTTCTATAGATCCTAACCCGGATCTGGGGGATACCTTCTTAGAAAGTAGCAACAAGACTGTGAGGGAACTGTGCGGGGTATACCGACACGGTTGAAGCAGTCTGCTACGTTGATGTGGCACTTTGGTGAGTATCAGTAACCCTTGAGTCAAGTCAAGGAGAGTACGGGGCCGCCGCGTGGTGTCATGAAGCATCAACTGACCTTAGGAACCTTAATTGAACCATCCTGGCCTCTTTAGGGGTAGTGAGATAACTGACTTTGGTGCAGTCCGAAGTTGGTTGATACTCGATACTACACTCATTGAGGGTTGTTTTCTTGGAATATTTTGATCGCCAGTTCAGTGGCTAAATCGAAACGATGAACACAGAAAACAATCCAATGATATTGAGATCCTTAGAACCCGGTTACTTTTGATAGGACAGGTTTTTGAGCCCACCAACTTCAAGAGGGTAGTACCCCAAACTTCATGCTGGCCTAAACTCTAAGGGCTCTATTGTGTGACTTGTGTGCCTTCAAACTTGACTACTTGCATACCTGTTATCTGACACACAAGTTTCTTGCAGGTTTTGTTTACAGTCCTTAATCTGGGCTCACAACAGGGTCTACTTATATCACTCCATGCATAGCATAACATCATACCATTGCATGCATCCTGCATAAAGACTAACCCATTTCAAGGATCTCAAGGGCTTGTGATGCAGGTCATGATGAACCAACTGTCCAGCAAGGGGCAAAGGGGATTTATTTTCCTCTAGCCAAGGTTGTCAGGGGCTATGACCCACTCGATATGGTGAGCCTTGACTCTTGAAGAAGGACTCTCAACAATATGCATTTCCTTCAATCAAGCTACCCAAATCCAAATTCTAACAATTTTCTTGTTTACCCCGCGAGATCCTTGAAAACATTGCATACATATCATTGCATTACAGGTACTCTTTTTGACAGGTCACTTACCTTCTTCGCTGTTTATTTCAGCAATGGCTTCCCAACAAGATAACCAGGGTCTTCATGCTCAAGAGACCCAGTTCAGGGAGATCTTTCTAAGCCTATCCAAGGGGCAAGAAGAGTTGAGGACACTCCTCATGGGGAACTTGGCCAAGAAAAGTCCCGAAGATGATAAGGACGAACAGCTGAAACGTCTGCAAGCTGAGGTAGATGCAATGAGGACTCAGATGCTGGGGCAGATGGCCCTTATCCAAAGTTTGGCTCGGGAGCAAGAAGAGTTGAGGACCACGATCAGTCAACTTCATCAAGACAGACACAACATGAAGCAAACAGTCCAAGTCAGGGACCAGGTCATTGATCAGTTTCCGAGAGGACAAGAGTCTGGTATGGAGAAGAATAGATCTCTCCAAATTGCTACCACTTCACAGGTCCAACCACAAACTCGCCCAGAGCAACAGCTTGATCAGAGTAAGCCAAGCAGGTCCAGGAGGCAATTCACCCAGCTCAACATGCCGTTGTTTCAAGCTTTACAGCACCTGTCGAGTTTGAATCTGATTACACTAAGGGCTCCTCCCCGGAATCCCAACATCTCTGCTCCTAACTATCATCCCAACAAAAGATATGCATACCACTCTGATAGTCCTGGACATGACACGACCGACTGCTGGGCTCTGAAGAACAAGGTCCAGGACCTGATTAATGAAGGAGCAGTGGATTTCACCCAAGTGGGTCAGGCTGAGTGCTTCTACCATCCCTACAGGATTCACTATTTGAAGTAACAAGTCCTGAGATGAGAAGACTGTTTGTCCATTAGAATTTTCAAGTTGTAATTTTCTTTTGATTGTTCAAACAATTATCATGTCAAACATTGTTATGTCATTAATGCATCGCATATGTCTGTTTTGAATCAATATATTCGCATTCGCTATATTCAAACTGCTTCCATTTTTTGATGTCAACTCTCAATTAATAATTCTAAGCCTCTTGAGGGAGGATGACGAAAATGATGCCGCAATCTTTACAGTATGCTTTTGAACAGACCCCGCTGATGAGGTACAGGCGTTGTTTCAATTCCTAAACACTGGAGTTATAAGGATGATAATCCCTCGTCAACCCCTTCGAGCCAAAGAAGTAGGATTTTTTATTTTCGAAAATTAAAACCCTTAATCATAACCTGGGGCAGTGTAGTTCTCTCAGTTGACCCAAGTGCACAGCGAATAGCACCAAAGAAGTCCTTACAAAGCAAAAGACGACGATGGTTCTGAATAATCATAAGGACGGGCAGTCATTATATCCCTCAAAATAAAAGCCCAATAAGTCAAAACCTATGAAGTGGATTTAAAAAACTGGGGCATCCCGCTGACTGTAATCACAAAAGAACAGTTCAGGCAAAAAACAGGGATAACACAATAAAAAAGAAAGAGGTCATACAAACCCTCAACACAAAAGGAAATGATTGCCTATTCAAAATAAACTGTCAGTATCCGAACCATCACCGGTATATCAGGACAAAGACTTAAACAAGGTCTAACACACGATCAACTGAGTTTAGGTTTGAAGAACATCACGAAGAGCGGGTGGGTACAAATATAATTTGAGCCTTTTCCTTTGTTTCTTAAACAGTGAACCATGCCACGTTACAACCCTTAAAAGTCCTAGCTGAAGCATGGTTTAGTTCGAAGGCATACTGTTACGAAAGGTATCCTGACTCCTTAAGGCTTGCTGTAAAATACTGAGTTGACATCACATTTTACAAAATTTGCTTGTTTTACTGAAAATGCATTTTCAAAAATTTCAAGACAGACATAAGTGTTGCATTCTTAATATAACATTGTTTGCATATGACTATTTTGTCTAAACAGCATAGAAGTTCGCACGACGAATGTCTAAATGAACAAAAGCACCCCCAATCAAGGGGCACGGCATGATCATTGTCCATCATCTGGGGCAGTTAGGTCAAGATTCGAAGAATCTCTCAAAAGGCCAACCAGCTTGGGGAAAATCTCCATCTGGATCACTTGGGGCATTGGACGATCAAACGAAGATCTTCTGGTGGGATGGTAACACTGCTCTACTGACAGTGACAACTCCCTGCATCTTGAGAGCACGGACATAGTCGGAAAAAAAAACACTACGCATAAGCAAAGACCCGCTAGGTTGACACACCTAGGCAAAAATAAGGGCTTCCCGGCGAACCAAAAGGGTTCGGGCAAAAATAAGGGACGAAAATGAAAAATCTGTACATCCGGCAAGTCGAAAACCTGAAAAGGCGGCTTGGGCAAAAATGGGTATCCCGTTGGACTGAAAACCCGAAAGGGCGGTCCAGGAAAAAGTTAGGGATCAAAGCGTATGACTATGTCTTGTCTTCTCGTCACTTTCCTACCAGAAGAAGATCTGTCAAATCGGTAGTCATCAAGCAACTCATAGGCCTTCTTCTCCCGCAGAAACTGGGGCAATAAGAATCGTCTAACTGTACAAACTGCTCTGTCTTCCAGGCGCAAGATACCTTCACTCCCAGAGTAAGACAAGATTCAACAATTCTCCCCCAAGCAGTTGGTCTCCAGTCAACCCTAACAAGGCACAGTATCCCAAGCAAGTCAGCAACACTCTCCCCCAAGCAGAGTTAGTCTACTGTCAGCCTTAAGGAAGTTGGGTATCCCCAGAAAATCTCAATATTCCCCAGCGGAGTATACAGATCTTCCTAAGCAAGCATCCCCGACAGTCTTAATATAAGATTGTTCCCCGGCGGAATACAGACACACCAGTGGAGCCACTTCCCCAGTACAGTTCAAAAGTTTCCCCAGGAGAGTTGAATCAATCCCCCCAGTAGGAAGCTTATCCCAAGTAGATTCTGGAAGCTTATCCCCTGCAGAGCACGAACGCGTCTCCCCGGCTTTATCCAAAGGTTATTCCCTACCAGGGCTTATAATTGGGTTATCCTCAGCTAATCACCACGGAAAGATCGTCCTCGGCGAAGTTCTTCCTACCCCCAGCGGAGTTCATCAATTCCCTCAACAAAGCTTATCAACGGTATCCCTCAGCGGAGTTATCATCAAATTCTCAGCGAAGTATCCCTTCCCCACAGAGTATTCCCCGCAGAGTATCTCTCCAGCAAGTTTATTCCCCAACGGAGTCATCTTCTCCTACCGGTTTGTTCTTGCAACCATCATCCCCAGCGGAAACGAAGAACTCTGTTCTTCAACATCAACCCAGGATTCAACTTCCCAGCAATCGTCAAGGATTTATTTTCCTAGACAAAAATACATTCATAAACATATCACCTTTCATACGTCTTGCTTACATACACAATGCATGCACATACGCGTCATATCACACAAATCTCAGTTATTTTTGAGAACATCTTAAAATCATGCAGTTCATGCATCATGACATTGCATACAACTGATGTTTGGCCTTTTCAGGAAAAAGATCAATCCAAAGACGATTACTATCAACTGTTGCAATTCCAGATTCGATACCTGTATCTAACCAGGGCATATCTACATTAAAGAGATAGCTTAGAAATGCTCCAGATATGGATGTTGTTCTTTTGCTTATTCAAAACTCCTTCTAAATATAGTTCAGATGTGACCCAGGCATGGCGACGTTCTGATACTTATTCCAGATTTCCTTTCAGAGATAGCTTGGAAATTCTCCAGATATGGATGTTGTTCTTTTGCTTATTCAAAACTCCTTCTAGATATAGTTCAGATGTGACCCAGGCATGGCGAAGTTCTGATACTTATTCCAGATTTCCTTTCAGAGATAGCTTGGAAATGCTCCAGATATGGATGCTGTTCTTTTGCTTATTCAAGACTCCTTCTAGATATAGTTCAGATGTGACCCAGGCATGGCGACATTCTGATACTCATTCTAGATTTCCTTTCAGAGATAGCTTGGAAATGCTCCAGATATGGATGTTGTTCTTTTGCTTATTCTAGACTCCTTCTAGAGATAGTTCAGATGTGACCCAGGCATGGCGACGTTCTGATGCTCATTCCAGATTTCCTTCAGAGATAGCTTGGAAATGCTCCAGATATGGATGTTGTTCTTTTGCTTATTCAAAACTCCTTCTAGATATAGTTCAGATGTGACCCAGGCATGGCGACGTTCTGATACTTATTCCAGATTTCCTTTCAGAGATAGCTTGGAAATGCTCCAGATATGGATGTTGTTCTTTTGCTTATTCAAAACTCCTTTTAGACATAGTTCAGATGTGACCCAGGCATGGCGACGTTCTGATACTTCTTCCAGATTTCCTTTCAGAGATAGCTTGCAAATGCTCCAGATATGGATGTTGTTCTTTTGCTTATTCAAGACTCCTTCTAGATATATTTCAGATGTGACCCAGGCATGGCGACGTTCTGATACTCATTCCAGATTTCCTTTCAGAGATAGCTTGGAAATGCTCCAGATATGGATGCTGTTCTTTTGCTTATTCAAGACTCCTTCTAGATATAGTTCAGATGTGACCCAGGCATGGCGACGTTCTGATACTCATTCCAGATTTCCTTTCAGAGATAGCTTGGAAATGCTCCAGATATGGATGCTGTTCTTTTGCTTATTCAAGACTCTTTCTAGAGATAGTTCAGATGTGACCCAGGCATGGCGACATTCTGATGCTCATTCCAGATTTCCTTCAGAGATAGCTTGGAAATGCTCCAGATATGGATGTTGTTCTTTTGCTTATTCAAAACTCCTTCTAGAGATAGTTCAGATGTGACCCAGGCATGGCGACGTTCTGATACTCATTCCAAATTTCCTTTCAGAGATAGCTTGGAAATGCTCCAGATATGGATGCTGTTCTTTTGCTTATTCAAGACTCCTTCTAGAGATAGTTCAGATGTGACCCAGGCATGGCGACGTTCAGGTACTCATTCCAAATTTCCTTTCAGAGATATCTTGGAAA